>OW818033.2:1303750-2607500 GCA_942486065.2 Calliphora vomitoria | reverse complement strand
TTTTAAAAAATTCGAGAAAGTATTTTGAAAAAAAAAAAAAATTTAAAAAAATTTTTAAATTTTATTTTAAGGTATAATTTGGTGAAGGCTATATAAGATTCGGCACAGCCGAATATAGCTCTCTTACTTGTTTAATTTCAGTTTGACAGCAATTGAAAGCATACAAGAGATATGACATCTAGGTATTTAAATGAGAACCAAAAACCTAAGTCTGTTGTGAAACACCAAACAAAACATGTGTTTTGATTGTATCATCCGTATGTGTGAAAAGGGAGTAAATTTTTCCATTTATATTTTTCTCTCTTTTCAATACTTATCTTAAGGTAAACCGTGGGAAAGTGTATTTAAGAATATAGAACTCTTACTCTTAAGTTGTTACCTAACAAACTGTTTTGTTTAGTTGGATTGATTGAAATTTTGAGACTATCGGTGGCCGGTTAACATCACCATGACCATACTCTGAAATCACTCACGCAGATTGTCCAATGTGGTATGAACTGTGGTGCACGTAGCGCCGTCATGTTGAAACCAAATGTCGTGTATGTGTCCATATCATTCAATTCAGACCAAAATAAGTTGGGAATCATCGACCTATGGCGCTCGCCGTTGACGGTGAGCTGGCCGGTGTCACCGCCAACCCAAAATCCACACCAAACAGCGACTTTTTCGGGATACATTTGAAGCTCTCATGCGAATTGTTGTCATCTTAAATTTGACAATTTTGTTTGTTGAGGTGACAATCATCCAAAAATGAGCCTCATCGTAAAATAGGCTAAGCGCGCCGAACATTGCCCGGCCAGAACACCCATTTTAACATCTGTAGGTGTTGTTGAACTCTATATTCATCCATGGTGATTTGGCAAAACAAACTGAATAAATTATAGCTAATTTTACAGATGTAGATTCAACAATATGGTCGCTATCAAGTCCCTATTGCACAGTGGTTTATAAACGTTTTTTTTTTTTTTTTTTGGAAATAAATCGGTATCTTGGCAACTATTAAAGATATTGTTACGAAATTTCACACGGTTGGAGCTGAGGTGTTTTTGAGTTTATTTGCATTTGTTCAGCTTCCTAGCGCTAACGGGGCCAGTGTGTGGCCCCTCAAAGTTGGTCACCTCGGATCTCAAAATTTTTAAAAAAATTGCCAATAATGATCCAAATGAGCTGAAAAATATAACATTTTAACGGTTTAAGATAGCATAACAAAATATGGAATTAATGCAGATCTAAATGTCCTCAAATCAACGGTATTATAATTTTTAACATTTATTATTTTAAAATACCGAAATTCCTAAACCGGGAAAAATGTGTTCCAAAAACTGAGTTTATTTAGAAAAGTGGCTACTGTGACGTTATTTACCGTGTGATAGCAAAAAAAAACTTTGTAAGTGTTTAAGTAATATATAGGGTTATACAAATATGTAACATCTTCGAGGAGCGGTGCCTTTGCCTTTTCAGAATTTTTTACTAAAACCTAAAATTATTTTTTTAAATTGGCCAAGTTTGGATAGGCCTGGGAGGTGTTGTATCCGATTTAGTGAGCCAAATTTTAATCAATACGCTTTAGCATTAAGTTTTCTTTCTGGATCATATAAAAATTGTGTATAGTCCCAAAGAAAAATTGTTTCTACAAAAGAAAAGATATAGGGACTTTTTAGGTTAAAAACGTAAAAAATACGTTCCAACTTTGGATATGTTCCAACTTTGGATGCGTGTAAGACAAGATAGCTTTTAGCAAGTTATTCCTATTTTATTTAGAATTTTATCACCACTATAGCTGATATTTTAAAAATAAATTTCGACAATCCGTTGGCGCGTCATCTCTAAAAAACCATAAAAATATCGAGCAATATTAAAAAAAAATTAAATCATTAAATCTAAATATCTCTTCAACTAATAGAGATAACTCACATATGTAAGTGTATATTTCAGCTCATTTGGATCATAAATTATTGGCGATTTTTTTTAAAAATTTTGAGATCCGAGGTGACAATTTTCAGGGGCCACACACTGGCCCCCATTAGCGCTAGGAAGCTGAACAAATGCAAAACTCAAAAACACCTCAGCTCCAACCATGTGAAATTTCGTTACAATATCTCCAACAGTTCCCGAGATACCGAATTATTTCCAAAAAATAAAGTTTCTAAACCACTGTGTATTGGAGGACCCTTTATAAGCATAAAAAAACGACGAGTAACTAGATGTTAACCAAATACTTTTGTTCACTAACATTTGTCCACCAACATTTTTTCCACCAAGCTCTTTTGCATGTTTTTATTTATTATCTATAATTTAAGGAGATCAACTAAAGTAATATTTGTTCAAAATATTGCCTTAGTTTAGCTATTGTCAATTAAAGCTTTAACTTTTAAAGACCTCAGTATATTCTTTATAACAAAAAAAAAAACATTGTACTGGCAAAATATCTTCATTAACTCCCTTCGAGAAACCTTGTACTTTAGCAAAAGGCTATTAAGTCTTCATACATCTCTACCTTACAAGGTATAGAGGTATATACACCACAATCGTTTTGTAGTTTTTATTTCTTTTTTTTCATTTTGTCTTCACAAGAATATTTCTGTAATGGTTTCATGTCTGTTTTAATTTTTCTTACATTTGGTATGTGTTTGTTCTGTTTTCAAATTTGTTTTTTTTCCATCTTTTTGTTTCTGGTTAGTGCGTGTACAAATTGATGCATCTTTTGCCAAGCTAATTTCACCCACCATTGGTTTCTCAAATTTTGCTTTTCGTATTGCATCTGGTTTTGTTGCATTCAAATTTCGTGAATACACAACTTACATTTGTGGTGGTGGCATGTTTTTCGGTGGTATTGCTGTGCTCGTAAGTGCCTTCTATGGCCTCGATGTGGTTTGGTTTCAATTTCTGTACGCCATGTGCTATGGCATTGCTCCAGGTATGTAGTAGGTTTTACTTCAGCTATACTTTTTTTTTTTTTTTTGGAAATACTCATGTGCTTGTGCTTGCTCATCAAGCACGTTTTTATAACTACATAGAGTAGCTCATAGATACACACTCATACATAGATATATTCTTATACCATCATCATCATCACTAACCTGCATTTTAAATTCTCGCTCATATACATAAACAAACTTTCATACACACACACATACACACACACACAGTCATTGAATAAATGACCACAGGCAAACAGTATTAATTATGCTGCTTCATAATGGTTTGCATATCTGTGTATGATAGTGAGTGTATGTGAATTTGTATATGTGTGTGTCTTATGTTTATGTACATATATGAGACTAAGTAAACGAATGCATTTTTAATTATATTCCTCTTTATGTTTATTTATGTATATTTTACTGTTTGTTACATTTTCCCTGTTTTTTTATACCCTTCACCATGAGTGGTAAGTTTGTCATTCCGTTTGTAATTTCTACATTTCTCATTTGCGACCCAACAAAGTATATATATTCTGGTTCGTGATAGATAGCGCAGTCGATATTGCCATGTCAGTCTGCCCGTCTATATGTTGAAATCAACTTTTCGTAGCCCCCTCAAAACTTACATACATGATTCATACATCAATATATCCTCTATAGACCCGGTTCGGTTGCAATTTACAATCAAGAAAATCAGACCACAAAAGGCTGATATATAAGGAAAAAGTAGGACAACTTCGATTTTTAACTATTTTTATTTAATAAAAAATTTAAAAAAAAATTTAATAAAAATTAAAAAAAAAAATTTTAAAAATAAAAAATCAATTTTGAAAAAAAAATAGTTTTAAATTTTATTTACCAAAAAATATTTAAAATCTTTATTTTAAAGTATAATTTGGTGAAGGGTATATAAGATTCGGCACAGTCGTGTATAGATCTCTTTCTTGTTTTCCAAACACTTTCTGTTACTGTAATTGTAGGTATGAGCGTTTGTGTGTGTTTAGTAACTCATGTGTCCTTGTTTTCTGCTTAATTTTCAGCCTTCTATTCTACACTGCGTGCCATTATCTATGTACGTTCGCTGGGCCTGGATAAGCTAACAAACGCCTTTGGTTTAACAGCTTTGGCCATGGGTATGGGTGTTTTTATTGGTACAACAGCTGGTGGAATCTTAAATGATTTCACCGGCAGTTACACAGCCTCATTTGTATTTGCTGGTATTTGTATATGCACTTCGGGTGCCTTGAAATTGGTGTTGCCCTATTTAATTAAACTCTCCAAAGATAAGGAAAGAAAGTGAAAAAAATGAAAATCAAATAAAAAACGAATAGCTATAATCACAAAGGAGCTGAGCAAACAAATAAACAAATTAAAGAATCTTGTTCAAAAAATTTATATTTAAATAAATTAAGTTTTAATTTTTGCAATGAAATTGAAAAAAAGATATTTAAATAAAAATTTCTTAAATAGAGTGTAATGGGCCGATTATGGATGAGAATCGAACTTCAGTTGCGTTGCTATAGGGCAACCACAAGTTTTTTTTTGGCAACATATTATGAAAGCTGCCACCTGTAATACCATTTTGAAAACTGACAACGCAACTTTATTTCGATTGTCATCCATTAGTTTTAGTAAATAAAATGAAACTACATCTAGAGAAAATATATCGCACTAGTTCCTCTAAAGGGAGTCAACTCAAAATTTTTCAATTTTTACTTTTTGCAAGAAATCGATGTACAGTGGTCATATCCACCCTCTGTAAATATCTTAAATCATTTTCTCTACTCTTTCGACAAAAATACAGCTGTATCCGTCTTCTACTTTCATTGTAATGTATTAAAAAAAAACAGTTTTTTGCCTCTACTGAAAATATTTAAATTTTGAGTTGACTCCCTTTAGAGGAACTAGTGCGATATGTATAGTCACTGCAATATTATGATGTAAGCAATCTGCAATTATGTTATGATGGAATGGTTTATCATGGGCTTGACTGCTGCAAACCTATACTCTATTACTGACTGTTGCAAATATGTAAATCCTAACTTTAACATATTGCTTTTATCGCAACCATATAAATAGTAACATTGACCATAATATTATTACATAACTTGTAATTATTTTAATATTATTGCTATGTGATCATGTACGTCTACATTTTTTCTAGGAACATTAGAATCCAATATGAACTTCTCAAACAATCTTTTATAGTTCGGATATTTCTACTCAAGATGAATGAATGTAAGTTTATGCTTCCGTATGAAACTCTTACTAAATTTCGCTCTAATTGTGTGTGTAAAACACTATAACGTTTAAAATATATAACCAATATTAATGTTATATACCTGGAATATTTTTCATTGCCCTAAGCTGTTTATTATTGAAATTCATCAAAATTGGTTCAGTAGAAAATATGTTGTAAGCCAACATGTGAGCCAACCTCAAAAACAGCTTGAATATGAAAATATTTATCCACAGTGTGATAATTTAGCTTGTTGTTGTAAATTAGAGCCTATTTACATTGGCAACTTTTCGTGGCATAAATTGAAGCAACTTTTTTGTTTGCTGGATAGAAGAGTAGAGAAGTAAACGGGATAGGAAAAGTTGCACGATGTCGCATAACTTGCGACTGTAGGGGTTTATTCATGTTTTGCTTTTGATTCATCTAAGGAAACTGTTTCAACAAAAAGTCAACAATCAGCAAAAAAAAATTACTGAATTCCCTAAACGTCTCATACTTTGTATTAAATGTCTGCTAGATAAAATCAGCAGATTTCTCATTGTAATAAAATTGGGTGCTCAGAAAACTATTGACAATCAGCTGATTTTATCCTGCTGACCTTGGACGAAATGTATAAGAAATTCAGATTGTGCGAAGATCTAAAATCATAAAGTACCTAGCAATAGCCCCAGACTTACTGTTCACCATATCAGGTTCAGTTCACGAATTAATGGTATGTAGGTATGTTGTAGATTACAAACATACCATGTAATCAATATAGCCTCTCCAATAAATTTCTTACTACATGACCCCATCGGAAAATCAGGCACAGAGTACCAAAGTGTCTTGTAAATAATCCCGTACGTATCCTAAGGTCGCCCTTATCAAGTGATATAAGCTTCTAGACTTTACTCTTCGCAAGTATATTTGTACGGCTTAACTCTGTCGTCATGCTTACTCTAGCACAATATAATGTGGAATAAATCAGCCACTTCGTCCCAACAAGTAAAGTGGGACTACCGATTTCTATCCGGTATTAGAACATAAAAGGTCTAAATCAGACAGTCTGTTATCAGACATGGCACCGGCATTTGAATCTGATATCATACAAGGTAGCGCAAAAGTAATCCTCCTATCAGAAAATGCTATAAATTTTGCGATTGGCCCCTAATGTCAGTTCTGTTTTGACTTTTGTGTAGTAAACACATGCGAAATACACGTTAATAAACAATGTTACGCTACACTGCTCCAGAACGCGGAATATTGCTGACTATTTATTTGACCAATAATCGGTCGGTGACTTTGGCACAACGTGAATTTCGTCGCAGATTTCCTGGTCGTCCAACGCCTACTGTTGAAACATTGCGACGTTTAGCCGCTCGCCTCGAAGAGACTGGCACAACACGAGATGCTTCCAGGCGTGGCAGACCCCGGAGTAGCCGTTCTACAGAGAATATTGCTGCTGTAGCCGAGGATGTCATGGAAGCGCCGTCGACATCGACCAGACGACGTGCCACGCAAATGGGTATCAGTCGACGGTCTTTACAGCGAATTTTGGTACAAGATTTGAAGATGGTGCATCAGCTGTTAGCTGCTGACCGCCAATCGCGTCTAACATATGCTCAAGCCATTCTTAATCACCACCAAGAGGAAGATGATTTTTCATCAAAAATAATCATGAGTGATGAGGCCCATTTCCATCTTAGCGGGTACGTAAATAAGCAAAATTTACGCTTCTGGGCCACTGAAAATCCGCGTGTAACCCACGAAGACCCATTACATCCGCTCAAAGTCACTGTATGGTGTGCTGTTTTCGCTGGAGGAGTCATCGGACTTTTTTTCTTCGAAGACGTCGCGAGCCAAATTGTTACTGTGAATGGTGAGCGCTACAGAGCAATGATCAACGAGTTCTTTTTGCCGCAACTTGATGAATTGGGATTGGAAAATTTATGGTTCCAACAGGACGGTGCAACGGCACACACTGCACGTGCCACAACCGATATGCTGAAGGATGCATTTCCCGGGCGCCTAATCTCCCGTTTTGGCGATTTGCACTGGCCAGCAAGATCGCCTGATTTGACCGCTCCAGACATCTTTTTGTGGGGGTTTTTGAAGTCGCGGGTTTATGTCAACAAGCCTCAGACTCTTGCAGCTCTTAAAGACAATATCCGTCAAGAATGTGAGGACCTATCGCCGGAAGTTTTGGCCAAAGTGATGGAAAATGCCATAAAAAGGGCTCAAATGACAATCAACTATGGCGGCGGCCATTTATATGACATCATATTCTCGACTTGATGTAAAAAAAAATTTAAAGACCAAATAAAAATAATCCACAAGAAGAATCAAAGTTTTTAATTTTTTTTTTTTTTAAGTACAGCCAAGAAACATCGGAAGTTTACTTTTGCGCCACCTTGTATAAGCGAATTTCGCAATTAATTATTTAATATTTATAATTAAATAGACCGCCCGGCTTCGCTCGGTAGCTATTTACTTATGTTAGTTCTTCAAGTTTCTCCAAAAAATGTATCTTATAAAGAAAAATGAGAAGTGAAAAGAAGGCACTATATTACAAATTTAAATTTCCGAATTTTTTCCTTTACAAACCATCTTCTGAAAATTTCGAATCGAATAAAAAAAAAATCAGCCAAATTACTCCTGCCGTACTCACGAGATGGACCATTAAATTTTTATATATATAAATTATTTAATTGGGATTTAAAAATAGTACTAGATTGACTTACATATATCTAAATATTAAAAAAATTTATTAAATAACCTAATTGATTTATTTCATGCTTTATTTCTGGCATAAACAGTTCTATGAAAATATCTTTTGAACGCGGTATTTGTTTTTAATAACTATATGTCATTTTGAAGGGTACATATCTGTTATTTATGCTCACTTATTTATTTTTGCTTCGAAAATGTCGAATTCTGTGCCAACGAAGCGTAAATGTGTTCCATCGGTTTCAACATGCGAAAAATGGTTTGTTCGCTTTAGAAGTGGTGATTTTGACATGAAAGACAAAAGAGTTTAAAGACCAAGAATTGGAATCCATGAAGATTGTTGTCAAACACAACAAGAACTAGCAAAATCATTGGGAGCTACTCAAGCAGCAATTTCAAAAAGTTGGCGAACAGTAGGTTTCATCCAAAAGCATACGAACTGAAGCCGAGAGACCTTGAAAGACGATCTTGCATGTCAGAAAACTGCTTGAACGCTATAAAAAAAGACCATTTTTGAGCCGAATCATTACCTGAAATAAAAAATGAATCCATTACGATAACACGAAGCGTAAGAGATCGTACGTGAAACCCAGACAACCAGCCGAATCGACACCAAAGCCAAATATCCATGCCGCTAAGGTAATTCTCAGTATTTGGTGGATGCAAAGTGTCCTATATATTACGAGCTGCTGAAATCTAGTCAGACCAACATAGGGAACCTGCAGCGAATGCAACTGATTCGTTTGAAGCGAGTATTGTCCAAAAAAACACCCAGAATATGCAGCCATGAGTCCTCAATATTTTATCACGACAACGTTCGGCCACATGTTGCAATATCTTATAAAAAGTATTTACAATGAAATGGTTGGGAAATTTTTATAGTCTAGACCGTGTCCATCGGACTACTATTTGTTTCGTTCCATACAGAAAATTCTCTCGGGCATACGCTTCACTTTGGAGCAGAGTATCCGATATTGACTTGATTCGTTCTTGACCTCAAAAGATTTGTAGTTCTTTCGGCTCGGAATCCATATGTTGCTGGAAAGATGGGAAAAGGTCATAGCTAACAATAGCCAATACTTTGAATAAATTTATACTGTACAAATGCTTCAAAATAAAAGACAAAAATTTTAAAAAATCCCGCATTTTTAAGTCATACACCCAATATATTTATGGCAATCATGTTCATGATGAATCAGTATATCATAATATGTTGTTCTCAGAGTAAGTAAGCGTAATCCGAGAGCAACAAAATATGGTGAAATTTATGAAGTATTTATTACATCATAAAAATCGTTGTCATACGAAGGAATAATAAATAAGAAATAGTTTTTCTAACTTCTAAAGATTTCATTGAAATCCAGATACATCTGTTTTTATAAAAAGAACGAACAAATGCATTTGGCATGAATAAACATAAAAGAGAATAAGACCTTAGAATTATATTATATTACAGCCATTACTGAACTACTTCCAAGTAATGCATATGGTATATAGTAGTCAACTAAGAGCACATGCCATAGAGAAAATATACATAGAGCGGAAACTAGAAAAAAACTCAAACCAAAAAAATTACTCAAAAATGTTACACATACGAGTGTTGTTTTTGTTTTCACATAGTTTTTTTTACTAATACATTCTCACCACTTAGGTTTTTGACAACTGAGTTAGGTCTTTGACAGGAGAGTTTCCGATCTATGTGTATTTATCTATGGCACATGCTCTTATGATTTTGTGATTTTCGATATTTATATTGAAGTCGCTTTTGAAAAATTGCATAATTGCTACAAATGTAGTTAGTTACCTTTTTATTAAAATGTTCCTTTTGATACAAAACAATTTATCTTTTTGGTATTTTTATTCTAATTTTTATTATTATTTTATACAAAACATTATTGATAATTACATAAATTATAAGATTTTTGTTTTTAACTTACATTCTTTTTTATCATTTTTTTTTTTTTTTTTGTTTTAATATTTTTCTTGTTAAATTCCAAAGTTCATTTATTTATTTATTTGTTTATATTTATTAATAAATTAAACTTTCAGAATGCAGAGCATTATATATATATTTATTTGTTTATAAATAAATGTTATATAATTGCTTATGTAAATGTAAAGACTATGTATAGGTATTGGTATATGTTTGTATGTATGTATGTATGAGAGGGAGTCCGTTTTATTATTGCTATTTAATTTATTTTGTTGGCATAAGAGTTAAACGAAAATCAAAGGAATGTATACAAAATAATAAATAGGTTGGTTGATTGGTTTTATGCGTTTGAGGGCGGTTTTTTTTAGTGAAAGTAAAACTCTCTAAACAGACCTTTGGGGACATTGGACTATAAATTCCTTTCAAGGCTTTTTAATATTCTATCATCTATATCAAATGCATATTTATTTTGTTTGCTCAAGTGTTAACCGGTGTTTTTATAAGTTTTCTATTTATTTTGCATACATTTTCTTGTTAAAACTTTCCATTTTAATTTATCAACTGATTGCATTTTTATGTTCAATTAAGTATTTATTCAGCATAGAGTTTAGTTTTGATCTTTGTTTTATTTCTTCTTTTATTTTCTTTTTTTATTTCTTCTTTTATTTGTTATTTATATGTTTTTGTTTATAAAGTTACAATATCTACATTTGTGTGTTTTAATGTAGTTGATTAGTATTTATCTTGTTAATTATTTACTTATATATTTAGTTCAAGGTTTTTGGGGAAAAGGGATTTGTTTGTTTTGGGGTTTTTGGTTTCAGCTTATAGTGCTTTAATTCAAGGCTTAAATTACTTAATTTCTATATGTATTCTATGTATAATAATCTTTGGATTTATTTTTTTTTTTAATATATAAAATAATAACACTTATTTGTTGTTTTATTCACTTAAAATACGTTTTACCTTGTTTGATTTTGTAAGAGTTTCAAAGAAATCATAAATAAATAATGCTAAAATTGTATAAAAACACAAACTTTTGTTAAGAAATATTAAAGAAATATCAGAATTCTTGGGTATTCTATAAAAACACAAACTTTTCTTAAGAAAACTTTGTATTGCATTAGAATTTTTAATTGTTATCGACATTACATATTCTTAGGTTCATAGTAAATATACTAAAGAAAAACAAATGGTGTTATGAAAATTTTTCAACTTCCAACAACATTGTTGGTATCATAGATAAATTATGAGACATTACTCAACCAATGCATCCTGCTAAAATGTTTAGGCTGTAGAATCTAGAGAACTTGAGAAGAATATGGTGCCATTGTTAATAGTAAAACACACGAGGCTAGTAAACATTATCTAAATTGGTTGAAGGATTACTAAACTGTTCCTACGACTGCCGCAAATAATAAGGAAACTATCAATCTCTGAGGATTCACTATGTATCAACGATATACTAAACTTCACTAAAAAAAAACCTTTTTGAATCAGTTGAAAAAAAGTCACTGTCTAAACACGATTCTGCTGTTAAACTCGTATAAGAACTCAGATAGCATAAACGCATATTAATTAATATGATTTCTAAACATTCTCAGATACAATGGATCGGACTAGACATGTAGTCTAGGGGTTTGAAAAACGAGTCATTTGAATTTTACCAAACTGCTTAGATTTTTAGTTTCACCCATAGAATAAACGCATAGAACGGAAGGAGAGAGGAAAAAATTACTCTCTTTTCACACATACGAGTGATACAATAACAAAATACATGCAATACATTCTCATGAATTAGGTTTTTGACAACAGAGTTAGGTTTTTGGCTCTCAGTTACCTATCTACACGCCATATAAATGGTTGTCACAAACATATACATGTTTACTGTAACCATATACATATATGGTTGATACAATCATGTGAATCGTAAATTAACCATATTATTGTTACCACAATCATATATATAGTTACTGTGACTATAATATTGTTAAAAATTTTGAAATGGTTACATTAAACAGGCACAAATGGTGAAATGGTTACAGTACACATGCACAACTATATTATTTTTCTGCGTGTAGTTGTTGTCTATGGCTTCACCTTTTAAATTTTTAATGGCAAACAAATTCTTAATATAATTTTATGAAAAACTTTATTATGGGAGTAAATGTTCTAAAAAAATTGTTATAAATATCAAATTTGCTATAAAAATTAGTTATCTACAAAAATACATGAATCGTTAAAATATTTTCCTAAAAAAAAATTCTATCAATGAACAATTTTCTAAAAAAAAGTTTATCGGTGTTAAATTTAATATAATAAACAGATACCGACAAAAAATTTCCAAAAAAAAAAAATATGGATAAAAATTGTCATAAAAACCAGTTATTGATAAAAAAAAATTGTTCAACAAAAAACCATTAACCATTATAAAATGTTATAAAAAAAATAAGTTATTGATAATATCTTATTGAAAACTAGTTATCAATAAGATATTTTTAGTAGAAATCAGTTATCGATAAAAAATTATCTAAGAAATGTGTTATCGATAAAAATTTTCTATAAAAATCAGTTATGGTTAAACAAATTTTGTAAAAAAAGCAGTTATTGATAAAAAAAAAAAATACATAAAAAAAATCATTTATCGATAAAAATGTTTCTAGGAAAATCAGCTATCGACAAAAAATGTAATAAAAATGTATTACTGATTAAAAAAATGTCTATAAAAATTTGTTATCGATAAAAAAAATTTCAATGAAAATTAGTTATCAACAAACAATATTCAATACAAATCAGTTATCGATAAAAAAAATTGTTAAAAATGTGATATGATATCGATAAAAAATCGGAATAAAATGTGTTATCGATAAAAAAAAACAAGTTTTAATAAAAATCAGTAGCGATAAAAAACAAAAAAATCTGTTATCGATAAAAAAAATTCTCAAAAAAGTCTGTTAGATAAACAATTTTCTCAGTTATAAATAAAAAATTTTCTATGAATATCAGTTACCAAAAAGGAATTTTCAATAAAGATCAGTTACCGATAAAAAAATTTTACATTAAAATTTGTTATCGACAAAAAAAATTGTGAAAATTAGTTATTAAAAAGAAATTTTCAATGAGAATCAGTATCGATAAAAAATTTTCTAAAAAAAATTTCTTATAAAAAAAAATTGTAATTAAAGTTGTCTATAAAAATATGTTAACGATTAAACTTGTGTAGAAAAATCAGTTTTCTTTGTTGTGAAAGAAATTGCCATAAAAATGTCAGTTATCAAAAAGTAATCTTCAATAAAAATCAGTTATCGATAAAAAAAAATGCTTAAAAAATCTGTTATCGATCAAAAGTATCCATAAAAATATGTTATCGATAAAAAATCTACATATATATAAAAATGGTGTAGAAAATGTATAGTAATTCATAAAATGGGAACAGCTGGGCCGATTTCTATAAAATTTGTTGTCAGATGTTCGTATTTTCGAGGAGAAGGTTTTTACGGAAGAAAATTTTGGAAAATCCTTCCGGAAAAGTCGGAAAATTGGAAAAATTTAAAATCGAGTTTTACTCTAAAGTTTGTCTGAAGGCTTAAAATTGGGGCGAGGCGAAGTTATCGACAAAAAATTTTCTATGAAAATCAGTATCTATATATATAAAAATGAAATGGTCCATTTATGTAATGTCATCACGTGAGAACGGCTGGAACGATTTGGATGATTTTTTTTTTATTCGATTTGAAATGTTCAGGAGATGGTTTGTAAAGAAAAAAAATTAAACAATTCGGAAATTTAAATTTTTAATATATTGCCTCCTTTTCACTTCTCATTTTTCATAATAAAATACATTTTTTGGAGAAACTTGAAGAACTAACATTAGTAAATAGATAACGGGCGAAGCCGTTGCGGTCAGCTAGTCTATATTTTCAATAAAAATTGCCTAAAAATGTGTTATCGATAAATATTTTCTATAAAAATCAGTTGTCAAAAAAAAAATTATAAAAAAATCAGTTATCGATACAATATGTTCTATGAAAATCAGATATCAATAAAAATGTTCTATAAAATATTTTCTGTCAAAATTTGTTACAGAAGATTTTAGTACAAATTTTAATATCAATAAAAAAAATAAATTTCCAGCAAAATGAGATAACAATAACAAAAAGTACAAAAAAGTTTTATCGACAAAAAAATGTCCATTAAAATATGTTATCGAAAATAAATTTTCTATCAAAATACCTTATCGATAAATAAAAATCTACAAGAAAGGTGTTGTCTATAAGAAATATTTTAAATAAATTTTTCTGGACAATTTATTATCAATAACACATGTTAATTAGTTTCTAAGTAGTTGAATTCTCTCAAGATTAATCCATATAAATCAGTGGTGCGCGTTTATATTGTTCAGGTTACGAAGATTTTCCTTAATTTACAAGTACACAACCCGAATGTAAACAATAGAGCGTACTAGAGCATAAAAATACAAATATTTCTTGCAGTTGCTTGATGTTGTTGCAGATATTTTATTTTTTACCCATACATGCACACAAATTAAATCCCTCTATTTGCGAACCACTGTTATAACTGCAAATGAGAATTTTCCTGAAAAGCGACTTTTAATCGAATGCCTAAAATTATGCCAAAACACAATATTAATATAATCCAGGGACCAAAAATAAAAACTATTCTTGAAATTTCTAAGGAAACATAACATATGTGAAACTAAAACTTAATACAGTGAGGCCTCGTTTATACGTGATTCGATCAATTATCCGGGAAAGAAAAAGAAAATGTTTTTGGATCAATTTAAATTTTTTGCCGTAATTACCTATTTTAACCGGGATTATAATTTTTTCAATTATTTTTGAACAATCAAACACAATGTGAATCAAACGAAAAAGTGGAATTCCCTCGATCGATTTGTAAGGCCAACATTTTTTGATATTGTGCCATCGATTTTTAGATGGCATGAGGAGTGTTAGACATTATAAAAAACAAAGTGATTCTGTTATTGGCTTTGGAACCGGAAAAACTCTAAAAACAGCTGAATAACCAAAAGTAGATTTTGCAGTTTATGAGTGGTTCCGGAAGTAACGATTTAAAGGAACTCCAACTCAAAATTTAAGAAAAACTGCATGGTATTCACAAACTTAATGCTGCAGGATAAAAATATTCAACTGATTAGCAGCCACAATTTGTGTGGAAAACTTAAATGAATTCAAATCAATGAAAAAACTCACCAATGTGATAATGGAGAATGGAAAGTGTTTACTTGAGAGAAGTTTGGCTTGGCATAAAGAAAATTTCATAGAATGACTCAAGGTCTCAAAGGAGAGACTAACCTCATTAGTTTGCGTTAATGCTGCTGGTACACACAAGTGCAAAGCATTATTGGCATTATTGGAAAGAGCTTTAAAAATGTGGTTTAACCAGAAGTAAGAGAGAATTTTAAGAAAATCGGTCTAAAAGATTATAGTAAAATCATTCTGCTATTGAACTTCAATGTTGAAAACGTTATTATGAAATTTTTTCCACCAAATTGACGACTTTGATATATGGAATATGGAGCTTTAAATGTCATTATTAAAAAACTACTAAAAATTGATTATCCAGAATGCTCCCGGTTCCGACCATTACGGATAATCGAGGTCTCACTGTAATTAATTTTTTTATCTGCCAAAAAAATAAAAATCATAATCTGACAGAAAATAGCAATTATTGTTGTGATTTTTATTATAAATGTCATAATTGTTACGATCCCTGATATAATCTAAAACTTTTAGAATGCTTGTTGTAGGTGCCTTTAGTTCTACTTTGATTCTTTAAATGAAAAATTTTAAATTAAATAGAAAATTGTCTTGGGAAATAAACTTTTTTTTAAATATATTTTTATTAATTTCAATTGCATTTTTTTATAACTTTTATAATTATAAATAAATAGTTTGTAGTATAATTAATTATTTTGTTCACTTAATTAAATATACAATTTCAATTTTTTTTTTCATGATTTTTATAGTTTTTTTTTTTTATTTATTTTTATGAAAATATTTGATTTAATTTATCTCTCTTAATTTTAGCTTAGTTTTTTTACACTTAGTTTTAAATTATTTATTCCATTTTTGTTTTATGTATATTTTTTCTTCTTTTTTTTTGTTTTTGAGGGGGTGAATAATCAGTTTCTCATTAAAAACAGTTTTCATTAACACAATTTTTCGCTTTTTTTTCATTTGTTCATTTGCATTAAAATCAATTCTGTATGTTTTTTAAGCCAATTTTAGGTTTTTATGTAATTTTTGTTTTAATTTCATCGAGTGGTTTTTTTTGTTAATTTAACTTTTGTTTAAATATTGTCCATAGTGTCTCTTTTTTCCATATTTTTTTTTCTGTTAAAGTGACTGATTGTATTTCCAAATTAAATAGAACTAGAAAACTAAATCAATATTTAAATATTTTTTTTATAGATTTTAAATTGCCTTCAATTGGTAAAATGTAAATAAAAAAAAAACGAAATTTATCTGTTTTTAAGTTAATTTATATATTTTGATAATGTTTTAGTTGTTATATGTTAAATGAAATTGAATTTAAATTGTATTTTTGTTTGTCTGACTGACTAAAAACTAAGTGGCTTTTTTCTATAAATATTCTTTCTGTTTTTTTTTTTTTTTTTTTGTTATATTTTATTTATATGCAGTAAAGTTTGTTGTTGGTTGGTTGTTTTTAATTATTTTAAAGTTTTTTATTTAAATTAATACATTTTTTCTTTTTTTTTTTTTTTTGTCAGAATTATGTTGGTTTGATAAATTTTATTTTATTTAAGTTAAAAATAATACGCCTTTTTTAGAGGTTTTTATGGTTGATTTTATATATTCATGTATTAGACCTGTAAAGATAAAAAACAATGCAAATTGGAATTAAATAAAAAATCAATTATATTGATTGAGTTACAGGAAAAAAAAATCAAAAAATATATAAAAAATGTTGTTAAAATGTATGTGAAGTTTTTAATTAAAAATTTAGTACTAAGTAAACAGAGAAATCAAAAAAATCTGTAATATATTTAATGAAACTCTACTTACCAATTGAAATAGGTCTCTGGTTTATGGCAGCCCTTTTCGCTGCCACACCATTTTGATTCTTTTAAAGGCGGACATGGACGGCCACCACGTTTGCCATGCTTAATGACTTTACGATATCGATGCATTTCACCGATGCCACATGATTTACTGCAGTCCGACCACTCGGACCAATGACTGACACGACAGTCACGAACACGTTTCGTGCGACGTCTACGATTTGTGGTGGCATGCAGCGATGAGGTTGATGATGATGAAGCTGATAATTCGGAACGTCTATAACTATTGGCAATGTTTTGCATGATTGCCTGTTTATCATTTTTAGCTATGACACCTGTAGTTGCTGAAGAAGAATTCACCCTAAAATGATTTGTTAAAAAAGAGAAATATTATAGAAACTATTAAATAGAAAAAATTATTCTTTTTTTTTAAAAAAAAACTAAACTAAACCACCCACAACAAAGTTTAATTTCTTTTTGTCCTTGTGCTTATTTCCATTTAGCTGTTGTAGTTTATGTGTGTTTGTCTTTTATGTTCATATTTGTGTGTATGAGTGAGCGCTTGAACATCAAAAATAATTTCCAATTTTTCAATTTGCATTTTTTCCATTTTCTTGTATTTTGTTTTTCTAATTTCATTTTTTTTTTTGCTCTTGTTTGTTTGTATTGCTTTCACTGCTGCATATTCATGTTAATTTCCATTTGACATGTATGCTCTTGTATAAATGTCTCTTTGTCTGTCCACTGTGACTGCATTTGCAAATACATACTCACAGTCATACATACTTCTTTTAGTGTGTGTCAGTGGGTGTGTGATTGCATGCATTTCAATGTTTGTTTTAATTCTCCTTCTCTATTTGCAGCTTGTTTCTTTTTTTTGCTACTGACACTTTTTTTCATTGAACATGTTCTCATTTTTCATGTGATATATATGTAAATGTATGTACCAGTGTTCAAAATTCAATAACACTGTACTATTTTTTAGTACTTTTTAAACATTGCTTGCTAATATACCTATTTGGTACTTCTTTTTGAATTTTCTTAATTTTATACAAAAAAATAAAAACACACCATTCAGTCCAATATATTGACCATTTTTGAAAGAAAACCTTCAGCAATTTCTACATACATATCCAATTAGCTATAAAGGATTTTCCAATGGGGACTTCCGAACTTAGACAGTTGATAGCGGCCATATTTTTGAAGCTACATCTATTGAATTGTCTGTCATTTATTCAGTTCGTTTTATCAAATCACCATTTAACAACAGGTGAAAATGTTAAAACTATTTTATCCGTTCGGCCAAAGTTCCGCAAGCTTCGTCCATTATATGGTGAGGCCCATTACTGGATAAATGGATACATCAACAAACAAAATTGTTGAATTTGGGACGATACTAATCCACATGAGATCTAAGACCGTTTAATGCAACCGAAAAAGTCATCATTGATCCAAATTTCTTTGAGAAAGACTTTGCCAAGGCCATCACCTTCAACGGCGAGCGCAAAATATCCATGATTACCAACTTCTTTTGGCCTGAATTGGATGATATGGAAAACAACAACGATGTGGTTTTACAGGACGGCGCTTCGTGTCACACAGCTCATGCCACATTGAACATTCTGCACCAGCGATTTGAGGCCATCTTCATCTCTGGTGGAGGTGATGTTAACTGACCATCGATATCGTGCGATTTGACCCTGTTAGACTTTTTTGTAGGATTTTCCTTATTGCTTCAGGTGAATCATTATTAACTGAAACTATTTTGTTAAATAATCCCCATTTTGTCATCCCTATAACAAACAAATTTGCATTTGCTGTAGTTGTATATGACTAATGTTTTTGATAAGAGAATGTGGTGCACTATTTTTTTATCATGTTCATGTGAACTCCCATTTATATACAAAAAAAATCCATGAATAGAATTGCATGTCATTTTATATCGATGCCTCAAGGTATAAATTTTAAATTATTGTTGTATGTGGCAAATATTGGCACAATATACTCGTATTGTAACATGTAAATACATCTATATATTAAATTGCATACACAAACTTTTGCTTCAGTTTAAAATTAAACGTTATTACAAGGTATCTTATCACGTCATATTGTCGTAATGTCCTATTATTTCACGACTCGGCGGCTCGGCTTAACCGAGTGTTCGGTGCAGGTCTCTGCTGTTTGGATACGATACCACAATAATCATATCATACAGAGTAGTAGTATTATTTTATGAAATTTTTTGCCATTTTTCTAACCATTGTGAAATATTAGGACATTGTTACAATATGACATGATAAGATACCTTGTGAATTGCCCAAATGTTCTCTTTAAAATATTTGAATATATTTATTTCAATAATTCTGATTCATATGGCAATGTTTATGTCAAATGGCAATAAATATGTTATCATGAAGAAAAGTCGTCAGGTATCGATATTAAATTAGGAACACAAATACTTGACAAAAATTACAAGTTTAATTTTTCTAGCAAAAAATGTTTTAAAGGAAAAAGTGATTTTCGAAGAAACAGTTTTTTTCTCAAGCACCTGTTCGCTTTTTAATGAAAATGAACGTAGTTCAACAAAAAATTATTTTTGTTGAAAAAGCTTTAGTTTTGAAATTATAATATTTTTTCGTTAAAATAGTAATTCTTGTTGAAATTTCATAGTTCAGTTAAAAAAAGCTCAAATCCTCATCGTACAATCAATTAAAACATGCAATCACAAAGAAGCTTTTCCTGAAAAGTTTGTTGTTATGCCCTTTCATGGTTAAAGCTCGATATATGTAGATATTTACGTACAATGCATGGGTCAAGATAATGTACGTCACACGGTGGCTTAGATCTCGATTTCATTGGCCAACTTTTTGTTAACTCCGATTTCAAAAATTTTATGAAAAAAAAAAAAAATCGGGTTAAAAAATATTTTTCCCGATTTTGACCCATTGTAGGTCCAACTTACTATAGCCACATCGTTATAATAGACTTTTAAATATCTATCATTAGATATCCATATTGTCTATATTAATGACTTAGTAATCCAGATATAGATAAAAAAAATAGGTCAAAAATTGAGGTTGTCCTGGTTGTCGATTTTAAATAGCAACCGAGCCGGAAGAATTCCCAATATATTGATGTATGTATGTAAGTACATATGTAAGTTATTTGGGGGCTACGAAAAGTTGATTTCAACATACAGACGGACATGGCTATATCGACTTAGCTATCTATAACGATCCAGAATATATATACTTTGTAGGGTCGCAAATGAAAAATATAGAAATTACAACGGACTGACAAACTTATAATAAAGTGAAAATTTTTGGATTTACTGGGATTTGGTAAAAAGTTCTGAGTTGAACTTGTTAATTAGACAATAGTATGAAAAACTGCATTTTCTATAGACTATTTTCAATAAAAAAAATACCTATACTTCATTTTATAAATTTAGTAATTGATTACGAATTTTAATTTTTTCTGTGTAATATTATTTTAATACGGAACAAAAAGTAAAATTTTGTATAAGATTAAATAAAAAAATCTTAAAATAAGAGAACACATATCGAGACGTAACAGCAAAATCAAGAAACAATCTATATTTACTTTTTAATTTAAATTTTAAATTTCATAGTTCCATTGCATTTTTATAAAAAAAAGAAAAGATCTAATCCACATAGTTTAGAATGAATTAAAAAAATCACAAAAAATCTTCCTGTAAAATTTGTTGTTATGTACTTTCATGGTTAAAGCTCGATGTACAATTTATGTACTTTGTCTTTACCCATACAAAACCCTTAATAGTAGCAACAACAACAACAAGAAAAGTATAATCTCATAGCAGATGTTATTGCAATACTCCCGCGAAAATATCTTCACTAACCAAACCCACAGTCACAAAGTACAACAACCACAAGTGAAATGACAGTTCACTTGTCTAAACAACTGAATATAAAAAATAATCAGCTGTTCTTGTGAGGTCACCTTCTATAAATTCGCCTTGAATTATATGTTGAAAAAATAACAACAAACAACAACAAAAATTAAAATAAACGAAACGCACTCAATACATACAATTATACATACAAATTATGATTTATAATTCTTATTCATTTCATCTCATTCCACATTGTAGAATGTTGTTGTTGGATGTGTTTGCTGTTTACGTATGATAGAGTTGCTAATAGCAGTGTTGCCAGGGGTAGCTTGGAAAAAGTTACAACTTTTCTAATTGAAAGTTAAATTTTTTCATAAAAAGTTACATTTACGAATTCTTCCCAAATAAATACTATATATAATAAGGTTTAATAACATATAACTAACAACAATAATTTTGTCCGTATTAAACCGGTTACTATAATCAGAGTCCGAATTACAGCATTCGATATCGAGTAAAACTGATCGTAATTATCTTATTTGAGATTATGGCATTCGATATCGAGCAAGAAATATAGTAAATTTTATTTTAATTTCGATATAGAAATCTTTTTTCGATACGATAGCTCATTCGATCACGAATGCGGTAATTCGGCCCGAGCTTTTTATAAGTTTTAGTTGGCTAAATATTATCTACACAACATTCATTAAATTGTAAACTTAATCCCGGTATTCTCCAGAACATAAATCAGGGACTCATAGTAGAGCATAATATTAGTTAAATTAGGAAATTGATTTAATAAATCTATTATATCAATTCTCCGGGACAATAGTAGGGGTTTCAAACATTTCTGACCGAAAATATTGGTATAAATTTATATAACTTTTTGGAGTTTCAACAAAAATATACCTCGATATTTCCCATCATGTCCTCAATTGAATTTTTCTAACTTTTAGCATGACTACTAGGTGTATGAAATGACAGTTACATTAATGACATACGATATTTTCAACAGACTTCTTCAAGCGTCTAAAAACAGAGTTATGTGATCCAGCAATACAATTTTTTTATTTGACGAAATATTCTAAATGCACAATATTGGATTACTAAGATCTTTCGCATTTCCAGAGTTTGTCTCAAAATGATCTAGACATAGGTGGTAATAAATTACATATAAGTCACACTATTGTTTAATAGAAACATTCGTGGCATGATATGCATTTAAAGTACTAAAAATGTGTACTCTACTTTTTCAGGGCTGAAAAGTACATGTTACATAGAGGGTCAAAAAGTTACGAAAAATGTAACAAATGTAACCAAACGGCATCACTGGCTCATAGAGAACTCATTATAAATAACTCTCTCTATTTTGTTAGTGAATATCAAACATTTACAAAACCCACAAGCGATTTTGTTTTTGGTTTAAGGTTTGGGCTGTCAAAATCATATGAATTTTGTTTTTGTTAAAAGTTAAGTGAACTGTCAAAGTTGCCTGTTGTTGTTTTTGCTTTTAGGTTTGTTGCATTTTACGCCACAACAAACACAAGTGAATTGACAGTTCACCTTCTATAAATTCGCCTTGATTTAAGTTGTCAAAAATTGCAACGTAAACATTTTTGACAGATCGAACCTCAAAGTGAGTTTTAAAAAAAATAGTCAGCTGTTTTACTGAGTCTACTTTATTAATTTACTAGAGTTCTATAGTTGAAACAAAAAGTCTACTTTTCGAACATTCGACTTTTTAGTTAAATCGACTTTTTTTGACTTTTCGACTTTTTTCGACTATTTTCGACTTTCCGACTATTTTCGACTTTTTTTAACTTTTTACCATTTTTTGTAAAAAATACATGGTTTCTGCATTTATTGATGCGCCTTGTGTAATGTTTTTTGAGTATATACGATATGTTTAAGAACTTTTAGTTTTTTTATGAACACTTATTATTTATTTTTGCATACACTAGAAAAAATGTAAGTGTACCAAATTGCAACAACATAAAATTATTATGTTATTCTGTGCATATTTTCTTTTAGTATAATGTTGACTTTTTTGACTTTTTTCTACTTTTATCGACTATTCGACTTTTGTGATAACACATCGAATGTTCGACTTTTTTCTGACCAAAAAGTCGACTTAGACTTTTCGACTTTTTTCAGCAAAACAATCGAACAATCGACTTATATAACCCTATAATTTACTTTGGTGAATACGATTTACAAAGAAACAAAATAGAATTGGTGAATATCAGGGATGGCAAAGTTGGTACATTTGTACTTTTTTTTTGGTACAATTCGAACTTGTTAAGTACAATGGTACACCAATTACTAATTTGGTACAATTTTGAAAACAAATGTACATTAAAAAAAAGATAACTTAACTTATTTTTACTTAAATTTTATCGAAAATCATCTTCCATTAGAAGATGTTAGCAAAATTAGGAACTAATATAGATCCAAATGGACTTAAATCAATGATTACAACTTTTGAAATTTTTATTTTCAAATACCGAAATTCCTAAAACGGGGAAAATGTGTTTTTAAAAACAGAGATTTTTTAGAAAAGTACCTACTGTGACGTTATTAACCCTATGATAGTAAAAAAAACTTTGTATTATTTAAGAAACATAAATGGTTATACAAATATGGAGATTTTTCGAGGACCGGCGCTTTGCCTTTTAATAATTTTTTACACAAATCAAAAATTCGGATCATAAATGGATATTTGGCGATTTTTTTAAAATTTGAGACCCGAGGTTACTAACTTTGATAGGCCACTCACTGGCCCCCACTAGTGCTAGGAAGCTTAACAAGTGTAAATTATCTCGAATTTACACTCGTAACAACATCTCCAATAGTTACCGAGATACCGAATTATTAAAAAAACACACATTTCTTAACCACTGTTCACAGGTAGAAAAAATGAATATGTCTACTCGAATACTCGAAACTTCAAATAAAATGCTCAAAAATGTGAAGAAATTTTGTTTTATAAACTCTTTCATTTCATGATTGAAATCTTTAATATATATATCCCCTCTTATATAATTTTCCTTTTTTATAGTTCCCCTCTTTCTATAGTTTTCTACTATCAAATAGAATTCCATTTGCACTGGCAACTCTACTCTGTTTGCCAAACATTTTAGTTGTTACATTGTCTCCTCTAAAATCGTTCGTTTTAAATTCGTCGCTATAGTTTGTGTTGTCCGTCATTAGTAGAAAATTAAAGAAAGTGTAAAATAAAATGTTAAACGTTTAAGATTGTTAAAAAAATAGTTATTGAACATTATAATAAGTGATTATTGTGTTAAAATAAAGTTTTTGTTAAAATAAAGTGTAAAAAAAAAACAAACTCATAATAAGATGTGTATGCAATAATTTTGTTTTTGTTGTATCTAGTGGTTGTTGTTGTTGTTTTTGTTAAGTAAAGCTCTTTGAACATGATTTTGTTTGTGAGTCGTGTGAGTGATGCTGTGCATTCAAAGGTGTTGTTGTTGTTCTTAGTTATTGAATAAAAAAAAGAGTGAATGAGTAATAAGTAAAAGCAGAGAAAGAAAAAAAAATTAAAGTGTTTTTTACACAAACAAAATCATTGTTTAAAATTGAGTAGGGAAGCAACATAGAGTTGCCAATATTTGAGCTAGTGCAAATAAATCGGAAATCGGTACGGGTATTTAATTGTAACATAATAGTGTAATAAATCCATGTGTAAAGAAAAGTAAATTGTATTTCAGGTGAGTGTATTATTTAGAAACAATAATTTTTATGTATTAATTATTTACTGAATTTATAAACAAGTGATTTTTGTAAAGGTTCATATTAGAAGTAAATATAAATACCTATACCAATTTTTAAATTTAAACAAAGTGTTATAATCAAATTGTGTATGGAAATTTTGGTTTAAATTTTAATTTTTATTATGTTTTTCGTTTTATCTAATTTAAATACACATCTATCTGTGATCATATTTTTATAAAAAATCTATTATTTGGCTGACAAATTTGATAAAAATCTAGAACGTCTGTATATGTGATGATAGGTATTTTTAAAATAAAGATTTTATGAAAAGTTTACAATTAGACAAGATTTTCATAAATCATTTAATTAATGAATAAAAAGAGTAAGTGTTGATTTTAAATGGGAACTAAATGACAATTAAAAAAACTTTACGTAAAAAATATAATTTGACTTAAATTTAATTAGAAGATGTTGACAGAGAAATGAATACATATGCATATGTACATTAGGGTGACAGCCGATTTTTTTTTTAGATTTTAAAGAGTGCCGGGTGGAATATTGTGACACTAGGTCTAAAAGATAAGTACTGAAAATTTGAGCCAAATCGAACAACGATTTCAGGACGCGCATCGAGGTCAAAGGTCAGATATATGCAAAATTTTACTATTTATATGAAATAAATTTGTAAAACTCCTTAACTTTCTGCATTATGTTACATAAATATGTAGATTTATTTATATTAATGAAAATTACAGTAAAAAAAATATTTTTCAGTTTAAACCTATATCTCCTTTGGGTCAAATTGACCCACAAACTGTATTATCGTTAAAATTCGGAAAAAATGCATATTTTTCAGTTTTTGTAAAAATTTTGCTACTAAATAATTATTTTTGCAATCGAATGCATAAGAATCGAAATGTGTACGTAATTGTCGTTCTAATGAGATATAAAAGACAAAAATTGGTTAAAAATTTTAAAGTTATTTAAAATTCCCCAGACCATTAACGTGTCTCAGGCCACTTGAACAAGAAATGTAGGAACAAAATTAACATATTTTAAGAAATATTAAAATAAAAGCTCATTTTTACTTAAAATATATCCGAGTTTATAGAATACCGTTAACCTATTCGCAGGGATGGCCAAAAAAAAAATTTTTTTTTAACGGCAGTTTCAAATCCCCATTTTCAAATTTTTAAAAATTTTGTTAAACAAAATTCCGAATTTTTTGATCATCACATTGGGATTAATTGAGATCATAATAGAGAATAAAAATATGAAAAAATTATGTCAATACCTCTTACAGTTTTTTCGTACCTACGATTTAAATTTTGTGATTTTCGGGAAAAAATATTTTTTTGGCCATAATTTGGCGAATGAGAGCAATTTCCTTACTGTTACGAATTTTAAGTAAAACATATACAGAATCTTATAACTCAGATAATTTTAGATAAACTAGGACAGTTTTACTAAAATCGTAAAATGTTAACCCTTAAACCGTGAAGGTCAAAGGTAAAATTTTTCAATATTTGGAATTTCTAATGTAAAGATGCCGAAATGTTATATATTTTTGTGCCGATTCTAATGAAACTTAAAAAAATATAACATAAAGTCTAAAATATACAATACCAGTGCAAAAATGGAAGTTAACCCTTAATATTATTTGGGGTCCAAAATTTTAAAATTGCAAAAACCACAGTCAAATATAGTCATTTTGACCCCAAGTGCTTTTAAGGTTTAATTTCCATTTTTGCACTGGTATTGTATATTTTAGACTTTATGTTATATTTTTTCTACATGGCGTTTGGTTACATTTGTTACATTTTTCGTAACTTTTCAACCCTCTACGTAACATGTATAATTTTCTTGTTTTGGACCTTATTTTAATAACTTTTCAGTCCTGCATCTAAATAAATTACTATATGAAAAAGTAGTATACATTTTTAGTACTTAAAATTTATTAATGCCACGGATGTTTCTATTAAACAATAATGTGACTTATTTGAAATTTATTACCAACTAGGTCTATATCATTTTGAGATAGACTCTTCAAATGCGAATGATTTTAGTAATGTACTTTTGAGCTGGCTAATATCCAATTTTGTTCATTTGGAAGAATTCGTCAGATACAACAAAGGTTGCTATCACGAATCTATTTTCTCTGTGTATCTATTCGATTATCACAATTGTTGAGCTCAAAACAAAAGTCACCCACTTTAGAATTTTAAACTTAGCACTAAACTATTTACTGCCCAAAAATAAATATTTCAGACATTACCGCCCTTTAAAAACCTATTAAAGAAAGATTGGGTTTTCTGAGTCATCATAACTATAATTTTAATTAATTAATTATTTATTAATTATTTTTACATATTTATTTTGTATTATATTTAAGCTTAATTTGAATTGTATTCATCTAATGCAATAATTAAACATAGTATATGTACATCACAATAATCTTACAACATAAATTACAACTAGAAAAATTTTACTCCAAGAAATTGTTTCACAAAATTGTGCAACAACCACCACTGGTATAAACGACAGCCTGAGGACGTGGAGGATTCACCACCATAGTTGCCTGTGCAGGTTGAGAGTTGACAACAACCGTTGATGATGGTGGTGGTTGCTGGGCGCCTACTACAACTGTTGTTGAGGGTGGTGCTGCCATCGAGGCACCTATTATTAGTGGTGGAGGAGCCATAGCGCCAACAACCATTACACCTCCCATAGGTGGTGGCCCTCTATTGACATTAACATTGACTGTAGTACCAGGCCTAGGGGGAGGAGGACCCCAGCCGGGTCTACCATAAGGTGGTGGCGGTCCACCAAAACCTACACGACCTGGAGGCGGCATTTTTATAAATGTTGTACAAAAAGAAAAAACTACCTTTGACGTTGAATGCTTATTTCACACTAATTTTGACTTTCAGTTTTAATTTGGTCACATAATTTTGAGGTACTTTTTTTTTTTTTTTGGTATAAAATATTTAAATAGATAAGAAAACTTACAAATCAATCAGTGGCTAATTATGTGTGAGTTCAACAGATAAAACAAAATATATTTTTGTTTGTATTATTATAAATAAATATTTGTTTAATATCTTATCAATTAAACCCAGACTTAGCTCAGGTAAGGTGCTTCCCTGCCACTGTTTTGATTGTGATTGTTTGTTATCTCTAACAAAGTGTTGTAAAATGTTTTTATATTGTTGAAAGTATGTAGAGTCATTATGATATTTTTATTTTATTATCAATATAAATATTTTGTTAGGTACTTACATGGGATTCATTTTCTCCAACAGTTTCGAGCGTATACGATCTTTTTCGGTGACTCTTGTTGGTGGTGGTGTTATCTCATTTTGCCTTTCACGCTCTATATTCGCCGACAGTTCATTATTCATTTCCACATGATTGTGTTCCATCTCTAAGTGGGTTTGTGTCTGTACTGTCTCGTATTTGCGATCGTCTTCAGCAAAGTTGAACACTTCACTCAATTCGTATTCTTTGAGCTGAAATGGAATAAGTAGTAAATTAATTTTAGCTATTTTATTGAATTAAGCAGAAAATTATAAGTTTAGTAAAACCAAAGTTGTGAATCAACATTGGCGACGAGTTGGATATTTTTTTTTTTTTAAAACAAACACAAACTGCGTAGCGTTTTGCTTCCCTGCAGGTACACCCAGAGTCTCTGGCGGGAATCGAACCCGCAACCCCCAGATTGATAGTCCACTATCGTGTAGTCTATCGGGGCACCCCAACAGATAAAAAAACAGTTTTTTTAAAAAGCTATTTAAATAAATGCTCTTAAAAGGAGAAAATTATTTTTCATTTAAATCAAAGTGTTGTATTTATTACATTATATAATTTATATGTTATTGGGTGTATGACTTAACTTATATGTCATTTTAAAGGGTACATATCTGTAATTTCTTCTCACTTAGTTATTGAACATGAATAATAACTAAGTGTTAAAATATTTCGAATTTTGTACCAACAAAGCGTCATATGCGGGAAGTTTTGCTTTACTTCTTTAATTTGAAAAAAACTTCAGCTGAAGCACACCAACTGCTCACCAAAGCTTATGGTGAATGTGTTTCATCATTCCAACGTGCGAGAGATTGTATGTGCGGTTCAGAATTGGTTATTTTGACACGGAAGGCAAAGATCGCCCTGGCCAGCCAAAAAAGTTTGTAGACCAAGAATTGCAGGCATTACTCCATAAAGATTGTTGTAAAACTCGACAAGAGCTTGCAAAATCATTGGAAACTAATCAAGTAGCAATTTGAAATCGTTTGCGTACAGCAGGATTCATCCAAAAGCAGGGAAATTGGGTACCATACGAATTGAAGCCAAGTGTTGTTGAAATACGTTTTAGCATGTCCGAAATGCTGTTTGACCGCTATAAAACAAAATCATTTTTGCATCTAATCATTATGATAACCTTATGTGAAGCCCGGCCAACCAGTCGAACCTACACCAAAGCCAAATATCCGTGGCGCTATGGTAATGCTCTGTATTTGGTCCTATCTATTATGAGCTGCTAAAATCACATGGAAACCATTCCGAAGGCAACTTATTCGTTTGAAGCGAGCATTTGCCGAAAAACACCCAGAATATCCTGCCAGACATGATACCGTAATATTCCATCATGACAACACTTGGCCACATGTTACAAAACCTACCTCACCCGCCTTATAGACCAGATTTTGTCCCGTCCTACTACTATTTGTTTCGATCGATGCAAAACACTCTCTCTGGGATACGCTTCACTTTAAAGCAGAGTATTCGAAATTGGCTTGACTCGTTGGCCTCAAAAGATGAGAAGTTCTCTTGGATCGGAATCAATATGTTGCCAGAAAGATGGGAAAAGATCATAGTTAACAAAGGCCAATACTTTGAATAATTTTCTAATGCACAAATATTTCAAAATAAAAGCTATATATTTGAAAGAATTCCTCATTTTTAAGACATACACCCATTATTACTTTATTATATTTTCTTCTTTTTAGAGCTCCTTGAATATTTTGAATTTAAATTCGGATATAGTTAAAAAGCATATTTTCGGATATTTTGTTGAAAATGCTTTAAATTTCAGAACATTTAGAATTTTTTCATGATTTTTAAGCCCGAATTTGGGAAATATAAGAACTTATTAAGATTCCTTTTTATGTAGAGATTTTTTCTAAAACATTTCGAAAATAAGTTTGAATTTTCGAATATAAATTCGAATTTTCGAAAATATTATAGAATGTCATCAGGTTTTTGCGTGCTCTAGAGATTATTTTAATAGTTTTAAAAAATTTTCAGACACAACTTCGAATTTTCGAATATAATATTGCATTGTTATCATGTGTATGCATGAGTGCCAAATTTCACCCTATTCGGACTACGAGATAACTAATTGTTTATCAAAAATATATTGTGGTTGTGTATTCTTTATTTTCTTAACATTTAGCTTATTTGAATTGTAAAAGCAACTATATAACAAGTAGTGTAATATTTATGCAGTGTACATATTTTAAATTTTGATCGCACAGTTATATTTTTCAAAATTTTAAGTTCGAAATTGAAAAATGTAAGATATTGGCTTTAAAAAAGTAAAAGTAATTTTTTTTTGCGAAACCTTTGGGTTAAGAGTTTTCTCTAACAATTTTAAAAAATGTTCGAACATAAGTTCGAATTTTCGAAATTAAATTCATATTTTCGAACATAATATTCCATTGTCATTAGGTTTCTCCATGCTCTGTAGATTATTTTAACAGTTCTAACAAATTTTCAAACTTGTTATCTTCACAAACATGTATTTTATATATTCCAATATACCTATCGTTTTACACAAGTAAACTTTGTGTACAAATTCACACCTTTTTATGGAAAACCGTCAATAACTTAAAAATCTTTCTTGTTTGCTTACTTGTCAAATTTTTACAAACATTCTCAACTATTATTATTCATTCTTTTGTTGTATGTTCACAATAACCATTCAAGGCATTCGGTTGTTTTTATTGCTATTGACATAAAAGGTATTAAAAACCATAATCCTATAAATATGCAGGCATACCAAAGCGAAATTCCTTTGATGATTTTCATTTGAAAAGTCTGACAACAAAGGTATAGATTTTTTTTAACAAAATACCTTAAGGTATTTATGCTATTGGAACTATGGCAATTGATATGTGTAAATTAAGCAGAAATTTTCTTTAATCGGTTTTGTAAAGTGTGAATAAAAGAGAGAAGACCTACAATAAAGGTATTTGTTAACATAGTATTTTAACACTTGAAAAATAACAAGAAAAAAAAAATGGAAAATGTTTGTCATTCAATATGTAAGTTGTTCTTTGAGTGTTTAATAGTTTTTTATTGTTTGAGTAAAGAAAACCTTTAGCAAATATTTATAACAAAACTTTTTGCTAATAAATACAAACATTCTTATAGATTTCCACTTAATAAGTTTTTATTTTCATTGTGTGTATTATTTTATATATATTTTTTTTTTATTTAAATGCCACAACCATTCTGCTCTATTAAATTTTATGTTAAATAATATAAAACAGAATACTCAAATGTACGTACCCCAGTAACAAGATTTGTTTTTATGGCATATTTTACACAAAAAAAAAAAACAAATAAATAAACAATTGCAAAAAAAGAACTCGGTAAAATATTATTGTTTTATTTAATGTATAATTTCCTATTGTGTTTATATGTGAATTTCCTTTTTTTATTTCCTGTTATAAATTATTATTTTCTCTCTCTCTCTCATTCTCATTCTCTGCAACACAAATATACATAAACTCCAACATGTATTCAGAGCCTCCCTAAAGTAGACCTTACAAATGCTTCATTATGCCATTAGGAGCAAAACAGAAACGGAATTTGTAGATTATTACATTAACTAAAGGGATGCCAGATGGACGAGTATAATAAAAGTTTTTATGGGGAAATGGAAAAATTTAAAATACCAGAGAAAATTTAATACAAGAAAAGTTATAAAATCAGTACCTAATACACAAATTACACTCGTCTCAACATTGATGCTCAGTCTCACAAACAAGCATGGACACATTCATTGTATCTTGTTGTAACTTTTTCAGCATAAATAGTTTGCACCAGAACTACAACAACAAACATTCTTACATACACATACACATTAAACTTATCTACACATTACAAGAACAAACTAAAGCAACAGCGACAATAAAATTAAATCGTAATATTTTTTCGAGGTTGTCTCACAAATTGGTCTATAACTTTTTGTATACTTAACTGACTTTGCTGATTTTCAATACCGAACTTCTTAAGATAATGATAAATATTTCAGCAAAATTTCATTAACTTTGTTTGTGTATATAGAACTTGAGCGTGATTTACACAAACATACAGACAGAATTCTACAAATTCACTCGTTTCAACATTGATGCTAAAGCACACATTTAATGTATGTTGTTGTTGTAACTTTTTCAACTTTAACACCAAAACTATAACAACATTAAACTTATCTAAAAATTGCAACAACAAAAAAAAGTAAAAATTGCAATAAAATGAAATCATCTATTTTTTCGATGTTGTCTTATATTTTTGACTATAACATTTAGTATACTAAACCAATTTTGCTGATTTTCAATACCAATTTGCTTAAGATAATTATAAACATTTCAGCAAAATTTCATTAACTTTGTTTCTGTATATTAAGCATGAGCATGATTTACACTAACATATAGATAGAGAGATGGTTACATCTTAATAATAATCATGAATACAAAAACAGTTTGGTATTTCTTTTAATTCATTATTTTTTCTTTTTATTCCATTGAAATCAACGACTTGGCAACTCTTCATTCGTTAGGCCTAAATACCCATTAATTTTGATATTGTTTTTAATGCGTAAACAGGAAACAAAAACATGATTTGTATTCAAAAAAAAAAAAAGAGCAAAAAAATTCATATACAAAAATCACAACAACATTAACAAAAAATCTAATTTATATGAATGTGCCTGCTTATGGCAGGCACCCACAATTACAGTCTCTGTGTCTGGCAATAGAACACACGTAAATTACAAACATATTACCATTTTCATACTAATTAAGTAGGGTTCTTTTTTTTGTTTCCATTTTCATATTTTCATACAAATACATATTAAGTATACATTTTGTTTTCCACACTGAAGGCAAAGCAAGTAAATAGCTACGTAAAAAAAATAGAAATGAATTTTGACATGATTTATAATGGAATAAATCACTCTGATGAAATATTAAGGAAATACATATATAAGGGGAAGTATGTCTAATAAAATGTTACATAATTGATACAAAATATTCAAATTTCAAAATATATTTCCAATATTTTCCAAACAAATTTTACCCATTTGGTTTCACAAAATGAAGTTTTCTACAAGAGTTTTAGTGAGATTTTCTGCTCTATATTAAACACAATAAGTAAGTTATGAACATTGCTTAAAAATCTTTATTTGATGCATTCATGCTCTTAATGAATTGTAAAGCAGTAATTACTTAATCGATTTTAGATTAATAAAATGCTATGGAATGAATCATAGTTCATTTCATACAAAATAAAACATAGTTTCAAAATATTGAAACAAATATTAGTGAATTTCAAGCTAAATTTTGAAGAAAATTACCAGCAAATTTGAAAATTTAGAAAAAAAAAAAATCCAAAAATTTTGATTTTATTAAAAATTCCCTACACAGTTTTCGAACCTACAAATTTTATATTTTCATAACCTTTGAACCATTAAAAACTATTAAGAAGTTATGATTTTAGGCACTAAACACATTAAAATAATAAGCTAAACAACTTTTTCTAGATTGTTGTCTCACATTTGGGTCCATTACTTTTCTTCTACTGGACAGATTTTGTTGATTTTCATTAGCAAATAGACTAGGACAATGATAAATATTCCAACTGAATATTATTGATTTCAGTTGAGTATTTTGATCTGAAGTGTGATTTACACTGACAAACAGCTGGACATAAAAATGCTCAACTGTTTGTCTATGTAAAACACACTCACTTGCAAAATACAAAACCGAAATTAATAAGATTCATCGGGTATATTTAGAATATTATTATAATAAAGGTTATAAATTGTCATTTCCATGGTCAAGATTGCGACAATCGTATGCATTTGAAGTAAAAAATAAAGAAATCTTAAAATTTGTATTTTCTTAATTCCATTTTTCGATATCACTTTAGCAGCTCTATGTACAGTGCAAAAGATAGGTTTAGTCAGGTTTAGAATATATATGTTCCAATTCTCACGATGCCAGTCTTCTTGATCAGTTTGTAAGATTTTAGGCGAGATGGATGAGGGAACGAGGGACGAGTACACTAGCATGTACTGTTGAAATTCGTTTTGCTTTTATATTCGTAATTTTAACCAGGTCTATTTTGACAATTATCTTTCATATTTAATAACAACTTAAGCTATCAGACATAAAACATTTATTAATTAGACTTGATAAGACATCGTGAGAATTGGTACTTTGCAAACAAACATGCGTCCAAACTCGCAGCAAAAATAGAACTCGTTTTTTGACTGCTTCTAGAAAAATTAAAAATCATAATTTTTTACTGCTGATAATTGAGATATTAAGATATTAGCATTCAGTTTTTTTAACAACCTTTATTATGATTTATTACGCGACATTTATAACGTGATATATTTTCACGTTCTAGGGATTCCAACAAATGATTGACAAAGGTTTATATAAGTTTGTCATTCCTTTTGGTTATTCATTTGCCACCCAATAAATTATATATATTCTGGAGTGTTATAAATAACTTACATAAATGGTTCATGCAGTCATGAAATTTTGTCAGCAAAACAAATTTACCAAAAAATATTTTCAATCTTTATTTTAAAGTACACTTTCGTGAAGAGTTTATAAGATTTGATGCAGCCGAATATAGCTCTCTTACTTTTTTTTAGTTAAAGCTACTAAATTGTGGTTTGATTAAAAATTGATAATAAACAATGATTTGAATACATGAACGCGACATTAGCACATGAATAAAATCAAGTGGAAATAGAGTAGAGCTGTGTATAATTTGGGTACCCAAGTTTATCTCTCTTACCATCTCATAATCATGTAGTGGATGAAACCATGTAGTCTCGAATAAGCATTCATGCGACGAGGCTGTGTCGTCAGTTGTTTCATGCTTTTACACTAAAATAAATCTTTCATGAAGATGTATATTATGATTATTTGTTAGTTAATGACCATTCTACGATTTCTTGTTTCTAAGAGCAATGATTCTCTTTTATTCATGCAAGTACAAATAAAGATTGTTTGTGTATTATTGGCTCTAGTCAAAAGACAGAAGTATGTAAAGATACAGTAAATTTTTAAGTATAAAAATTAAATACATTTTACATAATTCCAAGTTATTTCAGAATTTTTAAACGTTTAGGTTTCTGAAAGTCCTAATCTGAGACATAGCTATCCTTCCTTACTTCCCTTTACTCTAAATAGACACATTCATAATTTTCCTTTTCCGTGATTGTTTCTCTCACCACACATTGCAACAACTCTTTTATTAATGTTACAACTTGATAGAAAGCCACTGATTTCGTGTTAATGAATCATTAGTATTTCTATTTCTTTTTCTTAATGATGTTGTTAATTTTCTACAAAACACTTACTGCACACACGTAAATACACCCACACTCATACTTTTTGATAAAACTCTAACATAATTTGTAATTGAAAGGAGGAGGACGTGGTGTAATGAAGAAAACAAAATGCGGAAGTTTAGCTAATTTCTTACAAATTAAGTTGTGGTGGGTATTAGGGCATCGATTATGACAATGAGACCACACTTTCGGTAAAATATATCACGTGATTTGGAAAATCGGACGCAAAATTATTTTTAAAATTTTGTATGAAAAACTCTCTATTGTTTAAAAACTGAGTGATTTTCTTAAAAATGTATGTATTAAATTTTTAATAAGAGTTTCTGAATCAGACCCATAGTGCGTGAGTAACAACTTACCTTGATAAACTGAAATGTTGCTATTGGCGGTAAACGTTTACTTTTTGGATAAAAGAAACTACCAGCTGGATGAGCCGGATAACGTGATGTTATGCGATAAATAACACCTTGCGGCGAGGTGGGCCAATTTGGTGCGGTAAACGTGAAACCATTATCAGAGCCAGCATCTAATGGATCCATTTCCACGGTTACCGTATCAATCCAAGAGCCGCCCACACATAGCTGAAAAGATAACAGTTTTAAATAATTAATTTATATTAAAAGAATTTCCAGACAGAATATTTCCAAAATAATATGTTGAGCATTGCATTTTAAGCGGAAAATTGTTTTGCAAATGTAGTTGAAATTTCAATAATTTTTAAATTTTTCCTTCATCTATCTATTTCTATTACTCTTTATCTCATATAGTTTGTGTTGAACTGTCAATACATTGTGTAGTTTTTGGTTACCGGGTTTCTTCTTCGTTCGGATGATACATTCTGTCAGTGATGTCGGTATTTGTGGTTTCCACTAACATGAAAATGATGAGCATGATGATGTTCATAACGACAACCATGTCATTGTCATTGCTGTTACTATTGCTACTCTTGTCGTCGGTGTATAGTTGTTGCTTGCACATGCAAAATTTTGATGACAGTATCTTGATTTTCTACCACCGACATCAATGAAAAAACTGAAATTTTATTTTTTTCTATTTAATGAGTTTTATAAAGTTCTATCAAGTCTGTTAAAAGGAAACACAGACATTTGTTGAAATGTGAACGTATTAAGGACTCATGGGAGCCTAAAGTGTTAGTACCATTAAAGTTTTTAAGGCCCATCCAATGCAAAACTTTAGATTCAACTGCAACAGCCACGCAAAGGTGGAAATACAGATTATATAGTTTACATAGTGTAAACTACAGTTTACGCTATATAAACTACAGTTTACACTATGTAAAATACAGTTTACAGTATGTAAACTACAGTTACAGTATGTAAACTATTGTTTACACTATGTAAACTATAGTTTACACCATGTAAACTATAGTTTACACTGTGTAAACTATTGTTTACACTATGTAAACTATTGTTTACACTATGTAAACTATTGTTTACACTATGTAAACTATTGTTTACACTATGTAAACTATTGTTTACACTATGTAAACTATTGTTTACACTATGTGAACTATTGTTTACACTATGTAAATTATTGTTTACACTATGTAAACTATTGTTTACACTATGTAAACTATTGTTTACACTATGTAAACTATTGTTTACACTATGTAAACTATTGTTTACACCATGTAAACTATTGTTTACACTATATATAACAATTGTTTACACCATGAAAAATATTGTTTACACCATGTAAACTATTATTTACACCATGTAAACTATTATTTACACCATGTAAACTATTGTTTACACCATGAAAACTATTATTTACAATATGCAAAAATATGCGGAAAATTCATTTGAATTATTTATTCTGAAACAAAAAATTAAGAAGTTTTTAAAAATATTTTTTTGGAGAGCCCCTTTTTGCAAGAGCCCCCTTGTAACATCAAACCGTCTACAACTTAACATTCATTATAAACTGCATTGGCATGTTTTGCTTACTGATTATGTTCATTCATCAAAAAGTATATTTTTTGTTTCCTTTTGTCTAAATTTTTGCACATGAAATGAGTCTAAGTAATTTGTGGTTTTATTTTCTGAAAAATTTTCTAGCTGACATCTGCTAAATTTAAAAGCAAATTGCTCAAACATAAGTTAATCAACTTTAACAAACATTATTCACAGCTTACAGTTGTTTCGCCTTTGCAAAGGAACCAATCAAAAATTAATGGGGAAATTTTGAAAAATTCATGCATATTCATACCTGAAATGAGTCGACCCCTATAAACCAATCGGGTGAGGGTACAATGCGTGTCATTAGTGACACTAAACTGTGATTGCTATCGACGAAAAACTTGGCCTCCGTACGACCAGCACCCGTCATTATGGCTGGCAAATTGAATTCATCAAAGACACTGCGTTCACCCAGGTTTTTGTTGTTGTTGCTGTTGTTGTTTTTATTACTTGTATTGCTGCGTGCTGTGTTTAGCTGTTGTTGTTTTGACGTTTGTTGCTGCTGTTGTTGCTTTTCACCTTGTAATGTATCCAGTATATCGCTTTTACCCGTTTCAGCAAATTGTTTAACACCGGATGTTGCCTGCTGGCCAATGTGATACAGGGCAAATGTTGAGTCATGTGTACGACCTACAAAGAAAGAAGAAAAACAGAACGTTGAAATCAAACGAAATTTAAAAGAAGTTTATAACATGAACGTTTTTGCAAATGGTTAAAGATTTATGTAGTTCAATAACAACCCCTCATATTCAAAACCAATGTTTAAATTTACCAAATTTTTAGTAAACTAATTTTTTATACTAAATTCATTTTAAAAACCTTTAATAAATTTAATAATTAATTATGAAAATGTCCTAAAATTTTAAACATTTATGGTGATGAATTATTTATTCTGAAATTTATTTTCATAAATTCATTTAAGATTTAATCCAACAATGTTAATTTTTACTCAAATGTCTAGTTAAAGGTCTTTTAACTTTACGTTTTGTATGCACTAGTAGTTATTCAATAAATAGTTATATATAACAATGAATGCAAATCCTTTAAACACATAAACATCCCAAGATAATAATTGACATACATTTCGCCATGTGAGTGTAAGACACAGACAATTGATACATAATCCTGGGCAGTTTGAATATATTAAACTCAAATTCTTTAAAATAAAATTTTGTGGAATTAACTTTAACGATTAACAATCCAACAATAATTTTGTACTGGCATTTATTTGCAGGTTCAAGAACGTGACTTTTAAGTCAGAAAATAAAATCATAAACCATTTTTCTTGTTTCCATTTTCCGATAGCATTTTAGTAGCGCTGTGTTTAGTACAAAAGGTAGGTTTTATCGTTCTGTTGCTTCCAATATATTAGCAATAAACATGGGTACCAATACGCGACCAAAAATGTTTCACATTTTCGACTGTGTCTAGAAAGATCTGCAAATTGGATCAATATATATTTTAAAGCGATTTTTTTAAACTACTTTAGTTTAAAATAATGAGACTTTCAAAATTGTCCTGTTGAAATGCATTCGTTTTGTTTTTACAACGATTTTTCTGTCACGTTTGCGATAAGGATTAGTTTAAATAATTTAATGAAATTCTTTGTATTTATTTTTTATGGGTTCGTTTTATAAAACTTCTATATTTTTAACTAAGAACACTGGTCAACGATTTTCTTAATTTTTTAATGCTTTTCCCGATGTGTGCTTGCAAATATAAAGCATAAACTTGTCTAGTTCTTGTCTCAGACTAAGCACTGTAGTAGCATTGAGGTCTGGTGCCGGCCATGCGTCCATTTTAGGAAGTGTACCTTATCTTCCAGCTAATATTGACTACTGCACTCCCTTAACCTTTATCGACAGACGCTTCTCTGTACCGTTGGTGGACGAGTTATCTTCTTCTAGGAACACATTTGTCATCTATACAGATGGCTCAAAGTCTGGGGCTGGGGTGGGTTGACGCTTCTATATTCCCCATTTTCGGAAAGGGGTGTGTTTCAAGCTACATGATGAATGTAGTGTAATTCAAGCTGAAATTTCTGCGATCAAAAGGGCGATACACTGGATGAAGTACTATAGGTTATTTGGTGTGAATATTCGAATCGGTATTGACAGTAATCCAGCTATCAAATCCCTATCTGGTGTCTACTCGACATCCAGATTGGTACACGAATGCAGGGTATCTCTTAACGAGATGGCGAGACATTCTAACTTGGAGTTATTCTGGGTGCCAGGTCACTCTGGTGTTGTTATTGCGGATGAACTGGCGGATTTTAGTTCGCTCAGCTCAGATGGTCTAATCTGACAAATTGCTCGGCATCGATGCTCACATGGCCCGTTTTTGACCATCACAGGTCAATGTCCCTAACGGGGCTATCACGGGCTAGGCTGCGAGCATTGATATCAGTGCTTACTGGGCACTGCTTGATTGGTGTGCATGCCAGAGACCTAACACTCCATATAATGGCTTCTGTAGAAGTTGCCATGATGAAGACGAGTAGGAAACGGTTGAACATCTCCTCTGTCTTTGCCCAGCTCGGTCTGCTACAATAGGCAGTCCTTTTCTGCATGGCCTTGCGGATCTATCCACTGTGGACGTCAAGAAGATAGATTCGTTCATTCGTGCGTCAGGTTGGTTCGTCACTAAAACCATTTCCGACATGTGAAGGACCTCCTGAGGACCTGATCATGATCTTTAGGGTATCACAAAGGGACCAATTTATGGACCCAAGTGAGCTTTATAACCTAACCTTGCCTAGTTCTTTAGCATAGTTTTTTTTTCTATCATGCAATTGTTTGTACCTTATAAGGAACGCGACATTAGAAGAGCTAGAAGAAGTATATTTTTAGCTTTATAATCAAAGCAAATTCAACCCGAAACTAAAATACATCCACAAAGTGTCCCATAAACTGTATAGATCATTGATTCATCTTCTTCGAAAATTAGGCCGTTAAATCAGTGACTGTTATTGGTGCTCAATATCGCGACATATTAACACAATTATTTTTTTATAAATTGGATGATTATGATGTGAAGTCACATGTATTTCACTGCCACTCTGTTCATGGGCTATTGCTGCATATCTTATGTACTGACCATGTACTCTCTCGTTTCGGTGATCACAATCGGAACCCTAGTGCCTTACACCTTTGGATTTCTTTCCAAAAAGGCTACAACCATCCATATATTAAAGTTGGAAATTCAACGCTGCATCAAAGAATTTAATATAATTTAAATCTTGCTTAAATTGTGTGACACCCTTTATTATCATTTGAATACATTACTCGGTAATTGACGTTTTTCTGGCATGTTTATAAATTACTAAGAAATTGTGTTCGGCCTACAAAAAATTTTCGGAAATTTTTTAAATTATTAAAAATTTTGTATGATAAAAAAATATTTTGGAAAAAATTATTTAAAAAAAATTCAACAATTTTCATAAATTTTCTTTTTTCACTCACTTTATTTTATTGACATTAAAAAATAACATTAAAATATTTTCATAAAAACGCAAGAACAACAAAAAATTATCCATATGACATATTATGACCACCAGATAACAAAACATATTATGATGGTCAACAGCAACAATAAAATAAATAATAAACATTAACAACAGTAGAGCTTAAATAATTAGAAACACTTGGTTTAATAATCTGAGACATGCTCTATAATACAAAGCATTAGAGTTTTAATTTAAAGATAAACTAACTATAGATAAAAATAAACTTATTCTATTTGTAGATAAAAAAAAAGTAATTGTACCCAAATACTTGACCATCACTGTGCACAAATGCGTTTTTGTCATTATCAGCTTTTATGTTTAAAAGTTTGTTTTTTTTTTGTTTAAACACACACACTGATAACTGCGTGTCAGCAACAGCTGCAGTATTTTTTATATTTTATTATGTTTTCATGCATTTATAAAAATATGTATATGTGAAAAAAAAAACAAATAATAAAAAACCTAACAACTGTTTTAAATATTAAAAATATAATTTAAATGAAAAAGATTAAGTGGAATTAAACAACAGACAATACAATTTAATTACTTTAAATTAAACACACGATATGAACACACATTTATATGAATAGAATTTAACAGAAAGATAAATGGACAGATGATTCTAGATGTCGAAAGAAAAGTAAGTGCAAGATATGTGTATGAAAAACACTCAGTTAAAAATATAGTTTCGAAAGACGTCGTATTAAACAATATATATATTATTGGTCAAGTAACAAGGTCTCTTTTCACGTCATATTGTCATAATGTTCAACTTCAATTATATGCCAGTCTAGCTGAATTTAAGAAAAATTTTAATTTTTGTTTACTTTTAGAAATATTTACCACTTAAAGATTTCTCAGACACCCCACGTACATATGAATACATTTGCCGTAACTTTGCTTTATGATATATCCCATATAATATATATTCTTGTCAAAAATAAATAACCCACAATTAACTAAATGTTAAATACACTTAATAAATTTTGCCATAGAATTAGCTGAATTTTAAAAACAGCAAAATCTTTCTTAAAAAAAAAATCACAATTTTCCGTGCAAATTTATGTTTTTCTTTTTTAAAGCATAAAATACCATTAATCCCCCTAAAATGTAAATGGCAAACATGTGCAATTTTAAAGAGGCCTTTAAAATAAATTATTAAAATTTAATTTCCTCAAACAACCACATCAGCAGCATCATAATTAATACGAAAGTAAAATGATGGCGATTAAAATGGCGTCACTTGAAATTTGTAGTAGCGGTTAAAAATTTAATTAAAATTTCCACTCCCCTTTAAATCTTTATCATAGTGCATGAATGGACAGAGTTGGTACTATGAAGAAAGAAAATATTTATTTTTTTTGTTTTTGATTAAAAAAAAATACTAGTTTTACACAAAAACATTTCCAGATAAAACTTTTAAGTTAACTGTCAAACTAACTGCCATACCGAGCTCAATTGTTGACATTTATTATCGGTATATTCTGGCAAATCATCATGTATATATTTATGCTTGAACAACGCTACCAAATTATAAAAATTTATTTTGAAAATCAGTCACCGATTCGTGAAACTTATTGAGGACTGATTTATCACAAAATTGTGTTCAGTGGTGAGGCCCATTATTGTCTTAACGGGTTTGTTAATAAACAAAATTGCCGCATATAGAGTGAGACCAATCCCCCAACCCTACTTACTCCATTTCTTCCAGAAAATGCAGCGTTTGGTGCGGTTACAAGTCCTTATTTCTTCAAAAATAAAAGGCTGGAGCTCACGTTACTGTCAATGGTATAGGTTGGGTAAAAATGTTTAAAATTTAATGGAAATATCTCCTAAGCTATAAGACGTAATTTATAGCTACAATAAGGTTTTTTGTAGTGCTTGACGGGGAGATTCTATACGTAATTTTTTTGAAGTCGGATGACAAACGAAGAAAGACGATCTTTGCTACTTTGGGGACCCCTGGCCACGCCCCTTGTGGACCCATGTGGTCCAAATTCAAAACAACACTTCCTCTTTTCGCAGCACGTGAAATTTACAGATTTATTTCCATCTTTTTTTGTATATCACTGTGGATCGTTGCCATACCATGATCAATGATTTTTATTGTTTGGAAATATGGATGACATTGATCAGGGCTCTACGTCGATCTATCGATCTATTGAAACAAAAACTTGGGGCTAACTCGATTACGAGAAATTAACCTGTCAATTGACCTCTAAGGACATGCGATTGGACACCTCTCGATTATTTCCTGTGGTACCGCTTGAAGTCACTGGTTTATGCCGATAAACCAGCAACAATTGACGCCTTGGAAGCCAACATTGTTATTAAAATTGGACGTCCAGAAAGCGCTTCGTCAAAATGCCCAAAATCATTTTCAAATGTTAATGTATTAATCATTCGAATAAACATTTTTTATTTATTAAAATTTACTTTTCTGTGCTATTTTTATAAGGTTCTATAAGGTCTAAAAAAATTTGTTTTTTAAGATTTAAATAAAATTCCCAAATCTCAATTTTCCAACTCTGACACAGTAGGCATAAATTAACTTTAATACTGAGTGTGTTGAGATGTATACATGTTTATATGTTTGTATATACATCAGGTCGTGTGTTTGTCATAATTTATTTAAAATCTTTTGCTCCAAATATGAAATTGATAATCGCGGCATCTTTGTGTATCTTGCAGTCACTAATAATGACGATGAAATCACATGCACCAAATTGCTTGTGGTGGCTGACTGTGGCATTAATTGAGAATGCGTGCATGTGTTTTGTTGCATAAATAATTATTATTTTATTAATGCAATTTTATTGTACATATAAACGTATGTATGTAGCTGCTGCTGTTGCAGTAATAAATGCCTTTTTCACATTGACATGTCTTTTCAATTTTTCTTCTTCTGCTGATTTTTAATTTTTTACGCTGAGTGTCATTTAATTTTGGCATATTGCCCACATTTTTGATGATTAATTTTTTTTTTCTGATTTTTTTTTTTTTCTGATTTTTTTTTTTTTTTTTTTCTTTTGCACCACAACGATTCATTCAAAAAGTGACAAGAAATATTTGAAATTTTAAACATTTTTATGCTACATTTGTTGTTTGCAAATAAATTACTATTAAGAGTGGTGCTGTTGAGAGGGGACTGTTTTTGTGTGGTTGACTGAATGGCTTGATTGTGTGTAGGGGGAGATTTGTTTAGATTGTTACGAGAAATTCGCGTGTTTGTGGTTTTATTTCATAGGTGATATTTATTTATTTATTTTTTTGCAAATTGTACATGGGTATTAGAGACAAAAAAGAGACACAAACATCATCAGCATTGAAAAACACATGAGTTTAATGATTCATGTTAAAGTTATTAAATGACTATTTTAATTAGAAAAAACATGTGGTTTTCTTTCTAAGAAAAATAACATAAAACATTAAATGAAATGTAAAATTAGCTGTAATGCAATTTTAAGACAATTTTTTAAAAATGTTTAAAAAATTTAAATAAAATTAAAAATTCGTGACTTACAATACATGGCATTTCTTTTGAACGCGGTCTTTGTTTTTAATAACTTATATGTCATTTTGAAGGGTACATACCTGTCATTTATTCTCACTTAGTTACTGAATATAATAGTGTAAAAACAAAGTTTGTTTTTGCTTCGAAAATACCGAATTTTGTACCAACAAAGCGTCAAATGCGGGAAGTTTGGCTTTACTTCTTTAATTTGAAAAAAAGTGCCGCTGAATCACACCGATTGATCACCAAAGCTTATGGTGAATGTGTTCGTTCCATCGGTTTCAATGTGCGGATCAGCAGTTGTGACTTTTAACACGGAAGACAAAGATCGCCCAGGTCAGCCAACAAAGTTTGAAGACCTAGAATTGCAGGCATTACTCCATGAAGATTCGTGCAAAACTCAAAAACAGCTTGCTAGATTATTAGGAGCTACTCAATCAGCAATTTAAGAGCAGCATGATTCATCCAAGAGGAGGGAAATTGGGAACCATACGAATTGAAGCCGAGAGACCTTTAAAGACAATTTAGCATATTCGAAATGCTGCTTGAACGCTATAAAAGAAAATCATTTTTGCACCGAATCATTACTTGCGATTAAAAATGGATTCATTACAATAACCCGAAGCGTTAAGCCCGGCCAACCAGCCGAATCGAAACCAAAGCCAAATATCCATGGCGCTAAGGTAATTCTCTGTATTTGGTGGAAGCAAAAGGTTCCTATCTATTATGAGCAGCTGAAATCTGGCCAGAGCAGCACAGCGAATATGTACCGAACGCAACTGATTCGTTTGAATCCAGTATTGTCAAAAACAAAACCCCAGAATACGCAGCCAGACATGAAACCCTAATATTTCATCATGACAATGCTCGGCCACATGTTGCAATACCTGTTAAAAAGTATTGAAAATGAAATGATTGGGAAGATTTGCCTCATATGCTTTATAGTCTAGACTGTGACCAACCGACTACTATTTGTTTCGTTCGAATGTTCTCTCTGGGAGATAACCTTTGGAACAGAGTATACGATATTGGCTTGATTCGTTCTTGGCCTCAAAAGATGAGCAGTTCATTTGGCTCGGAATCCATATGACCAGAAAGATGGGAAAAGTTAAACAATGGTCAATACATTGAATACATTTTTGTTGTACAAATGTTTTAAAATAAAAGCTAAACAATTGAAAAAATTCCACATTTTGAAGTCAAAACCCAATAGTTTTGTCAAAATCATCTAAATTACTAATAGGATCCAGCTTAAACTTTCATTAATCAATGACTCTTCATTTAATTAGCTTTTTCTCACTTTATTTAATAACACAGTCTTTCAAATAATTCCTTAAATAAGTCATTATTTTTAACTACTTAGAATTCATTTTAAATTAAACATCTCTTTACAATATCAATTGCAATTCATTCGAGTTTTAATTTTAACTCAACCGCTAAAAAAGAACAACATACACAGATATGACATATTAGAATTTTATTTATAATTAAAAATCTGTCTGTCACTCTTAAAACCAACAGCAAAAAACATGAAATCAAAAACAAAATTGCAAAGAAATCTCATGTAACAGTTCTTGTGAAATGCCAAATAAAAAAAACCTGAACAACAAAGACAGCAGCAGCTGAATTTCCACTTAAGGAAACAAATACTTACATATTTCCAATGCATTTCAATTTGCAAGTATAAACATCAATTCTATCTAGAGACTCACTTGAATGAATGTAAAGCAACCTAAAAAAATATCATAGGACAAATAAACAAAATATTGAGAAAAACAAATAAGAGTGTTATATTCCGTTGTGACGAATCTTTCATCAATATGTGGCAATAAAATATTTTTTTCGCAGAGGGGTTAAATGGAGGATCCTCACAAAAGTTGGTAGAAATATTTAGGTTCATATACAACTTGTTTATGAGATTATTATAAAGGGACCTTGTATGGGGACTAGGGACAAATGTTGTCCGCTTTTCGCCATACTTTACAGTATAATTTTAAAATACTTAGAACTAATTTGTGCAATCAGAATTGCCGAGGCATTTGTATGCGGAAATCATAAACCGATATTGCCCAATTTCAATACCAAACAAACCTTATTTACAGATAGTATTTCTGGAAAATACCAGCCAGCTAGCTGGCTGTTTTCAACAGACAGACGGATGGATATAGCTTGATTATCTTAAAAACGAATGAGGATCCAGTTCTATATATACTAATAAAGGCCTGCTACAAATATGTTGATGTGTTACAAACTGCAAAACAAAATCAACATACTCCCCTGATTTTCTGATGGTGTTTATAAAAATATAAAGAAATAAAGCTAAAAATATAAATGAATTGAATATAAACAAGAACTATGTCAACTGTCATAATATTGACATATTTTCAAATGCATAATATTTGTAAGAGTATGAGTATGAGTACCACTATGTACTGTCTATGTATAAAACTGACTGTTTTTCTGTTTAATATTTGCTGCTTTATAACAAAAATATTTTATGATTTATTCGCGTGTGTATTTATCTATTTATACTTTTTTTTTTCAAGGAAAACATTACAATTTTTACCACAACATTGGTTACAGTTCTTCTGTAATAAAAACAGTAATTTTGTATGTGGGTTTTTAGCTGGAAATTCATATGAATTCACTATTTTTATTAAACCATACCAACAAACAAATATCATACATATCATATTATACAACAATTATTATATATTCCAAAGGTTTTATTTCATGTTTATAAACACTTTTTTAGGATTTATTTAGTGCTAGAACTTAGGATTTAGTGACGCGGTTTGGCAGTGTAAAAAATTCTGATTTATTTTAAATAAAATGTAATAATTCGATAGCAATTTTAAAAAGGTTTTAGATGACGTAAAGAAAATCTTAACTGGACAACAAATTCCTAGATGGCTAATTCCAGATATTATGGTTTCTATAGAAAAGGTTTAGTTCCTGTAGAAACACATGAGTCTGGCAATACAAGTTGTAAACTCTTGTTTTTATACCCTTCACCATGAGTGGCAAGTTTGACAAACTAATTTCTACATTTTTCATTTGCGACCCTACAAAGTTTATACATGTATTCTGAATCGTTATAGATAGCGAAGTCGATATAGCTATGTCCGTCTGTCTGGATCTTGAAATCAATATTCCGTAGCCCCCAAATAACTTACATACATGATTCATACATCAATATATGGGGAATTCTTCCGGCTCGGTTGCTTTTTAAAATCGACACAATCGGCCCACAAATGGAAGAGAAATGGCAGAGTTTTTTTTTTATCTATTTTTGAAGTATATCTGGAATACTAAGTCATTATTATAGATAATTAGTCAATTCACAAGGTCTCTTATCAGTCATATTGTCATAATGCCCTAATATATCACGACTCGGCGGCTTGGCTCAACTGCTGGTCCGTTACGATAACACAAAAAAGATAGCATAGAAAGTAGGATTATTTTAGGAAATTTTTAGCTTGAAAAGCAATAAAAACCATTGTGAAATATTAGGACATAACGACAATATGACATGATAAGAATAGATATTTCAAAGACCTTTGCAACAGCGTATATAAGGCCAAAGTAAGTCGGAGCTACAATTGGTTAAAATCGGGAAACATGCTTTTTACCCCGAATTTTTTTCGCCAAAATTTTTTTTTCACAAATAAAATTAAAATTTTTTTTTAAAAAATTTAAAAAAAATTTTTTTTAAATTTTTTAAAAAAAAATTTTAATTTTATTTGTGAAAAAAAAATTTTGGTGAAAAAAATTCGGGGTAAAAAGCATGTTTCCCGATTTTAACCAATTGTAAAATCGGGAAACATGCTTTTTACCCCGAATTTTTTTCACCAAAATTTTTTTTTCACAAATAAAATTAAAATTTTTTTTTAAAAAATTTAAAAAAAATTTTTTTAAAATTAATTAAATAAATTTTTGCCCTAAAATATTGTTCCCTAATAAATAAAAAAAAAAATTTTAAAAATTTTATTTAAATTTTGTTTATCTAAAAAAGATTCGGCACTGCTCTGTAATTTGTTTGTTTATCAAAAAATCCACAACAATTTAATGAAAAAAACAAAAATTTTCAAAATAATTTCTTCACTAATAAATGAAATTTTCTGAAACAAAAACCAGCAAATGTTTTATTTTACTGTTGCATGTTTCCCGTAAATGCAACTCAATAAAGTTCCCCAGATTTGTTTAACTCCACTGGTGTATGTATAGTTGTACTTATGTGTAAAAGAAACATAACATTTGTAACACATTTTACAATTCTAGTGAACTTGCTAGCTTATAATGATGCTAAACATTTAACCTCCAATCATGTTTAATTTATTTCTAATCCATATAAATGCAGCTCTTCCGTTATACCCTCCCCTCTCCACTCCTTTAAGCATTAAAAACTTCATTTAAAACAGTATGTAGTTGATGTTTTGTTGCTGTTGAATTGAAATTTCATAATGTTTCCATTTACTAGAGTACATGTAAACTGCGGTTTAAAATGCTGTATGACTTTTCTACACTCTTGTATATGTGTGTTTGATTATAAGCAAGGCTGAGATTTTCATGGAATCAAAAAACGAAAATATGCACATGAAACATTCACTACAAATCGAAAAATATGCTGAAATATGCACTAAAAATTGGAATAAATGAAACTAGAAAAACACAATTTTAAAATGATTGTTTTTTGTTATTATCACAGAATTTCTAGAAAACAAAATATTTTAATTTTGGGCTAAGTTTAAGAAAGAATCAAAAAATTTCATTAATAACACAGGGCAACACACCAAAGTTTTCCAGACTTCTATCCTTTTTTTCGAGTGCTGATTATGATGGCGTCATTAGTTTTTTTCTAGCAGCTTTAGGTTCAATGATAGAGTGACATTTAATATTTGCATAATTTACACTATTTTTTGTATTATTATTTTATTATTAATATTTTACGAACGACAATCCAAATCTTGAAATATTTTATGTATTAAGTATTAATCTACACACAAGTCTCTTTTATGTGAGTATATAGATAAAGAGTTTTTTAATATCCTTGCAATAACTAATCAATTCAAAGAGATTTTTGTGAAGATTCATAATCAAGAAAATATTTTAAGGTTTGGCGAACGGTTCGCGAAATACTGACCGAATAATATAATAAATGGGCATTTCGTCCAATGATATTTCAGTATTATTTTTTTTTAATAGTATTTTTATTGGATAAAAGACGAAATGGGCAAGATAGGATTTGATTTTAGACCTATGGTTTTTTGGGGAAAATGTCTTAGAATTTTCCATAGTTTGCGTTTCTGCTATACGATTTTTTACTTTTTGATCGTCCATACAAAACGACCCCGCCTAATAACTATACATTGTGATAATAAGGGTAAGGCGCAAAAAGTTTTTATTTATATTTAAAAAAATTTAAAATATGCGAATTATATGCAATTATAACAAAATATGCTGCAATAAATCTGTGGCATTTTGTTGAGAAACAATTGATTCGGAAAAGTAATTGGTGAAAATTGATTTTGGCTTAATGACTACAAACACGAATGTCCATGAAAATCTCAGCCCTGGTTATGAGATTATATCGTTGGTCTCATGTAGAAAGGTCCTCGCATTTTTTCGATGTTGAGTTTTTTTTAGTAATACATTTCACAAAAATACACGTCGTCACAAAAATTTAATGCGATAGTGTCAGAAATAGCGGGCTTACAAGTAATTGTATAAATCAAATACATTTTGATAATTATAGTTTCTATTCTCCTGTAAATTTCAAATTATTTGAGTTAGGGACTTTCTACATGAGACCAACGATATGTATGAGTTTTCGTTTTATATAATGTACATTATTATTTAAATATGCTGGTGAAAATATTATATACTACATTGGCGTTTAAATAAATATGTATGTATGTAAGTTATTTGTGTGTATTTACATTTTGAGGTTAATGTTCTCTCATATTTACACATCAATTCATGAGTATGTATGTATGTGCATTTGTTAGTACATGTATATTCTATATATGGGGATTTCCATAGAATGTGGAAAATTAAAATGTTAATAAAAAAATGCTTTTTGCTAACATTATGTTAAAAAAATGTCTAAACTATCATGAAAAAATTTACCTGAAAACTGAAAATATAATTTTCCTTGCTCTTAATTGATATTTTCCTTTAGCACTTATCTTATAAAACTTTCAATAAACAACCAATTATTACAAACAAAAATGAAATAATGTCGGTTTTTTTTTTTCATTATATCGTGATCTTGTACCTAAATCATCGTTTGTTGTCAGTACTCCGCTGATCCGATTGATCTAATCATGTGGCTGACAATTTTTATTCAAAACAAAATTCAGTGACTTTAACTAAAAAAGTTAAAGCATATAATAATCACGCTATACATTGTATTTTGATTTTCAAAGTGTAGCTCGTTCGCTATCGTTATTGTATCGATTTTCAAAATCAAATGTTTTATTTAGCAAGCATATTTAGAGTAAAACTAAAAATGTAACAAAATTGAGACATACTTCTCGTTACTTTAATATAGAAAGCCCCTAACTTTTTTTTAAGTCGAGATTTCTTGGCTAAATTTGTTGTAAATATGAGCGGATCATTTATCGAAAACACGAGTTACGGCCTTTCTATATTAAGGTAACGATCTGCAAGCAAATATTGGTAAAACAAGTTAGTGCATTATAAATAGTCTTAGTTAAAGAGTTAAAGTTGTTAAAAAGTATGTTGATCCAATAAACAAACAATACGAAGCTTTCGCTCACTTGAACCAATCACCATTAAACACGTGACTTGAAATTACGCGTGCTAAAGGGTTGTAAAAAAAAGTAAAGCAATTGTTTTGCTTTATATTTATTGGGGGTGTGACTTAAAAATGCGGGAATTACAATAGATGGCGTATCTTTTGAACGCGGTTTTTAATAACTTATATGTCAGTTTGAAGGGTACATATCTGTCATTTATTCCCACTTAGTTATTGAACATTATAGTGAAAACAACAATGTTCTTTTTGCTTCGAAAATGTCGAATTTTGTACATTTATTTAATTTGAAAAACGTGTCGCTGAAGCACAGCGACTGCTCACCGACGCTTATGATGAATGTGTTTTATCGCTTTCAACATGAGCTGCTGAACTCTGGTCAGACCATCACAGGGAACCTGCACAGAATACAACATATTCATTTGAAGCCAGTCTTGACCGAAAAACACCCAAAATATACGACCGTAATATTCCATCATGACAACGCTAGGCCACATGTTGCAACACCTGTTAAAAACTACTTAGAAAAAAGTGTTTGGGAAGTTTTGCCTTACCCTATTTATAGCCCAGACCGTGCGTCTATTTGTTTCGATCGATGCAAAACACTCTCTCTGGGATACGCTTCATTTTGGAACAGAGTACCCGATATTGGCTTGATTCGTTGTTGGCATCAAACGATGAGCAGTTCTTTTGGCTTTGTATCCATGTCATTGCTAATAATGGCAAAGACTTTGAATAAATTTATAGTGAAGCAAAATTCATATATGCAGTATTGTGAAGGTATAGCAATTAGAAGTTACTACCGACTGATTTTGAATAGAGATACTTTATGAAACATAACCTTAGAATATACATTTTAAAGCATATTAAATTCTTTATGAGGAGAAAAGGTTTGAATCTTGTTAAATAACTTTTTTTTTGTAAAACAAACACAAACTGCGAAGCTTTTTGCTTGTCTGCAGATATACCCAGTCTCAGTCTTGAATCGAACCCACAACCATAGGGTACAACTAGAGGCGCAACTGAGAGTAAGCTGAGAGTAATAATAATTACTCTCTTCACACGTACTCGTGATATGTGAATTCACCATACTTGTGAGAGAATTTAACACATCAAAATAGTTGAAATTTTAACTTCGATTTTCCGACAAAATATAGACCGAACCGCTTTATTACACTTGTACACAATTATTGGCTATTTTTTTAATACTTTGGAGGCGTTAATTTTGCTCAAATGAAAAAATTTATTTTTTATTAATTTTTGACACGTTTTTTATCTGTGGTAGAATTTAATTTATGGAACAGAGTTTCTATTTTTGGTATTGAAAATAGAAGAAAATTTAAATTAATTAAAATGTAAACCTTTTTATAGAACTCTGTGTGTCTGGTGAAAATTAAAAAGTCACCAATACTACCTCAAAAATATGTACTAATACATTCTCACGACTTAGGTTTTTGACAACAGACTTAGGTTTTTTCCCTCTCAGTAACACTTCTATGGATATATTATTCTATGCCCACAACTCTCAAATTGACAGCCCAGCACATTATCCTCTAGTCTATCGGAGCATCCTGCCTCCAGAGCACTTGCAAATTTAGGGCCTGACAGTTTTCCAGCTGTATTTAAACATGTAGGTTTTATATACAACTCACAGACATTTATAATACAATGACGTGTCATAACAAAATTAATGTAGTATGAAATTGTTCGATTTATGGCTAAAGTTAATATCGATTTAATTTTTGTATAATTAAATATTCATTTGTAAAATCACATTTTTCAAATCGTAAATTATGAAAATTTATACATAAAAAATATCATTCATACCACCCGTAGTAATAATTTGAACTCTAGGGTATTACGGGCTCTTGATTTGCCAATTATTATGATTTACATATAATTTTATGGCCAAGTCATATTTAAAATCTACACCACATGTCTGTGTATATAATATAAACTACTTATATTTAAAAATTACGTGAACCACACAGCGTATGAGTAATATTTAATTAAATTTTAAATTTAGTTTTCTGCTAAAATGCAATTTAATATAGCAAAAATAGGAGATGAAATATTGCACATGTACTGGAGTATAGAATAATCAAATTGATAATAATATCCTCACTGGTGCTCAAAATGACTATAAATTAAAATAATTTCTTTAAATAAATAACTGAACTGCATTTAACAAAAATCTAATTTCCCGTTATCTTTAATTTGTAGATGTCATTCCTCTCATCATGATTATTATTCTTTTGAGCAATTTGGGAAATAAACTAAAGTGCTTTCTTTCATTCATTCAGTCCTTCATTCTTCCTTTGTATGCTCCTTTGTGCTCTTTTTTATGCTTGTCATCATCATAAATTAAGATACAATTCATGTCACAAATAAAAAAAGTAAATAATACTAAAAATAAACGTTATATCAGAAAAAAAAAACAGGGCTCTAAACAAAACGAAAAACCATTTGATGAATAAATATTGTAAGAATTGTACACAGTAGAAAAGAATAATTCAATGAATGAAAACAAAAGTAAAATTTTCCAAAAAAAAAAAAAAAAAATGAAAAAAAAACTGCTCAAAGCAATATTTTCTTTGCTCTGTTTATCTTTCTTTTTGCTGTCAAAACAACATCAACCAAATAAATAATTGACTTTCAAAGCCATTTGAGCGTAACAGTGAAACGAACTCAGTTAGATTTGAAAAAGTGGCTTTAATGAAAATGTAAGATTTTAAAAGATTTCCTTTTAGTTTTCATTTGAACACTTTACTGTTAAACATTTAATTAAAAATATAATTTTAGTATTTTTTTTAAATTGAAATTGAAGTAATTGTTTCAATTATTTTACTTAAAATATTTTTGTTTTTAAATATTGTTTAATTTTCGTTTTTCTTTAACAGATTTTGTCAAGAGATTAATTATCTCCCCTTGCTTCTTTGTCTATTTATGTTACATTTGTTTTCATTTGAATTTTTTTTATAGATTTTTTTCCTTTTTTATAGTGGTAAATTACCCACGCTCCCTCTCTTTGCTTTTATATTATAAATTTCTCCCTTTTAGGTTTTTATCTTTATATTTTTATGTCTGCGGCTAAAGTAGCTCCCTAAGTGGAGTGATTTGTCTTTGTGAAGCATGTTAAATGGCTTTAGAAAAACATTCCTGCTTGTTTTTTTTCTAGGTTCTAGTTTTTTTCCATCTCTCTATGCAGCAAACAAAACAAAGCAAAGTTTACAAGAGAAGAAATGAAAGAAAAGAAAAAAAAAACTGAAATAAAAACATTAAAATCGTTAACCTAATTTTTATTGTGGTCTCACATAAATTTCTCTTTATCTTTATGAATTGTTTTTGTATTCATGCTTTGTGTTTTGTTTTTTTTTTTTCTATTCTAACTTCCTTGTTTTGTTCATTTTTATTCCTTTTTCTACTAAAAGTTTGCCTGTGAGTGTGAGTGTTTTTCATTCTGCTCTTTTGAATAATCAACACTGGAATTAATGGAGGAAATATTTTGTTGGCAACCAGCTAAAGCCATAGACAAAATACAGATTTACAATGGAATTTCGAATATTCAAATGGGCAAAACACACATTCTTATGTAAGAAAGCAATACATTTGGAATGTTAGACACAAAAAACTAAAGGATTTAAGGAATTAGTTTCATAAAGAGAAACTTAGCTTAATAATCGTTCAGTATATGGTTTATTTTTTAATAAAAATAGTTTTAAACTTCTTAAATCCCCTTAAAATAATGTCAGACAAAATATATTATTTACCATAAATAAATATTACGTATACGCAGCAGTACCAAATTCATTTTAAAATAAAGTAGAACTTACAATTTTTGCATAAGGCCGGGGCAAATAATATTTATTGTGTAAAAAGTGAATAAACTTCATTTAGCTTCCCTATTATCATTACCAACACATATTCTTTCAAAAAATAAATAAATTACTTAGATTAATATTACTTATACAACCAGTAGGTCAATCATTACTTTTTTAAACATATTCTTTGTTGCTTAAGGAAGATTTTGAAATAAAACACCAGCGTTTCTTAATCAATTTACACATTCGCAAAAAATGTAATTCAAAAATAACTCCACTATTCGTACTCTATAAAACAAAACTTTTCTTTAAAAGTACAAAAAAAAAAAACATTCAGTGAACTAGCAAACCTTTGTCTTTACATAATGGGAAAATCGTATATAGTGAGTAAGAATTAGTCATTCTTACACACTATATACGATTTTCACCATTTCACCATTTTTCTCTATCAAAAGGTATTATTTAAAAACAAAATTAATCATTTTTAATATTACTCATACTACCAGTAGTTCACTAAACACTAAGTGGACTACCAGACGTATGAGTAATATTTATCAGTAATATGAATGAATGAACATCCCTAAATTTACCACCTATCCCCACCTTCATCACTGTAAAATCTATTTGATGAAAAAACATCATTATTCTTTCCACAAAAACAACTTTAGTTTAAGCTCTATGTGTATTTCTCTATGGTTAAAAGAATCTACACTCTGTAATAGATATTGTGTAGATATTGACTCCAGAGTGGAATAACCAAATGTTAAATAAAATAAATACAAAAGAGAAATAAATATATGGTCAATTCACAAGGTCTCTTATCATGTCATATTGTCATAATATCCTAATATTTCACAATGGTTTTTATTGCTTTTCAAGCAAAAATGTCCTAAAATTATACTATTTTGTATGCTATGTTTATTGGGTTATAGCAATGAACCAGCAGAAATCAATGCCGAATGCCTAAGAGTCGGTTAAGACAAGCCGACGAGCGGTGATATATTAGGACTTTATGAAAATATGACTGATAAGATACCTTGTGAATTGACCAATAATTTACTGCAAAGTAGAGTACTCCATCATTGTAAATGTAGCTTTATTCCTTAGTTATTATTGTGCATTCACTACGTTTTATTATAGTCTCCAAATAGCTCAAGACAGACAAATACATCAAATATGCTGCCATATACTTATTTGATTAGATATTTTCTCTCATTAGCGTAATACTTATTCAATGCTCTTGAATCTTAATATCAACATTCTGCCAAAAGACATGGAGAAAACAGGTTGCCTCACAATTGCTTAGGTGGATTCAAAAATACTCTCACAAGTACTGGAATCTGTATTAAAATTAATATTAGTATAATAATGGAATGCCGGAGAATGTCATTTAAATAGTCGCTGGTCACATGAAAGCGTCCGATGTCGTATCTATGCGGCTCTGATGAATTTGAGACAGTATCATAGGCCACCACACTATGGTAGCGGTCCAAGAGTTATCGAGCAGTCATATCCAGATATGTACTTATAATCAAGCAGCTACTATATTCCTCGAGAATATGTACAATATATTGTTACGTAGCTATTTAATAATGTTAGTCCTTCAAGTTTCTCCAAAAAAATGTATCTTATTAAGAAAATGAGAAGTGAAAAGGAGGCATTATATTAAAAATCTTAATTTCCGAATTTTTAAATTTTTTTTCTTTACAAACCATCTCCTGAAAATTTTTAATTGAATTAAAAATATATCAGCCGAATCGCTCCAGCCGTTCTCACGTGATGCCATTACATACATGGACCATTTCATTTTTATATATATAGATGTACAACAACAACATAATTAAATAGTCACTTAGTGTCTTTATACATGTTTATCAATTCACAGAAATACACGCACACTTTATAAGGTACAAACTTTATGTTAACTCTAACATCATCTATGATCAACTCAACTCACGACTGCCACCTCTGCCACTATTTATACACACGCCATCTTTCGTTAATCTTCTACAATGATCTTAACGGACAAACTAGAACATTCGAATTCTAGAGCTTTCGATTTTAATGTTAGCAGCATAAACATTTAGTGTTGCCATACTTACAAACAATGCTAATAACAGCATGCTATCAACATTGTTGATAAGTAGAAGCTTCTACTGATGGACGTGTTTATAAATATGATGAATGTTGCAGGCAGTCGTTACAGACAGTTAAATTCAAATCGCTATTGCACATTCGTAACAATATCATATTGAAACATTTCCAAGAATTCCGTTTGTCCCCAGATTAGATAGCGAGACATTTATCATTTACAGAAGTATTCAAACATCGAAACCGGTTTATTTCTCATTGAAAAACCGACCGAATAGTTTATATTTTTGAATAATTCGAAAGGCCGGTCATTTTTGTATCGGTTAACCAACCGGTTTTTATATCAAGGTAGCCACTTGTGAGGCGCTAAAAAATCTATGTAGCGTATATATTGATATATAAATAATGTATGTAAGTTATTTGTGGCTTCGGCTTGTGGGGTGACAAATGAAAAATGTGTAAATTACTTACGGACTGACAAAATTTTATATACGCTTGCTCGTTGTGAAGTTTTCAGATCTAACATCAAATATTATCTTTTGTGGGCTCTAAAACTTGGGATTTTAACAGTATTTTAAGTTTGGAAATAATTTTGACACATTTTTTTGGTATGGAGTAGATGTATTGATCGTTGGCGATCTTAATTCTTTATTAAAAAATAATTTTGTTTAGTATGATTTTGTTAATGTATTATTTACATAAGTAGTTCATTATTCGTAAAAATATATTTGCAATCTAATTCTTGTCAATAAAAAATCTGAAATAATACTGCACACAAAACCGGTTAATTGTTTTTTCAGCTACAACCGTATTCGAAACCGGTTTTTTTATAAAACGCAAGAAAATTGAGATAAAGAGACCCAAAAATGTGGCCTAATGTGGTTATGCAGAGAACAAAACTTAGTAGATTTCATTTAAGAAACCTTATAGCGGTCATTACAGTACATTGGTCTCTACACGCAGTTTATGGTTTCTGTAATTATGTAGATGATTGTTGTAACCATAATATGTTTAGGTTACCATCCAAATGATTGTAGCAACCATATATATGATTGTAGTAGTTATGTATGTCATTTTGTTTGTAACAACCATTTTTATGGTATAATACTTCACCACATTGTGTCGTTCTAGGATTATGGTTATCATACAATGAGAGCAACAGTTAGCCCATTTAACAATAATGTGCAAAATGGTCTTGCTTCATTGTATATGCATTCCATTTTTACTTTCACTAACAAACTATACAGAAATATTCCATTGCACACAATTCAAATACAAATACACAATATTGTGAATACCGCTATTACGTTCATGATGAATCATTATGCAGTCGTTAAAAGGCTGTAAGTTTTGTAGAAGTTGTAATGACGATGAACTTAATATCTTCGCTATCATTGTCCAGTATTTGGTCACTTAGGACTTACAATGTTTGATCAACAAATACTTATTGACAAGACTAGTCTCTCTTAAGATTTTTTATGTAGGTTTCACACCTTTATTAGAATAAAAGATTGCCTGGAGAGTGTTTGTGGTCAAAAAACATAGGATGAATAATTTGATAGACATAAGGTATCATAATGGTAACTATGCTTGTACCCAAGTGAGCTATGCTTTTAACTAAAACTAATATAATTCAAATTCTGACAGTTTTAATCAAATGCACAAGAAACATAATTAATAAATAAAAGCTCAAACAAATATAAAGTTTTTGTTTAATTCATTTTTATTTGCAATCTATTTTACAAAAATTAAAATAATAAGCAAATTACATAAATAAAGTAAAAATAACTTATATATTAAGTTCCAATGAACTCAATAAAAAAAAAAACTACTTTTTTAAATTAATTTAAGCAAATTTTCTAACATTTTCCTATTTTCTAAAGGGTAGGTCGAGAACGTGAAACCTCTTTAATCTTTGTATTTCTTCGCTATCATCTAATAAGTTGATTGCTAAAACGTTTGGGTGATTGCTGAGTCTATTTAGATATCTTTCACTGAAATTATTAATTTCCTCTTTGACTCTTGCAATTTTGAGATCATTGTGTATGTTATTGTTATTTACAAACCAAGGCGCATTAGTGATTAATCTTAGAGTTTTAGATTGATACCTTTGTAGTATTTCAATGTTTGAGTTGCTTGTAGTCCCCCACAGCTGAACTCCATATGTCCATATCGGTTTAAGGATTGTTTTATATAGCAAAACTTTGTTCTCCAAGCTTAATTCAGATTTTCGTCCTAATAGCCAATACATTTTCCTCGTTTTGTTGTTTAATTGTTCGCGTTTCTTTCTTATGTGTTCCTTCCATGTAAGTCTACGGTCAATATTAAGACCAAGATATTTAACGTTACTGCTTTTTGGTATAATTGCTCCATTTAAATATACTGAAGGACAATCATGTTTTCTTAATGTAAACGTCACATGCACCGATTTTGCTGTATTTACTTTAATGTTCCACTTTTGTAACCAATCTTGAATAGGATTTAGCTGATTTTGAACAAATTCAGATGCTATAATTGGTGACTGGTTGGAGGCTAAAATAGCAGTATCATCAGCATAAGTAGCGGTAATTACATTATCCATTATTGGCATATCTGATGTGAAAATAGTATACAGTACTGGACCCAAAACACTGCCTTGTAGAATTCCTGAGTTGATGTGACCAAAATTAGAATATTCTTCATTGATGCTTACAAAGAAGTGCCTTTCATGAAGATATGATTTTAATAGTAAGTAAAATGGTGCCGGAATAAGCTTTTTTAATTTATATAAAAGACCAGTGTGCCAAACTTTGTCAAATGCTTTCTCAATATCCAAAAATACTGCTGAACAATACAATTTTCTCTGTAGTGCATTAGAAATTTCTTTGACAATACGGTGACATTGTTCTGGTGTGCCATGTTTGTGTCTGAATCCAAACTGATAATCAGGGATAATTTTTCGTTTCTCCAGTATTGGCAGTAGTCTTTTGAGAAAAAGTCGTTCAAAAATCTTTGAAAAACTGCTTAATAAGCTAATTGGCCTGTAAGACGATACAGCATTTTCAGGTTTGTTATGTTTTAATACCATTACAATTTTGGCGAACTTCCACTGTGATGGAAAATGATTTAATCTCAATATTGAGTTGAATATAGTTGTGAGAAAAATTATGCCTTTTCTTGGGAGAGATTTTAATACTTTTGAGTCAACATTGTCATAACCAGGGCATTTAGTATTGTTTAACTTGTCAACAACATCCTTTACCTCAGTTGGAGATATATGTTTTATGGGACGATCCATTTGACAAGGTATATCCAAAAAATTCTGTATGTCGTCTCTTGTTGGCTGATCATTTAAAAGAAATGGGTTGAATGTGAATTCTAAATGCTCTTTAAAAGCATTAGCTTTACTGGTATCAGATCTACACCACTCGTCACTATTATTTTTAATTGGGATATTTCTTTTAGATGGCCGTTTTAGATATCTTGTCGCGTTCCACAGATTGTGTTCATTATCTTTACCCACATCTAGATTCATCAAATAACTTTTTAAAGCATCATTTTTATAATCCCTTAAACGTTTTTTTAAAAGTTGCGATGATCTGTTTAAATTTGTTTTATCTAATGGGCTTCTAGTGTTTTGGTATATTCTTCTTAATCTTCTTTTATTTGCAATGAGTTCCCTTATTTCAGCCGATAATCGAACATTATAACCATTAGTTTGATGTTGTTGTGGAGTTGATATAAACGCTGCTTCATGAATTATGTTGGTAAATGATTCAACGGCGTCTTCCAGACTGCAACCATCTTTAATTGGTATATTTAAGTTCAAATTTTGTTCGATCCAGTCTCCAAACTGTTGTATGTCTGTTTTAGACGTAATTATTTTTATTTTTTTGGACACGGTTTGAAGCATTGTACTAAATGCCAAGATTACGGGGCTGTGATCCGAACTTAAGTCAGCACTATCTGATATATCCAGAAATGATCCTGGTATTCCTTTATAAATATAGAAATCCAGAAGATCAGGTATTTTGGTTGGATCACTAGGCCAGTATGTAGGGCTACCTGTAGACAAAGTTGAATAATTGTTCTTTGAAATGCATTTATATAGCTCTCTTCCTTTTGGGTTCGCCAAACGGGATCCCCACCAAGGGTGTTTGGCATTAAAGTCACCACCAACAATAAATTTGGGGCCAAGTTCTTTAAAAAAGTTTTCATATTGTTCGCATTTAACACTATGCCTTGGTGGAAAGTAAATAGAAAATATATTAATATTGTTATTATCACATGTTAGCTTAACACCGGCAGCTTGAAGAAAGTTTTTCTCAATTGGATGTAGAATTTCATACTTAATATTATTTCTTATTAAAATAGCTGCAAAAAATGTGGAACGCTTCACGATTTTGCGTGTCATCCTTGTAAACACAAATAGCTACAAAATATACATACACAAAAATATAAACATATCGTCACTCCGCCAACGATTTCAAACATCTGAAAGCCATCAGTCTTATTGATATTCAAACTAATTTCAAATATCTCTATCAGAAATATTCTGGTACAATTTAATGTGGCTTTCATATAAAACCTAAATTGATTTTTAGTCTCATGCATGTAAATATTTTTCAGGAGCAGTGACTATATACTGTATAATATAAATGAGAAATATACATATTTACATATTAATATGTTTGTCTGTAATACTTATTTACATTGTTTCTTATAAGTGTAAGTCTCTCTGTATTTGTATTTTATTTATCTTCAATCCATAATCGAATATTAATAATATTTCAATTTATATACAATTACCACACCTCTTACCTTATTACTTATTTGCCAAATGACATTTCTTATTAATGAAAATGTTGCTCTACTGCTCCTTCTCTCTCCTTATATTTGCTACAATTTAAGCAACCCCCAAATTAATAAAGAAACTAAAACAGAAAATCTAATAAAATTTGTATATTGATTTGCTCTGGGGTTTATTTTGCACACACATGATTACATTCATATACATACATACACAGAGAAAACAGATTCGTGTTAGCAACCGAATTTGTTGCCAATCGAATGATTCTAACTTAGTGACTGAATTTTACAGTTGTGGCTACAAAATTTTAGAAAGGGTAACAAAATTTTGTTTATTTCAATCAAAATTCTTCTTTATCAACTGAATTTCAGTTGATAGAACCGAAAAGTTCTATGTTTGCAACCGAATCATTCGATTGACAACAAATTCGGTTGCAATCATGAATCTGTTTTCTCTGTGTATGTATTTGCAGACATTTAGTTACACAGACACCCCATAAACTCCATAATTTGAACAAATTCCTTGTAACTCAACCTAGTGTGAATGAAATGTTTTATGAAGAACTCAATTAAATCATAAATCCATAAATTTCAAACAGACTTGTACTGAGACTAATACATACGTAGTCGTTTATGCATTCATGCCCTGCAGTTTATGGAATTAGTTGTGCCTTGATTGAAAAGCTCTACTAGTTACCCACTATTCTTCTTGCAAAGATTTGACTGTCGGGCCTCTACTAGTGACATCACTAGCGAATGTTGTTTACTCTTTTAAAATTTAGTTTTTTTGTTAACGTTACCAACTACTTTAATGAATATCGCACTAGCGATTTTGTTGGTGAAAGGTAATGTAAAGTTAATATTATATTATATCAATTATATAAGTTCCTTAGTATTAATGAAAAGTTAACAATTACCACCTTTAAAACTACCAGGAACATTGTACATGCATTGTTATTGTCAATTATAGTGGTAAAAGTGAAATGTATTTGGCTCCCTTTAAAACAAAATAATAAAATGTTCTTTTTGAAAATGTTATACAGAGCAGCAACATTACGATTGATTTTCATCCAAAAATAATTCCCCTGATAAAACATCAAAAAGGCGAAACCATAAAAGTAGGTGGTGTAGTTTGAGCAGACCAGAAACCCAACCAAGTATCAAATATTGCATATTTCATACAAAATTAATAATACTCCCTGTATGGTCATAAATTTATAACTTTGCAACAAATACGTATCCGCACAGACATACACATTTATTTCTAAATCTATACGAAGATATTTTTGGGAATGTTTTACGTACACTTGTATGTACAGTAGGCTGGTGCAGAAGAGAAACAAACTTTAATTTTATCTAGAAACTTCTATTGGTTGTGTACCAGTGTCACCAATAGACGAATATAACAACAGACACGTCAGCAGATTTCATAAAAATTTCCAAATAAGCAATGAAAATCAGAATTAATAACAAACTCAGGTTACATTTTCTCTTTATGCCGACTACTTTTCTATACTAAAGACTCCATCCTAATTTGTATATTTGAGTATATACAATATATGTTTCTATGTTTCGTTGGTATTTGTTTGAAGATATTTGCTATACTAGCAAATGTATGTGGCTACTTGTATATGTATGTTATGATTTTTGTTATTTTTCTTTCCATTTTTATGAAAAACATGAAAAATATTTTCAAAATACCCTACCAGAAAGCTGCTGATATATTCAGTTTAGATTTTTAACTATTTGGTAATTTAACATTTACTTATTTAGTGGAACCATTTAGTTTCTAGTATTACTTCATCAATTTGTTTCTCTTTATTAATAATCAATCCTTTACCAACATCCCAAAGGACTCATGCCGCAAAACTAACTTCCAAGAAGCTAACAAAAAGTAGAATTAACGACTGAAAACAGCAGCATATATTTGTTTAAGTTTTGTTCTTTAAAACAGAAATATGCTTTTCTAAAAAGTTTTAAAAACTTACAAAAATAAGAACTTTTTTCAAAAGGTCTTTCTTTCAAAAAGTACTTTATCCATTTACTTTTCTTCAATAAGAACCTTTTGCCAAGAAAATCCTTTCTAAACAATTTTTCAAACTTTACAAAGAAAGTACTTTTTTCAAATGTACTGTTTTCAAAAGTACTTTTCCAGGAAAACATTTCTTTCAAAAGTAACTTAAAAAAAGCTACCGGTTTAAAATAGTTTCAGATAAAATGCCTTTTTGAAATAAATATTTTCCAATAAAACCTTGTGATCTCTGCTTTTCTAACTTTTTTTTTTTAAATTTTTATAAAAAGTACATTTTTCTTGTCCTTTTTTAAAAAAACTATTATTTCAAAAAGATGCTTTAAAAAAACTACTCGCTTTTCTAAAGTACTTTTTAAAATTGCTTCGATTAAAATAAAATAACTTTTTAAAATTAAGCTGCGCTTTTCTAAGTACTTTTTTTTAATTTGAAAAAAAGTACTTTTTTAAAAGGTACTTTTTCAAGAAAATGGTATTTCCAAAAAGGTAGTATAAAAAACTATTTTTTTAAAATAGGTTCGGATAAAGGAACGTTTTAAAATAAGTAATTTCCAATAAAACTTTGTGATCTCTGTTTCTAAAGTTTTTTTTTTAATTTAAAAAAAAGTACTTTATTTAAAATGTTCTTTCTTAAAAGAAACTTTTTTACAAGAAAATGCTTTTTCCAAAAAGGTACTTAAAAAACTACTATGCATTTCAAAATGAGTTGTTTTAAAATTTACATAAAAAGTACTTTCTTAAACTACGTCCACACGGTTGTCAGATTTTACAATGTTGTCAGATATGGCAAAGTGCTCGCAATGTACTGCCAATGAAATATTTTTAGCAAAAGGTAAATTGTCAGTTTAGACGATTGTAAGAAAACCTTACAATTTCATTGTCAGACAATTGCCAAACAATAAATTTATCTCCAAACAAAAATTGTCAGTTCACACGGTTGCTTCGCTTTTGTTTATTTTAAATACATATGCACAGTGTTGCCAATAGAAATTATTTATCTGACAATGATGCCATTGTCAGATGCATAAACTTCGCACATATGACAATAAAAAGTTTCTGACAATGATCTTACAATGATCTGGCAATTTAAGGTGTTTACACGATTGTCAGATGTCTGACAATAGTATTGTCTTACAATGTACTGACAAATACTTTTTATGACAACGTTGTAAGACAAAAATTGTAAGTTCACACGGTTGTTAGACATTTTCTGAACATTTTTCTGACAATATTGTACAATCTTTTCTAAAGTATTTTTAAAAATTTACAAAGAAGTACTTTTTCCGAAATGTACTTTTTTTCATAAAAAACATTTTATAAAAAAATACTGTTTTAAAATTGCTTCCCATAAAATAACTATCTAAAATATAAGTTACGCTTTTCTAAAGTTTTTTTTTTAATTAAAAAAAAGTACCTTATTTAAAATATTATTTTTTAAAAGGTACTTTTTCCAAGAAAATTCTTTTTTCCGAAAAAGGTACTTAAAACAACTACTATATATTTTAAAATAGGTACGAGTAAAAAAACATCTTATTATAAGTAATTTCCAATAAAATCTGTTTTTCTAAAGTTGTTTTAAAATTTATATAAAAAGTACTTTTTTATGTAAATTTTTTAATAAGAACATTTTTCCCAGAAAATCCTTTAAAAAAATATTATTTCAAAAAGGTACTTTAAAAAACACTACTTGACCGCCGCTTTTCTAAAGTATTTTTAAACATTTACAAGAAAGTACTTTTTTCGAAATGAACTTTTTTTCATAAAAAACATTTTATAAAAAATACTGTTTTAAAATTGCTTCCCATAAAATAACTATTTAAAATATAAGTTACGCTTTTCTAAAGTTTTTTTAAATTAATAAAAAGTACTTTATTTAAAGTGTTCTTTCTTAAAAGGTAATTTTTCCATGAAAATGGAAAACTACTATATATTTTAAATAGGTGCTAGTAAAAAACATTTTAATATAAATAGTTTACAATAAAATCTGTTTTTCTAAAATTGTTTTGAAATTTACATTAAAAGTACTTTTTTATATACTTTTTTCAATAAGAAAAATTTTCCCAGAAAATACTTAAAATTAAATATCATTTCAAAAAGTACTTTAAGATAACTACTTGACCGTCGCTTTTCTAAAGTATTTTTAAAACATTTTTTTTTCAAAAAGTAACTTAAAAGATACTGTTTTAAAATAGGTTTGGATAAAAACAACATTTTAAAATAAGTACTTTCCAATAAAACCTTGAGTTCTCTGCTTTTATAAAGTTTTTTTTTAATTTTACATAAAAAGTACTTTTTTCATGTTTTTTTTTTAACAAGAAAAAAGTTCTTTCTTAGTAATTTTTTTAAAATACTTTAGAAAAGTTACGCTCAAGTAGTTTTCTGAAATAATTGTTTTTTTAAGTGTTAAGTAAAAAAACTACTTGAGCGTCACATTTCTAAAGTATTTTTTGAAATTTACAAAGAAAGTACTTTTTGCTAATCAAAGTACTTTTTTTTTATTGAAAAAAAAAAATACATGAAAAAAGTACTTTTTATGTAAATTTTAAAAACTTTAGAAAAGCAGAGATCAAAAGGTTTTATTGGAAAGTACTTATTTTAAAAAGTTGTTTTTCCAAAGCTATTTTAAAACAGTATCTTTTAAGTTACTTTTTCAAAAAGTACTTCTTTCCATTTTAAATAAACTCGGGTTCAGAACTTTTAAAAATTAGTACTTTCCACTACTCGAGCCTATTTTTAAATATAGTTTTTTTAAGTTTTTTTTTGCCAAAAAGTTTTCTTTGAAAAAAGTACTCGAAATTTGAAAAAGTACTTTTTCAAAATGAACTTTTTTCAAAAGTATTTTTTTCGAAGAACATCCTTTAAAAAAACATTTTAAAATAGTGTTTTTTTTTAAGTTGTTTTTTAACAAAATGTTTTTTTTTTTTTTTTTTTGAAAAAAAGGACTCGAACTTAAAAAAAGTACTTTTTGAAAATGAATTTTTCTCAAAAATATTTTTTTCCAAGAACACTCTTTTTCAAAAAGTTACTATTTTGAAATAAGCTGGGACAACAGAACTTTACAAAAAAGTACTTTTCAAAAAAGCCTTATATCGGGAGAACCTTATTACAGGAGAAAACCGAAATTTTTATACCGATTCTTACCAATTCCAACTGGTTTTGACCCAGTATGAAAGGAGTATATATTATATATTAATTCCTGTTGTTGCTATAAGAAGCACAAGGGCCGTAAAATTAAAAGTGTAATCTATTTTGATAAATTAACAAAAACTTATGTGAAAATTGTCATTCGCTTTTAAAACATGTCTTATATTTCGATTCATAACTATTTTTCTACTTGATCGATTTCCCTGATTTTCAATACCAAACTACCTAGCACAATTGTTAATATTTTAAGTAAAGCTCATTAATATCCATTTGATATTTTAACAATTAGCGTGTTTTACACACACATCTAAAATAACTTTGTATTTCGTAAGCATCATTAGTACTTTATGGGGTATTACTTAGATGAATATTTCAAGTATATTTCTCTGTTATCTAATACTAAACTATAGGGCTTTAAAAATTCGTTTTTACACAACAATTCCATATTAAGTCTTATAAAGTATCCTCTTGGCTACAATGTTTCAGGTTTGAATAAAACATTATTTTCAACATTTCAAGGATTTAGGCAGTAACTGCAAAAACCTGGCAAATACATTAAATATGAGTGTGAATACATGGAACTGAAATGAAAATAATAATAATAATAATATTTTTTTTTATGTTGCTGTGTAGATTTCATTAATAATGCAAAACATTATATTTTCACAACTTAATATTTGTATGATGAGTGTTTGTGTTTGTAACCATTTATGCAGGTATATATAGAAATTTATATTTGTTTTTAAGGTACAAAACAGTAAAGTCTTTTAGCAATTGCCAACTACTGAGAAATATGTTAAAAATATTTAGCAAAAAATTAATTTAAAAGGCATTTTCTTAAAGTTATTTTGAATAGATTTTACTGTTTGTAGGTTTTTTATTACACAAACTACCCTGAGTATATAAAATTTAACTAAAATCATTTTTTGTTTAGATATTAAAATCTCATAAATTTTTTATGAGTTTAATTTTAGCTTAAACTGAAAAATAATAAAAATGAAATGCAAAACATGAATATTTTTATATATTTATTTTTTTTTTTTTTTGCTAAGGCTATCTATTAAGTGTGTGTATATATATAATTAATTTTTAAAATATATAATAAAATTAAAGCAAATACTATACATTTTTCTGCCCCTCAAAAAAAAAAAAATAAAAAATATGAATTATTAAAAATTTAATTTTATTTGGCAGAGTGTGATTTTGTCAACATTTCATAATAAAATGACGGAAATATAATTAAATTTTATGCTTTTTTAAAATATATTTCTAAATGAATTACTCAAAAACATTTTTCATTGGCCATATTTAGCTTAGTTTGTGTGCTTGAAAATAAAAAAAAATGTTTTGCTAAATTAGAATTTGTTGATTTGATTAAAAATTTTAATTGTTTTATAATTTATTTATAAAACCTAAACTTATATTTTCATATTAAAAACATAGTTTTTTGTGTTAATGTTTAAACATATTAAGCTTTAGGTAATAGTTAATTGTATAATAATTTCATATGTATATAAAAAACTTTGAAGAGGTTTTTGAATTTAATTAGTTTTTGTATTGTTGAATGACATGCCATTCAAATTTATAAATATTTAATTAATTGCTAAAATAATGGACAAAAATCAAAATTACTTTTAAATGAATTTAAATGACAATTTAGAGACAGCTAAAATAAGTTGATATCTAAAGCAAAATTTTAAACGAATAGTAGATATAAAATAAGCTACAAACTTCGTTTTGCCCCAAATATATTTTTTGATTGCATAGCATTCCTAGATTTATGCCATACACTTCCAGTGACTGCTCTTGTGACGTGTTTATGGTCATCGCAAATGCAAGTTTTACTGGGAATTGATTACGTTTAAACTGAAATGGCAAATCGGTTAGAGTCAAGGGAATTCGCAGAACTTGGCATTCTTTTCTCTTGAACGACCCTATCAAAAGGCCCTTTCAAAATCCTTTCCACTATCACATTGTTCATTAGCTTCATCACAATCAGCCGGGTTCCATTGCACAGTTTCGAGGCATGAAGATTTCGTAGCATAATGATGACAAATCCTACTTTAAGATGCAAATAATGAGGCGATATGCCAAACAAATCCAAAGAGTTTAGGATTTCAACATGATAATTAACGACATTTGGATATACATACATTAGTAATGAGTTCATCTTTTGCTGAAGTGAATTAGCAAATGGCAGGTAGAATTACACCACTGGAAGTACCTACCGGAATTTGTCAAAATCCGATTCTAAACAGTTCGAGAGAAAACTTTAGTTTTCACCAAATTTCGGAACGAAAATTTCAACAAAAACTTGAATTGGCTGCAAGTAAATAGTTCGTTTTTTGAAATCATAAGCTTAATCTGTGACCACTTTCAGTTGTTTATATTAATAATTCACAGATTCACAACGCTCTATTTGGTAAATGTAAACTGTTTCATTCGAAAATTAAAAAAGAATGAACATATTATGATCTGTCAAAAAAAATTACCACATTTTGATTCAATATAAAGCCGCTATTGCTACCTAAGTTTGAGTCAATGTAAAGCCACGATTACTGCCTGAAATTGAGACAATATTAAGCCACGATTGCTGCCTCAAATTGAGACAATATAAAGCCACGACTGCTGCCTCAAATTCTCAAATTGAGTCACTATAAAGCCACGATTGCAGCCTCAAATTCTCAAATTGAGTCACTATAAAGCCACGATTGCAGCCTCAAATTCAGTCAATATAAAGTGACGATTGCTGCCTCAAATTCAGTCAGTATAAAGTCACGATTGCTGCATAAATGTTAACCAATATAAAGCCACGATTGCTGCCTCAAATTGAGTCGATATAAAGCCATGTTTGCTACCTCAAATTGGGTCAATATAAAGCCATGATTGCTACCTCAAATTGAGTCAATATAAAGCCACTGTTGCTGCCTAAACTTCTCAAATATAAAGCAGCGATTTCTGGCTCAAATTGAGTCAATATAAAGCAGCGAATTGCTGCCTCAACTTTCGTCAATATAAAGACAAGATTGCTGCCTAAATTTGATTCAATATAAAGCCACGATTGCTGCCAAAATAAAGCAACGATTGCTGCCTAAATTAGAGTCAATATAAAGCCACGATTGCTACATAAATTAGAGTCAATGTAAAGCCACGATTTCTGGCTAAATTTGATTCAATATAAAGCCGCTATTGCAATAAGTTTGAGTCAATGTAAAGCCGCGATTGTTGCCTCAATTAAAGCTAATATAAAGCTTTTTCTTCAAATTTTCTAAAAAAAAATTAAAAATTGTTTAAATGTTTTTCCACTATCAAAAACAGCTTTGACCTTTTTTTAAAATGGGCCCTTAGTCCTAAGTTCACTTGACATGAAATGCCCCATATATAAACATGTTTTCATAATTTTTTTATTTCCCAACAAAACCATGTTTAATAATTCCTCAACGTAAATTTAAAACTTTGTTTTAAAGATAAGCTTAAGCTGTTATTGTTTTTTAATCACCAGACAAATAAAATACAACAACACGAACAACATTGTGAATAAACAACAACAAAGAAAAAAACGTACTATATTCGACTGTGCCGAATTTTATATACCCTTCACCAAAGTATAGTTTAAGAAAAATATTGAGAAATATTCTTGGTGGTAAAAAAATGGTTACAAAAAAATTTGTGAAAAAATTTTGGTGAACAACTTTTTTTCCTTAAAATAGGTGAACAATTCGAGTTAATCGTTGCTATAGTTGGACTACTGCGGACATATTAATGTATTAATCATGTATGAAAGTTATTTGGGGGCTTCGGAAAGTTGATTTCAACAGACAGACGGACATAGCTATATCAAAATATGTATACTTTATGCGATTGCAAATGAAATATATAGAAATTACAAACGGAATGACAAACATATATAGTTATACCCTTGCCACTTATGGTGAAGGCTATAAAAAAAAGAAACACTAATCCAATTATTATCATTTCAATGAAAATGTTCAAATAAACTCAAACTCGCATAAAAAAAACTGATGAGTAGTTAAGCTTTTTAACACAGACAAAACAACACACACATGCTAACACTAGTACAATTTATCCTAGAATAGTATTAACACACACACACACAACTCACTCACTCACTCTCTCACTTCTATTCAAAATATGAGCACATGTACAGGAATTAACTCTCTGGTATAAAAAGTACTGTTGTTTTCACAAATAAACAAGCGTTTGCTGTACTATACAACACATTGTTATCACTTGTACTCTTTCTCACACACTCTGATATATTTACAGGTTCTATGTATTTATAGCTTTTGCTGGAGAGAGTGAGAAAAAAAAGAAGGGGTTTATTTGAAGCGCATTCAAGTGCATATTTATGGCATTATTAATAATAAAACTTTCCATTCTTAATGAAATGTATATGAATGTGTGCAGCCACGTATGTTGATATGTGTTTTTTTTTTATTTTAGTGGGGAAGATATTTAAATTTTGTTGTAGAAAATGTTGAAAATAAAAATGTGGAGAAATTTAAAATGATATATTTATTTAAAATGAAAAGGAATTAAAAAAAAAACAATTTTTAACAGCTGGGAATTAAGTACTTAAGACAGTAATTCGTTTGATGCAAAATATAACTTTTTTTATTTTAATAAAATATCGGGAATATTTGTTCTAGACAAACTAAATTTTGCATAATTTTTCCAGTATTGAAACAACTTGTTGCAAATAAACCTTTCACTGCCCTAAAAACATGAGCAAGATGGCAGTTTTATTAAAAATTTTAAAAAATTTTTCTCAAAAAAAAATGTATTGAAATATTGCAAAAATAATTTTTAGTTGTTAATTTGGAGTTTATTTAAAAAGGACGATATTTTTAGAAATATGTTTCTACAAGTACTTATTACCGAAGGTATTTGCGAAAAACTAAAATATATTTTAAAGTACATATCACACTAATTTCTCTAAAGAGAGTCAACTCAAAATTTGATGTACAGTGGTCATATCTACCCTCTGTAAAAATTAAAAACAAAACAGTTTTTTGACTCTACTGAAAATTTTTAAATTTTGAGATGACTCTCTTTAGAGGAATAAGGGTAACTTGGAAAAATAAACAGGACTTTGTTTATTTTCCTATTTTCTTTATAAATTGAATGAAATCTCTCCAATTTGCGCAAATTATGAGCTCTAAAAAATTTTGCGAACCAGAGCTGATCGATTTTAACACCCTGTTTTTCAACTTGTGTTTTAATAGTATGGTCACAGATTTTCTGGTAGCGTATGTCCTCCTTAACGTTTCCTTTGTACATTATTTTGCACTCGAATCGAACTAATTATGGGGTTATATAGATGATATAACCTCTTTTCCAAAAAAGCGTTTTGTTGCCCTGACGGGAAATTTTTGACACAAAGAGTTTTCCTTAAAAATATCAAATATATAACAGGTGGTCTCAAAGATTTGTTTAAAACTTATACTCAACTTAACTGATTTTTATTATTTTGAACAGAAAACTGCTTAGGACAATGATAAATATTATAGAAATGCCTTATGAGATGAGCGGGTTCTGCTCACACAAATAGTGATATACAACAATTTTAGCTTAGACGTTCATAAGAATTATCAATGTACTATAAATGTATATATCCAGGAAATACAAACTTATATATTAACTCATTTGAACCACCAGTGCTGTTGAAGGTTATAAAAACATTTTCATGTTTAAACTTTTCGTCAACTTTTCCTTCATCAATATTTTAAACTTAATAACTGAGATTTTTGCTGTATTTGCTTTTGTCTTTTTGCTAGACAATATTTAAAGAAATCCTTAAAAAATCTTAACGTATACATAGCAAAATATGAGCAAACAAGAAAATTCTTCGCCCCCTCAAAAGAATAAGGAATTCCTAAAAAAAAATACCTGTCTCTTACAAGATGTTTTTAGAACATCCCCAGAGGTTATTTTATATTACAAAAAAAAAAGGAAGCATATATAGAAACAAAAAAATTATATTAGAAATATATTTAAAGAGTATAAAAAAAAAACTTTAAACAAGGAAACATCTTCTTTAAAACAACTCTTAAATAACAAATATTTACAACAGTTTGTACTTTAATATTGGCAAGAAACAAGAAACAACAACAAATCTATTATTATTATCTATGAAAAAAAAAAAAAAAATAGAAAAATATGCTGGAGATTATGAGGGTTGAAATAAAAACGAATTAAAGGAGGGCTGCTAAACGCCCTTTTAATACAAATCGATATTTATTCTATACAAAATCATTAAAGCGTTAATATTTCAATAATAAAAATATCAATAATAATAACAACAACAACAACGACTATCACAAAAACATCAACAATATCTTAAACGTTAACAAACAACAGTGATGAAAATATTATTGATGGGGGAGCTGCTAATAATGGTCGTCATCATTGTTGCTGAAATTTCTATTATTATTAAAAAAAAACATCTACAGGGGTCTTTTAAAATTCGGCCATTTTTTTATAGCGCAATAAACAGATTATTAATAACCAATAATTTGTTACAAAAGCATAAGAAAAAAACAAAAATTTAATGAAGCTATAAAATTTATTTATAAAAAAAATATACCGTTAGCTATTTTTAGCTAACCTAATAACAATTTTATTAAAAAAAAAAAACAAAAGCATTCAAGCTTCCACACCTTTTTTCATATATTCATCATTAAATTTCAGGAAATTCTGTGTCTATACTTTGTGTTTTTTTTTTCTGTTTTAAAGCTAAAAATGTCTACTGTCTGTAAGTGTGAGTGAGTTGTTCCCCCCTCTATTTTACCGGAAACTCATATTTTCCTTTACAAAAAACTACTCTTGCGTTTTGTAACGTTAGAAAGCAGAAAAAGGCGTCGCGTATTATTTAAAATGTGGCGCCAATTTTATAAAAAGTTGTAGCATGTTTTTTTCTTTTTTGCCAGTTCTTTTTGAAGTTCTGGGTTTTTTTCTATTATTTTTTGGTGGTATGAGTTCCTTTTTGTTGTTGCTGTTGTTGGTGGCTTGTTATTCAAAAGCCAGTATAATGTTTTGTTATTGTTTTTGTTTACTTTTATATAAAATTTTGCTTTTTTTCTTAATATTGGCTTTAGAAGTTTTTCCAAAAGGCGAGGGTGTAGATTGTTGGAAGAAAGTAAAGCATACGAACAACATGGCAAGAAAATACATACATACATACAATATAAATCTTATTGAAAAATTGTTTAAAGTTATTGAGACAACACATTGTTTGTTTAAAAACAAGACTTCAAGAAATTTTAATATTAAATAAAGAAATTTAGGCGCATATATAAGCTAATTTTATGTTTTTTAAGAATTTATGATTAAAACAGTAAAATGAAAGTAAACCATTTTCAATTTATAGCTAAAATTACACATGTTACAACATTGCTGACCATTTACACACACACACTCAAGCAAGCAATGTTTTCAAGGCCTACTAATGACAAATGTGTATTTTTCCGTTGTTGTAAACAGAAACGTAATGTTTTGATAGAAATGAGGCCGTATGATTATTTTTTAATTATTAAATAACAATCATACGCAATGTGACACAGTTTAATACTGGGGATGGATATGGAATTTTTTTTCGGTATAAAAATAATATTTAAATAGTAATTTTTTTAACTTCGAAGTAAATTTTATGGTTTACATTATAAAGTAAAGATTTTCGAAGGAAAAAACTGTTATAAACTAAATTTTCTATAGCGAAAGTAACCAAATAATAAAATTTTCGATAGAAAAACATATAAAAAAATTTTCTGTAAAAAAACCTGTTATACGGAAATTTTTCAATAGAAAAAACTGTTATACAAAAAAATTTCATTAAAAAAACTGTTATACAGAAAATTTTCTTTATAAAAAACTGTAATACTCCAATTTTTCTATTGAAAAAAACTGTTATACACAAAATTTGTATAGAAACCACTGTTATACACAAATTTGTCTAAAGAAAAAACTGTTATACACTAACATTTCTATAGAAAAAACTGTTATACATAAAGTTTTTCTATATAAAAAACAGTTATACAACTACTTTTCAATCTAAAACAATGGATATATAAGTTTTTCTATAGAAAAACTGTTATACACAAAATTGTCCATGGAAAACACTGTTATAATGAACTTTTCAATTGAAAAAACTGTTATTCACAAATTTTTCTTTATAAAAATCTGTTATACTCAAATTTTTCTACAAAAAAACTGTTATACACAAAACTTTGATATAAAAAATTGTTATACACCAATTGTTCTATAGAAAAATCCGTGATACACAATTTTCTCAATTGAAAAAACTGTTATAAACGAATTTTTCTATATAAAAATCTATTATACACAAATTTTTCTATAGAAAAACTGTTATACACAATTTTTCTATAGAAAAAAACTGTTATACACACAATTTTCAATATAAAAACTGTTATACACACAATTTTCAATATAAAAACTGTTATACACAATTTTTTTACATTAAAAACTATTCTACATAAAAAGTTTGATTTAAAAACTGTTATACACAAAATTTGTGATAGAAAAAACTTTTATACAGAAATTTGTCTATACAAAAAACTGTTTTACGCAAAACTGTCTATAGAAAACAGTGTTATAAACCAAATTTTATATAGACGATATTGTTATACATAAAAAGTTCTATACAAAATACTATTATATACAGAGTTTTCAATAGAAAACACTGTTATATAAGATTTGTCTACAGAAAACACTGTTATAAACAAATGTTTCTAATGAAAAAACTTTTATACACAAAATATTCTATAGAAAAAAACTGTTATACACAAATTTTTGCATAGAGAAAACTGTTATACACAAATTTTTTGTACCAAAAAAAATTTTTTCTAAAAAAATCTTATACACAATATGTTCTACACCAATTTTTCTATTGAAAAAACTGTTATACACCAACTTTACTGTTATACTGTTATACACAAGATTTTCAATAGAAAATATTATTATACACAAGCTTTTCTATAGGAAATACTGTTACACACATGATTTTCTATATACAAAATTATTATACACAAAATTTGTCTATAGGCTCTATACAAAATACTGTTATATAGAAAATTTTCCAAAGAAAACACGGTTATATAAGAATTTGTCTACATAAAACACTGTTATAAACAAATGTTTCTATAGAAAAAAAATATTATACACAAATTTTTGTATAGAAAAAACTGTTATACAAAAACTTTTGTATAGAAAAAAACTGTTATACACAAAATTGTTCATAGAAAATATTTTTTTCTAAAAATATTATACACAAAATGTTCTATAGTAAAAAACTGTTATACACAAAGTTTTCTATAGAAAATACTGTTATACATAAAAGCTTCTATAGAAAATACTGTTATATACAATATTTTTTATAGAAAATACTGCTGTACATACAATTACTTATATTTTTCTGCTCGTTTTAATTTTTAATTGTAAAATTATTTAAATTTTAATTTTTATTGTATAACAGTTTTCTTCAAACTGCCCTCCTTTCCTATTCAGTATTTGCTTTAAGCTAAAATATATGTATATTTTGTTTATCAACTACTTAAATATATTGTACAAAACCAAATACATACATATGCTTTTAATATACACAAAAATACCCATATTCACAAACATTTTATTCACTCAAGCATGTCAATGTCCTTTTCCCTGATAAAACGCCTCTAATGGAGGACAGTAATAAACAACACTTAAATAACAAACCAAAAAAAAAAAAAACTCAACAACAATAACAACATAATAAAGAAAAAAACTTGAAAAAAAAAAAATAAATAGAAAAAGAAAAGTTTTTCTTTTCCTGATGGTTGTAGAAAAGTAGACAACATTTTATTGTCGCGTTAACCGACCGCAACGTACTAAAAATTATAGGGAACAGAGAAACAAGAAAGAAAAAAAGTTTTATGCGCCTTAAACCACTCTGCTTGTCTTGCTTAAAACACACCCTGCCCCTTTCCCCTTAATATCTTCAAAACATTTAGAACATTTTGCAAGTGTTACTGGCAACATTTTATTAATTTGTTGTTGTCCTTCCCAAAAAAAAAAAAAAACAAAACAAAGAAAATGTTTAAGAAAAAACATAAAAAAGAAGTGTTAAGATTTATTAAGGTTTCTTTGATACTGTTTATTATTGTTGTTACTTTTTTAGTTTCTGTTAAACCACAACTACTTGGGGGGCTGTTTTTATATAAAAAAAAATCAAGAGAAAAACGTAAAGTTTTTAATAAATACATAATTTGTTGAAAATATTTTTTTATAACCTCGGCAGTGTAAAGCAGATGAGGGATTTAAGTAGCAGTCTCTCCTACTCTTTTGCAAAACAAAAAGAAAGAAAAGAAACTTCTGCAGAATGATGGATGATGGAAAAGTGAATTTGTGACATTTTTAGGATTTCATAAAAGTTTTTACAAGTTTTTAAATGTTGGTAATATTTTTATAAAGTGGGCGTGGTTAAGTATTATTAAAATAAATGGCTGGTGTATTATAAACTTAATTTAGGTTAAACATTTTAGAAAATAAGGAAAGTTTTCAATCGTGCTATAAAAATTTAGCAAAGATACGAACCATTCACAGTATTTGCTAGAGTTGGTTAGTTAGATGGAACAAAAAACATAGAGGAACTTGATCACTTATTACACTGAGTACCTTTGTTTAGCTATTTATTTTCAAAATCAACTTTATGAAAATCAAGAAAAATTCCAATGTAGAAAGTTCGAGAGACAAATTATAACTAATAAAAAGAATAGTGAAAAAAGTATGAAAAAGTCAGTAATTAAACTACTGAATGGAAATTAGTTCAACATGAACCGTTCATTAAGAATAACATGAGAACTAAACCGGTTCATTGAGAATAGCATGAAAACTGAATCGGTTTATTTTGAATAGCATAACTTAATGCGTTGTTCAATTTAGTTTGCAATTTCTAGAGCCATTATGGGTATTTATACTGTAGGGTACCATTTTATATTTCAAGCTTCCTCTTTTCCTTTACTTTTTTCTCATTTTTTTTTTATATAAAAACAAATTGAGGTTGTTTGGTTGGGGTTTATGCAATATAAACTTTTAGCCATTAGTTTTGATATGTTGACTAGTTTTATGTTATTGCTGTTGCTGTTGCTGTTGCTGCTGCTACCGCCGACAAGATGGATGTATTAGATTGTGGTAGTTGTTTGAAACTCACCAACAAACAAACACACTCACTTACATACACCACAAGGTCTTAAAATGTAATAAAAACCTTAAGAAAACTAAGAAGTACAACAACAACAACAAAAAAACAGAAAGTTTAAAATCTTTGTTTTACAACCAGCAACATAAACCCCAAGAAAAACTTGATAAAAACAACAGCAACAAAACCGAATGGTGAATGTGACTGACTGTAAGGAGATGAATAAAATGAAAAGTGCAATTTGTACGTGACATTATTAAAATAGTAGAAAATAACTTTTGCCTAAAACCTTTCTAGAATTCTAAGGAACTAAATAAAGTTCTGAATTTGCTGGGTAAAGTGTGTTTGTGTAGCCATTGAAACAGCTCTAATATTGGCTCATAACTTATTTATGTAGCCCAGTTAATGGCAACTAATTTGCTGTATGCTCACTGCTATAAAAGTTGAGCAAAAAAAATGAAAACTTCCTTAATAAGCTGTCATTACAAGAAAGTCCATCACCACCACCACCACCACCACCACCACCACCACCACCACCACCAACAACAGCCCTTATAATGTCCTGCTAAGTAGAGGTATCCTGTGCCACATATTATTTATTTCCTTAAAGCAACAGTTTTCTATCATACTTTCAGTTATCTTGTTTATCCTTCAAAGCTTTTGCATTAAACTAAAACTAATAGAGGAAGAAAACTTTGTTAGACAAATTAAACAAGTAAGTTGGCTGGTTGTTCCTTTCAACGTTCATACTTTCTTTTATTCGTTCATTTGTTGTTCCCTGTGGCCTTTAATATCGATTTTATCATATTGATAAAGTTTCTGGTGTTGTCTTTTGCTTATTAATACTTTAAGCAGCTTTAAAGCTTGCAAATACTGGTATTAGGTGGAGAAAAGTCTGCTTAAATATAATTATTATTTAGCTTAGAAAACCGAAGTAATTGAAAATGTATAACAGGGGAGTAGGCAGTTAATTTAAATTGATTTTCATTTTTAAATGCTAAAAATATTTCAAATGGCTTATGGAAGAATTTAAAATAAAATCAATTTAAATATTAAACATTTTATAACAGATGTTAAACAGTTATAATCTGAATTAATTGAAAGGTATGAAAAAACACAGTTGATAATAGCTTGAAAATGAACGTAGTTCATTGAGAATAGCTTGAAAATAAACGCATTCACAAAAGCATGAAAATGAACCAGTTTGATTGAGAATATCATGAAAATGAACCTAGTTTGTATAGAATATCATAGCAGTAAACGTGGTTCATAAAGCATTAAAAATGAACCAGTTCACTGAGAATAGCAAGCAAATGAACCTGAAAGAAAATGAACTTGGTTCATATAGAATACCATAAAAATGAACGTTGATTTTTAAACCATGATGTTTGGAAGTGGGCCTTATATGGAAGCTATGAAAAATTATGAACCAATCGCCATTAAATTAGGTGGCATGTCTTCTCTATATATAACACTTATTTGTATTGAATTTTATTGGAATACCAACAATTTTAAGAGATTTATGCTAGTTAAAGTGATTTTCGGATGTGGGCCTTATATGGGAGCTATGAATATTTACAGACCGATTGTAACAAAATTTCCGAGTTAGGCTTATATAAATCTTATTTGTGCTGAATTTGGGTTGGATATCCATATAACTACGATATTTATTAGAGCTTAACTATTTTCATCCCTGGGGCAATAGAAAAGCTTGTACACAATTTTGTGGAATTATCTTTGAATATGCGACCTTTAGTTTGATTACAAGGTTTACATGGACGGACAGACATCGCTTAATCGACTCAGAAAGCTATCCTTAGCAGATTTATACATACTTTAAGGTGGGACAATATTTTTGTACGTTATAATGTCAGCACTAACCCCACTATCGTGGTGTAGGGTATAATTAAGGCGTTGTTCAATTTGGTTTGAAATTTCTGGGGCGTATTTAATTTTTAAGTTAAGATTTAAGTTAAGGTTTAGATTAATTAATGTCGTCGTCATTTTAATGTGCGCATTGCATCTACAGCGTCAGGTTTGAAAATTTTCGACAACATGGGTCTGTAAGAACCCTTCCTGGTACCGGAAGACCATCTACCGAGAGCACTGCTCAAAATAGTCCTACAATATCAACAAAGATACGTTCGACAAAACTTGGGCTATTACGGCGGTCGCTGCAGAGAATTTTGAGTGCATTAGACTTGTTCCCATATAAAGTTGAACTTGTTGAATTGAAGACGACAGACTACCAGCAACGGCTTGACTATTTCCATTCATTTCCGTGAAAAAGCAGAGGAAAATCCAGACCTAATTCAAAATATGATAATGAGCGATGAAGCTCATTTCCTATTAAAATATGGTCAACAAGAAAAAATGCAAGATTTTGGTTACGGAGAATTCAAGAGCAGTGATAATCAGTGATAATTACACCCACATAAGTGTACTGTTTGGTACGGTGTATCGTCCGAATGTATAATGGACAATAGTTTTTTGAAAATGACATTGGTGTTTCAATTTCTGTCAACGGTAATGCATATCGGACAATGATGAAAAATCCATTCAAACTTGTGTTTTCCACAAGATGGGGTCACAGCACATATTGTAGGTGCCTCAATAATAAGGGACATATTCGGCGAACGAATTATTTCACGCATAAGCGATTTTTGCTGGCAGTTTTCTTTGGGCATATTTGAAAGAAACAGTGTATGTTAACAAGTCAAAAACCATTCCCAACTAAAAACCAACAATCGAAATGAAATCATGGCCATTACACCCGAAATTTTGGGAAAAGTTATGGCCATCACTTACAGGATATGATTTTTCAAAACCATTTAAAGCATATAGCTCATTCTGTGCCACCCTGAACTCCATACTGTGAAACATTTGCTGTAATACATTTGAGTTTGTCGATGAAAGCGGAAAGAGGAATGGAAAAGGGTACTCCGTTTTATGTACATGCAGTTTTTGTTCTACACAGAAATGCAAAAAACTGAAAAGCAAAACTTCACTGTGTGGACACGAATGCAGTTTCAAAAGAGAATTCAAAATTGTTTTGCAGAAAATGTGGACCGGGACTAAGCCATAGAGAAACATAGAGCGGAAACTAGAAAAAAATCAAACAAAAATGACCTATATTCGGCTGTGCCGAATCTTATTTACCCCTCACCAAATTATACTAAAAAAAAAAACAAAATTAAAAAAAAAATTTCAAAATTTTTTGACCAAAATTTTCAAAATTTTTTGTACAAAATTTAAAAAAAAAAAATTTTTTTTAAAAAATTTTTAATTTATTTGCGAAAAAAATTTAATTTATTTTTAAATTTTTTTTTTTTTTTTTTTTGTGAAAAAAATTTTATAAAACAAATTTTTTTTGAGAAAAAAAAATTCGCGGTAAAAAATATTTTTTCCCGATTTGACCAATTGTAGGTCCGACGGTCTTATATACGACGCTGCAAAGGTCTTTGAAATATCTATTATTGGATATCCATATTGTCTACATTAATGACAATAAATGATAATGATAAAAAATCGTGGTCGTCCTGGTTGTCTTATATCTCAGCCATTTGAGGGCCGATTCTTCCAGGAACCGAGCTGGAAGAGTTCCCGTTATATTGATGTATAAATATCATGTATAAAAGTTATTTGGGGGCTACGGAAAGTGGATTTCAGGATACAGATGGACAGACGGACAGACGGACATGGCTATATCGTCTTCGTTATCTATAACGATCCAGAATATTTATACTTTGTAGGGTAGCTAATGAAAAAATTAGAAATTATAACGGAATGACAAACTTATATAGTTATACCCTTGCCACTCATGGTGCAGGATATAAAAATTACTCAAAATAACCACACATAAGAGTGTTGTTTTAGATTTAACATAGTTTTTTTTACTACTACATTCTCACCACTTAGGTTTTTGACAATCGAGTTCGGTTAGAGAGGAGAGTTTCCGATCTATGTGTGTTTATCTATGACCTAAACTTTAGTCTCCCAAGTCCCCCAAAGTTATAGTAGCAACAACAATAAACTTTTCTAGTTTCACACACAGTTTTAAATTTTAAATAAACAGAAAACAATGACAAAAACTTATAAAATTTCTTTAATTCTTTAAATAATAATAACAAAAAAACAACAAAAGAAGCAAATAACAGCAGCATTTTTAACGCTTGCTACTTAATAAACTATAAGCGGTTTTTATATATTTGCTGTTATTTATAAAGTACATGGTTTTTTATATTATAATGCTGTAGTTATTGTTTTATTTTTGGGTTAGGTTAAGGGTTCATGAATATATTTTGTTTTTGTTCCTTTTTTTTTTGTCGTATTATTATGCTCGTATATTTTTCACAAAAACAATTTTAGGCCATCGTTTATTTATAAAGTCCTTTTATGTTGTTGTGTTTATATTTTTTTTTCTCTATTTTTCCTTTGTTGTGGAGTTAAAGCAGAGGTTATAGAGAAACAACCAAAGTTATTTTAACTTAAAGTCATTTATATTTTTTACACCCCTCAGCTGGCTCTGTTTCGCAGGCAAGTCCCTTGTCTCGTTTACAAAATCCTGCACAGTTGTAAATAAAATTCCTTAAACAAAAGTTTTTTGCATGCTTGTACTTGTTTTTATTTGTTGTTAATGTTATTGTTGTTGTTGTTGTTGTTTTTGTTCTGCTTGTATTGTGTTTTATTTGCTTTTAAAGTTTTTTTTCTCTTTGGATTCAATTTCATTCATTTATTTGTTACGCTCTTTAAAATGTTTTTGGTCTTGGGAATTTTTACTCGTTGTTTTTGTTTACAAACAAAATCATTATTTTTTTTTTTTTTTGGAAAATTTTGCAGGGTCTATTGCAAACAGGGTAAAATGAAAATTTTCTTACTAGATATACTCAATAGATATACAGAATAGCATAGAAAACAAGTTCATTTAGAGTATCAGAAAATCAAACTAGTTCACTGAGAACAGAAAAATAATAATAATAATAATTACTCGAAATTATAATTTTTCAATTTGAAAGGCAATAACAACATTTTCAAACTACTGTGTAATATTAGGAGACCTTGTGAATTGACCAATTATTTTTACGAAATAATCTACTCCTGCCAAGTTTCAATATTTTCAATGTCAAAAGAACACCGTTCGTTTTTCTGTGGGAATGCAGATTGTTCACCCTGTTACTACCACTTCTTTACTACGAATGTAGTTTTATATACTATTGTATATACATACATATGAATTTCGTGGTATTTAGAGATTGTGTGCTTCCTTTTTTGTAATAAAGGATGTGTTTTGTTGTTGCTGTGCTGTTGCTGTCGTTTTTTAATGATGCACCATTCCTGTGGTTGAATACAATCGCATACAAAATACTCATACACACACATTGTGAGCTTGTTTCCTTCTGTGTGTAAATGATTGTTGGTTTGGTAAATTTTGTTAATTTAGCTGTTTTGCCTTTTGTATGTGGCACGAATTCTTTCCAGCTATTCCATAAATTATGTTGTTGCTTTTATTGTTGTTGTTGTGCTTGTTGTTTAGTAAGTGAGCCAAGAGATATTTTAATAAGTGGAACAGATTTAAAAGAGTTTTTGTTGTTGGTTTGCTGTTTAACAAAAATAAAAAATATTACGAGTTGCTTTTGTATTTTGTTAGGTGGGAGGGGAGTGGTAAAACTTTATGTTGCTGCTACATAAAAGAAGACGCTGTTAATGATGCATTAAATTTAAAATGAAACTTAAGTTTTTGTTGGAATTTAAAAGCGTAACATTTCTAGGAAATAATGGGAAACAATTTTCAAATGCATAAAAATGTGATTTATTAATGTCAAAAGGGAAATGGGTGGGGATATAATAGATACTTTTAAGAAATTTATATAAAATCTTAGTTCTAGTTAATGGAGCTTGATGTACTTTTTTTAAAAATTATTCGAAAAATTATACTAAAAGTTTTGTAACTAAAATCAATAAATAAAAAATTAAATCTAGTCAAAATTCGAAAAAAAATCTTCCATGAAAAAAAGTTATAAAAAAAATCATCATTGCCATCAAAAGTTTTTTAAGGCAATTTAAAATAATGTTTTGAAAAAAATAATTTTCAAAATAATCCAAAATTTTTTTTCAAATTTTTTTTTTGAAAAAAATAATTTTTTTAAAAAATTCGAAATTTCTTTAACAAACAAATCTTTTGTTAAAATGTAGGGCATTTTGCTCATTTTGCAATTTGAAATAATGTTTTGAAAAAAATAATTTTCAAAATAATCCAAAATTTTTTTTGGAAAAAAAAGTATTTTTTTTAAAAAAATCCAAATTTCTTTAACAAACAAATCTTTTGTTAAAATGTAGGGCATTTTGCTAATTTTTCAATTTGAAATAATGTTTTAAAAAAAATAATTTTTAAAATAATCCAAAATTTTTTTTTAAAAAAAAAATATTTTTTTAAAAAAATCTAAATTTCTTTAACAAACAAATCTTTTGTTAAAATGTAGGGCATTTTTTTGCTCATACTTATTATTTAAACATTAATAATATTTTGTATAAATCATTTATGTGTTATCTTTACTAAACTCCTAGCAGTCTCTTGCTGTTTAAAGCACCATCTGCCTGTCATATGCTTAATTCCAGTGTCATTTAATGTCACATTGTTAAAGGTCTGAGAATTTAAATTATTATTTTATGCTTCATTTATCTTTGGTTTTGTTGTTGTTGTTAATACCTTTGAAAAAACAAACTAAAACCATTTCAATGTTTTCTTAATTCAAAAACGAATTTTGTCTAGTCAAACAAACATTCGAAATAATTTGTGATATATTCCTAAAAACACTTGGTGTCGGTGCGTAGCTATATATTTTTGAACAACATTTGCCAGTGTCACCTTTAAATTAAAAGGATGAATTAAAAACTATTTAAGAAAAAATATTGAAAACACAAAACAATTTTAATTGAAAAAGTATGTTAAAGTGTCTATAAACATTAATTGCAAAGCAATTAAAATAATGGTCAAGTGCTTGAACACAAATTTAAAATAAATGAGTAATTTTGTTGATTTTTAGCAAAAATAAGAGGGTTGTATGATGAGTTGAGTATTTTTCATTTATTCATTCATGAACCTTTTTCACTGGGAATATCATGAAAATAAAACTGATTCATTGATAATAGCATAAAAACGTAAATAAGTATCCTGGGCCAGATGGCATACCAGTACTGGTCTCAAGGCAGTGCTCTTTGACATTAGTTCCTCCATTAGCTAACCTTTTCAGCATTTCATACAGTGCCGGCGTGTATCCTGTATTTTGGAAGGAGGCTAATGTAACGCCAATGCCTAAAAAGGGAGAGACTTAAACTCGGAAAATGACCGTCCAATAGCAATTTGTTCTGCACTTTCCAAAACTATGGAGAGTATGGTAAACTACCTTCTGGTTAAATAGTTGGATTTCAACAATTTACTTAACGACCATACTGGTGGCTTTCGTAGAGGCCGCTCTACGAGAGACTTGCTAGCCTTCCTATCGGAAAAATGGTACCATTCCATTCGCCGTTTTGGCGAAACTAAAGTGGTGGCTCTCTAGATTGTGGCTTATTGCTTTTTGGTGTCGGTTATAACTTCTCTCGATTTATATCGAGTTTTCTCAGAGATTGCACTATACGAGTTCTTCTAAACGAGATCCCATCAAATGAGTTCAAGGTAAATTCAGGGGTACCGCTAAACTCCGTTCTTTCTCCTACTCTATTCCTCATTTTTCTAAACGACCTTCTACACGCAGAAACATTTCAAAATTTTTAAAAGTTTTTTAACAATATTATAGTCACAGTAACTATTTATATGATAGTGGTAACAATAATATGGTTAATTTACGATTCACATGACTATATCAACCATATATATGGTTACAGTAAACAAGTATATCTTTGTGACAACCATTTATATGATGAAGAACTTACCATATTATGTTGCTCTCGGCTTATGGATATCATAATCTAATAACAACATATTATGATAAACTTATTCATCATAAAAATGGTTGTCACAAATATATACTTGTTCACTGTAACCATATATATGGTTGATATAGTCATGTGATTCGTAAATTAACCATATTATTGTTACCACTATCATATAAATAGTTACTGTGACTATATTATTGTTAAAAAACTTGTAAAAATGTTGAAATGGTTACAGTAAACATTCTGCGTGTATGTCAAACTTCCAACCCTATCTATTCTTTTGCAGCAGATAGCTACATTTGCCATTAATATTCATTCAGTTATAGACCAAGCCTGTCGGAGATTAGGGCAATGAGGCAAACCATGAATAATTCTCATAATAGGGACCTTGCGACAATATCTCAGTGGTGCTTGTTGACACAGAAATGAAAGACAGACCATGTCGCTTCATTTATATGGGCCGGCCGGTTCAAAGTTTTTTTTGGAGCTTCTTGACCGCGTACAGGATACTAATACTCGGTGATAGACGGGTATCCAACTGTATTGATTCGATGGAGCACCGACAGAATGTGGGCTCCATTTCACTGTTCTATCGGCAGTGCAAGGCAATATCTTCTGATGAAATTAGGATAATACTTTCTTAAAAAGGCTGAGAATAGATGGCGTAATTTTGACACATGTAGGGTGGCCAAGTTGATGTGGCCCTTTTTTAACAAAAAACGTACTATGCAATTGATAACCCGAAATAATAGGGATATATCAAGGTTGATGTCAATATTGACGGGACACTGGAAGTTATGCAAGCATGCGAATTGTCTGGGACTCCCTTTTAACGACCATTGTCATAGCTGTAAGGATAGGGAAGAAGAGGAAACTATTTTCCACCTTCTCTGCGAATGCCCAGCCCTGAGTGTCACGAGGCATAAGTTCATGGGCAACTACACATTGACCAACCTTAGTCTAAACAAAACGACCTACTGAGATATCTCACGGCTACAGGTTGGGTCTAGCAAAGTCGACTTTTTAAATACTTTACGATGTACACAACATTACATCTGACGAGTGGTGTGGTCTTGTCAAAACGGGGTCCCTTCGACTCAACTTGATTGTTCGCACGCAGTGAACTATCACGTAAACCAACCAACCAACCAAGGACACTTGTTGCTGAACAGGGAAAATTCATTCTTTAGCCGTACTGTCTGTACGAAGAACAAACTTCCCGTTGAAGACTTTCCTATAATGCTGAATGTAGGAAAGTTGAAATCGAGTGTCCACAAACACTACTCCCTTTTTCCTCCCTCCCATAACCTATTTTCCTAGTTCCAACACAATGCTTTGCATAAGTAGGGGTCATCCACTGAGTGCTGGTCCAAGAAGGAGAAAAGGAATTACAAGAAACTTAAAGTGGTTCATTGCTAATGGTATGGAAATGAAGATAGTTCATTGAGAATAGAATGAAAATTCACCAGGTTCGTATAGAATAACATGAAAATAAACATGGATGATATACAATAGTATTGAAACTGAACCAGTCTATGTAGAATAGCATGAGAAATTAACCGGTTCATTGTGAATAGCATGCAAATATATCGAATAATTTCAAATATCTTTAAATTATCAATTTAAATGAGGATCTAACCTCCTTTCAAATATGTTTGACCCACTTCATGCAGTATTTGGACTTCCACAAGATCTTTAAATTCTACAAATATTATCCCTCCATTAAATTGCTAAAACTGCAGGCTTTTGTTTAAACACCATACAAAATACACATTCACAGTTCTTCTACTAAAATAATAAAAAAAGAACCATTAAAAAACACAAAACAAATATAACAAATGAATCCGTTTTTATTTTCTTTTTTTCTTCCATTTTTGTTGCCCAAACTAAAGATTCACAAATTCAGGCAGGACATACCCCACGTACACTGGCATACATATATGTATTCATGTACACAGGCAGAGTCATTGAAGGAAAAACATCATGAACACCAAATAGAAGGAAAAAAAAAATACCATAAATTTCTAAAGGATTTTCAAATCCATATTGAATTCTATATTAGAAATTTGGGTTAGTAGTTTTTCATTTTATCAGAGTGTTTGAGTTGGCGGGGTTTTGGTTTAAGTTGTATGTTCTAGTTGCAGTTGTTTTTATGTAGCTACGTTTCAATTTGGTTTTTATCTCTGTGTGTTTGTGTTAAATGTAGAATGTAGATGTCAATTGAGGTTTTTGTAGGCCAATAAACATTTTGAATTGGACAATAAAAACCAAACAAATAAAATAATGTCCAACCAAAAAAAAGAAAATACTCATTCACATAGTTACACACACACACAAACACTCATTTATAACGACAATACGAAATAGATTGAAATTTTGACAATTGTTTGGTTGGTGGTCGTAGTAGTAGTTGTGGTTGTATGTTGAGGGTGCTGTGTGTGTGTGTTGTTAAAGTATTAATGTTGTTGGCAATTTGGAGTGTTTATCAAAATTAGATACGGGTTAAAGTTATTTGCCCGGTTTGATTCGTTTCTATTGCAACTCCCGCTATTAACCATCAACTATGAATGTATCTCTCTCATGTTGACTTAGAAGTGTTAAAAAAAATACCTAACGAATTAGTTTTGGTGTTGCTGGGTATTGTGTTGTTAAATATTGTCACACTAAAACACCCTCACTACTTGACGCTTTACAAACTAACACTTTAGCAAATGTTTCCATGTTTAAATAAGAGAATTCCTTTTATTTATTATCATTAAAACAAAATGTTAAACCAATAAAGGCACATAAAATTAAGCTAAAATTTTACGTATTACGAAAAAGTTTTGTGCCATAAACCTTTGCTAAAACTACCCAAATAGTAGAAAAAAACTAATTGAATTGACTTCTAGAGACAAAAGTTTCATTTCTAGTTATTGCTGTTTTTAGCTAAAGGGGAACGAAGATGGGTGGGGTGGGCTGTCAAGATAGTCAAGTGCTATTCTAGAGTTTTAGAAATTTATTTTATGTTTGACAAAAACTAAAACGTATTATTGTCTCTTAAATGTGTAAAGAGGGGAGGGTAAATGTTTTTGAGAATTGCTTACGTCTATACCAGCAGTTTTACAAGTCGTCAATGTATCACTTTTAGATAATAATTTTCACTAGAATCTTGTTACTTGGCTGAGTCCAATTTAAAGGTTTTTGGATCATTTGAAACGTATTTGCTTTTTGGGACAATTGGGAGACTTAGCTTGCCCTACAACGACTTCTGCAGATGTTGTCAAGACGAGGAGGAGGATGACATTTTTCATCTTCTTTGTCACTGTCCGGAATTAGGAGATCTACGCTTGCGGTTTTTGGGACACCGTTCCATAAATAGTCTTTCTGAGATGTCGAATATGAGGCTTAAGGGCATTAATGCCTTTCTAAGGAGTAGTAAGTAATTGGCTAAAAAACCCAGACATAGGAATCTCTCTAGAGTAACCTAATAACCGCTTTCTTATTGATACGCAATTTTTGATAATCTCCCTCTCTCTTTCTTCAAACATCTTCTTCCCCATTTATATCTGTCTTTCTAACTTTCTACTTTCAGGTAACACAACCAGGACCATTGCTTGGAACCGCGTGAGCTGTTCTTATATTCTTCAATTTCTCGGCTGCCTTAAACCTAACCTAACCTTGTAACAATTGGTTACTTTATTCATCCCAGGTAATCTAGTTTGTAGTCAATTGTAATTTTTGTGATTCTCAAAGTAATCTAAAATGTAGTTACTTTAAACGTTTGTACTTCCCTTAAGAATGTAGTTATTTTATCCGCCAGAAGTTAGCTATTGGGGACTCAATTGTCACTAAGTGTCCTTTTGTTAGCCGTAAATACACATGTTAAAATAACTTATAACACAGCTAACTCTATAACCAATGGTGACCCTGATAATAATAAAAAATCACAAGTTCCGGACACTTACTCAGAACTGCTGGGATGTTTGTTAGTACCTATGACTGAATGTGTGCTATACTCGTATGTGTGTCAATATTATTCTTTTAAATTGCAAAAATTTCATTTCAAGTTTCAAATTATCATTAGTGGTGGTTGTATATTTAACAATTTCTGGTGTTTTTGTAGATTTATACACTGTTCCACTTCATTTTAATTAAAAAAAGTAGAAATTATACAAATAAACTTATACGTAGCTAAATAATTTTGAATACAGTGAGTGACAAATGTTAGAAATATTAATCCTTATTACTCACGCTGCTCTGAAAAGTTATTTGAAAGACTTTAAACAGTTTAGTTGCTAATGGATTCTAAAAATTTCGTTTGTGAATTAAAAATTTGTGAAAGAGGGATTAATTAATTATGAAATATGTCTAAAATTAATAAAATAAAATCAATTTAATCATAATTTTAAAGAAATAACTGATCATGTCGTAAATTAGATGTGTTCGAGTTTCTTAGAGACAGACGGATATATATAGCTTGACCGTCTTCGAATTTAATAGGGACCAAAACATTCACTGTCAAGAACGCGACATTCATACGCTTTTAAAGTGCAAACAATTAATAAATTTCATCCCATAATTCAGACAAATTTTTATATGAAAAATACTTAAAACTTATTTGAAAAGTTAGCATTGAGGAAAATGCAAAAGTATGCAAATTGGAACGTAATTATACCCTTCACCTTCGTGAGAAGGGTATATATAAGTTTGTCATTACGTTTGTAATTTCCACAATATAATTTTCCGACCCTATAAAGAATATATATTCTGGATCATTATAGATAGCAGTGTCGATTAAGCCATGTCTGCCTGTCTGTCTGTTGAAATCAATTTTCTGAAGACCCCAGATATCTTCGGGATCCAAATCTTCAATAATTCTTTCAGACATGCTTTCGAGAAGTTTCCTATTTAAAATCAGCAAAATCCGTCCATAAAGAACGGAGATATGAACAAAAATCCGAGACAACCTCTAGTTTTGGCCTATTTTTAATCTGTATTTCGATTACTAAGTCATAAATATAGACAATATGGATATCTAATGATAGATATTTAAAAGTCCATTGCAACGATGTATACAAGGCTATAGTAAGTTGGACCTGCAATTGGTGAAAATCGGGAAAAATATTTTTTAACCCGAATTTTTTTTTACAAAAAAATTTTTAAATTAAAAAAATTTTTTTAAAAATATTGGAAAAACTTTTAAAAAACAATTTCGAAATTTTTTTTTTTTTTAAATTTCAAAAAAAAAAAAATTTTATTTTATTTTAAAGTATAATTTGGTGAAGGGTATATAAGATTCGGCACAGCCGATACAGCTCTCTAACTTGTTTTTTGAATCTATTTGCTTTAAAAAGTAAGTAAAATAATATGGCTTTATATTGATAATTGTCATTTTGAAATATTTGCAATAGTTTTTTACAAACTTTTTACGATCAAGAACGTGACATTAGTACGCCTTTGAAGTGAAAAATATAAAGAAAAGTAGCTCTTTGTTTAGTGCAAAATATAGGTCTTTTGATTTGTTGTTTCCAATATACGTATTACATCAATATATCAGGTATTTTCCAAATGGCTAAGACATAAGCAAAAAAAAAAAAAACACGACTACCTCAATGTTTTTACCTAATTTTGACCTATATCTTGATTATTAAGTCATGTACATGGACAACAAGGATATCAAATGATAGGCATTTCAAAGATCTTTCAACAAATATTTTTTTCCTGAAATAAATTTGTTCGTTCTTTATTTTTTTCAAAAATGAGTTATTTTCACTACTTCGGCACAGCTGTATGTAGCATTCTCACTTGTTTTAAATAAAGTAGAACATTGTGGCGTTTTATTGATAGTTGTCATATTAAAATATTTATATTCGCTTTCATAGTATGATTCAGAACTTGTCTTTCTATTCCGTCACGTTCGTAATAAGCATTATTCAAGTAATTTCAACAAAAAGCTTCATTCGGCTCAAACTTCTGTTTTTTGGTTTGTTTTTTTTTTATGGCTTAACTTCTTTGATAAGCTATTATTCGCTTTTTTCTTGCATCAGCTTGTTATTTATTTTTGTCCATTTCTATAGCATATTCCTTATACTTTAGTGGATCTATTTTATTGTTTCCCAAATGCCGTTCTTTTTTCGCCACACGTTTTACCCATCTAAATAGGCATGTTAGAATAATGAAAATATTTGTTTTTGAAAAATTATCTCTTTACGATAGTGAACGTGACATAATTTGAAAAGCAAAATAAAACATTAAGTATGAGACTTAATATTAATTTTAAATAAAACGTTCAGCCACCTGATAAGAACTATTACAAAAGAAGTAATTACAAAAAACTATGATTTAGAAACAAGAATGCGACATTATAACATAAACAATATTAAATGAAAAATTTACAGTTAATCGAGCTTTGTTTGGCCTCTTTTAAGTTTTATGTATTCATTTATTGTTGATATAGATGTTCCAACAACCGCTAAGTACTGCAAACAAACGATGATTTAGGTACAAGAACGCTACATTAAAACATGAACGAATGAAAGATTTGCCGTAATCGAGCTTTGTTTGGCCTCTTTTAAGTTGTTTGTAATTTTTATTAAAATAAAGATTTCAGAAGATTTTTTCCACATAATATAAATATGTGAACAATAAATACTAAAGAGAAAATGTCTTTAAATCCGGCAAATTTCCCCCAAAAAATTTTTTTTACAAATTTTTATAAAAATTTTCTGTTTCCTTAAACCTTTCTAGAGATATGAAATTTCTAGGTGTTGTTTTCATATTGTCTCTCACTGTAGTTCTAATTATAATTACAAATCCAGGCAAGGTGTATGTGTATGATTAAATTAGAATGTGTATTTGTTCAAAAGCTTATCTCAACATGTGTGTAGTTGTAAAAATAAATGTGTATTTGTGTGTAATTCTCATTTAACACACAAAATTTCTTGTAAAATTTTGAGAAAACAATTGTACTCAATGATGCTTAAATGTTAAATATACATTTAATTTTCCTTTTTCCTGGCTTTTTAAAATAACAATAATAACGATTAAAGAAAATGTAAATGTGCTAGGAAAACCTTTAAAAATAAATTAGATTTTCCTTATAATAAATAGAAAATAGAAAATATTTTCATTAAAATCATTTCAAATAAGTGACAAATTAATTTCAAAACAATATGTGTACTTAAGCAAACTAGAAAAGTACCAAATAAATTATCAAAATTACTTAAGTGATCCTATTTTAGTATTAAAAACTTTTTGAATATATTTCTTTCGTAGTTTAAGTTTTAAATTCTTTTACTCTATTTATATGCTTTCAAAATAATCATATCAACTGACTTTAACTGAGTGAATGACTAAATGCCTGGCATATGTGAGCTGGCATTTGCTCACATAAGTGGCCTTATGTTTCTATAGGATTTTATGGGATCTTTACTTAATATTTTTTCTTTCCTTTTACTAATAAAATACCCAGCAAGTACAGGAACTGAAATGAAATAAAAAATAAAATAACTCTGGGAAAATATAGTCAGCATGTGTTTGGGATAAAGCTGGTAAAACTAGGTTAAACACGTACAAATCACATTATAATACTAAAGGTCTTTTTATTTTCTTCAACATCCTTTAACAACAATTACCAAGAAAGCAGCAGCAACAAATAAACGACAAGAAAATACAGCCTAAGTATAAAAGCATAAAAAACTGTTAGCCTTTTAACATACATATACACAAGGATCTTTAAGAACAAAATAAACTAACACATATGTCTATTTACACATTCAAACAAACACAGATACATACATATGTATAAACATATTTATGTAAGTCTGCTTACTCTCACACACATGTGATTTGTCTTTAAAAAGGATATACTTAAATGCTTCAAGGTAAAAGAATTTATATAAAAAAAAGGAAGAATAATACCAAAATGGAATGTGAATGGCTAAAAACCTTTTCATTTTATTTACTTAAGAATTAAAGATAAAACATACTTGTATAATAAAAATGTTTAAATTTTCCTTTTAAACACTCGGTTTTATTGTCTGTTTAAAGAATTTAAATGGAAAAAATTTAGAGTTAAAATTACATATTTCATTTTAAATCTGAGTGTTTTTATTGCTTAAAAAAACACACACACACATTCATAGAAAAAAGCACTTGAATCTTGAAGCTTTAGAAAAATTGTATACAATAACAACAATAGCTGTAAGAACAACAACAAACATGTTATACTTGTATAAATAAAAATGTTAACTTCCTGTTTGGATATTTCCTGTTTATCATTATTTTATATACTCATGCTTACACACACATACATATGGGTATTTCCACAGAAAGATTTATGATTTTTTTATTATCACGAATAGATCTGAAATTTGAAAATATAGTTTTTCTTGATCTAAACTACTTTTAATGATATCCTGTCTTTAGTATTTATTGTTTTAATGTTTATATATTGTATAATTAACAAATTAATACAAAAAACTAAAAAGAAGCCAAACAAAGCTAGACTGAATGTAAATTTCACATTTCATTTTGTTCTAGTGTCGCGTTCTTGTACCTAAATCATCGTTTGTTATCAGTACTCTGCTGTCGTTCATATCAAGTGGCAGACATTTTAAATCAAATCAAAATTGAGTGATTTTGTTGTTAAATAATAAAGCATTTACTGCATACGATAATCTCGTTTTCATTTTATAATGTCATTCTTTGTTCTCAGTACTCTTCGATCGTTCTAATCAAACGGATGACATTTAAAATTCAAATCAAAATTATGTGACTTTAAATAAAAAAGAATTCACAGCATATAATAATCACACTTAACATTTTAGTTTGATTTCTAAAGTGTGTCGCGTTCACTAATGTCTGTTTTCAGTACTTCATGATCCTTTCACCAAGTCGCTGAAAATTTTAATTCAATTAAAAATTTAGTGAATTTACATAAAATAGAATTCACACTACACTTCTAGTTTGATTTTTAAAGTGTGTCGCGTTCGGTATTGTTTGTTTTAAGTATTCCGTAATCGTTCGCCAATTTGCTGAAAGTTGTAATGCATTTAAAAATTTGTTGCCTTTAAATAAAAAAAAAAAATACTGCATTTAATAATAACTAAATATTTTATTTTAATTTTCATAATATGTCTCGTTCTCTATCGTAAATGCTCATTCTTCTACATTTCGTTCTTGTACCTAAATCATTGTTTATTATCAGTACTGCGCGATCGCTGACATTTTAATACAAAACAATATTTACTGACTTTAAATACAAAAGTTAATCACGCTAAAAATTTTAATTTTTCACGTTCGCTATCGTAAGTATTGTATTTTTACAAAACTAAATGTTTTAGTATTTCAAAATGCATTCTTAGATTAGAAAAAGGTAAAACGTTAAAATAAATCTACTAAAGTATAAGAATATTACTAAAAACAGTTGAGTAGAGGCCGTGAAGAAAGAAAAAACTAAAAAAAATATTGTTAAGGCAGACAAGGTTAAGCGATAGAAACAAAATTATACTAAAGAGAACTTTGAGCCTTAGATCTGTAAACAAACATTAGGAAAAATTGTAAAGAATGCAGAAAATGTCTTAACTGTGTGCCTTGTTATAGAGTTACATTTATAAATAATAAGTACAAAGGGTTTGTTGAAACTACTTGAACTAATCTTTACTACAATGTGAAGAGAAAATATGTCGCGTGCTAAATCATATCAAAATGAATGCAAATATTTCAGCATGCCAGCTATCAACAGAATAAGGCTTTATGTTTCCCCTTTTGTTTTTTAAAAAATTGGTTTAAAAATATATGTTCCTATTTGTCGCGTTTTTGAATCTGTATTTATTTCTAAAAATTTTTACACAAAAAAACGACAAAAACTTATTTTTGCACTGAACATTTTTCAAATAATGGATCGCTTGCTTAATCAACTAAATGTTGCAATAAAACACATTATTCCATTCTACTTTGAAAGAAATCGCTTTGAATTTAAATTTTTCCAATTTGCTGAATTTTTGCATTCTTTCTTTCTTTTTTGATCCCAATGCGTTCATCGCTAATATATTGAAAACAACAAACCTACAAATAAATAAAATTTGCAAGATTTCTTAATTTTTTCACTTCAGCAGTGAACGAATGTCGCGTTCTTAACTGCTTGCTAAATAATACTAAGGATTGTAATAAAAAAAAACAAATGCAAATATTTCAATATGACAACTATCGTTTCCATTTATTGTCGCGTTTGTGTAGCCATGTTTATTGCTATATATTGGAAACTATAGTGTTAGTAAAATGCTGAAATCGAAAATAACGAAGCCATTCTTATTTCAATAGTAAATACACAGACTTAACCATTTATAAATCGTTTTTTATGTTATAACACTGAGAGAACATTTTGGGTTAGTGGTTAAGAGAAACAGAAAAGGAAAATACACAATTAATCAAGATGAGTTATTAATAATTTGTTTTTTTTTTTTGTACATACAAACCGGTATTTTTTTAGAAAATCATAATTTTTTAATTTTTCAGAAAATCATAATTTTTTTTAAATAATAAATTTTTTCAAAATTCAAAACTTTTTTCATAAAAAAAAGTCAATAATTTTTAAAAATTCACCAATTTTACAAAAAAAACTACAAATTGTAGATCCAAAATGTGTTCCAAAAACTGAGTTTTTTTATAAAAGTGTCCACTGTGACGTTATTTACCATGTGATAGTAAAAACACTTTACTTGTATTTCAGTAACATATAGGGCTATCCAAATATGAAACTTTTTCGAGGATGGGTACTTTGGATTTTAGAATTATTTACTCAAACCTCAATTTTTTAAAAATTTGGACAAGTGTGGATAGGACTGTGTGGCTTATGTACGCTTAAATGAGACAACTTTGGTTGCGTGTAACTTTTTTATATTATTCAGAATATTTCTTATCACAAACTATAAATCACAATTTAGGTATTTTGATTATGTAGTTATGAGTTATTTTCGGTCTCTACTAAAATACTATCGAAAAACTGAAACAAGAAACAAATTTGCTAAGATTTTTTCTTGTCACGTTATTGATCATGGAAATGCCCATATATTATTAAATAACAATAGCAACAAAATTTGTCGAATCTTTTTTCTACATTTTCTTGTCTATCATTTTTGTTTTTTTTTTTTACTTTTCTTACAAAAGAAACAAACAAATACTCTAACACAAAGTAAGATTTGTATGAATCCTTGCTCTTTTGGGTGTGTGTGTATGTTTAGTGAAGAAAATGATAAATTTTTTATGATTTTGGTATTTCTTATTTGTTGTTTATCTTGATATGTCAGTTAAATTCATAGGTAAAGGCAAAACTAATTTCCAATCATAAAATATTGCTGAAATTTTGTTTGTTTGGCAGTTAAAGTCGTTAAAGAACAGTGGTCGGCATAAAGAGAACATGAAATATGGATAATAATAACATTTCATACACAAACTTTCTCTTTTTTTATATGATCAGCTATTTAAAGTGAAATTTGTTTCTTTTTTGAGAATGTCTACGAACTTTGTGGACACTCGTGTTGTTTTAAGGGAAATAACCGATCAGGTTCGGTCCCTAGCACCTATGAGTGCTCAACACCGCTTAAGATGATACTCTTAAAATAAAAAAGGAACGAAATTACTTTAACCCTCAGCTCTTAAACAAAACTTTATCGTAAAGGAGATTGCAAATTATTTGATGCTTTATTTATAAAGTTTATTTTCTCCCAGAATTTTCTCCACATTTTTATTTTATTGTTAATGTACAAGTATTTGTGTGTAATTCATTTTGACAACTAAGTGGAGTTTATGTTTATAAACCAAATACAACTTGACATTTGTTGTATTTGGTCTAAACTAACTACACAATGTACATACATATACACAAACTCATCATAATTTTCGTTATGATTGTATAATGTTTATAGCTGCAAAGGACGGATGGTCTCTATTTACAAAAGTGTGTAATAATGTTTATTTTGTTATGTTTAGTTTTGACAGATTTGTCTTTTATATTTCTTTCTGTCTTTCTTTGCCATATATATACATATATATCCTGGTTTTATTTTTCTTTGTCATACATTTCAAATGAAATAAGCATTGTATGTAATCTAGCAAAAAATATCCTTAACATTTTCCTAACTCCTTCTTTTATATTTCAAATACCAACAAAATGTGTATTTCTATCTGTGTCTGTGTCTGTGTGTGTGTATTTGTATATTTTTTTTTTCTAAAAAAATGTTTTTCTTTCTTAAAATATCATTTCTCTTTTGTGTTCCACAGTTGTATGTCTATGTTTATTATGTTTTTTTCGGAATATTTTTTGTGTTGAGTTTTATTTTCTTTTTCTACTGTAGCTTCAAGTTGTTTATCTTTTTCTTGCTAGCTTTTTGTTTTTATTTACGATTTTTTCTTCTCCTAAGAGTCTGTTGCAAAATATTTTGCAATTTAGTTTGATAAAAAAAATTGCTGACATTGAATAAATGCATTGTTGTCTTATTACATTTTAGTTAGAAGCCAGAAACAAAATAAAAAAAACAAGTATAAAATTCAACTTTTTATGGTTGATTGTGGTTTTGTAATTGGATTTATAGTTAAGGAGAAAAAATTGCATTGAATTGTAAAGTATGTGTTAAATAGAAAACAACTTTAACGGATGAATTAAAGCTAATGGTGTGGGGGAATTTTAAAGTGATGAGGATCATGTTTTTTTTAAGTCGCACTACTCAAACTGCGAAGCTTTTTGCTTGTCTGCAGATACACCTAGAATCACTGGAGGGAATCGAACCCGCAATCCTCAGATTGATAGCTCAAAACTCTATCATCTAGCCTATCGGTGCACCTGTAGCAACGTAATGAAACAATTAGGAGCAATTTATTTATTTTAACAAATTTCTATTTAAACTTAGTACTAAGTAGCATATTCAGTCTGCACCTTAATTACTTAATTTCAGCACGAAATTATAATCCAAATCTAATTCGTTAATACTGATGTTTTTAGCACTTGAATTAGTTACACTTACAGCTGATTCTCTGATTTACATAAAGTATATTATTAAATTTAAAGCGGGTATGTGAGTAACACCTATCAAAAGTTTTGTAAATCAATAAAATCTTACCTTAGCTTAAAGAGATTTGAATAAGTGACACTCTTTGCTAAATTCATTAAAATTTTCCGTAATAAAAATAGATTAAATTTTGAGAAATAGACCTGCAAAAGAGCACCCGAGGCCTAAAATAACATTTTAACATTTTATTAAAAAATATTTAAATTTTATGAATTTTCCAGCTTATCTGAAATATTAGGATGAGTAAAATTGGCCTAAAAACTGTTCTTAGCTACATTTATTAATATTTTCTGCTATTGTTCAGATATTTATAGGTATATCATTATTGCACTGATCTTACGAAATACTTTTATCAATCAATTAATAGTGAATTTTCCATTTGATTTTGCTCATGTTCCAATGTCGCGTTCTAGTACCTAAATATTCGTTTGTTTTCATTCAACTAAAAATTTTGTGGCTTTAATTAAAAAGTTACTGCAAACAATCACACCAAATATTTTATTTTGATTTTCAAAGTACATATGTCGCGTTTGCTATCGTTAATGTAACTTTTTCAAAAAACTAATATTTTTATTATTTTTATATGCATATTTAGATGAGTAAAATTAATAGAGATTCACTAAATCATAAAGAATATTTATATAGAGTAAGTAATTGTAATTAACAAATAAAGATAGCATTGCTGAATGAAAAACAAAATAAAAAATATTGTATAAGGTAGAAATGGCAAAAAGTTCATTAGTTGAAGAGCTAAAGTTTTAGTCATTGAATCACTATTTCAAAAATATGTCGAATATAAAAAATCAATAAGCCTTATACCTGCAAGAAAACATTGGGAATAGCTGTATAAATGGCAAAAAGTTCATTAGTTGAAGAGCTAAAGTTTTAGTCATTGAATCACTATTTCAAAAATATGTCGAATATAAAAAATTAATAATAATTGACGTATGAATCATTTACTAAAATTACTTGAAATGATCCCAGAAACAAACTTAACGGAAAAATATGTCGCGTTCTAAATGTAGTGTGGTAAATCATACAAATAGCTGAAAAAAACCAATGCAAATATTTCTAAATAACAACTAGCAATATAAAGCTACACTATTCCATTTTAATTTAAAACAAGTAAGAGAGCTATACTCGGCTGTGCCGAATCTTGTGTGCCCTTCGCCAAATTATACATTACAATAAAAATTTTAAATATTTTTAGGTAAACAAAATTAAAATTTTTTTATTCAAAATTGTTTTTCTAAATTTTATAAAAAAAAAGTTTAAAAATTGTTTTTCAAAATTTTTTTCCAATTTTTTTTTTTTAATTTTTTTAAAATTTTTTTAGTGAAAAAAAATTGATGACAAAAAATTTTTTTTGGTAAAAAAAAATTCAAGTTAAAAAATATTTTTCCCGATTTTGACCCATTGTAGGTCCAAACTACTATAGCCTTATATACATCGTTGCAATGGACTTTGAAATATCTATCATTAGATATTCATATTGTCTATATTAATGACTTAGTAATCCAGATATAGATTAAAAATATGCCATAAATCTAGGTTGTCCCGGTTTTTTCCTTATATCTCAGGGCCGATATTCTCGATTTTCAATATCAACCGAGCTGGAAGAATTCCCGATATATTGATGTATCATTTTATGTAAGTTATTTGGGGGCTACAGAAAGTTGATTTCAATTTACAGACGGACATCTATAACGATCTAGAATATATATACTTTGTGGAGTCGGAAATAGCTAGAGTCGCCAATGAAAAATGTAAAAATTACAAACGGAATGACAAACTTATATATTTCCTTGCCACTCATGGTGAAGGGTATAAAAATATGTTCCAATTCGCTGATTTTTTAATTTTTCTAGAGGCTGTGGAAAACACTTCATTTTCGTTCGGGATACCATATTTATAGCGAATAGATTGAAAGCAACTACTCGACAAAACCCACAATTCCCACATTTTTCATTTGCGACCCCATAAATTATATATATTCTGAATCGCTATAGATAGCGAAACCGATATAACCAACTTTTCGTAGCCCACAAATAATTTACACACATGATTCATACATCAATATGATTCATACATCAATATATATCGTCTGCTATTTAAAATCGAAAATAACGGCTCACAAATGGCTTAGATATACCCAAAAACAACGTCTAGCTCGATTTTTGATCTACTTTTTATCTAATCTAGTTTATTATCCGAGATCAAAATCCTAGTTTTTTTTCACCAAAAACGTTTTTACCATAAAATTTACTTTTTGTATAAAAATTTTTTTCAACAAAAAAAATATTTTCAGAATTTTTTTTATTTAAAAAAAAAAAAAAATTTTAACAAAAATATTTTCAATAATTATTTTATTAAAATTAATTTTATTAAAAATCGTAAATAAGAAAACAAAAAAAATAAGATTTCTTTATTTGTTTCACTTTAAAGCCGTACGAATGTCACGTTCGTGACCATTCATATGTGCTTTTTAACAACTTTTCAGGAAGACCAGAACAACTGTTTATAATCCTTGTGGTATTTCCGGAATCAGTAGATCAATTTATGAATATATTGGTAATTGAATAGTAATTGAATAAAAAACATTTCGTAGAGTAGTTTTTAAAATATTTAACTTTATATTGTTAATGGGAGCCAAGAAATTTAAAATTACAAAATCATAAATTATCAAATAAAATTAAAAATTAAATAATAGAAAATAAGCTATGATGTATGCTTTCACGACGTCTGATTATTTCTTAACTTAAAGTTAAACATTTTTGTTAAAATATTTTTTGTATGAAAACTTTCAGTATAAATTTAGGTTAAAAAGTAACCAAAGATTGCGAAAATAGGGATTAAAGAACAAATTTTAACAAATTTGTGATCAAAAACTAAAAAAAAAAAAACCCAAATTCAAGCTAATTCATAATAGGTACAACTGTTATTGCTTTTTTGGTCCTTATTTAGCATTTATTAGAATCAAAAACAATTTTTGAGAACTTTGTTTAAAAAAAATGTAAATGTAAAATTTGGTATTTACTTTTTCCTATGGCCATTAAAATTTTGGTTAATAACTGTTTAAACTTTCAAATTTTTTTGTAAAAAAAAAAACAAATCTCGATTTATATCAAAAAACTTTACAATCCTAGGATTTCTACAAATTTTACAAAAGTGTTATTTGTTTCAAAATGCTTTAAATTAGCATATTCCTTGTGCTTAATACTTCCTTCCTATATTTACGAGTGTAAACAACTTTTTAGAAATGTTGCATGACCTGCATAAATAAATATTTATTTTTAGCAAAAAGAAACTTACCCAACGTTTTAGTCCATTGTGCTGTAGGCCGCCAATCCGGATAATGTTTGGGAAATAAATCCCTAGTCCAATAGGTGTGCAATACCACTTTGTAAACAGCCAAACGATCTAAAGTACAATCGCTAATGGGAGCCGGTTGTGTAGCTTCCATAGCCGGCAAAGAGGCAGATGATGGAGACGAATACGTTGTTGTTGTTGAGCTAGACGTCGTTGAAGAAGAGCCTGAAAGTCTCCTATTACTGCTTAAGACATTTGAGTTTAAGTTTGAATTTGAACTGGTATAATATAAATTACGATTCGTGGCCCCTTGTTGTCTTTGTTGCTGCAATGATGGATGGGCCTGATATATGGTGGTCGTTTGATTTGAGGGTATTTGATTTTCTATGGTGTATGAGTAAATGGAAGGACTGGATATAAAACCCGAAGAACTATAAAATGAGGCAGTATCACCACCCAAGGTGGGGGGTGATGGTGCGGCCAATATTAGGGGCAGCAGTAGTAGAATATAGGTTAACATCAGCTGAAAAAACATTTTTGCAGGTGGTTTTTTCATAATAATTTTATGTTAAAAGCTAAAAGGGCGGGGATTTTAAAGGGCAATAAATTACACGTTTTTTTTTTTATATTTTTGTTACAAGAATTTTTTTTTACGATTTTAGCTTAAGAAATTTATTTATCCCTTTTTTTACTACTTTACGGTTTCTTTATTTTTATTTGATATTTTCTTCTTTTTTTTTTTTTTTTTTGTGTAAGGTTTTATTTTTGCTCTTTTTTATTTATATTTATTTTGGTTTCGTAGAACTTTTCACTTTTATTTGATTTTATTGGACGTTTTACATTTTATTTTAAATGTCATTATTTTTTTTGTTTGTTTGCTTCGCACTATAAAATTTTCATGCTACGTGCTCCCAATTTCCCCACGCACACAATCGGAGACATCAGTTTTATGCCAATGTAATGTGTTTCAAACGTAGCGCTACATAAAGTAACTCAACTGCACTTACTTTACGGCTTATTTGTATGCAAGAAACTTGTTTTAACTAAGTTTAGTTGTTTTCGTTTAAGATCATTTACTATTTTTTTTATTTTTCAAATATTTTTTTTATTTTAAATTTCAAATTCGTTTCGCTTTTTTTCTCAAATTTAATTTTCAATTAATTCTGGTCGTTTTTTAATGATCCGTTTAGGCCGTCCGCATCCGTTAATGTTTCGTTTGATACTGAAAATTGTGGTGTCTTTTAAATTTTCAATTCACTTGCTGAAGATGTCTAGTTTTCTTCTTCTTTTTCCTCATTTTATGCTGCCTACAAAACGCACACACTGAATTTTCATTAAATTCGAACATATTTCCTGTTTAGTCTCTCTGTGTCGCTGCCTCTCTTTAATTTACTCTCTCTCTCTCTCTCGCTCTAGAGTGCTTATGCTCGGTATGAAAATGAATTCCCATTTCTATTCAAGGGAAATTTGTACCGTTATTTCTCTGTTTATAAGCATGAGTGAGAGTTTGTGTATTTATGCATTTTATATAAATTTTATTGTGTGTGTGTGTTTTTGTTTGTTTGTTTGTTGCATGACAGCCGCCTGTTGCCTTATTTTTATTTTGTTATAAAAGCAACAAAAACGACAACAAGGAGCATAAGCAAGAAAGGGGGCTAATTACATTGTGCATATTTAATTTAATATTTTATAAACTGTCATCATTACATTGAGATTAGTTAGTTCTGCTTTCCTTTATGAATAATAAAGTAAATAAATAAAACTATGTACAAGTGAAACGAAATAAAATATAAATATACAAATTTGACTTGTCCTTTTTGAAATTTGGGTCAAAATTTTACATCAACACAACAAAGTGCATAAGCTTTGAAGACATTTTGTATTTTTATTTGCTTAAGACTAAAATTTTAAGTATTCTTCACAGTTTTTTAAAAATGTATATATTTGAGATACAGTGCATAAGCTTACAATGGAGTCTAAGGAAGTTTCACATACGTTTTTCCATCAGAATGAAAGAAGTTGAATTCGTCGCTCGATCTCTGAGAACTCTATTCCAGTAACGTGGATCTTTTTTTAAGCATTTCGCTTGCAAACCGGAATCGCTTCTTAATATATATATTTTTTTTTTTTTTTTGTGCAACGCACCCACGGGGTCCTGACTCTTGTAAGAACTTTCTTATTGTCTGTGTGAATAGCCCTTTGGGTGTTATACTCCAAAGATAAATATGGGGAGAAAACGGAGCCCCGAGGAACACGATCCTGCTGACTGGACTCTTTATCTAGATCCACAGGGATCCATTGAGATCGAGGACTTGTCTTGTTTTGTCGATGGTGAGGTCACTTCGGTGAGCATGTAGTGGCTGTGTTTTCAAACCCGAAGCGAGTAGAATATCGTTGGTTAAATGACTGACGTTTGTGCCAGTGGCAAACTTCGGTGCTGTTGCTGAATCAACAGGGCCATTAAAAATAGCAGAGAGCAATTGGCTCTGTACTCAGGAATCGTATTGGAGTGGTAGCGTTCGTGGACTTTGCTTTCGGTCGATATTTATTGTGTTGTGGAGGTCAGAAACACAACATTTTGACTTTTATCGACCAGAAGTTTTTGAAGTCATAGACCGTATCGAGCCCTTAGCGTAAGCGAAATTTTCCCAATTTTTGTAACGTTTTGAATGCAACTTATAAGGGGTTTGTATGAAATTTAACATGCGCAAAGTAGAAGTGTTGACCTCAGATTTCAAATAAATTACATATATAGAATATCCGCGTCGAGCACTACAAAAAACCTAGCTATAATTTATCTACTATAGTTTAGGAGATATTCGCATTTGAAAATTAAATGTTCAACCCACCTAGTCCGGATGCTACTGCTTATATAATTGTCCTGGGGTTTGCTTATTAGATAGATTGCAGGGATTAGATAGCCCGAGATCTCGAGCAAGGTGCTTGTGCATTGATATGTGCAGTCAATGTACGAATAATTGCCAAGTGTGTGTTCCTTGCAAGTCACACAATGGCGCTGATAGACGCATTGTTCCAATCCGGTGCTAAGAACACCGTGTGGTTAGGCCTTGTTCGTGTGGAAATTTCGACGATTATTTGCTTTCCAATTTCAGCTTTTACTTCGCGGGAAGTCAAAAATAAATTTCTCTTACTGGAAATATAAATAATTCTATCTTCTGCTGGAGTGGTCTTTCGTGCTCTAGGCCTCCTGACTGGGGTTTCAAACTCCTTTGACTTATTATACAAGTGAATTGCATCAAATACCAGTTTTTCATTCTGATAACACTGCACTATTAACTTCATCATTTTTGGAATTCATGATTTGTTTTCCCCATTTTATTGCTTTTCAAGTTACGTTCACCATAAGTTCAGAGATCAAAGCAAAAATTGCATGTTTCTGCACACAGAGAAAAAATATAGTTGTACAAATTTTTCAAGAATATTATGGTCACTTTGGTATGTATATGATTGTTTGTGTTTTTCGCTTTAATACTAATTAATATAAGAAAATTTAAATTTTTTTTTTTTTTTAAATGATGTTTCATATTTGGCTTATAACTATTTTGGTTTTAAACATACAATGCTGATTTTCAATAACAAACTATCTAGCACTATGGTACAAATTCCTGCTAAGTTTCATTTATTTCGGTTGAGTATTTTGAAGGTGAGAGTGTTTTACACAAACAGACAAACGGGCATAGTTAAATTAATGTACAATTTTGTAAGACTCAACAGTTTAAACTTTATGGAGCCTTGAATATTTATATTGGAGGATGCAGTTATGTATATGTTTGTTTGTGTTTTTCGCTTAAATACTAATTGATATAAGAAAATTTTAAATAATTCTTTTTTTTTTCAAGGGTGTCTCAGATTTTGTCTTATAAATATTTTGTTTTTAAACATAAAATGCTGATTTTCAATAACAAACTTCCTAGCACTATAATACAAATTCCTGCTAAATTTCATTAATTTCGGTTGAGTATTTTGAAGGTGAGAGTGTTTTACACAAACAGACAAACGGGCATAGTAAAACGAATGTACAATTTTATAAGACTGAAGAGTTTAAATTAATGGAGCCTTGAATATTTATATTTGAGGATATAATGATGATTGAAAGTGGGATTTTATTCAATATTTTTAGCAATTAATTTTAATTAGAAAAATGTCCAACTCTTGCTATAACTAATGTATTAAACTAATTGACATGTCTTTTGTTTTAGTTTAAATCTTTTAAAATAGTTGTGGCTTTATTGGAGTATCAAAGTAATTAATCTATTCGTTATTAATTGCATGCAATACATATTGTTATTCGTATTTGTTGTAAGTATTGTTAAAATTAATTATTTTGTTCATTTATAATTAATATCTAATATTTGCAATGAATTTATTCCACAACTTTTATTGTATGTTTACAGTTGTAATGTTATACAAACACTCATTTGTTAAAAAGTAAATATGTACTTGTTAAACAAATATGTAATAAATTTTGTTGTAGTATGGAAAAAAGGACATATATATATATATAAACATTAGGGTGGTTCCAAAAGAAAACTATTCGATATTTTCCTTAACATATAAAATTTGCTTAATTTTCAAATAATGCTATTTTTAAATTTTGGGTTTATGGATTACCAGCAGCCAACCAAATAATTACAAGGATTTAAGTCATATTTTTTATATCAGATGAAAGGCTTTTCAACTTACTTTCAATTTTAAGATGTGGTTTCTTACATTGTAATAAATCTGATTTCAGATTTTTTTTATCTTTTATACAACTGATACAACCTTAATATAGTTCCATACTAAATACAAAATTGTATGTATGTATTTGTGCATATCCTGCAAATAATTGCAAATAAATAAATAATTATAATCTCTTTATTAAAAGTAACAATATTTGCTATTATTAAATTGTAAACAAATAACAATAATCTATTTTATTTCCATATACATATGTATATTGTTGTCAATGCTAGTTTTGTATTATAATTTGTTATTTTTTGAAATAAATATAGAAACAAATTAACAAATTTAATATTAAACATACAAGTTATGTAAAATTAGATTAGTTCTAATCTAATTAAATATAGATACATAAACTCAGATATAAAATTGTTATATACAAAAATTGTGCTACACTTTCATATGAAACGACCAAAAGCCATTTCGCAGTTTTCCTACATCAATTCGTTTGCTTGAGAAGAGCAGAAATTAATATTTGGAAAAATATAAATATTACTCATACCACCTGTCGTCCAATCTGTAGGAAAAATTTGATCTTTGTTTATTGCTGTTACAGAAAACTAGCACCATTTTGATTGCATTGGTTACAATAAAAATCAGTTTCTTCCGTTTTTTTTTTTTTTCACCATGAGTAACAAGGGTAGATATATATAATCTTGTCATTCCACTTGTAATTAATACATTTTCATTTGCGACCCCATAAAGTATATATATTCAGGATCGTAATATATAGCAGAGTCGATATAGCCATGTCCGTATATACATCTGTATGTTGAAATCAACTTTCAATAGCCGCCAAATAACTTACACACATGATTCATTCATCAATATATCTGCTATAGTCCCGGTTAGGTTGATATATAAAATCTAGAAAATCTGCCCACAAATGGCCTATTTTTAGCTATACCTGGATTACTAAGTCATTAATGCAATATGGATATCTAATGATAGATATTTCAAGGACGTTTCCAACGACGTATATAACGCCATAGTTATTCGAAACTGCAATGAGTCAAAATTTGGGAAAAATATTTTTTAAACCAAGATTTTTTCAGAAAAAAAAATTATTTCACATAAATTTTTACACATAAAATTTTTTTTCAAACCATATTTTTTTTTTAACTAATAAAATTGTTTCCAGTAAAAAATTTTTCTTTTAAAAAAATTTTTTTACAAAAATTTTTTTTCACCAAAAAATATTTCCAATCCAACATATACTTTGGTTAATAGTATATATGATTCGGTACAGCCAAATATAACTCTCTTACTTGTTGGATGTATGATTTAAAAATGCGAAATTTTTACCTTTTATTTCGAGACATTTCTGGAATATGACTTTATTCAAAGTATTGACCACTGTTAGCTATAATCTTTTCCCATCTTTCTGGCAACATATGGATTCCGGGCCAAAAGAACTGCTCATCTTTTGAGGGCAAGAACGAATCAAACCAATTTTAGACACTCTGTTATGAAGAGAAGAGATCCCAGAGAGAGCGTTCTGTATCGATTGAAGCAAATACTTAGTAATCGGACGAGGCAAGGTCTGGCCTATAAGGCAGATGAGGCAAAACTTTCCAACCACTTCTTTCTAAATATTTTTTAACAAGTATTGCAATATGTGGCCTAGCGTTGTCATGGTGGAATATTACGGCTTCATGTCTAGCCGCATATTCTGGACGTTTTTGAGACAATACTCGCTTCAAACGAATCAGTTGCTTTCGGTACAGATTCCCTGTGATGGTCTGATAAGATTTCAGTAACTCATAATAGATAGGACCCTTTTGGTGTCACGAATTACAGAGCATTAACTTAGCGCCATGGATATTTCGCTTTTGTGTCGAATAAGATGGTTGAGTGGGCTTTATACCATTCATCGCAAGTAATGATTCGGTGCAAAAATGATTTTCTTTTATAGTGTTTAAGCATCATTTCGGAAATGCAAAATTGTCGTTCAAGGTCTCTCGACTTCAGTTCGGATGGTAGCCAATCTCCCTGCTTTTGGGTGAATCTTGCTTCTTGCAGACGTTTTGAAATTGCTAATTGAGTAGCTCCCAATGATTTTGCAAGCTCTTGTTGAGTTTGACATCAATCTTCATGGTGTAATGCCTCCAAATCCTTTTAGCTGGCCTGGGTTATATTTGTCCTCCGTGTCAAAATCACCACTTTTGAACCATACAAACGAAATCTCGCACCTTGGAACCGATGGAACACATTCACCATAAGCTTTGGTGAGCCATCGATGTGCTTCAGTGGCACTTTTGTTCTAATTAAAGAAGTAAAGCAAAACTTCACGCATATGGCGATTCGTTGGAAATTCGACATTTTCGAAAATCACAAACAAAAAAAATATTAATATTTAAAAAAAGAATGTCTGGCTAATATACTACTCAGTGTAGGGACCACAATACTTTCTTACATGTTTAAAAATGCGAATATCTCGTAAGGTATAAGATAACAACTATATATGCAGAAAAATAATATAGTTGTGCATGTTTACTGTAACCATTTCAACATTTTTAACAATATTATAGTCTCAGTAATGGTATTTATATGGTTGTGGTAACAATAATATGGTTAATTTACTATTCACATGATTGTATGAACCTTATATATGGTTACAGTAAACATGTATATGTTTTTGACAACCATTTATATGATGAGTTATTTTATCATAATATGCTGTTCTCAGATTACGATATCCATAAGCCGAGAGCAACATAATACGATAAGTCCTTTATCATATATATGGTTTATACAATCATGTGATTAGTAAATTAACCATATTATTGTTATCACAACCATATAAATAGTTACTGTGACTATAATATTGTTAAAAATGTTGAAATGGTTACTTTAACCATTTTAACATTTGTGCATGTTTACAGTAAACTTGCACAAGTTGGGATTAAAAATACACCCGATGTGACTTACTTTGGGGCCTTGTGTCTTCTAATTTTTTTACTACACATTAAAAATACTATATCATTTAATATAATATAACTACAGCTATAAAAAACAAAACAATTATTAAATGTTTGTTCTTTTGCTTTATTTTATTTTCTATAACAAAAAAAAAAAAGGAAAACAGGCAGCTAAAACAATAAGAACAATTACCGATTAAATGATTTTCAATGGTTTCCATTGTAGTAATTACAATTCAATTAGAATTGATGTATCATCGTCATCATCAACAATAAAATGACACACCAATCACCCACCATTGACAACATTTACTACAACTCAGTCATGAGTAGTGGCGGAGGAGGGGGAGGGGAAAGACAGACAGACATACACTCTTATGTTGGAGTACAAAAGAGTATAAACAATGTGTTTCCAATTTAACACGCATTTCAATGCAAACATGTTTTCATTCATACATTAACAACAACAGCAGCAACAAAAAGTACACAACTATCAACTAATTCAATAAGTCATTTACTTAAGTGCTCACTCTCACCCTACAGTAGTGATCAATAGCAACAACAGTAATTATAGCTACATACCTGGTAGTTTTAAAGGGTAAACAAGTTTATATTTTGAATTTTCCAAGGTAAAGTTATACACAGGATATCAATTGGTATAAGGTAGGCAAAAATCAAAGTTTTCATTGAATCCATAAAACATTTTTCGAAATTTGCTTCACATTTCTATTTATGAACCGATTTTGCTGATTTTCATTACCAAATATCTTAGGGTGATAATAAATGTTTTAGCTGAATTTCATTAATTTCGATTGTGTATTTTTGACGCGAAAGTTTTTTACACTAACAAAAAAAAGTTGTTTATTGCAATTAACCATTTCTAGCTTCAAGTGCAGCTGGGCACTTGTTGGATTTTCTAAATGAAAAATTAACTGCATGCACATATGTAAAAGTGTTTTTAGTACATAATTGTAGCAACTAAGCAACCATTCATCCATACAGTCCACTCATTTATTCATTCATTCGACCATTTGCCCATCTGTCTTATTTGCAAGTAAAGTGCCAAGTTTTTAAGTATGTTACTGCATTCGATGTTTAACTCTTGCTACTGAACTCTAATACTGTCTTTAAAAAGCTTACAGATACTTATTTGCAGTAGGAAATAAAATTTTAAAAATTTGCCACAATTTATAAGGGGTATTTACAATAAGTATTTAGATTACAATATCAATTTAAACAAAATATCAAAATTTCATACATATTAGCTAGTATATTTTACCCAAAGTACCCACATTTTTATATATCTTTACCTTAATATAGAAAGGCTCTAACCATTGTTTAGTTTAAGTCGAGATTTGTTTTCTAGATATGATATATGAGCGGAGCATTCATGGAAATAATCGAAAATCTGGGCTACCAAAAAAACACAAGTTAGGGCCTTTCTATATTAAGGTAACGATATGTAATTAAAAGGGATAATAGAGAAGCTTAAGATTCTGAATATCGTTTTTTAGACCAATATGTTTAGTACACATTTAGTATTTATTGAAATTTTTGTAAATACTTTTAAAAATTCTTCAAGTACTAAAAACTGTGAACAGCCCTATTGTCATCTAATAAATATAAATAAATTGTTTATGTTGTTGTTAAACTATGTACATTTATTAGTATTTGTAAACACAAACTATTTATACAAATATTTGTAGTATGTTCTTTTTTTTAGATTTAAATAAAATATAATTATTGTTTGTAATGACAACAAATGTGTAAAATATTCATACAGTAGAACTTGTAGTAAATAGTACATTATTTAAAAATATCTTGGATATATTATTTGAAATATTTTAAAATAAATTTTTAATCATTTGAGTGTTCAAAAAGTCATTTGTTTAATAAGATTCGAATTCACTTTTATATCAGAGAAGTTAAAGAAGAGTTAAACCTCTGACCAAAACTTAGTCAAACAAGCAGTATCGATATGGTGCTAATGCAACGCTCCTTAGTTCCACTCACTCTATGGATATAAATTTCACTCATATATGACTATTTTCTACATTGTCCTTAACAAATATTTCAAAACTATAAGAAGCAAATGGCATAGTTTTAAATTTGTTTTGCTTGCATTAATATTCGCCTCACTGTATTTGTGTTTACACATATATGTAAGCGTAAATATTTATACTCAACTGCTAGTTTGTTTATATTTGTATTTATTTTATTAAAATTCTAAATACCATATATTGACAAGTTAATTTACATATGAGGAGTACAGCTGCAAAGGCTGCTATGTCCATTTTTACTAAATGCTTGTGGTTAGTCAATATGCAAATACTAAATACGCTTTAAAACAATATAAATCAATGATTTAAATCTGAACGATTGAAGCAAAGACAATAATGTCCATTGGACATAGGATCTTTTGCATCGCTCTTTAAAACATTGAACTTTTTTCTTATCATTTATTATTAAGTATTTGGAAAAAAAGTTTTGTCTTCAATTTCAAAAAGGATGGAGCCAAATTGAAATATTGTAAAAAAAAAAAGTAATAGAGCTATATTCAGCTGTGCCGAATCTTATACACCATTCACCAAATTATACTTTAAAATAAAATTTTTAATTTTTTTTCACTAAAAAATTAAAAAAATTTTGGTAAATTAATTTTTATTTCAAAATTTTTTTTTAATTTTTTAGTGAAAAAAATTTAAATTTTTTTTTCAAAATTTTATTAAATTTTTTTTTTAATTTTTTAGTGACAAAAGTTGTATGATAAATAATATTTTTTTCCGATTTTGAACCATTGGCGCTATATACATCGTTGCAAAGTTCTTTGAAATATCAAAAATCGAGGTTGTTCAAATTTTTTGTTTTTTAATTTTTTTTCACTAAAAAATTAAAAAAATTTAAATAGGAACCGAACCGGCTCTATTGCGGTTATATTGATGTATGCATGATGTATGTAAGTTATTTGGGGGCTACAGAAAATTGATTTCAACATACAGAAGAACATGACTATATCGACTCCGCTATCTATAACGATCCAGAATATATATACTTTGTGGGGTAGCAAATGAGAAATGTAGAAATTATAAACGGAATGACAAATTTGCCACTCATGGTGAAGGGTTTAAATATATTGTTACGAAATTGTATTTGAATTCAAACATAACGGTTTCTAATGGCTGGTTTCAAGTTGGAGACATCTATATGTGGACAATGTTGTTTACCAGCCGATTAACAGCAGTTAACATAACTGTAGAAGTTATTAACATATCTGTGGATATTGTTAACATTGCAGTGGAATATTACCACATTGAATAAAAGCTTTAAGTTGATCATTGTAGAAATAGAACATTCCAGAAGTACCGATAGATTGTGCTGGAAACATCTGGATGGTAATGCAGCGTATATAAGGTGGCGGCGTGTATTTGTTTAAAAACTCATTATAACTACTTATTAAAACTGCTGTAGCGTAAATTTGAATAATACAATTTTAATACTGCTTTTATTTGCAATCAGAAAGATGGAAATAAACCACCATTTTTAAAAGGTAAAAACGTAACAATATGATTAAGTTTGTGGTTGGCACTTTTAAGGCCAACCTGTTAGACAGAAAGAACTATGCTTTCATGTCGCCATATCAAACATCAGTAATATTCACTACTTGATCGGCCTCATATTCGAAGAAATATGTTCCATTTATCCCTCTAGCCCAAAACAGTCACACGTTGTGCACGCACAAAAAAAAATATAGTTGTGCATTTATACAGTAAACATTTCAACCTTTTTACAAGTTTTTTTAAACAATATTATAGTCACAGTATCCATTTATATGATTGTCATAACTATAATATGGTTAATTTACGATTTACATGATTGTATCAAACATGTTTGTGACAACCATTGCTATGATGAAGGACTTAACATATTATGTTGCTCTCGGCTTATGGATATCATAATCTGAGAACAACATATTATGATAAAATTATTCATCATATAAATGGTTGTCACAAACATATACTTGTTTATTGTAAACATATATATGGTTGATACAATCATGTGAATCGTAACTTAATGATTTTATAGTTACCACAATCATATAAATAGTTACTGTGACTATAATATTGTTAAACAAATTTGTAAAAATGTTTACCGTAAACATGCACAACTATATTCTTTTCCTGCGTGTGGACGCATTCATATGTTGGTTTTCTAGACCCAAAATTTTACTTTTGATTATGCTCGAAAAATCAAATCTCTGGCCGAACTACCTCAATATCTGTTTATCTAGTTTCATGTTTAAGTTCTCCAACAAATCTTTCTATTCCTTCACACGAATAGAAAATTGCAGCTGTTAAAGTTCACAAATTTACATTAAATTCTTCCAAGAATCTAGAAAAACTTTATTGCTAGATAATATGCTTCTACTTTTACAACTATTTCATTTTGTTTAACATTTATTAAGGCTTATAAAACTAGCAACAACAAAAAGAAAGCGAATATTTATGAATGTAGGTCCTGGCCTTTAGTTTAAATACTTGTCTAAATAAAATAACAATTTTATATTGCGACAACATTAATTTTCATTTCTTATTTGTTTTTGTTTTTGTTTCTTTTTTTTTTTTTTTTTTGTTAGACATGGTCAGGTGAAACAAACAACAAAAGCCAGCAATAAAATATACCAGTATTTTGTGTCTCTTAAGAAAAGAGCAAAGAAAATACTGCGCAGGTCTAGAAAAAAAAAAAAACCCAAAACAATCTCTTGAGTTTCATAGTTTCCAAATTTAACAATATTCAGGCTGGCCACTTTAATATAATTCATGGTCTAAATTTTTTATTTTAAATTTTTTTTCTTTATTGTTTAAATTTTATGTTAATTTATTGTGCCACCAAAGAACAACATAAATAAATGCCAAATTTTTCAAATGCAAATACCAGAGAAACATTCGTTGTTATTAATTAATTGATTTTTATTTTCTAATAAATTTTCTCAGAAAATTTCATCAATTCTGTTTGAATGGAAAAATTTGTCACATCTGTCGACAAAAGCACTTCTGGTTTGAACATAAATTTTATTCAAGTTTATTTTGTTTTAAAAAAATTACCACTTTTACGAAAACTTATGCCACGTCATATGACGACACCCACATGGCAAGAAAAAGCAAAAACAACTCCCTGGTTTAGCGTTTAATTAATTTATGGAATAATAGAAGACTTACACATAAATAAAACAATATTTATATGGTTGTATAATAATGTGATTGTGTGTGTTTTTATGAGTCTGTAGTCATAGTTTTGTAAAAACCACCAATTAACAATGATCATTTTATATATAGTTTTACTTTTTCAGAGACAAAAATAAAAATAAACAATAAAAAACACTTTAAGTTGAAATAAAAACAAGTAAGAGAACAATATTCGGCTGTGTAGAATATTATACACCCTTCATCAAATTATACTTTAAAATAAAAATTAAAAATATTTTAGGTAAATCATTTTTTTGTTGAAAAAAAAAATGGGTTTAAAATATATTTTCCCGATTTTGACCCATTGTAGGTTCGAATTACTGTGGTGTTATATACATCGTCGGAAAGGTCTTTGAAATATCTATCACTACATATCCATATTTTCTATATTAATGACTTAGTAAACATGATATACATATATCAAAAATTGTTAAAAATCGAGCCGTGGTTTTTGGCTTATATCTCAGCCATTTGTGGGCCGATTTTATCGATTTTAAACAGCAACCGAACCGCTACTATAGTGGATATATTAAGGTATGAATCATGTAAGTATGTTATTTGGGGGCTACAGTAAGTTGATTTCAACATACAGACGGACATGGCTATCTATAACGATCTAGAATATATGTACTTAATGGGGTCGCAAATGAAAAATCTAGAAATTACATATGGAATAACAAACTTATTTATACCCTTACCACTTATAATGATAATGTTATATTTGTTAACTACTCTACACCTGCAACTAAAATTATACAAATTATACTCGTAGCAACATTCTTGGCTATTTACGCACATACATTTCAAATTTAAGCCGTGTAACAAATATACTAACAATTAAAACTAAAACAAAATGCTTTCTCACCTAAGAAAATGAGCAAAAAAGTAATTTTTTCATGCACTTCGAAAAATGCGCTTCTTAGATGCTGAAGTGTAAGGGAATATACTATCAATTGTAAGCTAGAAAACAGAACAAACACAAATCTAATTCCAGTAGGAACTCATCATTTAAAAATCATGTATTGTGTAAAAGAAAGGTAAAAGCATTGCTCCCTCTCCCTATTCACAAGAAAAATCGTTTCCCACAGAAGAATATACAGAACGACAATGAACAGTGGTTTAGAAACGTTTTTTTTTTTTTTTTTTTTTTTTTTTTTTTTGAAAAGTTCCGGTATCTCGGGAACTATATGAGATATTGTTACAAAATTTCACACGATTGGAGCTGAGGTGATTTTGAGTTGATTTGCATGTGTTATGCTTCCTAGTGTTTATGGGGGCCAGTGCGTGGCCCCTCAAAGTTGGTCAGCTCGAGTCTCAAAAGTTTTGAAAAAATCGCCAAAAATCCATTTATGATCCAAATGAACTGAAATTTAAAATGTAAATAGTCATTAAGAAGATCTACAAAAAATATACTTACATGTATAGGATATCTCTATTAGTTGAAGAGATATTTAGATTTATTGATTTATTTTTTTTTAATTTTGCTCGATCTTTTTAAGGTTTTTTAGATATGACGGGCCAACGAATTGTCGAAATTTATTTTGAAAATATCAGCTATATTGGTGATAAAATTCTAAATAAAAAAGGAATAACTTGTTAACAGTTATCTTGTCCTTATAAAAAGTTACACGCATCCAAAGTTGGAACATGTAAAACTTTTTTCCCAAAAAAGTTTCTATATTTTTTCTTTTGTAGACAAAATTTTTCTTCGGGACTATATACAAGCTTTATATGATCTAGAAAGAGAGCTTAATGCTAAAGTGTGTAAAGTAAAATGTGGCTCACTAAAGCGGACACAACACCACAAAAGCCTATCCAAACATGGACAATTTTAAAAAATAATTTTTTTGGATCATAAATGCATTTTTGGCGATTTTTTTACCAAATTTTAGGGGCCACATACTGGCCCCCATTAGCACTAGAAAGCTGAACAAATGCATATAAACTCAAAAACACCTCAGCTCCAACCATGCGAAATTTCGTAACAATATCTTCCAAATTTCCAAAAAAAAACATTTCTATACCACTGTGCAATGCAAGATAATCGACTTAAATCTTTCTACCAACAACTTTGTTTCAAATTTAATAAAATCCAACTATTTTTCAACAATTTAGGTAAATTTAATGATATAATCTAGCAGCTATTAAAGTTTTAACACATTTCTCTACTAATCTCTTTATTTAAGTGTGTTATTATATCACTTTCAGGTCATTAAATTATAAAGTTACAAACTTTATTACAAACTTAAACTACTCTCTGTCACCCACGTGTCTGTTTTTAGTTTTTCTATACACTTGAACAGCAAAAGACTAATGAGCAAGTTGTTCTGTTCTCATTTCTTAACATTTGTACTTTGTGTTTTTTTTTTACATGAAATAATGACAGGAAATGACAGGAAATTTAAGCATAAAAAGTAGAAACTACATTATAATTATTTCAGAATTCTTACCAGTGATGATTGATTTGTATTAATTAGGAAAAAGAATTGTAATATATGTATGTTATGATGGTTTTAAGACATTTCACATTTAGTTTGTAATTTTTCATAAAAAATATATGTATATATGAGCAGAATTTTAAAGATATTACAAATACAATAGAGATTTAATAGATTAACAAAATAAATCCATATTTTTTGTATTAGATAATATATTATTGTATGTCAGCAGTCTGGGCTAAAAATCCATTAATCATTGTTTATAATCTGAAAATTGATATAGGGTTCCTTGACAAATTATAAATGTTTTTGTCGAAACTTTTTTTCCACAAAAACCATGGTATTGAAAATTTAATATTGAAAAATTATCCAATGCGTTATAAAATGTTTACATAGCAATAAATTTAAAACTTCGGTTGCCATATGATTTTAATTTTTCATAAATTCAATAAATAACAGCCGGACAAATACCACAAATTGGCAATAGTACAGACAAACTTATGTCATAGTCTCCAATACATAGTCCTAATAAATATCGTATTAACTACTTGGTTGGCTGTATGCAGAGAGTAATCAGCCGATATATTCAAATGGTACAAAGGCCGAAATAGATTACTACAATTTATTTTGTTATAGGCTCCACTGTGAAAGGTATTCAAATAGTGCATTACTTTTTTTATCAATAATATGTATAACTATTACCTATATCTAGTTTAGTGTCATCAAAGTAATGCCTCAATTAAGTATCTTGCGCATTGTAGGAGTTGTGAGAAATTGCACTTGCTTTTCCAGAAAACATTTTAAATTTCCTCTAAAAATATTTTAATAGGAAAAACTCATTCAACGGGATAAAATTAGAGCAAAATGTATTAATATTTAACTAAATTGAATCAAAATTTTCAAACGCCTATTTTTATAACAATGTTTATATAGAAATGTTTGATTTATACATGCAGTTGTGTCTGGCAATATTTTCTGAAAGATTAAGTACTTTTTTGTAAAGAACTTTTTAGAACTTTAAAACATTTCATGCTAACGATACTCAAAAAATAGTTTATTAAGTTATATTGTGACATTATATGTAAAAGTAGTAGAAAAGGTACTTTTTTAAAAAGTAGTTTTTGATTTTTAACACATTTCAGCTAACGATACTGAAGTTTTTCGGTAATCTTGTGATATTTTATGAAAAAGTAGTAGTATTTTTTGAAAAAAGTACTTTTTATAAAAAAGTTCTGAAATAGTAGTTACATTATTTTAAACGAACTTCAAAAACTAGTCTATTGGTTTATATTGTGATATTATATGAAAAAGTAGTAGAAAAGGTAGTTTTTGAATTTAAACACATTTTTAACTATTGATACTGACCTTTTATGGAAAAGTTGTACAAAATTATTATTTTTTTTAAAAAAGTAGTAGAAAATATATTTTTTGAAAAAAGTTTTTTAAAAAAAAAATTCTAAAAGATTAGGTACATTTTTGTAAAAGAACTCAAACACTAGTTTATTGGCTTATAATGTGAAATTATATGAAAAAGTAGTAGAAAAGGTACTTTTTTGAAAAAGTAGTTTTTGATTTTTAACGCATTTTCAGCTAACGATACTGAAAAACTAGATTATTCGGTAATATTGTGACATTTTATGAAAAAGTAGTAGAAAATATACTTTTTGAAAAAAGTACTTTTTAGAAAAAATATAATTTTTTCTTAACAAATTTTTATAAAATTTTGCAATAATGGGAAGTTTTGTATTTTAACACATTTGCAGCTGGCCTTCATAGAAAAGTCGTTCAATGCCCTTTTTTCATGTTTTTTTTTAAAGCTGTAAAAAACTACTTTTTGAAAACAAGTTCATTTTAAGCATTTTTACACTTCTTGAGCTAAAGATACTAAGAGTTTTGTAAATTTAGCATATCGCTGGTTTAACATGCAAATGCTCTAAGTCCACTTTTTTAGAAATTGAGATTTTAATGCAGTAATGTACAATAAGTAAAAATACATTGATTACAAAGAAAAAATTTCAGTTATCTCGTTTTTTGTCGTTGTTTTGTAGTGATGAGAAAAAGCGCTTAGTCCAATTTATCACAAGAAAAAGCTCTAAGACCCTATAAAAAGTACAATTTCTTTTATCTTATTTTTTCATTTTGCTTTTATGCACTTAGAAAACAAAGAAAAATATAAAATAAATTGCGTTTACAGAATTCAAAAATGTTTTCGCAAGAAAAGTTTGATTGTTTTTTGTCTCTCCTGTAAAATTTTAGAATATGGACTTAGATCCTTTGCATGTTAAGCCAGCGATATAATGTACTTTTTGAAATTTTACTTTAACACATTTTTAACTAATAACTTCTTCATTACACATTTTTGAAAGATTTTTTGAAAAAGTAATAAAAAAGTACTTTTTGCAAAAATTTTGAAAATTTAATTTTTTTAAAAAAAAGTTAATTTCATATTTTGAGCTAACGCTACTGAAAATATTTCTTTAAGTCTTAAAATTGCGTAATTTTGTCATTAATTTTTTTAAAAGTATGGAAAAAGTACTTTTTTGGAAAGTAAATTTTTTGGATTTATAACATTTAAGCTGGCGGTACTAAAAATGTTGTTCATTAGGCATTTTTACGAGATTTTTTGTTAACATTGTAGAAAAGGTACTTTTGGTAAAAATTATTTTTTTGTATTTCAGTAGATAATGCTGAAAAACTAGAGTTAGACATTAAATTTCTTAATTTTGTCAGAATATTTTAAAAACGTAGTAGTAAAGGTACTTTTTCCCATTTTAAAACAGGACTTTATAAAAGTACATGTTATGCGTTTTAGCTCATTTTAATATAACGATACTGAAGAAATTTTGTATTTTTGCCAATATTTTTTGAAAATGTAGTGGAAAAAGTACTTTTTTAAAAAGTAATTTTTTTTGGATTTTAATCAATATTTATCAATATAGCTGTAGATACTAAATATTAATAATTTTTTGGAGATTTTTAATGTTAGAAAATGTTTTAAATGTTAGAAAATGTTAATTTTCTAAGTACATTTTATGTGTTAAGCACCTTATATCTAACGATACTAAAGAAATCGCGAAAGGCTTAAAATTGCTTCATTTTGCCATCACTTTTTGAAAACTCAGTGGAAAAAGTACTTTTTCAAAAAGTAATTTTTTTGGGATTTTAATACATATTTAGCTGGTGATTACTAAATTTTGCGAGATTTTTTCAAACGTTATAAGAAAAGTACTTTTTGCAACCTTTTTTGTAAACATTGCTGAAAAGTTACTTTTGCTAAAAAGTACTTTTTTACTATTTCAACATATGAAAAATCTAGACTAGAGTTAGTCATCAAATTACCTAATTTGGTCAAAATATCTTAAAAAAGTATTAATAAAGATACTTTTTGAAAAAGTAATTTTTTGGTTTTTCAACTAAATCTTAGCAGGTGATACTCAAAAACTTGTTCAATACGTTCTTTTGAGATATTTTTGAAATAGTAATAATAAAAAAAAAAACTTAAGAAAAACTGGAAAATATACTTTTTGGAAAAAATAGCATTTTATGTATTTCAAAACAATGTAGAACTAAAATAGCATAATTTTACAAACATTTTTGAGAAAGTAGTAGAAAAAGTATTAAAAAAATTATTTTATCAAGATTTTTTTAAAAAAGTAGTAGAAAATATGCATTTTGGAAAAAAAGTTATTTTTTGTATTTTAACATTTGCTAAAGTCACTTTTGGTTCTGATGATACTTAAGTGTTGGTTTAAAATTGTGTTCTTTCCCCAATGAAAGAACAAAAGTAGCAAAATTTGCTTAATAAGTAGTAGAAAAAGTACTTCTTATAAAAAATGTTATATACCTATTGTATTTTAACACATTTTGAGCTAATTATAATGAATATTTATTGTTAGGCTTTAAATTTCGTAATTTTGAGACATTTTCAAAAAAGGCCTTTTTAGAAAAAGTACTTTTTTGTGCATTTCATTTCTGCAGTCTATTCTGCCAAAATCTAGCAAAATTACACAAGACTTGAAGACTTATACTTATCAATATTCTGTATTTTGCCCTAAGATTTACTACACATATTGGTTTAATTTCGGACTGGCTAGTATTTATATCAAATTTCCATCTCCATTACTTGTTTCTATAAAAATACCAAAAAAATATAATTAGCTATACACATGTATGTATGTGTATAAACTTTGTTAAACCAATTTCAGTGTATTTGTATAGTTATATATACATTTTCCATAATATCTAAAAATTGTTTATCCAAAATTACCAAGTAATTGTGAAAAGAATCTGCGTGTGTGTAAGTGAAAATCGTTTTATAAATAAATATCAATTTAATTCTACTTTATTTTGTTTCGCTTTTATTTTTATAACACAAACAACAATGTCAACGACAAATGTTGTAAATACGTGTTGTTGTGCAACGTTGGAAACATGAGAAAAAAAAAACGAAAACATAAAGAAAACTTGCCGCCGTCATGCAACAGCAACAACAAAAGAAATTAAACGAATCGAAACACATACAGCATATAAAATACAAGATAAAACAGCCAACAAAAAACAAAAGCAACTAAAATTAACTCTAATTTACACTCTAAATGTAGAACAGTGGCAGCATAAAATGAATGTCTTTCTGGCGAACAAACCAGACAAACAAACATCTTACTTCTTGTATTTATTTTCAACACATTTTTTGGGTACTTTTGGTATTATTTTCTTTTTTTTTTTTTTTGTTTTCCACTTCTGGGGAAAACTTTAAGTATTGAAAGGCTAGAAGGAAAAAAGAAAATATTTTGTTGTGCTCCACTTCAAATGTTGTCGTACTCCACTATTTTGCTTTATGCCACAATTTTGCCTCTGCAGAGTTTGGCTCATTGGAATCTTCATTAGCAGCACTATTGTATGTATTGTCATCAAAATAGAAGACAAGTAAAGATTTAGATATACAACAACTATAGATATGTACGAGTATGTATATATGTCTAATAGCCTTTTCAAAGTATTAAGCTGTTTTTATCTTTCTGTTTTGCTCTAAAGTGTTGAAGAGCATGAAACTAAATTTTAGCATTTTTTGCAGTAAAATCACGTTTTAGTTATCAAGAACAGCCGTTGGCTGTAGATGTACAATAAAGACTTGGCAAAATGTTGCCATCTCGTAGCAGCAGCATCATCATCAGCATCAAGAAAAACAAGAAAATCCAAGGAAAATGACACCAAAATATGTGTGACACTTAAGAGTTTCTTTCAACACCAGCATGTGTTTGTAAGCCAATGTTGTTCTAGTAAAGGTAGATTTATACTACGTGTATGTTCCTTTTTTTTCTAAGATAATGTTAGTTTTCCTATACTAATAATGTTTTTTTTTAGTTTTTTGTATGTTTTCGTTTTTCATTTTCACGCTCATCTGTGGTTTATCCAAAGTATTTCACAAGTTAATAACAAACAATGAGTCACAAGTAAAACAAGGGGACTAGAACATCATAAGCACCTGCATATAGATGTTTAGATACAACAATCATGAAACCAACAACAAAGCGACAATATTAAGTAGCTGGTATATTAGGATGGTGTTAAAAAAGGGTAGTCATTGTTCACAACTAAGAAAAAATGTTAAGCCAAAACAAAAATGTCCTTCATATTTTAGCTTCAAGTGAAAGTTTTATTGAAGATATAATCTTGAGCATACAAGCAATTTTCAATTGTCATTTCATACGTCATTCAAAGACCATTTATATGACACCTTCATTTTATATTTGGTCAATTCACACAGTCTCTTATCAGTCATGTTGTCATAATGTCCTAATATATCACGACTCTTAGGCATTCGGTGTTGGTCTCTGCTGGTTGGTTACAATAACACTATAAACATAGCATAGAAAGTAGTATTATTTTAAGACATTTTTTGCTTAAAATAAAAACCACTGTGAAATATTAGGACATGATAAGAGACCTTGTGAATTGACCAATTGTCTCTGTGTAACAAATATGAGAAATCCTGAAAGCACCCAATAAAAACTTGTTAATGATTTACAACTGTGCACAGGGATTTGGATAAAAAAATTATTTTATTTTTCAATGTAGTCTCCTTTGATCTCTATGCACTTTGTCCAAAGTTTCTCCAATTAGTTTATCCCTTCCAAAAAAATAAGATTTGTCGAGGTTTCTTTGAGATGATTTCATTGTTGGAGTCAAATCTCTTTACGTCGAAACATTTCTTCAGGTTTGAAAACAAGGGCCCTCTTGTGATCACAATCGGGAGCAAGAAAAAAAACTTTCTCATACCGAAGTTATCATTCAAAATTGAAATCACTGAGCAATTGAGATGCCTATGGCTTCCACAATCTCTCGTGATATCATGTTTCGGGTGTAGAGACCTCAACTGAGCATCCAGACCGTTGGCATCTTCCGTGGTTGGCATCTTCAATGGTTTGAGTGATGTTTTTTCTAATTTCTCCTCATGTCCCGAGGTAGTCTGCTATCAATCGCTGTCAAACACAAACTAAATGACGTAGTATGGTCAAATTTTGACAGGAGTTAACTGACAGATGTCTGTTGACAGCAGCTCCATTAAGAGACGGGAAATTCAAAGAGTCGCAGATTTGTTGACTCATCCTCGTACTTTTTGATTTTTCTAAATTACAATAATTAACCAAGCAAAATAAATTTGAGCTCCTAAGATCATGACTAAGGAAGGATTCAAAAAGACGGATACTTTTTTTCGAATAGACAGTACATTTTAAAATTTTCTGAATCAATGAACCTAGAAACATGAAATTTGCTACAAATCTTTCTAAGTGAAGTAAGAACACAGAAGCCAGAAATGAATGGTACTTTTTTCCATCAGTAATTATGTTTTTTATTAAATGCTATTAATTAAAAGTACTTTTTCTATCAAATTAATTAAAATAAATAATACGTATTAATATGTATCTACCTCGGTAAAGTAAGAAACAGGCAAAGATAAATATGGACTTACTGGTACTTTTTTATGATAATGGTACTTTTTTGATTATTCTTAATTAATTACATAGATATTATGTATTAATGTTCCTGAGTATGAAAATAACCTACAAAAGGGAAATGAACTATTTAGTACCATTTCTTTCTTCCAATATTACAATATTATTCTAGTTCAAAAGGTACTTTTTAAGTACTTTTAAATGAATGAATCGAAAAACATGAAATAATGTACAAATATTTGATTTAAGGAAATATAAATGAATTAAAAACTAACAAAACTTGATGCGCAATAGTGCTTAAAGATGCGTTCTGCTAAAGTAATTACTAAAAAAACAACTTTTGCCATATACGATCGTGAATGTCACCTTAGTTTAGAACAACATAAGTATTTAATGAAAAAAACAAATTATTCCTTTGCTCTTTATAGTTTAAACCATAAATTCATAAATCTGTTTAATACCTCTTAAAGTCATTTTGCTGGCTATTAAATTTGTTTTTATTTTTTTTTTTTCTTAAAATTATAATAATTGCCAGCCATTGTATTGTCTACTATATGTTTGTTTAATATATACCGCCTTAAAACCACTGTCTAGTCAGTGTATTTCATATACCTGTTTTTTGTTTATATTTGTCAATTTATAGCAAATAGATTTTCGTTAAAGATTTATGAGTTTTTTCCCAACAACATAAATATTATTTTTATTTTCCTCAAATTATCTTGGTTTGGCTTTCATTTGACAAATTTCCAAAATGTGCCTCATAAAATACAGCAGAAAAATAACAAAAACTATGTATTTTGTTAAGGGGAGAGAGACAGACAGAACAAAACAAAATATTGAAACGTCTAGATAAATATTTATTCAATTGTTGGCCGGTAGATTTAATGAGGTTTTGTATGACAAAGCAAAGGCGACCTACATTTTAGGGGAAACATGAAATTAAAAAAAAATAATTTAGTAAAAAAAAACAAGTAAGAGTGCTATATTCGGCTGTGTCGAATCTTATATACCCTTCACCAAATAAATGTAAATATAAAAAATATTTTCGGTAAAAAAAAATTTTGGTAGAAAAATAAATTGGTGAAAAAAAAAATGTGGATGAAAAAAAATTTTTGTGAGAAATAACTGAAATCATTTGTGGGCGGACTATAACCTATGTTGGACTATAACCGATATATTGATGTATCAATCATGTATGAAAGTTATTTGAGGGCTTTGGAAAGTTGATTTCAACATACAGACGAGCATGGCTATATCGACTCTGGTATCTATAACACTCCAGAATATTTATGCCTTACGATGCCTCAAATAAAAATTACAAACGGAATAGGAATATGTTTCTCCTAAATTTCTTTAGAAATTACCTTAAATTATCCTCTTTATATTATTTTACTTAGTACCACGTTTTATTACCACTCACTTTCTCTTAAAGCCCTTTTGTATTACAAAATATTTATATTTAGTTAATTAAATTTCTATTACCATGACTGACAATCAGTCTGTCTAGTCTGTTTCCCCCATTAGTTAGAAACCAAAAAGAATTTAATGGGTACAAACTGAAACACTGAGACTAAAACTACTTCTACAGATTTTTGCATACAGATGAACACATGTTTTTGACGTATTCGAATGAAGTAAAGTCTGAAGTGTTTTCTACTAATACACAAGCACAACAACGTACTTATAGATACTTACACACACACACACACATTTAAACCTACTCTAACTGTAATACTAATATACACTCACTCATTCCTAGCACTTATGCATGTATGAGTAGACATTGATTTACTGTTTGATTAAATGGAAATTAAATTGCCTGCATTTAGTCTTACAACTCAACATACTCTACTATATTTATACTTACACTACTTCTAAACACTGCAACTACCACATCAACATCAAATACCAAATTTTTTAAATTCCTTAACTCATGAACAAAATAATTTTTACTTTTTATTAACCCAGCTTTAATAGTATTTTTGTATAAGCATAAAAGAGCATTAATAAATTAGTTGTGAATGGAATATTAGTTGAAAAAATGGAATATTAGTGATAAAAAAGAAAAATATTACTCATACCATCCGTGGTCCACCTCCAATACAGACGTATTAAAAAAATCTAAAAAATCTCTTTAAAACTAACATTTTTAAATATAGCTGAAAATTTAATATGAAAACCTAAAAAATATTTAACGGTTAAGCAACGATAAAAATTAATCGTTAAATTTAACTTAAAATTCTACATATTTGACATTGAAATCAATTTCTATACAAGAATTGGGTAAATTTGTCAAAAAATATCAACGAATAAAAAACCGAATAAAATTTATTCGTTGAGGTTGTTAGTGGATTATAAGAAAAAATCTCATTAGAAATGATTCATTTTTCAAATATCAAAATAAAAACCATAATTTTTATATAAAAATTATACAAAACGTAACGAATAAAATACCGAATAAAAATTATTCGTTAGATTTTTCAAAATATGTTCAAATTTGTAATTGAAAACTGTTGTTTTATAATATTTTAAAAATAAAACCATTTTTTAAAACAATATTTAAAAAAAAAAATTCAACGAATAAAAAACCGAATAAAATTTATTCGGTGGGGTTTTAATGATTTAAAAGAAAAAATTTAACTTGAAATGATTTTTTTTAATATCAAAATAAAAACCGTAATTTTGTATAAAAATTATACAAAACGTAACGAATAAAATACCGAATAAAAATTATTCGTTAGATTTTTCAAAAAAATCGTTCAAATTTGTAGCTGGAAACTAAAAATAAAACCAATTTTAAGATCAATACTAAAAAAAATCAACGAATAAAAAACCGAATAGAATTTATTCGGTGAGGTTGTTAATGATTTATAAGAAAAAATTTTACTTAAAATAATTTTTGTGTAAAAATTTACAAAACGTAACGAATACAATACCGAGTAAAAATTATTCGTTAGTTTTTTCCAAATACATATGTTCAAATTTGTAATTGGAAACTGTTGCTCTATAATATTTTAAAAATAAAACAAGTTTTAAGACAATATTAGAAAATAATCAACGAATAAAAAGCCGAATGAAATTTATTCGTTGAGGTTAATAATATATTATAAAAAAAATCTAATTAGAAATTATTATTTTTTTAATATAAAAATAAAAGACGTTATTTTTGCATAAAAAAAATACACAAAACTTAACGAATAAAAGGCCGAATAAAAATTATTCGTTAGATTCTTCAAAAAATCTTTCAAATTTGTAGTTGGAAACTGTTTTTCTATAATATTAAAAAAAAAAAAACAGTTTTAAGACAATATTAAAAAGAAATTAACGAATAAAAAACCGAATAAAATTTATTCGTTGAGGATGTTAATGAATTTTCAGAAAAAATCTCATGAATGATTTTTAATAAATATTAAAATAAAAACGATTATTTTTGCATAAAAACTTAACGAATAATATACCGAATACAATTTATTCGTTAGATTTTTCAAAAAATCATTCAAATTTGTAGTTGGAAACTGTTGTTCTATAATATTCTAAAAATAAAGCCAATTTTAAGGTCCATATTTTAAAAAAATTAACGAATAAAAAACCGAATAAAATTTATTCGTTGAGGTTGTTAGTGATTTATAAGAAAAAATTTAATTTGAAAATTTTGTCTAAAAATGATTCAAAACGTAGCGAATAAAATACCGAATAAAAATTATTCGTTAGATCTTTAACAATATCTACCGAAATTGTTGCTGCTCCATGTAAGATTTGTGAAAAATATGTGTATATTTTTCATGTTATGCGAAACTTGTAAAAATATTATTTTATAGTTTCCTACAGAATAAGCATATAAGCAAGATTTGGCACACACATTTTTGAATAATTTAAAAAAAGTTTGACTTAAATCCACCATACTTTAATATTCATTAAACAAGTTTTAATATAAAATTCAAATTCATATGATATTCTTTTTTTGCTCTACATATTTTTGTATGTGTGTACATCTGCTATATAAGATTTATGAATGCAAAGACAGCATTAATGCTGGCTGTGCAACACAAACCAAAGTTGCACAACATGAGGCCTTTACATAATGAGCAAATATGAATGTGTTGTAATTTCTAAAATGTACACATTCAACATGAACACAACTTGATCGTCATTATGCTCATGATAATCTTGATAATCATGCTTAGCTTAAATAACGTCAGTATAATATTTCAAAAAAATATTAAAAAAAACCATAATAGAAAAGCAAACATTAAATCTGCTTAAAATATTTTATGTAGTTTTTTATTAAAAAAAAAAAAAAAAAAACAGAGACAAACAAAAATATCTCAACACATATGCCTGGATTCATCATTATACTCAGCTACAAGAAGATAAACATCATGCTTGAACATGAGGCATCATGCATACATAAACTTGCAACCAACCTAGTTTTAACTACATGCACACGAACTTATACAATATACTTATGTATGTAATAGTTACACAAATACTTACACATACGTAGTTATATATAAATGTAAAATATAAATATATGTAGATATGTATCTATGTATGTGTTATAGTTACTAGTGAAAGTTTGTTTGCATTAGTGTAAATATGTATCCTTATCTATCCTTAAAATTCAAACAAGTACAACATCTGCCTAAGCTGTCATTATTATGTTTATTTTTTAGTTTTTCTTTTCTACACAGTCCTGTTTTTTTTTTTAGTTTTTAAGCTTGCTAAAGTGGTCCAAAATATTATTTTTTCGCCTCAATTTACGACTAAATTATATGGGTCAATGGTTGAAGAAGAAAGTGATACTAAAAACGGCAACAAAAAAAGGTCTAAAAAAAACTACTACAACAATATTAAACAAACTTGTGTTTGCATAACTTTGTTTTCCTTTCGCTTCAGTGTGTGTGTGAGTGTTTTATTTCCTCCTATGTATCCATGTTAGTATGTAGTTGTAGAGATTTCTGCTTAAAAATGTAAGTGCATTTTAAATGATTCGCCTTGGATGGGATTACGTTGAGAAACATTCAACTGCTTGCTCTTAAGTAAAAATATACCAGAATACCAGTACAATATAGCCAAAAAAAATAATAATGAAAGAGCCGAATAGCAATAAGCAGCAGATGAAATATGCTGTTTATAATGAGATGATAATATTATGATGTCTTTATTATAAATCTTTATAAATTTTTTAAGCTCAATTTCAGAGGGGATTAGAGAACTAAAAAAAAGAATAAACAGAAACATGAAATTTATACAAAACAACAAAAGCAAAAACCTTGATTAAAGAGGGGGGCTTTCTAGGGCAGTAAAGTTGATGTACGTAAAATAGAATAAATTATGAAATTAAAACTTAAATTAAAACTTTACAGAAAGTGGAATTTAGTGCTTGCTAATTATATGAAATATGTTTAAAGTTAACCAAATTAATTCAAAATAATAGAATTTTTCAGACAATCACTATTAACACATAAACATATCAACGAATTGGTCATTTTATGTAACAAAAATTTCAATTATTTTAATAACACAAAAATTTTTATAATTTTAAAATGACAAATTTCCACGCATAAAAAATAATTTTATATAAAAACAAGGTTACTAACGTTTTAAAATATTTGGTTTTTAATACTTATGATCGATTTTGATTATCCCTAAAATCGCTTTACAATATTTGAGTTTTATTGAAGCATAAATCGATTTTTGGTACATAATCTGAAAGATCACAGATTAAGCTTATTTTCCCTAAAATCACAGTATTTACGAAGTTATTAATGATTTAAAATATTCGAGTTTTTTATATTAAAAAAATAATGAAAATTTTGAACAAATGAATAATCGAATAAAAATTATTCGTTAGATTCACATTAAAATTCTACATATTTTTTTGCAAATATTATTTTGATAATAGTTTTAAATTTTAAGTGCCACTATCTTAAAAAATATTAACGGATAAAAAACCGAATAAAATTTATTCGTTTCTATTATTAATGAATTTTTTAATTTTTTTATTAAAAATTAGTTTTTTAAATATTTAAAAAAAAAATTATTGTTTTTATATAAAAAATAATGAAAATTTTGAACGAATAAAATATCGATTAAAAATTATTCGTTAGATTTACCTTCAAATTCTACATAATTTATGTAGGAAATATTATTTTTATAATAATTTAGAATTTTTATTGCCAATATCTTAAAAAATATCAACGAATTAAAAAACCGAATAAAATTTATTCGTTCATATTATTAATTAATTTTTTTATTGGAAATTATTTTAACAAATATTTGAATAAAAATAATTGCTTTTGAATAAAAAATAATACAAATTTTGAAAGAATGAGTAATCGAATACAAATTATTTGTTAGATTCACATAAAAATTCTACATATTTTTTGTTGCAAATATTATTTTAATAATAGTATAGAATTTTTAATGACAAAATCTTTTTAAATATCAACGAATAAAATTTATTCGTTAATTTATTAATTTATTTTCTAATTTTTTCAATGAATATTAATTTTTATAAATATTTTATGGTTTTTTTCATAAAAAATAACGAAAAAAATTAACGAATAAAAAACCGAATAAAAATTATTCGTAGGTTTTCCTTAAAATTCTACATATATTCTGTTGCAAATATTATTTTTATAATTTTTAGAAATAAAAGCAGCTTTAGTGCCAGTATTTTTAAAAATATCATCGAATAAAAAACCGAATAAAATTTATTCGTTCATATTATTAAATAATTTTTTATTGGAAAATCTTTTAATAAATATTTAAATAAAAACTATTGTTTTTGTATAAAAAATAATGAAAATTTGTTACGAATAAAGTATCGAATAAAAATTATTCGTTAGGTTTACCTTAAAATTCTACATATTTTATGTTGGAAATATTATTTTTTTAATAGCTTAGAAATAAAAGCAGCTTTAGAGCCAAAATTTTTAAAAATATTAACGAATAAAAAACCGAATAAAATTTATTCGTTCATATAATTAATTAATTTTTTAATTTTTTTATTGGAAATTATTTTAATAAATATTTATATAAAAATTATTGCTTTTGAATAAAAAAATAATAAAAATTTGTAACGAATAATCATTATTCGTTAAAATTCTACATATATTTTTTTATTTTTTAATAGTTTAGAATTAAAAGCAGCTTTAGTTCGAACATTTTTTAAAAATATTAACGAATAAAAAACCGAATAAAATTTATTCGATGACTGTTTTAATGAATTTTGTAAATTTTTTTCATTGAAAACTATTTTTTTAATTAGAAAATGTATTATGCTATATTTCTATATAAAAAATAATGAAAATTTTTATACAATTAAATTTCGAATAAAAATTATTAAATCTGAAAAATATTCTTTTTATGGCAATTTAAAAAAAAAAAAATTAACAAAATTGTATTTAACGAATAATAAAATCAATAAAAATTATTCGTGAAGTTTCCTTAAAGATCCTTCATTGATTTATTAAAAAATAAGAATCTGTGCTATTCTGTGTTTTTTAGTGTTTGAATAAAGAACCGAATAAAAATTATTCGCTAAATTTATGTAATAATTACTTTAAAGAAACACTTTTTTGTTAAAATTATTTAATATTCACACGAATGGAATTACTTTAACACAAAAATCGTGACAACTATTAACGAATAAAAAACCGAATAAAATTTATTCGATGACTGCTTAAATGAATTTTTAATTTTTTTTTCATTGAAAATTAATTTAGTTTTAATTAAAGGCCTATTAATATTACTTCTATATAAAAATAATGACAATTTTTAGAGAATTAAATTTCGAATAAAAATTATTAAATCTTAAAAATATTCTTTTTATGGCAATTTCAAAAAAACATTAATAAAATTGTATTTAGCGAATAATATAACGAATAAAAATTATTCGTGAAGTTTCCTTAAAGATCCTTTATTGATTTATTAAAAAATAAGAATCTGTGCTATTTAGAAAAATGTGTTTTTTAGTGTTTGAATAAAGAACCGAATAAAAATTATTCGCTAAATTTATGTAATAATTGTAATAATTACTTTAAAGAAACACTTTTTTGTTAAAATTATTTGATATTCACACGAATGGAATTACTTTAACACAAAATTCGTGACAACTATTAACGAATAAAAAACCGAATCAAATTTATTCGTTCAAATTTTTCAGAAATTTTAAAATTTTCCCCTAAAAAATTTTTTAAACTAACATTTAAATAACATAATTGTCTATAAATAAAAAAATGTTAGCGATTAATATAACGAATAAAAAATTATTAGTTTTATATAAACCTGAGAATCTATAGTCTTTACAAAGATAAGACTTTTTTAAAGTTTTGTTTTTCAATAATATCAACGAATAAAAAACCGAATAAAAATTATCCGCTAAATTTATGCGAATTGTAATAATTATTTTAAAGAAACACTTGTTGGTTAAAATTATTTAATATTTACATGAATGGAATTACTTTTACACACAAACCGTGACAACTATTAACGAATAATATTTATTCGTTCAGATTTTTATGAATTTTAAAATTTTCTCCAAAAAAAATTACTTTATATTAATATTTAACTAATATTATTGTCTATAAACAAAAAATAATTAAAAATTTTAGCGAATAATATAACGAATAAAAATTAATCGTTAAGTTTACTTAAAAATCCTTCATATGTTTTGTTTAAAATTGAGAATCATTAGTATACACATAGATACGACTTTTTTCAAGTATTGTTTTTCAATAATATTAACGAATAAAAAACCGAATGAAAATTATTCGCTAAATTTATGCAAGTATTGTAATAAATATTTTAAAGAAACATATTTTTGTTAAAATTATTTAATATTCAAACAAATAGACTCACTTTCACACACAAATTGTAACAAATAATTTCAGATTTTTTAAAAATTTCTAAATTTTTTTCCCAAAATATTAATTTATATTAATATTTAACTAATATTATTGTCTATAAACAAAAAATAATGAAAAATTTTAGCGAATAATATAACGAATAAAAAATGAATCTTTAAGTTAACTTAAAAATCCTTCAATCGATTTGTTTAAAAAATAAAATCTATAGTATTGATAAAGATAGGACTTTTTTAAGGTTCTGGTTATCAATAATATTAACGAATAAAAAACCGGATAAAAATTATTCGCTAAATTTATATAAAAATTTTAATAAAAATTCGGTAAATTTAAATAAAACATTAAGAAGAATTACTGCAAATGAAAACGAAATAAACATTATTCGCTTAATTAAAATTTATTTTATAAATTTCAAAAGTTCTTCAAAAAAGTACAATATACAATATAAATCTGGCTAATTTCAAAATTCCTTCTATAAATATTTTAGAAAAATGTATATAAGTCCTATACAGATATTAAGCTTTATTCTCTGCTCAAAATATCTTTAAAATTGATGTTATGTTTGTATGTTTTTCTTATCATTTATTATTAATACTTTATGTTACATTTAATTTCTTTACAGTATGTTGAACTTTCAACATATAAGAAAGTACAGCAACTCCTCTAACTTAACCTAATTTTGCAACAATGTGTCAATAACATCAGGACATTTTATATAACCAAGTTTTTATTTTCTTTACATCATACTCTAACAGCAAATCTATTGACTGATTCTACTACTACAAGTTCTATTACAAATAATAACAAATACTACTAGAACAAATATGGGACACATATTGTAACTTAAGACAAGTTGGAGTGTATGTATTCCATATCATGACACAACACAACATCACATCACTTCGCATCGCCTCATATCACAATCTAAGAAAAGCAGCAGCAACTACAACAATAACAAATACATAAATGTAGTGGCAACAACATCAAATTCATCTTAAGCAACTGTTGCCCTTTCGAAAGTATAAAATAAAATAAAAATCATCTTACTCCTCCTTTTGCTGTGTATTCTCTAGCAGCTTCCTGTTTATGGTGCCTTAACATCCAACTGGGGCAACCAACCAGTAACTGAAACAACAACCAACAATGAAACTACAAGCAACACTTGCGTATAATGAAGTGTAAAGTGCATGGTAAAAATCAAACATTAACAAAATCCTTGGAAAAACAAGAAAAAAGGATTCAATGGGGAAAAACAATCCTTGAAGCGAAAAAGAATTAAAAAAAAAAATTGGAAAAAAGGGATGGATGTTTACCAAAAGATTTGGATTGATATTTAATTGATTAAAGCACAAGACTTTGTGTTGTTAAGCTAGGGGGGAGAAGAACTAAGAAATCCACTAATCACTTAAAGATGCCATTATCGAAAATTGTTCATTAATGTTTGATTTTACCAAAAACGTTTTGCTTTTAGGAAAAATTAAAAGCAACGAAAGTATTAAATCTAAAAGCCATTAATGGTTAACAAATTAATAAGGGGTGGCTTACATACTGTTGAAAAGGGGAACGAGATTTTTTAAATACTATTTGTTGAAAGAACCAAAAAAAAAAAATATGAAACACATGATGAACAAAAGGGGATGAAAATTAAATGAAACATTTCGTATATGATGACGGTGACACAAACATCAAAAGAATTTCACAGGCGACATATTAAATGCGGGAAATGAAATATGAGCACGAATTTATATTAAATTTCATTTAATGAGTTTTTTTGTTTTTTTTTTTTTGCAGGAAAAAAATAATTCTTTAAAATAATTTAAGTTAACAAGGGAAATATAATACTTTTACATCAAATACTTATTTTGAATTTGTAGTAGAGGGGGAAGAATGTTTTTAATGTAATACAAAACGTTTTTAAAAGAAAGAAATTTCTTAAATAAATAGGGGTACATTTTAGAAAATTTTAATTTTTTTCCATGCTAATATTTGCAAGTACATATTTGTTGAATCACTTTACAAAATATTGCTCAAATCTTATGTAGCTTTCAAACAATATATTAGAATCTGCTGACATTAAATCTAATACAAATTGACCTATACATTTTTAAGATATGAGTAAAAACTGAGATTGCCAAATTATCACTCTTAACTTCTTACACAAACAATAATTTTTAGAAGGCCTCTCATAACTTAAGGATCTATAATTTACATAACTCTAAATACTAATTTTGAAATAAAGAAAATATTTCTTACAGAAGAGCTTTTTCTCACGACATTTTTTTAGATATAGGATTTTATACAAAAAAGCTTTTGTACCAAAGAAAGCTCAAATATATAGGGTTTTGAAATATACCCACTAAAAACGCTACTTACCTAGTAGAGCTAAGTGATAACTATTTATTATTTGACTGAAACACAAGTTATTTTCGTTCGCGATTTGAAAAAATGCCTCTCTTAAAGATGTATTTACATTCACCCCAAGAATATGTAGCTAAAAAAATAAAAAAAATTAGCTTGAACTAGTGTTGAACCACTAACGTCTCATTTTTCAGTCAAACACATTAGAAAGCTTCGCTAAATGCAAAAGTTCATTACCAACCTATATAGAAATTAGTAATAATGTGCTGGGTAATGACCACTAATTACAAAATAATGTATGTGGTAACAAAATTTTGCTGGGCAGTTAAGGTTTTTTACAAAAAGCTTTTATCGATAATGTATTTCTTTACAAAAATGCAGAAAATCTTTTTTAATAAAAAGGTCATAATATAGAAAACTTCTTCACACACAATCTTTAAACAGATAACATTTTATTTTAGAAAAACCTGCTTAAAGATAAGCCTTTTTAAATGAGGCACTCGAAAAAAGCTTTTTCAAGAAAGAAAAATATTTCTATCAAAAAAACTTTTGATTTTCAAAAAATCTTTTTTAAAAGAGAATTTGTTTTATAAAACATAAACCTTTAAGCGTGGTATTATTAAAAATATCCCAGCAGTTCTATGATACAGTCACCAACTAGTGATTTTACCTATTATTTAGGGTGACAACTAGTTACGTAACTAGTTATTTTAACACGTGCATGTCCTAATTGACCCTTTTCGATTACAATGAGATTGTCTGATAGGTGGTCCAAAGTAGTCAACTCAGCTACATAACTACTTATTTTAACATGTACTGACTATTTGAGGTCAATTGTCAGATAAAAAGAAATCTCAGACAGTCCAATATCCTCCAACAACTCTTCAATAGACTACTGCTGGTGGGCAAAATAACTACTTTTTTAAGTGCAGTACAAAAAAAGCATTTTACTCTAGATTACTTAAAAACACTTAAGTAAAAATTTAATTCACGCTAGATTACATGGGATGAATAAAGTAACCAATTGACTACTCTCTGTACTACAAAGAGCTTATACGTGTCAAATTACCCAAAATATATCAATTGGAGTTAGCCAAGTGATCAGACATTAGTGGCAGTTAAAAGGGATACATTCACTACTTGCATAACTGCAGAGATATTAAAGAAAGGTTTTTCTTTTAAAAAAAAGAGGTTTCCTACAGGGTAACTTTTTTATAAAAAAACTTTCCTAAGGAATAATTCTTATATACAAAAAATGCTTTCTGACAGAGCAGCTTTCTATAAACTTTTTTACAGAAAATATTTTTATATGGATAAGATTTTGATATAAAAGTTTTGTAACAGATAGGCTTTTGAACAAACATGTTTTATACAAAAGAAAAACTATCGAATTTTAATTCTCCAACTAAATATCTACAGCGACAATTTATTAAATTAAAGCTTTCTTACCGAGACAATTTTTACAAGAAAAGCTTTTTTATCAAAACAATAACTTTTCACCAAAAAGCATTCTATTCTATATATCCAATGCTTTTTTAAGAGAAGCTGATTTCCAAAAATTATTTTTATAAAAAGCTTTTTACAGAAAAAAAAACAATATTTGTTTGTAAAGAGGCTTTTAAAAAAATGCCTTTATGTTCCCAATAGTAAAAGTTAATTTTAAAGCAACCTTTTTCTAGTACTTAAAGTTACCTTTTCTATTGCGAACTTAAAGTTAAGTTGTAATAATGGCCCTAAATGATAACGTTTCATACAAAAAAAAACTTTGTAACTAAAATTTGTTTACACAAAATGCTTTAGATTTTTAATTCTCCAACAAATATCTACGATTTTACTTAATAGCTATAGGGTGTATGACTTAAAAAAGCGGGATTTTTTTAAATTTTTAGCATTTATTTAGAAACATTTGCACAACATAAATTTATTCAAACTCTTGGCCATTGTAAGCTATGACCCTTGCCCATATTTCTGGCAACATATGAATTCAGCGCCAAAAAAAACTGCTCATCTTTTGAGGCCAAGAACAGTTCAAGCCTATATCGAATACTCTAGTCCAAAATGAAGCGTATCCTAGAGAGAGCGTTCGCATCGATCGAAACAAATAGTAGTTGGACGAGTACGGTCTGGACTATAAAGCCGGTGAGACAAAACTTCACAACCACTTCATTATAAATTATTTTTAACTGATATTCATGATGGAATATTACAGTTTCATGTCTGGCCGTATATTCTTTGCGTTTTTCGAACATTGCTCGCTTTAAACGAATCAGTTGCGTTCGGTGTAGGTTCCCTATGATGGTATGGTAACATTTAAGCAGGTCATAATAGATCGATATTTGGCTTCGATATTGATTCGACAATTTGGCCGGACTTCACATAAAATGTTTCTGGTTATCGTAATAGATTCATTTTTAATCGCATTTTTAATTCTTTAAATTTTTTCAAGTTTTCTCAACTTAAATTTGTATGGTACCAAATTTCCTTTTTTTGGATGAATCCTGCTGTTCGCAAGCATTTTGAACTTGCCGATTGAGTTGCTCCCAATGATTTAGCAAGCTCTTGTTGAATTTGACAACAATCTTCATGCAGTAATGCCACCAATTCTTGGTCTTCAAACTTTTAAAGATGGCCTGGGCAATATTTGTCTTCCGTGTACGTTGAAACCGATGAAACACATCACCGCGCTTTTTTCAAATTAAAGAAGTTAAGCAAAACATCCAAAAATTCGAAATTTTCGAAGTATTTACTGTTGAATTTGAAATTTCTCTTTCTTAATATTTAAGAAAATTTATATTTTTAATACTCCACTTTAAATTATGAAATAGCACTCCAGACTCCTTTCACTTTTAACATGTTTTCAAGGTTGAAACATACAAACGAGTATTTTTTTCACCTATTAATTCCTTTCATATTTCTTTTCATACTCTCATTATTGCCGCTTTGTGTATTTAATTTCCATTTTTATTACAACCTTTCAACACATCCAGATCCAGTTTATGTAGCACACTGTAAACACATGAAATTTATATGCCCACTTAAGTTTTGAACCCTTTTTTGCCGTCTGTATTTAATTTACATCTCAATAGAGTGAAACGGAACATAAAAAAAAATACAGCCACGTTTGAATAACATAAAACATAAAGTTGTTGAAAAACCACAAATGATTATTTGCATATAATTTTATGGCAAGTTGAAATTATGTATAGAATTTTCAATAAAATTTTTTTGTTAAGTCCCAGGGAACATCCTTGTAGAACTCTTTATAGCACAAACACGTTGTTAAGTAGAAATACAGAAATACAGTTTCAAACGGAAGTATGTCAGTTTATGTGTGTGTGTAACTCACACCCATACATTATCTCACACATATTCATGATAATAAATGCTAATAATATTTACAAGATGTATTCTCATTTCATGCTTTTACTGTATCAAAATTTAATCATAAATTTGTTTTGTAACATTGACTTGCTTTACAACTACAAGACTACAATACCTTAGATATAATAGGGTGGGCTATATTAACTATACAAGTATGTAAATTTAGGTTTTGTTGTAATATTTAGTTGTATTGTTAGTGTAATACTTATTACTAATACATATTTACTATTGTTGACTGTGGGTGTATTTGCTACAAATAGTATTACGAGTATAATTAGATTCATAGTTTTCCTTTACAGCTGTAATAAATTCAAACATAAAATGTATGTTTCTTAAGGGTTAAGGGTGGCCAGGTGTTTTTAATAACTTCCGAATCGTATATACCCTTCACCAAATTATACTTTAAAATAATATTTAAAAAAAAAAATTTTTAATTTTTTTTTCAAAATTGTTTTTTAAAAGTTCTTTCCAATTTAAAAAAAAAAAAAATTTTAATTTAATTTTTTTTTTAATTTATTAGTGACAAAAATATGTGACAAAAAAAATTCGGGTTAAAAAATATTTTTCACGATTTTGACCCATTGTAGGTCGTTGCAATGGATTTTGAAATATCTATCATTGGATATCCATATTGTCTATATATATGACTTAGTAATCGAAATATAGATCAAAATTAGGCCAAAAATTGAGGTTGTCTCGGAATTTTGCTCATATCTCCGTTATTTATGAACTAATTTTGCTGATTTTAAATAGGAAACTTCTCGAAAGCATGTCGGACAGAATTATTGAAGGTTTGGATCTCGAAGATATCTGGGGTCTTCAGAAAATTAATTTCAACAGACACAGACAGACAGACAGACAGACAGACACAGACAGACAGACAGACAGACAGACAGACAGACAGACAGACAGACAGACAGACAGACAGACAGACAGACAGACAGACAGACAGACAGACAGACAGACAGACAGACAGACAGACAGACATACAGACAGACAGACAGACAGACAGACAGACAGACAGACAGACAGACAGACAGACAGACAGACAGACAGGCAGGCAGGCAGGCAGGCAGGCAGACAGACAGACAGACAGACAGACAGACAGACAGACAGACAGACAGACAGACAGACAGACAGACAGACAGACAGACAGACAGACAGACAGACAGACAGACAGACAGACAGACAGACAGACAGACAGACAGACAGACAGACAGACAGACAGACAGACAGACAGACAGACAGACAGACAGACAGACAGACAGACAGACAGACAGACAGACAGACAGACAGACAGACAGACAGACAGACAGACAGACAGACAGACAGACAGACACACACAGACAGACAGACAGACAGACAGACATACAGAGTGATCATAGATTATTACAATTTCTCCTCTAGGACTTCTTATTAACGATAAATGAGAATTGCCAGTGATCACAGATTATTATCCTTTTTCCTCTAGAACCTCTTATTAACGATATATGGTGGGAAATAAGAGTGATCACAGATTATTATCCTTTTTCCTCTAAGACCTCTTATTAACTATTTTAGATTTTTACTATAGAAATCGATATTTGGTGGGAAATAAGAGTGATCACAGATTATTATCCTTTTTCCTCTAAGACCTCTTATTAACGATCTATGAGTGATTTTAGATTTCTCATATAAAAATCGATATTTGGTTTATTATTATCCTTTTTCCTCTACTACTTTTTTGTCCGCATTGAGATTAGATGAAATATTATATAACTTTTTTTGGAAATGGTCACCCGAATTGCTGTTTTTTTTTTTTTTTTGTTTAGTTTAACCCACAGTACATCTGACATTTTACTGCTGTGTGTGTGTGTGTATAAATGTGAATATTTGTAAAATATAATCACTTACACATATTCTGATCATAAATTCTAGTATCTCTCTCTCTCTAAATATGTGTATAATTTGTTGCAAATAAAAGTTTTTCTGATGACAACCACTAGCAGCAGCCATAAGATATAAAATTATGTTGAAAATATTCAGGTCATGCATACAAATCATATAAATTAGGGCGACCATGATTGCAAATGTATCGCATTTATATTTGGATTTGTCATCATGGATTTTAATGAAATTTACAACAGATATCATATATTCAACTTAAAAGAATTGATCGTTTCAGTTGATTTTTGACTGAAGAACATTTCGAACCAGATTATTCCAAAATCATTGCTTCTATAAGGGAGAAAGTAAGCTTTGCTTGTTTTCTTAGGTGATTCCAAAAATGCAAAATGCCTTGCAAAAACCTTTTCGACTTGAATCCAAATCGCCCACTTCGAACTCTAACTCCATAATATAGAGAAAACAATGTAAAAAGTAGATTTAAAAGCAGTAAAGTATAATTTTAGTTGATAACAAAGAAAACTATTTACAGGGACACCCTAACTTTTTAATATACTACTGTTATTTGAATAAAGAACGCCAACAAATAAAATTAAATTAAAGTTTATATGTCAAAATTATAAATTCAACACAACTAAAATTAAATAACTCAATCAATTAAGTCACTGTTCTAAACCAAAAAAAAGATTTGTTCATTATTTGTAGCTCTAAAGTTTAACATCTTGTTGGATTTTTCTTCCACAAGCATTAACTTTTTATCTAAAGTTGCTTTAGAAAAAACCAATAGATTTCTTCTACAAACAACTAAGTACCAAATGCAACTTTGTATTGATACATAGTTAGTAAATCTAAATACTACTTAACAGTAGAAAAAAAACCCTTATGGAGCTTACTCACTTAAAGACAAAAACAGCAATTTGGCAAACTCAAAAAAAAAATACCCAGAAACTCTAACTTAATAAATAAGCAAAAAAATGGCAAAATAATTGCCAGGAATATGATAGAATAGAGAGCACAATAATAAGCAACTTAAATAAACTTGGCTGATTGTCTGTAATAATGTTTTAGTCAAACTTCTATTATCTGTTTTCTGTGAGGTTTTAAATTGTTATTTTCTGTTTTATTTTTTGGTCTCTAAAAAATATTTAGTTTATCCATTTTATGTTTTGCCCTTCAGTCCTTTTCAATCTTTTTTTTTTTGCGGATTTTACTTTCAAAACAACAAGTATGTTCTTGATGTGTTTTCGATAAATTTCTTTTTTTTTTTTTTTTTCTTTCTTTCCCTTATTGTTCAAATCTCTTTTAATTGGCTTTTCCATCAAAACATATTAGAGTGTTACAAATGTATTTGCAACAGAAATAGGAAAAAAAAAAATTAAACAAAAACTCAATGCTGTGCTGTTTAAGCCAAGTACCAGTAATAAAAGAGAAAAAACAAGAGAAAAAAGCCAAACAAACAAAAAAATCTATGAAGTTGAAGTAAAAAGTATGTAGAAAATGTAAGAACTGATTGTATAATGAAGTTTATTTGGCAAAGCTTTTTTATACTCCAAAAAAAAAACTAAAAGAAACTGCAATAGTTTTTCTTTTATTTTTTTCTCGAAAAAAAAAACATATCTAGCGTAACATCTACAAATGTTCAAAACAGTAACAAAATGAAAGTACAACATACAACAAACAGATTAAGGACGTTTATAAGCTGGATAAACTAAAATCTAAAAGCCAATCAAGACGAAATGATAGACAGTTTTCAAAACCATCCAAATAAATAGAAGAAAAAATAGTTTTTTTTTTTTTGTTGTTCTGTTATGGAAGAGCTAAAATATAAACACGAATTTCGTATTTTTAGCTTTAAATAAAAGCCATTTGTATTTAGCAATCAGCTTACATAAATGTCTTGTGAATGAATAGATTTCAAAAATAACAAAAAAATTAAGGAAAATCATAAATAAAATGTTAAATGTAAAACCCCAATCAATTCCTAATATAACAGGCAAGGAAAGGCTTTTTACCACCATCAAAACAGATGGCGGATATATTGATTTTGTCATTCCCTTTGTAACACATCAAAATATTTGTCACAGACCCTTATTTGCTGCAACAACGTCATAACTGTTTTGAACTAAATAATACGAAATATCCGCCATTCTATAGTCTTTCATATAATTTTATCCGTTTTCAAAAAGGTTAATAATTTTTTCCATGAGACTGTTTTTTTGTTGTAAACATCAAAATCAAAATTCATGTTTTCTCGTATATTTGACAAAAAAATAACTAACATCTACTATTCAAATCAGGTTTTATTTCTAAAATCTCATAAAACATTCAAAGACGTTTTTCTCGAAACGACTTTTTTTGAATTGTGTCGTTGTTGCAGCAAATGAGAGATATGTATATTCTGGTTCGTCATAAGATCTTAAGACGATCTCGCCATGTTCTTCCGTCTGAAAACATGATAGAGACCAATCGAAATGAGCTAACTCGCTGAAATACACATGGAATTAAGAACGCTACAAACTAAAACATGATTTTTGTATTGGCACATGGTCAAAAATATAGGAGGTATATTGATTTTGTCATTACGTTTGTAACACATCTGCCTGTCTGTCTGTCTTGAAAATACGATATATCCCAAACGTAAGAAGCTAACTCGTTGAAATATATGCAATATACATGGAATCAAGAACGCTACAAAAAATAGAATCCGTTTTCAAAAATCTGAGTATCGCAACATGATTTTAGTACATCAAAAAATATATATGAAATTCTAAGATAATGTACGTCCCTCTGACTGTCATAGCTAGAGCCAGCTGGCTGAAATTTTCAACAAATACTCTCTATAGATATGGTTTGTTTGGTACTGAAAATGGACAATATCGGTCCGTTCTTTCACCTAGCCCCCATACAAATGACTAATGGAATATTGTTTCAGCAGTCATAAATATTTTAATTATGCGGCAATCCTGATTAATTTTGCACAAATTAGTTCTAAGTACTCTCAAATTATACTGTAAAGTATGGCACAAATCGGGCAACATTTGTCCCTAGTCCCTACACAAGGTTCCCCTCAGAAAATTACTTGAACATTCATAATTGTCTTATAATAATTAATATCGTAAATAAATTCAAATCATCTGACATAGAATTAAAAATCACTCATACCACCCGTAATCTATTGTATGGCATAACTACGTGACGTATGATTAATTTTTAATTCCGAATAATTGCGAATCTTTGAATTTATCCAGGTAAACTGAGAAACTTGTTTACAAACAAGTATTTAAGTGGACTATATGTGGTATGAGTAATATTTTACAATGTTCAATGTATTTTTCATCACACCTCCTTGCTTCACTATAAGAATTTTAATAATGCCACAAATTTTACAAAAAATACAACTTAAATATAAAATTTGTTAAAATTAAAATAATCAAACCAACACTACACACAGACAGAAAAATTAAACAATTACATATGTATATTAAGGTTGTCCAAAAAAAAGTTACGAATGTTCCCAACTAAAATAATATCTTAATTCATTCTAAGATCTAAAAATGTTTGTCCTGACGTCAATATTTGGTGATTTGGATCCAAGGATAAAAAGGTTATTTTTTTAGGTTTTCATGATTTTTTTTAAATTATTCTCGAAGAAAATATATGAAATATTGATTCCGTGTGAAAAGTCTTTAAAGACCGCATTTAATGCCATATTTGAAATAATCCATTTATTTTATTTGAATTTTTCGAAACCAATTTTGAAAATAATCATTTCATGTTTGAGCTGCAATAATAATATGTTTGGGCTTTACCATAATATGATTGTGATACAATCATCATATTTTTGCATGACCATATTATGGTTTGGCACAATCATATTATGGTTGTGCTACTATAATATGTTCGTTGAACAATAGTAATTAATTATGTTTATATCGGATCATAATATTATATTTTAGAATTCTACACATAAGTAATACATTTATTATAATATTGACTTACAATAAGTAATTAAATCTTATAATAAAACAATTATTGTTCTTTCAGAGAATCTTTCTGTTCTTTCTAAGAATTTTGAATTGCGCCCTCTGTATAAGATCTATACTGGTATTGCTTGCGATTGATGGTGGATTAGCCAGTGTAAATTAGAAGCTTTTAGTTTCATGTGGAGCCGCTTCTTCTATGTGCCGACGCCAAGTAAGGCGTATATCTAAGTGAATATCTGAACATTTCCCTGAGGTACACCAGCATTGATCTCATAGTCGCTTGTCTCATAATCACCGCATGTTATCTAAACAAGCGATCCAATAGGTAAGACTGTAGTATTTTATGTGTAAGTGCATTCTAGTACTTAGACCTTTATGCCTTTAGACCTTTATGCCAAATCATAATATGACTGTTCGATTATGGTTACCACAACCATGTTTTTTCTTTGCGTGTACATTAACTTTATTTCTAAATACTTTTTTAAAGGTTTGGTTATTTTATATTTGAAAATTCAAAAGGAGGATATGAAAAACTTTAATTTTAGTTGAAAAAAATTTTAAAAAAAATGTTCATACAGGCATTACAAAACATATGAGTGAAAATATATATGTATATGTATGTATTTGATTATGTCTACAGATATAGCTATAGATAGTATTTAAAAATAATAATGCCCACCATAAAATGTAACCATGGTAAATTCATAAATTTTTGCATTAAAATAAAACTTTACTACATACATATTTGAAATATATATGCACCTATAAAAAATATTACTACATATTTCTCGTACATACGCAATCATCATAAATATAAAATATAAATATAAATAAGTGTGTGTGTTTACATATAAAATGAATTAACATTAAGTCGCAACAGACTAGTAAAACAATTGTACAAATACCATAATAAACAAAAAAAAAAAGTACACTGAAATATGAAAGTAAATTTTTAATTAGGCTTAAGTTCATTTATTAAAAATAATCTGTAATAATTCAAAGAATATCACTGAATAGTACAATTTTTAGACAATTGGCAAATTGGAATGCATTTTCTACCCTGCCAAGGGCGTCATCAACAATCTTTATTGTCAAGGTCTATTGTAAATTCCATCTACTTAACTTACTATTATTAGGAAATAGAATATGGGAAGCCAAATTCATATATTTATTATTTGTAAGTTAGACGAAATTTCAATTATTTTTATTATATATGTGTATTCTTATTATTACACTGAAATATTTAAAATAAACTCACACAATTATGAAACATACATACAGGAAGATAAAATATATATCGGAGTACCCCAGCAGTTTTGTAAGTCTGCTCCGAACTAGTGAGTTTACCTATTATTAAAGACAACAGAATTGTCGATGTGTCTAGTACAAGTTCTAGTCCAAGACTAAACTCGAATAACAAAACACAGTGACAATTAACTATTCTTCTTCTAAAGGGTGAAATAACCATTTTCGAAAAAAGTTTAAAGTGGCTACATTATATATTACTTAGAGACCTCAAAGTAACTACTGACTTCATAAAATACCTAGGTTATATAAAGTAACCAATTGACTTTACTTTGCATTATAAAAAACACATACACGTACATGACAAATGACACAAAACTATATAAATTGGAGTCATCCAAGTAATCAGACATTAGTGGAAATTACAGTTTAATAGGATACAGTGACTACTTGTTAAACTTCTGGGACACTCCTAGTAATAATGCCAGGTTATGATTGTATATGTGTGTCTGTTACTGAAATTATTAAAGTGTATATAAAATAATTTATAATGAAACACTTGAAGGATTTATGAGGCTATTTGCAACTCAGATACTTGTTCAAATAATAAAAAATATATTTATTTCATTCATAAGTGTATGTGGCAAACAAACGAACAACATAAATACATATATTGTTATGGAGCTTATGGATAGACTTAGGTATTATAAAGTGACTTAAAACAGACAATTGGTCATTTACACTATTTAAACCAGTATGTATGTGTGTGTGCCACTTCAACAAACACTCAGACATTGGTTTTTGAATCTCTATGTATGTATATTAGGCTGGCCCAAAACATAAAAGTTGTGGAGGTTTCCAACTAAGATATCGTTATTTGTTTGTCCTTGGTTCAGTATTTAGTGAGCTAAATCATAGAAAAGGGTCCTTTTTTACGTTTTATGATTTTTTTAATATTTCTAGCAAAGGAAAGAAACTGCTCATCTTTTGAGGCCAAGAACGAATCATGCCAATATCGGCCAAAATTGTTTCAAAGTGAAGCATAAGGTCTGGACTATAAAGCGGGTGAGGTAAAATTTCCCAACCACTTCATTCTAAATACTTTTTAACAGGTATTGCAACATGTAGCAGAGCGTTGTCATGGTGGAATATTACGGTTTCATGGCCGTGAGTTTTTAGGCCAATGCGCTCTTAAAAGAAATGAGTTGCGTTTGGTACAGGTTCGGATTTCAGCATTTCATAATAGATAGGACTCTTTTTCTCCCACCAAATACAGAGAATTACCTTAGCGCCATAGATATTTGGCTTTGGTGTCAATTCCGCTTCACTTACGATCTCTTTCGCTTCGAGTTATCATAACGGATCTATTTTTCATCGCTAATAATGATTCTATCACCTTCAATTCGTATGGTACCCAATTTTCCTGCTTTTGGATGAATCCTACTGCTCGCAAACGTTTTGAAACTGTTGCTTGAGTAGCTTCCAATGAGAAATAAAAAACGAAATGAATTAATTTTTTTGGGGCCACCCTAATAAACATATTTATATGTATGTATGGGTGTACTTTTAATATCAAGTTGAGGTTTACAATATAAATTGTATTGTATTTACTTCATATTTTGTTGTTTAATTTTTAAAAATCCCTGTTTGTAAAAGTCAAAACTCAAGTTCATCATTTTGTTTTACACATTTATACAAACCTGGATATGCCAAGTTTGAAATCATACATATTTTAATAATGACTCAAATTTAAAAGTCAGGACCAAGTAACAAGTGTGACCAATAATTTTTATTTGAAACTTTTACTTTTAAACTATTGAACCACAATCGATAACAATTGACACTGAAGCCTTATCTGTATTCATTTCACAATACATTATATAGCATCTATGGATATATTTAGATATTTTAAATTTATAGACAAAATGACAATATTATCTGCTTTATCGTTATCTTAGAGTGTAAACGTGCTAAGTCTCTTTACGGAAATTTTATAGGGCACACAAAATTCAGTTTTTTTTTTTTACTTATTTGGTTTGATTTATAATGATATACATAAGTACGTATGTATATACAAAGTTTAGAAGATGTTCATTGACCTCTTGTAAGTAATCATTTGGGAATTAGCTCATTTTCTATTGAATTTTTTAGAAGAATTAACACATTTCCTTAAAACTTTTTTTTATTTCAATTGCTATTTGATTTAAAGTATCTATTGTCACTAAAGTTGTTCTCAAAAGGCAATGGAGCAATGTTTATCTATCCAATTTTTCATAAAAAAATTATCGCTATTAAATAACTTATGGCGTTTTCTTTTCTGAAACAAAATGTTGCCAACATATTTTGTACCATTCATTAAAGGTTACCCAAATGTGTTGTATTTTTAACGATCACAATAGAACAAAAACCATTACCATTTATGCAATTTAGTTTCATGTGACTTCTAAATACTATAAAAACTATACTTTTGGCTTCCATTTTAACACATTTAATTAAAAAAAATACAAAAACTATTTCATTAACACAAACGAACTTCAAAAACAATAACAAGAAATGCTGTTTAAAAAGTGCTGCCTTTCTAACCCCTTGATAAAACAGCGGGTGAAACATGTAGCATATATTTGGGGTTTTAGGGCAACATTATTTGAAAAGAACCCGTTATAAGCTTACCAAACCACATTTCTTTCAGAAAAGAACTCTAAGAAGGGTGAAAGGCAGAATAACGTCATCATTTATGCCAGAAAAGAAAACGTCATAAGACGTATGCATACCACAGTATAAGAAAGAGAAAAAACAAAATAGTTTTAAATGGTTTTTAAGTAAACAGTGCATTTTTTTCAATTGAAGTGAATTGACATGTTTGCACACTAAGCTATACCGTATACTTTTTTTTTAATATTTCCTTATAATTTTATTAATCATACGCCATGTTGATCATTTTTGTCACTTTTCTTAGAAATCAATTAGCTTTAATGTTAGTTACAATATAATATTTGAGTACTTATTGAAAAGCAAATAAGGCAGATTTGATAACTAAATGGTAGAAAGTATTGGTTACAAAATTAGATTAAAAATAAATTATATATGGGCATTTCCACAGAAATTCTGTGTAATGGGACTGAAAATAATATGTTAATAAACAAATTATTTTTTTAACTTTATATCAAAAAGAAGTTACTTTAAGAATGATGATCCAATCGAAATCGAGTTTTATTATACCCTTCACCATGAATGGCAACTGTATATATAAGTTTGTCATTCCGTTTGTAATTTCTACATTTTTCATTTGCGACCCCACAAAGTGTATATATTCCAAATCGTTATATATAGCGAAGTCGATATAGACATGTCCGTCTGTATGTTGAAATCAACTTTCAATAGCCTCCAAATAACTTACAAACATAATTGATACATCAATATATCGGGAATTCTTCCGGCTCGGAGAAAATCGGCCCACAAATATCTGAGATATAAGGAAAAAACCGGGACAACCTCGATTTTTGGCCTATTTTTGACCTATGTCTGGATTACTAAGTCATTAATATAGACAATATGGATATCTAATTATAGATATTTCAAAGTCCATTCCAACTATAGTAATTTGGAGCTACAATGGGTCAAAATCGGGAAAATTATTTTTTAACCCGAAAAAATGTTTACAACAAAAAATAATTTTTTTATAATTTTATTTTCACTAATATATTTAAAAAAAAAAATTGAAAACAATTTTGAAAAAAACAAATTTTTTTTAAATTTTGAAAAACAATTTGAAAAAAAAAAAAATTTTTTTTAATTTTGAAAAACAATTTTGAAAGAAAAAATTTTTAATTTTGTTTACCTAAAAATATTTAAAATTTTTATTTTAAAGTATAATAATATTGCTACTAAAATGCTGTCGAAAAATGTAAACCAAAAAGAAAATTGTCAAGATTTCTTTATTTGTTTCACTTCAAAGTCATACGAATACTGCATCCTGGACCGTAATAAAATGTCCATATTCTGAATTTAATGTATTTAGTATATTATGTAAAAATTTCAGAGATTTTCACTATTAGTTGGTCACATTTCCATTTATTTATAAATTTTTCTAAAGAAAAATTTTACACAATTACAAACATACAACATGACTTTGGAAATCCATTGGATCAAGTATTAATAGTGTGTTGCATGTTGATGTTTTTATAGAGTAAAGTGTGTATTCAGTAGTACGTGTTGCACTTAGTTTCACTATATTTGTCTTGTTATTGTTGCTTGTTGTTTTTATTGTTGCTGTTTAAATGTCTGTTACAATAACTGGTACTTCATACTGACATAAACATGTTGTATGCTCACACACACACACACACTTACCAATACATAAAACAACATAGTTTTCTAAACACACGCACATTCATATGTATGTATGTATTTGTGTATATGAACACACAATTTAGAAAACTAACCACACTTATGTATGTTTAAACACACATTCATTGTAACAAGTACATGCATGCAACACATAACAACATGTTCATATTAATACCATGCAACATCATTCATATGTCTAATGTTTCACATACTACAACTACATAGCTGCAACAACAATGTATCTAGCATGTGTGTTGTGTGCAAATATGTAATACAAATAGTAGAGTACAGCCAACATGGTAAGCGGAAGTGCGTAATTTCTCATTTTAAGCCAATGTATACAAGTTTGTACTTCTACTAGACAAACAAACATGAGCATACGCCAACACATTCTATGTTATATATAAACACATGTGTATGTGTACATATATATAGTAGGTTTATCTTTTGCTCTTGTATCGTGTCTAAATAGTTTAACTTGAACATTTTTAATTCAACCAAACGATCATTGTGTGTAACAAAGTGTGTTTATTTGTTTTTACATAAGTATGTGAATTTCTTTATATATCATGTGTGAGTGTGTCTGTAGAGTTTTGTTTTTTTTTAACATGTTCTGGTCAATTAAACTTTTAATGGTTTATTTTATTTGAAATTTTGCTATATTATTTACACATTTAAAGTTCAAACTATTTAAACCACAACATTAGCAGCAATAAAAAAAATGCCAAAACTTAACAAGGAGTTATACTATGTCTAGGTTATGGTAAATAACACTGTGCTACAGTGAAAAATCAGACATCAATCTTCATATTTTTGACATTTTATAGTTGTGGTCAAATTTTTTTTTTTTATATTCTTCAATTGTCGAATACCAACTCAATTATTTCTTAATCTTTATTAAATTCTTAAAAGGTATAAAAATAATATTGTTACGAAATATCATTATCAATTTGTATTTAAAGGTTTGTAACATTTTGTTTCCACTTTATAAGCAAATAGCTGAAGGAAATACTTAACGGTTGAAACTATTAATCAGTTTACTTTAGAGTTTCCAAAAAACCGAAGAATTTCAAAACCGCGTTTTCGGTTTTAAAAAATTGAAAACCGATCGGTTTCGGTTCGGTTTTTCTTATAATGATTCTTTTTAGTATATTAAATTATTTTACTTACATGTATATAAGAAAGAATCAAGGATAGAGGGCATAATGATGTTGTGGTAACAAAAACTATTATTTAAATTTCTATAATAATGAACCTATAAGCAGGAAATTAAGCACACATGATCCTGACTAAGTTAGAATCTTTGTGGTACTGGTTTTATTCTAATAATACGTGTATAATGAGCTAAAATCCACATTATAATGAATCAGGGTTGGCAAAGTTGGTACATTTGTACTTTTTTTGGTACAATTCGAACTTGTAAAGTACAATGGTACACCAATTACAAATTTGGTACAATTTTGAAAACAAATTTACATTAAAAAAATATAACTTAACTTATTTTTACTTAAATTTTATCGAAAATCATCTTCCTTTAGAAGATGTTGACAGAGGAACGAACGCAGCACAGTGGTCTAGAAACGTTTTTTTTTTTTTTTTTTTGGGACGTCATTTACCTTAAAAACTAAAATAGAAGCAGAAGTTTGAAACAAACAAACGAAACGTTGGATGAAGAATGAAAATATTTTGATATTTGGATTTTTATTTATACATTTGGTAACAAATGATTGACCATAAATAAACGGTAAGATTGGAATCTTAGAAACTAAAATTGTCAACATCATTGGTCATAAATAGAAAACTAGATAAAAAAAATATGATATGGTGATTTTCCACAAAGGAAACTATTAAATTTTAATTAATGTAAAATTTTCACAACAAAATTACAGTGCACTCGCGGTAACGTGAACACCGTCTAACGTGAACACCGCCTAACGTGAACAAGCTTTAGTTTACATTGACTACTCTGTAACGTGAACAAACTCAGAAAGCTCTATAACGTGAACAATTTTTTTCACTGCATTTGTTTTCTAAGCATGTAGACAACACTGAAATACATACATTAAATTCGATTTTTAGAGTTTAGGGAATCCCCTTATATTAAAAATGTGTTTATATCCTCTAAATTAATATTTTTTGTATGGCAACGAATGAGTAATTTTATTTGCTATGTAATCCATTTTAATCAATAATTCTTGTTTTATATTTTAATAATGAAAATAATAATAAAAGAATTTCACGTTCCAGCGTGTAAAACAGGTTTATATTATAAAAATTTTATATTTTTTCCATCAAATTCGACAATCGCTAACGTGAACCATTTCACTAACATTAACTCCCTTGGTTTTAATTAGTTCACGTTACCGCGAGTGCACTGTATAATTTTTGACAGTTTTTGTTTTGAAATACCGAAATTCCTAAAACGGGGAAAATGTGTTTTTAAAAACCGAGATTTTTTAGAAAAGTACCTACTGTGACGTTATTTACCTTATGATAGTAAAAAAAAACTTTGTATTATTTAAGAAACATAAATGGTTATACAAATATGGAGATTTTTTAAAAAAAAAAACCTTTTAATAATTTTTTACACAAATCAACATTTTTTTTTTTTAATTCGGATCATAAATGGATATTTTGCGATTTTTTTTTTAAATTTGAGACCCGAGGCTACTAACCTTGATAGGCCACTCACTGGCCCCCACTAGTGCTAGGAAGCTTAACAAGTGTAAATTATCTCGAATTTACACCCGTAACAATATCTCCAAAAGTTACCGAGATACCGAATTATTAAAAAAAAAAAACACACATTTCTTAACCACTGTTCACAGGTAGAAAAAATTGATACGTCTACTCGAATACTCGAAACTTCAAATAAAATGCTCAAAAATGTGAAGAAATTTTGTTTTATAAACTCTTTCATTTCATGATTGAAATCTTTAATATACCTATATATCCCCTCTTATATAATCTTCCTTTTTATAGTTCCCCTCTTTCTATAGTTATCTACCATTAAATTAATATCGTGTTCATAAAATCCTCCTATCAAATAGAATTCCATTTGCACTGGCAACTCTACTCTGTTTGCCAAACATTTTAGTTGTTACATTGTCTCCTCTAAAATCGTTCGTTTTAAATTCGTCTTTATAGTTTGTGTGTCCGTCATTACTAGAAAATTAAATAAAGTGTAAAATAAAATATTTAACGTTTAAGATTGTTAAAAAAATAGTTATTGAACATTATAATAAGTGATTGTTGTGTTAAAATAAAGTTTTTGTTAAAATAAAGTGTAAAAAATGCAAAATCATCAATAAGATGTGTATGCAATAATTTTGTTTTTGTTGTATCTAGTGGTTGTTGTTGTTGTTTTTGTTAACTAAAGCTCTTTGAACATGATTTTGTTTGTGAGTCGTGTGAGTGATGCTGTGCATTCAAAGGTGTTGTTGTTAGTTATTGTTTTTGAATAAGAAAAAGAGTGAATGAGTAATAAGTAAAAGCAGAGAAAGAAAAAAAATTGAGTAGGGAAGCATCATAGAGTTGCCAATATTTAAGCTAGTGTAAATAAATCGGTAATCGGTACGGGTATTTAATTGTAACATAATAATGTAATAAATCGATATGTAAAGAAAAGTAAATTGTATTTCAGGTGAGTGTATTATTTAGAAACAATAATTTTTATGTATTAATTATTTACTGAATTTATATTCTCAAATTTTTAAACAAGTGATTTTTGTAAAGGTTCATATTAGAAGTAAATATAATACCTATTAAGGGCCTTATTCAAAAACAATTTTTAAATTTAAACAAACTGTTATAATCAAATTGTGTATGGAAATTTTGGTTTAAATTTTAATTTTTATTATGATTTTCGTTTTATCTAATTTAAATACACATCTATCTGTGATAATATTTTTATAAAAAATCTATTATTTGGCTGAAAAATTTGATAAAAATCTAGAACGTCTGTATATGTGATGATAGGTATTTTTAAAATAAAGATTTTATGAAAAGTTTACAATTACACAAGATTTTCATAAAATCATTTAATTAATGAATAAAAAGAATAAGTGTTGATTTTAAATGGGAACTAAATGACAATTAAAAAATGTTTACTTAAAAAATATAATTTGACTTAAATTTAATTAGAATATGTTGACAGAGGAATGAATACATATGCATATGTACATATATGGTAATTACTTGAAACAAAGATTTTAAAAGTCACATTTTGTATAGAATTTTGAAAAATATATTCGCAATAAAAAATTTGTTTTGGTACAATTATGGTCAAAAAGTTACAATTATAAAGGCTGATTGGTACAATTTTAAAATGTCAATTACCATCCCAGTAATGAATCAATAAACATGAAACTAGAGACATGTTTTCCTGAATTATTATTAATTTACAAAGGGAGACTTAATAGTACTATTTCCTTCTTCATATTGCGGTGGCGAAACGCACCGGTTCAGCTAGTACTTCGTACTTTTGTCGGATATTTGAAAATAACTAAGACTTTGTTAGAAAATTGTTTTTTTTTAAATTAAATAAATAGTCATTTGAAGTTTAAGTGTCAGGATATACTCGTAGATTATTATGTTATGTCATGCTTTATTAACAGGCTTCCTTGCCTAGCCTGCGAAAGGCAATTATTGTAATACAATTTAAAAAATTTAAACAAATCTTAAGATATTTTCACCGATCTGTTTTTAGAGATATTGGATGAATAATTGGATGAAAAAGTTTGTTTCTAATTTCTAAATTTTGAATTTATCTATTGAAAATAGATTAAAAGTAAAAATTTAAGAATAATTGTCGGTTTCGGTTTTAGGCCTTCAAAAACCGCGGTTTCGGTTAAAACCGAATTGGAAACTCTAGTTTACTTTATATTCCATTTTAAGGAGGATGAGTCAGGCCTTATTTTTTATACATATAGATTATAAACAATGTTGATAACAAGCTGTTATTAACATTGTTATGGAAGATAACAACATTAAATGTGAATCGAGTGATTCCGTTAAATAATGTGGGAGTAAATAAACCACGTTATTACCTTTAAAAAACGGTGGTTTATTTCCTTTAAATAAATCGTATTTTATCAATTGCAAATAAAAGCGATCAGTAGTTTAAAAATTGTAGAAACTCTTTATTTATTTATATTTACCAACAATTTAAATAGTCACTCTCTCTTATTACACATAATTTAAAAACACACTTTATAATTTACAAGAATACACTGGTAATACAGTCGGTGTTAAGTCTTACAGCACCTACGATATACTTACTCACTGACTGTTACTATTTATATACACAACGCCATCTTCTAGAAGTCTCATGAATTATATAATGGAAAAAATAGAATGTTCTATTCCACAATAATCACCTATAACTTTAAAAGCTACTAACTAGTTTTTCTATACTAATGTATGAATTTAATAAAAGTTCAAAAAATTTTCTTTTAAGATCTTTTTTAAAATATGTGAATTGATTAATAAATGCTTGGGTTACTAACAACCTACACTAGTTTACTTGACTAGTTGATTCATTATTTTAAAATATTTTATTTTTGTAGCATAGTGTAACTATTACAAGTGATTTCCTAGACTTTAAGTTGAAAATCTTTTGCTAAATATGAATAAGCTGAAGAGATTTCTTTTATATATTTTGTACAGGTAGTTGTTTGTTAAATGAATTTGAAAAGTGTTAAAAACTAGTAAATATTGGGAGATGGGTTTAGAATAAGTAGCAAGTAATTCCCAAACTTTGTTGTTTCATGACCCACTTTTTCATTAAACATTTCTTTATTTCCCCCGAAGAAAACATTGTAAATCAAATTCGTAGTTCTCGGATTTAGTTTGGTTTAAACGGGCTTAGGGTTTTCATTGTTATTGTTATACAATTTAGTCATCCGAAGGTTCTGCATCAAGGTCAAGATGAAATAATTGTGCTATTCATACAGGGTTAGGTTAGAAATACATTGGACGAAATGAAGTTTGGATGGCTGCCTACTATAATTATTTCAAAATTTGTACATGTTTTTAACAATATTATGGTCACTATAATCATTGATATGATTGCAATAACCATAATATGGTCATGTTATGATTCACATGGTTGTACAATCGTATAAATGATAGCAGTAAATAAGTATATATTTGTGAAAACCATTTTTATGATGAAGAATTTACCATATTGTGTTGTTCTCGGTTTTTGGATATAATAATCTAAGAATATGACATGATTCATCATGAACATGATTGCCATAAACATATATTTATTTAATACAATCATATGTATGATTATAGTTACCACAATCATATAAATAATTAGTGTAGCTATAATTTTGTTAAAAAACTTGTAAAAACGTTGAATGGTTACAGTAAACATGTACAACTATAATTTTTCTCGGGGTAAAGTTCAATATGATCTATAGTTGGATATTGCTTTATCTCGTGGTCAGTTGTACCAGAACAACATTGTTATACCCTTCACAATGAGTGGCAAGGGTATATATAAGTTTGCCATTCCGTTTGTAATTTCTACATTTTTCATTTGCGATCCCACAAAGTATATATATTCTGGATCGTTTTATATAGCAAATTCGTCTGTCTGTATGTTGAAATCAACTATACGTAGCCCCCAAATAACTTACAAACACAATTAATACATTAATATATCGGGAATTCCGGGACAACCTCGATTTTTGGCCTATCTTTGATCTATATTTGGATTACTAAGTCATTAATATAGACAATATGGATATCTAATGATAGATATTTCAAAGTCCATTGCAACGATTTATATAAGATTTTTTAACTTGGACCTACAATGGGTCAAAATCGGAAAAATTATTTTTTAACCCGAATTTTTTTCACTAATAAATTTCAAACATTTTTTTTTTTTAAATTTAAAAAAAAATTTGGAAAAAATTAAAAAAAAAAAAAAATTGAAATTTTAAAAAAAAAAAATGTAATTTTGTTTACCTAAAAATATTTAAAATTTTTATTTTAAAGTATAATTTGGTGAAGGGTATATAAGATTCGGCACAGTCGAATATAGCTCTCTTACTTGTTTGTTCTCCTCTATGTCAGCAATGACTGGTGGACGAATTCCAAGTTTCCTTACATTATTTAAAGCTAACGTATACGAGTTCAGATCCAATGGATATTCTACATTCCGCTCGTATAGTTATGCCTTCTTAGCAAGCCTATGGGAAGGCTCCAAACGTTTTATATTGTAGTTTGTATGACATCCCAGAAAGAACTACTCTGTCAACATCATATTATGTTTCATGACTAGCAGAACCTTGGTTTTCTGTTGAAGATGGTATTCCCAAGAATTTGGAGTGTCTGACAGTTTTTAAGATTGACTTTTGTCAACTTTGAATATTTATCTATTGGGTATCACGCACTGAATCAACGTATTTAAATAATCTCTGAAAATATATAGTTACCATGAATTTTAATTTATTAATCGTAAAACTGTTTGTTTTTATACCCTACATCCCTATACAGTGGGAGAGTATATTACGCTTGTATTGGTGTTTATAATGCTCACAAATATTACACAACCGCTTGACTCAGAATCACTTTCTGAGTGATTTAACGGTGTCCGTCCGTCTGTCTGTCCGTCCATGTAAATTTAACAGCAATAAGTTCCATATATACACAAATTCTGCCACATAATTTTATGAGGATCGGTTCATAATTAGTTATAGCTCCAAATATTTTACAAGTATTAATATCGATATAAAATTCAACTCAAATTACTTCAATTTGTTTGCGATCAGTCCATAATTTGCTCATATACTCGGTGTAGAGTATTATGTTGCCTTTTGCATTTATTAGCTTCTCTTGAGTTACCATTTCCTTAAGTCCATTGAATGTTATTGACGCATATTCATCACGGTTTTCCACAACACTTTTTTACTTTGGAAATGCTTGTTTATATTACAAAAATTATTTGATTTTCAACATTCTCTTCGTTTGCTCAGTTAATACGAGGGTAGTAAAGATATTCGTGGTTAATCTTAAATCAAAATATTTCGAACAAGCAATACAGCTAAATTTATTTCAAAGTATTGGAGACTATTATACAAATTTTGGCCTTATGTATAAGTATAACCCAATCAAGGACTTTTCAATTAAATTTAGTAGATCGTTCTTATTTAGCTTAGTCACCAATCGAAATATTTCTCCCCCATTCTGTTAATTATGTTACCAACCTCGTAATGAATACATCATCATCATAGCATTGTTATTTATGTGTTCTATGAACGTAAATATATTTCTATCATAGTCATCATCATATATTAGTAATTTGAAACTGCAGGTGTCATGTTGAACTTTACGAAGCCAAAATACAGCTACTTTTTTTTACAGCATAAAAATACAGATACAGATATAGAAACACATACATACATACATAAATGAATGAAACAGCAGTGAAGACCACAAATGTATGTGTATGTATTTGTGGCAAAATATAGTAAAACTTCATTTTGGTTACTTCTTTCTTTTTGCATGCCATAAACCATATCATGATTTCAGGTTTTCTTTCATTTTACCAGGTTTTTTGTTTTGTAGATTTTGTACTGTTACACCCTTAAACCAAATAAATCGTAGTATTCATGATGAATTTTTCTATACCTCTTCTATGGTTACGTTTGTGCTTTAGCAAACAGTTGAAAAAACCGCATAAGTTTTCTACACCTCGTTGAAATAAACCAAGTATGCAAAATGTTTCTATTAAGGGGTAACTAGACAAAGGACAAGTATAGGGATACAAATATTCATAGAAATTTAAACACATTTACTGGCTACCTTTTGCTATGCTAGTATTGTATTGTACTCGTTTTGCTGAAAAGGCTTGACTGCCTGTGTGTATGAATGACCCCAACAAGGAAAAAACATTCAAAATTTAAATCTAAAAACCACATGTGCAATATGACGTTTTTAGTTTGCAACTGTCAGAGCAAGTGGTTTGAATCATACACCTACTTTTTCTGGTGAAGTAGTGGTAGAAGTTTATGCAAGTGTCAGTTGTAAATGAAAATTCTATTAAATTAAATATCACCGTAAAGAAGTTTCTTTCTTGTTTTGTAGTTGGCAAATAGAGACATTTATTGTTATTCACAGGTTTTGTAAATAGTAGGAAGGAAAATTCAAGCTAATTTTTATTAAAACTGCCAACTAAAGCAAAAAGTTTTTTGGAAAACTTTATGCTGCTTTCATCATAAAGTTTTAGAACCGTATTTGCAATGAAATATTTAAATATTTCTCAAACAAACAATAAAACTTTAAACGAATTTCTAGTTTATTTTAATACAATTTTAAACAGTTTTATGTTAAATAATCATAATTTTTCTACTTTTAACACTGTGTACTGCCCTCTATTTGTTGTTAAAAATTACATATGAGTCTATGCTCACTTTTTGTATCATCAGAGAGAACGAAAAGGTTTCCAATTGGCACTTTTCAAACTGGTGGATATTAATTGTAAATTAGGATTTCTGAAATCCTAATTTATTTTATACAAAACTAGGCAACATAGGCAGAATTAAAATTTAAAAGAAAATTTAAAAAACTTTTAAAAACTTATGTATTTTAAAACATGTTAAAAAAGAAACAAATTCACAAATTCAAAGTTACTACATATTAATAATCACTTTAAAAAATTTGTCTTGGAAATTAAATTTTAATTTTTTAATGGAAAATCAAATTAATTTATTTATTTTTCTTTGATTAATATTGTCTAATTTTCTTTTGTTATATATTACCAGACATTATATAATTGGGGATCTACTTTATATTGCATATTTTACCTTGACAAAATCCTTAGACATTTGATTTTATTTAATTTAATTTAAAACATCTTCATCATCATCAATTAACAAAATTCTAAACTTTCAAGTTGCCAGCACATGTGTTAAGTACCTGCTGAAAAAGAAAAAGTTCAACAAAATAATTAAAATATTTTTTTGTTTGTTTCCCAAAAAAAAAGTTTCGTAGACTGTTGTGAAAAGTCAAGGTTTATTTTTTTTTTTTTGGAATTTTAACACTTTCATAAAGAAACCTCAGACATTGGGAACTCTTAACATTTTACCATTTTTATGTTAATTTTATAAATATTAAAAAATACACAGGGAAAAAGAAAATATCAATATAATTAACTTGAATTCCAAACAAAATATTCATGAATGCAGTATAATGCATATTCTTTCTGACTGTCTCTTATGAGTCATGTAATTTTTAAAATCGTAAAAATGTCCTTACAAACTCATCCATAACTTTTAATAATACACTTTTATTATGAATTTAATTGTAGTACCTTAAAGATGTGAGTTAAAACTAAAATATTTCAAAAACCGATTAATATTAAAAATGCAGTATCTACTACATTTTTGGAAGTTTTCAAGATTAACAGATGACAAATCGAATGGTGTTTTCTTTTGTGGCATAAATGATGCCTTTTTTCTGCCTTCTGTAGTTTAGTAAGCTTATAACGTTGCCCTAAAACCCCAAAAATATGCTACATGTTTCACCCGCTATTTTATCAAAGGGTACCACTTTTTAAACTTATTTTATTGTTACTATTTTGAAGTTCGTTTGTGTTAATGAAATATTTTTTTTTTATTATTTGAATAATTGCATAAATGCTAATGGTTTTTGTTCTATTGTGATCGTTAATAAATGGTACAAAATAGTTGGTTTTTGTTCTATTGTGCTCGTTAATATATGGTACAAAATATGTTGGCAACATTTTGTGTCAGAAAAGAAAACGTTTTTACTTTCCCAGAAGGCTCTACAAGATATTGTTAGTCTTTGTTTCTTTAAGAAAAGTTCTTCATTTTGAGTCTCGGTCTTCCCCATTCGCGCTTTTCTTCCTATAGGTCATTGAATACTTGTCGTGCTGAAGTGTCTGCACTTGTTGTTCCAATAGTTGTAATTTGATGGATCTCAGTCAGAGTAGATCTTTTATAGCTCGTGTTTTATTCGTAGCCTATATACTCCGTCAACGCATTTAAGTTCATAGAATTTTCATAGGATTATCCTCTCGAAAATGAAAATAGCAGTTCCATCTCGTTTATCCATTCTAATGATGTCAATATAATCGGCAAAGGTCCTAGAAGCTGTCATTCTGTTCACTGCTGCTTTCTGCAAGATTTTCACCGGAAGTATATTGAAGAAACTGCACGATAAGAATTACCTGAGACCTCTTGTATTAATAAAAGCTTCGGACATGAAATTTCCCATTGTTTACTTGGGTCAGTCAGTGTCATTCTGCTTTGCATTTTGATAGTCTCTTCCAGGATTTGTTGCAATTGAAGACGTTGTTGTGTTTGTGTAATAAATTTCCATCGAATTTTCTTGATATCGACGATATCAATTTAGTACTCATCAAACATTTCAGTCAGTTGGATAAAGAAACGTTCTCTGTGGAGTGTTCGAACATTCTAGGTGCTTATCCTTAAATCGTGTTCCTTATAAGGATTGCGTGGATCGTCATGTTGGGTACTTTTCGTAACGGGTTACATAGCTAAGTTGAACCTCTTGATCTGAGAAAAGGTTTCTTTACTTACATCAGCCAAATTTTTTATGATTATCAAAGAACAGCGTTGTCCAGGAGTCACCACGACAACGTAGTGAATGTACTTGAAATATATGTAGTTATTAAGGATAGTATTGCATTCACCTAGTTGACCAAGTCAGTTACTTTACCTTATGACACACATCTCCAGATAACTTGATGAAAAAGCCGGCACACAAAAAATAATGTCATCATGACCAACGATATTTAAAGATCACTCGTTATTAACAATATCTAATGTGAATTTCTTTGAAATAAACAAAAACTAATAACAATTTTGAAAAAAATTCATAAAATCCTTGATTTACAACAAAATTTTGCCACCAAATTTATTTCAGTGTTCAATACCTTAACAACATATGTCAATATTTGTTTCTACTCTTTCTCTCTGCATCCCTTTTCTATACTACTTGCTGCGTATAGTTTACTCTTGTTCTCTGTCTCTAAGTTTTATTATTTAATGTATTTTGTAAATCCAATTTATATTCATGAAATTTTAAATTGGCCTCATCATGAATGTTAGAAGAACATCATTAACAACAACCACAACAAAAAGAAGAAAAACTTTCTTGTGTGTATTTTATTTTTGAGTCATTATAAATTCATTTCAAACTTACAACATCAGTTGCAGGGTTATTAAATTTTTGTTCAAAACACACACAACCCCCATACTATTTAAAATGTTTACCTTTTTGTCACTTTTATCCAACACTAGACCTACACGTACGCATTTTAACTACTAATACAACTTCCATTCTCCACCAACTCTTGTTGGTGAGTGGGTGTATGTGTGAGTGCGTCGGAAAATTGAACACTAACTCATTTATGAGTTTGTGAAAAATTGCTGAAATTCACGTTGGATTTAATGTTGTAATAATTTTGTTTAGAAAATTCTGCCAGCAGAGATGACAATAAGTCACTTGATTTATGTGTGTTTTAATAAATCGAGAGCGAAAGGGAGATCCTGTGTATGTAAATGCAAATCTGTTAGTGTGAGAAGGTATTTTAGTGTTGTCAGTTTAAATTGTCATATGATCTCTGTTAAGAATATTAAAAGTGCGTAAATTTTCTAGTTAACATACTATAAAGGGATAGAGTAATCGATTTAACAAAAGTGTCATGTTTGGAATTTTAAAATTGTGTTTGTTGTTATTGTAATGAAATTAGATTTTCATTAAGTAACAAGCATATGGCAATAAATTATATGACAAGGCTAGGGAGTTTCTAAAAAAAATTTTTGTTTAGAAGAGGTCAAACAATAATTGGCACAATGTTGCTGTTAATATAAAAAGGTTTTAAGGTAAAAAAAATAGTTTGACTAAAAAGGTTTTTGAATGAAAAATTTGTTTGTGCAAAAAAAAATGTCATTACAATTTTGAAATATAGAAATTTTAAAAATTGTAATGAAATTAGATTTTCGTTAAGTAAGAAAAATAAAACAATAAATTATATGACATGGGTAGGGTGGTAGAGTCGATATAAATTACAACAAAATGTTGCTATTAATTTATAAAGGTTTTAAAGTAAAACAAATTTTTGACTAAAAAAGTTTTTTAATGAAAAATTTTTAGTGAAAACAATTCAGTGATCCTATAAATATTTTCAAAATTTCAAAAATGGGGCTATAAAATACTCAGCCATAACTCCAACTTATATTTGAACTTTTTTTTTTTTTTTTGTAGCACAATGTGTAAATCATTGTTCGATTGTTCCAATAATCTAAAAGTCGGCTAGAAACCTATTCCCAAACATTTTAACAAAATGGGATAACGTTTATAGGTTGAGAGCTTAAAAATGCGGTATTGACTATAGATGGTGTTTTCTTCTGAAGGCTGTTTTTGTTTTTAATAAATTTTATTTCATTTTGAATGGTACATATCTGAAATTTATTCTCATCTAGTTATTGAACATTATAGTGTAAGAACAAAGTTTTTTTTGCTTCCAAAAAAAATCGCATTTTGTACCAAAAAAATGACTTATGCGAGAAGTTTTGCTTTATTTCTTTAATTTGAAAAATGTCGCGCTGAAGAAAACCAATTGCCCACCAATGCTTATGGTAAATGTTCTCCATCGGTTTTAATGTGCAAGAGAAGGTTTGTGCGGTTCAGAAGTGGTGATTTTGACACGGAAGACAAATATCGCCCAGGTCAGCCAAAAATGTTTGAAGACCAAGAATTGGAGGCATTACTCTATGAAGATTGTTGTCAAACTCAACAAGAACTTGTAAAATCATTAAGAGCTACTCTAACAGCAATTTTGAAACGTTTTTGCGTGCAGCAGGATTCACTCAAAAGCATTGAAATTGGGTACCATACGAGAGACCTTGAAAGACGATTTTGTATGTCCGAAATACTGCTGAACGCTATAAAAGAAAATAATTTTTGCACCGAATCATTACTCACGATGAAAAATGGATCCATAACGATAACCAGAAGCGTAATAGATCGTTTGTGAAGCCTGGCTAACCAGCCGAATCGACACCAAAGCCAAATATCCATGCCGCTAAGGTAATGCTCTGTAGTTGGTAGGAGCATAAGGATCCTATCTATAATGAGCTGCTGAAATCTAACCAGACCATCACAGGGAACCAGTACAGAATGCAACTGATTTATTTGAAGCGAACATTGGCCGAAAAACGCCCAAAATATTTTTCCAGAGATGACACCGTAATATTCCATCGTGACAACCCTCGGCCAAATGCTGCAATACCTGTTAAAAAGTATTTAAAATGAAGTGGTTGGGAAGTTTTGCTTCACCGGCTTTATAGTCCAGACCGTGCCCCGTCCGACTACTATTTGTATCGATCGATGCAGAACGCTCCCTCTGGGATTCTATTCACTTTGGAACAGAGTATCCGATATTGGCTTGATTCGTCATTGGCCTCAAAAGATGAGCAGTTGTTTTGGCCCGGAATCCATATGTTGTCAGCTAACTATGGCCAATTCTTTGAATAATTTATATTATATAAATGTACAAAATTAAAGCAAAAAATTTTTAAAAAATCTTACATTTTTAAGTCATACAAAATAGCAGTATTTTTCAATTAAACATTTTCTAAAGGGGCCTATAGACACATATTGCTGACCGCTACTGCCGATGAACCCTTCGTATACGTGTGTGATTGATATTTAAAAACAAAAATATTATTATTTTCTATTATTCAGTAACTAAAGGGGCCCATAGACACATACAGCTCATGCTCAAGCAATAAGCAAGTGTTGGTAAATTTGAAATTTTTGTTTATGTATGCGACACACAGACAATGCAGTATGAAAAATCAAAATTCTTTTGATTTTGAAATGAACATCAAATTTAAAAACAATATTTCAGAAAAATGAAAAAATTCTATTGTTCATTTGAACAACTGTCAGCAGTATGAGTTCATTTCAAAATCATATTTCGAATCCCAAATTTTACATTTTCAAAATTTTTTTAAATGAAATTTCTACAAATAGTTTTCGATTCTAATAAACACTAAATGGAGATTAAAAATAAAAATGTTAACAGTTTTATCTATTATGGGATAGCGTGGGGTCTAATATGAATTTGATGGATTTTGATGAAATTTAGTTTTTGGTAAAACATTTTTTTAAATTATTTCTTAGAAATTCATTTCGTAGACTAGTCTCTAACACTAAATTTCAGATTGTTTCTTTGGGCTGCTAATTTACGTGTTCATAATTATAAATCTTTAAGAAAATCTTGGTTCAAATTTGTCAAATACATCAAAGTTAAACCTCTACAGTAAAAATTATTAAAAATAAAATATATAAAATGTTTGCACTCTACTGCATCGTAACCTTAGCAAAGATAATTTTTTCATATTCTTCAATATGACATATAAGTAATTAAAAACAAAAACCGCATTCAAATGATTCGCCATCTATTGTAAATCCCACAATTCTTAAACATACACCCAATATTTGATTTGAGTTTTGGAATATTTTGTTAGATTTTGTTAATATATTCCTGTAATTTGACATAAATATGGAACGTATACTTAATATTTAATAAGTATAAGTAAAATATTTATCATACGTCACCATGAGAATACGAAAAGTACTTGGATACCAAATATTTTTTATTATTGTTTCTTATCATATTGATCTTTAAATTTGTATAAATAAAGACGAAAAAATAAAAAATTAAATAATGTAAATTTAATTTTTTCACTTGAACACCTTCAGCCCATGTTAACTTGATATCAAGCAATTTCAAACACATATAATTTACAGTATATATGTATCTTTGTTAACTTTATTTCTTCCGATTTTGAGAAAAATTCGCTAAACATATACCCTTTGTAATCCTTAAAACATTTCCATTTTTAATACTTGAAATTTAAAAAATATCGCGATTTTATTCACGATTTAATTTTTTTTAAAAATCAAGAAAATTTACTTGGGCTTTACATTTTAAATACTCGTTTTTATGAAGCCGATGACGGATTTTATTGATTTAAAATGCATTTGAATTGCATTTGAATTGAATTTATATTATGTTTTTATGAGCAGACTAAAGAGCCGTTTCACATTAGGCAGTTTAGTTGCGCAATTTTTGTATAGGTTGGTAAGGTCGGCTTAAGGATTGACTTGCTTGTAGTGGGCAAATCGATCCCCACTCTAACCCAAAATAGGCACAACTACCAAATAATGCTCTTGCGCCATTAATATATTGAATCATTATTCAGGAAAAGATCAGATGTATTTCACTTTCTAATTTATTAGATTAATATTATACTTGAATCTAAATAACTCTTCAGTAAAGCACTATTTACACTATACAAATTCTAATTTGTGTTGTGTCAATATAACTGATCATTAGATGATTCGAAACTACTTTTTCCATATAGAGTTAAGGCGATACTTATACATTAGGAAAGTTCCTGATCCTCAGATAACATCAAACTAATTTTTATTTTCAATTCCGATAAAATCTCACATAGTGTAAAGTTATGTTAAATAAAACACATCATTAATATTAATAGTATGATAAATATTTCCTCTTGAATTTCTCCAAAAATTCCAATGCCTTAGAGTAACCAAAAATGCAGTTTATGCATGAGTGCATTAGTATTTGTATGTGGGAGTATTCGAAAATGTATGTAATAAATTATGGTTTTAATATTATGCCAACAATTCAATGTAAATTGACAGGTTTAGCAGTTTGAAACCAACACTATACACCAACATACCACTACACACAAATATTGCAAACGTATGTGTTCGTATGAAAGTATTGAGTATCATGTTAAAATCTGACATTATAACACGTTATAGTATTAGAGATTTAAAAGTATTTGTGTACAAAAATACAAACTTTACGAATTTTATATTAGAGATGTAAGATAGAAAGAGAAAGAGGGAAAGGGAAAAAGAGAGAGCTACTAACTAAACGAAACTAAGTAAACTAAACCAAAACCAACAAAGTTGTAAGGAAGTATTTGTAGAGGATTTTGTAAAATAAAATGCTTCTCTAACACCATAAATATTTATACTCCTGCCAGCCAGACTGTCTAACTATTTGTCTGTCTGTGTAAAAGTAAGCTTATAAACATTTATGAGCAGACATATTGCTGCATATTTATACATGTTGTTAAGTGCAAGTGAACTAACCTTTTGCATTATATTTTAAGCAGTTTAGATGATTATAGACAAACTATTGAGGAAACTAAAAGAGTGCTTAATTTTTGAGCACAAAATTTTTGTATATATTTCACTAATATGTAGTAATAAAATTATTTGATATTTTCATTACAAAGCCTTCAACTTTAGAATTATTATCTGTCATAAAGAAAATTTCACTATTTTTTATAATTTGAAAGGAAATTTAACTTAGCTCCAGTTCATTTATTATGCTACTCACAGAACTTGCTGCACAGCCCTCGTTTAATATATGCTCTATATATGACTACACCTCACAGCATCGCTATGTTCTTCCATTATAGGCACACACATGATGGCTTAAAATTTTTGTGGTATTGAATTTAATCCAATTACCATTATTGCAATTATAATACCTGGTCATTGGAGAATTTAATTTTTGATGAATACAGAAAAATTATGAGGTCGTTATAATTTGTTTTCTTGTTGTTGTTTTTATTTAGATTCATAAAATAACAAAGCAGCCGCAAAAGTTTAGAAAAAATAATAAACTATGCAAGATTTTTGCAAATTTTTAGCTTTTATTTTAAAACATTTGTACAATATAAACATTTGTACAAAATAAATGTATTCAAAGTATTGGCTATCCCATCTTTCTGACAACATATGGATTTAGAGCCAAAAAAACTGCTCATCTTTTGAGGCCAAGAACGACTGAAGTCAATATAGGATACTCTGTTACAAAGTGTAAAAATGGGGTTCCTTCGACTGTACTTGATTGTTCGCACGCAGTGAACTACCACGTTAACTGAAGCGTATTCCAGAGAGAGCGTTCTGCATCGATCGAAACACACAGTAGTCGGACAGGGCATGATCTGGACTTTAAAGCGGCTGAGGCAAAACATCCCAACCACTTCATTCTAAATACTTTTTAACATATATTTCAACATGTGACCGAGCGTTGTCATGCTGGTTGGCCGAGTTTCACAGAAGATCTCTTACATTTCGGGTTATTGTAATGGATCCTTTTTTTCATCGCAAGTTATGATTCGGTGCAAAATTGATTTTCTTTTATAGCGTTCAAGCATCATTTCGAACATGCAAAATCGTCTTTCAAAATCTCTCGGCTTCAATCCGTATGGTACCCAATTCCCCTGCTTTTGGATGAATCCAGCTACTCGCAAACGTTTTGAAAATTGCCGATTGAGTAGCTCCCAATGATTTTGCAAGCTCTTGTTGAGTTTTACAACAATCTTCATGAATTAATGCCTCTAATGCTTAGTCTTCAAACTTTTCTGACTGGCCTGGGCGATCTTTGTCTTCCGTGTTAAAATTTCTCATCTCTTGCACGTTGAAACCCATGGAACACATTCAACATAACCTTGATGTGTTTCAGCTGCACTCTTTCTCAAGTTAAAGGAATAAAGCAATACTTCTCGCATATGACGATTCGTTGGCACAAACCTTGAAATTTTCGGAGCAATAAAAAACATTGTTGTTTACACTATAATGTTCAAAAACTAAGTAAGAATAAATGACAGATATGTACCCTTCAAAATGACATATAAGTTACTGAAAACAAAAACAGCATTCAAATGATTTGCCATCTATTGTAAATCCAGCATTTCTAAAACATACACCCAATATTTGATTTTTGTTTTTTTTTCGATTTTTTAATATTTCCCTCTAATTTTACATAAATATGGAACGTATACTTATTATTTAATATAAGTAAAATATTTATCATACGTCACCATGAGAATACGAAAAGAACTTGGATACCAAATATTATTTATAACTGTTTCTTATCATATTGAACTTTAAATTTGTATAAATAAATAAAAAAAAATTTTTAACGTTTTTTTAGTTTTTAAATTCAATTAAAACAAAAAAATATTTTCGAAAAATCATTTTTCAAAAATTTTTATTTCACTAATTGCATGAATATTTTTCACGGTAATAACTACATAATGCATAATGGGGCGAATCATAAAACTTCTAAACTACTGGCCAGATTTCATAGAAACTTGAAACTTCAATAGACCAGGAATTAGACTTTCAGAATACTGTCTTCCGTGGTACCAGTTTTCAGCTCAATTTTGTGCTACAATGGGTTAAAGAAGAAAACAGTTTCGAGCCTTATAACCGGCTTTCCATTAAATTTATTTTCCTCTAAACTGGATCATAATACCCATCCTTCTCATGTAGGACTAATCTTGAAGAACAAAATGAATTAGTTTTTCAGTTTTGTAGGAAACAGTGTCTACAACTTTTTGGGCTGCCCTTATTAATATGATTCCGAAAAAATTAAAAATTCTAACATGTCTTTCTTTGAAAAATATTGAAATATATTGTCTATCATAAATATACATAATTTTGTAATCAAATCTCATACGAAATCATTAATAAATCTCATTTCTTATTTGTTTCCACTTTCTATAACAACACAAACGGAAATTGCATTTAAATTTAAATGAAATTAGAGATGTTTTTTTTTTTTTATATTTTGTACAAACAAAAATAACAAATAACACAGGATTACAAAAAAAAAAAAAAAATTTGGCCTGAATTTTTGTAGCTACACGCAGAAAAAAAATATAGTTGTGTATTGTTACTGTAACCTTCTCAACATTTGTGCATGTTTACTGTAACCATTTCAACAATTTTAAAAATATTATAGTCACAGTAACTATATGTATGATTGTGGTATCAGTAATATGGTTAATTTACGATTCACATGATTGTATCAACCATATATATGGTTACAGTAAACATGGATATGTTTGTGACAACCATTTTTATGATGAATAATTTGATCACAATATGTTGTTCTCAGATTATGATATCCATAAGCCGAGAGCAACATAATATGGTAAGTCCTGCATCATATAAATTGTTCTCACAAACATATCCATGTTTACTGTAACCATATATATGGTTGATACAATCATGTTAATCGTAAATTAACCAAATCAAACAAAAATGTTTGTTTGAGTTTGTTTCTAGTTTCCGCTCTTGTTGTTTCTCTATGGTTCTTATCAATTTTACAAAATCTTTGAAGAAAATTTTAAAAAAATAAGTTTCATTTTGCCGTACTCATTATAAAATTTTGAATTTTATTAAATATTTTTGCATTTTGAAAAAAAATAATTTAAACTTAAACACAATTTTTTTTATAATCCTATTTGCTTTATAACGAAAATTCATTTAATATCTATCCACATATTTATTTGCTCTACATAGCTTTGTGAACTAAAGGTGATCAACTTTGACATCCTGTATATCACCTTTACGATTTGGTATTACATAATTTTGCAATTAGAAGAGACAGATTTATTACTACTTTTCTTTTGATCGACCCCACTGTGCGGATTTTAACGGAATTATCAGGGTTTTTTGGACCAGGCTGACAAATGAAAATACCTATAACAAGTAAGTGAGATAATCTTCACCAAATTATAATTTAAGATAAAAATTTAAAATGTTTTTTGGTGAAAAAAAAAAATTTTTTTTTGTTCAAAATTTAAAAAAAAAGAAAATAAATAAAAAATTTTTTTGCAGAAAAGAATTCTATTAGCGAAAAAAAAATGTGTTTAAAAAAAATTTGATGGTAAAAAAAATTTTTGGTGAAAAAAATAATCGGCTTAAAAAAATATTTTTTCCCTATTTTGACCCATTGTAGGTCCAAATTACTATAGAGTTATAAAAGTCGTTCAAATATCTATTACTAGATATATTTTGTCGATATAAATTATCGAGATATAGATTAAGAAATAGGTAATCGTGGCTTTTTGTTTATATCTTAACCATTTGTGGGCCGATTTTCTCGATTTCATATAGCAACCGAACCGGGACTATAGCGAATATATTGATGTGTGAATCATGTATATAAGTTATTTGGGGGCTACGGAAAGTTGATTTCAGCATACAGAAGGACAGACAAATATGGCTATATCGACTCATCTTCTATAATGATCCAGAATATATGTATGTACTTTATGAGGTCGCAAATGAAAAATATAGAAATTATAAACGGAATGACAAACTTATATATATATCCTTGCAACCCATGGTGAATAGTATAAAAATGGAAATAACACTGTTCATTTTTAGTTGTTGTTCCATAAAATCCGGTATCGCTCAGTTAAGGGTTTTTGTATTTCAACAAAAAATTATGAAATAGGAGACAACGCATTGTGAGTTATTCCATAATAAATGAAGTCCCAATTTGTAAGGAAAATTGTGAGGGGTGTATTTCATGTTTGTCCTGGGAAGTTATTTCATTTCTGAGTTTCTGTGTAACTATATGCTTCACATTTTGAACAAAAACCTTGTAAACTAGTGTAATTGCTGGTTTACAATTACAAACCAATATATTTTTAATCTAGCAGTGCAAACAAAACATAAAGCAAAATTATTTGCGGCACTATATGTATATGAATGTCTCTTTTACTATACCAGACTGGTGGTGATGGTAGTGGTTCCATTTGGTATGCAAAGTATGTGGCTTCATTATGCTCAAAATTTGTTTTTTGGTCTTCAATGCAGAGATTTTTTTGTATCGTTACCACGATGATGTTGTTTTTTTTTATGGATTTTGTATTGTATTGAATTTCAATTACTTTTTTTTATCCATTTTTCTTCAAGTACTTTTTTATGTTTTATGGTTCCTTTTAGTCCTTAGACTTGTTTTTTTTTATTTATTTTTTTTTTTTTTTTTTTGCCATATAACGTTCGAATAAATAAAGTTTAATGAGTTTGTTGTCTATTGCGATTGTAGAATTTAAATTTGGTTTTATTTATTTGAAATTCTAACGAATAAGAAGCAAATAGAAATTAAAATAATTGTACAACAATATTGGTTTTTGAGTGTTTCCTTGGTTATATTTAATAATGAATGAATGATGTTTAAGTTTCACTCTATTTATTTCTCTGGAATTTGTTTGATAATTTTGTTTATTTCTAAGTGGGAAAAAATATAGCCAGTAGGAAATTTACATAATAGCAACATCCATCGTAGATGCGTTATAAATATCATATTGTCAAAAGGATGAATGACATTAACTTACTCAGCATGCAAATCAGATTATCCAGCAACACTTTGTTAATTAGGCGCCTATTTCATACTGCTAAACTAAAATAATAAAATAAGTTTTTATTTTAAACATCGGAAGTCAAATGAGAAATGCTCTCATTCGCAATGAGGATTACTAAGCTAAATTTTTATAAGTTGAAATATGTCTTTATTCATGTCTGCACTTATCTGTATCTGCATATGAACTTATTACGAATACACTTTTAGTTTAATTAATTTTTTAATGCTCAAGGTTCTATTTTTTGTTTCACACCAAAAGTTGCCAAAGAATTATTATCATACTTATCACTTTTTTTGTTGTTTAACCAAAAAGTTTCCTTTTTTTTCTTGTTTATTTAACACTCGTATAAGTAGATATTTTTCAAGTTTCAATTGCTGAACAAAAAAAAAAAAAAACAGAAAAAGTTTTGTTTCAGTTTCGAGTTTTTTCCACTTTTTGTTTCGCAGTACTTATTGTGTATTCTTTAGCCTAAAGGTCAGAGTAGAAAATGCGTAAAAAATTTATACACTTCATTGATTTAATCAAATAGAATAAAAAAATTTTAAAAATAAAAAAAGAAAGAAAATATATTTATAGAGAATTTTCATTATGAAGAGGAGAAAAGAGGCAGGCATGTTTGCAATATTTATGCTTGAGTGTTAAAATGAGGTTATAAATAATGAGATTAAACAAAATTATAAATAAATACGAGTAAAATATAAAATATTTTCTCAGTTTTTTATAAAATAAGTTTAAGGGGAATAATAAATACCTTAAGAAACAAGTTAGAGTGCTATATTCGGCTATGCCGAATCTTAAATACCCTCCACCTAAATTAGATGAAAATTATAGAAATTACATTGGTATAAACACTCTAATATCCATATTCAGTGTTTGTTATTGGGACTTAGCTCCGATTATGAAGAATGGTAGAATGGTAATGTAATACAGTAGTTTTCGCTTATAGTCTACAAATACAGTTGCACAATTTATGTGGACTATGAGCGAATTAGGACTATAACCGAATTTCTTTTTAAGCCACTTTATGGATTATATATGAATCATGATATAATACACAATTTGGACTATATACAAATTATGTACTTTCTTCAATAAAAACACTTTTTTTTAAACAAAATAAGAGTTTATTTAAAACATAGTTGTATAGTAGTATTTTATATATTGTTAGAAAAACTAGTTTACTTAGAAGATATTTTATTTCAAATGTATAAAAATGTTATCTACTTCAGCAATTTATAATTGAAATAACTACATATTCCTACCGTTTCCAACAGATTCTATACTTTTATAATAGGAATAAAATGTACTATTTAACAACTTATATACTTAATAATTGGTTAACATTACCGATTGGCTCAACATTTTTATTATTCACCACAAGTGAATTAAAAGAGTATAAAAAAGGGTAAACAAATATATTTAGTAAAACTTCAAAAGTATATTTTTGTTCTGTCCTAATGAATTTTCCGGATGTGAGCCTTCTATATATAATCAAGAACCCATAGTCACCAAATCAACTTGAAACTTATATCTGTTACATTTTTACCGATATGAGTGTATATATGCGTTAATGTATTTTTCGGATGTGCGACTTATTTGGAAGATATAATTAAATATTTTAAAGCGATTTCTATGAATTTGAGGCCTATTTTGCTTGATAGTTTTGTCCATAACATTATTTATAAGAATTTTATGGGTATTATTGTGATTATCAGACATCGAGCTAATATGGGTGCTATGGTCAAATATGGACCGATATTCACAAAACCCAGTAGTATAATTTTTGGATACAATATATTGATCGGTATACAATTTTAGTTCGATATCCATATATTTAAAATATTTACAGAGGTTAATGTGTTTTTCGGAAGTGGCCCTTATATGGGAGCTATGACCAATTATCGGCCGATCTTCACAAAATTCAACACATCGATTTTCGTATATAATGGAAATATTTGTTTGAAATTTAAAGTAGATAGAAGCTTTTTTAAGAGATTTATTAGTATTTAAGTAATTTTCGGAAATGGACCTTATATGGGAGCTATGGTCAAATATGAACCGATTTTCACACAATCTAGTAGTTTCATTTGTGAATTAATACAACCGATCTGTGTAAAATTTTAATTCGATAACGATATTTTTCAGATATTTATGAAAATTAATGTGGTTTTTAGAAGTGGTCCTTATATGGGAGCTATAACCAATTATGGGCCGATCTTCATGAAATTCCCTACAGCGATTTTCATGTGCATGGGAATTATTCAAGTTGAATTTCAACCTGATACCGATATATATAAGATATTTAAGTGTATTTAAATGATTTTCGGAAGTAAACTTTATATGGGGGCTATGGTCAAATAGTGCCCGATCCAAAAAAAAAAATGGTGTCGCAATTTCTGTTTTCACGAAACTTAGTTGTGCTTAATTTTGTATAGATACTGCAAATCTATGGGCGTTTACGTACCATAGCACCATATTTCGGGAAGAAATTTGTATGGGGGCTACGAGATACTATGGACCGATTCTTTCCATTTTCAACAGAATTTGTCCTTTTATCAGATAAATAATGTGTGCAAAATTTCATAGTATTCTCTGGAATGGATTTGCCAAAAATCAGAAAAAAACATGTGAAAATTATCTAAATTCTTGGAGGTTGTCTTACATTTTAATCCATAACCCTGGTTCTACCAACTCGATTTTGCTGATTTTCAATACCAAACTGCTTAGAAAAATTATAAACATTTTGGTATATATTTCATTAATTTTGCTTATGTATTTTGGGCGTGAGAGTGTTTTACACAGACAGACAGACAGACAGACAGACAGACAGACGGACAGACAGACGGACATTGCACAATCGACTTAGAATTTCATAAGGATCAATAATATATATACTTTGTTGGGTCTCAGATGAATATTTCTCAATGTTACACACGGAATGACAAACGTATATATACCCTCTTTCACCACTTGTGGTGGTGGAGGGTATAAAAAATCAAATTTATATTAAGCAACCAATTTCATCTAAGAGGGTTAACAATAAAGACATAGAGAAATATACATAGAGCGGAAACTCTCCTGTCAAAGACCTAACTCAGTTGTCAAAAACCTAAGTGCTGAGAATGTATTAGTAAAACAAACTATGTGAAAACAAAATCAACACTCGTATGTGTGATTATTTTGAGTAAAATTTTAGTTTGAGTTTTTTTATAGTTTCCGCTCTTGTTGTTTCTCTATGAATAAAGGTTCTATAAATCGATTGTTCCAAATTCGTTTTGATCGAAAGAAGTCAAACAGTCAATTACGTTATCCCAACAGCTGGTTAACTAAAACATTCAAATAGTCCACAAACGTCGATTTGTCTCCCTTTGCTTCCAACAAATACAGAGAATTACCTTAGCGCCATGGATATTTGGCTTTATTTTCGATTTGGCTGGTTAGCCGGGCTTCACGTATGATCTCTTGCGCTTCGGGTTATTCTAGTGGATCCATTTCTCATCGCAGGTTATGATTCGGTGCAAGAACTACTTTCTTTTATAGGGTTCAAGCTTCATTTCGAACATGCAAAATCGTTTTTCAAGGTCACTCGGCTTCAATTCGTATGGTTCCTAATTCCCCTGCTTTTGAATGAATCCTGCTATTTCCAAACGTTTTAAAATTGCTGCTAGAGAAACTCCCAAGGATTTTGTAAACTCTTTTTGTGTTTTACAACAATCTTCGTGGAGTAATTCTTCCAATTCTTGGTCTTCAAACTTTTTTGGCTGGCCTTGGTGTGCTTTAGCTGCCCTTTTTCCAAAAACAAGTAAAGCTAAACTTCTCGCATATGACGCTTTTTTGGTACAAAATTCGACATTTTCGAAGAAAAAAAACTTTGTTCAAATCGCGTTCAAAAGTCGAAATAATTTTACCAAATTTGAGACAAAAGCACAACATTTTTTCGAAATTCCCCAATATCAAATTGGTCCCCATGCTGACCCTTTCATAAATATAACAATTGGAATCGAATAAAATTTTTTTAATTTTTTGAGATTTCGTAAAAAAAAAAATATTGAAAATGTAAATTCTGGGTTTTGAGATATGATTTTGTATGGTATTAATTTATAATGGCTTATCGATGGCACTAAATTTGTTTATTTTATATTTAAACATCTAAGAGTAAAGAAAATACAAAAACCATAGAATCAAATATATATAGAAGCGTCACTGAGAGACAAAAAACCTAAGTCTGTTGTGAAAATCCTATTTTGTTGTCAGCCATAAAATTTGGTAGAGAGTAAATTTTTTTACTGTCAGTTATGCTTATTTTTAATCGGAATTGATTTTTAATTTTTTTTTTGAAAATTTTGAATTTGCTAAAATTTTCAGCATTTAGTTTTTAGATAATGGAGAATAATTTTAGACCTTGGGAGCATCGAAAATGTAAATGAATGGCCACCCTAATACTGAATTTGTCGTGAACGCTACATTTGTATGCATTTGAAGTGAAAAAAAACGAAATCGTAAAATTTGTTTTACTTCTTCCCATTTTTCGATACACAAAGTCAACAGATTCGTGATAGCAATCGAATGAATCGGTTGCTCACATAGAATTTTTCAGGTCTATCAACATAAACTTAATTGGCAAAGAAGAATTTCGGTCAACTTTTGTTACCCCTTTTAAAATTTTGTAGCCACAACTGTAAAATTCGTTCACTAAGGTAGTATCATTTGGTTGACAACAAATTCGGTTGCTATCACGAATCTGTCTTCTCTGTGTAGCATTTTAATAGCACTACGTTTATAGCAATATTTAGGCCTTTTCGATTTGTTGTTTTCAGTATATTAGCAATAAACATAGAATCTAAAATGTGTTAAAAAAATGGAACTCGTTTTTTACTGAATCTAGAAAAATTTTTAAGTCTTCTAATTGGAACATTAGTGATCTTTTATGAACTAAAGTATAATATTGTAGTATGTATGATTAAGCACGCGACATATTTATCTACTAAAGTAGAATAATGTGGCTTTCTGCTGATAGTTGTATGTATAATTTAGCACGCGACATATTTTTCCAATAAGTTTGTAATAAAGATTATAACAAGTAAATTTTACAAATATTTCGTATTTATTTTTTAGTGATTAGACATAAATGTTTGTCGTCTTTTTGTTTCCAATATATTAACAATATACATGGGATCCAGAATGCTACAAAAAAAATATACAACTCGTGTTTTACTGCATCTAGAAAAATGCAAAAACAGGTGGATTAGACTATAACATTTTAAAGTTGAATGTTTCACATTCAACAATTTCGCTCTTTAAACATCTTCCAAATCTATTTCTAACTGAATTACTGATATTTTGAGCAAAATTTGCAAAGCCTTCATTTAAAAATGCAAAATTTGTGTTGTTTTCTTTTAAATCCCCTATTATAAAGCTGAAAGAAGTCTTTGCAATTTACTGCTAAATTTCAAATACAATCAAATTGTAAATCTTTTACTCAAACTCTGATTGCTAAAAAAGTATGAGTGTCTGCTGCATAAAATACATAATATGTGTGTGTTTAACCAAAATGCCATTTAAAAGCTTTTAATGTTTTCATCACTTTCGATTATCGTCAGCAACATCATCATCAACAAACATTGGCAAAAACAAAGGCTAAATATATAAAACTCTCTCCCTCTCTCTCTCTTACACTCAAAACACACACACAGGATATAAGAGTACTAACACTTGTCTGTTTATTTCAGAGACTCACTCACTCATACTCACACACATCAACACATAACTGACTAAACATCCTGTCTGGATCAGATTATATTGAAAATGGTCACATAAAGTAACATTAGGAAAATTAAATAACATTTTTGTGAAAACCCTACTTTTCTTTCCTAAATTCTAGCAAAAATCTTTATTTTTGTTAAAGAACACAAAAAAAAATAAATTAAAAACCCATTAGAGTTAAAGGAACTTTTTGCAAAAATAAAACTTTAAATTGCTTATAGATTTTATTTGATTTTGCCACAAGTTTTGTTAAGTTCATAAATGTACACACGTTAGCATTTTAACTAATAGAAAAAGACTATGCAAATGGTGCTAAATCGAAAAACAATTGTTGGTGTTTATTAAAATGTGGCTTATATTCGTATTAATGGTATAAATGACGTTTATAAAAAAAATAATTTTTGTTTTTTGTTTCACTATTTGGAATCAAAATCTAAATAATAAACTGCTACAAAACCGTTAGGCAATACATGTCTGATAATAGTAACTACACCTACCTGCGATTAATATACATAGGTAGTTTATTTATTTCTCATAAAATATTGATTTTCTATGCGAAAACCAAAAACACACTCAAAGTTCTTTAGAAGAGCCTGAAAAGGGATAATCTGTAATCACTAAAAATCGATTTTTAATATGAAAACCTAAAACAAGTTCTAGCTCCTATAAAAGTGCTCCTAATAGAAAAAATATGATAATCTGTGATCACGTTCTTTCCCACTAAAAATGGAGTTCTAGTAGCTCCTATTAAATTGCTCTAAATTGAAACAGGATGATAAGCTGTGATCACACTATTTCACACTAAAAATCAAATGTTGATATGAAAACCTAAAACAGTCTCTAGCTACTTTTAAAACAATCCAAATTGCAACAGGATGATAATCTGCCATCATATTCTCTAGCTCCTTTAAAAGTGCTTCAAATTTAAAAAGGAAAATAATCATGTCATTTATTCTCATTTAAACAATAAAGTTTTTTTGCTTCGAAAATGTCGAATTTTGTGCCAACAAAACGTCATATGCGGAAAGTTTTGCTTCACTTCTTTAATTTGAACAAAAATGTCGCTGAAGCACACCGATTGGTCACAAAAGCCTAGAATGTGTTCCATTGGTTTTAACGTGCGAAAAATGGTTTTAGAAGTGGTGATTTTGACACGGAAGACGAATATCACCCAGGCCAGATAAACAAGTTTGAAGAGCAATTATTGGAGGCATTACTTCATGACATGAGCTTGGTTAGGTTCCATGGGCAGCCGCTCCTCAAGCAGCTCACTTGGGTCCATTCAAATCTGATCCCATTGTGATACCCAAGGGGTAATCATCAGGGTATTTATAGTACTTCCGTTGACTCCAAATTAAACCAACCAGATTCCCGGATGAAGGAATAGATTCGTCTCAGATTCATTCTAGATAGCTCGTCCAAACATGATAGGAATGGAAATCCGAGGACGCGTTCCCTGAGGTTTGTCAGAGCCGGACATTGGCAGAAAAGGTGGTACACAGTCTCTTCCTCTTCCTCATTATGGCAGCTTCTACAGTAATCATTGTACCGTAGGCCCATTCTTCTAGCATATGGCCCGATTAAACAGTGTCCTGTAATAAAGGAGACAATTAGCCTTATTTGCTCACGACGGTAATCTTTAAGTAGATTCGTCCTGCTGTCATCATATACGGGCCAAGTCGACCTCGCTGTAGCACAGGAAGATTCATTAGTCCACCTGTTTTGTGCAGTCTCAAATAGTTTCTGCTGAACAGCCATCTTGCATTTAACAAGGGAAATACCAGAAAAGGGGTCGATCGCCTCATCACTCATCATCGCACCCCCTTTGACCAGATCATCTTCTATACAATTATCCTTATTTCCATCGTGTCCAGGGACCCATATAAGCGTTATCCTAGAATGTCTCGCTATCTCATTTAGGGATACCCGGCATTCCTCGGTTAACCTAGATGTCGTGAAGACACCCGCTATTCCGTTAACGGCAGCCTTGCTGTCAGTAAATATACATATATCACTAGATATTCGATAATACCTCAGCAAGCTGGATGCACGTTTAATGGCAGTAATTTCCGCCTGAAGAGCAGTACAGAAGTTACGTAGCCTAAAGTAGGATTTTATCCCAAAGTTTTCAATATAGATACCTCCGCGGACCCTAGTACCCCTGTAAGAGCCATCAGTATATACCCGTATGACATCTGCAGTGGAGAAGAGTCCGCGTTGCCGTAAATCCCTATTCGGGATCATAATATGGAAATGCCTATCGAACAAAGGTTTTGCGATGCAGTAATCGACATTACCAATTATGTGTGCATAGTAATTCAGTATCCTAGAGTGTCCAAGGTCCCTACCAGACCACGAACAACCACCACTTAGTCTCACAGCAGAGTTGAGAGCCATTTGTATCACCATCAAATCCACTGGTAACCAGTTTAGAATAGTAAAAAGTGCCTTAGAGGAAGTAGACCTTATAGCGCCTATAATCAGTATCGCGATAGTCCTTAGAACTCGTTCAACGGCCTTCCGGTAAGTAGCATTATCCAAGGCCTGCCACCATACCAATACTCCATAGAACAAGATGGGATTAACGACTCTGTATTTGTTGAGAGCAAAAGAGTTCTATCTATTATGAGCTGCTGAAATCTGGCCAGACCATCACAGAGAACCTAAGCCAAACGCAACTTATTCGTTTAAAGCGAGCATTGGCCGAAAACTCCCAGAAAATGCTACCAGACATGAAACACTTTATTTTCCATTATGATAACGCTCGGCCACATGTAATACCTGTTTAAAAGTATTTAGTAAGTGGTTGGGATGTTTTGTCTCACCCGCCTTATAGTCCAGACCTAGTCCGACTACTATTTGGTTCGATCTGCAGAGATAGCTGGACGCTCTCTCTGGGATACTTCAGAACAGAATATCCGAAATTGTCTTGATTCGTTCTTGGCCTCAAAAGATAAGCAGTTTTATGTCTCGGAATTCATATGTTGCCAGAAAGATGTAAAAAAGTCATAGCTAACAATGGCAAATATTTGAATATTTTTATATTGTACAAATGTTTCAAAATAAAAGCTGAACATTTGAAAAAATCCTACATTTTTAAGACATATAACCCTCGTATATAAAATATATTAAATACTGCATGCTATAAAGTACTTTTATAAAATTTTTTTTCTATATATTTGATTTCTTTTTTTTTATATATATAATGCTGTTGTCTGAATAGTTTACAAATTACATTTGGAATTTTTATTTTGTATTTTAAATTTATATTCGTATGTTTCTTTATGCTCAACCAATTTGTTCTAAAATAAAAAAAAAACAAAAAATGTTGCAAACTTTTACCTTGATGCCATCATTTTATAAATTTTATTATATATGCAGAGTTTTCTGTATATTTTTTTTTTAGCGATTTTATATAAATCGTGTATTGTGGGCTGTTGGTTGTTTGTGCCATCACAAGTAGGCGCCAATTTCCCTTTCCGTTTAATCGTAGTTTGTCGTCACATGTTTTGTGTACGTGACATGCATGTTGCCTCGTAATAGTTTTTGCTAAAAGATTTTTTATCTATTTTTTTGCAATTTGTTTGTGATTTTAGTGTGCCTTGATTTTTTTATTTTTGTTCCCCTTTACATGTTTGAAGCTTTTGGCCATTATTTTATAACAAAAAAAAAAAAAAACAACTAAATACTTGTGGTTTTTAGCTTACAATCCAGGTTTAATAACAAAAGTTTGGTATTCCTTAAATCTCTTGCACATATAAGAGATTTAAAATCGGTTATGAAACTGAATCAAAGTAAACAACTGGTAGAGTATTTAAATATCTGTTAGTTAAACATTTTGGTAGACAAAATTTTTTGTTAAGGTCTTACAAATTAGTACAAATTAGATTTGAGATTTTATAAATTTAAACAATTTTTTAATAAATTCCAACAGAAATAAGAAAAATATATGAAGTAAAAATGGTAATTTAGACTTTTAGCAGACACATTACACTTAGAAAACATAGCATTTTAATACGTGAGATTTTCCCAACATTTTTAGACGCATTTTTCAAAGTTTTAATCAAAAGCTTATGGGCACTTCCATGGTCCAGAACGCGACATTCGTACGTCTTTGAAGTGAAAAAAATAATGATATAGGGCTTAACAATTTTTTTTCAATAGCAATTTTAGTGCAAAAGGTAGGTTTTGTATTTTTGTACAATAGTTTCTAATACATAACCAATAAGCACGAAATGCAGAATGCTACAAAAAATATAACATCTAGAAAAATGCGAATTTTTTGAATAAAGCAGAATAAGTTAGCTTTCTTTTGCTAGTTGTCAGATTAAAATATTTGCATTCATGTTTCTATAATCTTTAGTATGATTTAGCATACGACATATTTTCACATCACGTTTGCAATAAGGATAAGTTCAAGTAATATTTATACTGTCGGTTAAAATTATTTTTGTATGTATACTGTCAGTAAAACTGGGGGTTAAAATAATAAAAACATTAGATTTTGAAAAAAATACACTTACTTACGATAGCAAACGAGACACTCTATCAAAATCAAAATAAAATATTAAGTATGGCTATTTTGTACAGTATCTTTGTTTTAGTTAAAGCCAATAAAAATGTTCAGCCACTTGATTAGAACATTTAATCTTGTACTTGTTTAGAAAGCTAAATTAACAAGAACGCGACATTAGAACACGAATAACATCAAATGAAAAACTTATAGTTGATCGAGCTTTGTTTGGCATCTTTATATTTGTTTGTATTAACTCAGGAAGTACTGTTAACAAAATATGATTTATGTACAGGAACGCGACATTAGAACAAGAACAGAATAAAATGAAAATACTAACATCAATCAATTTGTGGGTGTTCTCTTTTAATTAGTTTGTTTATATTTTGTGTTAAAAGAAAGATTGAAAAGACTGTTAAACTAGTAAAAAATATAGTGTAAACTTGTGCTTCTTTAGAAAACTAAATAAATTTTAGTTTTTAGAAAACATTTTCTTTATTGAGGTAACAATGTTAGAAAAACTAAACAAATAAGTACTCGTACATGCCTCATCTTGTATGTACTTGCATGCTTTGATATTTGTTACAAGGTTAGTAGTGCGAACAATAGTTACAGTAGCCCAGACGCACCACAATAAGAAAAAAACTACATATATACATTTTTAATACAGAAAGCAACTATACTACACCTACATCACTGGTATCATCACTGGTCATGGCACTTTTGACCCATAGCAACATGAAATAAATATTAATAAAAATTTCATACAAAACCAAACAATTTGTATTTTCCCCCAACTGCTAGTTGTGTGATTTCTATATCTATGATTGTTACATCTGCTGGTTCTTGCTGATTGCTGGTATTAATAAGAAAATAAACGTGATGTTGTGCAAATGTTGCAGCTTCTTATATTTAATAACAATTTGACTTGAAAATTAAATTTGTACGAGTATATTTTTAAAAATTACCGATTACCTCAGTTGGTAAAAAAATGGAATGACAACTAAGTACATGTGTCACCAGGTGTTTAAATAAGTATTTGTGTAAAATTCTCTCATTTAGTAGATTTTTTTCAAAGAACTTATGTAAAAACGTAAACAACAACAAACATGACTTTTAATAACCCAGCAGTTCTAGGGGACTGTCCGGAACTAGTGATTTTACCTATCATTTAGGGCAACAACTAGTTACATAACTAGCTACGTGACTAGTTATTTTAATACGTCCATTTCCAAAGCAGGAGGTCAATTTACCCTTTTGGATAGCTGGCCCTAGCAGTCAACGCATTGGATTCACATACCGGTTATATAGGGTGCTAATTGACCTCAAATAGTTAGTTAGAAAAACATTTCTTAGGCAATTACCGATTGCTTGTAAACTAACCTCTCTCCGACAACTTTCCAATAGATTACTTCTGGTGGGTAAAATAACTACTTCCTAAAGTACGGTTCAAAAAAACACTTAGGGACACTATAATAACAATTGACTTTATGTTACGTTACATGTAATGTCAGTATACTTAAGCAAAAAGAAAATAAACTGTATGAGAATTATATGAACACAATTTGTATGAATTACTCACAAAAAAGTGCAGTACAAAATAAACGTCTAATGTGACTACACTCTAGATTACTTAGAGACACATAAGTGACAATTGACTTTACAAAGATCACATAAGTGTCAAGTGATCAGATATTAGTGACAATTATTTTCTAGAAGGGATACATTGACTACCTTCTTAACTGCTGGGAGCTTTTAGTTTGTCTTCATCCTTCCTTGTTTTCTAGTATTCATACTAGTTATTTACAACTTTGAGTGGTACACATACATGCTTAGATTTGCTGCAAGAAATGTTATGTACTCGTATTAACATGGCCCCTCAAAAATATGACTTCATTTCAAAATTCATTTCTCAACATTTCTTTCTACAGTTAGCCAAGAATTAAAGCTCTGAAAACAGTTTATGTTTGGAAATTACTTTCATCACGTTTGATGCGATTGTCAAAACTGAGAAATGTTATTTTAAAATGTTGGCATTGAAAGCGTCGACAACTTTCTTTTGGCTTCATAAAAATGGCGCCAGTCTATTACATATGGATATTTCCAGAAAAAGCTGGTGTGGTTCAATTTGCTTGGAAATTACTTTAATCTTATTTGATAATCATATCAAATACGAACTTTCATATTGGTAATCAACATGAGCAAATGCATTGAAACTTTAAAAGTAGCCTTCAGTTCTTTGATCCTGATCAGCGAATTTTGAGAAATTCCACTTTAAAAGAGTCTCTTTCAGGTTCCAATGTCGCGTTCTTGTACGTAAACCATCGATTGTTATCATTACTCCGTGATCGTTGTAATCAGGTGGCTTAAAATTTTAATTCAAATCAAAATTTAGTGGCTTTAACATTAAAAAAAGCTACATCATATAATAATAACACAAAATATTTTGATTTTCAAAATGTATCGCGTTCGCCATCGTCAGTGTATCTTTTATCAAAAACAAATATTTCTAATATTTTATCATGATTATTTAGATGGTGAAAAAAAATTTAATATGTCGCGTGCTAAATCATACTATTCTACATTATTCTTTCTTTACTTTAAACAAATCATAATCCAACTCACGGTATTTGGGAAAAAATAGTATAAATCAACAGAAGTATAAAGAATATTGTGATAAATCGGCTGAAAAGATATTGTGAAGAGCTATCGAAAATGGGAAACACAAATAGCAAGCTGCTGAAATAAAAAACGGAAAATATTATATTATAGGCAGAAAAGTAATTCAATATAAAAATAAATAATGCTAAAGACAAAGAGAAGTTTGACATTAATACCTACAAGCTAACAAGAAAGAAATACATTATCAGTAAGTAATCTTAGTAAAGCATTAAAGTCAAAGTTATTGTATGTAATAAATTCGTAGGACTTGTAGAAATGACTTCAACTAAACCTTTTTACAAACGTGACGAAAATGACGCGTGTTAAATTATATCAAAAGTTTAAAAAAACGAATGCAAATATTTCAATATGACAAGTTTCATCATCTACTTTAATTAAAAAAATCATGTTCCAATACCAAGATTTTTGAAAACAAGTTCTATTTTTTGTAGTGTAGCGTTCTTGATATCATGTTTATTGATAATAAATTGCAATCAACAAAACGACAAAATGTATCTTTTGTTTTAAAAAACCATAAACAAAATGGAAACAAGAAAAATTTAAGATTTATTTACTATATATAACCTTCAACATGAGTGGCAAGGGTATATATGAGTTTGTTATTCCGTTTGTAATTTCTACAATTTTAATTTACGACCCCATAAAGTATATATATTCTGGAACATAATAGATAGTGGTGTCTATATAGCCATGTCTTAAAGAATTTTTTTTATCACCAAAATATTTTTTCACCAAGATTTTTTTTCACCAAAAATTTTTTTTAAATGAAATGTTTTTTCATCAAAATTTTCTTTTTATAAAAAATGTTTTCAACGAAAATAGTTATATAAGATTTGTCACAGCCCTATATAGCACTCTTACTTGTTTCATTACAAAATAATGAAAATGTCGCATTCTTTATTATGGAAATGCCCATAACAAAAGCCAGCATTAGGGGAAGCAAAAGAAATAACAGTTTGTAACACCATCTTAAGATAACACAGATTTAATTGTACACATTTACACGCTCAAACTAACACATATATATATGATTATACTTAAATGTATAAGTGTGTTTTCATGTTTCAAACAAAATGTTTGTTTGAAATTGGTATCATTTCTAAACACTTCATAGTTTTTCGTTCCAAACATTAGTTGCATTATAGAACTTGTTATTGCTATTGTTGTTGCTGGTGTTAAAATTTGTGATCCTGCATAATACCCACTTTATGTCAATAAACAACCCACACATAGTCACATTTATACACAGATACATAAGGTTCTAACTGTTACTGTTTTGTAGCGAGCATCCTCTTGATCTCATACTATTTTTCTTTCATTCATGTTTTATTAAATTCTTTGCATATATAGTCTTTTAGTGTATTAGTGTTGATCTAAAATTGGTTATCAAATAAGAAGTATTCGGATTTAAGTACAATCAACTTATTAATATTCCACTATGAAGCAGTAGCAATTTGATAGTTGAACAAACATTTTTTGGTAACAATTTTGCATAATCCTCAGTACAAAATATATGGACATTTCGATGGTCAACAACGCGACATTCTTACGCCTTCGATGAAGTGAAGAACAATGAAGAAATCTTAATTATTTTTTTTAATTTTCTAATTTTGGTATTACTTTTTTTGGGTATGTTTTGTCGTTTTGTTGTTTCCAATTTATTGGCAATAAACATGGGATCAAAAACGGTACAAAAAATAGTAATTGCATATTTTTTAATGCCTTTTTTTAAACCAAAGTAGACTAATATCAATTTCTGTTGATAGTTGTCTTGTTGAAATATTTGCATTCGTTTTTTTCTTAGACCCTTTAGTGCACGAGAGATTTGTAACGCGACATATTTTTCCGTCATATTTGTAATAAGTAGTAGTTCAAGTAATTTCAACTAAATCTTTGAATTTATTACAACATTTTCTATGTTCTTTACTGCTTTTCCCAGTGTATAATCTTGTAGTTCGACATTTTCAGCCTAATATGTTATTTTTCTCTTCCTACTTTTAGCAGTTTGCTATTTGTTTTCGATAGTGATTAATTTAGTGTACATCTTTAAATCTTTCCGAAGTTCCGTATTGTAGCAACATTCATCTTTCGTTTTAAATTTGTAGCCATCTAAATATCCATGTTAAAAAATATACTCTTTCGGTAGCGAACGGGACACTCTTTGTAACTCAAAATAAAATATTAAGTGTGATTTTTATATTTAGTAAGTTTTTTTTAACTAAATTTTGATTTGTATAAAATTTTTCATACACATGATTGGTTCTGATAACAAACAATGATTTAGCTACCAGAACGCGACATTGTCATATGAACAAAATCAAATATTTAGTCTATTTTCATTGTTCTTGTTTTTCAATCAGTACTTTCCAAAATTATTTATTACAAAACAGAGCTTTTTGAAGTTTTAGTTAAAAACTAACAAACAAAACTAAACTTTTAGCATCACTACTATTTCACATCCTGCTGCTGTTTATTTCTACGATGTTGCTTGCTGACTACTGCTGATTCTGATACCGTACGTCTACATAGTAGAACTATTCGTTTAAATAGTTGTTGTAAGCCTTAAACCCGGCACGGTCTGGTGAGTTTTCAAAATAAGTTTTCTTGAACGAATGTGGTAAGCAGCAAATTGGATGAAAACTCAAAGGTTTCCGCATAATTGTAAAGATAATTTAAGCGGTTGAGTAAATTTACAAAAGATACTCACAGCAATAACAGCAGCAGAACACAACTATTCACCAAGATGTTGCACATATTCTCTATTCACAAGATAGTTTTTATTCTTTCAACAATTCTGTCTATGATACCATTCTCCACTCGTTTGAATATTTTGTTTGCCTTAGTAGAAATCAACAAAAGGAAGTTACAACAATTGTAAGTACTTTCTGGAATTTTGAAAATCAATTGAAGGTAAAGCTCATTATGGTAAATTTGCTTAAAATTCTACTTTTATGCACATTAAATTAGATTTTATTTATTATTACGGGGATTTGCCTACATTTAACTTCAATTTCATACTTAATAAATAGATTTTCGTATTATTAAATATAAATTAAAAGATTTTACTTATTCCCATTGTTTTTAATAATAATTTTGTGTAAATAGAATTTCTTGTTAAATATTTAAAGATTTAATTTCATTTTTTTGTTTTGTACATTTAAGACCACTTAGAATTTCATTCACTTATGAAAAAGTTTTCTCCCCTCTAAAACTAAAAAAAAAAAAATTGTAGAAAAGAACAAGGCAAAAAAATATTAAATGCACTTAACTCTCAACAACACCGAAAACAAACTCCATACACTTGTGTGGTGGAAGGATGATGATGATGAATTTGTGCGCTGCAGTGGAATTAATATGAAATACATAATTAGCGGTGTTGGTTTTCAAATGTACTCTATACCAAGAAATTGCAACATTTTTCTGGTAACAGGGTAATTTTTGCTATTTAAAAAATAGTACTTTAAGTTAATTTTTCAAAAAAAATCTAACTAAAAACAAGTAAGAGAGCTATATCCGGCTGTGCCTAATCTTATATACCCTTTACCAAATTATACTTTAAAATAAAAATTTTAAATGTTTTTATGTAAGGAAATTTTTGAAATAAATTTTTTTTTAATTTTAATTTCAAAATTTTTTATGCCAAAAAAAAATTTTATTTTTCAAAGTTAAATTTTGAATTTTAAAATTTTTGAATTTTTTTTAAATTTATTAATGAAAAAATTTTATGATGAAAAAATTTTTTTGTTGAAAAAAAATTCGGTTCTGTAAATATTTTCCCGATTTTGACCCATTTGACTTTCTATGCCGTAATATACGTTGTTGCAAAGGGATTTGAAATATCTATCATTAGATGTCCAGATTGTCTATATAGTATTAGTATTCCAGATATAGATCAAAAATCTAGGATGTCCTTGTGTTTTCCTTATATCTCAACCATTTGTGGACCGATTTTTAATAGCAACAGAACCGGGTCTATAGCGGATTTATTGATGTATGAATTATGTATGTAAGTTTTTAGGGGGCTACGGAAAGTTGATTTCAACATACAGACGGTCATGGCTATATCGACTCCGCTATCTATAACGATCCAGAATATATATACTTTGCGGGGTCGCAAATGAAAAATGTAGAAATTACAAACGGAATAAACTTATATATACCCTTTCCACTCATGGTGAAAAATACACTTTTTGAAAAGGACATTTTAAAAGGTACTATTATTTTTAAGAAGCAATTATTTTAAATGGTATCATTAAAATGCTTGTTTTTAACAAGGTACTTTCTTAAAGGACTTGTTTTTAATAAGGTACTTTCTTAAAGGACTTACTTTGAAAAAAGTACTTTCTTAATGGACCTGTTTTTAACAAGGTACTTTCTTAAAAGACTTGTTTTTAACAAGGTAATTTCTTAAAGGACTTGTTTTTAACAAGGTACTTTCTTAAATGACTTTTTTTTAACAAGGTACTTTCTTAAAGGACTTGTTTTTAACAAGGTACTTTTAACAAGGTACTTTCTTAAAGGACTTATTTTTAAGGTACTTTCTTAAAGGACTTGTTTTTAACAAGGTACTTTCTTAAAGGACTTGTTTTTAATATGGTACTTTCTTAAAGGACTTATTTTTAACAAGGTACTTTCTGAAAGGACTTTTATAAAGTATCTTTTAAATAAAGTATCCTTTAAATAAAGTACCTTTTAAATAATAAAGTTAACAAGGTACTTTCTTAAAGGACTTGTTTTTAACAAGGTACTTTCTTCAAAGACTTGTTTTTACCAAGATACTTTCTTAAAGGACTTGTTTTTAACTTTTATAAAGTACCTTTTATTTAAAGTACCTTTTTATTTAAAGTACCTTTTAAAAAAAGTACCTTTTAAAAAAAGTACCTTTTAAATAAAGTACCTTTTAAATAAAGTACCTTTTAAATAAAGTACCTTTTAAATAAAGTACTTTTTAAATAAAGTACCTTTTCAATAAAGTACCTTTCAAATAAAGTACCTTTTAAATAAAGTACATTTTAAATAAAAAAAAACTGTTAAATAAAGTACCTTTCAAATAAAGTACCTTTTAAATAAAGTACCTTTTAAAAAAAGTACCTTTTAAATAAAGTACCTTTTAAATAAAGTACCTATTAAATAAAGTACCTTTTAAATAAAGTACTTTTTAAATAAAGTACATTTTCAATAAAGTACCTTTCAAATAAAGTACCTTTTAAATAAAGTACATTTTAAATAAAAAAAAAACTGTTAAATAAAGTACCTTTTAAATAAAGTACCTTTTAAATAAAGTACATTTTAAATAAAGTACCTTTTAAATAAAGTACCTTTTAAATAAAGTACATTTTAAATAAAGTACCTTTTAAATAAAGTACCTTTTAAATAAAGTACCTTTTAAATAAAGTACCTTTTAAATAAAGTTCCTTTTAAATAAAGTACCTTTTAAATAAATTACCTTCCACTATTCAATTAGTACTTTCTTCCACAAAAACCTACTTAGCTCATCTTAAACACGTAGCTAAACGGGGCAATTGCAATAATCCTACAACTCACTTGCCATATTAGTGGCAGTGGCAGGAGATTTCAATGCCTACAGCAACATAAAATTAAATCAAAAAAGGTCAGAGTTGGGAATTTAAGTAAAACCTAGAAAAAAAAACAGCTGCAATATAACAAAATAATAAAATAAAATTAAAAAACTAAATAATAAAAAAAAAAATCACAAACTTTAATACAATCAAAATATAAAGTTATTTTTACCCACACTTTTTTAAATTTCACTCATACTAGGATAAATAAAACTAAATATAACGGAAAAAATATCAGGTACATGCAACAAATTTTGTTGCTGCAAAAAAACTGAAAATAGTTGCATGAAAAACTTTTACATTTTTACGAATTTGTTGTTTGTTTCGCAATCTACAGTAATGGACTAAAAGTTTTGTTTTAGCGGAACAAGAAAAAAAGAATTCTGAACAAAACTGCATGGAAGTAAAACTGCGGCGAAAATAAACAATACAAAAAAATAAGAGCTGGTAGCGATGTGTTCTTTGCAGCAATAGTACATATTTGTATTTAGTAGTAATTAATTAAGAATTTATCGAATCCTTTGATCCATGAATTTTAACATGCATTCTTGGGTACTTACTCCTTTTCTTTTTCCCTTTATTCATTGGCTTTCGTTTTAAGCTTTCATAGATATTAAAGCAATAGTGAAATTAATGTAGCCATATGTAAAAAGTTTTAATTTTTTTAAGGATTTTCTTAGGAATATGGCACCGGCCATTGAATAAATACATGGAAGGGAAGGGGAGAGAAATGATAATGACTCACATATGTGGGACACAAAAACAAAATACATTCCCATTAATTAGGTTTTTGACATCAGACTTAGATGTTTTGCTCTAAGTTGCCATATATATTGGCGGCATTTTGAAATGACTATTCTCTATCTCACACTTTCCAGTTTTTACCCAACATTATTTGGCATTTGGAGAACTTAACATAAAATATGTCCGGCAACTTTGAGCTGAATTCAGGGTAGCCAAAAGTTTAAATAAAGTTTTCTTTTTGGAGCAGTTTTCAATTTGTATGTTATTCATCTTCTGTGGATTTCTAAAAAGTATAAAGTTGCTATGCTCTATAATAATGCCCCTTCCCTCACTCTTAAAGTTTATTCGTTTTCAAGTCTGCTATATTTTATTTATTTATAATTTTTTCCTCGAAACATACAACAAATTCTTATAAAGCAGAAGACTGAGAGGGAGTTGGGAAACCTAGAGTTTATGTTGCAACACAAAAATTGTTTTTATGCTGTTCTTGCCCCAGCAAAGTAAACGATGCGCTTTACTAAATGCAACCATGCGACACATAAAATGAAATCAAATACACAAATGTAATCAAATTAGCAGTAAAATTTTTGACCCGAATTGAGCGAATGAAAAAATATGTATATGCAGCAGCCACCAGCAGTCAGTTGTTTTATGTATTTTAACTTCTTTCTCCAGCAGCAGTTGTTAATGATGATAAAAATGAAAAAGCTGTATATTGAAAAATTTCCTAAAAGTTTAGCAGTTTTTTTTTTTTTTTTTTTTGTTTATTAAAGTTTTGTCGTTTTATTGTTATTGTGAGAGTTTAATTTCGTTTTAATTCTAAAGACTGGTGCTAAACAAATTAAAGAATAATTGCTGATAACTTATAAACAAGAAAGTTTAAATATTAAATTAGAATTTAATACAAAACTGAACTATGTTTGAATCTTATATAATTGTGTAAATATTTTTATTTAAAGAAATTTTCAATTGTTTACCTTAAGTAAACAATAAAAGCAAATAACTAGCTAAAAAAGACTTTTGGAAACCTTATTAAACTTAATTTTATACATTTACTTTAAGTAAATGCATTCACAATTCACCTAAACAATAGGTTAATCTTTAACTTAATACTATGGTTTAATTATTTACTATTTATTTGTAATATTGTCATTATTTACTTCATATTTTACATTATTTACATCATGTAAATCTTAGATTTTAAGGTTTATTAAAAATTTTAGGCCTTTTTAAAAACTCTTGAAATTTATTACACACAATTTTACATTGTTTACATTATTTACATTTTGTAAACAATTGATTTTATAGTTTATATTGGACGTATGACTTAAAAATGCGGTATTTACTATAGATGGCGTATCTTTTGAACGCGGTTTTTATTTTTGATAACTTATATGTCATTTTGAAGAGTACATATCTGCCATTTATTCTCACTAAGTTTAAACAACAAGGTTTTTTTGTTGCTTCGAAAATGTCGAATTTTATACCAACGAATTATCATATGGGGGAAGATTTGCTTTAATTCTTTGATTTGAAAAAGTGCCCCTAGAGCACACCTATTGCTCACTGAAGCTTATGGCGAATGTGTTTAATCGGTTTTAACGTGCGTGACATGGTTTGTTCGGTTCAGAAGTGGTGATTTTGACACGGAAGACAAAGATCGCCCAGGCAAACCAAAAAAAGTTTTGAAAACCAAGAATTGGAGACATTTGTCCATGCTGATTGTTGTAAAACACAACAAGAGCTTGCAAAATCATTGGGAGCTACTCAATCAGCAATATTAAAGCGCTTACGAGCAGCAATATTCATCCAAAAGCAAGGAAATTGGGTACCTTACGAATTAAAGCTGAGAGAGCTTGAAATCATTTTTTGCACTGAATCATTACTTGCGATGAAGAATGGATCCATTGCAATATCCAGAAATGTAAGAGATCGTATTCGAAGTCCAGTTTACTAGCCGAATCAACAACATAGCTAAATGTCCAAGGGTCCTAATTATAATGAGCTACTGAAATCTGGCCAGATTATAACACAATCGATTCGTTTGAAGCGAGAATTGACCGAAAAACGCCCAGAATATGCGGCTAGACATGAAAGTGTATTTTTCCATCATGACAATACTCGGCCACATATTGCAATATCTGTTAAAAACTATTTAGATTGAAGTGGTTGGGAAGTTTTGTCTCACCCGCTTTATAGTCCTGACTTTGCCCCATCTGACTACTATTTGTTTCGATCGCTTAGAACAGAGAATCCGATATCGGCTTTATTCATTCTTGTCCTCAAAAGATGATCAGATGATCAGATCGGAATCCTAATGTTGCCAGAAAGATGGGAAAAGTTTATAGCTAACAATGGCCAGTAGCATAGGGTAATTCTGTTGTCAAAAACCTAGCTCATGCAACAACTAAATACATGCTAGTCAATGTATTTTGTTGTTGTATCAGACATATGATTTGTTGTATTTTTGTTTGACAAATCAGAGTGTCTCGTCTCTATTTTTATTGTACAAATTTTTCAAAATAAAAGCTAAAATTTAAAAAAAAAAAAATACTTATTTTTCAGTCATACACCCAACATTCTATTCACGCAGAAAAAAATATAGTTGTACATTGTTACTGTAACCATTTCAAATTTGTGCATGGTTACTGTAACAATTTCAAAATTTTTAACAATATTATAGTCACAGTAACTATATATATGATTGTGGTAACAATAATATGGTTAATTTACGATTCACATAAATATTTCAACCATATATATGGTTACAGTAACCATGTATATGTTTGTGACAACCATTTATATGATGAAGGACTTACCATATTATGATGCTCTCATATCATAATCTGAGAACAACATATTATGATAAAATTATTCATCATATAAATGGTTGTCACAAACATATACATGGTTACTGTAACCATATATATGGTTGAAATATTTATGTGAATCGTAAATTAACCATATTATTGTTACCACAATCATATATATATTTACTGTGACTATAATATTGTTAAAAATTTTGAAATTGTTACAGTAACCATGCACAAATTTGAAATGGTTACAGTAACAATGTACAACTATATTTTTTTTCTGCGTGTACCTTAAGTAAACAATTATATTTAAAGCATTTATCTTACTAATTAAGTAAAACTAAAAAAATAACTGCTACTTCATTTACTTAAAGTATTTCATATTTCACAATATTGTATTACTTATTATTTCCTTCGCCTCAATAAATATTTGGTTTCTTTTTCCCCTAAAAACATATTTTACTTAAAAATTATGAGTTTCATATTTTTCTATTACTAGAGTAGTTTATTTTTATATCAAAAGCATCTCACCTTTTCTAGCGCTTACTCTTTAATAGTGTCTAGACACGTTCGCCACTTGCAACTTATAAACAAACTAAAAACAAGAAAATGTTTATTTACTGCTATATACTCGTAAAGTAGATGACAAACCCATGTAACAAAAATACAAGTCGAAGTTCATAATGCGGTAGCTGAAATAGAATAGAAGACGCACAACTTTAAATAGTGTTATGACGCCAAAGTTTGCGCCATCAAAAAAAAAACCAACAAAAATTAAAGACATTCTTTACAGAACAAAAATTATTAAAAATTTAAGTTTTATATTTCAATAAAACATATTTTTATTTCAAGTTTCAATTTGTTTTACAATTTCTTGTAATGTAAGGAAAAACCACACAAAATGTTTTGTGGTAATTATTTTTTTTTTTGTTTTTTTTTTTTTTTTTTTTTTTTTTTTTTTTTGTTGTTCTTGTTTATGCTACAACACAAGCCTGCCCTCCCACATGCATTCATTTAAACATACAACTGCGTGTAATGTGGTTACGCATGTGGCATGAATTCATGTTGTAGCTTGAATGTTGTTTGTGTTGTTTTTTCTATAGAAAAAAAATCCTTAACAAAGAAAACAAGTAAAAAAATTCTACATATTTTTATGAAAATTTTGTAGTCTGTGGCAGGCAGTCTATTGCTGCTTCTTCATTTAATATATACTAGTTACCTTTAATGCAAGGAGACACACAAAGTTTACATGTAGTCACTTGTAAACATGTTTGTATTTTAACTCATATATTTTCATAACAACAATAGCAGCAGCAACACCAGCAATATTACCAACATCAGTTGCACTAACAGCAGCATATGGTTGTCATGTATGCGGTAAAATATAGGAATTACACAACATTTACAAACACATAATCATAGCTACACTCTGACATGGAACAATGGTTAACAAAATATAAAAACATGCTGCCAAAAACAAAAAAAGAAAATACAGACAATCTCAATGGCAATTTTGCCACAAAAAAAGCTAGCTGAAGATATTCATACCAAAAAAACATTCAGCAGCTTAAGCAGCATGAAATTAGCAACAGCAGGAGTAAAAATTCATAATGCATAAAACAATTTTAATGGTAGAACAGAGAACTATACACAATAATAAAAAAATATATGCAAAAAAGTTTAAAGAATTTGGCCAGGAATGCGCTGTTAACATTTGTTTTCTTTTTGGCATTTCTTTAGTAAGTCTACAGAAATTTATAAATTATTTGGTTTGACGTAAAAATAAAGGTAAAGAAATGATTAGAAGAGATTTTAAAACTAAAGTTTTTTTATCAAAAAAAAAATGCCTTTAAACAAACTTTATTCATAATCAATTTTTAAATTTATTACAGGTTTATAAAACAAATTTTTTATGAAAATTCTGTTTTATAAAATTAAAAATTGATTATGAATGGGGGTAAACATTTTACTTTCTTATACTTGAGGTAAAGTTTTTACTTTTAATTTAATTAGGATTACAAGTTTTATAGTTTGGAAATACTGTATAAATTTTACATTATTTACATTAGGTAAACTAAGAATTTACATTATGTAAATATTCCAATTGTGATACATTTTAGAAGATTTCATTATTTACTATTTATTTATTCAATTTTCATTATTTTCCTGCTGTTTTACATTATTTACATTTTGTAAACAATTGATTTAATAGTTTATACCATTTGTTACACTATATAACTTAGATTTTGTATTAATTTATATGAAATTTTACATTGTTTACCTTATTTACATTTTGCAAACAATAAATTTACAGTTTATACCTGGTTGTTATACTAGACAAATTATATTCGGACATGGTTTACACAAAATTTTACATTATTTACATTTTGTAAACAACTGATTTTATAGATTATAATATGATTTTATACTATTTGAAACACTTTTTAAACGTTTTTATTCAATTTAAAATTTTTTACATTATTTACATTTTGTAAACAATTGATTTTATAGTTACATTATATTACTTACATTTTGTATTAATTTATACGAAATTTTACATTATTTACATTTTGTAAACAAACCCGGTTGTTATACTAGACAAATTACATTCGGACAGGTTTTACACAAAATTTTACATAATTTACATTATGTAAACAATTGATTTTATAGATTATAATATGATTTTACACTATTTGAAACACTTTTTAAACGTTTTTATTCAATTTAACATTTTTTACATTATTTACATTTTGTAAACAATTGATTTTATAGTTACACTATATTACTTACATTTTGTATTTATTTATACGACATTTTACATTATTTACATTTTGTAAACAAACACTTTACAGTTTATACCCTGTTGTTTTACTAGACAAATTACATTCGGACATGTTTTACACAAAATTATACATTATTTACATTTTGTAAACAATTGATTTTATAGATTATATTACGATTTTACACTATTTGAAACACTTTTTAAATGTATTTATTCAATTAAAAATTTTTTACATTATTTACATGTTGTAAATAATTGATTTTATAGTTTAAACCATTTGTTATACTATATTACTTACATTTTGTAGGATTTTCTATGAAATTTTACATTGTTTACCTTATTTACATTTTGTAGACAATAACTTTACAGTTTATACCTGGTTGTTATACTAGATAAAATACATTCGGACATGTTTTACACAAAATTTTACATTATTTACATTTTGTAAACAATAGTTTATACGATTTGTTACACTATTTTACTTACATTTTGTATTATTTTATACGTAATTTTACATTGTTTACCTTATTTACATTTTGTAAACAATAACTTTACAGTTTATACCCGGTTGTTACACTGTATAAATTACATTCTGACATGTTTTATACAAAATTTTACATTATTTACATTTTGTAAACAATTTGTTTTATAGATTATAATACGATTTTACACTATTTGAAACACATTTACATTTGGTAAACAATAATTGTACAGTTTATACCCTGTTGGTAAACTGAAATGATTTACACAAAATTTTACATTATTTTTGGATGTATAACTTAAAAATGCGGAATTTTTTCAAACTTTTAGCTTTTATTTTGAAATATTTGTACAATATAAATTTATTCAAAGTATTGACCACTGTTAGCTCTGAAGTTTTCCCATCTCTCTAGAAATATATGAATTCCGAGCCAATGAGGCTAAGAACGAATCAAGCCAATATCGGATACTCTGTTCCAAAGTGAAGCATATTCCAGAGAGAGCGTTCTACATCAATCGAAACAAATAGTATTCAGACGGGGAAAGGTCTGGACTATAAAGCGGGTGAGGCAATACTTCCCAACTACTTACTTCATTATAAATACTTTAGAACAGGTATTGCATAATGTGGCCGAGCGTTGTCAAGATGGAATTTTACGGTTTCATGTCTGGCCGTTTTTTGGCCAATGACGACTTCAAACGAACCAGTTGCATTCGAACTGTTTCCCTGTGATGGTCCGGTCAGTTTCTAGCAGCTCATAATAGATATTACCTTAGTGCCATCGATATTTGGTTTTAGTGTCGATTCAGCTTGATATCTTATGCTTTGGATTATCGTAATGGAATCCATTATTTTTATCGCAAGTAATAATACCGTGTAATAATGATTTTATTTTATGGCGTTCAAGCATCATTTCAGACATACAAAATCGTTTTTCAAGGTCTCTCAGCTTCAATTCGTATGGTACTCAATTTCCCTGATTTTTGGATAAATCCTGCTGCTCGCAAACATTTTGAAATTTCAGCTTAAGTTGCTCCCAATGATTTTCCAAGCTCTTGTAAAGTTTTACAACAATCTTCATAGAGAAATGCCTCCAATTCTTGGTCTTCAAACTTTTTTGACTGAGCTGGGCTATCTTCCGTGTAAAAATCACCACATCTGAACCGCACAAACCATTTCTCGCACGTTGAAACTGATGAAACATATTCACCATAAGCATAAAAATTATACACTTTTATTTTATATGTTTTTAAAAAGTTGTATTGGTTTCCCAGCTATAAATGTAATTTAAATCCAGTTATTGAAAAGAAGAATAAAAATACATACAATTATCTTAATGTCAGCAGATAAATTTATAGTTTTCGCCAAAAAATTCATTAATTTACTTATATCAGCTCTATTTTTCATTTTTTTCTAGATTTATTTATTTGGTTTTTGACTTTCATACAATATACACTGGGTATTCACAAACTAATAAACAAAAAGTGTATTTAATACCAGATACGCGATACAAATTGTTGTGAATTAAGCAATTGTTTTATGAAATATTCCTACAAACTGTAGCAATACTCTGTCTTTATTTCTTTCATTCCTTACCATACCATAAATAAATTCACACACATTCAATAGCACACATAGAAATATTCATTCATGAAAACAAAAATAATTTTAAAACTTGAAAACGCTCAGCACTCAGTTGAAAACGCTCAGTGCTGAGCTGAAAACGTTCAGTATGATGATCTAGGTCATTTATGAGCTACACAACTCTATTGCGCAACACTGGTCTAAAGTTCTTTTAATTTCCGCATAGAGATATGCTATACAATTTGTCACTTATGAAGTAATGGTGGCGTATACTTAATATTAGCGAGCATCCAATTAAATTTATTAAGTATACGCATAATATGTTCATTGTGGTTCTCAAAAGCTGAAATGTATGCTACAGTTTTGTATTTCATAAAACTTTTAACACAAATGTTATGAAAAAATCATTATGTATATTTTCTTCGATATTGGCAATTTACGCAAATTAATATATTCATAAAATATTTATTGAATGCGTTAATTGGAATTTCATTGATAAATAATAAATTTGCATCTTTTCATAAAAATTTAATTGAAAAATCAATATTTTTAACTATATTAAGTATCTTATATTGACAATAGTATTAATATTTATTAAAATTGCACTAAAATTACAGAATAGTTTTAAAATATTTCAAATTTAAGTATAAACTAATATTTTTTATTATTGCAAACAAATTACGGAACGAGCTTAAATTAGGCAAAGGATTCTCAGAAAAGAAGCACCAAATATAGTTAAATTCTTAACCGATAGGAAATTATTATCGTTACGTTAACCAAATTGTTGCACTTAAATATTTTGCAAATTCCATTAATTTATAATACATACCAAGAAAATCAAAATTATAAAACGTATTTTGCTTTTCTCTTTTAAATAGATCATAAATTATTAATTATACTTTTATACTGATAGCTGGTAATGTAAGGAATGTATGTACCACCGGATCCACAACCAACAAAAATTGTGGGTTACACCACTTTTGCACTGATGGCCTCATATATGCTACTTTACATTGGTTAAACCATTAAAAAAAATTTTTTTCGGAAATTTATCTTCTACTTTCCTTAAACTTTAAATAGATTTCTAATTTAATAAATGCTTAATTTAACTTTCATACTCAGGGGCATATTTATCAAATCAAGTTAATTTTTTTCGCAATTATAGCTGGAAAATTGACTGAGTAAAAGTGTGGCTTTTTTATTATTGTTTTAACATGCCATCAATTTAACCTTTTATCGTTAATTGTCGTCATTGTCGTTAAAATTTTTTACTTGTTATTTTTATTATTATTTGTTAACTGGAAAAAACATAGCGTCAATATAATGGCTTGTACATTAAACAGAGCCTTCATTTTAAGGGAAATTTAAAAATCCATTAAATAGTAAAAAAAAAAAAAATTAAAAATCCAAAAAAATGTGTCCTTTTTTACACAATTTTAAAACTTTTATTATATTTCAGACAAGATTTACTGAAAATTTTGCATTAGTTTTATTTTTTAAGGACAGTTCTATTGTACACTGACATTAACCCTACTCCTGTTTTAAAACAAACGAAAAAGATATGGCTTAGATGGGTTTATTTAGTTCAACTTGACTGTCAGTTTGTTATATGCCGGGGACTTAACTTTAGCGAATTATTGAAAATTGTGTATGAAACAAAGAGATAGATAAAATTCATAAATTCCTTTTGACCAACACTTTCTCTACAGTTTGTAACCTTTAAACATTATCATTGTTTTATTATTTTATACTTTTTGTTGTTGCATTAAACTGTCATACAAGCTGTACACACATACACAGACACACAATAAGCAGCAAAGCTTTATGGCTGTACAAAAGTCTCTCAAATATTGCTATAAATGGCTAAAATGTATTTAAATGTTTTCCACACGAATGGGAAGTTGTTAGAGTTTTGTATGAAATTCCGAACATTTTAAAAGGATTTTTATCAATTCTCCAGTGAATTTTTATTTAAACATTAACGCTATTGTTGGCTGTGTAGTTATTGTTGCTGCTGATAACAATAGTAAGTAAATAACTTTTGAAATGGCGAGCATGATATAAAAAGAGAGAGAGAGAGATTTTTTTAAATTTTTTTCAAAAAAATTTAAGTGAAAATAATTTTGCCTTAAAAGGCTTTTTAAGTGTTTTACCGGCACAAATAAAAGGAAATTTTTTCAGATTTTTAAACATATTTCACAATACTTAAAATAAAACAAATTGAACAAATATTTATTTCAATAAACATGCTACAGTTTAGAAAATATCACATATAAGATCATTATTATATTCTTTGAAGCTATTTGCTGTTATAAAAGTCTTCTAATATCAAATAAGAATGCATTGGAAGTAGTGGTTACGTTTTTTTTTACCACTACTTACCACCATGTGTGGTAGCAATAATATAAAGCCTAAAACTATGCTACACTATTACCCTGAGTAGTAGTCATATTTTGTTTTGTTGTTATATATTCATGTACAATGTGTGTTTTGCTTAGTGTGTGTGCGAAGAGGGCGGTTTGGTGCCAAGAGAGTTTGCATTACGGATATTTAAAGTTGTGTTAGTATATTTACTTTGTTTCAACTAACATTGTTTATTTATTTATTTGTTTTTGTTGTTGTTTTTGCTTTTAAAACAATGACACCTATTTAATGGGACTTTTTGTTATGAATGTATCGCAGGGTTGGGAGTTGTGCAAATACCCCTTTAAATAATGTTGTTTTTTACTTCTTTATTTAGGTTTGTTTTTTTTTTTTTGCTTTTAGAAAAAACTATCTACACAACTCAAATAAAAAAAAAAAACTTTTTTTATAATAAAGTTATTTGTTGGCTCAAAGCACAAAGGCATAAGTATACATACAAAACAAACAATACTCACATAGAGTTGCAAACAAATAGATAGACAGATAGACAAACATACAGACAATGTTATCATCACCGTCATCATATATATTTTTTTTTTTTGTAACAGAAGTATTAAATCCTAGAGTAGAAAGGTTATATTAGTAAAAAATAAACACAGGTGTGGCTAGAATTATTGGACAACTATTTCTAATGTGATATGTTTTGAACTAAAAGCTAAGTTCACTTCTTTTGAAGACACTTTTTTAAAAAAAATGTATGTGCATAAACGAAAATAGGTTTTATTTTGGTTTTCCTGAAAAACAACTTTTTCAAAAAGCCAAAGCAAAACCTTCAAATTCTGCTGTTGATTTCATTTTTATATAAAAATCGAATTTTGTATACTTTTTTTTCATATAAACTATCACTTGGCGTCGTAATTTAAACAACTTGAGCTTTAATAATATGGTTTTTTCGATTTTTACCTGGCAATGTTTTGTATATCAAAACAAACGTAAATTTTTTGCAAAGAAATTTAGGAATTTAGAAATTATTGAATACTGAAGGTGGTTTCATTCCGAAAAAAAAATTTGTTTTACTTTTCTGAAATTTTAAAATACGGAATAGATTCTACTATAAAATTCTGTTATACAGGGGACAAGAAGCTTTCATATGGTTTTTAATTCAGTAAAATCCTTTAATTGGTTAAAAAGATATGACCCTTTAAACATAAACTACATACTTTCAAAATAACCTAGAGCGTATGATCGATATTTATTTTTACCAAATATTAAATAATAAGTATACGTCTGATTTTCACACTTCAAAGTTTGAAAAGTCCCTCTTTTTTACTCCTCCTCTGTGCTGTTTAACATTGTCTAAACCTTTTGTTTTTTTTTAAGCTATGCGCCTCCGCAACAAACAAATAAACCGAAAAATATCCCCATTACATTATCATACATTTATTTATATCCGGGGTCTCTTGAGTAATTTTTATGTTTGTTTACTTCACAAAAAACAAAACGGCAACTACGATAATAACAACAAAAGTCATCAGAACTTTGTTTTTACTTTATTGTTGTAGCTTAAATACACATCAAACACATATATATGTACATATGTAGTAAAGTCTAACCTTGATTCATACAAACACTCTCTGTCTATCTATCTATAGCACTCATACAACAAACAAAGTGCCAGTTTTGTTTTAGTTGCGTTTGTTTTTAATAAATGAAAAGGCATTTTTGCAAACAAATAGAAACAGTTTTTTTGTACTTAATTACGCTATAGATGGCAAGTGTAGATTGCAGTCAAGGGCTTGTAGATACAGATGTAAACCGACATTTTGAGCGACTGTAATATAATTTATCATCAATTTACAGAATTTTAAAATTGTTTGTAACAAGTTTGAATAAGAATCTTTGGAAATTTTACATTAAAAGAAACGTGTAAACTAAAGTGGGGGATAAAACTGCAATTCGGATGTGAATTAAGAAGTTTATTCTTTTTTATATATAATACCAAACTCCTAAGATTCCTTAAAATGTTTGCTTAACTGTTATAAAAAATTTAGGGTGTATTTATTGAATGTAGTCCTTAAACTGTTTACTATTTGTATATAAATAACCACCTTCATGTAGACAAATACGACTACAGAACCGTAAAAAAACTAAAGCTTTCTCTAGTTGCTTTGGAGCAACAAAAGTTGTCTCCTAAAACCAGCAGAAACAACAAATTTAACTTTTATAACTTTATTTAAACAAATTTTTAGTTGAAGGCCATAATTTTAACCCTTTCATACAGGAAGTGGAAGGAGACAAATAAAGTAAAAAGTTGTTTGTTGATAACTTAATAACAAATTATATTAAAAGTTTTCTGTTCAATAAAAGAGAAAAACACCTACAAAATCTAAAAGGTGACAATTTATTAAAAACAAAATATATAAAATAACAAGGGTTGTGTGACAGAAATAAAATTTTCCAACAAAGAAAAATATAACTAATATAATATTTAGGATTGGATTAACATACCTGTCATATGTAAATAAATGACGCACATGTGAGTTTATATCAGTGGTCGAGACACATAGAAACCATTAGGGTCCGAAGACAATCGGCTATTAATTCAACGAATATCATGTATTTTTGGAAAACTGTACACTTATTATTTTACACAAATACATTTAAAAATTAGCTGTGTTCTCTTTATGCCATCCGCTGGTTTATATAGAAAAAACATTATTTTCTAATTTATTATTTGATTTTTTAATCTTTCTATTCATTCAATGTAAAGTTTTCCATTTAATCCTCTTTACTATTCTACCAAATAACAATCTTTGTTTGCATTTATCTTGAAAAATTAACTCATTTACTAGAACAAACACTTTAATTACTAAATAAAGCAAACAACAAGAATTAAAACTGATTGTTATGATCCGTTTATGAAATAATAAACAAAACAGAATAAACCTTTTGCCACACTATTAAAAATAACGTTTACAACTCTATTTAAGTGAAATGTATTAAAAAAATACAAAAACAAACTCTGGTGCAATTAAAATAAATGCAAGTAGAACTTTATAAGTAAAAAACTGTGGGGTTTCTTAAGGAAAATGTTACAAAAATTGCACTATTTAACATTACAATGACAATTTCTTTAAGCAGCTCAGCTAAGGAGCAAACACAACTCCAAGATACAAACTTGTGGTTTTTTTAAAAAACAAAACATGAACTCCAACAAAACTCTTAAAAAAAGAGTTCAAAATAAACACATATTACAAAAAAGGGACATTCTCATTTAAATCATTTATCTTTTTGGTGGACTCTCTTTATTCGGCATAAAGAGAACATATAATATGGATTCTAATCAGAGATGGGAAATTTTCTATAAAAAAAAACTGTTATACACAAGATTTTCTATAGAAAACACTGTTATACACAAGATTTTCTATAGAAAATACTGTTATACACAAGATTTTCTACAGAGAATACTGTTATACAAAAGATTTTCTATAGAAAATACTGTTATACACAGATTTTCTATAGAATATTCTGTTATACACAAGATTTTCTATAGAAAATACTGTTAAACACAAGATTTTTCATAGAAAATACTGTTATACACATGATTTTCTATAGATAATTCTGTTTTCTACAAAAAATACTGTTATACACAAGATTTTCTATAAAAAATAAACGTTATACATAATATTGTTACGTTTTAATCTTTTTAAAACGCTGGTTTATTTCCTTGAAATAAACCGTATACTTTTGATTGCAAATAAAAGCCCTTTAGTAGTTTAAAATTGTACATTAACAACAGTGCAAATAGTCTCTCAGTGTCTTTATACACGTTTATCAATTCGCAGAAATGCACACACACTTTATAATGTACAAACTCAAATGTACACGACAGTTGATGTGTACACGACAGTTGATAGTGGCAACCTCTGCTACTATTTATACACACGCCATCGTTCGTGAATCTTCTACAATGCTCTTAACGGACAAACAAATGTACACGACAGCTGATGTTAACTCTAACAGCGCCAATGATCAACTCACTCACGAATGCAACCTATGCCATTATTTATACATACGCCATCTTTCGTGAATCTTCTACAATGCTCTTAACGGACAAACTAGTATGTTCGAATTCTAGAGCTTTCGATATCAATGTTAGCAGCCTAAACATTTAGTATTGCCATACTTATAAACAGTGCTAATAACCACATGCTATCAACATTGTTGATAAGTAGAAGCTTCTACTGATGGACGTATTAATAAACATGATGAATGCTGCAAGCAGTCATTACAGACCATTAAATTCAAATCGCTATTGCAAATTCATCACAATATGTTGTATAGATTTATATCAAAGAACCGATATTAGAGGCGCTACAAAAACTGGATGAACATTTTTAATATCGTATAAAATCATTAAGAATTCAGTTTGCTTAAATGTGAAGTCTTATTATCCAGCTTGTAACCCACTGTTCTTTGAACTGAATGAGCAATTTTTAATAGTTTTTCATTAAATCTCTTTACGACCCTTCATTTAACAACAACATGACTAAAATCTTTAGCAAAGTAAAAGAACCATGACAATGGTAAACATATCGAAACCTCTTAACAGACAAATGTTTGCAACATAAAATGATCATGTCCAACGACATCAGTTTGATGAAGAAATCATTTGGCAACATTATCTCAGATTGAACAAAATTTGGCATAGGACCTTCTATATGTCATTATTATATTTAAAAAATTGTAAAAGCTTTCAAAACTAAAACCACAACAAAATCTTAAAAATAAACTGTGTTTAGTTGCAGCAAATTGTTGTGAAACTGTTTTTCCCACATTCTCACCACTCGTTTGTTGCCAAAAGTTCAAAAGAATGAATTCGTAATTCGATTTTTAAAATCAAATTCAATTTTATATCTAAATTATTGCATTAAGAATTCATTACGAATTAATTCATAGGCTTAAATCCTTAGTACTGCAAAAGTATTGAATTCATTGCTTTGTCCCTCTATTCATGTCTGTTGAAATCAACTTTTCAAAGCTCACAAATTACATTCATACATTTTTGATACACCATTATATCCGCTATGGTCCAACTTAGATTGCTATTCCAAAAAATCGTCCAACAAATGGCTGAGATATATGCAAAAAACCGAGACTACCTCTATTTTTTTCACCAAAATTTTCTTTTACCAGAAATAGCTTTTAATATTTATTTTAAAGTATGATTTGGTGAAGGGTATATACGATTCGGCACAGTCGAATGTAACACTCTTACTTGTTTAACTCTGAGTTATTTGTTTAGTGAATTAAGTTTAAATTGAATAAATTTATTCAAAGTTCTGTTTGTACATACCTAAAGATCAAGTATCTGGGTTATTACAATTGCAATAATAAAAAACAACACTACGTTAAGGATTAAAGAAACAAATATCAAGAATACTTGTATAAATGCTCATTGTAAAATATTTTACAATATACTAAAATAAACACACCAACCAACTATTACAATTGTAAAAACATTTTGAATTTTATAAAATTTCAACTTGTGTTCTTTTTTTTACGATGCAAACAGTTTGTAAGCAGAAGTAGTGGTGATGTAGGAGGAAGTTTTAGTAATGAAAACTTGTAACACATTTGGTAAGAGTAATTTTTATGTGCTTGCTGTATTTTTAGTTGCAGATTTTTATACTATTTTTTTGTTTCTACTTTCATACAAGTACTTTTATATAGTACTTATTTATACATTTTTATTGTGTTATAAACACATGTGTTCTGTTTTGTTTTCTGTTGTATAGTTAGTTTGTTGTTTTTATATATTAAATACTCTAGTTACTGACCTGTTCATTGGTCCATAAAGTAAGTTAATGACTGTAAATAAATTTTGCAATAATCATAAAAATTTGGTACATACTTTCAAATGGAAACAGCAATAGCAACAACTATTAAAATTTAGCCAAAGCATATACACTAACAACAATTTGTAATTGAAATTATTTTTAATTATACCCTTCACCATGAGTGGCAACGGTATATATAAGTTTGTCATTGCGTTTGTAAAGTAAAGTATATATATTCTGGATCGTTATAGATAGCTGTGTCGATATAGATATGCCCGTCTGTCTGTATGTTGAAATCAACTTTCCGTAGCCCCCACAAAACTTGCATACATGATTCATACATCAATATATCCGCTATAGTGCCGGTTTGGTTGCTATTTTAAATTGAGAAAATCGACCCATAAATGGTTGAGATATAAGCTAAAAACGCCCTGGATGTTTTTAATATATTTTTTATCTATATCTGCATTACTATGTTATTAATATAGACAATATGGATATCTAATTATAGATATTTCAAATCATAGTTATTTGGATCTACAATGGATCAAAATCGGGAAACATATTTTTAATAAAATTTTTTTACCACAAAATTTTCTTTTCACTAATTAATTATTTTTAAGAAAAAATTTCTTTCTTCTTTCTTTTTTTTAAATTTTTTCAAGAAAGACTATTTTCAATCTTTATCTTAAAGTATACTTTTGTGAAGGGTATATAAAATTCGGCACAACCAAAAATAGCCCTTTTACTTGTTTTTATTTGATGTTTTTATATTCTATGGAGTCAAACTAAACTATGTTAATTTTTAGGTTATTGCATTCAAATGTACATGATTTGTAATTATTTTTATTACAAACAAAAAGAAAATAAAAAAAATATACCAAAATATATATATTGGGTGTATGACTTAAAAATGTGGGATTTACAATATCATTTGGTTTTTATTTTTATAACTTATCTATCATTTTGAAGGATACATATTTATTCATTTATTCTCACAAATTATTGAACATTATAGCATGAACTACAAAGTTTTTTTTTGTGCTTCATAAATGTCGAATTTTGTGTCAACAGGATGTTTAGCCCATAGAGAAACAACAAGAGCGGAAACTAGAAAAAAACTCAAACAAAAATTTTACTCAAAATAATCACACATACGAGTGTTGTTTTTGTTTTCACATAGTTTTTTACTAATACATTATCAGCACTTAGGTTTTTGAAAACTGAGTCAGGTCTTTGACAGGAGAGTTTCCACTCTATGTATATTTCTCTATGGTTTTGCTTTACTTCTTTTATTTGAAAAAAGGGCAGTTGAAGCACACCGATTCCTCACCAAAGCTTATGGTGAATGTGTTCCATCGGTATCAACATGCGAGAAATGGTTTGTCCAGTTCAGGAGTGGTGATTTTGATACGGAAAACAAAGATCGCCCGGCCAAACAAAAAAGTGTGAAGACCAAGAATTATAGACATTACTTAAAGGTAGTTGTCAAACTCAACAAGAGCTTGCAAAATCATTGGGAGCTACTCAATCAGCAATTTCCAAACGTTTGCAAGCAGCAGGATTCATCCAACACTAGGGAAATTGTCTACCATACGAATTAAAGCTGAGAGATCTTAAAATACGATTTTGTATGTCCGAAATGCTGCTTAAACGCTATGAAATGCGATGAAAAATGTATCCGTTACCGACCAATCAGCCAAATCAACACCAAAGCCAAATATTCATGGCGCTTAGGTAATGCTGTGTATTTGGTGGGACCAAAGGGATCCTATTTATTATGAACTGCTGATATTCACAACAATTCGTTTGAAGCGATCATTGGTCGAAAAACGCCCAGAATATGCAGCCAGACATAAAACCGTAATATTTCAACATCGCAACGCTCGGCAACATTATGCAATATCTGTTAAAAACTATTTAGAAATAGGAGGCTGAGACCTTTTGCCTCACCAGCTTTATTATCCCTGGTTTTTTGTCGCTACGGACTGCGTCGTTTCGAAGTTGTGTTTTTTTTTAAATTTCTGGGAGTCCGAAGTTGCATCGATTTTTTTTTTTTCAGTTTACGTCGCATGGCTTCGAAGTTGCGTCGTTAGTACTTCGATTTTTGTCGTTAATATGAAAATGTTTGTACAAATCTAAAACGGAAATACATAAAAATTGTATTTTTTTATTAAAACAATCTATTTTTTCAGCTAAAATTATCAATCTCTTAAACGAAAATCAATACAAATGTATAAAAAATCATTGTTCAATTTGCGTCGCGTTTCTCCAGTCCCAATTAGCAACACAAACCGGGTATTGGCTTGATTCGTTATTGGCCGCAAAAGTTGAGCAGTTCTTTTGGCACGATATCTATATGTTGGCAGAAGTATGGGAAAATATCATCACTCACAATTGCCAATACTTTGAATACATTTATATTGTGCAAATGTTTCAATATAAAAGTTAAAACTTTTAAAAAATCCCACATTTTTAAGTCATGCACCCAATAAATTTAGAAAAATAATTCGATTAGATCGAAAATAACATATATTCAGGAGAATTAAGAGAACATTAGATAGATTTTTGTCTTGTACTTAACTAAAAATAAGTGGTAATCAAAACAAGTTGCCGACCAAGCCACTTAGTTCTGTAGCGTTGCATCACCGAGTAACATATATATAACTGTTTTAATGACTAACATCGATCATTGTAGACATAAGATCATTGTAGATTAAGATCATTGTAGACATAAGGCTTTCTAGACGGTAATGCAGTGTATATAAATTGGCCGTGGAAACACCACAAAAGTCAGTCTAATTTCGTTAAGTAAATTCATCAACTGCATTGCCAGTGTATATTTGTACATTATAAATTGTGTGTGCATTTCTGCTCTTGATAAACGTTTATAAAGACACTGAGTGACTATTTGAACTGTTGTTGTTGTGCAGTTTAAATAAATAAAGAGTTGTTATAATTTTTAATCTACTAAAACTGTTTTTTATTTGCAATCAAAAGTATCCGGTTTATTTAAAGGAAATAATGCTCTTTTTAACTCCTCCTAACAATGACATTATTTTTGCATGAAAGACGCTACATTTATCCGGAAGTCTGTCTCTACTATGTAGATATCTGTGTTACCTTGGTTTAATTTTCCATATAGTCCAGTAAGTTAAAATTGATCTCGCAACTGATATTTACATGCATGACTACATAATCAGCCAAAGCAACTATACTCCGGCCACTTTCCTCGAAAAGTTTCAGGATTATGTTAACAGCCAGTAAACACAGTTGGTCGGAAACAATAACCTCTGAGTCTGAGTAGGTGAAGATTGATATCCATCTCCGCCAGTGGTGTGCATCTTATGGCTTCATTCAAGCACATCTTTGAGCCATACAGATAGGTTAAAATTGGTCTCGCAACTGATATTTAGATTTAGATTATATACACTCGATAGACCACTGTTTTTAATTATAGAATGTCTACCATAGATGACAACTAAATAGGTAACATTGATATTACTCTCTCCTTCCGTTCTATTCGTTTATTCTATGATCTCTACTATGTATTATTTTTCTAGTATTGATTATTTTTAAGTAAAAATTACTTTATTTAACCAAAACTACAATAAAAATGTCTCATCAACCTTTTAGAAATGACAAAACTTTTAGCAAAACAATTTATGTTTATTTACTAATTTACTTTTGATCTCTGTAAAATTATTTTTGACAATTTTGTTGACTTTATATGTTCATATATTTAAAACTATAAAATGAATTTGCAAATTCATTATTTTGCAGAGTCATATAATTTACATACGTATTTACCTACATCATGCATATAAACCTTATAGTAATTTAACAAAAAAAAAAAGGTCACTATAGTAAGTAATTTTGAAATTTTCACAAAAAGTTTTTCAACTTTCAACAACAGTTTGGCAATGTTTGCAATAATGTGAATCCCTTATTTCTCTTACCATGTTGTTTTTGCATAGAATGCCACACAAACACATTAGTATTCATGTAAAACCAACAACAATTGAAATTATGGCAACAATTTTAAGCAAACTCTTTTAATTTGCAAAATTGAAATAAATTGATATTGTATTTTTTAAAACACAACACAACACCAACTGAAACCATAACTCTGCTGGAAATTAAATAAACAAAACAAACAATTGTTACTGTTGCTATTACTTAAGTACTCAAATAATATTACTGCCTCTCTTGAGTCCCTCCACATTCAGCTACCTCTCTCCTACCTTAAAGTACTACTTACTCATTTTAACTCATAATACAATCATCACGTTTTTCAAAATGTTAAGCACGTAAAACATTTACCCATTTTCGAATAAAGTATTTCTTTCACATTGTTTCCAAAAGAAACAAAAATAAAAATCATTTCGAAAATACAGAAAAATCAGCAAATAAATTGAATTAAAATTGGCACCAGTTAAACTAGTGGCAGGCAGCAGCAGCAGCAGCAGCAAACACCTACAATGCCACCAATGTCAACAACTTTGAGCCACCGTCATCATCATCACACCAATGCCAGCTGTACAATAGTGGAATTATTTAGGCTTAAATAGGAGTGACACAAAATTGTTTGTGTGTGAGTGTAGTTGTTGGCTGATTGTATTATTTCAGCTTTATTACTATTGTTGCCGTTGTATTGTTACAACCTTGGATTTTGTTACTACACAACCCAGGACAATAGTAATAACACAGGTCCTGTCAGCTACCGTTTGTCGTTATTGGTGTTATTTATTGTGACTGACGAATCACGTTCCTGCATTGCTTCAACTTTTGCTACTGATTCCATTTTCGTTCTTGTTTAATTGTCAAATAGGCGCCAGCCCGCATCGATAACATTAACAATTTGTTGAAATTTATCATTGTATTGTTGGGCTGTATTGTATTTTTTTGTCATTTAAATTGTAAGTATGCTTAACTTTGTGTGCGTAAATGTTTGTTATTGGCAAATAGATTAACTCCACTTTCTAAAGAATACTAAAACAACAAGCTCTCTGCTCTCTCATAAAGATTTATTACACTCATATACACCTCACATCAACAAACTATGCAGTAGTAACAATGTTGACTATCTATTCAATAAAAATTTAATTTTTGGAGGTTTTCTTATAATTTGAATCACAACTTTTTTTCTATTGAACCAATTTTCATGATTTTTAATAACAAACTGCCTAGACTAATGATAAACATCTTAGATTAATCTTATTTAAATCGGTATTATATTTTTTATGTAAGTGTGTTTTACACACACAAATTATTAAACATAATTAAAAACATATATTCTTCGTAAAGTTTTAGATGAATATTTTTGAAAGCTACACACGAAATGAAAATCTGTAATATATTACTACATTCATTACTAGAATTGGTGAAGTTTATAAAAATAATTTATTAGTTTTCTCTATGTTTTATAAGCACTTAACATATTTGGCAAATGAGCCATCAATGTGTAGGTACGTGTGATTGTTTTGCAATTATATTTATATTTAATTAGTTTATTTTATTATGCAAAAATAAATAAAGTTAAAACGAGTGAAGAGAAAATTCAGTAAAGCTGATTACAAATATTGTAACATCATTTCCTTTACAAATTTTATAATATGTAGCTATTTAAAAAGATTTATCTTAAATCATTAATAACTGCGTAAATACTGTGATTTTAAGAAAAACAAGCTCAATCTGTGATCACTCATATTTTGTAGCAAAATCGATTTTTAGTATAAAAAAACTCAAATATCTTAAATAGTTAATAACTTCATAAATAATGTGATTTTGAGAAAAACAATCTCAATCTGATCATTCATATTTTTAGTATAAAAATACTCAAATACCTTAAATCGTTAATAACTGCGTAAATATTGTGATTTTAAGGAAAATAAGCAAAAATCGATTTTTAGTATAAAAAACTCAAATATCTTAAATACTGCGAATTTAAGGAAAACAAGCTCAATCTGTGATCACTTATATTTTTACCAAAAATTTATTTTTAGTATAAAAAACTCAAATTTCTTAAATCGTTATAACTGCGTAAATATTTTGATTTTAAGAAAAAAAAGCTCAATCTGTGATCAATCATATTTTTAGTATAAAATAAGTAAGAGAGCTATGTTCAGTTGTGCCGAATCTTATATACCCTTCACCAAATTATATATTTTTTCTTTTTTAAAAGTTTTTTCCAATTTTTATAAAAAGAATTGTTTTAATTTAAAATTTTTTTTTTTTAATTTATTAGTGAAAAATATTTATGACAAAAAAACGTTTTTTGTGAAAAAAAATCCGGGTTAAAAAAATATTTTTGACCCATTGTAGGTCCAACTTACATCGTTGCAATAGACATTGGAATATCTATAATTAGATATCCATATTGTCTATATTTATGACTTAGTAATTGAGATATAGATCCAAAATAGGCCAACAATAGAGGTTGTCTCGTATTTTTGCTCATATCTCCGTTATTAATGGACGGATTTTGCTGATTTTAAATAGGAAACTTCTCGAAAGCATGTCTGATAGAATTATTGAAGATTTAGATCCCGAAGATATCTGGGGTCTTCAGAAAATTGATTTCAAAATACAGGCAGACAGACAGACAGACAGACACAGACACAGACAGACACAGACACAGACACAGACACAGACACAGACAGACACAGACAGACACAGACAGACACAGACAGACAGACAGACACAGACAGACAGACAGACAGACAGACAGACAGACAGACAGACAGACAGACAGACAGACAGACAGACAGACAGACAGACAGACAGACAGACAGACAGACAGACAGACAGACAGACAGACAGACAGACAGACAGACAGACAGACAGACAGACAGACAGACAGACAGACAGACAGACAGACAGACAGACAGACAGACAGACAGACAGATAGACAGACAGAAATTTTGTTTATCTATATTAATTAAGCAGATATAAAGCTACCGAATTTACCCATTTTTACACCCAAAACAAGGTCGTTTTGGGTTTCACCTCCTGTGAGTCCACATGAAGTTACTGGCTTATGCTGATAAATTTAACACAGGAGGTGTCAAATAGTACGACCTTGGAGCCCAATTGCAGATCCGTTTCTCGAAATCAACTTATCACCAAATTTTTATGTCAAAAAATCTATAGTTACGGAAATGTGAACGTATAGTTTGAATTTCATGTCTATACCTTTTGACTTTTGCGCTGGGCGATGTTGAATCTGTCAACAACTTAGTAACGTTACTTTTTTTATATATATATATATATATATAGGGTAAAGAACTGGTTCCAGAATCCTTCTAGGGAACTCCAATATAGAACTAGTTTTGGTTGTGCGTTCTAGAACTAGTTGTGAAACTAATGAGATTTCTCTTGTGTGTTTTCAAATGCTTGAGTTTTAAGTTCTTTAATGCTTATTGGGTAAATATGGTGAATGGCAATTTATTTAATGATTGAAGATATTATTTGTTGTGCAGACAGACAGGTTTTGGCGTATTTTTGTTTAAAAGTATTTGTTTATCCTTTTTTTACCCTTGCGTGAATAGCTTGAATAGCTTTCAACTTTGATTTTAATACCATTAGCTTAATTTTCTTACTTAAATACAATGTTTTTTAAATTAAAAACTTTAATCTCTATAGGATTTTTAAGTTTATAAGTAAAAAAATATTTGAAATGTTTCCATGAAAACCCACGTTTCCCTAGTACCACTTCCTAAATACCTAAAAGTTAATTTTACAATGAATTGTAAATTTCCTTGTTTATCATATTTATACAACTTAAGCAATTATTTTAAGTGTTAAAGACTAAAGTCTACCTGTAGCCGGTAAATGTGTGGGTGTAGAAAAACTAATATTTATTTAAATTCTACATGACAAAGACAATAAAGGCGAAGACTGTGCTGCTGATGATGATGATGATGACGTTGAAGAGTAAATAAATTTTAATGGCAAAACTTTCATAATTCTTAATGAATTTACTTTTATGTGTATACGTTTTATTATTATTTATTTATGTTTTGCTATTAATAAACATTTTAATTTGTTAGGCAAATAAAACTTAGTGTTTTTTTTTTCAATTCTATTCCTTGTTTTCTGTACTGTTAGTAAATTTAGTAAAACGTTCTGTATTTACAAATGCTTTGGTCGTTAACTTAATTTGTATAAAGCTTTTACCCTTTCTACTACTCCCACTTAACAGCGGCATCATCATTGTCGTCATCATAATAAATGCGTTGTAATGTGTTGTCCCTTGTATATTAAAGTACTTTTACCTTTGGCAGCAGCTAAGTACTTAATGAAAATGTAAATATTTAATCAATATAATAACAAAAACGGATTATTATCCTGGTAACCCTTAAACGGACGGATGGTTGTATAGAACACACAACCATACGTCCGTCTAACAGCCATTCATCCTTTTACTTGTAAAGGGTATTTCTTAAGCTTGATAGAACTTGAAATTTTAAAAAAATAGCACAAAAAAGTAAATGTTAATCAACAATAATTTGTTTTATTCGAAAGATCAATACATGGCATTAAAATTCGAAGATGATTTCGGGCATATGGCTACTGCAGCTGTTTTTGATAAAATGCATTCTGAACATCCAATTTTAGGCCACTTTTTTGAACATTGATGGCCGTATGTCAGCATCAAATGTTTCTGGTTTATTACCTGGTTTATCAGCATAAATAATCGAGAGTTATCAAATCGCTCGACCTTGGAGCCCAATTGACAGATCAATTTCTCGAAATAAAGTTATTGCCAATTTTCGATTAAAAAAATCGATGGTAGCGGTCGATGTATGGCACATATCGCCATCGTGTTGAAACCAAATCTCTGCCATCCATATTTTCAAACAAAAAATCATTGATCATGGGCTTCATTTTGGTCTCAATCCAAATGCAGCAATTTTGTTTATTAACAAACTTGTTGAGCCAGAAATCACAATGGTTGTCACAAACATATACTTCTTTACTGTAACCATATATATGGTTGATACAATCATGTGAATTGTAAATTAACCATATTATTGTTACCACAATCATATAAATAGTTACTGTGACTATAATATTGTTAAAAATGTTGAAATGATTACATTAAACATGCACAAATGGTGAAATGGTTACAGTAAACATGCACAACTATATTTTTTTTCTGCGTGTATCGTATATAACTTCAATGCTTGAACAAGGTTACCAAATTATCCAAATTTACTTTGAATGTCAATCATCGATTGGACTCCAATCTATTCATGATGATTTGCCAGAGTTTACTGATCATAAATGTAAAAAAGTGAGCGCAGTATGTTAACCTTTTTGTAAGTTCTATTGGGCTTAGAAAAACCACCCTTTAGTAGGACATACGATTTACCTACATCAGCATTTACTACAAGTTGATGATTGTTGCTGGTGACAAAGATTGCTACATAAAACTGTTGGTAGCAATATTATAAAACTTCTACTATCTCTAGACTAAGGGTAATGCGAGCAAGTATGTTACTGATGTTGATGACTTTGCTAGTTTTTATATCAATTTCATCGTATTTTTTTTGTGGTATCCTTCTTCTGTTTGTATGTGGGTGTTTGTCTTCAGGTATAACTGTATTTGTTTTAGTCTTTGTCCATATTTTTTATGTGTTTGCTTATAAATAAATATATTTTTTTTTTCTTCATTCTACTCAGTGACTTACTTAATTTAATTAATTTTAAGGTTAAAGGGAAGAGCAAATGGGAGTTGTTTCTATATTATAGACTCATTTTATATATAAACCAGTTTTAGACACATAGAAAACATAAATGTATTGTAATGGTGAATAAATGTTTAATTGACAATCTCCAATTTGTTTCCCCTTTTGCTAATTTAAACAAGTTTCTCTCACATTCGTGATGCATACATCTAAATAGTCGACCGCGTTGGGCTCCTGCTGGCTATGAGTGCCGACTACTGGTCTAAACATAACAGCATAAACTTATTTAAGTCAAATATAATTTTAGTTTGTTTAATACCATACTACTTACTCCCATATTCATAAACAATGTTTAAACTGTATCAAAGTTTTATAAAACTTAATTTTCTATGAAAAATTTCAAAATTATTTATGAATATGGGAGTTAGAATTAAATTTAAAAAAAAAAAAAATGATATTCTTTTATAAAATCAAATGTCAATCAATCATAATTTTGTATGCTCTTGATATTATTAAACATTTATGAACATATTTTTTTAATATTTTTTTTTTTTTTTTTTTTTCAAAACGTGCCTGACATTTGCTGGATTTATTATTCTGTTAAAAGTCAATGTTAAATTGTTTTTTATTTATTTAACATCTTTTATATTTTTCGCCATGATTTTGTCAATTATTTTATAGTCAGCTATGAATAATGATTTATTTTTTGTGAACGCAATAAAACTGACTAACAAAATTTAACTTTTTTTCAACAAAAATTTTTTTTGAAATAAAAAAAAATAAAAAAAATTCTCTTAAAAATGTTGGGTATTTGAACTAAAATTTAATATGTGAACAAACTTGACAAGACCAATTTTTATAAAAATAGAGAGAAATATACATAGAGCGGAAGGAGAAAGAAATATCAATGGAAAAAATTACTGTCTTTTCACACATACGGGTGATACAATAACAAAATACATGGCAATATATTCTCACGAATTAGGTTTTTGACAAGGTTTTTGGCTCTCAAATATCTATCCTTTTGATCCCACCAAAAACAGAGCATTCGGCTTGTTGGTTGCTTACGCTTCGGGTTATCGTAATGGATCCATTTTTCATCGCATGTAATGATTCGGTGCAAACATTATTTTCGTTTATAGCGTTCAGCATGCAAAATCGTCTTTCAAGGTCTCTCGGCTTCAATTCGTATGCTACCCAATTTCCCTGCTTTAAAAGGAATCCTGTTGCTCGCCAACGTTTTGAAATTGCTGCTTGAGTAGATCCCAATGAGCTTGCAGAATCTTGTTGAGTTTGATAACAATCTTCATGGAGTAATGCCTCCCATTCTTGGTCTTCAAACTTTTTGGCTGGCCTGGGCAATCTTTGTCTTCCATGTCAATATTACCACTTCTGAATCGCACAATCCATCTCTCGAACGTTGAAACCGATTGAATTTTGCACCAAAAATACTAAATTTTTATTAAACACTGTTTGTTAAAATCCATACATGAAAACTTATACAATTATTTGAGCACCCATTTTATTTAACATTTTACTTAAATTAAATTTTTCTTGGAATTGGCCCCATTCAGTCTTTAAAACTCAACTACAAATACAAAAGAAAAGGTCATTAAGTAAATGTCATTGAAAAATAACAACAAATTAATTTCTTACCAAACAAATAAAATCATTGTTCATTTCTAAACATGTTTATATACCCAGACCAAGGGTAATACTCCACAATTATTTTCTTTTTACCTTAAATACAAATTAAATTGATGAACTTAGGGCAAAGAAAAAAAAGACTTACATTCTACTACACGCAAAGAAAACCCACTATGATAGGATTTAATGGTTATTGTGAAATTATATTTATATGGTTCATAATAAAACTGATGTGTAGCGTAATAAGATATCTTACTATGATCCTACTTAACCATAATTTAATCACTTGAAGTAATTATATGTTTAATGGCTATCATAACATAATATACCATATTATGATTACCACAATTATAATATGATTGTGGCCAAACATATTATGATTCCACCTCAACCATAATATAGTTATGTCAAAATAATGGAATCTGGCACTGGAGCCAGAGTTGTTGCAGTAGATGATGACTTCAAAGCGTCGTACAGACACCCACACGAATGCAACGTCTTCCAGGCAGAAATCTTAGCGATCTGGAAAGCCACGGTTTTGACAGAGGGGTCTATAGTGGCAATTTATGTAGATAGTCAGGTAGCACTGAGGGCTTTCAAAATGTCATATGGAACGCTCGAGCACAGTGTTGAACTGTAAGACGGCTCTAGAAGCGTTATTGAAACTATACACAATCTGATAGGCCACTTACAGGGAAAAGAGATAGCAGAGGAACTGGCCAGACAAGGTTCGGACCTGGACTATATTAATAGGGACTTTCAGGTTATACCTCCTATATCCCACTACTATAAGTTGATCTTCGAAAGATTCCGGGACTCTATGAAAAGATCCTGCTGTAGTAGGACGGATTGCAGGGTGTCCAGGTCTATTTGGCCAAATTTATATGCAAAGGCAACCAGAATACTAATTAGGTTGGAAAGGAAAAGTCTCAAGTCTTTAGTAGGAGTGATAACCGGTCATTGCTTAATTGGGACCTTCATTGGTAAATGAGATATGGGCGCACAGGGCTCTTATAGAATGTGCAAGGATTTGGACGAACTAGAAACAGTAGAACATATTCTGTGTAACTGTCCTAGATTACAGGGTCTCAGACAAAAATGGCTGGGGGATAGATTCCAGGAAGAACTGATCTATGTAATCTATTAGGCTATATCAGGGGAATATGCTGGCTATAGGTAACGGGACTCTGAGTATCCCAGTCTATACTTATTTCCTGTCCTTCTATTGACTGTGTTTTTCATTATATTTCTCTTTATATCACCTTACTTTGTTCTTTTGTTTCCAAGCTCATTTCTTCTCTGCACATCTACCTCTATTTCTAAAGGGTATCACAATGGATCCTATAAGTCTTCGAGTGGAAATTTACTTCTTACAGTACACACCAAGTATATAAATCTGTGTCAATATATGATAGCTGATACGATCATATTACGGTTGAGCCCTACTATATAATGATTCCATCTCACTCATAATATGCTTATTTTTAAACCCATTAGATGGCATGATCATATTATGGAGTAATAATGATCATGAGAAGTTTGACAAACATAACATCGTTAAAAATCAAGTAATTATAAAATATGAACCAAAACAAACCAAAAATTAAAATGTATTTAACCTGTAAAGATATTTCCCACAAATATTTATGATGGCGTAGAATATAACATAGTTGGCGCTACCATGTCTATTCTCTGAGTGTATATGCTAGTTTTCGAATAAAATAAATAAAAGAAATCATTATACTTAGTCTAACATTTCGTAAAGAAAAGAAAAACGATTGTCTAAGGACAATTTTAAAAATAACCAAACGAACACACATAACCCAAGCATATAAAATCTCCTTCAAGTAACCAAAATTCTCCCACCCAAATTCTTCCCTCCATAAAAAGACATTCATTCAAGTCTACACAGTTCTTTGCTTCCAACTAAAATAAATGGCATTTTAACAATTGAGGTTTAGTTTAACGTCTAAAACCACCTAAAAGGAAAGAAAATACATCAACAATAAACTTTTATATGAACTTGAATAAAATCCTTAGTAATTTAACATAAACAACAACAATTTAAACAAGTCAGAAAAAAATCTGATTTAAACAACTGAGTATGACAATTTCTTTGATTAGATTTCTAGAACATTTTTGTTTGTCCTGGACCCTGAGAAGTTAAGGCACAAAAACAAATGTTTTTTTTATAAAAATCAACATTAATCAAATATGTGATGAAATCACAAAAAAAAACAACACATACATACATATGTAGATATAAACTCTCCTTCCTACGCATCCAATGTAATCATTTGAATATCCTTATGCATAAACAAACTAAATGGCATATTTTCATAGACATTCTCGTCATCATCAACATCGTCATCCTTGACAAAGAATTTGCTTATTTGAAGTTTTCTTTTCAGTTTCTAGTTTTTTTTTTATTTTGTATTATTTTATGTGTAACCGAATGACTATGTATGCAGTGCAGAGACGTAGGGAAACTTTTTTAGATCAAGGAAGAGATTTTTGGCACCACGTAGCAAGTTCTAATGCACGGTTCTGGAATCACTCCCGGAACTAGTTCAACAGAATCGCTAGTTCTGCCATAATTTTTTATTTTTTTTTTTTTGTTTGTAATTGTTTCATTTATATGGTTTTTTTTTTTTGTTCACTATACACATACACTATTCACTATACTATATTACAGAATATTTCTTTATTTTCTGATAAGGGATTCTCGAATCCATTTAGTCTCTGTTATAAACATTGTCAACATAAAATCATGTTGAAAAGTTGTGCTGAATCAAGTATTTTGGCTTGTAGTTCTTTAGGAACTAGTTTGTGGTATATAGAGCAAGTCTAGAACCAATGTATAATTAAATCTAAATAATTACAGTCCAGAAAACTCTATGAAATTATTTAAAAATCACAATATTGTTCCACAAAACGGGTTCTAGAGGTAATGATTTTGGAACTAATGCTAAAACTTGTTCTATACATAATTAATTATTTTCATCCATTTACGTATTTGAGGAACTAAGAGAGTTATTTTAAAACGTTTTAATACATTTTAAACAGTAATAAATGAAAGAAGAATTGAGCTTGAAGTTGAAATTAGTCGATTGAATAGAATGTTTGAATTAAGAATGAATCTACAATTGTTCGACATACAGAACTACAATTGAAGCTAGATTTGGTCGACATAACAAACTACGATTTAATCTAGAATTAGGTTACAATTGATTGACTTAAAGAATTGCGCTTGAAGCTGAAATTTGTCAACACAAAGAACTGCAATTAATTCTAAGTCTGCTTTTACACACAAGTTTTCTTGCCGCAAGTCTGACTTTATAGGAGAGAGAGGCGAGAAGAAAGAAGATGGGTACACACTTGCTTGTACTGGGAAGTATCTTCTATTCTCATTTGTTTTTTCATTTTCACTATGGCGTCTATTAGGTTTTGGCATACAAAATTGAACACAGACTTGCTGTGTGTAAAAACAGACTAAGATTAATGTACGATTGAATCGGGAATGAAGCTAAAATTGGTAGATAAATAATAAAATAATGTTTTCATTAAAATTAAATTTAGCTCCGATTATGTGACTTAAAACGTATAAAAATAATCCCCATTTTCCCTGGTTATCGTTTTTCGTAACGATATACATATGTATGTACTTCCAATTAATACAATTTTTTATGTCGTCACAATAAAAAATAACCAGAGATTGATAAAATGGGGCTAAGTCTTCCATTTAAATGTTAGTTACGTTCTTATTGTCTTGTAACTTTATCTTTTAGTGACTTATCATTATTTTTCTTATTTTTGTTTTGATTTTTTTTTTTGTTAATGTTGTTGTTGTATGACAAATATTGTTGTACGAATATAAGTATGCTTCACTTTATACACAGACACACATACATATGTTTGGTATTTTTGTTTAGTTATTTTCCCCCTCCTTCTCCTCCTTATATTGCACTGACATATTACACCATTCAATTTACTCTTAAAATGTTTTTTTTTTATATAGAAGAGACATAAAACCAGACATATTGTGAACATTTTTCAAAAGTCATGTTTATGCATGTACTGCTATATATACATATATACATACATACATATGTGCTATGTATGTAAACTTGTGCAAGTGTACTACCTTAACATATACCTACACCATACATGTAAATGCACAAACATTTTCATTTAAGTTTAAAGAATTTTATTTTGTTATTTCCTAAAGTGTCGTCTGGGTATGATGAGGTTGTGTTTTCTCTCTTGCCACTACTCACTTAAAAGAATAAAGCAAAAACAGAACAATATAAACTACCATTAAAAAATATTCTCGTTATGTGATGATTTTGTGTAGAAACTTACTTACGTACACTTACGTAGATACTTACATTCATTTGTATTCTTTTAGTATATTGTATTGTACTTTTTTGTTTTGCTTTATCATGTTGATAGTTGTTTATCATTAAGGAGACATGCTAAATAATGACCACTCCTACCTTGACAATGAAAAATTAAAAATATAACCAAGAAATAAACCACAAATTTTAAATGAAAGTCTCTGGAGTATAGTTTGTATGCATTGAGGTTTCTAAGTACGTTATTTCTTTTAAATTATGTGTTTTTATATAAATTGTAGGTTAGAGAAACATTTGCTAGGTATGTAATTATAACAAACATGCACTTTTTAATTTCTTAAGGCATGTTCACACTATTCAATTGTTTTCAGCAAATGTTTACTGGATTTTACATGACACTTTTTGATTTAACAATGACTTTCTATTGAGATCTTGAATAATTTTAAGGTTTTTTTTTTTAAATTAAATTGATATTTATTCACTAGAAAAGGAAAAATCGTTCGTTTCTTTAGTGTTCACATTTATTTGTTCGGATATTTCGGCATGTGAAAGTAGCTTTATGTGTATTGTAACAGTAGGTAACGTATGAGTGATATTTAATTATTCAAGAGGAAAGAGAAAATATTACTTATGCGTCAGGAAGGTCATTATATGCAAAATGTACTTAAATGCTTTTTCTTGTAATAGAGAGAGAAATTTAAGAAAATAAATCACATTCTTAGGGTTTTTTAGGAGCAAAATAGGAATAGAGAGCATTTCGTAGCTTAATTCATAGATTTTTGCCGTGGAAACTGCTCATGTGTGTACCATTTTGTGAACCAGACTGTGGGCAAACGCGGCAGCCATCTAATCGGAAAGCTTTCTCATATCCAATTCAAAATTGAAACCAATTATCCATGTGAGATATCTCTGCCTTCCACAATCATCCGCACTTTCAGTCTCCGATCGGACATATCGTGATTTTTTCAATTGCTTCGGGTGTACAGACCCCAACTGGGCGTTCAGAACGTATCTTCCGTGCTTGTACGGCCACAACGAAATTCAGAAAACCGCTTGTTTACCATTGAAATTTTTGGTGCAACGTTGCCACAGTATGATGTTTTTTATCGTAAAAAATAATGCTTAATGAGCAGACGAAATTCACTTTTTTACAATTTCTCCTCAAGTCACGAGGTAGTCTGCTGGCTGACAAACACAAACTAAATGACGCAGCTTGTTCAAATTTTGACAGGAGTCAGCTGTCAGAACTGTTGACATCAACAGTATTTCTCTTTAAATTAAGAGCCGAAAGATTTAAAATGTGGCGAACTTATTGACCCACATTCGTATTAAATATCATATTTTAGAATGTTACACATTAGTAATATTATTGTCACATACAAACTATAATATAATTTGACAGCAACCACAAAATCCAATCATAATATGAAGCTGTTCGATTATGGTCACCACAAGAACATAGAATCAATTTAGTTCATATTTATCAGTCTTGAGGTGTTCAAAGCTGATAGTCTGTAATTCATTAAGGTGGTAACAAGTGTAATTTTGTAAAAGCTTAAGGTGTTCTCTATAATTTTTATGTAAATCGTTTTTCATTTCTCTGTGTGTTGACTATTTCTTAGTTTTTTTAAATTAAATTTATAAATTTAAGATTTGAATAAGCCAAGTTTTCTATTTTCTTACTTTCTATTTATCTTAAATAAACCTCAAACATCTATGCTTTATTAAGCATCAAAGTTCTTTAAAATAATTTTTCAAAATTTACATTTTATCCATTTATTATTAACTTTCCCACAAAATTGCATAATTTCATTAAAGATAAACTAATTATTAATTTCAATCTTATAATTTAAACAAAAACTAATTTAAATTAATTGAAATTTTACCTACAATGACAAATTTAATTAATTTTTTATTATTATTATTATTTTCTCTCTAAATCTCTTACATGCCTAAAATAAATTCTTCATGCTCTAACAAGCAACGACAAACTCTATCCTGCTCAACACATCACACATGTAGTTTAACAACAGTAATGAATTTATAACAAGCTTAAGAAGAAAATAAAGTTATAAAACTTTTTACGAAATATTTATTAACAATATTAACACAAAATTCTAACACACTGCCTGCTATTTGCAGACATGGAATTCATAGAATACGTACGAATAAATAAATAATGTAATTACCCAGCATACCCAGTATACGAGTACACAAAAAGGGAGAGTTCTATAGGGGAATAAAAAATAAATGGGAAAAACTTAATATGTAAGTTTGTCGCCAAATATTATGTTGTGTTTTTTTAGAAATTCAATATTACAAATATTGAAATCCTCATATTATATAGAAAATAAGAAAGTTTTTCTTGGCTTCTAACAAAATTGTTAGATCTTGATTATATTTCGGTCTTATTGGCATATAAACATTAAAAATAAAATAGTTGATTTTATGCATACACGTGAAATTATCTTTATGACTGTTTTAAACTTTAATATAGAAATTGTTCATACGACATTTATGTTATTGTTAGCGTCTGTCCATGGTAACACATATTTAAAATTAATTGGTTTGTGTAAATCATGTTTTATATATATATGTCTCCCATGTAAACAACTCAACACTTTCGTTGCTTCCGTGTTAACCACTTACTTTAAGATGGCAACTTTGTAACTGGTGTGGTGAGTTTTATGCAACGTTTAGGGTTCTATAAGTCGATTGTTCGATTGTTCGAACAATCGACTTTTTGCTGAAAAAAGTCGAAAAGTCTAAGTCGACTTTTTGGTCACAAAAAAGTCGAACATTCGATTCGTTATCACAAAAGTCGAATAGTCGATAAAAGTCGAAAAAAGTCGAATAGTCGATAAAAGTCAAAAAAAGTCGACTTTTAAGATTGTTAAAAAATTTTTAATTGCAACATTATACTAAAACAAAATATGCACAGAATAACATAATAATTTTATGTTATTGCAATTTGGTACACTTACATTTTTTCTAGTGTATGCAAAAATAAATAATAAGTAAATGTTCATAAAAAAATGCTCTTTCTACATATTATATATTATCGCCTTAATACATTTAATTTTTATTGCTAAAATTAACACAAGGCGCATCAATAAATGCAGAAACCATGTATTTTTTACAAAAAATGGTAAAAAGTGGAAAAAAGTCGAAAATAGTCGGAAAGTCGAAAAAAGTCGATTTAACTAAAAAGTCGAAAGTTCGAAAAGTCGACTTTTCATAAATTACCAAAAGTCGAAAGTTCGAAAAGTCGACTTTTTAAAAATCGAAAAGAGTCGAAAGTTCGAAAAGTCGACTTTTTGTTTCAACTATAGAACCCTAGCAACGTTACGATCGTTTTGTTAAGTTGGGGTTTGACACTTTTTTTAACTTAACATAAAAAAGCACAAGTGGACAGACGCCGGTAAAACAAAGAAACTAAAAATTCCAAGAAAAAAAGTAAAATAAAAACTAAACCTAGAATAATTAGAACTTAAATACTAAAATAAATAAAACTAAATACAAAAAAAAAAAACAATAAAATAAAAAGGGAAATAAACTTAAACAAAAAAATAAGAGTGGTTTTATTGCTATTGAGTGTGTTGGATCACACTGACCTGCCCCACGACATTTTTAGTGAAGCCGCAACAGGTGAACAGACCTCAGAACCAGTGCTCCAGTCCTCCTGGTAAGATTTACACAGCAACAGTTATAATTCTGTCATTGTCATAAAGTTCAGAATACGTAATTCGAATTTATCTTTTTCAATACGAAATCTACCCTTTAACAATACTTTATTTAACAATTGAAAAATGCATGTATTCAGATTTACAAGAGTTAACACAAATATTACAATACAATGCGCTGTAATATAATCATGAAAAACTTTGTCACGTTCTATATTAAACGTGCTCATAATTCATGTCGAAAATTTAAAAACCAAAAATTTAATTTCTTAAAAAAATAACCAAAAAAAAATTAAATAAGTAAGTTACGAACATATTTTGCTATTTAATAAAACAAAAATTAAAATTTTCCTTATTAATATTTAGAAATATAATGTATTCAACCCTGATAAATGCTTAATAAAAACACCCTACATTATAGAAAACATATCAAACATATACGGTTCAAAATGGTCAAAACGCTTAGAAATAATGATACTTTATATAATAGTGTTTTCACACCTAAAGTAAAAACATGGTTTAAACCCGTAATCAGCTGATTTTGCGTTCACGCTATAAGTTTTTATAAATCTGGTTTTAACATTTATTGGACAAAGTATATTTTTCCTCCCACATTTCAATAAAATATTTTCGTTGTGTTCTGTTCAGAAGCTTCTTTTTCTCTTGTATTTTTTAAAACAAATTTTAAACAATATTCAAATTTGTTGGTACTGAATACCTTCCCACCAAAAACTTATTAATGGTCAGCAATTACCGAACAACATACTTTTCATGAACTAATACATACCGCCTGCATTACTAAGAAGTAGTCGTTTATGTGTATACAGGTATCAATGTTGAAACGAGTGCAATTTTTGTAATTCTAGTTTTAGGTGTAGGGTATTTAAGATTCGCCGTTGTTAATCGTTCCTTATTCCCTTTATTAATATTTTTATTTTTTTCATTATAAATAGAAAATGTAATTTATTTCTAATTTAAATATGCCGTAAGCTTATTAAGTATAGATTCTTAAAAATAATAAAAACACAACAAAAAACCAACAAGAAAAAAATTGGCTATCCATTACATATTTATATTTCAAATAACCATGGTCATATTTTCTGCTGTCAATCACCACCCCTGTAACCGAAAGGGATTGTGTGTTTGTTAGTCTATATCTCTCTCTCATATCATCAAAAATAATAAAAAAATTATATTGGTTTAAACTAACCAAAAATATGTCTGTATACTGAAACAGTACACACAAAGAAAAAAATATTTTTGAAGTGACCATAATCGAACAGCATCACATGATTCATATATGACCATATTATTACTAAAATTCAGCATAAACTATCGTAATATGATTATCCTTAATCATAATATAATCATATTGTGGTTCTACGATCATATTATTAAAGTATAACAAACATAATATAATTGTATCCGACCATATTATGATTCCACCACAACCATAATATGGTTATATAAAAACATGAATCCTAATCCAGCTCAATATTAATATGATTACGTTTAAATCTATAAGATTTCACATATTGTTGTAGCCATATGACCACAGAACTATATTTTTTCATAGTTATCATAATTTAGTTGTAAATAGAATTTTCACAAACATAACTTTGTTCAAAATCAATTATATTACCAACCATGACGGCTGTAAATTAATGGGTCATATTCGATTTTTAATTCACAATGATTTAAACAAAAAAACTCTACTTTTTATAGAAAAACTCTTGAAAGAATAAGAAAAGTTGTCCAATAGAATTAATCTCTATTCTACGAAATTCTTCCATTTTGCTTTAAGAATCAGAGTTTAATTTTTTAATTTTTATCTGAAATTGAATTACATTGGAAGTGAATAAAAACTGAATTCATTAAAATTTTAATTCAATATATTTTTTGGATAGTATTTTAAATTCATAAAATTACAATCATGTTATTATAAAATATGAACCAAAACATTATGTGTGAAACAAAGTTATTATTGAAATAAAATATATTTGTTTGCGACAAACATTTATGATTGCATAGAACACAGTATATTGACAGCAACGATATTGTAATACATTTAATTAGAGTTTCCAGTTCGGTTTTAACCGAATTGTTTTCAATTTTTTAAAACTGAAACCGCGCTTTTTTTGGAAACTCTACATTTAAAAAGGCTGGGTCGAATCTGAGGTAGTCTACATGAAACAAATTTTAGCTAAACACATTGATTATTGATTGTATGAGTATTTACAAAGTCCTCGATGATTTCAAATATATTTGCCCAATTCACAATCGGTGTCGTAGCGTTGTATCGTTGTATGTCATAAATATTTAAACTTTTCGAAACAAAAACAAAGCAATAATAAAAAATTTATGACATACAACGATACATCGCTACGACACCGATAGTGAATTGGACAATTGAGTTTTTATTGAAAATATAGGCTTTTGATAGTATGGATTTCCACATCGTCGCTTTAAGATACGTCGAGTTTTTAATGATAAACAGATTGAGGTTATTTTTATCAATGGGACACGTACTAACAAAATTATATACTATTAAAGATATTTCAAGTTATTGTGAGGATTTCAATGTGAAAAATATAAGTGCTCACTGATCGACGTAATTTTTATCTAAAGGTTTTTCGATATTTTAAGTTGTAAATAAAGTGATCGATTTGTTTGCGGGAAATATGGATGATCACATATTTAGATCCTTTTGGAATTTCAGAACTATAATATTTTTTACACTTTATCAGCCCCTAAAAGATTTAAAGTTTATTTCTATTTTGGTAGATCGAGTTCCAAGCTCGATCCATTTCTCACCAACAAACTTTTATATTGTTTTTGTTAAATAAATACGAAAAACATTTTCTGGGAAAAAAAAAGTATAAAAAAAATGATGGTGAAACAAATCAAGGTATTCGCTGTATTTTGCTTATATCTCAGCCATTTGTGGACTGATTTTCTCGATTTGAACATCAAAACTTTATCTACTCCGCTATTTATAAAGATCCAGAATATATATACTTAAATGAGAAATGTTAAAATTACAAACGGAATGACAAACTTCTATATATATCCTTGCCACTCATAGTGAAGGGTATATGAATTTATATTTCAAAGCATAGCAAACCGTATCTTTATATTAATACAATACAATTACATTTGTTTATAGTTTCGGATATAAAATTCTATTGTTGTTATTGTGGTTTATTTTGCTACTGTTGTGGTATGAAAATATATTGAAAAAATTCAATTTGTTGGTTTCCTTTTTACATATTGCATAAAGTTTCATTTTAATTTATTTTGCATATTTGTATGAACCCAAAAAAAATCAATTTTTAATCAATCAAAAAATAGTTGGTGATCTTAAATGTCATATAAGGGTTTAAGGTACTGGTATTTGCAAGAAATTTTATTTTCATTGGTTTTAGAAATATAAAACTTTATACTTGAAATATAAATTTATAAACCGTTGATAAAATAAAAATTGTATTATGAATAAGATTTTATACTTTTACAATTTCCTGGATACTATTGTATTTGTACTATTTTTATTTGCCTCTCCAATAAATTGATTATTTTCATTCATTAATTTAATTAATTAATCAGTTATTTAATGTATGCCTAATTAACTTAATAAATTTATTATAATTTTATCAAGTATTAAAACGAAATAACAAGACTATTATTATTAATTTTTATTAGTTTATTTGTTGTATTACATTTAGTTTTTTATTGTATTTTATTATTTTGTGTGTTCGCCACTGACCCCATAAATTGAACTCCTCTGGGAGTGATAATAATGTTTATAAACACACAGATATAATGAAATATAATTTATTATTAAATATACATATAAATAAATTAATTTAATATTAGTTGCTGTATTAAAAAAAAAATAATAAAAAGAATTTATAAGAATTTATAACGATAAGAGTCTTTAAGTTGTGAGAACATAATTATTATTTAATATGGAGAAAAAGCTATATGTTGGAATTAGACGAATTTTATGCACCTACAAATTTCAATTTTGAAAACATTCTGTTAGGAACAGAAATAATTTGTAGGTGTAATGCATACACATACACACAAACGTTCGAAGCTCTAAGTATATATATAATGGACCGTTATATATAGACGATATATGTGGCTATGTTCGTCTGTTAAAATTTGATTTACATACATGATTGATACTTCAATATATCAGATATAGTCCTGATGCAGTTTATTTTTAAATTCGGAAATGGCTGAGATATCAGCAAAAAAGCACAACTATTTTTTTAGTTTTATATAAAATACACGATCTTTAATAGCAGAATATATCTGATCTAAAGAACAAAGGCTATGAATGTTACATACGTGACAAAAAACTCATATGTTTGCCCTAAAATAAATAGTGAACGCTATTAAAATGTATGATAATTTTTCAAGCCAACTTAAATGTGATTAAAACTCTTTAAACATTAAATCGTTTGCGAAATATCATTCAATTAGTGGCAGTCATTAAGAAAAGTTTAAAAAAATTCAAAATGAAATCACAAAAAATTGGTATTGTGGGCAGGTTAGTGCAAAATTTCAAAAATAATATTAAAATAACAGTTTCTTAAATGTTTAAAATCTTCTTATGTTACTCCAGCGGTCTTATAGGACGTGCCTGGTCTATGTTATTTGCCTCCGTAGGCTATCAGGTCATGTTATATGATATTTTGCCACACCAACTAACATCCGCCTTGGAATATATTGATAAAGAATTGAAACGTTTGGAGGAAGAAAATCTTCTAAGAGGTGACTTAAATGCTGGCGAACAATTTAAGTGCATTCAAACCACCACCGACATTAAAGAGTTGGTTAAAAATGCCATATTCATACAAGAGTGCATACCCGAACGTATTGAATGGAAGAAGTCATTGTACCAACAATTGGATGATATAGTCGAAGCAAAAACAATTATTTCCAGTTCGACGAGTACTTTTATGCCATCGTTGTTTAGTCAAGATTTAAAGCACAAAGAAAATGTAAGGACAAACACATGTATGCACATTCTGCATGCATGCTCTTGCTCAATATGGTTTTGAAATTCAATATGTTTTCCATTTTCTTTTTTTGTTTCTTCTCCCGGCTAATAGATTTTAGTATCACATCCCTTAAACCCACCCTACTACATACCTTTAGTGGAGATTGTTCCTGCACACTGGACGTCTAAAGCAGCCGTACAGTTTACGAAAAATTTAATGCTGGAAATTAAACAAAAACCCGTTACTTTAACACGCGAAGTCTTGGGTTTTGCCACCAATCGCATACAATATGCCATCTTGAATGAAGTGTGGCATTTAGTCGAGAATGATGTACTAACTGCTGCCGATGTGGATACGGTCATGACTGAAGGTTTGGGTTTACGTTACGCCTTCTTGGGTCCCCTAGAGACGGCTCATTTAAATGCCGATGGTATTGCCGACTATGTGCAACGTTTTGGTCAGGAAATCTTTAAGGTTAGCGAGACCTATGAACCTATCCCGAAAATGAAAGATGGTGCAACTTTGGAAAAACTGTCGCAACAATGTGCAGAAATGGTGCCAAAGGAAAGTTTGCCACAAAGAAGAGCTCAAAGGGATGAATTTTTGACAAAATTAAATGAATTAAAGAAACAGTTTGAAAGTTAAAGGAATTTGAAATAAAAATTAGCAATCCATAAACTTATTTCAATAAATTTTAGCATATTTCCGTAACTGTATTGCAAGAATTAAAAATAAATTGGTATTCTATTATACTAGCATATCCAATTCTGTAGATTTCAATAATCTCAATTATTAAAATTAAAAATTTATATTTTTATAATTCTAAATTATTTATAGAATATCTGTAACGCTATTTAGAGGTTACGGTTTTTACGATTATGTCTGTAACGATATTTTAACGGTAACGGGTGTTGAACTGATAATGTATTTTATGGGTAACGGTAGTTGAGCTGAATGGGTATTTTAGGTGAATGTTCACATTTGCAGAGTTAATCATCTCAACCGTGATTGAGCTCCAATCACATCAAAATCGAGATGATTATCCATACATTTAAATATTTTGTTATTTACTTCAAATTGAAATGATTAAAACTTAATAATTGCATTAATCACGTAGAATCACCTGAACATACCTCAAACTGATTATGATGTAGCATCGGCCAGAATGAACGTACCTTTCAGATATACTACCGATAAGTAAATTTTGACAGAAGATGGAGATTTTTCATAAACAACCTTAAATAATCTATCAATATTCACAATTCCAACATTAATAAGTTTAAAATAATCAGCTGATAACTTTATTAAAGTATTTCTTTTCATTTTTAATGTTTTAACGAAATTTAAATTTGTTTATTGTTTTCTATTTATTAATCAGCTGTCATCTCAAATGTAATGTGAACGGCTTAGATTAACTTAATCAACATTTTGCTTAGCCAACCTTGGTTTATTCTCTTAAATATTTGAACAACATTAAATGTGTTTGTGTTTATTTCTGGAATTTTGTAATTTTCCATTGTAAGTGTAAAGGGTGGATTAGCCGACCGTAATGTAATGTAACCTTAACGGAACGGAACAGCTGATCGTTTCTATTGTGTGTAAAGTAGTTAAAGCAGTTATAGTGACAAAATGTAACGTAACTGTAACGTCTGAACCTGTTAAAAACAGAATTTCTTTACGTTTCTACGTGACATTTACTAACGGTGTTGTCAACTTGTTGATTTTAAGTCTTGTATAAAAAATACTTATTTTGCTCAGAACGCTTAAAAATATTTGCAGTGTTCTATATACATAAATAAAAAATAAAACCTTTTAATTTTATGGTAATATTTACTTATTATACAAATTAATTCATACAAGCATTTATAAAATGTATACTAATAATCGGTGAAAATATATAAGTTTCAAAATATTAAATTAATATTTTGTATACACAAATTAACTATACTAAGGGCCATTGTTACAACTTGCCTTTATGTTCGAAATAGTAAAAGTTAATTTTAAGCAATATAAAAAGGTACACTTAAATTCAACTTTTACTATGTATTACGAACATAAAGGCAAGTTATAATAATGGCCCTTAGTATAAAGTACAATACAATATTAATTAATTTTTAAATTATCGCACCTTTAATAAATAAAGTCTGTATGACAAGGTAATAAATAATATTTATAATTGTCTCCTAATGAACAATGATGATGAATACATTGTGTGTAAATAAATACAGTTTATATATAAGTACTATTACCAAACAAAGTTTCATACATTTTTTTAAAATCGCAGAAAAAAAATTATAAAATCGCTTGAACAGTATTTAAAACAATTGTGTTGATAACATTTCAAGCAGCTGTTTAAATTTTGACAATTTCAATCAGCGACAAGCGCGAAATATTCAAGAAAAACTTAAAATTAAACAAAACGTATTAAATTTGTCTTTATTAAAATTAACGACGAACAATTGATCTTATTGGTACAGGCCAATGAAAGTTTATACAACAAATATAGTTCTGGCAATATTTTGTTTTGTTTGTTTATGTCAAAAACATATGACACGTTTTTAATGTTCTATAATCGCACTAAAGTGTTACGTTAAGTCAACATTACGGTTACATTACATCAACGGTCGGCTAACCCAGCCTTAAACGTAAGACACAAATTTAAGTTCAACGTCTCTTCAAAATAAGTATAAACAGTGTGTAATAAAATATTAAAATTAGAATGGCAAAAATATATTGAATATTCATGGAATCTAGTGTTAACTAATACATTCTTAAAAGTTTTATTTTTTTATATTTTGGCTGAGATTTCTTCATTTTACATTCCCTTTACTTTTATTTAAAAATAATGTCACATTATGCAGTTGGGAAATTTACTTTTAATATGCATAATAGAAAATAACAACTTAAAGATATGAAAATGAAGAGTCAAAAGTTTATATATGGGACTCATAATGGTAAAATACATAACAACGAGTATAAGGAAGTGATACATATATACATAGAACCATAGAGTATTAGACATAGAGACGAGACAGCACTCCGTTTTGTTAAACACAAATACAACAAATCTTATGTCTGATACCACAATAAAATACATGGACTTACATGTATTTTGTTGTTGCAAGAGTTAGGTTTTTGACAACAGACTTAGGGTTTTGTCTCGTCTCTATGTTATTCTATGCTTAGAACTTTGAAATTTTAATTTAAAATATTTTTTAGACAATAAAATAAATAAGAATGTACTTGAGCATGTTGTTTACAGCCAAAAACTTTTTAGTCGATATTTTTTAATAATGTTTAAAAGTCACCCACATAAAAACATGTTACAGACACATTTTTCAATCTTTTAAGATTTCTGTTTTTTTTTTGGCCATTTGCCCGTCATCATTTTAAATGCATTTTTCTTAGGTAAAGAAAATAATACAAAAAAAAAAACAAAAAAACTTCATTATTTTAGCCTTTCTTTGGCTGTCCTAGCAAGACTTTGATTGTAAATTGCAATTTAGATAAATACATGTGTATGTATGTACATTTGTGTATCTATATATAAGATCAAACTCCCTCTAACCACATGCCTTACTACAGCTGGAGTATATGGAGTAATGTTTCAAGACTAAAGAGCCAATGAGTGAGTGAATGACATCTACAAATGTTGTATGTATGTAAGTTCTACCAAAAAAAAACTTATCACATAAACTTAAGATTTTCTTCGTTTTCTTTTACATACCATATATCCAGTTTATAGTTTTTCTTTCACAACTTTTAAAGTTTTAGGCAGAACCTTTATTACCTTTTGCCTTTCGCTCAAACAGCCACAAGAAAAGTTGGTTTTGTGATGGTCATTGTAAATACATTGAAAAGATATATTGGAAAATGTTCATTTTGGTCAAGCAAATATTGGGAGAAATGAAAAAAAAGAACATCTTGTAATATATTAAATAAAAATCAAATGAATTCAATTGAAAAAAGTTTTCGGTTTCCAATGCCAAAATGTTGCAAAAGGTGTAACTGATCCTATGTTCAAAAATGTTACTCGTATATTAGAAAATGTATGTAAATTAATGTTTACTATATCATTTGTATAAGTTACAATTGGGGGGTTCAAACGGTCTGCTATTAGGTCATAATGTCCTAATATATTATGATAGTTTAAAAAAATGTTTGTTGTGTTTTAAACAAAAGAAGTTCTAACCTAATAAGATATTTTGAACTATGTTTATTGTTTTGTCATAACAATAATTTGTCAAATAATAACAATTTGTTTAAACTATCATAATATATTAGGACATTATGACAATATGACTTAATAGCAGACCGATTGAATTCCCAATTATAAAATACATACTATTAAAAATCTTATTCCTGAATCAAATGTTCAGCTCTTATTTACGCTTAAAATAAAAAATCTCGTCAATGCAGCATTTGTGGTTTGTTCACATAAACCGGTCTTTCAAATTTCCCCAGAAAAAATAGTCCAGCGGCAAGGACGAGATTCAAAATTTCCAAATTGTTCCTCATGTTGTAAAGAACCTCCGGTTACACCGGGTTTGAAGCTCAATCTATCCAGGGTCCTTTTATATAAAATTTAAAACACTTATATTTGTTCTTTTCTCACTCTCACTGTTTATTTTGTATTAATAGCTTAACTACTCTCAGGCCCGTTTTCCAAATGTATCGACAAACTGTCTGTTATAAATTGTCGACATAAATTTATTAGGCCGATAAACTGTCCGTTAACAATTTTGGTTATCTCAATATACCGACAAAAAACATTATTTTCAGTTGGCAATACCTCTCAAAATAGAAGTGAAAGTTGGGAACCCTGCCTTCAAGTGACAAAATGTTTACATAAATCAGCTGTTTAACACTTTCAGACATTTTGTCAGTCGCAAAGTAGATCTGGGTTGATTAACAACTCGCGCGTCATTGTAGTTATTTTTTAAGTACAATCGGTCCCGATTTCGTTTTTTTGTCTTCGACAATTTTGAGTCTGACTCTGGCGCGTGTGTCATGTAAGGCTTCGTATAACGGTTCCTGTTATACGTCGTTTGTATCAACCACGTGTTTTTTAATTTATATTAACCTTGGTGGAGACCATACAAAACTCAACATCTATCATTTCAATAATAAGGTTTAAGCGTTCCAGATTCCTATATGACGATATAGGTCGTCATAGGATGTAGGATATCCTGGCGTATCGCTTAGCCATTTGTTTTTTCCTTTTGAAGCCATGTAGCGTTGACGCAAATAGATAGATTTTTACAGTTAATGGCGTTATCAAAAGAGTGGTAAGCTATATTATATATATATGTGATTTAAACATCGAAGTTTTCATTACTTTTTGTTAAATTAAGTTATTTTCATAAGTTCCTTAGCATTGTGTATGAGACATAGTAATATTCAATGCATAGAATAATATATCCATAGAAGCGTTACTGAGAGGGAAAAAACCTAAGTCTGTTGTCAAAAACCTAAGTCGTGAGAATGTATTAGTACATATTTTTGAGGTAGTATTGGTGACTTTTTAATTTTCACCAGACACACAGAGTTCTATAAAAATGTTTACATTTTAATTAATTTAAATTTTCTTCTATTTTCAATACCAAAAATAGAAACTCTGTTCCATAAATTAAATTCTACCACAGATAAAAAAAGTGTCAAAAATTAATAAAAAAATAAATTTTTTCATTTGAGCAAAATTAGCGCGTTTTGTAAATAAAAGTATCGTGCAAAGTATTTAAAAAAATTGTCAAGAATTGTGTACAAGTGTAATAAAGCGGTTCGGTCTATATTTTGTCGGAAAATCGAAGTTAAAATTTCAACTATTTTGATGAGTTAAATTCTCTCACAAGTATGGTGAGTTCACATATCACGAGTACGTGTGAAGAGAGTAATTATTATTACTCTCAGCTTACTCTCAGTTGCGCCTCTAGTTGTACCCTATGATTCAATGCTTTTTTAAAGTGATAATTCCATTATTTTTAAATCTAAAAAAAACGTGTAAATAATAATTCAGTATTTGTTGGGTATTCGTATATTTATTTAAATTAATTACATTCATTTTTTTAAAATTAATTTATAAGAAACATCTCAACTAATAAACTTTGTCCAAAATATTTGACATCACTTGGCAGCCAGGTGTGACGATTTACCTGTAATTTGACTTCATATTCTTAATTAGCAGCCTCAAATTTGCTTACACTAAAATTTTCAGTTCTCTATCTCAACTGTTTCTTTATAATATCTTAAAGAGTTAATTTGGACATCGACAGCCGGAATCTTTTGAAAAATTCATTATCCTCCATGTCTGCCAGGTAGTTAGACTTGGCATGATAAACTCTTTCAGCAATCACTTGGAACCCATGTTCTTCGAGTTCATCCTCCATTAAATTAATGGTAATTCCACTATTAAAATTTTGTTTATAAAATCTATTAATTTCGTTTACAAAATCACATAAAAGTATGAACAGCAGTCAGCTGATTGTATTTATCTGTACGATAAATAAATAATTGGCATATAAGGTCGGGTTAGCTTTGCGACAGAATAGAAGCAAATGAGACATTGAGAAAACCAAATTTCTTTAATTTGCAGTTTTTCGTTGGGAAAAAAGAAAATCACCCAATGAGAAAACCGCCCTCAATGTTGTTTAAATATTTAACAAGAAAAAAACCGAGGTTGGCTATCGTTATGCTTTGTTCATAATTACATTTGCGATGTATTTAAGAACAATTTGCTGATGCTCCGTAAATAATTAGGTGGCACGTGTCGGTGTCCCTCCAATCCTGCCCTCTAACTCCTACCTTGAGATATTCTAGAATATTCCTTGTCCCTAATTTCCCGAGTGTAAACTTCTAAGAAAATATCTATTGCTTTTGCCCTGAACCAGTGTCTACATTATTCCGAGTGTAAACTTCCAAGAAAATCTCTAGCACTTTGCCCTATTCTTCCCTTAATGTAATCCGAAGGGAATGATTATTCATGACATATTCTTATATACTTCTCTAAAGTACAACTACAGTAGTTTTGTAGTTACTAATCTTCTCAGTTGTTTGAACTGTCAACTGTTGTACAGCTGAAATCATCTCATTGTTAGGTGTGTTGTATTGTGTATGTGATACTTATGGTTCTCTATGGCTGATTGTCTTCCATCTGTGTGCCCCTGGCTGTACGGCTTGTTCAACTCAAATTAAAAAACAACCATTTTCCGAATTTCTACTTTTTTATAGCCACCATCAAAAAAAATATGCGGGTATCATCAAAATATTTTGTCTCAGTCCCACGAAAGTATAAATATTGTGGGTCCTCATAAGATTCTATGACTATCTTATGTCCGTCTGTCTGTTGAAAACACAAAAGGACTCAAAGGAAAGGAGCTAGCTGGCAGAAAATTGTCACAAATACTCTCTGTTGTTTGGTGTTGAAAATGATTTCAGTTCTTCTTAACTTTTCGAGCATTAAATGCCGAGACGGTTTTGATGTTTTTCAACACCCTTCAAATACCATGCATTTCTAAATCCCCACTGTTTCTAAATTAAAACGAATTTATAGTTTTTTTTTTTTTACTTTTCAAACTTATTTATAAAATTCTTCAAAAATCTCACAACAGTGAAAATTCTTCATGTTTGCACAAAATAAATATCAAAGCATAACAGCACAATTCTTGAAATCTTATCATTTGACAGCCAATTTACTTCATAACTTAAAATTGGCCCACGATTTATATATGGAACCCACAAGTGGAACCCAACTTTATTACAACTACATACATAAGTGGATTGTTACAAAAATTTTCATAAATTTAATAAATTGTCCTTCCTAAATATACCGATTTTTTAATTGTAAGCAATTTCATAATTTTTTTTTTTTTTTATTTTTCATCTGAATTAAGAAACACCAAGATCTTCATTGTTTTTTCATTAATCCTTTAGTTCACAAATTGAATCAATTCTTTTTTTTATTTTCAGTTTAAATCATCTGTATTACCCTATTAAACTATCTACATTATGAATATTTTAAAAATATACCTGACAAAATGGCAACACTTATGTACTTAACAATTAATAATGGAAATCCCCATCACTAGCAAAAGTAAAAATCTGGCAACAATTTCTAATTACGAAAACAACTACCGAGTACCCGTTACTCGAAGAACATAAAACAGTTGAGTAAAGAAAAAAGAAGCTGTAAAGTGTTTAAGAAAAGCCAAAAATAATTATGAAAATTTATATATTTACATTATTCCTTATAATTAGTAAGTTAAATATTAACAAATCTAAATATTTTATAAATATAACTAAATTATTGTTTATTTAAACAGCTATCAGCGCAACGGGCACCTATGCGGCCAATAAAAACTCATTATTTGTCAGCGTCTACAAACTGTTTGATTTTTTACAAAAGGATAATCCCAACAATGCCAGCAATACCACAAAAACCGTGGAAGAAATGACAGTAGATGAGTTGGGAGTATCCAGAGGACAGTGTTTGTATAGTTTTATGCAGTACATTAGCTATAAAGACGCCCAACAATGCCATATGGATGATGAGTATATTTTGCATTTGCTACCCTCTACAGCAGCCTCGGAAAGTCCACGAAAACCTCCCATAATGGTTAAATGTCTGCCGGATCATCCCTCGATAGTTAATGGCACCAATAAGTTTCGTGTTATGGAAAGTGTTCAAGAAATAGTGGATTTGCTAAAGCCCATAGGCAACAATACCAAACGTTATCAGCCGGGTAGCTGTGTTTTGGTATTTTTCTACACACCCACTTGTTTTACCTGCTCTTTGGTGGCCATACCCATAAATGATCTACCATATGCTTTTAAAACAATACCTGTAGCTGCCATAGACGCCTACAAGTTTCCCAGTTTCAATACGGAGTTTGGTATTGTGGCATTGCCCACTCTAATGCTATTTCATCAGGGCAGACCTGTGGTCAAGTATCGAGCTCAAGGTAATCTTAATACATTTGTGACACGCCATACGGGACTAAAACCAGCTGAAGTGCCTAAGCATGGGAATCCCTCCCCATTATCGCTGAAAGTACACCGTCACACAGATTATGCTCTCATATTGTCTTGGTTATTTATTTTATCCTGTGCTGGCTTTTATTTCTCCAAATCGCAGTTATTTAAGCAAATTGTGGAAATGATAAAACGTAACTGGAGAGAATCCGAAGCACAGCTGGAACATTAGGATACGTCACTGGATTATTTTTGAAAACTAGATTTTTAGATTGGATGTAAACTATAAGGTTCGTTTAAATTAGTAGTAACACAGTATAATGCATATGATATGTGTTTATCGGGTATGTGAAGTAAATTGATTATAACTTTGATTTGTTAACTAAATATTTGTTCAGATGATAGAACAAGAAAGTAGTTTTTTCGAAGAGCCACAAAAATTTAATTAATCTATACCAAATGATTCGGTTTAAAATCGTATTCACGTTAAAATCTATTTTTATCACATCCCCTTAATGCAACAAACATTTAAATGCCTACTTTTTCTGTAATTTTAAATTGATCTATGGATTATTTAAGTTTATATTAAAGCAACTAAATTTAGTATATGTACATGATTTATAAAATTAGATTTAATTTCAAATATTTATATATTTATATTATATATAACAATAATTTGTTAATTATTGAAGACAAAAATGTATATCAATGCAACTTTAATTTATAACTATGTTCTGAAGTTTCTCAGATTTGCAGTAAAAACAACAAAAATTCTCTGCAAGCTAAAAAGACTATACTGGAAAATGCTATAGTTTATGTAAAATTCATTTTATCGATTTATATTTTAAATAAAAAGTATGAAAAAATAAAACTATGGTGGATACTGACTGCATTTCATTGTTTTCTTTTTTTCACTTAAATTGCATTTTAAGAAAATATGCTGGCAACCCTAACCAAAAAAGTTGATTTTGCAAAAGTTAAAATTTGGGAAAAATACCAGGCGATCAGAAATAAATAGTAGGGATGAAATTAATTTTTGTTTAATTTTACCGCCTTAAGGTATGCTAAAAAATTTTTGTTTCGGCAACTTTGTTATTTTAATGCCTCAAAGTATACTTTAGTTTATCAATCAATTAAAATAAACTTAAGAAAATAAATCACAAGGGACTAGAGTTTTATTTTAAATTTTGTTTATTCAAGAAACATTTTAGATACATTTGTTTTCTGTTTAAATGATTTTTCATTGTAATTATTACATTTTGCTTCTGTTATTTTTATTACATACTACGTTACGATATTGTTTTATCAAGATTTAAATAAAAACCAAACGCAACTGAATTAAATTTAAATTAAAAAGAAGTTGAAATTTAAAATTAAAATGAAAAAGGAAACAAACAATTTTAATTGAAAAAATTCACTACAAGAAATTGAGGTTGGAAAAAAAACAAAATTATAAAAATTAAAAGCTAAAATAAAAAAAACAAATAACTTAAATTTTATGAAATCATTATTAATTTGAAATTTCTGTATTGTAAAAAAAAAAGATTGATGACATTAAAAATCCAATTAGGGAATTCTTAGCCAATCATCATTGACAATATTTTGTTTGATACAACAATCAATCATACTTGGAATTTATCTTGCGCACTCTCATTCACACACACAGTAGAACGAATTTTGTTGAGATGTTAAAACTAAACTAAATTAAATGTAATTATGATAAAATAAGGTAAATAATAATTATAATTTTGACCATAGTTAATTAATACATAATGCTAATATTATTTTCTGGGGTTTCTATTCTCGATTAAAAGGGCCTCTTCTTGCAATCCCAAAGAAATTATTAAAAAACAGTGGTTTTTTTTTGCCTCGACACCTTATTTATTTGGAGTTGCTATCTTCCTCCCTGGCTTGTGACGGGGTTTGATTATTGCTGTTTGCAGAAGTAGGTGCTGTATACTGCTTTGTTGCATGTTGTTTAGGACGATGCTGATGATGGTGGTGGTGATGATGATGATGATGGGATCGCCTGGCTGCCGATGTATTATAAGGATGTGGATGAACGCTGTAAATTCCAAAATACAATTTAATTAATTTTACATTAACAGTTATGCTGTATTATTTCTATATTAACATATATAGAGTATTTAACATTTAGGAGAGAGAGTAAATAAAAACATTGGATATTAAAACGTAAATAATTAAAATAAACATGTAAATATTTATATGGATTTAGAAAAGGATTCAAACAATTTGAAATAAACATGTCAGATGAAAATGTTATTTTATTATTGTATGATTAAACAATTAAAATATAAACGAAAATTTTTAACGCAACTTAAGAGAGTGCATGCATTTTATTTTTAATAATAATCGAATGTGAGTTTTCCCCCTATAGAACCCTATACAAAATGCTATTAGTAGAAGCTGATTTTTGGTCCTCAATTATATAAGAGGAGTTTTTTTTAGGTATTAAATAGATTTCTCCTTAATTGAATGTATGTATGCATAAAAATAAGACAAACAAAATAAAACAAGAGAGCTTTCAGCTGTGCTGAGTCTTATACACTTTTCACAAAAAGGTGAACAAATTTTGTTGTTTGGGGTTACGGAAAATTTATTTCAGCGGACAGACGGACATTATTCCTTATAATTAGTGGGTTAAATATTAACAAATATGCATGTTTTATAAAAATAAGTATTCTTAATTTAAACACATCAGACACCTTGACAGGATTATTTTATTTTGCACAAAAGAATACTCCCCACAATGCCACAAAAACCACGAAAGAAATGACGGTGGACGAATTCGGACTATCCAGAGGACAGTTTTTGTATAGTTTTATACATTACATCAGCTATAAAGACACTCAACAATGCCTTAAGGATGATGAGCTCATTTTGCCTCAGAATATCAACGAAAACCTCCCGTAATGATTAAAAGTTTGTGAGATCATCGATAGCGAATGGCACCAATAACTTTTGTGTAATGGGAAGTGATCAAGAAATAGTGGATTTCCTAAATCCAATAGGCAACAATACCAACCGTGTTTCTATACGTAGTTTGATATTGTAGCATTGCCTACACTATTGCTATTTCCTTAATATCCACATATACACATACCATCCATGATGAAGGGTATAAACAGCAGATTACAAAGGAATATTGAGTACAAAAATTCTAACTAAAACCTTCAAATCTTACCACACACGAAAACAAAGTATCTGACTGTTTCTGTATTCGAACGAAAAACTGATTTTTTATAAATTTTCTACACATATTTTTCAAACGGAATACAATATCTAGTTATTTTTAACCTAGTTATACTGACAGTTTGCATACAAAAATAATTTTAACAGACAGTATAACATTAAGTTAAGAAATAACCAGAAGTCGTAAAAATGTAAATAAAAACTAATAATTGATTCAAACATAAAAAATGATTCATGAAATGCCATGATTATGAACTAATTTTGAAAGAAAGTGTTTAAAACAAAATACTGATTAGTTGGCTTATTTTTCGTTTGTTATAAAGCTACCACCCGTAGTCGCCGTCATCATATTTGTTTTATTTTTATATCCACATTTCGTTTTAGAAACATGAAGCAAACCACAAATTAAAAAATATATAAACACAAGCAAACTTCGCAGGAATTTAATAAATACATAATATATATATATATAATATAAATACATAAGAAGAATAGTTAGTTAGACGACGCACACACATGTCCCTTGAAAAAAAAAAAACACGTCATATTCTATAAATGTTGTAAATAATTTAAGCATAAGAATAGATTTGATTGATTTGAAGGGGAATTCCAGAGAGATGGCAACATATTTACAGATTTTTTACAAAAATTTTAATGATGACAATAAAACCAATGTAGAGTGAATTAGGAGAATGTATGATTAAGAAAACTATACAAAAATCTTACACGTAGACCCAGGTACGTTGTTGCTTAAGAATTTTCAGTAGATGGTGGATGGATGGAGAGAAACAGAGAGTTAGAGAGAAAAATCATTGAAAAGCGTTGTTTGATTGATTGACTGATTGTTTGATTTTGAGGACCAGATAAATAGTTTGTTTGTTTCTTTGTTTGTTAGATATTATGATGCACGTTGAATATCATTTGATATTTATGTAGAGATGTTTAACGATGAAATTCTAAAACTACTAGCATAAAAAATAACATGTGTGGAGTAGTATTGTTTGGCGGTAGATAGCTATGTTGATAGGTAGTGTTTTGTTGTACTCGTCGTAGTAATATTAAGCTGAACACATTTCAAAACATTATTTTCTTGTGGTTTTCTGCAATACAATATCGGGTTTCATTCTTTGCGATCGTTGCTAGTTGGTTTTTCTTTGTTTTTTTTTATTTTTTTGATTTTGATTATGTTTACTTGCGATAAAAACGTGGGTTATATAAACGCCAATCTCTAAATAGCAGAGAAAAATTTGGATTTTAGATTTAATGATGTTAAATGATTGGAATTGTTTTTATAAATTCTAATAAGATGTTGGGTTTTAGTAAGGCGCACGCATAAAGCTGGTTGTTGTTAAAATTAATTACGGTTTAGCCAACGAAATTTGGAACAACCATTAAAAGGTCCGACTGAGTCTGTATTAAATGTCTGAAGAAATATTATATTCGTACACACATTAAGCAAAGGTTTAAACAACAAATTTCGAAATTATTTGAGGGTATGTTGTTGAAAAATATATGTTGAATGTATGTACGATTTAAATCTTAAAATAAATGTAGTTTTTTGCGCGGCAGTCTATGTAAAATATTTAGCTTAAACGCTTTTAGATGATGGAAAAGACATTTTTTTTTTTTTTTTGATAAACGATTTTGTTTGTTAAGGTAAACACACAAACCTTGGCGTAGATGTTGTACTATGACTGTGGATTGTTGGAGTTGTAGCTAACGGCGAAGATGGTGGAGTTCGCAGAGGTCTACGAGCTGAGGCTCCGGTTAAATGATGACTGCCACGATAGGTCGAACGTCTGGGAGTTGTCGATAAGTATGGATTGTTATTGACACTGCTAGTCGTCGTTGATGATGAAGTTGGCGCTGTCGTTGCTGAAGACCTGGCAGATGTTGTATACAATGCAGAAGAACCAGCATTTATACTATTTCTGGACGTAACAGATGATGACGACGGCGACATTTTGGTAGCCGAGTTAGAAGTGGACGTAGTCAATTTAGGAGTAGAGCTGAATGATGAATTTTAGAGAAAAATATTGATTTGTTTCATTCACATTATTATTGAAAATATGTACTAGTTAGAGAGTTATTTATTTAGGGATGAAGTGTTTGTGTTTTTGTTGAGTTCAAATAAAATTAATGAAATATTCAAATCAAATGAATTAATTGATGAATGATAAAAAAAAAAAAACAATCAAGAGCAGGATTTATGAAAAGAGTACAAGAGTTAGGTAAATTTTTTAAAATCAAAACAAAAGAAATCTATAATAAATGTTATTTTTGTATAACTGAAAAACATAAATTTAAAAAATAGTTATTTCCGCCTACCTCTGAGTTTCTTTTTATTTTTTATTTTTTTGGTTTTGGATTTAATTATTTTAAGTTTTAATTAGTATTGTATGATGTTGTTAAGATTTATCGTAAGTATTTCGTTAGTATTTTAAATTTAAGCGCATTTTCTTTTTAGAGATTTTATTTATTTAGAAGAGAGGAGGAGATCGCTAGTAGCTGGGAGTGTCTTGTTTTTAGATTTATACGCTTTCATTTACTTTTAAGCAAGTTTAAGTGTTTTCATTATATTTTGTATTTAATAATGATTATATCTGTAAAAAGATCAAATATTTGAAAATTTGTTTCGTTTAATAAAATCAAAAAATTTAATTCAAAATGAGGAAAATTTAATAAAATTTGAAAGGCGAACTTTAAATTTTTGTAGTTAAAGAGAAGCTATAGACAAAATTGTATTAATCAATTTTAATTTGAGTCGAAATTATGTCATTTTGGCTTTAGCTCCCTTTAACCATTGAACCATTTTAGTAGATTCAGTCTAAACTTAGCTACATAATTCTCGTAAAATAATTATTTTTTGTTTGTTCACTTAGTGCGTATCTTTTTTTTTTGCTAAATAAATTAAGGATTAATTAAGCTTTATTGCCAAAGCTTTAAAAATATTATTAAGGACTTCATATACAAAAACAATTTTGACAAACAAACAAAATAATGAAAATGAAAATATTTACAATTTGTCAACACAAAAGAAATAATGCTGCTTTATTCTAAACGACATCTTAATAAACACTTACCTATTTTGATGTATTTGAGTTGATGATGATGGTGGCTGGGATGGTGCCGGTATAGCTGGCATATGTCTACGATGTTGTGAAGATGACGACGATGGTCTTTGGACCTGAGGAACCGTTTCAATAACATCATCGTCGTCATCATCTATTTCTTCGATGGTAAGAGCTTGCTGTGGTACTGGTGCAGCACATATAGCTCTAGCACCACCACGTCCCGAGGGACCACCTGCTTTTGTAGTAAACTCCCGATCAAAGTCTTCGGCATCATCTTCTTCCAAGTTAATAAATTCTTGATGCTCTTCTAATTGACCCGAACGCAAATCTTGTTCTTTCTCAATAATGTGAGCACGATCACCGATATGATGACCTATAGCCATTTTTTTAACACCATTAACTGAATCCTGTACAGTACGACGGGTTTCGCGTATGCCACCAGGTCCAGTTTTTGTGCTGCTAGTAGCCTGATAGATTTGTGGTCTGCCATCGGGACCAGATGACATTGTAATGACAGAGCTTGAACAAAAGGCTGCACCGCCGGGATTGCCAATATCTAAAATTTAATAGTACATTCAATTTAATCATTAATTACCATTATTATATGGTTTTAATTACAGCACCAAACTATACTAAGAAAAAAAAACTTAAAAAAATTGTTTGCTAAAATTTAAAAAAAAAAAATTTGTTTTTTTTTAAATGTTCGTGAAAATTCAACTCCCCTATCTATAATGATCCAGAATATATATACTTTATGGAGTTGTAAATTAAAAATGTGTAAATTACAAATAGAATGACAAACTTAAATATAGGTATGTATGTGTATACACTTATATATGGTGAAGAGTATAAAAATACACAATGAAGACTTAATAATTTATATTTCCTAACATTTAGGTGTTGCTTTTCACATGAATTTTAAAATAAACATATTTTAAAAATGTTTTTAACAAATAATCATTAATAATGCTTTTCATACTCATTACTTTGCTATTTTCTCAATCATCAAACAGATCTCTAGTTATCGGAGGATTTGGATAGTTGATTTGTACCGAAAAACGGACAGATGGGGTTCGGTAATTAAGTATGATCCAACACACAGACAAATGTGACAGTGTGCAGTTGACATAAGTTTTAAATTAATGAATATTGAATAAAATAATTCGAAATTAAAATTTCATTTATTTTTAATTTGCAGTAATTTTGTTCCTGGTGGTTATTTTGTAATATGTATGATTCCAATGCAAACAATTTCGAATTAAAATGTAGGTATTAAACGTAAAAATTAGAATGATTAGAAATTAGAATGAATTATAAAATTAAATATTAAGTTAATATTTGATAAGATTATAAATATATGCTTCTGTTCCTGCTAATAAATTTGTCAGAATTGGTATAATTTACTTGTATATACCTACATACACATTGGACATTTAAATCGATATTTTTAAATAAACAAAATAGCAAATATTTATTTTTTTAATACACAATAATTTCAAGCTTACCTGCACTTAATAAACGATTCATATTGGGCATAGCTGGAAAACCAAATAATCCACCCATAGGATGAGGATTTTGGCGTTCCATTAGAGCATTTTGTTGAAAGCCGCCATCGAAGTTGGTCAACATATTGAAGGGGTCAGGCATAAAAGTGTTCATCAAACGGTTCATGGAACGCATCTGCATGTTCATGGCATTCATGTGATTTCTAAAAGCAAAAAAGAACAAAAAAATAATAAAAAAATAGCAAATAACTCTAAAACAAAGAAACCCTTAACATTATAACATCGTTGACTAAAACAAATGGATGAGCGAAAAAAACATCAGCATTATGTTTAGTTCTGAACACAGATTTCATTTTCTTCCTTTTATTGACAGGCATTATAAAAACGAAAAATTTTATAAAAATAATTTTGAAGGAAAAACTGAAAAAAATATATATAAAACTAAAAAATATATATTTATGTATGATTTACATAAGGACACTATATAATAATTATCATTAAAAACAAAACAATAGAATTTCTGGAATATTCCAAACAAGTGTATTTTCCCTTTTTTTTAAATAGAATATAAAATTAACCAATTATTGATTATTTTCGTAACACCTAATAAGGAGAGTAGTGTGGGGGTAGTGCAGAGTAGGCTTTACATAAAAAAACCCTTACATATTAACACCATAATCACCTACACTACATACATCATCGACATCACAATAACCCTCATATCGCACACATTAAGCAATTTTGATTAACATTTCCATTTCATCCACATTATTCCTAATTAAATTTTCACTTTTTCCTGCAATTAACAAGAAAATTTTCCACGCCCCATATAAAAAAAAAACCTTAAAAAATATATAATATACACATTTACATACAGATTTTAAATTACTTTTAAACTTCTTCAAAAACTTACCCAAAAATGTCATCATCGAAATCTCCCATTAATGAACCAAACATCGACATTTTTATTTATTTTTTTGTTATCTTTTTTAACTTTATTTAATGTTTAAAATATGCTTGTAATTCACTTTTTTTTTAATAGTTTGCACAATTTTTTGTAAATAATTGAATGTTCAATCGTGTGGTGTGTTTTTCTTCTCGCTTTTCTTCTGCGTTTGATTGAAAATTCTACAAATTTCCTTGAAACTATACTGGCAACATATGAAATTACTGTGGCTAGAAAGAGATGGCTATAAAATTAGTACACATATATGAATACATTATATTAACAACATTCGAGTCTCGAATCGATACTCTATTAGTGATGGTAACTTTTTTCATCGATGTCAAAACAGCTAGAATATGATTTATGGATTATATTTTTCAACATTTATAGATATAAATCTCACACAGTGAACAATTTCTTGTCGATGTTATGTTCTTGTTCGAACAACGTTGTCAGAACAATTGTTTGCTCAATTATGTCCCACATCATATATCATTTATAAAAAGACCGCCAAAAAATGTAAAGAAAATTATGCACATGAAAAGCTGCAAACAATTGAGTGTCAGTAACTATGCCGACGCGTTGCCGCGTTTTGTTCTTGTGAGCACAAAACCATGTCTAGTCAAGACGTGGGTTTATGTAATCGAAACAATTCCAGACCTGAAAACTGGTTTCAAAATCGCTAAGTTAACAACAATGCTCTGGATAGAAAATACACTTAAAAAAATTCAAAACAATGAGACATTTTTAAAATAGTATTTATTTATAACAGTAATTTGGCGTTTTGCATGTGATTTGAAAGAAAACAATACAAGCCTTCAGAACAGCCTTTTTCGCTTTGTAAATGATAAGTCTTCGTCAAAATAAAACAACCGAATATTTTTCATTTGATGTTGGTTTGAAGCAAAACTTGCATGTGCATTAGGACAATAACCAAATTTTGGCCACAAGCACCACGCGATGGCAAATGGTGTATTACCTACGATAGCATTTTTTTGGGTCATTTTAGAATAAAAAACTCACCCACAAAAAGGATTTTTTAAAGTCAAAATTTTCTCAAATTTTTATTAAATATAGATTCGAGCGAGGTCTTACGTGAACACCGCCTAATGTGAACAAGCCTTTGTTTACATTGACTACTCTGTAACGTGAACAAACTCAGAAAGCTCTATAACGTGAACAATTTTTTTCACTGCATTTGTTTTCTAAGCATGTAGAAAACGCTGAAATACATACATTTATTTAGATTTTTAAAGTTTAGGGAATCCCCGTATAATAAAAATTTGTTTATATCCTCTAAATTAATATTTTTTGCATGGCAACGAATGAGTAATTTTATGTCGTGATCTCGTTTTGCTTTGTAATGCATTTTAATCAATAATTTTTGTTTTATATTTTAATAATGAAAATAATAATAAAAGAATTTCACGTTCAAGAGTGTAAAACACAGGTTTATATTATAAAATTTTATATATTTTCTATGAAATTCGACAATTTCACTAACATGAACTCCCTTGGTTTTAATTAGTTCACGTTACCGCGAGTGCACTGTATTTATATCTATCGGCTCGGTTGCTATTTAAAATCGACCCACAATTGGCTGAGATATTAGGAAATAACCGGGACAACCTCTATTTTTTATCTATGGATATCTAATGATAGATATATCAAAGTCCTAATGATGATATTTCAAAGTCCATTGCAACGATGTATATAAGGCTATATATAGTAAGTTGGACCTACAATGGGTCAAAATCGGAAAAAATATTATTAAAAACAATTTGTTGTCATACATTTTTTCTCAAATAAATAAAAAAAAAATTGGAAAAATTTAAATATTAATTAATATTAAAATACAATTTCGAAAAAAAAAGTTTTATAAAAAAAAAATTTTAAAATTTTATTTTAAAATATAATTTGGTGAAGGGTATATAAGATTCGCACAGCCGAATATAGCTCTCTTAAATAACTTTCAGTGGTCTATTCGCCTTTGCTATGGCCATTTCGACATTTACAAAAAATGTAAAAATGTTATAGCCATAATTCACCATGAGTGGTAACGGTATATGTATATAAGTTTGTCATTCCGTTTGTAATTTCCACATTCTTCATTTGCGACCCCATGGATTGTTATAGATAGTCGATATAGTCATGTCCGTCTGCATGTTGAAATCAACTTTCCAAAGCTCCCAAATAACTTACAACCTGATTGATACAACTATATATCGAATATAGTCCTGGTTCGGTTGCTATTTCAAATCGCCACAAATTGCTTATTTAAATTTATTTTTTAAATATAAACTCCTAGTTTCTGAAAATGTTTGTTGGATTGAATTTCAGTTGAATTTAAAGTTCCAATTTTTGAGATTTGTAATAAAAAAACAACTAAAAATTTCGAATTGTTTTCAATTGTTTTTAAAAACAAAACGGTCAAAAGTACCCAATACCACCATATAAGTATTAAATTTCTACAATATTAATTTGGGACCTTATAAAGGATCCTTATATGAATCCTCATAGATTGCGAATATTGAATTTACGATGTTCGTTTGCACTTGTGGTTGAAGTAGGTTTTCCGAATGCTCCCAACTATTCAACGGATCCCATATTGTTATTAATATATCAGAGAGGGAATTTTGGTATTAAAAATCAGCGAAATCGGTCCATTAATGGTTGAGATATAAGCAAATAACCTCTACTGCCTCGAATACTAAGTTTTGTACATAGGCAATATGTTTGTTAAATTAAATGTATTTAACAAAAAAAAAAAAAAAATCACAAACAACAAATTTCATAAAATCATAAAATAAAATTGTTCAACATTTTATGTTTACCAAAAAATGTTTATACTAAAGTTAAGTTGCACACTTGTTTTGTATATTTTTACCTAAAGGTATGTTCACATTGATCATTTGATTTGACGAATAAAACGTAACCACTATTTTCAACAAATGTTTATTTTATCTCAAATGACTTTTATAACAGAAAACAACGCCCAACAATATAATAATGATATTGTATTGTCAAATTTCTTGTTTTTTAAATAAATATTCGTGAAAAGGAAAGAGAAATGTACATTTTTTGTGGCCATGCTTTTTTGTGATATATTTCATCAATGTCAACGTACCTTAACACTCATTAAAGTTTAGTTTTTTTTTTTTTTTTTTCAAGATTGGCTACCGATTCGAAACGGTTAAAATATTAAAATAATGCGAATAATCTACGAAACAGTACATACATACATAGTATGTAGTAGTAAGAATGTAATTTATAAACAGTACTTTACTTTGTAAAAACATCATAAATACATCAATGATTTTAAACTGCAGTGTCTGCGTCATACGAACAAAGACAAAAATTTACCAATAATTTTTTAAGATAACAATATTTTGATTTTTTCCTTTCAATAATTCTTTATCTATTGTTCAGGCAAATTTATGATCATCTAGGAAATTTGAAATTTTTCGCTATAAAATAATGCGTTCGCCTTTAGAAGATTCATAGACTAGTGAACGATTTCAAAAAGTAAAAATGTATCGCAGTGCTTTTGTTTTACTGGCTGTTGTGGCCACTTTAGTCCATGGTAGTGTTATTAAGTCACGTGTTCCGGAGTTGGATGGTCGCATTGTGGGCGGTGAAGATACTACCATAGATTCTTATCCGTATCAGGTATCCTTACGTCTTTTTGGCTCCCACATTTGTGGTGGAAGCATTGTCAACAAACGCGTTGTAATTACCGCTGCTCATTGTATATACTCTTTCTTGGCTGCCAGCTCCTACAGCGTGCAATATGGAACTACGGTTGTTGGTGGCAACAACAATGTTGTCCTTGTTGAACGTATTATTAAGAACGAGAATTACGACTCCGCGGTCATCAACAATGATGTTGCCTTGGTATTTTTGGCCTCTGACATTGCCTTCAGCGCTACTGCCAAGCCCATTCAGTTGGCTTCTGAAGAGCCTGCCCCTGGCACACCTGCTGTTGTTTCCGGTTGGGGTACTTTGACCGAAGGCGGTTCAGCTGCCTCTATCTTGCAACAGGTCTCTGTTGAAATAGTCGCCAGACCCGAGTGCCAAGAGAAATACAGTGATGTCAACCAAATTACGGATAAGATGGTATGCGCCGGTGTCAATGGTGGTGGTAAGGATGCTTGCCAAGGTGACTCTGGTGGCCCATTGGTAGCCAATGGAAAATTAGTTGGTATCGTTTCTTGGGGCGTAGGTTGTGCCCAGAAAAATTACCCTGGCGTTTACAGTAATGTTGCTACTTTGAGAAATTGGATTGATGAAAATTTAGCTTAAATGTAAACCATTATTGGAGATTTTATGACAAATAAATTGTTTGATTAACTTAAAAGTGTTGTAATAATTATTTTATTGAAAATATTGTTACGTTTTCACCTTTTGAAAACGTTGGTATATTTCCTTTAAATAAACCGGATACTTTTTATTGCAAATTAAAGCAGTTTTAGTAGTTTAAAATTGTAACAACTCCTTTTTTATTCAAATGTACAATAACAACAGTCTAAATAGTCACTATGTGTTTTTAATACACACACATGCGTTTATAATACACAAACTTAAATATACAAGACAGTTTATGTTAACTCTAACAGCGCCTATGATAACTCACTTACGACTGCAACCTCTGCCACTATTAATGCAAACTCCATCTTTCGTGAATCTTCTACAATGATCTTCACGGAAAAACTAGTATATTTAAATTCAAGAGCTTTCGATGTTAATGTTAGCAGCTTAAATTTTCAGTGTTGCCATACTTTCAAATAATGATCAACTCAAAGCTATTATTCAATGTTGTATGTTCCACAGCTATGTTAATAATAGCCACAGATATGTTCACAGAAGTTGAGGCACATGAGGCTACTTTAAACAAGCCGTTAAAACCGTTATACATACATATTTGAATTCAAGTACAATTTCAATATGTGTCGAATCTAATTACTCTTTACCAAAGTTCATTAAAGATAAATATTTAAAACAACAATAGGTGAAAAAAATGTGGGTAAAAATTGTTGGTGAAAAAAATTGTATTTGATAAAAACTGATTTTTGGTGAAAAATAGGTCAAACAATCGAGATAGTCGTGATTTGTTTATGTCTCAGCCATTTGTGGTGGATTTTAAATACCAACAGATTAAAACATTTAAATCCAGTTGCACTGAAGTCGTGATATTCAATAGCTGGTCGGGAACTGAAAACCTTATCATCATTTTTTAAAAAAATTTCAATTCACATTAGCACAATTTTCGAAATAAAATTAGGCCAAATTTTTCATAAATTTTATAACAATATATAATAAAGTGATTTTATTTAATATTTTTAACCACCACCTATATTTCTGATTTACATTCGAAGACAATAAAAAAATATTAATATGGAATGCAATTAAAATACATAGTTATACAAATCTATTTGTAAAATATACATATTTACTTATAAACTAAAATTAAAATTTGTTCATTAAACTTTTGTTCGTTAATTTCATTGTATTCACAATTTGATCCATCGCCAACAACATCATAAATTTGTTCAGTGTCATTTAGATATATGGTGCGGCATTGTCTAAAATCCATTGAGTATGGTAGGGAACGCTAGCATAGACACCGGGGAATCCTTCACGAGCACAGCCAATACCCCATGAAACGATACCAACCAACTCACCATCGACTGTCAACGGACCACCGGAATCACCTTGACAAGAGTCCTTTGAAAAATCTTCGACACCGGCACAAACCATTTCTTCAGTAATAGTTAAACTTTTTGCCGAATATTGTGTATTACAATAATCAGGATCGACTATCTGCAATTCCACTACTTGTAAGTTATTTTCCAAAAACTCAGCATCTTCATCATCTTTTCCCCAACCGGTAACGGTGGCTGTGGATCCAACTGCAGGTTTATGTAAGGCTAAAGGTATGGGTTGAATAGCAGAAGAATAGACTAGCTCCTCGGACAATATTATAAGACCCACGTCGTTTATGTGTGCCTTTTTATTATAACCAGGATTATATATCAATTTTGTAACTTTATGTGCCGGCTCTTGTTCAATTATTGATGATATTCCAGCCATTATCCATATATGTGCAGCATAACGGCCTTTAATGCAATGTGCGGCAGTAATTACAACTCGAGGAGCATAAATAGAACCACCACAAATATGTATCAATGTAAAACTTAGCAAGCGCACCGAAACTTGATAGGGGTGTCTCTCAATAGACGTCTCTACACCCCCACAATGCGTCCTTTATTACTATCCACTGCACTTGGCACTATAAACCCATTTAGGAATTCAAAAAGGGTTATAAACACTATAAAAGCTAAGAAACCGTTACACTTAAACATTATGAAAAGAAATAATTGCTTAAAACCTTTTGTTAAGACTTTATATACCACTAACCGTAGCGGAAAGAATATGTATTGAGACTTTAAAATGGATAATCATTGCGTTTTAAAAGAAAATCGTAAATCGTATAAGTATTATCAAATGCAAAGTCGAACGCAAAATTCGTTGATATCAATTTGCAAACTATAGTTATCTTTTATTCAATTTTTAAATTAGACTCGTCCAAGTTTTCATTAACTTTTATAAGATTGTTTTTTTAACAAAAATGTTATTTTTCATTTGCTGCAACAACGTCATAACTCAAAATCCGTGTTTTTTGAACTGAGTAACACAAAATATGTGACGTTATATAATCTTTCATATAGCTTTATCAGTTTTCACAAAAAGTCAATTATTTTTTGTTTTAAACATCAAAATTAAAATTCATGTTTTCTTATATATTTGAAAAGTAAACATTTTTTTTGAAATACAAATTAGAAATACATATATTATAACATCTACTATTTAAATTAGGTTTTTTTTCTGAAATTGCATGATTTGTTGATAATTTATTTAAGAAATAGTAAAATGTCATAAAACATTAGAAGCAGTTTTTCTCGAAATGATTTTTCTTGAATTATGACGTTGTTGCAGCAAATGAGCGATATATTCTACATAAAAATAAAAATGTTGTAATATTACGAGTAATTACACCGTAAATACGTGAAATTACTACGCCAAGCGCCGATATACGTAAACTTACATTTGGGTTGAAGAATCCAGGGGTATGTTTTAAAAGAAAAGGTCAAAATCAGGAGATTTTCGAAAACTCTTATGAAATTACTTACGAAGTATGCCATTCTTGTATTATACTACTGTTCTAAACGTGGACCACCCTATTATTATTATTAATTAATATTCTACGATTTATCGAAATTATTTATACAACATAATGAGTTTATATCCATTATAAACTGTTCGATAGTATTTTTAATTTAAAAAAACAAAAACCAATAATATTTATGGCAGAATATGGTAAAAATTCTTATCGTTTTATAAAAACAAACATATAGTAGAAAATTATAAAAAGCTATATAAATTCTACAATTTAAAATCATCGCTAATGGTTTTACAATCTTCCAAACAGAAGTTGGTACACAGATTCTTATACAATTATTGTTATGTTTCAAATACCTATTTTTGTTTTCGGAAAAGATTTTATTTTTCATCATAAATATCACTATTTTATATGGATACTGATTGGCTTATCAATATTTTTTTAGGTTCTCCCAAATTATAGTTTGAATTTAACTGATTAATTTATGAATTCAAAAGAATTCCCTAAATGACTCAGGGAAATTAAGTAAAAATTGTTTCTAGTTGGCGTGATAATCTTTCATTTATATATTATTATTTTGATTTGTCATTAACAATCATTTGTATGGCTAGACATTATATTTACTAATTTGTACTTTACTTATTCTGTATTTGTTTTCGTAATGAAAATAATCTATAAAATTCAAATACATACATTATAGGTATTGATATTATATTCTTGAATTCCTCAAATGAGAAACCTATTTAGTTAGTGGGGTCGCGGGATTTTTTTTTTTTCGAATTTCATTATACGTCTTCTTAATAAATTACAATATACAGATACATTGTGATGGCAAATTGTTTGCTGATCAAATGATACTATTATATCTAACAGATAGTCAGTTGACAAAGAAGGATTAAGTTTTTAAATAAACGAATTTTTGTTATCCCAAAAAAAAGTTTTCAGCCACAGCAGAAAAATTCCGCCATTAAGAAAGAATCATTGGATTACCAGCGTATTCGGTTATCACAACCAAAACTGTTTACACTACATAACAAAAACAGAAACATTTTCATTTAAAATAGGAAATTTCGACTGAATACAAATTGAAATTTTAGGTTCATAAAGGAATTAATTATTAAGGTGCCTACCATTACAACTCTAAGAATATTCACATTTAGAGAAATAAATTTGTTTATGAGCGATGTCACACATTTTCATTTAAATATATACAAGGTGGCGCAAAAGTAATCCTCCTATCAGAAAATGCTATAAATTTTGCGATTGGCCCCTAATGTCAGTTCTGTTTTGACATTTGTGTAGTAAACACATGCGAAATACACGTTAATAAACAATGTTACGCTACACTGCTCCAGAACGCGGAATATTGCTGACTATTTATTTGACCAATAATCGGTCGGTGACTTTGGCACAACGTGAATTTCGTCGCAGATTTCCTGGCCGTCCAATGCCTACTGGTGAAACACTGCGACGTTTAGCCGCTCGCCGCGAAGAGACTGGCACAACACGAGATGCTGCCAGGCGTGGCTGACCCCGGAGTAGCCGTTCTGCAGAGAATATTGCTGCTGTAGCCGAGGATGTCATGGAAGCGCCGTCGACATCGACCAGACGACGTGCCACGCAAATGGGTATCAGTCGACGGTCTTTACAGCGAATTTTGGTACAAGATTTGAAGATGTTTGCGTACAAAGTCCAGACGGTGCATCAGCTGTTAGCTGTTGACCGCCAATCGCGTCTAATATATTCTCAAGCCATCCTTAATCACCACCAAGAGGAAAATGATTTTTCATCAAAAATAATCATGAGTGATGAGGCCCATTTCCTTCTAAGCGGGTACGTAAATAAGCAAAATTTACGCTTCTGGGGTACTGAAAATCCGCGTGTAACCCACGAAGAGCCAATACACCCACTCAGAGTCACTGTATGGTGTGCTGTTTTCGCTAGAGGAGTCATCGGACCTTTTTTCTTCGAAGACGTCGCGGGCCAAACGGTTACTGTGAATGATGAGCGCTACAGAGCAATGATCAACGAGTTCTTTTTGCCGCAACTTGATGAATTGGGATTGGAAAATATGTGGTTCCAACAGGACGGTGCAACGGCACACACTGCACGTGCCACAACCGATATGCTGAAGGATGCATTTCCCGGGCGCCTAATCTCCCGTTTTGTCGATTTGCACTGGCCAGCAAGATCGCCTGATTTGACCGCTCCAGACTTCTTTTTGTGGGGCTTTTTGAAGTCGCGGGTTTATGTCAACAAGCCTCAGACTCTTGCAGCTCTTAAAGACAATATCCGTCAAGAATGTGAGGACCTATCGCCGGAAGTTTTGGCCAAAGTGATGGAAAATGCCATAAAAAGGGCTCAAATGACAATCAACTGTGGCGGCGGCCATTTACATGACATCATATTCTCGACTTGATGTAAAAAAAATTAAAAGACCAAATAAAAATAATCCAGAAGTGGAATCAATGTTTTTAATTTTTTTTTTAATTACAGCCAAAAAACATCGGAAGTTTACTTTTGCGCCACCTTGTATGTTAATTAACCGAACTGCCGAATTTGGGGTACACAAAATTCTAGAGCAGTGCATTAGTGACAATTACACCCTCTCAGATGCATTTGAGTGTCATTTTTACCCCAAGTGCCATTAAGGGTTAATTTCCATTTTTGTGTTGTTATATTTTTCTTAAGTTTCATAAAAATCGGACCAAAAATAAATAACATTTCGTAATCTTTAAATTAGAAATTCCAAATATTGAAAAATTTTAACTTTGACCTTTACGATTTAAGGTTTAACGTTTTCCAATTATAGTAAAACTTTCAAATGTAAATGCATCTCAAAACTTCAGAGGGTTTGCGCGTCCTAACCCCAACTGATTTACCTAAAATTTCACCAAAATGGTGGGATGAGACTGGCAAAAATCCAACTTTCGTTTATTAAGGGCCACCCTAATATATATTCTGATTTCCACAGATACATCAATTGAAATGTATCTGTGGAAATCAACTTTCCGAAGTCCTCGAATAACATGAATGTTAAAGTGGGTAAATTGATGATTAGGTTACTACGAAAAAGCGTTCTATAACAAATTTAAAATTCTGAAGACAGCGACCTGTCAGAACAAAATCAAGCAAATCGGTTAACAAAATTTTGGGGCCCTCCTAATGTACATATATTTTGAAATAGTTTATGAAAAACACTCAAAAATTATTTAAAAACTGAGTGATTTTCATATTAAAAATTTTAAAAAAGATTTCCTTTCATGTTTCTGTATCAGGCCCAGAATATATTGCATTAAAATTTTACAATTGAAAATTCTTCTCAGATCAGACACAAACAAAAAACCTAGAAGGGTTAATTTTCCAATAAAACAAATTAACAATTACAATTTTTTAAAATTCTCCTTAAAATATGTTAACTTTTGTTCAGTTAAAAAAGTCTTTCGTTAATTTTAACAGCTTGTTAAGATAACAAATTCTGTTATTGTATATTATATTAATTTAAATTTGTTTAAAAAATGTATTTCCGCCTTTTGAAAACATTTTCTATACATTTTAGCGATCTGTAAAAATATCTGAATGTTTTTATAAATTCCCAAATATATAACGAATAATAAATCTTATTTTTTCCCCCTTTTGCAATAAAACTAATTTTTAAGTTGATAACACGCGCAAATGGTATTTTTTGCCACAGATATCAAAAAGAAAATAAAAACAAACTTTAAGATTAAATATTGATTTACTATCCCTTTTATATTAATCAAAGAATAGCATTAATAGCGTGTATGCAGTGGTAGATCTATGGAACATATAAATAGTACTGCTTATATTGAATTTTTTTTAGTTTTTTAATAGATTTCCGTAAGAAAATGATAAAACTCTTGGCAGTTCTTGCAGTGCTTTTGGTGCCTGGTTTGATGGCTGATATTCAGTCTATGGTACCCTTACCAGATGGCCGTATTGTCGGTGGTTCACCCACTAATATACGCAAGTATCCCCATCAAATTTCTATGCGCTACAACGGCAGACATCGTTGCGGTGGCAGTGTTTATAGCAGCAATGTTATAGTTAGTGCAGCACATTGTGTAGCCGGTGGTGTGGATGCCAGCAAATTGAGTATTGTGGCTGGTTCCACAAACTTGAGTGAAGTTACTTGGGAATTGCCAGTTAGCAAGTACATTATCCATGAAAATTACAAAACATCCAACAACGATAACGACGTCACTATTTTGTTATTGAAGGGACATTTCCCCATCAATGAGTTCATTCAACCCATTGCTTTAGCCAAGTCGCGTCCTGAAGCTGGCGCTGAAGTGACAGTTACCGGTTGGGGTACTTTGGTAGAGGGTGGTAGTATTCCTGATCAATTGCAAGAAGTCAATATTAATTATGTGGAGAACAGTGTTTGCAAAAAATCATATCCATTGCAGTTAACTGATCGCATGTTGTGCGCTAAAGTTAGCGGTGGCGGAAAGGATGCCTGCCAAGGAGATTCTGGTGGTCCTTTGATCTATAATAATGAATTATTAGGTGTGGTTTCTTGGGGCATTGGTTGTGCTCGTAAAAACTTCCCTGGTGTTTATGCTTCGGTGCCTGAACTTTATGAGTGGATAGAAAAAACGGCTAAAGCGAATACTGTTGAATATGCCTTTTTATAAACAGAAGTATTGGTAATCACTGAAGATAACTAATCTTTTAATAAAATGTATATTAAAATTTGAATACAAGAAGTCTATAAAATGTTATTGCAACAATACTAAAATTTTTTATTTTGAATTATTTTTGGAATATTCTTCAATTCTACTTTTTAGCTTTGTTCTAGTAAAACTAGCAAAGGAAGAAAATGGTATCAGTACTACAAGTAAACAAACGAAATCCAAACATTATTTTTTTATTGTAAATATATTGAAGTAAAAAATAAAAAATTGTTTTCTTGAAATGTCTGCTAGATTTTACTATTTTTTTTTACGAAAATGGAAATTTGAAAAAAACACCAAGTCTATTAAAAAATATTGTAAACGAACACAACTTTTGTTTTCTTCAAAAATATTCAAATTTAATTCAACAAAAAAAAATCTTATTCAAACAGTAGTAGTTGGAGTTTCTCAGAAATTTCTTGTATTTATTTAGAACAAATATGAAAAAATTTGATAAACATAAAGATTTACTTTTTTGCTCATTGCTCCAGGAAACTGACGGCTTACACTAGAACAAATATGTTTAGAATTGTTATTTTGATACTATCAATAATATCAAGTTAATATTCTAAACTTTTCAATGAGAAAATTCTATATATTAATAATTCTTATAAAGTTAAGAATACGGAACTTCGAATCATTAAATCACATTGTTTTATCTAGGAGCACCATATTTTGGTAAGATTTATGTTTGTAGTCCAAATCATCCAACATAATTATATTTATGATCAAATGAAATCATATTATGATCCAAAGTAATAATATTATCATTAAAAGTTATTTTTTTTGGGAATACAAAATTGCCAGTTTAAATATTATTGATAAATTCACTGAAATACGCGTATTAACAAATAACACTATAGAGCGAATGAGAATTACTGACACTCAAATTTTACTTGTAAAAATATCATAGCTTAGACAAATAGCAATAATAAACCTATGGTTTCTTGGCAAAAATTTCTTAGAATTTTCCGTAGAATGAGTTTCTGCTATACTATTTTTCTTGAAAAAAATTTACCCACCTACATAAAAATTTTATACATTTTTCTAAAAATTGTTTATCTTTTGAAATTATAAAGTCAATTTAAAAGGACAACTGACCCTAACAAGAAAAACTGAGCACGCAGTGTTAATATGTACGATCTCTACTTTCACCTATGTATCTATTTTTCAGGTGCAGTTGTACTGTGTAACATGATCATTCCATTTTATGTTTATTAAATTAATATATATGATACATTTTAAACAGTTATTTTAGCAAATAATTAAAACTTTTATAATTTAAGCATTTTGTTGAATCCAATTTCTCAAAACCACAACATTTGTATAAACTCCAGGATTATTGGGACGGGCACAACCATAACCCCATGATACAATGCCCACCATTTCATTATCAACCATCAAAGGACTACCGGCATCACCTTGACACGCATCAACACCTCCATCCAAATAACCAGCGCAGATTTCAGTGTCCTTGACATCAGTCCAGAAATATATATCTTTGCATAAGCTTAAATCCATTATAGGTACCTGGACAGCTTTAATATCTTCTTCGAAATTCACCTCATTTTCATTTAATTGACCCCAACCAGCTACAATAGCCTTTTTGCCAACTCTCGGAACTTCAGTGGCCAATTTAACAGGGGCTATCGTGACACCATTAAATTTAATATCCAAAGTTAAATGCAAAAGGGCAATATCAACAGAATTATTTTCGTGTTCAGTAATTTTCTCCACCAAATAAACCTGGCCATCTTGAGCAGAAGTAGTGCGTTTCGAGGTACCAGCGATTACCTGAAAATGATGTGCCGTCGTAGCATTTCTCACACAGGAAGCAGCAGTGATAATCACATTATTGGAGTAAATGGTACCACTGCAATAGTGCTCATAAGCACAGGCATCACAAAACCGTTTACGTATTGAAACTTCAAAAGGGAACTGTGTGATGTGAGATGCCTGAAAGTCTCCCACAGTCCGTAATTTCGCTGCTTCGTTTTCAATGAAATTGAAAGCCAATATAATAGCTGTTATATAAATAAGACCCTTCATAGTTTTCAAGTAAATTAAGAGGTCTACCAATAACCAGTGCTCTGTATCAACTGAATTGTCGCATTATTAAAACATTTATTTAGTACATTATTTGTTGATAACTTGTCTATATCATATATCAAATAGATATAGTTAATCGATTAATAAACAAATATATGCGGCATATGAGCTGATAGGAGTATAAAAAGATTATGGTATATATTTCTAACGGAAGAGTATCAATTTATACTGCATATGTGCCGAATCTTAAATACCCACCACCAATGTGCTTACTTAATACGGGCGCCGATTTTTGTGCATTTTGTACGAAAGCATTTATCATAATTTTATATTTCCAATGTCACCTTTATGCTTTTGAATGTAATCGGGAACAAAAAATAAATGTATAGTGGTAAGTCTGAACCAAGTTGTTCTTATATTTGATACAAAACATTTTACTGATACATGCCATTTTTTTAATACTAGGACCAATATTTCGGTGTGTAACAAACCGAATTACAAAATCAATTTACCTCCTGTCTTTTTGCTGCTTACTATAAAAATAAACAAATACACATAGACTGGAAAGTCTCCTGTTAAAGACCTAACTCAGTTGTCAAAAACCCAAGTGCTGAGAATGTATTAGTAAAACTAAGTACGAGTGATATATTCGGCTGTGCCGAATATAGTTTATCCACCATCAATATCTAACAATAAAATATTTGTCTGATATAGGGTTATAAAATGGGTGGTATAGTCAATTATGGGTCGATCCTCAGAAAACTTGGTAGAAAGATTTAGGTTCATATAAAACTTGTTTATCTCCAATTTCATAACGATATTAATTTTTATAAGACAATAATGTTCAAGTCGTTTTCTGACGGTGGCCTTGTAGGGACAAATGTTGCCCGATTTTCACCATACTTTACATTTTAACTTCAGAGTACTAAAAACTAATTTGTGCAAAATATTATCAGTATTGCCGGATAATCAACATATTTATAGCTACTCAAACAGTATTCCGGCAGGACATTTGTATGGGGCTAAGTAAAATCATGTACCGATATTGCCCATTTTCAGTACCGAACAAACCTTATCAACAGAGAATAGCCAACTAGTTCCTTTCGTATGGGTCAACAGACATACAGACCGTGAATATATATACTTTTTGATTCTACGATCAATATTTCCATGTTACAAACGGAATAACAAAATTAATATTTGATGTTGTGTATAAAAACTATATGAAAAACAAACAACACTCGTATGTGTAATTATTTTCTAGTAATTTTTTTGTTTGAGTTTATTTCTAGTTTCCGCTCTATGCGTATTTCTCTATGGAGAGAACATTCATTTCTATTTCTACTTATACATGCCGCTTATAGTTAAATGCATTTCGTCAAGGACCATTTTGACATTGTTTCTTAAAAATTATGGAAACATACATATTTTTATTAAAACTGAATTAATTTAATTATTTTATTGCAATTCGTTTATAAAATCAAGATAAAAATTGGTTGCATTATCAAATTTTATAGATATGCTTTGTAACATGTATACATGAATTTCATCATATATCACGAACAAACTCATCTGGGGTCTTTCGATTTTGACCATATTCGGTAAACATAAAAAAATTGTATGACTTCCTAGCACATAAAAATTGTCATTTTGTTTTTGACAAATTTATCTCTTTTTTTAAAATTTATTTGAAAAAATTTAAAATTTGACTTGGAGAACATTTGTAAAAGTGCATCTGGAAATTGCACTTGCATTATGAATGCATTTTTTTTAAAAACAAACATGTTTTTATTTCGTAGTCTAAAGAGGATATAATTATCTATCAAATGCATCTTAAATCAATATAATCAGACGGCAGGTTACAGCACATGTAAATTTATCTTGATCTTTACAAAAATTTAAATCGTGAATAAAATAAAGAATAAAAATGGATATGCCCAAAGGACTCCAAATTGTATGTGTTTGCCGTATATGGTCAACAGCTTGTGTGTTCTCTGTGCTCCTTGGTGAAATAAATGAGATAGGAATATATAATACAATGACATAAATAACTAAGAAATTAAAAATCCTAACTTTGCTAATTTTATACCAAAATCATATCATATTTTTCAGTGATTATTTTAAAATTAACTTTATTTACATTTTCATTTATATAGATATATTTAAATCTACAAAACATTAACAATAATTGTATCATCAATCCATTGTTTCAAAGCACTGACAAAAGTGTAAACACTAGGATAACCTGGGCGAGCACAACCACGTCCCCATGATACCAAACCAACCAATTGATTATCAACTACTAAAGGACCACCAGTATCACCCTGACAGGCATCTCTACCACCAGTCTTCAAGTAACCAGCACATATCATGCGTTCTGTTACTTCACCAACACCATACGATTTTATACAGTCTGATGTGCCAACAATAGGTACTTGAACTTCTTCGAGATTCGAAGAAGAAGGTCCGAATTCTTCACGGTAACCCCAACCAGCAACTGTACCTACTTTGCCCTCTATGGGACGAGACTCTCTGACAGAAATAGGTTTCATTTTCATGTGTTCGAAATCAAAAACATCATCAATGATTATCAGACCAATGTCATAGTCCACCGTCCAGGAAGAGTAACTGGGATGTGATACCCATTTTAAGGCTGGATATGGCAAGCCATCCAGGCCTGTGCGAGAATTGGCACCAGCTACTACCATTACTTTTTCATTGTCCTTAATATCAACCACACACTGTGCTGCAGTCACCACAACACGCTCGCTATAAATAGCTCCAGCACACTTGTGGACATATGATTCATTTGGTTGCGATCTATAACGTATTGATACCAAATAAGGATGTTTAGTAATATCAACTTCTCGGCCACCAATTATACGACCTTCAGGAGCAGCAGCCACTACAGCACATAAAGCCCACAAAATGCTAAGTATAAAACATTTGTCCATATCCAGCACCTCTTTTTTCTTTGCTCTTCAACCACAATGTAGTAAGTTCAACTAAATACTAAAGGTTGTATATTATAATTATGTTTATTCTGTTGACCACTACTCACTATATCAAGGTTATTATCGTCCTGATAACAAACAAAATATATTTAGCTGTTTGTTCATTTGAACATATTGAAGAACTCCCATAAAAATATAATTCATACACATATTTGCATTAGTTTTATTGTTAATAAACGTATCGTAATCTAAGAGCGCTCCCAACAGCTCATAAAGATAAGGAAATAATACAATAAACAGAAATATTTATCGAGCAGCGTGAACGTAGTAAAGGGTGATTCATTTAGAGGTTCTGATTAATTTGAGGTTGTTTATTACGACCCGAATGAACAATTTCTGTCATTTACTTTTTTTAAAAATTATGGCCGCGACTACGTTTTAGGTGGTAAATGAGGAAGGTTAAATTTTCAATCACTCTTTCCAAGCATTACTACCCGTATCTCAAGAATTACGCGAGTAATGTTGGCTTCCAAGTCTTGAATCTTAGCTGGCTTAACGTCAAGGACTTTTGACTTCACATAACCTCAATAGAAAAAATCCAGAGATGTGATATCACACGATCTAGGCGACCAGTTGACAGGTCCGGAAGGAACGCGAAATGAGCACGAAAAACATTTATCACAAAAGTCTATTTTTCGTAATACAGCTGAATAATTTAGAGACATTGTTGCGATTTGAGTCTTTCCATGAAACAATACTCATTAAAAATAAAATGACAGTAGCAAATTGAATGAAAAATAAATCTCTATATGAAACACCCTTTATATGTTTAAGCATTCCATTCAATTAGAGAATATTTTTAATTAATGTATGGTTTTTGTTAATATACGAAATTTATTAAATGTAAGGGGATTATTTTAAAGCTCCTAAAACTATAATTTAAATAATATGTATTTCATACATATATTTCCCATGATAGCCTGTATAGTTTTTTGTTTTCAAAAAATGTTAAAAGTGGTTTAAGGCCACGCACCCTCTAAAACCCTACATCTTGAGAAGTATCAAAAAATGTACGTTCTGTGGTAGATAAATATATTAGCATTAATTACTGATTACAATAAAATCAAATGAAAAGTTCTCTTTTAAAATTTCATTATTAATCACAAGAGAATAACAATAACAAAGAAAATTTAACTATTTTTATTTTTAGGACTTTTAATTCCCCGAACTATTTTCATTCCCGTGAATTCTGGGGAATTTTTTTAATACTAAATTATGTAAAAATCCAGTATAGTTTTTGGAATAATAAAATAAAAAATAGTTTTATGTGACCGGACTTGCCACAGAGTTTTAATCGTTCAAAATTCAATAATGTCTATACTTTTATTAAAATATTTAAGAGATCCCTCTATATAAAAATACGCGTTTCCAAATAGAACTTTTTATAATCAAAAATGTTAAGCAGCTTAATAATTCCTTTAAGAACTTAACATTTAATTTTATTAAGTCGAATTGTTTTTTTTTTTTTTAATTTATGTCACACAGAGAAAACTGTAAACTAAATTCATTGCTAGTCGAATGATTCAGTCTTAATGACCGAAATTTCCTGATGTGACTAAACAATTTTAGTTGGGGTTTATTCACCCATTGAATGATTGAGTTTTTCTTAATTCAATATAATAGAAATTGAATGAAAATATTTGTTCTTCATTCAATTAGTTGTTGTTTTTAATCATTTACAAATTGGATTGAACTAAATGGCCTATAACCATTTTGCAATAGATTAGAATTAAAGAATAATTGAATCATTCAATACATTCGATTGTAGGAACCCTACATACGAGGGTGGTTCAAAAAGTCTGTGTCTGTTTGAAACACAGGTTTTTGGATAAAAAATTATTTTGATTTCAACATAGTCTCCTTTGAGCTCTATTCACTTTGTCCAACGTTTCTCCAATTTTGTTTCTTGAGGTCTAAACAACTAATCCATGTGAGATGCCTATGGCTTCCACAATCTCTCGCACTTTCAATCTCCGATCGGCCAACACCCTATCGTGATTTATTTCAACTGTTTCGGGTGCAGAGACCACAACTGGTCGTCCAGAACATTCATCATCTTCCGTGCTTGTTCGGCCAAAACGAAATTCAGTAAACCACAAGTGCAACGACTTGTTTACTATTGAAATTAATGGTGCAGAGTTCCCATAGTATTTCTCATGCTGAATGCTTAATGAGCAGGCGAATTTCACTTTTTTCCAATTTCTCCTCAAGTCACGAGGTAATCTGCTATCAATGACTGTCAAACACAAACTAAATGACGCCGGTTGTTGAAATTGATGCCTATCGACAGAAGCAGTGTTGCACTTTCAGTTAAGAACCGGGAAATTCAAAAAGTCGCGGCCTTATTGACCCACCCTCGTAGTATGTATTTAATTAAATTATTTAGTTTTGTTATACTTTATTTAAAATTAAAAGCATTAGCGCCCAAAATATTCGAACTACTAAAGACACATAAGTATATGTAAAAGATTTCATTGAAAATGTGTCTGTCCACTTGGTCATTAGTCATATGTATTTTGTTTTTATTTATACTCTAGAATTTAGATAAGAGGAAAATCTAAAAAGAAATCTAGCTCGATATAATTAATTTATTGGGCTAAAACTACTATTATCAATAAATCGATAACAAGGGCGGGCAAATATATTTGTTTTTATAACAAAGAAAGTTTTAAACCTAAACGACCATAATTCAGCCTTATTCAACATGGAAGTATGTAATTCTCGATACAAAAAATGAAATTTTTGATTCATAATCATCATCGGTACAAAGTACAAATATGTAAGATGTTTAAAAATAAACGACCATAGTGCAGCCCTAATCAAATTCTTTGTTTTATGATATTTATATTATATTTTATTGTTTACTACAATGTTCAAATATGTAAGATCACAAAACAACTGTCTTGCTTATTTTCTGGTTGAGAATTGTATCAACTTTCATGTTTATGACATAATGTGTTATACCATTCCTGTTGATCTAATATTCCACTTGTAGGGTACTTTATATTATTGTACTTTTTAAGATAATATGTGTTATGTTTTCATTAAAATTATTAAACTAAAAAGCCCAACCATTATTATTATTTGTTTTAAAATTCAATTCAGAACCCTCGAAGCAGTTCAGTGTACTGCGCGTTATTTAATCGTCAATAGAAAAAACAAACAACAAAATGTTTCAAAAATTTTTAAAGTTTGCCCTACTTGCAACATTGTCAATTTGTTGTTTACCCACAAGTGCAACGACTTTAATCGAAAATCGTATAATCGGTGGAGAATCTGCCGAAATTAATACTGCACCCTATCTAGTTTCTATACGTTATAAGAAAAACAACTCCAGCCCGTTTGAACATCGTTGCTCGGGAACAATTTATTCTTCTAAAGTGATTCTAACTACAGCAACCTGTGTGATTGGTTTGGACACGAGTCGTTTACATGTTAAAGCCGGCTCTACTTATCGTACACAAAATGATGGCTACTTATATTTGGTGGAGAAATACATAATACATCCTGAATATAATATATGGTTTACCGACAACGATTTGGCCTTGCTAGTTCTAGCATTTGATTTAACTTCAAGCTTTCCAAAAGAAATTGATCCCATTGCCCTACTATCTAATGTTCCACCAGTACACAGCCAGGCTACTATAGCCGGTTGGGGTATTACTGATGCCAATGCAAATAGTAAGTTTTCCGAAATCCTACAAATTGCCCACGTCAATATTGTAGATATTTTTGACTGTAAACGATCGTACGGGGAAAATCGCATATCCCCGGCAATGTTATGTGCAACTGGTGACGATTCAGATGCCTGTTTAGGTGATGCTGGCGGTGCATTAGTTTATGAAGACAAGGCTTTGGGGTTGATATCATGGGGTAATGGTTGTGCAAACTCAGATTTTCCTGGAGTGTATACGAATTTGGTATATTTTAAAGAATGGATTGAGAATGAAGTAGCAAAATTGTAAATATCTGAATTTTTAATATTTTTGTACTAAATAAAAAACTAGTATTAAAAACTTATTTTTTATGAAACAATAAAAACATTTTTTTCATTCTACTATAAGTTAGATTATTATTTATTTGTATACCCTTCATCACATCTTTATCATTCCGTTTGTAATTTCTATAATATTAATTTTTATATATTCTGGATCTGGATGCGATTTAGCTATGGCCGTGAGTATGTTAAAATATGTTAACCCACAGATATCCTAATATCAGTAATATCCAAAGAATTCTGAAAAATTGACTGTATGTAGAATGACAAAGTTATATATAAGTGGCATGGTTATATATAAGTTTGTCATTCTACATTTGAGACCCAATAAAGTTTATAGATTGCTATTTAAAATCGAAAAAATCTGCAAATGGCTGATATATAAGCATACCACCGCGAATACTTCGATTTGTTCACCTATTTTTCAGCAATTTTTTTACAAATTTGTTTTATATGCTGAAAGGTATAAAAACATGGTTAATTCTTTGATAAATGATAAAATGTCTACAAATGCTATCATCCACCAAAATTAACATAAAAAAACAACAATTAAATTGTTTAACATTTAAATGATTTATTATTGAATATCAGGCCGTTTTATTTATGCAATTCATTTCCAATCTATTCCTCTATGGTTGTTTTAATCCATTCCAATACCGATGACACTCGAGAATACACACCTGGATAATTAGGTTTAGCACAGCCATATCCCCAGGACACCACACCCCAGATAACATTTTTCTTAAATAATGGTCCACCGGAATCACCTTGGCAGACATCTTTACCACCTTCTGGTCGGCCAGCACAAATCATTTGATCGGTAATTGTACCAAAGCCCTTATAAGCTTCCACGCATACGTCCTCTTTAACTTTAGGTACTTTGACAGCTCTTAAAACATCACGAGATTCCGAGGAATTTTGTGTATTGCCCCAACCTGAAACCGTTAAAATTGTACCGTCGTTAAGGTTGTCCTTTGAGGGTAATTTCGCATATTGAATTTCAAATGGCAATGAAGTCTCATCGTAGTCCTCCAATTTTAGAATAGAGAAATCATAATTAATAGTGTTGGCATTATATTTTTCATGCTGATAGATTTGAATCGGCTTGACCACTAAACCTTCCTTTGCGGAATATTTGGAGCCTAAACGAACATTGAAGCCAGGATTTGTAGCAGATCTTCCATCAGTACAGTGGGCGGCAGTTAAAACATAACGTTTGGCTATTAAGGTGCCGCCACAAAAGTGATACGACGTTTGTAATGATACTTGGAATTGTATATCCTTTATATCAGCTTCATAGCCACCAACTATGCGTCCTCCCAAACTGGGTGCTGCTGCTGCGAACGAAGCTAATAACGATAAACCGAATATCAGCCAAATGTTAAGTCTTTCCATTGTTACGATTGCAAACTACTACTGTTTGATTTTAGCCCACATTCATTTCTTTTTATAGTTTTCCATAAAGAGTTGATTTTGAAGTATGTATCACATTTAAGTGTTTTACAAACGTTTTGTATTTCTAGTATTTCGAGGACTTTTCATATCTTTAATGTGCGTAAGGTTAATGATTTTAGGTTATGAGAGTAGGTTACACCAATGTAAATACATTTTATTTTCAATCGTTAAAAGAATTTTTCTAGTTATTGAGATAAAGTACATTAAATTCATAAAATTTATAATCTCCTTAAGAAATGAGAAATGTTATAAAAATTTAAAACAATAAATTATTAGTGCAATAAAACTTAACAACAATCAGTGTAATGCAAAAATTTTTCAATACAAAGATTAAAACTTCTATTCGAATTTTGTAAAAAAAAATCCTAAAAAACTATAAGTATAATTTAAATTGTTTTTATATTGAAAATTTCGACTGTTTGTAAAAATATCCTTGAGTTTCTTTTTCCAAAACCATTTTAAAAGAATTCAAGCAATAAAGATAAATCGCCAACACATTATTTTGTGTCAATATATGATAAGAAATCAAACAATAAACTATTTTTTATTTTTATTTTGGTTCTTTTGTGGAAAATTACATCACTTAAATATTTTGTTAAAGTCTACTGATATTGCATAACTTTTTCCAATATCCATGATCTTAAAGTCCAAACATTTGCATAAACTCCTGGGAAATTCGGCCTTGCACAGCCATTGCCCCATGAAACGATGCCAGCCAATTTGTTACGTATTGTTAATGGGCCACCAGAATCTCCTTGACATGCATCTTTACCGCCTTGATTTCTTAACCCTGCACAGAGCATATATTCGGTAATATTTCCTTCGTAATCTTCATTACATTCCTCTTGACTAACCACGGGAACTTTTATTTCTTGCAAAGTAGAAGGAGAGGGACCTCCCTCTACCAAAGCCCCCCAACCAGTGATAGTTGTCAAAGTACCTGCGGTTGGGGCATCATCTATTAATTCTATGGACCGTATGGTAAATTTATTTAATGGCAATGGCACAGACAACACCAAAATAGCCACATCATTATTATAAGTGTCAGGATTGTAATTTTCGTGCATGATAATTTCTTTAACCGGTACCAAAACACCATCATTACCATTTTTTATATTCCCACCAGCCACCACTTTTAGTTGACTCGGAACTGTGGCTATAATGCAATGAGCTGCCGTCAACACAATATTCTCAGAGTAAATACTACCACCACAGATATGTGTATATGGTGCATTAGGATTAAAAATATTCTTTTTACGTAAACTGATTTGATAGCCATGTTTTCCAATGTCTACCTCAAATCCACCAACAATACGTTTATCCGGTTCTACAAGATCCTTTAGTAAATATCCTTGGCTTAAGGACATCAAACAAACAAGTACAATTAATTTCATTTTCTAATTAATTTTTCGAAAAATAACGCCCGACTAAATTTTAAATAGTTCTAAATATGGAAGTTGTTGCAAAGCCACTGGCCATTTAGTTTGCTATTAATAAAGTGGGATCGCAAATGTTAATTTGTTTTCTAAATTGTCATTACTTTTATTGGACGCACTACAAATAGAATTTATCTTTATTGCTGAATATCTTTAATGTCTCGACTGTTCCGATAAAATTTTATTGGCAAATAGTAATACATAATTGAAATATTTATAAAGACGTATTTTTAAAAAAAAAGCCCTTAAATAGGCTACATATTTTTATGAATATCTGAAATATACAACCCAATTAACATTTTGCGTTAAAGTCCAAATATTTTATAACATGTGGAACAATTTTTTTATTTTCTTCACATTGCGCTAGATTTAGTTAATTTTAATAAGTTTGACAGTTATCCTTTTTCGAATTTAATTTGATAATTAAATTTCTAGTACCTGCAGATTTTCCATAGTATTTATCAAGCTTAGCCTTTATTTGCGTGATGTTTAATGAGCAGACGAAATTCACTTTTTTCAATCTCACCTTAAGTAACGAGGTAGTCTGCTATCAATGACTGTCAAACACAAACTAAATTATGCAGCTTGTTAAAATTTTGACAGGAGCAGTGTTGCCCTTCAGTTAAGTCGCGGACTTATTGATCCACTCTCGTATATACCCTTACCATGGTGGAGGGTAAAAGATAAGATGAGATTTCGGAATTTGTGTGAAATTGAAACACTAATCGAATAAAAGTAAATCAAATTTTTGTTTAAAATTAAAATCATAAAGGAGGAAATAAGAGGAACATTCTCACAACAGTTGGTTCTATGCACCGGAATGACACGAGTTCACACGGCCAAGGGCTGTCAACTGAGCAACCACTGCTGTTATTTATAACATCAACAACATAAGATGAAAGCTTCAAAATGCTTGAACAAAGTAATGAATACAACAACACAAACAATTTCTGAATTTTTGTCGGTAAGGATCGGAAGGGCGTGACAATACCTATTTTTACTACATATTTTCAAGGTTACCGCTAAAATACTGTTTCATCTCAATTACCGTTACCGCTAAACTACCGTTACCGAATTAACTGCAATTACCGTTACGGCTAAAATAACGTTACAGTTATTCTGTAACGTTATACAGAATTTTACACACTCGTATATTTTTGAAAATTTTATTAATAATTCAATTCAGGAATTATTACCGTTATTATTTAAATACCGTTACCGAAATAACAGGAAATACCGTTGCCCCCCAAAACCGAAAAGCTTTAATATAAAAAAGGAAAAAAGAAAAATGTAAAATAAATTTTACTTTATTTACCACAAACAAATGCTTGACCTTGATCCGTGCCTGCGCTAAGTCTTTTTTTGTTACCAAAATAATACAGGGGGGGGTGGGGTGAAAAAAGGAAATTAACACCCAAAATCGAAAAGTTTTGATATAAAAAAGGAAAAAAAGAACCTCCGAAATTGGTTGACCTTGATCCGTGCCTGAACTAAGTCAACGTTACCGAAATAATCCAAATTAGCGTTACTGTTACATTTTTACCGTTCTGATTAGATTGTTTGATAATGCCAGGTTCAGGTTTAGATGCTAGTAAACTTTATTTATATGAATACAAATCAGCCAAAAATCTTTATTTATCATTTATTCTATTGAAGATTATAACTTTTTGTTTTATTATCAATCCAATTTTTAAAATAAACCACATTTGTATAAACTCCCGGATATTCTGGTCTAGCACAGCCAATAGCCCAAGATACAATACCGACCAATTTATTGTTGCTCATCAATGGACCACCAGAATCATACTGACATGCATCCCTTCCGCCTGCATCACTACCAGCACATAACATATCTTGGCCAATACGATCATAACCATAACTTGCATCACACTTTACTCGATCAATTATATTCACCTCAACTTCTTGCAATTTAAATGCATTAGCGCCACCCTCGGTGGTAGCACCCCAACCACTAACAACCGCTATAGAATCCGTCTTAGGTTCTTCAGATGCCAAACTTACTGCACCGGTACTGATACGATTTAATGGCAGCGCTGAGTCCAAAATAATTAAAGCAATGTCATTTTCACTTAAAGCTGGATTGTAATTTTCATGAACCACGATTTTATTAACACGTAATATAAATCCATCTGCACCGGAACGATTATCGGTACCAGCTATGACAACGAATGAGTTTTCTTGGCGTTTATAAACACAATGGGCCGCTGTTAAGATCGCCTGTTGACTGTAAATAATGCCACCACAAGCATGCATGAAAGCACAAGATTCACATGTTTTACGTCGTATAGACACTTGGTATGGATGCTTGGAAATGCTTACATCGCGACCTCCAATAATGCGACCTTGATCACTACCCACAGAAGCGCTCTCGACAATGGCTACTAATAGAGCCGTAAAAATTACAATTCTTAACATATTCAACCAATTTTGTTAACTAAATTAAAATACTTTTGAAAACGACTTTACAATATTTTCCGTTATCAAACATTTTTTTTTTTTTTTTAAATTTTTAATAAAAAATATTGATAAAATGTATATTTTATTGATGGAAATTCCATTTAATAATTTCTGCTAAAAAGTACACTGAACAAATTAAACTCAACAGTATTTATGGAAAACTATATAACTAGCAAAAATATAGGACAAACGTAATTAATGCTAAAGTTTATCAGTTTATCCAATTTAAAAGAATTTTGATATGCTTATTATTCCAATCAAATTTTCTATCAGCTGAGCTCTTTCCTATGTTGTTGAAGAGACTGAAGTGTGATTTTATCAGATTCATAAATCAATGAACAAGTATTAACAACATACTGATTATAACATAACAATTAGTTGTAGAGAAATATAAAAAAAAATAAACATTTAAAAAAATTAAAAAATTCCCCAGATAAATTATCAAATGTTTTCCAAAAATAATAATGGCTCAATAATATAATTTCTAAAAGTGTGTATCCACTTGAAATTTATGACTTTATTAATAAAAAACAAGTAAGAAGGCTATATTCGACTGTGCCGAATCTTATATACCCTTCACCAAATTTACTTTAAAATAAAATTAAAAAAAAATTTTTTAAAAGTTTTTTCCAATTTTTTTAAATTTTTTGAATTTATTAGTGAAAAATATTTATGACAAAAGAATGTTTTTTATGAAAAAAAATTCGGGTTATGGACGGATTTTGCTGATTTTAAATAGGAAACTTCGCGAAAGCATGTCTGACAGAATTATTGAGGATTTGGATCCCGAAGATATTTGGGTTCTTCTAAATCGACTCTGGTATCTATAAGGATTCAGAATATATATACTTTATAGGGTCGGAAAATTATATTGTGGAAATTACAAACGGAATGGCAAATTTATATATACCCTTCTCACGAAGGTGAAGGGTATAATTAATGTTGTTAAATTATTGGAAGTTATATCGGTAGCTTATCTAAAGCACCAATAATTTATAACCCATATTAATGCCTAAAACGCCAACTATTTCGAACACTTTAAATATCTTCATTATAGACCCAGAAAATATGTTTAAAATTTGAATTTTTATTCGAATTATTTTTTACACAATATTTTATGCATATTCAGCCACTTTAGTTTCGATCCAATTCTTAAAAGCAGCAACATTAGAATAAACACCAGGATAATTGGGTAGAGCACAACTACGGCCCCAGGAAACAACACCAGCCAACTGATTATTAACCAAAAGTGGACCACCAGAATCACCTTGGCAAGCGTCTTTGCCACCGACTCCATCAATACCAGCACATATCATACTATCAGTTATACGACCAGGACCGAAAAGTGCACCATATAAGGCATCACAGCGATCATTACTGACAATAGGCACCTCAACTTCCAATAACTTATTGGACAAAGAACCGCCAGCTGCGGTAGTACCCCAACCAGTTATAACAGCCTTAGCACCATGTTTTGGGGCTTCTAATGCCAAAGTAATGGGAGCAATTGTGACACCATTTAAAGGCAAGGGCGTTGATAGAATCATTAAAGCCACATCATTGTTGGTTATAGATGAATTGTAATTTTCATGCATGATAATTTTGCTAACACGTGACACAGCACCATCTGCGCCATTGCGATTATTTGTACCAGCCACGATTATGAAACTTTCAGCCTTACGATTGTAAATACAATGGGCAGCTGTGACAATAACATTAGCCTTGTAAATGCTGCCGCCACAAGTGTGGGAATAAGCCTTAGATGCAGAACTTTTACGTCTCATCGAAATTTGATGAGGATGTTTGGCAATATTGACTTCATGTCCACCCACAATTCTGTGATCATTTTTAAACAGTTCTGGCTCATCGAACGAAGCTGGCAAGGAAGCTGACAAAGCCGTTGCTAACAAAACTAAAGTTAATGCGAAATATTTCAACATGTTTCCAAGGCGTTGACAATTAAACTGAATGTAATAATCATAATTTTAAAAATTATTATACATTTAACTATTGATTATCATAAAAATCGCCTGTTACCTCTATACGATTCTTAAAGATTATACGATACAAGTAACTCCACGCAATTGTTGTTAATAAAACATGCCAAGATTTATAGTTCTTAGGAACAAACTGAACCTCTTTAAATTTAATCTGAATCAAAAACTTATACACACTTGTTTTTATGCGTATGTATTTATGATAACAATTTCAAAAAGATATTTCAGTATTCTTAAACAAAACTATACTATGCCTACCGCCTATCTCCAAAAAGGAAGGTTATATATGGAATTCATAACGAGATTATCTTTTAAAAATATAATAAATTTTCAATCTTTGATTAACTAAATGCCTAAATTTGTAAATTGCTGTGCATAAAGCATATAAACGAAAGTGTCTTTACGTTTTCAAATGCTTATATGTCTAGATGTCTACATATATATAGAGTATTTAAAATCTGATACTTTTCAGATTTTGGGAACTCTTTTGGACACTGTTTTTTTTTTTTTTGCAACCCTTTTTAAGAAAGTTTGCCAAACTATTGTATTAATTTATAATTTTGATAGAGGTTGTACCAAATCAATATAAATTTTCGAAACGAACTTACTGTATTAATTTAATTAAAAACAGTAAGAGTTTCATCAATGTATACTTTAAGATAAATATATAAAAAGGAAACAATTTTGGTGAAAAAAATTTGTTGATAAAAAAAAATTAGGAACAAAATACTTTATAAAGCTATTTCGTAATGAATTTTAATAAACTTGAATGATTCAATAAGGAATTAATTTTAAAATTAAGGAATTCTCAAAGGAATGAATTCAATACGTTTGAAGTACTAAGGAATTTAGCCTAATAATTAATTCGCAATAAATTAATTAATGCAATTTTTAACCATTTAAATTTAAATTAATTTTAAAAATTGAATTAAGAATTAATTCTTTGAAACTTTGATTCAGCCTTATCGATCATTCAAAAACCTTTAGTGTTACAAAAGTTGCCTTAAAAAGTCTTATATATATGTAATTAAACATTTTAAAAACTACCTAATACATTTTAAAATTATCCACCATTTCCTTCAAAATGTAATAAGTGTGTATACACTTAAAACTTATGGCATTATTATAAATAATGCTTGTTACTTATTAGAAGTTATTCCATCTAGGTAGCTTATCTAAAGTGTTTATTTATGACCCATATTAATGGCAAAAATAAAAATTCAACTTTTTATAGTTCGTTTCGTTAGTTTGTTCATATTTTAAAATTTTTATTGAAATAATTTGTATCGCACAATTTTAGGCATTTTCGGCAGCGTTAGTTTCGATCCAATTCCTTAAGACAGCTACATTTGAATACACACCCGGATAATCGGGCAAAGCACAGCCACGTCCCCAAGAAACAATACCAGCCAACTTATGATTAACCAAAAGAGGACCACCGGAATCGCCTTGACAAGCATCCTTGCCACCGACTCCCTCAACGCCAGCACATAACATACTATCGGTTATACGACCTGGACCATAAGACGCAGCATAGGAGACATCACAGCGATCATTGCTGACTATAGGCGCCTCAACTTCTAATAACGTATTGGATGAATAACCTCCAGATGAGGTTGTACCCCAACCAGTTATAACAGCCTTAGCACCATGTTTTGGGGCTTCTGATGCCAAAGTAATGGGAGCAATTGTGACACCATTTAAAGGCAATGGCGTTGATAGAATCATTAAAGCCACATCATTGTCGTATATAGATGAATTGTAAAATGATTTTACTGACACGTGCCACAACACCATCTGCCCCATTGCGGGTGCTTGTACCAGCCACAATTATGAAAGTTTCAGCCTGTCGATTGATAATACAATGGGCAGCTGTGACAATAACATTTGCCTTGTAAATACTGCCGCCACACGTATGAGAGTAGGCATTAGCTGCCGAACTTTTACGTCTCATCGATACTTGATGGGGATGTTTGGCAATACTGACTTCATGTCCCCCCACAATTCGATGATCATTTTTGAAGAGTTCTGGCTCATCGTACGAAGTTGGCAAGGAAGCTGCCAAAGCCGTTGCTACCAAAACTAAAGTAAATCCGAAATATTTCAACATGTTTGAAAGGCGTTGAGAATGAAACTGAATTTAATGAAGGCAATTTGAAATATTGTTAGAAGTTAACTATTGATTATCATAAATATCGCTTATTATCTTCGTTTTATTTAAGCTATAAATCTTATTCAAAAGATTATTTATACAAAACAAATGGGTTTACGCAATTGTTGTTAATAAAATGTATTTTAAGTTTTATAATTCAAATGAACTTAGTGATTCGATTTTGGTATTTTTGTTGTTACGTTATTTTGCATTTTATGTGACGATATATAATTTTGTCTTTCCTGGATCTTGTTGGCAGCGGATATAGCGTGTCCGACTGTACTACATCAATATATCCGGTTAGGTTTTTATTTAAACTAGAATCGCCCGGTGATCAAAATTCTACCACTTTTAAAAGCGTTTTTTGCCACTTTTATGGAAAGAATTTTGAAAAAAGTTTTTATATTGTCCATATCTATAGAAAACAACCATTAAACCATTGGTGGAAAATAACATACTTAAAAGTGTACCACAAAAAAAAAAGTGTGGAATATTTATATATAAGATTCGGGAAAATCGAGAAAGTCCACATATGGCAAAGATATAACCCCTAATTTTTTATCAATATCTGGATTACTAACATAGACATAATGATAGACATTTCAAAGTCCTGTGCAACGACGTATACAACGCAAACATGGATTAAAATCGGGAAAAATATTATTAAATTTAATTTTTTTTTTCACCATCATTTTTTTCATCCTAATTTTGTTTGCCAACAATTTTTTTCACCAATAAAATCTGGCTCGTAATCATAATAAATGTCTATAAAGTTTATTCGATATCGAATAAGGGATTCCAAGTAATAAAAAAATTTTCATGTTCGAATAAATTGTCGCTTCTAAACGAATGAGAAAATTAGCCCCCAGAATTCAAAACTTAATATTATGTTATTATTTAGAAATTCAATGATTTCTATTTGATGTACTAAGGAATTTAGCCAAAAGTTGCCGTAAAAAGTCTTTGCAACAACATTTTTGATATATGTAATTAAAAATTTTAAAAAATAAATGTAATAAGTGTGTATATACTTAAAACTTATGTCATTATTATCAATAATCATTTTTATTAGAAGTTATCCTATCTCGGTAGCTTATCTAAAATTTTTATTTATGACCCATATTAATGGCAAAAATAAAAATTCTACTTTTTATAGTTCGTTTTGGTTAGTTTGTTCATATTTTAAAATTTTTATTTAAATCATTTTTATCGCACAATTTTAGGCATTTTCGGCAGCGTTAGTTTCGATCCAATTCCTTAAGACAGCTACATTTGAATACACACCCGGATAATCGGGCAAAGCACAGCCACGTCCCCAAGAAACAATACCAGCCAACTTATGATTAACCAAAAGAGGACCACCGGAATCGCCTTGACAAGCATCCTTGCCACCAACTCCTTCAACGCCAGCACATAACATACTATCGGTTATACGTCCTGGACCATAAGATACAGCATAGGAAACATCACAGCGATCATTGCTGACTATAGGCGCCTCAACTTCTAACAACGTATTGGATAAATAACCTCCAGATGAGGTTGTACCCCAACCAGTTATTACAGCCTTAGCACCATGTTTTGGAACTTCTGTTACCAAAGTAATGGGAGCAATAGTGACACCATTTAAAGGCAATGGCGTTGACAGAATCATTAAAGCCACATCATTGTTGGTTATAGATGAATTGTAATTTTCATGCATAATGATTTTACTGACACGTGCCACGACACCATCTCCCCCATTGCGGGTGCTTGTACCAGCCACAATTATGAAAGCTTCGGGCTGTTGATTGAAAATACAATGGGCAGCTGTGACAATAACATTTGCCTTGTAAATACTGCCGCCACAAGTATGAGAGTAGGCATTAGCTGCCGAACTTTTACGTCTCATTGATACTTGATGGGGATGTTTGGCAATACTGACTTCATGTCCACCCACAATTCGGTGATCATTTTTAAAGAGTTCTGGCCCATCGTACGAAGCTGGCAAGGAAGCTCCCAAAGCCGTTGCTACCAAAACTAAAGTAAATCCGAAATATATCAACATGTTTGAAAGGCGTTGAAAATTAAACTGAATTTAATGAACGCAATTTGAAATATTGTTAGACGTGAGGTATTGATTATCATAAATATCGCTTATTATCTTTGTTTTATTTAAGCTATAAATCTTATTTAAAAGATTATTTATACAAAACAAATGGGTTCACGCAATTGTTGTTAATAAAATGTATTTTAAGTTTTATAATTCAAACGAACTTAGTTAACCTTTTTGTCGATATTGGTATTATTGTTGTTACGTTTTTTTGCATTGAATGTGACGATATATAGGTTTGTCTTTCCTGGATCGTTGTAGGTAGCGGATATAGCATGTCCGACTGTACTACATCAATATACCAGCTATAGTCCTGGTTAGGTTTTTATTTAAACTAGGATCGTCCGGTGGTCAAAATTCGACCACTTTTAAAACGTTTTTTACCATTTTTAATTTGTATTTCATTTATTTGTAATACAAAGCATAAAAAGGCTATGGAAAGAATTTTGAAACATTTTTTTATATTGTGCATATCTATAGAAAATAAACCTTTTAAACCATATATGTTTCATCAATATTGGTGGACAATAACATACTTAAAAAGTGTACCACAAAAAAACGTGTGGCCTATTTATATATAAGATTCGGGAAAATCGAGAAAGTCCACATATGGCTATGAAATAACCCCTACTTTTGATCAATATCTGGATTACTAAGTTATTAACATAGACATTATGGATAAGTAATGACCTGTTCAACGACGCAAACATGGATTAAAATCGGGAAAAATATTTTTTAAATTTAATTTTTTATTTTTTTCATCCTAATTTTTTATACCATACATTCTTTTTACCAATAAAAACTGTCTCGTTATCGAATGCTATCATTACAAATGTCTATAAATTTTATTCGATATCGAATAAGGGATTCCCAATAATAAAAAAATTCGAATGTTCGAATAAATTGTGACTTGTAAACGAATGAGAAAATTAACCCATAGAATTCAAAGCTTAATGTTTAGAAACATTATGTTATTTTTTAGAAATTCATTCATTTCTATTTGATGTACAATATATGGGTAATATCTCCGTAATCTTATTGAAATCAAATTTGAAATTAATAAAATCAAACTTACCAGTATTTTTGCTTTGGAAAATGAAAATAATTGTTTTGATGATGGATGAAAATAACTGGGTAAAACATCAAGAAACTTATTACCTTATTTTTGGTAGCCAATTTGTTTAATTCTAAAGAAAATAAAATTAAAAAAAAAAATTAAGAATTATTGAAATTTAAAATTCAGAATCAACTTGATACAATTAAGAAAGCATAAATAAATAAATAAATAATTTCTATAAATATTTAATTATTTAACATAATAAAATAACATTTATTTCGAAATTTTAATTTCATATTATAACAAAGGTAATTCATTGTTTTTACAAATGCAAATCATCTTTCAATCTAATCGAAAAAACAATTTTAATAAAACAAAGTTAAATTAAATAAAGGCCTTATTCATAATAAAATGTTACATTTATTAAATATTTATAAAACAAATGTATGGACATTTTGTTTTATAAATATTTTATAAAATTAAAAATTGATTATGAATAAGGGTGTTGAAAACTATGAGGGAGGGCCACTAATTTTAAATAGTTTTTGTTTAATTTGTATGTAATTCAAGCTATGGTCACATTGAGCAAAAATTGGCATACAATTTTTAAAGCTCTGTAAAGTTTCCAAGAACTATTTATTTCACATTTAGTTATCTCAATAAACTGATATATGATGAAGTTTGCTCTTAAATGTTTGTTCAAAGTACATAAACATAAATTGCAATAATAAAGTTTATTTAATAAAATATTTGCTCAAAGTGACCACAGCTTAAAAATACAACTTAAAGTTTTAAAATGAAACAACTACAAAATAAATACTTAATACTCGACGTATGTACGTTTTAAAATTGTTTTTAATGTATTTATGCATGTAAAAAAGGGAATCACAAAAACTTGTTTATTTTCTCTTTTGTTTCTAAAAGTATTTCAGATATTCATACACTTTTCTTCAAAATATTATCCATTCCAACAAAAGGCATTGCGAGTACTTATTTCAAATGGATCGGTTTTCATTTTCAATTGATTATCGTCGACACAACGACCTACTGGGTCAACAAAATGAGTTTTTTCTTCATCTCGCATGGGCGACCATAATTTGATGTCGTGATCTATGCCCGAGGTAGCCATAAAGCATATTTCTGGATGAGGTAACACACAATTGACTATGGCACTGTCGGCCTTGTAGATGCTATCTATGTTACCCGATTTGCGGTCCCATATAAAGAAATTCCCATCATCTGAACCGGCCACAATGTACTGGCCATCGTAACCAAAGTAATTGGCTTCTTTGATGTCCGTGGTTGTATTGCAGTGACCCACAAAACGTTGGGAATAATCTTTGGCTTTGCAGCGCCAATAGAATTCGTCATTAGTCATTTCTCCTCGGTCCAAGATATCAGCTCCTGGTGAATGCTGTTGCTGTTGATGCTGCTGAGGTGTAGTCTGTCTATTTTCTTTAATATCTTTGTTCAGCATTAGCACTCCGTGATTGTTGGCGTAATTGGGAAAACGCCGTATCAATTCCTTTAAGCACTCATCGGCTTCCTGTGGCCGTCCCAGCTCCAGCAACGATCTGGCCAAACGAAAGTGCGCCTTAACATATGTAGGGTCCAGTTTTAAGGCTGTATGACAATCTTTTAAAGCCGCGTAAACATCACCAAACCACAGACGTCTCATATAAGCCGTTGCACGATTTAAGTACAAGACTGGCCATTGAGGTGCCTGGCTAATAGCTTCTGAATAGGTACGTATGGCAAGATAATACTTTTCATTTTCTAAAAATTCATTACCTAATTTTTTGAATTCCTCTATGTGTTCGGGCAACTTTCTTCGATTGTGTGCCTGGGGAGGCGAATCAATATCACCCCCACTAGCGCTTTCTGCATCATTAATTGTTTTATATTCTGGCAAATTCAAAAATACCGGCTGTTCAGCATTGTATAAATCATAAAGGTAAATGTGTTCAGCACCCATATTCACTAACAACTCTGTACCGGTGGCATTAAAGGTGAGATGAGTTATAGCACGAGATTCGTGTTCAATACGTTTTGAATTGTTTTTACTAATATGGCCAGGACAAAAATAGGTAACGCATTCTCTAGGTATTGCAGACGGTTCTGAAGTGTCTAAAAATAACGACATTCATTAATTTTAATTGTAATAACTTATGTGGTTACTAAACTACCAACCACGTCTACGTTCAATGTTACGATATCCCGAAGCAACCTTCTTTAACATCCGTCTGTCATATAGGCGTGCATAGGGATCATTGGCTCCCACTGCAATATACTCCGTACGTATTGGATTTACTGCTATACACTTCGCTTCAGCATTTTCATCAATTTCAGATCTGAGATAAATAAGGCACACTTGATTTTCAAATGAACGACATGTATGTTGTTCGCGATGATCCAACTGCATAACCGAGCCATCTTCGCCGGCAGACCTAGAAAGTTCTAATAAACTTAAACTCTTGAATACATATTATTGAAAAGTATTTACCAAAATATAAATGGTGAATCCGGTGCTGTGGCTAATCTCTTTACTCTAGAAAAGTGACAATGGCACGAATATATCGATTCTGTTGGATGATTAATATCGAACAGCATTATTGTTTTGTCAGCTGCAGCTGTAGCAATCAGAGTATCATTATGTTTGGGCAAAAATTTCACCGAAAATATATTCCCGTAATGTTTGGTATTAATGCTTTGTATGCGCTTTTTACGAAATGGATCCCATAAACACAATTGAAAATCATCGGAGCCGGAGGCCAACACACGACCGTTGCTACTCCAATCCAAACAATTAACACAACCCTCGTGTCCTTTTAAGATACCATCCTGTTCCAGACGATGTATAAACGTTGGTGCCGCCTGCAAATGCCTTCTGACGTGATAACCAAAGTTGGCATATAACATACGATCATTCAGAAGGTCACTGATATTGATACGTTTTGAATTGTAATGCTTTGGATTTATCATTTTTTTAAATGAACTACAGCAGTAAAAACAAAAATATGATTAATTTAATTTCAATATTCTCCATCACTGCACTGAAATCTTATATTTCAGACAATTTGCACTCAAGACGGCCATTCACCTCAAGCCAAGTCCCACAACTTTATACTTATTTAAAATTCATCTACTACATATATATTCACCTCGTATTTACAAATTCTTTTCCAGCTTATCTATCAATCAATAGGTCTTTTAAATAGACCCAAAGAGCTCCACTTGTTATTGCAAAATTGCTTGACTTTTAATGTTATGACGTTTTTTAATTATTTGATTTTTTTCTTTCTTCACTTTTTCTCTTTTATTTTCAAGCATTGGAAAAACTTTTTTGTTTTTCTATGTTCGCCAATGCAAAACATTATAAGATTACAATTTAGAAAAACTGTAGAAAAAAGTGTTACAAATTAAATTAATTATTTTGCAAAATGACCACTTGTTTTCTCGACAAATGTACAATTATTATTTTTTAACGATAAAGTGCAATAAGAATTGAAGACGACGAAGAGCAAAATCAGGGATGGAGAATGAAATTTTTATTAGTTTTGTTTCTGTATCACAGATTTAAGTTTTTAATAATTTTCATATTCTTGTTTCAAAAAAGGCTTCATATAGAAAATACTGTTATACGCAAAATTTCTATTAGAGAAACAGCTTTCAAATGTACGATAGAAAAAGTTGTTATACATAAAATTTCCTATAGAAACTACTATTATACACAAAATTTCCAACAGAAGTTGCTCTATATAAAATTTCCAATAAAAAAAACTGTTATACAGAAAATGGATCCATTTCATCCAGTTCCAACAGTCTTCGTCCCTGGGACGACTCAGAAAGTGATTATGTCATGTGTAAATATTGTTTGAAAATATCACATGAGTGCGGGAGTACTTCGGTAATTTTGAATAATCATAAAAGTAAAAGCATATCAACTTCTCCATCCCTGATAGCAACTGTCTTTTGTTTTTGTATTGCACTGTTGCCATACTAAATTTTTTCTAACAGTTTTTTAATGTATTTCCCTCGCTCTCTTTTCATATTTTGTGCTCTTAAACTCTTTCATTTGTCATTTCGTCTTCAATGTTTTGTGTGAAAATTCAATAATTTTTTTACTTTTCTATTGAATAAAAGTGCAAATGATTTTTTGTTTAATTCAAGTTAAAATAAATGTGAAATAATCTATTGTCTATATATTTAATAGTAAATCATTAAACACAATGAAAATGTCTAAAGTGAAAGAAAGTAAAAAAACGAAAATCACAAACGGTACGATACCGAAGAAAACTGGGGGCGGTATAAAAGAAAACTCAGTTGTAGTGGCAGACAACCAAAAGACCACAACAGAAAATTACAATGAAAAAATTGAACAAGTTTTAAATACTCCTTTTATAGAGGAGGAAGAGGACGAAGACGAGGCTGAAGATCAGTTTCATTCAGCTCCAACTACACCGACCAAATCAAATTATGGCTCATTAACAAAGAAAGATCTGTGTGGTGGCCAAGAGTTGCCGTTGCACAAGTGTATATTTCTCAATGACCGTGAAGCATTAAAGTGCCTGTTGGAAAAAAAGACGGAGAATCTATCACAAAAGGACAAACATGGCAATACACCACTTCACTTGGCTGTAATGTTGGGACGCAAAGATTGTATAGATTTACTTTTGGCGCATAATGCCACTGTAAAAATAAAGAACAATGAGGGCTGGACAGTATTGGCAGAAGCCATTTCTTATGGCGATCGCGATACAATTTCAATTTTGCTCAAGAAATTACGACAGCAATCGCGAGCACACTTAGAATCCAGAAGATCCGCCATGATTAAAGGTCTGAAACAGATTCAGGATTTCTATATGGAATTAAAATGGGACTTTACTTCATGGGTGCCATTGGTCTCACGTATGTTACCCTCCGATGTTTGTCGTATACACAAATGTGGCTCCTCCCTTCGCTTGGATACGACTCTAGTAGATTTTAACGATATGCGATGGGAAAGAGGTGATACCTCATTTATATTTCGCGGCGATCAACCCATGAATCATTCCATTACAGTGCTAGATAATGAATATCAGTGTTACAAACACATACACTATGAAGACTCGGACATTGAAGATGAGGTGGATATATTGATGTCGAGTGATATTTTAGCAGCCCACATGTCAACAAAAAGTATACAATTTGCTCGCGCCCAGTCTGGTTGGATATTCCGCGAGGACCGCAAGGAGGTTGTGGGCGGTCAATATCAATCAGAACTATATGCCATACATGGACTAGTACTGAAGCAACGTAAACGCAGGGAACATTTGTCACAAGACGACATACAAAAAAATAAAGCCATGTTGGCAACCATGTCACAAGGCCGGCGTTCGAGTCTCACCAACAGTAACAGCAATTCCACAGATGCTGGCTCAGCAAACGTTTCAATTGAAATAGCGAGACGATCTTCACTTCCGCCACCAGCAAAACCCTCCATTACTTGGGAACAATACATAAATGCGGAGACTGGTAAATGTCCACCTCTGGGCCGTATACCCGTCCATAAACAATCGAATAAATCTTTAAAAGCCACCGTTGCCATGAGTAAAGAATTTCCACTTAGTGTTGACATGCTACTGAATATTTTGGAAGTCATTGGACCCTTTAAACACATCAGTAAATTGCGTGAATTTGTTGCTCTAAAACTGCCTCCCGGTTTTCCGGTTAAAGTTGAAATTCCCGTTTTACATACCGTTACTGCTAAGATAACATTTCAGAAATTCGAATTTCGCGACAATATTTCACCGTCGCTCTTCGAAATACCTAAGAGCTATGTGGAAGATTCTAGTCGTTTTCCGGACTTATGACCTGGTGAACAAGAACAACAGCAGCAACAAGCGGATGTAAATCGCAATTCAAATAAAAATGGAAAATTCTAAAGACAATCTCCACGAATAAAATAAAAACATCTACCAAATGGGAAAAATGAATTTATCTTTGTATTCGTGGATAAAAAAGTAAGTTATAAGTTCTATTTTTAAATGACATTTTTAGAAAAATTTTATTATTTTAGTATTTGTTTACTCAAATCGGAATATATTCACAATATTTGCGTTGTTTGACTCATTTCTTTTTTATTTTTCACTTATCTAGTATTTACTCAAATAAAGTGATTATACCATGTATATGACTTTCAACCGTAAATCTAGAGGCGCAAATGAGTGTATATTTTATTATATGATTGATTCTTTAACTGGGTTATAGTTTTTTTTTATATGTATATACATTATATTTATTAGCACAATTAACTATAATTAAAATCGAAAATTAGAAGACAATTTTACTAAAAACTACTTTAATTTGTATCTTGTTTGTTTACAGCAATAATTATCAACAACATTGAAGCATTTCTTTTTGGAAAATAATTTTTACTTTATAAACTACCTATTTAATGTTACGTATCATATCTCTGATCTTCTTACTATTTATAACTTTTATAATTCATATTTTGTTTTTAAGTTTAAAGTTTAAACACTTCTTGTCACCAAACATTAAACAAAAATAATATTTATCATCAATCTCATCTCTTTAATCTTTGTATACATAATAATTATGTTGTAAGTCACCAGAAAGGAATTCCTACACTTTCCTACAAGTATTTACATATGCAACTTATATAATATATACTTTACATGCAAACACCATACACGATAAACATATTTATTATTTAAGTATAAGTTAAATGTTATTACAAGCTAAATATTATTTATCTATAGATTTTAGTTGTTTTCAACACCTGCAGCTCGTAATTTCTGTTAAAAAAATCAAAATAATTGTTGGACTTTTAAAAATTTTATTGAATATCCCTAGTTCTCAAACAAAATTTAAAACTAATAAAAGTTTATTTATCATAATTTTCATACAGAATTATTTTGTTTAAGCTGTATTACTTTTCATAAACATTTGAGAATACGGGAGAAAATATTAAGAACTGGAAATTTTATTAAAAGTAAATATATTTGTGTATTTTACTCTGTAGGATAATAGTATTTCCTATGCTTAGCTTCAAGCAATTTAACAATTGCAGCCACACATCTTAATTAATAAATACATGTTGATTTGATTATTACAAAGTTCATTAACATTTTCATCAAAATTTTCCTTAATTTTCATTAAATTAAAGATATAATTGATTTGTTAGTAAAAAAATTAACAATTTCTAAATCTTTAATGACTCAAATTTTATAAATTCTAAACGGTTTTACACTAATTTAGATTTTCACCAAAAAAGCGGATTTTTACCAAACTGGTTTTATATTTTTCTTTTTGTAAATACTATGGCAAAGATTAGGAAATACTGAATATATACTAATATGCAACTGTTTTTATAACCTTCACCAAGAGTAGTAAGGGTATATATAAGTTTGTAATTTCTACATATTTCATTTGCGACACCATAAAGTATATATATTCTGGATCGTTATAGATAGCGAAGTCGAGAAAACCAAGTCCGCATGCCAGTCTGTACTTTGAAATTAACTTTTCGAAGAACTCAAATAACTTACGTACATGATTGATACATCAATAGTATAATAGATATTTAAATCGGACTACAAATGGCTGAAATATAGCAAAAAATTACGACTACATCGATTTGTTACCTATTTTTAATCTATATCTGGATTACTAAGTCAATAATGTAGACAATATGGATATACATATACTGATAGAAATTTCAAAGACCTTTCCAACGACTTATATAACGGTATAGAAATTCGGCCCGACAATGGATCAAAATCAAGAAAATATTTTTTACCCGAATTTTTTATCATCAAATTTTTTTTCCTGATCAAAAATATTTTCCTGATTCTCCAAAAAAAATGTTTACCATAAATTTATCACCAAACTAATTTTCTTCACTATAAAAATTGGTTCAGCCCATTTTTTTTGTAATTGTTTGTTCACCAAATTTCATGGGATTTCACCCAAATGTATACCAGAGGTACATCTGTCAATCACTAACTTCGGCGGTCCATAGTTCCCGTGTTATACCACATTAAATATCAGATATTCAATATCAAATATTTTACTCTATAGGTCGGCAACCAAGAAAACTGTTCGACAAGAAAAGTGTTCGACTACCAATAAAACCGAGATTTTAAAAGTTATACGTCCATGTAATACCCTAAATTAATTGTAAAATTCTTTGCAATAAATAAATTTGGGTTAATTCATACCTTTATATCTGCCATATTTCGAAATAATGATAATATACAAAATTAAGTGCATTTAACAAATTTTAAATCTGGAAATGTTTCATAATGTGTTAATATTTTCGAGAGTGTTATACCTCGTTTCAGATATATTTTCATACGTTTTGTAATAATATAAAAATTATTCTTAATCGATGGCAACTACTAAAGATAAAGTTAATATGATTGTTTCATCTTTAAAGGCCAAACTATGGATCTCCGAAAAAAATATATAAAATACCAATTCTAAGAAAAAATGTTTTTTTTTTCCATGCTGCCAATAAAGTAGATTTGTTCCTTTTTGCAAAATAAAATTTTTTTAAACTAAATTTTTGGTGAAGGACATATAGCATTCGGCACAGCCGAATATAGCAGTCTTACTTGTTGTTTATGTTTTATTTCCGTCCAACTTTAGATTCAGTATAAGAATTTTTTTTTAAAAAGCAATATATTGTTTTTTTTTTTTTTTTTGCCCGATTCTGTGTATTTATAAAATATATTTTGTAAAGTATAGCTTTTTGAAAATAAATCAAAAACCAGATAAATTGTTTGTCATCATCTAAATTCACTATTTTATTGTTTTTTTTTTAACAAATGAAATATATTTGGAAGATGTTTGATAATTATAATTTAATTTTTAACATATCATTTAATGAACTAAATCTATATATTACCTGAATAAGCCTGAAATTATTGTCCATTCTTAGCCCTCTTCCCCTTAAAGTATTTTTAAGTCTGCCTATTTGTTTTTAAGTAGCTGTTATTCCAACAGCAATAAAATTAATATTTTTAGTATTATTCATTAACCTAAATTAAATAATTGTCAATTAGAAATATTTTCTTAGAAAACAAAGTTTTGCCAAGTACATTATCATGTAATTTTGGTCATATTTCAACGACATCTCCTAAACGAAATTGTTTTCCAATATAAGATAACAAATATGCCAAACAATATCAATACTATGGAGAAATCGTTTGGTAAACAAATGTTAGTTACAAGGTGTCAACATATGTATATGACCATCATATTATATCTATTCTATTTGTATAAATCCATGAAATAGATGGCTGGATAGTTGTATGTACTTTGTTAAATTTTTTTTTATCTAATTGCAAAAAAATAATAACTAAAACAAAACAACATGCATATACATATGAGTGTATTGTATATTGTTAAAAACTAAAACAAATATTTTAAATAAATGAATTCATTGTAGTACATTTGAATGTTAATTTGTATTATCATAAGAAATTATATTGTATGTATGTATAAGTGTGTACTTAAAATATGTATTGTTATTTATTATTTTAATTAATTTTATCGTAATTTTATTTGAGTTTTCTACATTTTTGCTGTGATTTTAAATTGTTTAAACAACCATACATGATTGATGGAAAAAGAAATACTTGAATGTATAAAAATATGTATTTTGTTTTATAATAAAAATCCTAAAATTAACTTGCTGCCATAATGAAATCTTTAATTTATTTATAATTTTCTCACTTAATATGATTTATTTCATTTTTGTTTTTAAGTTTTAGTTTTAGTTTAATTTCAAAAAACAAAAAACTTTCATAATTTAATGAAAAAAAAATATTAAATATTTTTAATGTTTAGTATAAATTTAAACCACAAATAAAAAAAACATAATGCTTGTATTAAGAAATATTTATAATAATTGTATGTTTTCACCAAAAAAAAAAAGAAAGAATAAATAATAACTACTTAAGAAGACAAAAAAAAATGGTTTTATTCATGATAATATAAAACATGCTACATGACGATCTCAGTACCCATTCTTGTTTACGACTTCTTAGGCAATAGCACCATTACAAATCATTCTAAATGCCTTCTTAAATTCATCAATAATAAAGCACTTAAAAATATCACCCAAGAACAGTTTAAAATATGATCTGGGAATTCAAATATTTCACTATTATATGAAATTATTTGAGATTAAAGTCTTTCAGATTTAATATAGAAATAAATATGAAATTCAATATATTTTTTTTGTATAATTTTGTTATTAAAATTTATTGTGCATTTGACTTTTTTTAATTTTTTAACATAGCTCATGCAATGCATGTAGCAATGTGTTTCACCAATAAAAAAAAGTAATAAATTCATCGAACTTGGAAACTACAGATCCAACATAGTTCCAAATGAGTAACCACTTAGATCTCGTATATGAGAGGCTATTTACTAACGTGAACAAATTGGTTTCGGCACTTTAAACGCCTGCCCTTACAGTCCTAAGAGTTCCTTTAATCTAAATTGAAAATTCTTTTTTGTGGCATAAAATATTGATTTTTATTTCCATTTCTTTATTGCTTAATCGATTTAGCTTGCATTAAGACGTAATACTAATACTTGGAAAGATCTTTGATATGTCTATCATTATATGTTTATGTATATCTATATTGTCTATGTTTATAGCTTAGTAATCCAAACGTACATACATAGATCGAGAATAGGTCAAAGTCGTAATTTTTTGCTTATATCTCAGCCATTTGTTGGTCGATTTTAGCGAATTTAAGTAGCATATATGCTTTATGGGGTCGCAAATGAAAAATATAAATATTATAAACGTAATGACAAACTCATACCAATCATAGTGAATGGTATAAACACTATAATGACTTAAACCAACTTTTGAACAACCAATCGACAGTTTAACTTTTCTTTTAATCATTTCTCTTACTTCCCTTCTAAACAAACTTAATATTTGACACTTTGTTTTAACTCATCATTCTAAACAACTTAATGAATGGGCTTGGCAACACTTTTTCCAAAAAAAGTGTCAAACAGCTGTTCAAAACATTGTAGCAACAACAATATAAACCAAATAGAAAAAATAAACGCAAAAACGCGCACACCAAACAGGCAGAAAAAACACTCTTCAACATTTACGCAATCGATGCAGAAAAAGAATCAATGAATCAAAAGATATTTTTTTTGCATTCTTGAACACGTAAAACTGAACTAACTGCCTTTATATTCATCAAGGAAGAGAACACTTGCTTAATAATTACAACTAGTAACCAAAAGGCCTAAAATGTCTAATTACGGAAATTTTGGGCCCTTAATCGGTGTAATCAACATTAGCAATACGCACTGTAAATTTATGGTAAGTCTTGGTTTTCTGTGGTCGATAGGCTGGAGGAGCCTACCATAGAGTGATGGAATGAAGATAAATATTTTTGTTTAATAAATTACAGATCTATTCTACAAAAAATGCCGAAGTTTTGACCTCACATGAATTGAAATTAAAACAAATTGTCCATAATGCCGGCTGGTGTGAATACGATCCAAATGAAATATGGAAACATACAGTGGAGTGTATAGACGTATGTATCTATCTATTGTTTATATTTATATGATATCTGGTGTTATATTACATCAATTTTGTTTATGTCTTAAAGGTGGCTTATAAAAATCTTGTAATATTAGAAATCAGCCCTCATGACATCATCGCGGTGGGTATTTGCAATATGAGAGGCACCACAGTCTTGTGGGACAGAGAGACAGGTTCAGCTTTACACAATGCTATTGGTTGGTGTTTAATTTCATAAGACAAATACATAAGTATTCTTAATATTGAATTATGTTTCGCTTGTTTTAAAGGTTGGACAGACTGTCGTTGTACATCGTTATTGAAAACATTACTTAATAATTTTAAACGCAATGTAAATTACTTGAGATCTGTGACTGGTTTGCCGCTGAGCACGTGCTTTAGTGCTTTAAAAATAAAATGGTTAATGGAGAATAACGCGTCTGTTCAGGAATCTCTAGAAAGGGACACATTATGTTTTGGTACTATTGACTCATGGTTATTATGGGTATGTAATATAATTAATATACATAGGTATATATAGTTAAAAAATATGTAATATGTGAAATACATTTATTTAAAAATTGTAGAATTTTACTGGCGCTGAAATTTGTGGTGTTCATGCCACCGATATAACAAATGCTCAGTATACGGGCTTAATGAATGTCAACACATTACAATGGGATAAAAATATTTGCAAGTTTTACAAAATTCCCATGAATATACTGCCAAGAATACGTTCCAATTCCGAAATATATGGTTACATTATCGAAGGACCTTTAAACAACATACCCATAGCCAGTGTAAGTTACATCTATTCATTCATATATAGATTTATATAATTTCAAGTGTCTTTTTGGTTTAGTGTATAGGTGATCAGCCGGCCGCATTGCTGGGTCAACTTTCATTGAAGGCTGGTCAAAATGTGTGTTCAATAGATGATAGCTGTTTTGTTCTACTAAACACTGGTCAAGAATATGTCGAATCTGATAATGGTTTATTATCGCTGGTTTCGTTTAAGTTGGGTCCACAGGCAAAAACAAATTTTGCTCTAGAGGGTGCCATCAGTAATGCTGGTTCGACGATAAACTGGCTAAAAGATGGTTTACGCATAAATACTGAAATCAACTCTAACGATAATGTGGTTGAAGTATTAAATACATTTTTAGGTGAAAGTTCAATGATTTCATCGTCGTGTTCATCGAGCATGTTGAACGCCGAATGTGGTGTGGCCGCAAAAAGATCTGAAATAACATTTGTACCTGCTTTTCATGGTTTATACGCACCGTATTGGCGTTACGATGCTAGAGGGTAAGTTGAAAATGTTTTTGTCATTACGTTTTTAATTTTCAAATATTTTTTTTCAATATATCCACTATAGTCCAACTTAAGTTGCTATTTAAATTTTCATCAATTATTGTAATAAGCAAAAAACCGCAACTTCATCGATTTTTTCAACAAAATTTGGTTTTACCAAATTTTTCTTTTTTTCTACAAAATTTTTTAAATACATATGTATTTATCTTAATGTTTATTCGGTGAATGGTGTATAAGATTCGGCACAGCTGAATATAACAATTTCACTAGTTTTTTTGTTTAAATTTTTATTTGTGTAATAATTAAATTTTATCGTGTTTGTATAGCATACTCTTGGGTTTAACCAGTCAAACGACTGCAGAGAATGTTTCGCAGGCAGCTTATGAAGCAACTGGATTTCAAATACATGAAGTGTTGGAAGCTTTTAAACGTGATACAAAAACTTGGGATTGGACAAATATGAAAGAACGTCTGGTGTTCTGCGGTGATTATGCGGAAAATTCAATATTTGTACAATATATAGCCGATATTGTTGGCATTATATTAGAGAGGCCTCAGACAACATCACCTAGTGGGCTCGGAGCCATGATTGCAGCAGGGATAACTATGGAAGTGCTCAATACAACATATGCTCAAATTGCATATATGCCACCATCAGATGTTTTTAGTCCTACTACCACTCCCAACAGTAAGTCTATATTATGAATTACAAATGTGTGATGCGTCTAAACTTTAAAATATTTTAATATTTCCCTTTTTAGGACGTTCTCTTCTATATAAACGTTGGGAGTACGCTGTGAGAAAATGTTTAAGCTGGGACAATTATGAAAGTTTCGAATCTGATTTAGCTATATTTTCTCAACGTGAACGTGATGCCAATCTTCCTTTAAGGCGTTCATTGCCCGGCAGTATATTTTTAACCAGTGCATTTGTATTCCTAATTGTAGCCAACTTTTTACAAACTCAAAAACTAACTTAAACAAATGAAACTAATTTGTTAAAGACCAGGCATTTTGTTATATAACTAGTTTAAGCTTTTAACGTACAAAACAAGTGTTAAAGATAAATATGAACATTTAATGTTACTTTAATTTTAACATTGATTAGGTTATTTTATTTTTATGATTTTTTTCCTTTTGTACCTCATTTTTATTAAGGATTTTTCTTAACATTCTCTTTTTATATATTATTAAATTTTTTTCTAGTCATGTGTTGAAACGTAATTTATTTTATTTATTAACAAAACACAACTATAAAAGAAACAACTTGGCGGTAATTAAATATTTTCATAGTTTTGTATGTAATTGAAATTAAAAAAAAAGAAAGTTCCTTTAATTTTTGTTAATACTCCTTAAATTACAAGTACGATTGCTTTTAGTGTTACTACTACATATTTATTATTTAGTCCTAACGCCACAAATGTTAGTGTGTATGTAAAAACAACAAAAAAATATAGAAATTTTAAGAAGGATTTAAAGGAAAACATGAAAAAATAACATTTGTATATTATTATAGGCTTTATTTTAAATTATTCCAGTTGATATCAAATTGTACAAGAGTTATAAAATATGAAAAACCAGTGGCTGCTGTTAAATATGTTAAATGGCGATCCAAATAAAATAAACCGCAAATCCGAAAACGACCATTGTATGAAATTAAAAACAATGAAAACTTGTCGCTCTATATTAAAGAAAAATTTAATAAAAATTGTAATTATTAAACAATTCAAAGTATTTCTTTACTCTCCACTTTATGTTGATGACTTTTATTTTTCAGCAACGAATTACACTAAGACTAATTCAAAAATTTTCGAATTTATATGAATTTTAATTCGAAAAGTTATTATACCCTTCACCATGAGTGGTATCATTCCATTTGTAATTTTCACATTTTTCATTTGAGGCCCCATAAAGTATATATCTTCTGGATCGTTATATATAGCGTAATCAATATAGCCATGTCCGTCTGTATATTGAAATTAACTTTCCCCAGACCCCAAATAACTTTCAAACCTGATATACATCAGTATAAACGCTATAATGCAACTCACGCTATTAAAAAATTCGGCCCAGAAATGGTTGAGATATAAGCATAACACCGAAACTACATCGATATTTTTCTTCTTTTTTCCATTTTCACAAAAATGTAGAAATTACAAACGAAATTACAAAATTTTATATGTGTACCCTTGCTACTCATGAAGGGTATAAAAAGTAATCTGTACTCAAACAAGGTTGATATAATAATACCTAACACAAGCTCCAACCCGAAGTTATCATACTTTATGCTCGTCAAATTACTAAGTGTTGACTAATTTGGATTGTTCCATATAATAAATATTTCCATATAATGTGATGAGTAAAGAAATTTCAATATGTAAATAGTTGTAGATATGTTGTGCTGATTTTACATACCGTTTCTTCTAATCGCTTATCCAACGCGGGTAACTGCGAAAATTGTCTCATAATTCGATGTGTCCGTTCAATTTCCACTATTATATTGTCACTAATCAACGTTACAATATACGTATCAATATAAAATATAATGGCAAATATAAAATTTAGTACAATATCGGGAATTTTATCTGCGGTTGTCGAGTGCTTAAAAAGCAAATTGAATAGCGTAAATAAGTTAGTTAAATTACTTATTAAGGTATTTAAAATCAAGCCCAGCATTTGAAACTGATGCATTTTAACACTATCCCCATACAGACGATAAATATCAAGATATCTCGAGGAAATAAATTCCAAACGATCACTCAGTAAACAGCACAAGTGATTAAGAGTACCTTGACGACGGTGTCGCAATTTGAAATAATAATATAATTTATTTTCTCTTAGAATTTCATGCACCTGCTGCTGCAACTGACGGATAAATTTGAGGGCTGAACAATTTATAAAATAAAAGTAATCAGCCATATTTTCGGTATAATTCCATAATATAAATGTATAAATTTGAAAATATACCCGCACTGGATGAGAACCCATATGATATTGATATAATATTTGGGCTATTTGTACGCCCATCATGGCATTAATTAGACCAAACTTGAACAGCAACATAAACTCGAAACGTTTACGCGGTAATTCCGTGCCATTATAGCGTTGATTAAAATCATCCTCCAAACTTTGTCTGCGTTTCGTTATGGATCGTATAGCTTTGTAATGAACAAAGTTGGCTATATACGTTATAATAATCGTACAATATTTTATGAGAGTATTTGAGAAATTGACCAGCAACTGCAACTGCCAACGATGATCCTTTGTCTCAACTAAGTTATTTATATTCCAGACAAAATATATTGGTAAAATCACAATTATAAAAATGCTGACTATGTGACTATAAATTACGGCCACATAGTATTTCAACGATTTTGTAGATATTTTTGGTATGTAATTAATGACCACCAAACCATATAGTGTGGCATAAATATGACCAAATATATAAATATTGTCTTTGTGTTTTTCCCAAAAACTTGGCTTTTTTAACATGTTGCCCGAATATTGTTGGATGTAAACTAAACTAATTGTACGTCTACGTAAAATGAAACAACCACTAAGAATCCTTTTACACTCCTAACCAGATACAAAGTGCGTGCTGACAACTAAGATAAGCCATTACATTGCCGTTTGCGTGTGTACGTTTCGTTCAATAGAAAATCTTATTTAATTAAATTATATTAATAAGGATCATACTTATTTTATTAGATTTCTGTTGTTTTATTTTTATAAATTAAATTTGTTCATTATATTATTATACTCTTCACCTGAGTGGCAAGGGTATTTATGTACATATAAGTTTGTCATTCCGTTTGTAATTTCCATATATTCTGCATAGTTATATATAGCGGAGTCGATATAGACATGTCCATCTGTATGTTGAAATCAACTTTGAAAAGCCACCCACTAACTTAATTACTTGGATTACTATTTAAAAACTAAAAAAACATAATATAAGTTCTCAATTTTCATGCCTTGAATTGTCAGACAAAATAAAAAATAAAAATAAAATATCAAAAATTAAAAAAAGTTTATTAAGTATTTTTGTGAAGAAATCAATTTAACATTAAACCATATAACAAGAATATGCGTGTGAAATGTGCTGTGTGTAAATGTTCATTTGAACAAAAGGATATAAGATTTTTAAAATGTCCTAAACAAAAAATTTAAGAATGGAGTACTGCTTGCGGCGTTGAGTTTTAAATTTTCATATATTTGTTTCTAATTTTCTCATATTTGACATAACAAGGCATACAATTTTAAACTCTCCCTACTGATTCTACCCAAAGTATATTTATACAAGTACATGCAAGTGATCAGCTGTTCATTTTTTTCTCCTTTGAAAATACTTGTAGATTGTCAAAATTTTTTACTTTTTTGTTTTTCTTTCCGTTTGTTTACATTTTTTGTATGTGAAAATATTAATAAAAAAAAATTAATTTTGAAAACTTTTCACAATAAAAGTAAAAATAACATTTGGAAAACTGTGTTTCGGTTCATTGTGCAAAAAAAATGTACCAGTGGCAGTGGCGACTTATTCTATGTGCGAAAAGACCCGATTAAAAGGGCAATTTAAGTGAAATTTGTGGCAAAAATTTTCAATTATTTGACAATCTCACAATGTTTTACACAAACAAAATTAATGTTGTTTTTTTTATTGTTGATTTGTTGTAGAGTTGCATGTACTTGTATAAATATACTTTGATTCTACCTGGTTATTGTTTTATCATGTAAAAAACGACATATATATTTTTCGGCACTATTTTTCCAACAATTTTTTTTCAGTAGACATTTTTTCGTTCAGCATACTATTTGTTAACATTTTTTACTAATTTAAAAAAAAAATGTTTTCCCCAACATTTTTTTCGTCAATTATTTTTATATTAGATTCGAGACAGCAGAATATAGCATTCTCTTTAACTTTTAGCTACGAATTTATATTTATATTTTAACAAATATTTATTACTCAGAATGAGTGTAGAATCCAATAATAAATTACTAAATATCTTACCATTTTTCAGTTCACGAACACTACACTCTTCCATTTAACATTATACAGTGATAGACAATCGTTTGTAAACACATAAATTATTTTTATAAAATTCCTCTAATTTGTTTATTATGATTTTATTAATTGTTTTTTGTAGTTTTGTTTACATTATGATGTATACTTTAAATAGCAAACGCAATTACTGAGATAACAGTTCTTTTTTAATTAGGCCTTGTATATTTTTAAAGTAAATTGTTACTATTTTTAGTTAGACATTCGTTTGTACGCATTAATGAAAACAAGTAATTTCGCGTAAATAATATGTTTTCTATACGATTTTTGGATTCAAATTGTTAAAATAGGAACCAAAAAGTTGATCAAATAAAAAGATCATCGATAATGAAATATAATTTTTAGAAACGAGATCATAAAACTTTCAAATGCAGTCGAGAAAAATTCTACCACCACGCTTCCATCGAGAGGGTTTTCGTCTTAAAATCGCTCTTATTGTTTTGAAAATAAAGGAAATACCTATAACCAATCCGTATTTAAAAGATCGAATCCTCCAATTATATTGGAAAAAATAATGCCCTAACAACGATCTTCTTAGGTTTATAAGAAAATATGTGTGAACTCTGTATAAGGTCAGATATTATGGACGAAATTAGTGATAGAAAGGAGTTTTTATGAATGCAAACAAGTTCGTTATTGATGTTCCTGACTGTTAAATTTGTTACTAACACAATTTAAACCAACCCGCCATTATTGATGCAAATTAAATTTCTATGGCAAAAATAAGTGAAAGTAAAATATGTATGTTTCTGTTACGATTTGTAGTATCGTAATTGGGTTATTTCAATAAAAATGTATTCTGAAATATTCCTCAATTTATTTTAAGAGGGGTAGTTATGTACAAACTTAATAAAAGATGTACGAGGAATTCAATTTATGCAGCCTAATGGGCTACGGATTGATTTTCTGACCAAAATTCATTATTTATTCTATGGCCAGTTTATATTTTAGAATGTTATCAAAAGGAAAACTTTTGTGATCTCCTCGCTGACATGGATGACAGTTTTTGACGTTTAATCAAGTTAGAATTATTTGTCCAAAAATGTGTATTCAAGCGCTCCAAAAAATTTGTAAACTCAATACCTATCTACCAGAAATTCATATTCAGAAATTCATACAAACGAATGACTCACCAAAATTTCAGTTCTTTTAGATAAATTAATAATGCAGTCTAATGTATTAAAATTTTATTTCTTAATTTATGAAATATCTATTATTATTGTTATACTTATAGTTTTTTCATGTTCACATACAAGCGATTGTCTATTACTGTATTTTATAATCAGAATTTAAATTATTACGATAAAAAATGCACTTTAACATATTTTTTTATTAATCAATAAACTATTTATTTCGTTGATTTTAATCCGTTTTTAAAGTAAATACATTAATTTCGCAGTTATATTGAGAATATTAAGCTTAAAAGAGAACAAGGATGAAAGAAAGACTTAACTGTTTACTTTTACGCACATACATACCGTACTTATGTATGTGTTTTAATTACAAAGAGAAAAACATTTTTTTATACTTAATAAAGAAGAGTACAAAAAGAAAACAAAGATTCTGAGTAGTTAGTATGTGTATGTTCGTTTTATAGTTATATATGAGTTTTTAGGATGTTATTAATAAAAAAATCAAATTTAGTCAAGGATTAGATAAATATTCCAAGTAGTTGTCTGTTAAAAAAAATATTACCATAAACATAACCTTGAATTGGTTTTGCTATTTTTATCATGTTTGAATTATTCTTTACAACATCACCTTAAGATTCACTATATAACAATATGACTAGTGTTGTGCTCCATTAATAATTTTGTGCTATTGTCTTGGCAATTAACGGTGTACGCGTATGTCCACAAAAAATTAGTCATTTAATCCTCGTCGTCATCGTCATCCTCGGGCACAAACAAATCATTTTCTTCTAGGAAATTCGCTACACTTTTACTTATGGCCGCCCCTATAAAGAGACCAGGTACTACAGCACACACAACACCCATCATGCCAAATGGCATTTCTTCAGGTTTAGGCTTCAAGGCACCACTACGAAAATGTGTCGCATTACGCCTTTGTATTTCGGTAATGGTACGACCAAGTTGTCTCATTGTTGAAAAATTTGTCGCAGATGCTGCAGCTTTCAGTTGTGTAAATCGTGAGATAATCATTTTTATTGGAAATTTTACTGATCTTAAATATATATATAATACGTATTATATATTTTATTCAAGAGAAAATGCTTCTTTCAAAGCTTCTTTTATATGATTTACCCAAAAATTGTACGAAAATTTATGCAAAAAGTTGTAAATATAGAAGACGACAGATGATGAGGATAAACGAGTTCATATAACATGACCATTGATATTGACAGCTGACAACAGGGCGAATCATATAAATATTTAAAAATTTGTTTTACGTTACGTAAGAGCCAGTTAAGGGATTTTGGATTATGAAGTTGAATATCGTTAGATAAAACGAAAAACCATGTAACTGATGAGATTACAATTTTAATAGTATTAAATTTTTCCGTTCTCCTGTAAAATCTAAGCTAAATTGTTGGGACAAATTTGGTATACATTCTCATGTTCTGTTAATCGATCATTTCAACAACGATTCTTATCTGTGTACTCTGTGATTTTTATATTTAAACATCTTTAGTTAAATGGAATACAAAAATAATATTGAATTGTACATTTATTTGAAATTTCAAATAAAATGTGCAACCTATAAACTATCATTTATTGCTGAAATTTCCATTACCACTGATAATAACATGTCTCATTTCATATTTCATAATGAATAGTCTGGCGGTATCGGCAAGTTATAAAAACAAATGTAAAAATTTGAACTGGGGAATATTTTTGGTTTAAAATTTATATAAACCAAAAAATATATACATATGTATATATTAAATCACCCTTATTCTATTTGGCGTCGTCGACATCGTCGTCAATATTGAGTCAAAAAATGGTATATGTTTCGCCGATAACAATTGGTAACTTTTGACAGCGTTTTGTACTTTAACCCGACTTATAAAAGTTTAAAATTCTGTCAATAGTAACCATTTGTTATCGATATCGACGAAACGTACCATTTTTTTTTACTCAATATTGTCGACGCCAAAGATTCGGCCCTGTATATTGCACTTAGTTGTTTTAATTAGTGATGTCCGATTAATCGAAGGGGGGTACCGTAGGAGGGACATGATTTTATTAGGTCACAGATGTATAACTCCTACTCAGGCTAATAAAACCTTTAGTTGCTCGTTACCAGAAGAAAGCAAACCAAGGGACTGGCCAGCACCTCTATTCTCCGGGTTTGGGATATTCCCACCCAGCTAAATAAGATTATACATCTTCGCCGGGTGCTATTTGTTTACAAGTGTACTTCTCTTGAAGTGCTGATCGTCCGCGCAACATTAATTGTTTGTGTATGTGCAAAATATAAATAAAAGACAAAGATTTTTTAGTTGTTTCAATGTAAAATTAATTTTATTTTATTAAATTCAAATCTTACCTTTGATTTTCTCACAGTAGCTTGTGCACTAAGTTAGTCGTCGATGGCGTCCACTTAACGACTGATTTTATAAAAAACCAAAAACTATGCAACTAGTCGCGAAAAATTTAGTTTTACCGTTAGCGGTTTTACTAGTAAGGATTTATCTCTACACTTTTTCAAGGATGAAAAATTAGGTAGTTAGATAAACCCTAACGTAGTATCAAATAAATACATTTCTAACTTGAACACTAATAGCACAGATGTGAACCGCTGTTCCATGGTTACTTTTATGTGTACGAATTCTTGTTAGCTTTGTTGCTTCCATACATACTACTAGATGGCGTTACTAAGGACCTGGCTCACTAAATGCGAACGAACATTTTATTTTATATTGAAAACAATATCAAAAATTAAAATTTATTTGTTGTTTCATTATAAAATAAGAAAGAAAATGTTCGTTCGCATTTAGTGAGACAGGCCCTTTAATTATTATTAAAAAAAGTAAAAATTCAATTTATTTATTTACTTATATATGTAGCAAAAACAAGTCCTCACGACTTTTGCTCGTCACAACTATTTGATAAGTGTTATTTGTATCAGCAGCACAAATAATATATTTCCGAAGAATATCAAATAAAACTGTAAAACCGAATAGAGGTTAAGGTGTTTATTTCTCATATGATCGGTGGTATTGCCCTTCAATTGGGTTTTCGATTATGTTGTATGTACTCAAATTCCTCAAGTGAAATAAAAACATCATTATTTTTCTGCCGAAGTGGAATTTTATATATATATTTTTATTTTTTATTTTTATTAAAAAATGTGTCTTCAATGGGATTTCAATAATGCATTTATAATATATATAGTATATATATATATCGAATTTATAAATATTTCAGATAATTTTTTGTTAGCATATGTATATATGTATGTATATTGTAATTTAATATAAAAAAAGAAAAGAAATAAGTTTAAAAGATATTTGAAAACAAAAAAAAAAAAAAAACTACAATATTATAAATAAAATAAAAATTGTAATGTGATTATGTTAAAGCCTAAACATAAAATTCCAATTCGTTTCATGGTTACTGTTTTTTTGTAGTTTTGTGGTGGTGTAATATTTTTAGAAAAAAAAAAATACAAGTAAACATTTTCAAGAAAATGCCAGACACACGCACATGATGGTGAATAAAACATTTTCAAGTTGATGAAAAACTTTAACATTTAAAAAAAAAAAAAAAGCTAAAAGAAAGATGATGGATGGTTGGTTGTGTTCTGTTGTGGTGTTGTTTAAAAAAGCAGCTACATTTTTGTATTTTTCATTCTTTTTCAAAAAGGTGTTCGTTTTTGTTTCTTTTTAACTTTTTTTTTTTAAATTTTGCAAATTTTTTGCTGATTTTTATTTGGATTTTTTCAAAAATGTTTTTAATTTTTTTTTGTGATTTTTATATATATTTTAAACCTTCTGAGGTTGTTACTTTTTATTTAAATTTTTTAATAAAATTTTACGATTTTTTTGTAAGGGTTTTTATGTTTTTTTCTTTCTTTTAATAAATTTTTTGTTTCAAGTAGCAAACAATCGTTTTTTTTAATTTTTCTTCTTTGTGGTTGTTGTTTTGTTCTTTTTTAATATTTTTTATGCATTTTCATATTTTGTTTTCAATTTTTTAAAGTTTTTATTTTTTCGATTTTTTTGTTGATTTTTTTCTTATTTTTTTTAATTTAAAAAATTCTTTTCATTAATGATGTTGAAAGGATAAAAACAAAATAAACATTTGTTTTGTTAAAACTCAGCAAGTTATAAATGAAGGACAAATTAAAATTTATTCAAGAATGTGAAAATTAATTTAAAATTAAATCAAGTATAGTTCTTATTTAGCGTAGTAAGAAAGAAGAAGTGTACTGCAGCAGCCTGAACTTGAAAATTCCATTGATAGGCTGAGCATGACCAATTTGTTTGTTTGATTTTCTTGTGAAACTTGCTTGGGACTTTTGAATAAATTGAATTGAAAGTTAAACTGCAAAAAAATAAAAACAGAAGAAAATAGTTTAAAGCTGTATGATGGATGATTGAAATGAAAATACAAAAAAATGCAAAATTATGTTTGAAATTTGCTGAGCTTTGTTGCTTTAAAAAAGTGTTTTTTGTTGTTAGTTAGTGTTTTGCTACTAAACTTTTTGTTTAATTATGTTGGCTGTAGTTGTTGTTTTTATAATTTTAAATCTTTTTTTGGTTTCTTTCAAGTTTTTCCTTTGTTTAATTGGTAGGCACAGTTTCACGAACGTTGTGAACTTGCAACACAGCGACGGCTTCTTCAACCTTGGCTTTAAGGGCGTCGTGATCTTCAATCATGTGCAAGAGTTCGGAATTTTCGATTTCCAGCAACATGCCAGTGATCTTACCGGCCAAAGATGGATGCATACGTTCGATCATTGGATACAAACGTTCGCCCAAAATCTGTTTTTGCTCTTGTGGTGTAGCATTTGCCAACAAAGAAGCCAAAAGTTTTTCGGGTCCTGCAATGATGTAAACATAAAAAGTATAATTGCAAATTAGAATTATTTTCTTACATCTTACACTACAAAAATAACTTACCCTTTTGATGCATCTGTTGGACAGGTTGAGGTGCTGGTACTTGTTGCACTGTTGGGTTACGTACATTGGTGTTGTACTTGTAGTTGGCAGCACGCTGTTGAGCAGCATTAGCTGGCAAAGGAGGACCAGCCAAAGCAATATTGGGAGCTGGAATAGATTGTTGTCCAGTGATAGCACGAGCACCGCTATTGCGCATGGTGTTGGCAGCGGCAGCGTGAGCGCCCTGTACAGCTTGTGGTTGACCACGAGCACCACCAGCAGCTTGTGGGCGGTACTGAGCAGTACCAGCGGGAGCCATGGCGGCATTTTGGAAACCTCCGGCAGCGGGAGCGGCACCAGCCTGAGCTGGGCGAGGCACATGAGCAGCCCAGCGTGGTGTGTTACGCATTTGTGTAGGCACTTGTGGACCCAGGAAACGTTGACCGGGTCCCATGGTGGGCACGAAGAAGCCACCAGCAGCATTATGTTGGAATATTTGACCAAGTTGTTGCATACGCATACCACCCATATGACGCATGTACTGAGAGGCAAGGTGAGCCTTGCGCACTTCCTTGCGTTGGGCCAAGGCAACATACAAAGGTTTCGAGCCCATAACGCGACCATTCAATTCGGTGACAGCACAGGTAGCTTCATTGGGAGCCACAAAGCAGACGAAGCCAAAGCCTTTAGAGCGGCCTTCTTCATCAGTCATTACCTTTGCGGATGTAATAGTACCATACAAAGAGAACTCCTTGCGCAAACGTTCGTCATCGATGGTGTCATCCAAGTTCTTGACGTACAAATTGACACCGTATACGGAATCTTGGCGTTTCTTTTTTAATTCTTCGAACTTACGTTTAAGTTCCTGTTGGCGTTCGGCCTTCTTTTGGGCACGAGCCACATATAAGGTCTTACCCTCACCCATGTCCTTAGCATTAAGGGCTTCGACGGCGGCTTCAGCAGCCTCAGTTGTCTCAAAGGCAACAAAGCCGAAACACTTGCTCTTACCATCGTCTTTGGTCATGACCTTGTAGCTGGTGATTTTACCGTATGGCTCAAACATTTCCTTCAATTTCTCATCGTTAACGTCATCGGGGAAGTTCTTAACGTAGACGTTAGTGAACAATTTAGCCTTTTCGCCGAGCTCCTTCTCGCGTTCCTTGCGGGGAATGAATTTACCGACGTAAACTTTCTTACCGTTCAACAACATACCGTTCACTTTGGCAATGGCCTTGTTGGCGGCCTCTTCAGTTTCGAAATGCACAAAACCGTAACCCTTGGATTGACTCTTATCGTCGGTAGCAACTTTGCAGCTCAAAATATTACCAAATGCCGAGAATGTATCATAAATAGCTTTGTTATCAATGCTCTTGTCCAAGTTTTTGATGAAAACATTACCAATACCGGAACGACGCAATGAGGGATCACGCTGAGACCACATAATGCGGATAGGTTTATCACCGATTAAATCAAAATTCATTGTATCCAAAGCACGCTCAGCTAAAAAAATAAAAATAAAAACAAAAACAATTAAATATATTGTCAATTAAAATAATGTATTTATATATTGATGAGCTAAGTGTGATGTTTGTAGTTTTTTAATACTTTTTTGTCTGATGATTCCTCTGGAACTAAACTGTTTTAACTTTGATAACATTGATTTAATATTGTAACTTTTTTAATTAAAAGTAGAGCATTTGAAGTTATAAACTGTAACTTTTCTACTTCTGTAATTTTCAAGTTATATGAAAAATTACATGGTAAGTCAAGCTAATGATTTATATAGCAACTATGAATCTTAATCGGTTAAAAATGAAAAAAATCTAACCAATCAATGGGTAGAAGTTGCAAATAGAACTTTTTGGAAACGTACTAAAAGCATATCTTTAACTTTTTTGTTTGGGACATTTGTAACTTTTCTACTTCTGTCATTTTCAGGAAATATTAAATAATGACATGGTAAGTCAAGCTAATGATTTATCTAGCAACTATGAATCTTAATCGGTTAAAAATGGAAAAAAAATCTAACCAATCAATGGGTAGAAGTTGCAAAAATAACCTCTTAGAAACGTACTAAAAGGTATATATTTAACTATTTTCTCTGTAATATGTAATTGTAACTTTTCTACTTCTGCCATTTTCAGGAAATATTAAATAATGACATGGTAAGTCAAGCTAATGATTTATCTAGCAACTATGAATCTTAATCGGTTAAAAATGGAAAAAAAATCTAACCAATCAATGGGTAGAAGTTGCAAAAAGAACCTTTTAGAAACGTACTTAAATGTATATATTCAACTATTTTCTCTGTAATATCTAATTGTAACTTTTCTACTTCTGCCATTTTCTGGAAATATTAAATAATGACATGGTAAGTCAAGTTAATGATTTATCTTGCAACTATGAATCTTAATCGGTTAAAAATGGAATAAATCAAACCAATCAATGGGTAGAAGTTGCAAATAGAACTTTTTGGAAACGTACTAAAAGTATCTCTTTATACTATTTTTGTTTGGGACATTTGTATCTTTCCTACTTCTGTCATTTTCAGGAAACATTAAATAATGACATGGTAAGTCAAGCTTATGATTTGTCTAGCAACTATGAATCTTAATCGGTTAAAAATGGAATAAATCTAGCCAATCAATGGGTAGAAGTTGCAAAAAGAACCTTTTAGAAACGTACTAAATATTTAACTATTTTCTCTGTAATATGTAATTGTAACTTTTCTACTTCTGCCATTTTCTGGAAATATTAAATAATGACATGGTAAGTCAAGCTAATGATTTATCTAGCAACTATGAATCTTAATCGGTTAAAAATGGAATAAATCTAGCCAATCAATGGGTAGAAGTTGCAGATAGAACTTTTTGGAAACGTACTAAAAGTATCTCTTTATACTATTTTTGTTTGGGACATTTGTATCTTTCCTACTTCTGTCATTTTCAGGAAACATTAAATAATGACATGGTAAGTCAAGCTTATGATTTATCTAGCAACTATGAATCTTAATCGGTTAAAAATGGAATAAATCTAGCCAATCAATGGGTAGAAGTTGCAAATAGAACATTTTAATAACGTACTAAAAGTATCTCTTTAAACTAATTTTGTTTGGGACATTTGTAACTTTTCTACTTCTGTCATTTTCAGGAATATTAAATAATGACATGGTAAGTCAAGCTAATGATTTATCTAGCAACTATGAATCTTAATCGGTTAAAAATGGAATAAATCTAACCAATCAATGGGTAGAAGTTGCAAAAAGAACCTTTTAGAAACGAGCTTAAAGGTATATATTTAACTATTTTCTCTGTAATATGTAATTGTAACTTTTGTACTTCTGCTATTTTCAGGAAACATTAAATAATGACATGGTAAGTCAAGCTTATAATTAATCTAGCAACTATGAATCTTAATCGGTTAAAAATGGAATAAATCTAGCCAATCAATGGGTAGAAGTTGCAAATAGAACATTTTAATAAGGTACTAAAAGTATATCTTTATACTATTTTTGTTTGGGACATTTGTAACTTTTCTACTTCTGTCATTTTCAGGAAATATTAAATAATGACATGGTAAGTCAAGCTAATGATTTATCTAGCAACTATGAATCTTAATCGGTTAAAAATGGAAAAAAAATCTAACCAATCAATGGGTAGAAGTTGCAAAAATAACCTCTTAGAAACGTACTAAAAGGTATATATTTAACTATTTTCTCTGTAATATGTAATTGTAACTTTTCTACTTCTGCCATTTTCAGGAAATATTAAATAATGACATGGTAAGTCAAGCTAATGATTTATCTAGCAACTATGAATCTTAATCGGTTAAAAATGGAAAAAAAATCTAACCAATCAATGGGTAGAAGTTGCATGTGTGTAATATGAATTTTGGAAAAAAAAATTGTATGTAAAAAATATTTTTTTCGATTTTGACCTATTGTCGGTCATGCGTCGATGGAAAGGTATTTAATGTCTATCATTAGATATCCATATTTTCTATGTATGTTAATAACATAGTAATCCAGCAATGGATTAAAAATAGGTACACAATCCAGGTAGTCGGGATTTTTTACTAATATCTGACATTTGTAAAAGAACAAAATACGTAAATATATTGCAAAGCATAATGCTTCCATTTGCTGAGGAAGAGATGTCCTTGAGATGGAAGTTTCAGCAGGACAATGACCCGAAGCACTCCTTGAAATTGGCAAAGGACTGGTTTGCTGTCAACAAAGTAGCTCTTATGGAATGGCCTTCGCAGGCACCGAACCTTAACCCAGTATAACACCTTTGTGGAGTGCTCAAGAGGAAGCCGGAGGGTTTCAGTCCGAAAAATAAGGACGAATTGTGGGGAAAAATAATCCAGAAGGAGTGGTTTTCCATTGACAAGTACGTTTGAAAAAAAAAAAAAAAAATGTATTGACTCCATGAGTCGCAGATGCAACAAAGTTGTGAAAAACAAAGATAGAGCAACATAATATTAAAATAAAACAATTTTTTAACAAAAAATAAAAAGATGTGCCTCTAAAAATGTAATCCTTTTATGCATTTCTATTATTTTTTCCATTAAAAATATTGACTCTTTACATTGTTAGTCATATAATGTATTAAAATATAAATAAAAACAGGAATGATTATGTTTTTTCTTATCTTGTATGTCTGATAAACAAAACTGCATATACATTTTTCTTACAAAACTAAACCTGACAAATATAGTTACAAAATTAGAAAAAAAAAGGTCTCGTTTCTATTATTTTTTCCAACACTACATATATATTTTATGGAGTAGAGCAATGAAGAAATTACAAACGCAAAGAATTAACTTAAAAACTGCACCAAGATATCAAATAGTTTAAGAGATACTCAGCTCTTGTTCTCCTAAAGTTTTTAATCTATTAAATAAAATGTTTTAATATTAAGTGTACTTTTTTTTTTTTGCTGGAGAAATGGTTTTTTGAAATTATCATGGCTTATGTTCCTTATAAAATTGATAAGCAAACAAATGCACGTGTTGGAATGCGTACAAGTGGCGATAATACATTTATTATAAACTAAAACTTTCTCACACTCAGCAAAAACACAATAAAATTAATTGAAATAACAGAAGAGTACATTCACTTTTATATTACATGAATAAATAAACATTTCAGCATTCCAAAGAAAGGCAATGACCTCCCAAAAATAATAAATAAAAAAAAAGAAGAAAAAGAAGGTGAAAGTTACAAGCTTAATAAAAGAAATAACAAAATAAAAACGCAGATAAAATAAATAAACAAAATATTTAAAAAAATGCGCAGTTATTTAAATTAATTTTTTTCGAAATCAACAAAGAAATAATGAAAATTAAAACACTACTCTACTCTATAAGCATTTGAAATGGCCTTGGCAACTTGTAATGAATTTATAACAAAAATACGTGTGTATTTGTATTTATTACTGTAAAATGAATTCTATTGAAAAAAGAAATTGCATGTGTGATACATACGAACGAAGTACCTACATGTAAATAAATAAATATAAGAAACTGGTATAAGAAATAATAAAATAAGTAGGTATATGAATGAATGAATGCAAGTAAGCATATGCCACGTTTGTATTAAACCGTCAAACACAAATAAATAAGAAGTGAAACCAGTTTCAAATTGAAATACATTTCAATTTGGAAAAAAAAAACGAAACATAAAATTAACAAAAATAGACTTGAAATGTGTTAGGAAATAAAAACGTGTGCAAAAAATTAAATAATTCACACACACCAATACAATTAACCTAAAATAATCAAATACTCATCATTTCATCAGACATAAGTACAAACCAAAAAAGCTGGAAATAAACCCTCTGCAATAAAATATTTGTTAAAACGTATATTTACTTCTGTAGCAGCCACAGAGTATAAAAATATGTACATATTTCAAATACAACCACCTTAATGCAAAACACTCAAAATGATTCGATGTGATTAGAGAAAAGAGAAAACGGAAAAGAAAAACGAATATGTTGTTAGTTCTGCTGTGTGCTCTTCTTTTTGTTAAAGAACTATCAAAACAAAAAACATGTGTTTCTTTTCCCTCTTTTTAAAATAAAAAATTGTTACTAGACGACAAAAGATTCGATTTAAATGTGTCTAGCTAACAACAAATTGACGGAAATAATGAGTAGATACAAATGTTTTGTCATTGTCATAAGAAAAATAAATTCCAGTATGTGTTATCATATTCTGTTTTGTGTAGAACTTAAACCTTTGGCAGCGTAAAATGATTCTGGTAAAGAATCGAACATTTTCTGATAATTGGTTATTCTTTTGTCTTTAAAAAAAATTATAAAAAATATTCAATACAGAGAGCTTAGATCGAATTTCCGAATTATTAGAATTTAGTAGCATTTTCTTTCACTTCCGTCAACTAGAAAAAATTTACCTACAGTACTTCGTTGAAAGAAATATTTTATAAATTCATAACTAATGAAAATCAAGTAAATATGTATGAATATACACAAAGTAAAATTAAGATATTCGCATCTGTTCTGTAAAATCGCATGATTTTGTACACTGCAGCTGTTTTGTTTACTCGATAATGCAACGTGTAAACTTGTGAATTCGATTTACCGAACACCAAAATACATATGTTACTCGGCTTCGATTTACAAAAGTAAACAATTTATACGAAATTTTATAAATATAGGAAAAACCAAAAATATTTGTACAACGATTGTAGAATAGAGCAGTTTTCATTTTGTATTTTATGAAAAAAAAAAAAAAAAAAATTGATAAAATCTCTAGAAACAAAAATGCATTCACTGGACATATGTTTAGGTTTTATAAATTATAGGTTTAGATTTGTCCTTAAATTGTCCAATAATTTGGAACGAAATCGGGCATAAATATACGACTCTAATCACCATTAACAGTAGTTCTGATTCTAAGACTAATGGTGTAAATTATTTTCCCCGCTCACTTTTGGTTTAATAACTTTTAACTGTAATAAGAGTAGCATAAATTATTATGCGAAGTCACTTTTCGATATACACCAGATGTAAAAACTCTTACGCACGGCCAAAGGCCTGCTGGCTCCACAGGAAAAAATTAGTTTTACACCGATTTTTGATAATCTATATCGTAGTGTAATATTTAAAAAAAAAAATGTACATTTCATAAAAAATATACCTATCTATCATAATTGGCAATTCAGTACCGCAATTCTGTAACTTTTTATACTTTCCTACCGATGTCGTTAAGTAACGAAAAATATCGGTTGCTTTAACGAATTTAATATTCACTGTTTGAAGTTAACGATTTCTCGTTATGGCTTAACTAGAACATTTTATTTGTCGTTAACCTACCGACAAATTTCGTTATCTACCGACTATTTTTAACGAAAATAATCGGTAAACTTAATTCGGAATATCTCTTAACGATAAATATTATTAACTAACGAATTTTGATTACTTAACGACAAAATTTTGTCGTTAAATAGTTACAGAATTGCGGTACAGGCCTTATTATAATCAGTTTTTTAATTTATCAACAGTTTATAAAACGAATTTTATATGGAAATTTCGTTTTATAAACCTTTTATAAATTTTAAAATTGGTTATGAATAAGGGGGTTAAGATTTCATTTAATTTCTGTAATATTAAGCCTAAATGGAGAAACTATCAATTTTACATTGTTGGTTTCAAAATTGTTTACCAAATCAATTTTAAAATGTTATAGCAAAATATAATTTAAGCTCAAATTGTTGAGTCCCTTTGTTTAAGCATATTATTTTTTTACAATAATAATTATTAGTCATACGTTTGGTATTTAATAAGGGGTATTCCCCTTTTTCATTTACTAAATAGAGTAACAAACTGAACACAATAAGAGTGCATTCATACTCAAATTCGTTTATAGCAAAATAATATACAACGTTTATAGATAAACCAGAAGAATAAATTTAAAAAGTTCAAAACGAAAGTAATTGAGTTCAGACTTTTAAACTCTATCTAACAATGAAATATGTAAAATAATGACCCCTATTTCGTAAGTCGTTGTCGACACAAAGTCCCGTCGATATCAAACAAATGATATATGTTTCGACGATATCGATAACAAATGGTTACTATACAAAAGTACAAAACCCTGTCAATAGTTACCAATTGTTATCGATATCGGCGAAACATATACAATTTTTTTGCTGTCGACGTGACATTGTGTCGACAACGACTTTGTAAATAGGGGTAAATATGTATAGATATGTAAATAAACTTACCATCAGCTGGTTGCTGGAAGTTAACGTAGGCATAGCCTAAAGAACGACGAGTTATGATGTCGCGACATACTCGAATGGATAATACTGGACCAGCATCAGAGAATTTCTCAAAAAGTCCAGCTTCATTAATATCCTGATGCAAATCACCAACGTAAAGGGAAGCCATTTGATAGTTAGGACCACCCGTGTTCATTTCTTGCAGAAAAGTATGGTATATAAAATAGTTTTCTCTCTTTATCAAAAAAAGGAAATCTTACAAAGACTTGTCCTCTTAATTTGATGAATTAAGAAATACTTTACGAAGTATAAAGAAATCTACACAAAGGAAAAACTCAAAAGAAACTGTAAAGAAAATAAAAACAAATAAATTTATTATTAATATGTTTTTTAAATAATATATGGCAATTATTAAGTAAAGATCATACAACAATGGATCTGTTCGTTTGCGTACTAGTTTTTTATTGGAAAATAAACTATCAGTAAACGAACAAACTCAATAATAGCACTTTCAAAGCCACAATACACATGAACAATGGCAACTCTAGCTAAAAAAAAATTGAGTGAGTTTTTTTGAGTTCTTTTCATTGGAATGTGAGAATCTTTAAAGAGTAGAATTTCGAGAACAAAAGGGAGAAAAATATCACACTACTACAGTTATATGAATTTTTAGGCGTGTTTTTTCCTTATGAAATATTTAATTCAAAAGTTTTTCTTCTTATATCTGTATTAATGCTGTACTTTATCTTCAACACCAAAACTAGATTAATATTACAATATTAACTTTTTTTTTCAATGAAATTTCCCAACAAAAATTCTTTCTCTTTTCATCACATTCAGTTTTATATGCATCTATTGCATTCACTCTTTTTTTATAGAAGAGCCACACCACGTTTTTTTCTTTAGTGCATGAAAAAATTTTGCAATCGTTGTTCAGTTCACATTTTAACTTACGTTTTTACACTTTTTCGATTTTTGCTACTTTTTACAATTTTTTTTGTTAATTTTTTATTTTTATATTTTTTTTTGGGTTTTTTTATTTTTTTTAATTTCACAAAAAAATGTGATAAGCCGTGTTTCTTCAACTCACGACCGCTCACCAAAACGGACTCGACTCGTTTAACGGTCGGTTAGAAATGAAAGAGAAAATTCGATGAAAATTTCCAACAAAAAAAAAAATACGTCCATTAGTGAAGAAAAGTTGCCAGATTATATATTAAAGTATGAAGTGCTGGCACTTATTTTTATATAAAACCGCTGTAAAACATGTACAATTTAAACAATTCATAAAGTTTATTGTGTTTGTAATTATAATTTTTCATTTTAAGATGCAAATAATGCTTTGTATGCAATTAATTAAATAATATATTTCATAATCAGAACATGTGGCATTACCATGGAATGTTAAACAAACATATTGTTATCTCTTTTCTACTTATGCTTTTAATATGCACGGGAAAAGTTGTGTCATCAAAAAACAATAGTATTATATGAGACATTGCCACAGTATGTTAAATAATATTATTCTTTTTAGCGTTTTTTCAGAAAATTTATTTAAGAATAATTAATGTTTGCACTATAAGCGAACAATTTCTGATCTGCACATGAATTTATCCCTTAAGTACACCTCTTGTCGATGTTATGTTCTTGTTTGAACAACGTTTGTTCCCATAACTATTTCTGACATCAAATGCCATTTAACCCCACGTCTTATGCCCAGAAGAACAAAATTTGTTTTCAAAAATCTTTTTTTTCAAAACTTGAACGTAATTAATGGGTTGATTATGGATGGAAATCGAACTTCAGTTGCGTTGCGAGAGGGTAACCACAAATTTTTGGTTGCCAATAGAAATGGTACCTAGCAGTTACCATCTGTAATACCATTTAGGCAGCTGACAACGCTAATGAAGTTCGGTTGCCATCCATTATCGATCCATAAATGATCTGAGAATCATTCAGACAGATGAAAAGCATGAATTTTTGAAGAATCCAATGACCTGCAATTAATATTTTAATCAGAATAACTTATATGTAGATATAACTCATAAAGTCTAGGCATTGTCGAATGTCTTATAATAAATAGATGTGTATATTTTTTATAAGCATATTAACTTACCTTTGTCTTTGCGGCTAATATTTGGCAAGTTTGGTTGTTTTCAATTCGATTAGGAAAAATTAACAAAAATATTGGAATTCACAGGATAGGATATAGATTTATAATGAACACAGAAATTGAGTTTTAAAATTTGATATAAAATTTCCAAGTCTATTAAAAAATTATTTTACATATACAGCTCAAAACATTTAACATTCCATTACCGTTTTAAGGAATATTTGAAAAAGTTACTATTTTTTTTAACAAAAACAAAATACATTCAAATAGCACCGGGATATAATGTAACGGACATTTTTGAGTTTCAAAAAGATCAACAAAAAATATTATAACTTTTTTTGGGTTTGATTGCGAGAATATTTTATTGTTTTTTTACAAACATATAGAACAAGAAAAAACTAATGATTTTTTTACATCATTTATTTATAAAACTGAAAATTTGTTCAATGAATAATTGTTTTATTTAGAAAGGGTAGTTTTCAAAGTATGTAATATACAAAATTATTTCTTTTTCGATTTTCCACGACCTTTACTCTTTTTGGCGGCTTTTTTTTGGGCACGCCTAAATTTACGCCAATGTTTTTGTATCATTCGAGCCGATCGATTCATCATAAACAGTAGAATTTTTTGTTCTTGTTGGCGTTTTTCTTCTTCTTCCTTTGAACGCACAATTCGTTCGTATTCGAGTTCCTCTCTGTTATATTCGATCAAAAATGCATCAAATAATTCCTTTTGTCGTTCGTATTCGTTTTGAAGAAACATGTTTTCCTTGATTTTATCTCCCATAGTTTGATCAAACTTTTTAATAAGGGCTTGTAATTGAAGAAGTAATTTATTTCTATAAATATTAAAAAATATATATTAATGTACATATACCCCGACCTCTAGATTTTGCATAATTTTTTGAATATCTATTTTATATTTGTAAACATGATTGCTTTATCCTTGTTTTAAAGGAAGAGTACAAAAAAAGTCCTGATTATAAAGAGTGCAATACATACTTTTCATCTCTGGCTGATCTTTCTTGCTTTAAATTATCTCTTAATAAACGTTCGTAGCTTATTTTTATTCGCTCAAGTTCTTCTTCAAGCTCTTTTTGTTTAACCACACTGGACGCATGAATTTGTCGTATATTGCGACTAGATCGAACTCTATAAATGTAGGTTTTTTTTTAGTTTAAAATAATTTCTATGTGTTTACATTAGTTTCTTACATTTCCTGTTTAATCTTTATGTTGTTTTCATATTTACATGCGGCCAAATCTTTTTCATATTTTTGAATGATGCCATCCTTGGCAGCTAGTTTCCATTTCAAACTGATACGCTGACTTTTTAATAAATTCTGAAAAACTTTTTATCAAAAAAAATGGCAGATAAGTTATTTCGAAATTTTGTTCCAATAAAAGCAATTAATACCGAATTATATATATGTAGGTAGTACGAAATTAAGTAAAACGGAATACGAGTCTTTTTGTTACCTTTAATATTCCTTTTAATACTTTCATTTTCATGATATACTTCGTGAATTTTTTTCTCCTTGTTCAGTTCCGATATTGCGGATTTCTTTAAGCGTTGCTCGGTTATTTTTAGAAGCAATTCAAATGAATGTATTAGAGATTTATCAGCTGGCTTTAAATCATCCAACCAATCGTTAAAATATTCCAAAACATGAAAGTTTTCATGAAAAAAGTCAATAATTTTAATCAGACGATAGTTTAGATGAGGCGCTGTAGAAGTCGGATCCATATTCTGAATTAAATGTTAAAATATAGAACGATAGACATAATTATTAAAATAATTTATTTACCTTCTCCTTAATATATTGTTCTATCCATATTATACAATTTTCAAATTCGGATCCATTTAAACGTTGGCGTACACTAATGAGATTTTCAAAAATTTGAGGTAATATAAGAGATATGCGAAGTTTATCCAATGAATCTCGCATTATTCTTATGATACTATTTATTTGCGATTGCCGCTCTAAGGAGATTTCTTTACATGTTAAGAGAAAGTTAGAAATTAAAGAAAGAAATAAATTAATCTCCATAAAAGCTTCAAATATGTTATATGATATTCAATATAGTTACTTACCTTCATTGTCTGCTGCCCAGTTAATTTGTTTGAAATTTTGCGGCTTTTGCTTAAGTTTTTTGTTAAACATATTTCTTGCTACTACTCTTAAAAAATGTTTTTAACTTTGATTAATTTTATAAATACTTGCACTCTTTCTTAACGTTTTTTATTTTATAAGAATTAACCAATAATTTGAAGAATATATACAAATAAAATAATAAATGTATTTGGTTGCTATGGTTGCCGATTCCACAAAAAAATAATAGGGGGTGTTGCACAACATCAGAAAATGTTTATTTGATCTTACATAACTTTCTAATCATCGAGTGAGTTCAAAAACCAATGATTTTCCAAAACGAATAAATAATTGCCGAAAAGACCGCACCAGAGGTAATGGTGGAAGCATCGCATTCATCATCCACAACACCGTGCAGTGTACAGCTCTTTCACGATCTTGGAAATTGAAGCGCAAGGTATTGCGGTCAGATCGGGGGAGACGAAGATAGAGCTCTATAATGCCTACGTTCCGTCAGTAGCCAGCTGTCGTACAGGCTACCGTCCGGACATCAGGACCCTTTTAGACGGTTATACGCGTTTGGTCTTAGGGGACCAACCTACCAGCAAGGATTCCGTATAATGCACATCACCACAACAGCATTAACCGCTATTGCCACACAGATCTCACAGGGCTTAAACCAGCAGAGCCACAAGGACAATCCTTGTGGCGCTAGACCTGTCGAAGGCCTTCGACACCGGCAGCCATGCTATTCTTTTCTAGGATATCCTGCAATCCTCAATGTCAAACAACCTAAAGAGATGGGCCGTTAATTATCTGAGTGGTAGGCAGTCGTTCGAAGAGTTTATAATAACAAGGAGTTCCTCAATGTCGCCACTCCTGTTTAACTACTACATTTCTGAACACACCTCACCTCCACAAGGAGTGGAAGTGATATCATATGCGGATGACTGCACCATAATGGCGACGGGCTATAATATTGGTGACTTATGTGATCTAGCGAATGGCTATCTCGACGAAATACATAAATCCTTCAATGCACGCAACCTGCAACAATCTCCAGCAACAGTCTTTACCACCTGGTCGTCGTAGTCGATGGGGCCCAAATTCAAATTCTTTTCAGCTTTTGGGACCAATCTATTATGAGCTACTGAAATCTGGCCAGACCATCACAGGGAACATGTATCTGATTTGTTTGAAGCGATCATTGGCCAAAAAAAAAAAAAAAAAAAAAAACGCCGCCAAACATGAAACCGTAATATTCCATCATTACAACGATCGGCCACATGTTGCAATACATAAAAACTATTTACAAAGAAGTCCAGACCTTGCCCCAAACGACTACTATTTGTTTTGTTCGATGCAGAACTCTCTCTCTCTGGGATACGATTCACTTCAGAACATAGTATCCGAAATTGGCTTGATTTGTTCTTTGCCTCCAACATGATGTTTTCTTTTGGCGCGAAAAGGTCATAGCTAACAATGGCCAATATATTAAATAAATGTATATAAAAATTTGAAAATTATACAACCTGTAAAAACTATTTTTTTTTTTTGCAAAATTTTAAAACAAGATATTTTTCGCAAAAAAAAAAAAAATAATTTTAAAACTTGTATTTTTGTAAACTACTCGCTAAACATGACAGATATTTTTACAATGTAGATTTTTGGACTAGATACAGATGAAGAACAATAAAAGCCACCTTATTTTTTTCTATAGTTTACAGTACATTTCGGTACCAAAAAAATGTTTCAATATTTATTCCAATTATATGTATGTATTATCATTTATCGTTATTCTCCTGTTTTTTTTTTGTTTAATACTTAACATACAGTTTTCACATCGATATAGAATTTTGTTTTATTAATTATGACATCAATTTCCGAAAAAAAAAATAACATATAAAAAAAAAAAAAAAAATAGCAAAGTAAGTAATTTGTAAACATAATAAGAAAAAAATTAAATTAACTAAACTGAAAATAAAATGTTTAAAAAAAAACTATGTACTATTAATATTAAACTTAATCTAATACAGCATGATAATATTTTACATAATTCAATTTTTTTTTTTTAGTTTTTTATATAAAACTTTTTTTGTTTAATTTTTGAACAACATAGCGATAAATTTCCATTTGATTTGATTTTAATATTTTAATATTCTTTCTAAATTTAAATGCAATTTTTATAACAAAATATACATTTAACATTTGTTTTTAAAAGAACAAATAAAAAGAAACCAAAAAGTATAAAATAAAAAGATTATTATTATTATTATAACTTGCCTAAATGTACTTGTATTAATCTTTAAGATTTTGTTTTGCTTGTAAAGAAATTTTTCTAAAAATTAATATTTGTTAAGATTTAATACATATATTGTAATAAAATGAAAACTTATTAAAATAATATATTTGTAAATTTAAATACGACATTCATTTCAAGTTCAATATTAATAACTACGAATTTCAAAGGTTTGGATAAAATATATATGTTTGCATATACATATAAATAAATACATGTGTATATAGAAAAAGAATAGTAATAATAATTCTGCCATTGCACACTATAATCCTGTAATATGTTTCATTTAATTTAAATTATATATATTTGCCCAATTCAAAATCGCTGTTGATTCGATCTATAATTTTTTAATTGCTTTGTTTTCAAACATTTTGTTTGAAAAATATGTTTGCTTTACAACGATACAACACTACAACGTAGTTTGTGAATTGAACAATTGTGTATTTTTATTTTTTTATTTTTTCAATTATTTTGTTCCTGGTAAGTGCTAAATCAAAATACTATTGGTTGGCAGTGAGATTTGTTGCAATTTTGCTGCTGCTCTGTTGTAAAATGGAATTGTCAACTCTGTTTGCCGAACTTAAAGAAAAAAGCTTTAATTTGCAAATACAAAGTTTAAGCATGGTATATATATTCAATTTTGTTTTATTAATTTCACAATGTTTAACTAGATTAGCAACGAAATTCAAAAAAAAAAAAAATAAAATAAAATATTCACACAGTTATATAAAGCTAAAAATAATTTATAACAAGTAGATTCTAATGAGGGTGCAGTGGATTGCCAAACGTCCAAATACATATAAAGTAACAAATTTAATTTTTAAAAACGCCAGCCTTACTGTGGGAAAATAACTCTAAAACAAGATTAACTAAAACAACTCACCCCATGATTTAAGCCAAAAATGAAAGAAAATTTAAAATAAATATATTCAAAATATGCACAACCGTTGTTTAAACCTGTATCATCATGATGTTAAGCCGTGAACTTAAGTTGTGGTAGACACTTCCATTAGCTGGCTGTTGGTAGTTTCATCAGCAGTTGGGTTTAGTTTAATTGTGTCCGTTGTTAGATTTTGGATTGGGGCTATGGGTGGTTGTGCTTCTCCCCATTCTATTAAATACTGCATTTGTCCATTGGCTAGTTGACGTTTGGCACGTATGGAGAATTGTTCTCCCGATTCGATGCGATTGACAATACCAAAGTATTTATTAACAGTTTGCTTCAAATCTTCATGAGATTGATGAGGAGGATTGGAGGTTTGGGAAGCAGCAACTGCAGCAGCAGATGCTGAAGAGGTTGATGATTGGTTAGAGGATATGGAACTGCGCCGACTTGTGTTGGGTGAGTTCTTTTGGGGCCTTTGCCGCAAACGGCGACCGTGAGTAGGCAGCGAATTTGTTGCTGGTGGACCAGCCGTATTCTCCACGTTAGCGGTATCCATATTTGGAGAAGAGGAAACCACAGTACTAATGTTATGGTTATTATTTGATGAAGATGTCGTTGGCGATGTCTTAGTTTGTGTGGTGGTGAATAGAGATGCGGCAGTTGTTGTTGAAGCTGCTGCAGCTGCTAATAAATCTTTGGCTTGTATTGGGAAAAAGTTTGTAGGAATGGGATTAATTGTGGTTGTACTTATAACCTGCAAAAATTCAAAATAAATATTTGTTATAACAAACATGAAAGAGAAACAAATAGAAAGACTTGCTTGAACTTACTTCAATGTTTGATGAGAGTCTTCGAGTACGTCTTCTGCGCACTTCTTTATTTGGGCCGATTGTAATATCTTTGGCACTCAGTCTTCGCTTTATAGTGCGAACTGTCCTCGGCTGACCGGCAGCTTTGGCCAGATTGCTTGTACTTAATTTTGGAAACAAACCAGCGCTCTTAAGGGCAGCTAATTTTGAACTAAAATTTAGTGCCGTAGTATTGAAAATACCAAAGCTTACGGATTTCTTACCACTAGATGTCGAGGCATTGACATCGGCAGCATTCTTTTTGGGTGAAATAATGCGAAATGGATTGTTTTGTCCCAAGAAATTCTTCGGTGGTGGTATTATCAAATCTAATGAAGTTCCTCTGGAACTACTGCTGGAATTTTCATCTGATGAGGAATCGATTAAACGAGAACCTGCATAACTTTTGGATAATGTGAACGCTTTACGTTTACGTGAACTCTTTTCCGACTTTATTTTTTCGCCTAAATGCAATGAAGTTTGCTCCTTACACTTGGTCACACTACCAGAAGGAGATTTATGAGGACTGATAGTTTTTGTTTCTTTTTTAGGTGTTTGTTCCTTTTTACATTTTGGAGTAGACATAGCGTATGTTTCCGGTACAGTCAAGGGTGTTATTAACGCATCATTGGCATTGTCGTCTTCCACATCCATTTTTTCCAAAGTGGTTACTGTAGACGTTTTCTGTAAGCTACTTGGAGTTTTGGGTTCAACGACACGTGTTGCTTCTACTTGTGGCGACAATTTAGTTTTCTTTACTTTGTCCAATATACGCTTAATGGGAATTTCATCCTCTGATGTATCATCGAACTCATATACATCATGTGAACTAGAGTCTTCATTTAGTTTCCGTTTAGACGTGGGAGTGCTGTCTATATTCATACAATTCGAGGTTATGAACTTGAAGTCGGAATTTTCTGGTGCTCCATTTAAAATTTGTAGTTTTAAATTATTAAAAATAAACTCATCATTAAATATATCCTGTGATTTAATGGAAATTTTCTTGACCACTGGTGGTTCCAGTGAGCGCAAAGCAAAACTATTAGAATCTCGTTTAATTTCTTTGCCGCACATAAAAATCTCGGAATTTTCAATAAGAGTACATTTAACTTTATCCAAAAATTCCTTCTCCGGCATCGATATCCACTACATAAAGATATGCATGTTAATATAACTTACAATTAAACTAAATTTAAATAAAAATAGTACCTCTTTTGCTATGGGTAATATTTTCCTTTTTTCTAATACATAGGGGTTTATATCTTTGAGTAGATGATGACATTTATGATGCTTTTTCAAACATGATAAATTGTATAAAACCAAATGAACCAAATCTATCCAACTGGTCTGAAGTCGTCTTAAGTATTCCTCGCCATCATTACAGACTGAACAGCAGAATACGAAAAAACTATGGGAAAATGGATTTTAATTAAAGAACATTTTAATGATTGAATTAGGAATTAATTCTATAAGAATGAATTCAATACATTTGAAGTGCAATAGAAGTAAGTTTATGAATTAATTCATAATGAATGAATTCATTAACAGAATGGTTAAGAGTTTTATTTTGATTCGAAAATGGAATTAATTCTTCCGAACCTTTGCTTTAAACATACCAATCTCCTCTCAGTAGATTACTTGTACACTTTTGAGTGCAATGGTTATGATACCAGTTCAAACAACGCCAACACTGCAACATGTTATTGTCGTATTTACCAGATTTGCCACAATAACAATAGATTTGCTCCTCATTTGACCGATGTTTGTCGTCCCATGTTAGAGATTCAATCTGTAAATAAGAAATTATTATATTATCGTCGGTTTTATAGTTTTCAGAGAAACGAGATAACTAACATTGTAATGCAATTCAAGACAAGTTTCAACTTCTGTTTCTTCCTCCGTAGAACTGAATTTCGATAAATCATCTAATTTCATGGGTTTTGCACAACGTTTACACAGCCAATCATCACTGCCCGGCGATGTTTCGGTTGTACATTTGCGATGGTAACCTCGACCACAACGTTCGCAAATCTCCACTTTGGATTCAGGACGAGAACGTTTGCAGGCGACACACATTGGCTGGTCAACAGACTTCTCTTCGGCCGATGTTGTATTGTTGGCAGAAGAACCTCCCAATTTGCGCATCTCTTCTGCTTCACACCACACTTCAGTTTTATCGTCAAAGCGCACCAGAAATTGATTGCGTGCGGTGTCAATAACTGTGCCCAGGTAGAAGCGATCATCGTGGCGTTTTATGAAAACATCTTCGCCATTTGCAAATAAAGGTGCGGGAGCAACAGCAGCAGTGGGCGTTTGCTCAGATTCGTTTAAATATTCCTTGTTATTGTTGGTAATTTCAGGTGAGGGTGGTGTTGGTGGAGTTAGTGGTGTATTGGAGGTTGTGGTAATATTGCGTGTTGTTTGTTGTGCTAAATTTTTTGATTGTGAAATTGTACTTGTGTCGGTCGTGGTTGATGTTGTTGTTCTGCTTATAATTTGTATACAATCTGAGGAATCTTGTGCTGCCTTTTCAATATTTTGTGCGGCGGATGCAAAACTTTGTTTTGTTGTTGTTATGGCATTCGATTTTTCCAATTTATGATAATTACACGACGTACTGGGGCTATTAATAGAACTGGTCGTTGAGATAATATTATTATTATTATTATTGCTGTTTCCAATATTTGGCATAGAGGGAGGTGTATTTTCAGGTGTTGTGGGTGGTGTGTGAGGCGTAGTCGCAGTTGTTGTAGAATCTGGTTCGTCTATGACCAAAACATCCGATTCATACATATCGGCCATTGGCAAAGCCGGACCACTTTCAATAATGGGCTTATGTTGTATGGCTGGTATTATTGGTGACGGCTGCTGGGCTGGTGTGGAAGCCAATGAATTTGAGGCCGACGAAGATGACGAAGTGTCGGTGTAGAGATTATTTATGCAAATATTTATGCGATCCAATACTACGGTGGAACTGTTTGGATTGGATACATTGCCCACTAATGATGCAGTCGTTGTATTGCCACCAGCTGTTGCCGCACTATTCGAGGGTATAGTTGTTATTAATTTGGGATTTGAGTTGAGTGGTCCGGTTATTGAGTTTTCCGGTGACACATAGAATTGTGGTATTTGTATGGCAGATGCAGCTGAATGGTTTTGTTGCTGCTGCTGTTGTTGTTGCGAAGCTGTGAAATGTTGAGGAGCAAAATGTTGTTGCAGCAGTTCTGTTGTTGTTGCTGGTTGGAAATTTGATTGATGCAATAAATGTTGCGGGAACAAATGCAATTGTTTGTTGTTGTTCAAATTGAATACATGTTGAGCATGTTGAAAACCACTTGCCGTGGTTGCCATACTTGCAGTATTTGTTGCATTCAAGGGATTAGAGGATGATGTGACAATTCTTATATTTCGCTGATGATCAGGGCTCAATGACTGTCCGGCTTGTTGATGGGCAAAATTGTTTGTAATTAAAATTGTATTTGGATGATGACCGGTAGTGGCGGTGATTTGTTGCGGATTTGTAGCTTCAGCAGCTGCTGCTGGTCCAGCAGTTGTATAGAAACGTTGTGGTGTTCCCAAAGCTCCTAATGTGGCCGCTGTTGTTGTATAAAAGTTCTTATCAAGAGTATTTGAGTTTAATTGTAGTTGTCTCGGATCACCATATATAGCCCCAGCGGCAACTGCAGCAGCCAATTGTTGCTGCTGTTGTTGTTGCTGTGCATTGAGGAATGTATTTAGAACTGCTGCTGATGCTTGAGGCGGTGAGGTGGTTACATGCTGTGCCATTTGTATCCCATGTTGAGTACTTATATTTGTGGTATTGAATTGGTTATTCATCATGGTATATTATTAAATGAAATATACGTTGGTTAATGGGAATGAATTGTTCGCACGTGAAATCTGGTGGAAAAATTAAAATACCACAATAATTTTAGATCTCAAATTTAATACTTGTTCTTTTTTTATTTTTTTACTTAATTTATTATATTTTATTGTTCAGTTTACACGACATAACTTAATGCTTACAATTATATTCAATATAACTCCCTATTTTTCCCTTTAAGTTCAAGTTATACAATAAGCGTGAAAACTCTTAAAATCATACAGCAACATTACAACAGCATCAAATGTTTAAGACAAATGTATAATTACCGGCTGTATACCACATACATACAAACATATATTTTCTATATAAAATTTAAAATACTTTTACAACTGCAAATTATATGGGTTATTTTGTATATTTTTTAGCTAAAATATATTTTTACATCATTAATTTCCACATCATTTTCACTTATATATTTTTTTTTGTACATAGAATATGTCTACTATGATTTTTTTTTTTTCAATTACACTTTTTTCTTTCGTTTTCTATGTCTGCACAGCGGAGGAGTAAAATTTTAGTTTTGCCAGACCAGACACACATTTTTTACCTTTTCACATGAAAAATTTATGAAAATCTTGAATGTTTTTAGTTAGACCACTTATTGTTACATTTGTTTAACTTGTATGCGACAACTTTAATTAATCTATATTTAAAATAAACATTAATTAAACACTTGATACAAAATATTTTAACACCCGTCAGCCATTTTTCCAACAACTGATTTTTTTCTATCTTTTCTCTTTATTTTTCTTTTCGTATTCTTCGTTTTTACATGGCTGATATAGCGCGCGTTAAACAACCAGTGTTGCATTTTTGTGTACTAAGCTCGACGATGGTATTTTTTGATTAGTGATGGTAACTTGGTAAATCGATAGAAAATTTTTAAAATATATTAACATAGAGATGACACTCGGTTTTGTCAAACAAAAATTAAACAAATTATATGTCTGATACAACAACAAACGACATTGACTAACAAGTATTTTGTTTTTGCAAGAGTTAGGTTTTTGACAATTACGTGTCGTCTCTATGTTTTTTATAACTGGCTTTTATTTAATTTCATAAAATCTTTGAAAAAATTACAACAATTCAAGATCACTATAACACTTTATATTTTCATAATTTTTTTTCAACTCTTGTTATATCAAACACCGACTTCGCTAAAGTTCCGGTATAAAGTCAAAATTTTATTTTTGGTTCACAATGTAAATAAACTGTATCATTTTATATATCATATTAGAGGTATTTTCAAGCACCTAGTGTTCAGATAATTTACTATTAAATATATTTAGTCAATTCACAAGGTCTCCAATCATGTCATATTGTCATAATGTCCTAATATTTCACAATGGTTTGAAAATGTTGTTATTGCCTTTTAAGCAAAAAATTTCCTAAAATAATACTACTCTGTATTCTAAGTATGTTTATTGTGTTATCGTAACCAACCAGCAAAAACAAGCGAAGAACGCTTAAGAGTCGGTTAAGCCGAGCCGCCGAGTTGTGAAATATTAAGACATTATGACATGATAGGACCCTTGTGGATTGACCAATTATATAAACATTAAAATGACTTTAAAATCCTATAACTCATAAACAGAGAGAGAGCTTGCAAGCTGCTGCTGTCAGGATCTTGATTTATGACCATATTTTATTTTAGCACAATAAATGTTGTCACCTCATACAAATGTGTACTCGAACCTCATACTTGTTTAATTTAAATAATTGTTGATTTTCAACGTTTTATCAATCAATCCCTAAGCAAATGAGATCACTTAATTTCGATATAAAAATTAACCAATAATTTTATTATTGAATATTAGTAAAAATTTAAAATGTAGTAGTAAAATGTTATTTTGCGCTATTTTAATTATTAAGAATCTGCATCATCCGAAAAAATTCTTTCTATTTGTAGCTGTTTCCTTATCGCACCAACCTGTGTAACAACTTTGGGCGATACCGGGGATATTGTGTACTTTTGAACAGCCGGAATCTGCCAAAAAGTTTTTAACATATAAGAAATATTAGAAGAAAAAACAAAATACTTACATCCCATCTTCGTTGCAGGTCTTCCAGTTCCTTCGAGTTCCCTTTAAATTTAACCGCTTCCATACGGGTCATTTTTGGCATTTCACGCAAAAGAGGTATGGATAGACTATGTTCACCCTGTATGACGACATCTCTACGACCAGTGCTATTGGGAGTAGTTTGAGTTCCACGCGTTTGATAAGCCAACTCACCGTAATTCTTTAAATAACGAGAGAGCCTCTTATCAGTATCGCGACGAAGTCTTTCAATATTTTTCTCATCACTATTCGACGTACTCAAAATATGTTCATTATCATAAATACTTAAATTATTTTCACCATCATTTTGGAGAGTTTTTAAATTTGTATCTTCATTTGTGGGAAACAATGAAAATGGTTTATTATCTGGATGGAAAACTGAATTTGTTGCAATATTGGTGGAATACGGAGGATGATCTATATAATCTAAGTTATTTAAAGATGAATATTCAGGAGAAAAGGATGATATATTAGAACTTTTATTGTCATTTCGGCCGGAGTCTCTGTTATCGCTCATGAGGCGAAATGACATTGCCTTGACAGTCTCATTATTTTTAGTTGTATCCTGAAATTGTTGGAATATAACCAAAAATATTATTGGAAACCATTATTTCTAAGTTATATGCTTACGTTTTCCACAACACCAACACTATCATTAATATGTAAAGTTTCTGCATCCTTGCCACAGGCTACTTCCTCTAAACAGAAAGAACACAATGTTTTTCGGCAGCTCATGCAAAGATTTCTTCTATTCTGGCAAGCTTTACACACATCACTTTTATTTGTACAGGTTTTACACCACGAATACAAACGTTCACATCTTATGCAAACTAGGAAGAAACTACGATCTGCTTCAGTTCCATGTTGCTCAGAGTGTTTGTCTGCGTCATCTTCGTTAGACTTGGAATGTTTGCTTATAAAATGTTTTGTTGTATTTTTTCCCGTCGATGGGGATTTCATTCGAAACGATATTTTACTTTGACAACGCAGACAAAAGTTTTCCAGTTCCTTTAAGGGTTCATCACACATTGGGCATATCTTTTCGCTTAAATGAAAACATTCTCGTTCAATTTTCGCCATTTCCGTTTGATCTAATTCTAATTCTATTTCTGTTGGCAGCGATGATGATTTATTCCGGTAGCTGTAATCATGTTTCTCTGAATTGCTAAAATATTTATAGACTTTGTTGTCCTGTCGATTGGAAATGTTTTCTTTGTTGGTTTCATTGCTGATTGATGGATTTTTATTGCTAATATCATTAAGATCGGCATTCAATAGAAGCTGAGAATCGTTTGCTAACTTAGCAAGGAGGTGTTCTCGGCTCAAGCGATTTTGTTCGGCATCAAAACGAACCTGTATATGGATTGAATTATTATGTTGTTAACTTTAATTTTCAAGCTTTCAATCCAAGTTTCTATTTAGTCAAACTTACCTTTACTGCTTTAAGTCTTTCCTTTTCCAATTGTTCTTCCAGTTTCATAGTTCTAAGCTGTTCCTGTAAACGTCTTTGAATACATTTTTGTTAAAAACTTTTTTTTAAATTAAATGAAGAGAAATAAAAATTACCTTGTTAAAACTTCTTCTTGTTGATGTTCTTTGTCCCTTAATAGTTTTATGGTGCGGCGTTTATCTTCTATTTGTTGCATAAGTTCTCGTTGATATTCCTTTTTGCGAGCAGAATCAATCTATGTAATAACAAAACAAATGTTACACCTTTAACATAATATTATAGAATAATAAGTTTCTACCTCAGCTTGTTTGCGATTTATTTCCATTGCATCTTCAGTGCCATTTACCAAATTCGTTAGATTTGTATGACGTAAATCCTGTAATAGTCTATAACGTGCCGAATCTGGACGCACCGAGTTACTTGAATGCTTTGAAGGCACATAATTTGGATTATTAACATTTATAATTTCCATGTCAGTCTTAGCGGCAGCATGCAAAGAACCATTGGCACCATTTGATGTTACCGACGAGTTATTTGAACGGGCACTATTATTAATATTGGAAGTCTCCATATGTAGATGTTTCTTTCTTCTGCTATGGCCGGTATTTAACATCTGCAGGAGAAACAAATTCCATTGAAAAACAAAATACAAATAAATACAAATGTGGTCAACTCTGTTACCTGATGTTTAATTAAATTTTCTTGATTTTCACGTTGTCTTTTCTGCAATTCATTCTGGCGTTTTTGATACTCATTGCTAAAACCAGGAAAATATGAATAAAATGTATCCGATACCCATTGCTCCATATCATCCTGTTAAAAAGTAGAATAGAAATAGTAATACCAAATACAATTAAAGCCAAACGTAATATGGTAATAGCAACAACAACAACTTAACAACAACAAGAAAACTTTGATACATATTTAATGTCAATTACAACATTCCCCTGCCAAAAAACTACTAACATACATAAATAATTATTTGCAAAATTTGACTTGTTAGTTTGTCCCAACGCCAGAATGAATAACGCCATTCTCATAATATTTATGTAAGTTATAATAACATTTTTATTCTTCTGCAACTCTCAAAAAAATGCTCTTCACTAACAAAAGCCACACAAAACTAGGCCAAGGGAGAACATTTACTACAGACCTATTTCGTTCTACCTTTTTAAAACGGCTGGTGGTAAAGGTGGCAAAGTCATCATCATCACAAGTAGTAACAAGCCACAACAGCACGTGTATGAGTTAAGCTATTTTTCACAATGTTTAGGAAGTAAACGAAGTTAAAGAAAAACAAAAAAACAACCTCACAGACACTGCTTTCCTATTTATAAGTACTAAATGTTAATGTAAGAGTGGGTAGTGGATTGAAAAGTTCAGTTTTCAAATATTCCTCCTACTTTAGTACCTACATATTAAACATAAAAATATTCTTACATAAAAACTAATATAAATAAGTATGTATATATTTTTTGAAAGGATATAGTATAGGTCTAGCTTTTTAATTTGTCAAAAAATCTGTGTGGAAGATATTAATGACATTTTTGTGTCATCATTTTGTAATCATATAGTTTTAAAAGATAAAACATATTTAATAAACTATAACAATTTATAAGTAGTTCAACCTTCCTGAAGTCCATGTTATAGTTTTAAATTCATTAAAAATATTACATCAAAGATATGAAATTTTAAGATAAAAATCATATCTTTAATGAAACGTTAAACAAAATCTATTGTACAATGAAACTATTTTAATAGTTTAATACCCATTATATATTAGCGGTATTCACTATGTAGAGTATTTGGCTTATAAGGAGCATAAGGCCGTAAATAATAAATTTATAGCCACTGACATCGAATAATTAGTTCAAATATATGTTAAGGCACTAACTATATATCAGATTCTTGGAAATTATTTTAAAAGTATTAGATGGCAATTATACAAACAATAACAAATAAAATAAAAGAGCTTCAACAAATTATACTTAAGAAAATATTAAATAATTTTTTAGGAAAACAAAATTAAAAAAAAAAAAAATTTTCAAATTTTTTTTATTAGTGAAAAAAAAATTATGATTTTCGTTGAAAACTTTTTCTTTTAGGAAAACAAAATTTTAAAAAAAAAAAATTTCAAATTTATTTTATTAGCGAAAAATAAAATTTTGATTTTCGTTGAAAACTTATTTTTAAGTGGACAAATTTATTTTTTGTGAAAATTATTCCTTGAGTGAAAAAAATTTTGGTAAAAAAAAATTTATTAAAAAAATGTTGGTCAAAAAAACCGGGTTTAAAAATGTGAAGCCATTGTCGGTCCGAATTTCTGTGACTATCATTAGATATTCATAGTAATTGGATAACTTAGTAATCCAGAAATAGGTGAAAAATCGTGGTTTTTTGCTTATATCACATTTTTTGGTCGATTTTCCCCAATTAAAATATCAACCGAATCAGGACTATACCAGATATCACAGATTACACAGATAAAAATCAGCTGGTTCCAGTAAAATGACAATAGAAAACAAACAAAAGAAAATGTGAAAACGGTTGTGGTTTGGAAAGAGGGACAGATATATATCACACACGTAGCCTATTGAAAATTATATTTTTTTGCTCGATCTGCAAACCACACCCATTAAAAAGTGGTTGTGTAACGTCAAAATAATCATACGGTTCGATATTACTTTTTTTAGAACTGTCATTTGTTTCTTATCTGTAATAATCTGTGCCCGATATATTTATGTATCAATCAAGTTTGTAAGTTATTACATGTCCGCTATCTATAACGATCCAGTATATACTTTATGGTGACGTAAATGAAAAATGTAAATGACAAACTTGCCACTCATGGTGATGGCTATAATAAAATTGTTGTTATTTTTCAAAACTTTAATATTTTGTACAAGACTTACGCTAATTCTCATAGTCTTTTATATGATATTTCTATTTTTTCTACAAAATGATTGTATTCTTTCTCAAAAATATATCATCATCAAAATCTACTTTACTTATTGACTTTTTCAATAGATAGATCCCAAAGAGTTGTATCATATTCCATAATTATCTCAACTGATCTGGCTGATACAAGCAACAATTTTTTTTTTATAGTAAAATACTATTTTTTGAATTTAATATTGATTTTATGTTTACGAAATAAAAAGTGAAGTGATTTTTCTTTATTATTATTTATTAATATCAATTTGAAACATTGCGACTAGTCTCAATTGAAAAAGATTGCGACTAACGGAGGGTTAAAATAAACAGTTTAAATTTTGAAATATACCTACGTTACCTTTTCCAGAAGGAATTAAGCAGATCTGTATATCAATAATTGTAAAAAAACTATATGCACAGATATCCAAAAATTAGTTTTAAATGTATTAAAAACGAAATTATCCAAACAATATCAAATACAATTAGATTATAATAATTATTATTTTTTTTAATAATTTATAATCATTTTTTAATAATACACTGCATAATATACATATAGAATGTTTGTATTTGTATTACAAAATACTTTCAATTGTTAAGAACAACACGTCCAATTACCATTTAAACCAGCGAATTACTGAATAAAATATTCTATTCTACTTATTGTGTGACAATCATTCAATTATTTATTGCCTTATGAAAGTGAGCACAGAAAAATGCCAAAACCAGAAGAAAGGAAAGGTGTTACGGCCTATAAATTCTATATTATGGAAATCTAATTCAACGCTTATGGGTACATTAAGCAACGACAAAATCATTTTCCACAAAACATGCATATTTAGCAAAAAATATAATTTACTCGCAGAATAAACCCACCCATAAAAACCACAGTAGATTAATATTTTATTTACAACACTACATACAAAGTAGCACGCAGAATGAATGTATGTATGTTCATGGATTGAGGCAATATACAAAGTTATTCTAATATACTATACAACAATTAAAAATATAGTTTTTTTTTGCGACAACATATTGTTAATTAATCATGTTATTTTATAAGGAATGGGTTGGCATATTTAATGAATGTTAAGAAAAAACTTTTCAATTTATTCAAACTACAAACATTATAGGTGGGCAAATAATAATGTACCACAGTCAAATAAATATTTAATGTCGGATGACAACTGCCATATACTTTTTGTATTAAATTCTTATAATACAAAATGAATCCTTGGTTATTTTGGACGGAATTTTGTGATGTTTTGCACATAATATACATTTTCTTATCATATATAAAAATAGTAAATAGTAAAAAAACTAAATAATGCATGTGTATATTTAAACTTACTTGACTTTTGTTTTTACGCCTATTACTACTTGTGTCCACATTATCTTCAGTACTTTTATTATTATTGTGTTGTTTGTTAATCCAGTCTTTTGTTTTCTTATTTAAAATGGTGGCTTCTCCATGTGGCACAGGATTATTACTTTTTTCGTGTGCTCTTGGCATGGAAGGAGTTGTGTTTATTTCTGAAGTGGAGGAATTTAGTTCTTGGGAACGTTCATATAAACTTTGACGTTCTTCGGCCAAACGCCGTTTTTCCAAAGCCAAAAACCTGTCTAAATCCATATCATTTCCACATTTTTTTTCTTCAAAATTGTTTACTAACTAAAAAATACCAAAACAAACACACTACTCGATATTTATTTGTTTTGTTTATTTTCTTGTTTTATTGTTATTTGCTTTGTTTGACATTTCTTCGGAAGTTAGAAACAACATGGTTGTAAATAACAAGTACTCAACAAAAAAATCATACATTTTTCTCCTTCATACAAAAATATCAACTCTGTTTGTTGTGCAAGCTAAATTTGGCAGCACTTTTTTAGTGATGACAAAACGAACGAAATTTGTTGGAAAAAATTCCCATATTCTTTTTTTTTTAAGTTCGCATAAATACCGGTTTTATAGGGAAGTGCGTGCGTGCGCTGCGGCAGAGGGAAGGAAGGGAAGCAAGCAGCAGGACGACGACAGAGAGCGGCGACGACTACGTGACAGAGCAGCAGCAAAGCGAGTGAGCAGCGGAGAGGACGACCGCTGGATGGATGATGGACGGAAAAAAAATTACCGGACCGACAGAGAGGAAAAATACCTCCCCTCCCAGGACGCTGAAATTTGTTTTTTTTGGTGAAAAAAGTGCGGTGAATAAAAATAGTAGTGAATAAAATTCGTGATGAATTACAAGTAGTGATGAATTTTTAGAAATTCACCACAAACACAAGTTTTTTTTTAAATTTTAATAATTATGCCGGGGTTTGCAAAAACAATCTTACAAGATGGGGTGGTCTGCGAAACTAGTTGTATGAATCCGGCAAATTTACGACACAAATGGCAAACTTCCTTCCTACTCTGTAGTAGCGAAGCACTGAACGCTTTGATAGATTGGAAATCCATTCTCCGACAGGATCATTGTCGCCAGATTCCGTACAAGAGCAACTACTAACTAACAGACTCAGACGAAACCACCGAAACCTCTTTCTTCCATGGAAGAGAATCTGAAAATTTTTCCGTGATACTCCTCTATCTATCACAATACAACGTGGAGACATCATAATAGTAATAATGCGAATTTCAATGCGCAAATCGGATCTGAATAAAAAAAATTTTTTTTTAAAAAAGGCGGCAATTTGGCTAGTTCACACGGAGGCCCTGTGTCCCATTGTGGTATCTTAGTAAGAAACTTTTTCCTCGTATGCAATGGTTCCACCCTAATTCCGATTACTATAAATATATGACCCCTGTGGTCCCTGAAACAACCGGTACTTCTAATAAATTTATTAGTGAGACATCTATGATACAGTCCAGACAGAATAGGGATCTTGTAAGGCGGGGCTATGATATAGAAGGTGTTGTACTTACTGATTCTTCCTCCTCCTCATCTAAACAACAATAGATACAACGTGGTAACACGTACGTTCCGAAATGTGTCTAATCATAGAGTGCCCAGTAATTATACCCGTAAGAAACCTAATCGAATTCCTACCAAGACACAAAAAAGAGTCCTGGTCCTGTATCCTTTGAGCCAGACAGAGCATTCTGAATATTTACAAGTGATGATATTTGACCACCTGAGTTCCGTTCCTCTCAACGCCCATTCATCTGTCAAATTCGATACAGTCACCAAGGAGTGAGAATTAATATCCCTTTGCGCAAGAGTTACGTCCAGGGACTACCCGTAGGTTGCGAGTTTATCAGCTACACATCATTTCCCCGGACGCCCTTAAGACCTGTAACCCATATTAAGTTAATGAATATAGTTCAGAAGATATTTCAACCTAATAATGTTGGAGTTAGAAAGGAGGCTATCTAACAGTAGATATTAGATATTCAGTTCCCGGATTCTTCTCTGTATCGATGGGATAGACTGCCTGGAAACCCGTGCAGGTATCGGGCGAAGTAACACGATAGCCGTGTAAAATGTGGGAGTATTTTGTTTGAATCAGTCACAAAAGGATTTTTTAAATTGGAACGACAACAACATTACCATACGATAATTTTAAAGATAAAACGAGTAGTACGAGTGCATTCTCCAAAGTATACTTTCTTTTCTTATATATTTTATATCTATATATTATTTGGCTTGACCTATATTATAAAATAACATTTCAATATTAATAAACTACGGTTTAAACAAAGATATAATAAAACTTGTGTTCTACTTCTTAAAAACTAGGCCTAAAGGTGAAAAACTATTTGTTGAAAGTCACATTAAAACAAAATACAAACAGAAAACATAGATTTTTTTTGTTCTGCTGCTACAACAACTCAAACTAATAGCTACAAATCAGACATGTCGTCGGTGGTCTTGTCATCTATGCTACGAACACATTCATTCATACACACACACATGCAGTCAGTGTTTTCTTGAGTGCAAGTAACAGTGATGCGAAATTAGAATTACAAAGTGCTCCAACGAAATTTTAAAATGTACGTTTTTTGGTGGCTTAATTTGTACTAAGAAGATTTTTTAATCAAATTCAATTATTATGGGTTGTCATAAAAAGTGTATGATGGGATAAGCAGTTTCTGATAATAGAATTGGAGCTATCATCGCAACTATTATTAAAATAATAGGGGAAATCACTCTTCGTTTCAAACTGCCCCTGCAAACCTTGCATATGTTGCAAATCTAGCATAAGTGGTATATTAGTAACACAACAGCAAAATCTAGCATGTGCAACATATATGCAATTTTTGCAGGGGTTTAGTGCAAATGGTCTTGCAAATGCAAAATGTTAGCTTTTATTTTGAAATCCAACAACAAAATACACATGAATGCAATTCTCAATTTTGTTGGCATTACTCTCTGTATCTCTCTCTTTCAATATGGGAAATTAAAACAATAAAGAAAGAGAGAACGAGGGGAAGAATATAAATAAAGATGTTAAGATGTTGCCATATTTTTGTTGTTGTTTTTTGCTTAGTAATCATTGGTTCCCCTATTACAAGGAAAAGTGCGTTCCTTGTAACAATGTTTCCCCACTAGTTAAATTGTGAAGAATAAAATGTATAATCATTTTACTTGACCATTTATTTACCTATTATAAAACTTATCATGTTGAATTTAAAAAGGGAACAATAATAAAATTTTACATTGCAGGAACAAAAAGTATGTACGATTTGTACCAAAATTTGTACCCGTACATCTGTAAATACATACATAATATATGTATATGTGTGGAAGTGCCTTCATGTGTGTGATGAATATTGCATTACGTTCAAATCAAAAGGAGGTGACTTTAAAAAACAAGAAGAAACGATGCTCGAAGCAAGTTTCCTTACTTGCTACCACCTTTTTCATACTTATCTTGCATCGTTTTGCATCCGTATGGCAAGTGCAAGTATGTTACACAAGTATTTTAGGAAGGCGCAGACTAAAAAAAACTAACTGCCGCACATTATGAACCCACCGACGACTGACTGACTAACTGAGAATGACTAGCTTTCTTTGCCAAATTATGCTGCTGACATGTTTTGTACAATTTATGACCGTTGTTGTTTTTGCTCAGCTAAGCACAACAACAACAACAATAATACATAATAATAAAACAAAATATATGCATGCAAGTGAAGCGGTTTGAAGGCATACTGGTGCACTGATTTCTTGAGAATTCTATCATCATACGTTCAATTTCTAGGGCCTAGTAGTAGTAGTAGCTATTGTCAGGATAGCGCAGTTAAACGAAAAAAAATAAAAACAAATCATGTTCATAATATTATGACTTGGTTGGTTGGTGTTCATGTGTTTCAGTGTTTTTCTGATTCTGTTCCAAAGATAGTTGTGGTTGTTGCTGTTATTATGTCTGCATTCAGTCGATACAATACGCGTGTGGGTGTTGACATATTTTTTTTTTTTTCGTTGGTTGCGAAATTTTTTGCGGTTGTTGAGTAGAATAATTTTTATTTGTGGTCGGTTTTCTTATAAGTTTAATGTGCAGTATTTAAAGGAATAACTTGATTAAACAAAAAAATTAGTTTTGCTGAAGGATGTAGAACAGTGTTTGGCACTCATAGCCAACAGGGACCCAATGCAATCATTGTCTTTCCAGCTGTACACAACATTAATGAGAGAAAAGCAGCTAAAGGAAAACAAACAGAATCAGAAAATTCTTTTTAATCTACATTACAGTAGGTTAACTAATGTGGCATGCTTTTTTTTTGCCGAACACTGCGGTAGAAGTTTGCTTAATACATTTGAACATAATCCTCAAAGTTTCCAACTTCACTGCTACATTTTGTAATTGTTTTGTCTTCCAGACTATAACTGAAGATGAAATCATTAAGGGGATTTTAAAGTATGAATTCCTTTAAAGTCCTGTTGTACTAATACAGTTATAGTAAACATATAAATATGTAATTTATATTTACAATGTTCCTATTGTTGTTGTTTTTATGCTTTTTGGAATCCAACCAATCAACATTTTCTATAAAAGAATGTCCCATTTTCTATATGTTAAAACGTACTTTAAACGTAGGTATTTTTTCTCTTTCTTTTTTTATTTAGATTTTATGGTTATAAAGAAATAAAGTGATTTTAAAGCAAACAAAAAATTCAAAATACTTTTAAATTAAAAGATGCTGTTACACAAAGATTTTTTTCACTCGTACAATGTGTCGCCTTTACAGCGCACAGTGCAAAAAAAAACGCAGATTTTAATCTTCACTCATGCTTTTTTACAACGAACGCATGGTGCAGTTTATTTCGTTTTCAGTTTTAATAATAAAAGAAATAATTTTGATGTTGTAGCAGAATACGCTGTAATTGTTGGCAATTTGTCGTTGTCGCCCGCCTGGCATTGTTTACAAGGTGATATGGGACAATATAATAATAACACCAACAACATCAGCAGCAGTTGCAGCAGCAACAACAACAATAGCTTTTATTTACAGATCACCTAACACTGTTTGATCACAAACTTAAATACCTGTGCTAAAATTAACCAAAGTCCGCAAGTTAAGTAGTCAGTTAGACTGACCGACCGACAGACAGACAGACAGCCAGACGTTTACAGAATGCAAACAAAATGAAACTCATGTACTCCATTAAAAGAGGGGAGAAAAAATGCTAATTTTGGTATTTGACCACCACGACGAATGCCAACAATAAAAATAAAATTGCTGCAAAAAACAAACCAAAACAAAACAAAATGCAGAAAATATAATAATCTTCACCAATAATGTCTCCACTGTAATGTAAGTTTGACAGATGAGAATTCATCGTTGTTGTTGTTTGGCTTGACATGTGCCGCTTTTCCAAGAACTCCATATAATGTTTTTAATACCTCTACAATATTACAGTGTCAGTCACAAAAATTAAGACAAATTGGCCACGAAAACAACAAAATAAAAGAAAAATACTTGTATGGTATTGTTGTTAAATCAAAAACGCTTGTAAATTGTCCAATTAAATGGTTTTATTTATAATTTTATAACCTTGGGTGATAAAAACAAAATGTCCTTTCTTTCGTAAGTAATATGTCACAATGTTTTTGTTTGGAAGGCTGACAGCGCGCTATTCACGTCAGGTTGTGAGAATATTACGCTCCTTCTTACATGCATATACAGCAGGGATGGAGAAGCTGATACAATCGTAATTTTGTTTGATACTACATAAATAGTTTATATTCAAAAGTGGCAAAAAATGTTTAGTATTTTATGTAAAACGACAAACGTAGCAAACATATTTTCAATTGAATATTTTGTGTAAAACACAGAAAGCTGCCAACAACGAAACTGTTGTTGGCGTTTTACGCCAACGAATAATAGATCAAAGAAACAAGTTGCATTTTATCCTATAATCTAATACGAAACTGTCGATGGCATAAAACACCAATGCCTTACATGATTGTATTAAGCATTTTTCTGAGTGTCTTTTTGAATGAAACACAGGTTTTTGGATAAAAATTATTTTATTTATCCCTTTTATCCCAAAAAACAAGTAAGAGTGCTATATTCGGCTATGCCGAATCTTATATACCCTTCACCTTTGTTGTGGATGCATTAATTGCCCACTTTCAGCGTATAGCATCCTAAATATATCAAGAAAACTTTTACAAATTTTACATTTAATTACTGACGAACAGATTATATTGTAGAAGTTACAAACGAAATGCAATCTTATATATACCCTTTTCACAAAGGTGAAAGGTATAAAAACAACAACGCCAAACGAAACAAAAAAAAAAAAAAAACAAAATACGCAAAACAATGAAACCAACACAAATCCAAACATATGTTTTGTAGCTTTTTTGTCAAAGCATGTCTGCTTTTACACAGGGCAAGAAGAAAGAAGAGGGGTACATACTTGCTTGTACTGGCAAGTCTCTTCAATTCTCTTTTGTTTTCTCATTTTCACTATGGCGTCTATTAGGTTTTGACATACAAAATTGAACACAGACTTGCTGTGTGTAAACAGACGAGCAAGTTTAAAAGAGAATCGAAGAGACTTGCTTCAAGTAAACTTGCCCTGTGTAAAAGCAAACCATGCAAATAAATTCTCTTTTTATGAAATTTTCAGAGGTTGTCTCGGATTTTTGCTCATATCTCCGTTATTTATAAACGGTTTTGCTGATTTTAAATAGGAAACTTCTCGAAAACATATCTGACAGAATTATTGAAGATTTGGATCCCGAAGATATCTGGGGTGTTCAGAAAATTGATTTCAACAGACAGACGGACATGGCTTAATCAACTCCGCTATCTTTAAGGATTCAGAATATAAAGTATATATATTCTGTTAAAGTATATATTATAGGGTCGGAAAATTATATTGTGGAAATTACAAACGGAATGACAAAATTATATACACCCTTCTCAGGAAGGCGAAGGGTATAATAAGATTTGCCGAGGTCATCAAAATAGGTATTTTTGTGAGATGATTTCATCTTTTGAGTTAAATCTCTTTCCGCAGATACATTTCTTCAGGTATGGAAACAAGTAGTCACTCGGTGCTAAATCCGGAGAATAGGGCGGAAGAGGGAGCATTTCGTAGCCTAATTCATGGAAATTGCGGCAGCCATCTTAAGGAAAGCTTTCTCATACCCAAGTGATCATTCAACATTGATACCACTGAGCCATATGAGTTGACTGTGGCTTCCACAATCTCTAGCACTTTCAATCTCCGATCGGCCAACACCATATCGTGATTTGTTTCGGGTGTAGAGACCTCAACTGGGCATCCAGAACGTTCGGCATCTTTCGTACTTGTACAGCCACAACGAAATTCAGTAATCCACTTTTTTTACAATTGAAATTAATGGTACAGAGTTCTCATAGTATTTATCAAGCTTAGGCTTTATTTGAGTGTTTTTTTTTATCGCAAAAAATAATGCTTAATGAGCAGACGAAATTCACTTTTTTTCAATTCCTCCTCAAGTCACGAGGTAGTCTGCTATCCAATGGCTGTCAAACAAAAATTAAAATTTTGACAGAAGTCAACTTTCAGCTAAGAGCCGGGAAATTCAAAATGTCGCTGACTTGGTATTTTCATTGATTGGTATTTGATTTCAAAAAGCTACAAAGTTTAGCATTCTAATTAATTTTCTTTTTATTCAGTTTGAAAAACTCAAAAAATATGATTTTCATAAAAATTTTTAAAAACAGTTTTTCGTTCTTATATTTGAATCAAGGTGGAAAACTTATGTTGAAATTTTGAGAATTGTTTATCCTTTGAAATTTTAATGTCCATTTAGTAGGACCAGATCAAGAAAAACTGAGTACGCAGTGTTGCAATGTATAGTCTCTACTTTGACGTATACTATGATTTGTCCATGTGTATAAATGACTGTTGCACAGTGATAATGATGGTGAATTTTTTTCGATTCATTAAAGGTATTTGAATATACTTTCAGAAAAAATTCCAATTACAATTATGTTACGAGTTCTTTCTGTAACACTTCTTCACCCAGCCAAACTGATGCAAAATCATCGAATATGAACCTGATAATATTTCAGCAAGAATTTTGTATGATGATAGATCTTGACCGAGTATAATTGCCTTGATTTATTAAAGTTTAAATGTGAGCTTTTTCTTAATTTTTCTCAACTACCTTTTCTTGTTTTTTTTTTTTTTGCCAACTTATATAAAACATTGTCTACACCTAAAAAAGACTTCTAAAAAAAAGCAAATTTCCGTAAATTATCGATTTGTTAAGGCAAACAAAACATTTTATGTTCATTTGGTAAATACCAAAATATATTTACGAGTACTAAATAGCTTTTTTTGTTGTTGCTGTATTCATTTCTTTTTCTTCTACATTTTTCTTGTATTTAACTGGGTCTTGTGACCATGACTTTTGTTAAAATTCGAATTCGCCATTGTATGGATGATACCGCCTTACATTACAATTAGTAACTACACAGCAGGATGTCTTGTGTAGTATGCAAAAGTAACAGAGCATAAAAAAAAATGTGCAAGTTAAAATATAAACCAAAAAGATGATACTCCTAATGCCCTACACAAAACCACTACACACTTAGGTGAGGCAGATGGAAGGAAGTGGGTTTAAATTTGTTGGGCGAAGACTAAAATGCGGTAAAATTGCATAAGAAATATATTGTGATTGGAATTTAATAGATCACTGAATTGAGGTTTTTTAGGGAGGAATTTCCCCAAAAAGTCTAAACATTATAATATCCTACAATATCTAGTCAACCAAGAGTTTTACTGCGCAATAAAATATAGTGACATAAAAATTATACTCCAATATATCGAGAAGTAGACTCATAATTTACTGCTGGCATTTAGCACCTTATTTTGAACATCAATTTATTTCACTATCTTTCTGTGAGAAATTTCCGTGACCTCACAGGGGTCACAATTCCGAATATACGTAGCTTTCTAAATAGATGTTTTTATATATTAAAATTGTTTTTTTTTATTGTAGGGTTCTTTAATAATCGTCTTTGTTTACGGTTTCTTCTTAAGTAAAATACTATTACTTAAATGTGCCGAAAATGGCAATAAAAATCGATTTGGGATTTGTTAAAATACGTATCGTTTTCCAATTTTTTAACTGCATTTAGCTTTTTATACCCATCACCAAAAATATGGGGGGTATATTGATTTTGTCATTCCATTTGTAACACATCGAAATATTGGTCTTACATCCACGAAAGTATATATATTCTGGGTTCTTAGAAAAATCTAAGGCCTAAAGGGAAAAAGCTCTAGGTTGGGTATAGTTACACCAGCTTACTTGGGTTCATGAATTGGTCCCTTTGTGACACCATTAAGGATCATGTGACGGTTACTAAAATCAGGTCCCTCATATGTCGATGTGCGATTCGGTGCCGAACCAACTCGATGCATGAATAATTCCCAATGTCCCTCGATAGATCCCCAAGATCATGCGGAAAACAACTGACAATAAAACAGGGCAAATATAGAGACAATTAAAATCATAACAACTTCTACAGAAGTCATTGGAAGGTAAGATTAATCAATCTCCTTGCATGCACACCAATTAAGCTGTTTGCCAAATATTATATTTTGATCAGAAATATTTGGTAAAGGAATTGTGTCAAACCAAAAACTTTAGAACTAAATGTCCGTCCGTTTAAAAACAATTAAAACACAACAGGGTCTAAACGAGGAGACCTGAAATAGTTATTGCTTATAGATTGTTTATGTATGTGTCCAAACATTGACATAATAGATTGAACCGGTAAAACATGTTAGATCAAAATATATTAAAAACTTTTTTCGTACTTAGTTTAGTTTCCTGTACTTCCACTCGGAGACCATAAGGTCAATTGTGATTCCCTTCAATAGTCCGATAAAAAGAAAAAGTATCCCTTTTTTGACCGGTTCTCCTACTAGCATTCTGAGACTACACCCATCCAACCCAATTACTGTTTTGGTTGCCTTTATATCCAGTTTTGGCCAATTCCAGGATTGGTTGGTGGTGCCTGGGAATCTTTTAAATATTAGCCTGTAGTAGGGAAAAATTGGAGGTCTTACTCCCCATTCCCTAGTACCATGGTCTAGATCTGAGCCATGTCTGGTAAGTTCATCTGCTCATTTCCCTCATTTCTCATTGAGTAGTATACCAATAACTCTTCAAGAGCTCTCCTGCAGTCTTCCACTAACCTAGAATGTATTTAATGACATTTCTGTGGCTTACATATTTTGTTATGAAATAGATGTTTTTAACAAAATGCACAAAAATCGGCGCCCATATTATATTGATGGTGGGTATAAAAGATTCGGCACAGCCGATTATAACACTCTTACTTGTTAATATTTTGAAATATTTTTGTTTTAGATGGTAACACGATGGGTAAATAATTTGATCCCTATCAGCGCCTGTCAATGGAAATATATTTGTAATCGAATTACAATTGAAACGACAAGCGATGAAGTTGGAAATTTACAACACAATTAAACATCAGCAATGAGGGATTAAGCCCAAATTCGTTAACTTCACTAAATTCTATTTTATTTTAATATAATTCATTCATTGATGAATTGATTCATAATGACCCCTTTCACACTAGGCATCTTGGTTGCAAACAAGCAAATCTGTACTCAAATTTGAAAGAAATTGTTCTCCTAAGCCCGACCTTACCTCTGACATCAACAAACACAAAAATTGCTTAGAAGACTTGCGCAACTAATTGCCTAATGTTAAAGGGGTCAATGGAATTAATTCATAAAAAAATTCATTCAACTTTTGAATGATTAAATTTTTGTTAATTCATATCTAATACAAATTGATTGCAAATACATTTTTACTTCATTCAGTTTTGTTTTTTTTTGCTGTTGCTTTCAGTCATTTACAAAATTAATTGAATTTTTTTTAATTATTCAATTTATTTACAATCTATCAAAAGAAGGATAATAAGTAAATTATATAAAGAGTAAAAATAAATAACATTAATTGGTGAACTCCAATGAGAACAAGAACATAGAATCAAATTGACTTAAGCTTTTTGCAATAGATTTGAATTGAAGAAAACAATGCGTACATTTGTTATTGAAAATAACAATATCAATATGTATTTTAATTCGCCTTGTTTTTGACATTTCTTCTACATTCAAACAAAAACAAAATGCCTGTTGTATTTGTTGGCGCGACGCAGTCACCTTGCTAATACGCATTGGAATAATAATTTAATCATTTAATAGATAGATTATATTAAGCTATTTTGTAATGGATTTGAATTAAAGAATTTAATGATTTAATAAGGAAAAGAGAAATGCAAATTATTATCAAAGGATGCATTTACTACATTTTAAGTACTAAGTAATTGTCCTTCGGAATTAATTCGCAATTATTTCTTCAAGAGATTGGTTAAGAGGAAAAACTTAATTTTATTTTTATATTAATTTCATTCAATAGGTTAGTTTAATAACTAAAAACTATTACGAATTATTACAAATAGTTATAAATTTCCATTGAAAATACTGCAAAATCTTGAAATTTGTTTGACATATTGTTTTTTGTACTTTGTTACTAAACAAAGCCAATACCTGGTGCGGATGAAGAAAATCTTTATAGAGAATATAATTTTACAATTTCAATATATCAAAATATTGCGAAATTTGTTTATTTTCCCAAAGCCATTAACCCAGAAATGTAAAATTTAAGATTTATGTTTCAGCACTTATTGATTTAAACAGGGATGCTAATGGAATTCTAGTGCATGATGATATAAAATATGTAAATAAATATAATATAAAATACTGCTCAATAATAATGTACAATACCTAAGTATCATTTATATAACAATCCTGTGTCGCCACGTAAATTATAATGGAATCAAATGTGACCACAATGACGCCTGTCGTCTGGTTTTCTTAGTTTTTTATTTGTTTTTGTGGTTGCAGTCTTTCGGTCAATTGCAATAATTTTACACACACACACACATACATACATAGATTTTGCAGGAGAGATGACGTTTGTCGTTTGTTGTTGTTTTTTATTTTTAAGGTGGCATCTTCAAGTTTGGCAATAAATTTAAAGCTATTCGGGGACATTTCTATAATTATGTTTATTTTTTCTTAATAGGTGCATAATAATCAATTTATATTACAGTTTTTAGACAACTGTGTTTGGATTTGTGTGTGAGTGTATATATGTGAGCTAGGAATGCACTTTACAACTGTAAAAAAACAAAGTAAAACAAAACAAAAAATAATAACGATGATTCACAATATTTTCTACAATATAAAGAAAACATAAACAGAGAAGAGGAAGAGAATGAGAAGAAAAAGATGAGCTCCAACAGCAACAACAATCATAATAATAATAATACGATAGACAACAAACACAACTTTAAAATGATTTGACGTGACAGATTATAAAAGAAAAACTTTTAACACAGCCGCCATCATCATCATCATGTTGTATGTAGGCTTTAAATGTTTACCACTTTTTATTTCCATCATACATAGTTTTATGTATCAAAAGCATAAATAAATGTTAGTTTTTTATTGGTACCTGCCACAATGAATGAGACCTTTTCAAAGAGGCTGGGCCAAAGTAATGACGGAAAAATGAATTAGTTTAGATTAAAAATAAAAACAAAAAGGAGAGAACAAAATTATTCACTTTTCACTTCGTTGATAATTTAGTGATGGTGATAACTTTTAACCATTTAAGTGCGTAAGACGGTTATAATCCTATTATTCACTATTGTGAGCAGACAAAAGTGAATAAAATAAACGCCATGCTTATTTAAATTAGTTGAGCAGGGATGGGGGTCGACGCCATGCTCAACATACCCTTTGTCTTGGATCCTATTGTGGTTAGGTTGGGTTTTAATCAAAAATATGTATGTAAAAATATCAATTTAACGGTTTTAAATGTTAATTAAGGTTTGGTTGGAAATGCTGAAAGCCCACCATAGACATATTACTTCAAAAATAAAGGTTATTATGTCTGGTTCTGTCTCAACTTTTGCTCTTGAATATATATTTTGATATTTTAATTAAACAGAATTCGTGTAATTAACACTTTTCAATAACATTTGCTCACACTAAACTGCAAATATTGTTTGGGCTTTTGAACAACTGTTTTCATTTATATGTATGTTCTGTAGTAACTTTAACTGTGTCTGCTCTGGATACATTTGACAGTTTTACCATGTTAGTGCCAAAGTACAAAAGTTTACAGGTGTTTTTATTTAGGCTAAAATCAAGAACAAGTTTTTGGAATGCAGATTTTATTAGCTTTTGTTTTTTCAAAACTCTAAAACTCAAATACTGTTTTTAACACAAGTAATGACACACAAAACTCCCGGTGTGAATTACTTTCAGAGAAAATGTTAATGATCCGTGATATTTTCTTTAACCCAGCACAGTTATTAATCAAATAAATATTAAAAATTAACTAAGTTTTTTTTTTAAATATTAGAAGTTTATACCACAATTCTTAATCTATCATTAAAACCATATGATTGGAAGTTAAACGAGTTTCTTTCTCATAAAATGATCTTTTTAATGAAAAAGTGATATTTTTGCTAAAGCTTTCGTTGCAAGTGTAAATGCTTTACAACGGATTATTTCCTATTAAATATCGTAGCTAAGAATCCTGCAGAGTGATTTTATTTATTTAAATCAAAAGGTAATTAATTTATATTTTTTTTCTACAATAAACGGAAGGTCAAACCTGACAACGCCGCTGTGCAAACATGATTGAAAATTAAATCCAGTCGCAAGCATACAGACATACAGTTATTATAATAACAGGGGTGGAAAAAGGAAGGCTTACAATGTATAGGCCTTTTAAAAATATTGTTACGAATGTGCAATGACGATTTGAATTCAACGGTCTGTAACGACTGCCTGCAGCATTCATCATGTTTGAAGGCACGTCCATCAGTAGCATGCGGTTGTTGGCATTGTTTGTAAGTATGGCAACACTAAATGTTTGGGCTGCTGGCAGTGACATCGAAGGCTCTGGAATTCGAATGTACTAGTATGTCCGTTAAGAGCATTGTAGAAGATTCCCGATAGATGGCACGTGTATAAATAGTGGCAGAGCTGGCAGTTGAGTTGAGTTGATCATTGTCGCTGTTAGAGTTAACATCAATTGTCGTGTACGTGTATACTTGTACGTTGTACGTCCTCTTTAATAAAGTCTTTGCTTCTAAAAGATCTAATACACATAACTGCTGCTTTCCTTTTGGAGCATAAACAAGAATATACCGGCCAGTTAATACTATTTCGAAGTGACAAAATAAGAAAATTTCCGATCGCGTAATTTCCCGATTTAGCAATGTCAATTTGGCCACCTCGTTGTTGAAGTTTAACGCTGCTGGACTATTTTCTCTGAGTCTATTTAAAAGACCAGGTTTATGTGAAAAAATCACAAGCAACTGATGCTCTCAAAGATTCAATAGAACAAAATGAGAAAATTTTCGATCGCGTAATTTGGAAATGCCAATTGACCGCCTGGTTTTTGTGATTTAACGCCACTGGACTATTTTCTTTCTGGCCATTTAACGGATCAGGATTACATGAACAAACTACAAGCAGCTGGTATTCTGGAAGATGAAATTCGACGCAGCATTGAAAAGATAAGCGGAGCGACGCAGCATTGTGAAAAGAAAGGACGTGTGCCGACATTTGCACGCAATCATATTCTATTATTTATTCTCATATGTGTACTATACATTGGTAGCAATAAAAATTAATTTGTCAAAAGAAAAGTGGACTTTTAAGCGAATTTACTTTCTAAACTTAAATTTACCAACCATGTAGGACAATTTCAATAAGACTTCATATTGAAAACGAGCAATGTAAGGAGAAAAAATAGGCCCAGCTGAAAACTTTTTTTATTTCAAGATTTCTTCCATTCAAACACTTTTAATAATTATTGAAGTTCAAAGCTTTCCAAATTCTAACGGCTCTTCCAATAGGAACTTCCTAACTTTGACATATTATAGAAGCTACATCTGTCAAATAATGGAATTAGGCTTCCTCGATGAGTGAATGGAACATGTATATATCTGTCAAATTGGCTGTCATTTATTTAGTTTGTTTTGACAAACCACCATGGGCGGATATAGCGTTCAACAACACGTGGAAACGATTAAATTGTTTTATCAAAATGGGTGTTCTGTTGATGCAACGTAACGTTAGCTTCGCAAATTTTGCGGCGATGCCCAATTCTGGATGAATGGGTACAAAATGATATCAAAGACTGTTCAATGCATCGCGAAAAAGTCACTGTTTGTTGTGAATTTTGAGCTAGCGGCGTCATCGGTCTATATTTCTTTGAGAACGACGTTGGCCAGGCCATGGCCGACAACGGCTAGCACCATAAGACGGCGCTACGTACCACAATACATTCCAAAAGTTTCAGCTTGGAGTGGATTTTGGGTTTTAAGATTTTTCAAAAATCATTAATAACGTTGTAAATAAGAGTTTAAAAGAGAAAAGTTCCTCAAACTAAAGTTTAATTGAGAAAAAGTGTATATTTCTTATGAATAACTCAAAAAATCTTAAATCTCTAATAACTTTGTTTGAAGAGTTTCATTGGGAAAATACCCTTAATCTGTGATCACTTATATTTCTAAACAAATATCGTTAATAACATAAGTGCATAAGAGTTTATAAGGGAAAATAGGCCTCAATCTGTTATCACTTATATTTGAAATGTGACTTAAAGGCCTTTTATAAGGCCTCTTTAGACATTCTTGACACACCATCGGCATATAAAGTGTAAGTATTCAAAAATATTTTTGTTTTGTTTTCATCTGCATACAACAATATTTAAACAGCGGTGTCTGATGTTTTAAGACAACATCACTTAGTTGTAAGCTCTTCTACTCCCTCTGAGAATTAAAGTTACGTTGAAACGAGAAAATAACCACAAATACGATTGCTTGTCTTCAGCTTAATGTGCGAATGAGTTATATGAAGCCTGGTGATTTTGACTTTTTGTCTAAGTAACTTTTTGCTGCATGGTTGCATTTGTAAAAGAAATTAAATGAGAAAAATCAAATCCAGAAATAGATTCTTTAATAACACATCAGCATCACAAGGATATATAAAATATTAAATAATACAAATCACTGCTAATAAGCTATTAGTTAATTCATCATACATTATTTCATGGCAATAAAGCTGTCCCCACCTACCTACCCCCACCTAACAAAATAGTTATTAATTCATGGACATTATCTTATAACCGGAAAGCATAGAAACATAATGTTGCCTCCGTGACTTCGGAATCATTCCCTTACCCCCATCTAATATTCCAAAGTACAGATCTGTCAGTGTTTAAATTTTGCTACCAAATATTAATAGACATTATTGACTTAAGTAATTCTCAGTTAGTTGATAATTAAGACAGGAATTTAAGCTTGATATTGCGATGTTGTATTGCAAAATTAAATAAAATATTTTAAAGAAGTGAACAAAAAAAGTATAAATAGAAACATAGCCACTATTATTAATGCCCATATTACAAGTACGTTAGTTTGAACTTTCAAAGTTTTGTTTGTGGTCAGGAAAATGGAAAATAAAACTTACTTTAATGCGCATTTTAGTTTATCCATTGTTTTTTTTTTTTTTAATTTATACTCGTACGACTTTTTATTTATTACTTACTTATTATAAAATTTTCTTAAATCAATTGTTACTTTCAAAACAAATCTTTTCACATTTGGCGCTAAGCAATCACTTACTTTTTTGGTGATTCGCACATGAGTGTGAAGTCAAAATGTAAATCTTTATTTAAAATTGTTTATAAAAACCAACCGTACCGAATATTTATTATTGAACAGATGCAAAGCGCGGCATTATTAATGACTAGCAGTTTTAAGTTTATTATTTTTTTTCATTTTTTTTTTTTTAGATATCGTCTAACAAAAATAAAAATAAAATGTTGCCACTCCTTTTTCAGTTGTGCTGGTTGTGTCTTTATCTAAATTCTATATTTCAATATTTGCTACAGGTGCCTGTTTTCATTTTTATATTTTATCAGCTCGCAAATATTTGAACTGATATTTAAAAATATGTTTATATTTATTTAAATTATTTATTATGATTAGAGCTGTGTGGTGTGTTGTCGCCCTGAAATTTATTATTATGTTTCAAAAACTTTGAGTTGCTTCTTTAAGTTTTGCAGCACTGCAACTTAATCGCTTAATGCATGATCATTTTCAATGATTTGAAAATTTGTTAAAATTAGCAATAATTTTTTGTAGATTTATACAAAAATTAGCAATGCTTTAATCACTCAATTAATTTAAATAAAATCCGGCATGTTAAAGGCTAAAAGAAAAATGTGTTAAATGATTTTGGTCCGCTGGAGCCATGATTATAACACTAGTTAACAAAAATTTTTCAATTCAAGGTATTTATTTCTAAAGCTAATGTCTCATGTGGGAAATTTGTTGTGAATTAAGAATACCATCAAAAAAGCATCCTTTACAAAAGCAAGTATCTTCAATTTAAAAAAGTAGTAGTTTAACTACTATTTTAAAAATGTCAAAATTTTATTAAAAAACAGCAAATTATTAAACATTAAGCTGTGAAATGTTTAGTAAATGCGATTTAAAAAGTTTTTATACCGCTTTAAAAAAGTAGTTTTTTAGCAATATTTTAAAAATTAGCTTTTTGAAAAAGGTGCTTTTTACGGAATTTTAGTTTGAATTAAGAATAGGTTAAAAAGAATTAACCTTTTCAAATGCAAGTGATTTAGAGTCTTTTTACTTCATATTAAATAAAGTAGTATTTTCACTACTATTTTACATATGTCTACATTTTATTAAAAAATTGTTTTAAAAAAGTAGTTTTTTAGTACTATTTTGAAAAATGTACTTTTTACGGAATTTTAGCTTGAATTAAGAATAGGTTAAAAAGAAGTAAATAAGTGATTAAGAGTATTTTTACTTCAATTTAAAAAAGTAGTATTTTCACTACTATTTGTATGTCTAAATTTTATTAAAAAATTTTAGTTTGAATTAAGAATACGTTAAGAAGAAGTAAATAAGTGATTTAGTGTATTTTTACTTCAATTTAAAATAGTAGTATTTTCGCTACTATTCTACATATGTCACCATTTTATTAAAAAAACAGTAAATTATTAAACATTAAGCTGTAAAATGTTTAATAAATACGATTTAGCAAGTTTTTACATCGCTTTAAAAAAGTAGTTTTTTAGTACTATTTTAAAAAACAGCTTTTTGATAAAGGTACTTTTTACGGAATTTTTGTTTGAATTAAGAATAGGTTAAAAATAAGTAAATAAGTGATTTAGTGTATTTAAACTTCAATTTAAAAAAGTAGTATTTTCCCTACTATTTTACATATGTCACCATTTTATTAAAAAAACAGTAATTTATTAAACATTAAGATGTAAAATGTTTAATAAATGCGATTTAGCAAGTTTTTATATCGCTTTAAAAAAGTAGTTTTTTAGTACTATTTTAAAAAGTAGCTTTTTGATAAAGGTACTATTACGAAATTTTAGTTTTAATTAAGAATAGGTTAAAAAGAAGTGATTTAGTGTATTTTTACTTCAATTTAAAAAAGTAGTATTTTCACTACTAATTTACACATGTCTAAATATTATAAAAAAACGGCAAATTATTAAACCTTAAGCTGTAAAATGTTTATTTAATGCGATTTGGCAAGTTTTTATGTCGCTTTAAAAAAGTAGTTTTTTAGTACTATTTTAAAAAGGAGCTTTTTCAAAAGGGTACTTTTTACGGAATTTTAGTTTGAAAAGAAGTTTAGGTTAAAAATAAGTAAATAAGTGATTTAGAGTATTTTTACTTCAATTTAAAATAGTAGTATTTTCAATACTATTTTACACATGTCTAAATTTTATAAAAAAAACGGCAAATTATTAAACCTTAAGCTGTAAAATGTTTAGTAAATGCGATTTAAAAAGATTTTATATTGCTTTAAAAGGTTAGTTTTTTAGCACTATTTTAAAAATTAGCTTTTTGAAAAAGATACTTTTTACGGAATTTTAGTTTGAATTAGGAATAGGTTAAAAATAAGTAACACTTTTAAATGCAAGTGATTTAGTGTATTTTTACTTTAATTTAAAAAAGTAGTAGTTTTACTACTATTTTAAAAATTTCTAAATTTTATTAAAAAATACCAAATTAAGAAAGTCTCAATGTGTGATGATCGATTTCATAAAAAAAAACTTACAAAATCGTCAAGGATTAATAACTTTGTAAATATGTGTTTAATTGAGAAATGGGCCTCAATGATCACAATTGACAAAGGGACTCTATCTGTGATCACTCACATTTTTGACCAAAAATCGATTTTTGAAAAACTCCAAAATTATAAATTTTATTAACTTTATATTAAATAGACGTTTAAAGGAAAAAGAGCCTCATGCGATCACTTGTATTTCTGACCAAACATGTATATTTTACTGGAAAAAGTAAAATAATCTTATATCGATGAAAAGGACCTCAATCTGTGATTACTTATATTTCTGACTAAAAATTGGACTTTCAAAAAGAAATCTTAAATTGTAAAAACTGTTTAATTGAGAAAAGGTACTAAATTTGTGATCGCACATATTTCTGAACAAAAATCTATTTTTCACAAGAAAATTTAAAAAAGTAATAAATCGTTAATAACACTGCAAATAAGTGTTTAATTGAAAAAATTTAATTTCTTCAATTTCGATATTTGACAGGAAAAAGTTAATAAATCTTTTTGTTAAAAAGCGTTTATTGGAGAAAAGGTCCTCTATCTGTGATCACTTATATTTCTGACTAAAAATCGGTATTTCAAGAAGGACCAAAGATATTTTAAATTGTAATTGATTTTCTAAAAACTGCTTAATTGAGAAAAGGAACTAAATTTATGATCGCACAAATTTTTGCAGAAAAAACGTCTTTCACATGAAAGTTTCAAAAAGACTTAAATCGTTAATAACTCTTTAAATAAGTGTTTAATTAAAAAAATTTCCTCGAATGCAGATTACTTATATTTCTGACCAAAAACCGATCAAATATAGAAGTGAGTGATCTTAAATTCTTAATAACTTTGAAATAAATGTTTAATTGAGAAAAGGAGTTCAAGCTAACCGATCTTTCATGTCAAAAAAATCTTAAATCTTTAAAAGTTCAATCTGTGATCACTTACATTCAGGCCCAAAATCGATCATTTATAAATCATATATGAAAAACTCAATAATTCTTAAATCGTTATTAACTTTTCAATTAAGCTTTTAATTGAGAAAATTACCTCAATCTGTGATCACTTATATTTCTAAAGAAACATCGATTATTGATCGTTTAATTGGTAAAAGGTCTATAATCACTGATCGCTAATAATTTTTTTCTGCCAAAATGTGTAAAATTTTGTATAAAACAAAAAATCTGTTGTCTAGTGTTATTAGATTTTAGCTAAGATTTTTTTCTTTGAAAATTTAACAGAAAAAAAACTCAACACGTTTTTAATAATCAATCAACAAGAAAATGTTTTAACACATTTTTGATATTAATATGCCATAAAATATGGCAAAATAGAAATGTAATCGTTTAGCACTAATATAATTTTATATTTGGATTAAACATTTAAATACATATACATTAAATAATGCTTAGTTAGACATTGTAATGAAAAATGTTCAATTCTATTTTCAAAAAAGATCAGTGTTCTACTTAAAGAAATCTTGGATTTATTAAAAATAAAGATAAACTTACAGAAAATAAACGATTTTAGGGTTAGTTTAAACTTCTTTTAACCTTTAAATAAACTTAAACTACGATTTGAAAATATTTCCTTTAATAAGTTAAACAAATTACTGCAACACGCTAAGATTGTAATCAAAGTTTAACGGGACATTTCTTAATTTAATTAACAAATTTACACAAACAATTGAAATTTTTTTCCACAGCTTAAACAAAGTTTAAATGTAAAATAAACTACAATTAATGGAAAATGGAATGATTGTGTGTATGAATGAACCTTTATCAGTTAAAGTTAAAGGGTAAAACCACGAAAATAAAGAAAAAAAATAAGTTTTTATCTTAGATTTCAATTAACGTTAAGGTCAGCATTCAGACACCTTTAAAACAAACATCAGCACAACACCACTGTCTGTCTGTCTGTTTGTCTCATATACAAATGTTTTAAACACTGTGGCTCGCGATGAACTATATATATATAGAGTAGGTAGGTTATGTTGTAGAAGGAGAAAAGAAAGAATATTCATTCGTTGGTATCATGAGAAATATTTTAATTAAAATTCCCCAAAATATACAGTAAACCAACCCAGTATCTGATGCGAAAAAATACACTTTTCAACAGAAATAAGAATAAACAAATAAACGGAGTACCACCGTAGTAACTTAAATAACTAAAACTCAAACAAACAAATAAAAAAAATAAGTGGGCGTTGAAGGAAAAAAAAAAACAAAAAACTAAAAACCAAAAAACTTGCAATAAGAAACCCACAAAAAAAATATCCCCAAAGAAACCAAAAATTTTAACTCTACTTTATTATCAGCATGAGCGCGAAAAAAGTGTGACGCTGAAGCAGCTCCAAGGAAGTTCAACTTGAACGCATTTGCTTTACAAAAAATTAAAAAAAGAAACACATCACGGTCTAAGTGGGAGCACTAACTCATTTTTTCCCAATTTTTTTATTTTTTTTTTTTTGGCAACGAAATGAAATAAAACAAAATTAAACCAAAAGTTTTATCTTTGTGCTAATTAGTAAGTGAATGAATGAATTTTTGGTTTTAAATTGTAGTTGTGAATTAAAATTTCTAAGAATTCAATCATTCATAGCAATTCCATTAACTAACATTATTTCATGCTGGACTTTTTTAACATTTTTTTCTAAAGAAATTTTACAATTTTATTTTTTATTACCAAGAAATTCTAAACAAAATTTAAAAAATATATTTACAAATTAAAGTGAGTTAAAAGTTAATAACAAAAAAAAAAAAAACAGTAAAGAAAATATTTACATTTAAGGGTTAAGTTGTTGCCTATGGTTTTAAAGGGTTTCTTAATCCCGTCAGCAGAGTGTTGCTTGCACGCTGCATACAGCTGTCATCGCTGCTCAATATTTCATAAATCAAACATGTCTTTTAACTAGTAGACTTTCACTTCATACTCCAACATGACTGATGATGACAACAATATTTTTTTGTTTTTTTCTTTTTTTAGAAGCTCTCAACTCCAACAAATTGTATGTCATACCTGTATTAATTTATGATCTATTAACAATTGTTAATGTGTTTGAGCCTGTGTGTGTGCGTTTGTGTAAGGTTAATTATATGTAATGAATTTATGTTTTTTTCAATTTAAACATTTATTTATATTATATTTTCCATAAAGTTTTCTCGTTAGTTCTATATTTGAATAAGCAAATTAAACATAATAAACGCATGCTTTGGCCATTTTTAATTATTTTGCTGAGCTTTGTTAAATTATGTTTAATATTAATGAAATTTAACATAAAAATATATTTATGTTGTAAATAAAAACACTTTCTTACATACATCCATATATATCTATATACAATGTAAATGTTACATAGGTGTATTCTCGGCAGTTTTGAATGAAACAATGGATCTTTTTCTGTTACAGAAATTGAGGATCATTTGTCAATTAAACGCTTATTTGCAAACTCTTTATTGATTTAAGTAAGTTTGAGTTTTTCATTTAAAACTTCGATTTTTTATCAGAAATATAAGTGAAAAGTTATTCCACATTAAGGCTCTTTTCTCCTTTAAACTTTTATTTACAAAGTTATTAAATATTTAAGATTTTTTAGTTCTTCCAACAAAAAAATTGGTTTTTAAGCAGTAAGATCGCATATTTAGGAACTTTATTTCATAATTTTTAAGTTTTCCTGGTAAAAAATACATTTTTTGTCAGAAATATAAGTGATCTTGTCTATCATTTCAACGCTTATTTACAAATTTAACAACTATTTAGGATATTATGAGTTTTTCATGTAAAAGATCGGTTTTTTATCAGAAATATGAGTGATAGATAATTGAGGCACATTTCTCAATTATCCTTTTATTTATAAAGTTAGCAATAATTTTAGATTTTTTGAGTTCTTCCAACAAAAAAATTGATTTTTGGTCAGAAAGATCTCATATTTACTCCCTTTATTTAAAAAGTTTTAAGTTTTCCTGGTGGAAGATACATTTTTGGTCAGAAATATAAGTGATCTTGTTTATCATTTATACGCTTATTTGCAAATTTAGCAACTATATAAGATTTTTGAGTTTTTCATGCCAAATACCAATTTTTGATCAGAAATATGATCAATTAACCTTTTATTTAAAAAGTTATTAAAGATTTAAGATTTTGCGGTTTTCATACAAGAAAATAAATGATTTTTGTTCAGAAATTTTCTCCTTTAAACTTTTATTTATAGTTATTAATGATTTAAGATTTTTGAGTTTTTCCTACAAAAAAATTGAGTTTTGGTCAGAAAGATCTCTTATTTACGCCCTTTATTTAAAAAGTTTTAAGTTTTCCTGTTGAAAGATACAATTTTGGTCAGAAATATAAGTGATCTTGTCTATAATGCTTATTTGCAAATTAAACAGTTAAGTATATACTATTTTTTAATTATTAATGCAAAGACCGATTTTTGATCAGATATATGAGTGATCAAAAATTGAAGCAAATTTCTCAATTAACATTTTATTTATAATGTTATTAAAAATTTTAGATTTTTGGAGATTTTCTAAAAAAAAAAAAAAAATGATTTTTTAGCAGAAAGATCGCATATTTAGCGCCTTTATTTAAACATTTTTGAGTTTTTCTGGTGAAAGATAAATTTTTGGTCAGAAATAAAAGTGATCTTGTCTATCATTTCAACGCTTATTTGCAAATTTAACAACTAAATAAGATTTTTTAGTTTTTCATGCCAAAGACCGATTTTTGATCAGAAATATGAGTGATAGATAATTGAGGCAATTTCCCAATTAACCTTTTATTTATAAAAATATTAATATTTTTAGATTTTTTGAGTTTTTTTTTAAAAAAAAAAAATATTTTTAAGCAGAAAGATCGCATATTTAGGGCCTTTGTTTAAAAAGTTTTAAGTTTTCGTGGTGAAAGATACATTTTTGGTCAGAAATATCAGTGATGTTGTATATCATTTCAACTTTTATTTACAAATGTATTAACTATTTACGATATTATGAGTTTTTCATGCGAAACATCAATTTTTGATCAGAAATATGAATGATCGATAATTGAGGCAAATTTCTAAATTAACCTTTTATTTACAAAGTTATTAAAGATTTAAAATTTTTGAGTTTTTCATACAAAACAAAGTTATTTATTCAGAAATGAAAGTGATTACAGATTGAGAATTTTTTTAAAAATTTCTTATTAAAACCTATTTTTTTGTGAGAAATATGGGTGATCACAGTTTGAGGTCCAATTAAATGTATATTTACAAAGTTGTTAAGATTTGAAGATCGATTTTTGGTCAGAAATATAAGTGATCACAGATTGGTGCCCTCGTATTTGCATAGTTATTAATGATAAGATTTTTAATGTTTTTAATGTGGAAGATAGATTTTTGGGTAGAAATATAACTGATCGATGATTTTATGCATAATTAATTTCATATAAAAACACGATATTTGGTTAGAAATATAAGTGATCGCATATACAAAGTTATTCATAATTAAAGATTTTTTCTGTTTTTCGTGTGAAAGATCAGTTTTTGGTCAGAAATATATCAGATCAGTTTTTGGTCAGAATGTTATTAGCAAATTCAAATTTGTTGAGTTTTTTTGCAGAGCCCTCCCTTTTCCCATTTAATCTACTCAAAGTTATTAAAAATTTTAGAGTATTTTGAGTTCTTCAGGTGAAATATCGGTTTTTGCTCAGAAACGATTTAAGATTTTTTGAGATTTTTAAGTAAAATATCAGTTTTGTAAGTGATCACAGATTGAGGATCTTTTTTCATTTAAAGTTATTAATGATTTTAAATTTGTTGAGTATGTATTTCGTGTTGAAAGATTACATTAGGTTAGAAGTGATCTCCGTTTGAGGCGATTTTGTCATTTAAAAGTTAATGTTATTATGGATTAAAGAGGTTTCTAGATTTTCTTGTGGAAGAACCATTTTTGGTCGAAATTATAACTGATTAATAGTCTCATATCTGAATTAAACGCTTATTTACAGAGTTCTTACCGATTTAAAATTTTTTGAGTTCTTTACATGAAAGTTTGTGGCACTTTTCTCTATTTAATGCTTATTTACAAAACTATTAACGATTTAAGTTTTTTGCCTTATTCTAACAAAATTAGGATTTTTGTCTAAAAATATAAGTGATCACTGATCGAGGACCTTTTCTCTGTCAAACGCATATTTACAAAGCTATTAACGATTTAAGATATTTGAGTTTTTCAAACAAAAAAATCGGTCAGAAATATGAGTGATAATACATTGCGGCTCCTTAAATGATTTTTTACAACGTTATTATTGATTTTAAATATTTTGAGTTTTTTATGTGAAAGATCGATTTTTGGTGAGTAAAATAAGTGATCACAAATTGAGGTCCTTTTCTATATATAACGCTTGTTTACAATGTTGTTAAGTATTTAAGATTTTTTGTGTTTTTCACGTGAAAGATAGATTTTTGGTTTTTTTTTTTTTTTAAACAATTATTTACAAAGTTATTAACAATTTATAATTTTTTAAGTTTTTTTTTGTTTTAAGTTTTTTTGTTTGTTTTAGATTTTTGGTTATAAATATGAGTTATTACATATCGAGGCACTTTCTTAATTAATCAAAAAATATGTTGAAAATTGATATTTGTTCAGAAATATAAGTAAATGATCACAGATTGCGACCCTTTTCCCAAATTAAAGCTTATTTTCAAAGTTATTAAAAATGTAGGATTTTTTGAGTTTTTCATGGGAAAGATCGTAATATGAGTGATCACATATTGAGGTAATTTTGTCAGTAAAAAAAATTTAAGATGTTTGAGTCAGAAATATTAGTGATCACATAATGAGACCATTTTCTCAATTAAATGCTTGCTTACAAAATAATTATTGATTTAAGATCTTTCGCCGATAAATTGATATTTTATATACAGAATCATTTCATAGAGATATGAACATGCGGAACTTCATAAGTCCTTTATTAATTCAATTCACCAGTTTGCAATATTTCTATTAAATAATTAAAAAAAATAATCTGAAATTGTTTATTATAATTTGTACATATAAGTAAAAAGATTAAATCTGAGAACAAAATACTCGATACTATAATCAGATTTATTACTTGTAATTAAATATTTTTAAAGCGATTTATCTACGATTAACACATGTAAACTTTAAAACATCTACTTAAGTTGTTGTAAGCTATAAATTAAGTGACAAAACAATAGATAATTTTTGTTATATAGAATTTTCCTGTATACAGTGTGTTAAATAAGTGTTAAAACAAAAAGGTGATAAAGGTGATGTTTAGATAATTTGAGGTAAAAATTATTGAGAAGAAAGTAAGACAATTCCACTGAATATTTATTGAATTCATTCTAAAATTATTAGTTCAAGAAGAAGTATAATAATCACAAGCTATTCCTAGTTTTCCAATACTTCTTTGAAACACTTTAAACAGCTTCCATAAAGTGGTTTAAGAAGTATTATTAACAAAATCCCTCATAATAAGCTTTAAGTGTTTTATAACCACCACAAATAGTGTAAATTTTTAGCATTAAATTTAAATACGTATTTTCCAGCTTAAAACAATCCACAATAAATGCGATTAGAAATGTTGATCTCTGAGAAACGTGAGAACTTGGCAAAAATGTTTATTATAAACAAATCATTTACAAGTTTATCTTTTAATTATTCATACTCTACACACTCTTTAATCGTTTCATTATTATTATTGTTAATTTTTGTATAGTGTTTTGTTATTATGACATTTCTTGCTCTTTAGCTGTTCATTAGAGGGTTAAACGAAAATAAAATAACAGTAAAACTGTTTATAGAGAAAATAACAGGGAAACTTCAACTTATAAAATCTATTTATGTTTATAAATATCAATAATTATTAGGCTTCTCTGGGGAGATTTTGTGATTAGGAATTATATTATTAGAGAAAAAACAGTTTTGTTTGGTTTGTTTCCTATTTCACAAATTCTTAGTGGAATTTAATAATAATAATAGTAGTAGTACAAAACAATACAACAAACTAACACACAAACATATTTTTACTACCAACCAACCAACTCACAAATACTACAACAACAACCACTCTATTGACTGAATTGATTGTTTTTGTTTTTACACATATTTACGATTATTTGAAATGATGTTTTGAGTGTGTTTGTTGTTGTTGTAACGAGGAAAATGTTCGTAAACGAACGAACGAACAAACGAAGATACAACAAAACGAACGAACGAACGTTGGTTACTGGCTGGCTGTCTGGCTGGCTGGATGTGGATGGTTGTTTGTTTGACTGGCTCGCATACAGTTGGTCGTAACGTTGGCCGTGAGTTTAGTTCTGTCTGAAACATCAATGAGTCTTGAGCAGTTGTTAATTTAGTTTTGTAGCAACATTCGTCGCGTTGAGAACGTTCGAACGCCTAAAAAAATTATTAATTAATTCATTCATTATTAAATAGACTGCCCTGTGCCAGCCAGCCTAAATGTAATATTTATTTTTGGTGGCACAATTTATTAAACAAATAAAAATTTATTTTATCTCAAATAAAAAAAAAAAAAATATAGTTTTTTGTTTTAATAATACACAAAGAAAAAAAAATAGAGTTTAAGGCAAGAAAAATATTTATTTAATAAAAAAAAAAATTCAAAAAACAGCCTTAAGACTTAAGTGATTGATGTTTGTTTTTATAAATTATTTGTGTAACTGCTTAAAATCAATTGCAGATGAATTAAAATTTAAATAAATTTCGAAAATTCTTTAAGTAAATAATTAAATATTGATTTTGTTTTAAAAATCAGCATAAAGAAAAAAAACGTTAAATGAAAATTAAATTTTATGTTAAAGCGTAAACCAAGAATGTCTGCAAAAAGTTTAAAATTATAATAAAAATAACTTAAATATAAATTGAAAAAATAATAAAATTTAAACAAAAGTCTAAATAAAGAATTTTTCTAAAAAAAAAAAATCAACGAAAATAAAACATAATTACAAAACAAAAAAAAGCTTAAAGAAAGAAAAATAAATCTAACCGTTATTCTACTACTACATACAACCACTACAAATACAATTTATAAACAAAAATAAACATAAAAAGTTTTAAAATTGCTGCCATAGAAAATTTTTTTTTATAAGAAAAAATCAAAGCAAACGCCAGCTAAAAAAACAAAAGTTTTAACAAATCGTTACAAATCGATGATAGTATCGATAACATAACATATTACAACAAAAGCTACAATACAAAAAAAAGCCAATTTAGTATTTTCTTTTTTACAAAGAATAAAAAAAAGATAAAACAACAACTATTGGATATTTTGGATACTCTATTTTCAATTTTCTTTCATTGTTGTCGTTGCTTGCACACAGTTATAAAATCAAACTCACACAGTTACACTCGCCAGCTTACAACACACACACTAACACACACTAGTCAATGATTTTATCTCGTGATTACACTGAAATCTATGTGGGATTATAAACTCAACCCTTAAATCTGGGGGATACAATGAGGCCAGAAGTATACGATGTAAGTACCCTATTATATGCATAGTTTTTTATTTTTTTCATACAGATTTTCTTTATTTTTTATTTTAAATTTTCCTTACATGTGCGATGTGTTGTGTGCCTATCATACGACAACCAGCCACAATTATTTATTAGATTTTTTTAAGAGCTTTTTTTTCACATGCTTAAAAAAAAGGCACAGACTGTTTGAAACAAAAAAAAACTGTAAATGTGATGATAGTGTAAACACACAAAATCATTAAGTACCATAGAAATATACAACAACAACAACAAAACATTCACTGCTGTTCAAAAGTCATAGAGACAAAAACAGATTGCTTGCTTTAAGGACTGAGCGACCGACCATCCGACCGTCTGAACACTTTAAAATGTGTTTGTGCTTTTTTTTCCATTTTGTTCACATTTTCTGAATAATGTGAAACAAGGTTTAATTATTTATAATTTTTTTTTTGTTTTAATTAAATTTCTTTTTTAAATATTATTATAGAAATGAACATAGAATATACATTTGAAAAATGTTGTGCTTTTTTCAAAGTACATACAGTAGAATGAGCATTATAGGGTTATAGAATTGAAACAGATTTGATTGTTTATGGGAAACAAGAAAAAATTTATTAAAAATACTTTAAAAAAACCTTTCAATTCATCACAGCATCGTTTTTCACTTCATTAAAAGAATTTTATAAATTTCAAAGGAAATTTTTGACATCAAAAATATATGAAAAAATAAAAAAAAAATTGTGTGATTTATTTAAATCAAATTTGGACAATCCTTCGTTTAGAAGTTTGTCAATTTTATAAAAACAGACTGTTTGATAATATTTCCATAAAAAAAATCAAACAAATTTGTAAAAGCAATGTAAATAAGTGATTTTTCAGAATAAGGGGACTATTAATTACTGCTTCGCAATTAAAACATTACAGGAATATTTTTCTTTTATGTCTTGGAATCACAAGATTTTTTTACATTTTAATGTCGATTTTCAGATTTTCATTTGTTTTACAAGGTTTCTAACTTGAATCACTCACATCTATTTAATTTAATGTCAGATTTTATTGATCTAAAAAACATTTTATAGATCTGATGTCATCTTAAAATACATTAAAAGAAGTATTTAATTTATCTATACATATAAAAATGAAATGGTCCATGTATGTAATGTCATCACGTGAGAACCAGTGGAGCGATTTGGATGATTTTTTTTTATTCGATTTGAAATGTTCAGGAGATGGTTCGTAAAGAAAAAAAAATTCAAAAATTCGGATATTAAAATTTTTAATATAATACCTCCTTTTCACTTCTCATTTTCTTAATAAGAGACATTTTTTGGAGAAACTTGAAGAACTAACATTAGTAAATAGATAACGGGCGAAGCCGGTGCGGTCAACTAGTAGTTTCATTAAATTGTTTATTAACTAAACAGTTTTAAAAAATTTAACGCTTTTCTGTTTTATTTAAATACTAAATGAAGTAGATCCAACGTTGTTGGTCCTAAGTAATAATAAATTTACTCTGTTTTGTTATCGTGTCATTTATTTAAAGGAAATACTACATTTATAAAGTCCCACAAAACCTGGGAGGCTGAAATCAAACTAAATCTAATATCAATATTGTACCTAAGCTGAAACAAACCGAAGCATGTTTCAGCTAGGTGCCCCACAGCACCTCCCGCTTTACACGATGGACTTTTCTTAATTCTTGATTGGAAAGTTATTCTTTTAAGAAAACTGTTATTTATGAAAGTGTTAAAAAAGGTTAAATTTTGCTGATTTAAACTCGATTTTTGGCCCAATCCGAAATCAATTATATAGTCTCTAAAAATGTCTCTTTACATCTCTTCAAATGCTTTAGCGGTGCTAGAGATCTCTTTAGCGGTGCTAGAGATCTTTAGTTCATATTTATGTGATTCGGGTTTTTTTTAATTTTCTAACTAAATTTCTTAGAAAGACATTATTATCCGCATATTTTCTTCAAATTTCTAGACAATTGTTTTAGCGATTCGGATGTAATTAAAGAAGATCTTAAACCATAGCGCCATATATCGGACAATAGGTGTGAAACACTTCTCATGTTCCATAGAAGTTCTAAAACGAAGCCGATTAAACCACAGTCCACTTATAGCTGTCGCCGACTTATTTTGAAAGAAATTTGACGCTGCTAAAGTAGATAGATAATTTCGTTTGAATTTCTTAGCCACCTATACTAGCTAACCTGATTATTCTTTCAAATTGTCCTAATTATTCAGTTCAATGAATTGTTTCAAACATTTTTCAACACAATTAGTTTAAAGTTTTATAATATCAGAGAGGTTCTCTCCACATATTTCTAAACAATCGTGTTTTAGCGACTCAAAACTTTAAACTATCGGTCAAAAGGTGGTAAACACACCTAACGATTCATTGAGGTTCTAGAAAGATGTTCATAGAATGAAGCCCATATACTTAAAGGCGGCTAATAGCAGACGCCGTATTATTTTGAAGTTCAAAAGCCGCTACTATGACAGTTAGTTTGAATCATGATTTCGAGCTCACTAGTGGTGTTTAAAGAATGAAAATAATTTGTTTAAACAATTCTAAATTTGTGAAATCAATACAGAAAATATGATAACCCTGAGTTTTCTTTAAAATTTACCTAAATATTCAGTTCGCTGAATTGTTCTTTCTTTTTTTTTACCACAATTTAAACAGTTTATAATTTCATTAGTTCTCTTATATTTTAAAGATTCAAAACATAGATCGGAAGCTGTGCTGTCAAAGACCTAACTCAGTTGTCAAAAACCTAAGTGGTGAGAATGTATTAGTAAAAGAAACTATGTGAAAACAAGAACAACACTTGTGTGTGTAACTTTTTTAAGTTATTTTTTTGTTTGAGTTAGTTTTTAGTTTCCGCTCTATATATATTTTATCCATAGAGAAATACTCATAGAGCGGAAACTATAAAAAATCTCAAACAAAAAAATTACTCAAAATAATCACATGTACGAGTGTTGTTTTTGTTTTCACATAGTTTTTTTTTTACTAATACATTCTTACCACTTAGGTTTTTGACAACTGAGTTAGGTCTTTGACAGGAGAGCTTCCGCTCTATGTATATTTTATGATTCAAAATATGTTTAAATTATATTTAAATTTTGGGCTTCAAACGTTTGAAAAAATCTGTATTCAAAATTCTTTAGTTTCAAAACATTTTGTTTTTGAAAATAAGGTACTTTAAAATGTTTTCAAAAAGGAACTGCCAAATGCACTAAAATCTTGATACATAATTGTGAAATGTCAGCAATTCATTCCAGAAAACCACTTCCAACTAAATCAAATTCTTTAGCTTCATTCAAAGGATTTTTTTTTTTTAAATAGAATTCATTCATTGTGGAATTTATTAATAAAAAATTCATTCAATATTTGAATTATTTAATTTTCTTAATTCAAATCTAATAAAATTTGAATGAAATTTTTTTTTTGACTCATTCAATTTGTTCTTTTCATTTATAAAATTATATATACAGCCCAGTTATGAATAATAATTTCCCGTGAGTTTTATCCCTTTTCCCATTGTTCCTATCTAAATTCAATGGAAAAAAAACTCCAGGGGAACAAACTCCCGGGAAATTTTTTTATTCATAATTGGGCTAATAGACTATTTGTAATAGATTTGAGTTGAACAGAAATTTAATTATTCAATACATTTTTAAAGTTATTTTGTAATGGATTTGAATTAAAGAAAATTTGAATGATGCAATAAGTAATTAATTCTATAAAGAATTAATGCTCAAAGGAATGTATTCTATACGTTTGAACTTTGAAGTAATAAGGAATTAAGCCTATGAATTAATTCATAATAAATTGTTTAATGGGAGGGTTAAGATATACAATTTTGATGATATAACCTTGAATGATTGAACCTTAAATCAACTTGATAAATGTTATTTCTTCAATTATTTTTATTATGATTTATGTTAGTCTAGACGTTAATAACAAAATAGTTTAATAACATTATAAATAATACGAATTCAATACTTAACCTGAATAATTAATGGCAAAAACCTGAGTTTTTATTAATTTAAATGTTAGGCCACACAACATTTGGCCAGTTTTTTTTTAAACTAATAATTAATAATTCTTAGTAAACGATTTTGCAATTCAAAGAAATTATGATCGTGTAAAATATGACTTTTTCAAAACTCAAAAACCAAAAAAAAGAAAAAAAAAAATCGTGCTTAAACTGGTTAATAAATAAAATATTCATTGAGAAAATCATGACATTTGTATGCTTACATATGATTATGTGTACATACATATGTATGTATGAATGATGATTATGATTATGATGGTGTCAGGAGAAAAAGGATTGAAACGTATGAGACTAATGAAGAGAAGAACTAAATAACAAAACAAATATATCCCTACAATTGAATATGATAATGGGAACCCTAACAAACACAATAATGAGCAAATAGTAAGTAAGTACGTGAACGTGTGTAACAATGACATAAACATAAACAGCAACAACACACATCAGAGCAACATTAACATGAACAACAACAATAACATAAACCTACTAAGCACAAACATACTTACTTACACTTATAGTTTAGTACATACTCTCATAATGTATACAAACAGGGCATTCTCACTTACTCGTGCAAACCTACATACATCCATACATACATTCGTATTGCATATTTTTTTGCTGTAAAAATTACTCGGCTTGTTTAGGTTTGTATGTATGTTTTGTTGTATAGTGGTGAATAGGTGAGAGGCCGGTGTTAATGAGTGTGTGTGAGTGTGTGTGTAGGTTTATATGCAACCCCTGTTTCGCCTTTTTTTTTGCGTTATTTTGTATTATTTTTAATGTGTTTTGTGTGAATTTGTTGTTGTTTTGCCTTTATTATTGTAATTTTCCATGTACCCCGTAATAGCTAAAGACCAAGAAATACCTGAGCTCACAAAACCATTAGAATATGTATGAGTTGGATATGTATGAATATTGTGCTTGTTGTATGACATGAAATAAATCAATTGCTTTACCCCCTTGCCAGAAGAAGAAAACAAAACAGGCCTTTGCCTTTGGTGAAGAAAATTCCAGCTACTATGTATTAGTTTGAGGGGTCTAACGAACATGACAGACTGTCATGTAAAAATATGCTTTCTATTCTAAACTAATGTTCTATATTGCTTTGTTTTGTTTTCATTTTATAGAATAACTGCATAAATAAATAATGTGTACAGGGTGTTGTACACTATTATTAATAATAATAATAATAATAATTGTAATAAACAAGTAAAAGCCTATGCAAGCTCAACACCCAAGTGTTGAAACACATAAAAAAACAATTGAAAATGTCTTGCAAACTTGCTTAGATAGTTACTGATTAATACATATTTTCAGTCATGATTTTAAGCCGTTATTAAGTGGCCCACTAAAATTGTTTGTTTTGTGAAAATAGAATTTGAAATTTGTGGAATGTTTGGGTAGTTAGATGTTATCTCAAAAATTTAAAACACCTGCCATAGTGCTTTCCGGAGCTATGAAAATATTTATGATAAAGCAATGCTGTTCATGGTGGGGGGCAAAGTCTAAAACAACTCGTGCAAATTGTTGAAATGTTTTATAAATTATGGGAAGAATAATAAAAATTCTAAGGGTCTGAGTCAGCAACACGATTTTAACATTTTTATAAGAAAATCACTCAGTTTTCTCTAAAATTTTGAGAGCTTTTCATGCTTTCAATTAAGAAGATTAATTATTTTTCTTAACCTTACCCTGTTAATGTTATCTGTTTATGAAATTACTTATTTTAATTATAATAATTTCTTTTAGGTTTTTATTTTTATTTTTTTCTTAGTAAAATATATTTGGGCCAAGTTTATAAAAATGATATCATTTGGGCTTAATTGCTTAACTACAGTAAGAATGTTGATTTCTAGTCATATATATATATATATATATATGACGTAAAGACCTGCATGCTAGCAGGTCATGATATTTGTGGCGTAAGTAATTAAACGCTGACGTTCCTTAAGTCAGATACTTGCTTGTATTTTTTTACCACAATTAAATACTTCATAGACATTGTATGCATAAATTGTATGTATGTTCACAATCTAAACTATGCAAGTGTATGTATTTGTGTCATTTTATATTATGAATTTATATTATTTTGTTGTTTTTGTTTGGGGGGTATATTCCAGTTGAAAAATACTTTTGTAGTGTCTGCAATAATTCTATTAAAATGCCGACGTAATCAAACACCAAGAAATGAAAACGAAACAAAATATCAATCCATGACATTTTATTAGGTTTTAAATTCATAAAACAAAAAAAAAACAAAAAAATAAAACATATTTCAGATAACAACTCATACAATCACTCACTTACTAGCCTTACTAACTGCCATATGATTTTATTAAATGAAAATTCTTTAACACTAAAAAACATGTGTACTACACTGCACTAGTTAATGTACCACAACTATAGGTATAATAGGGTAATTCAAAGTTGTTTACTTACACTTTAGCTATGTTCTATAAAGTCTTTTACAAGTTGCTGTGCAGTACCCTAATAGGTTTTTATGGCTTTATATTCAATTGAATTATAATGATGAGGCATAATAATAAATGCTTTAAAATAATAAATTTAATTTAGCAGCAGCAGCAGCAGCCGCCATCAACTCATTTGTTGAATCATTTAGTATATTTGTGGTTACGTTACTTCTTACTATCGCTGTATTTTTGTTCATTTTCTAGATGATTTATTTAAAAACATTAAATGGCTTGACCAAATTTAGACCTCCATTTAACCTTTTGAAATAAAAAAACAAAAAATTTGAGAAAAAACAAAATAAATCATATCAAGCGAATAAATAAAATGTAAGTTAGTAAGAGTGTGTGTAAGAATTATTAAACTCATTTTTTTTTGGGTTTTCAGTCTGAAAACATCTGGTATTCGTGCACTTGGCACAATTCTTAGAATTATTTAGCATAATTGAGCGGTATTTGATTACAAATTTAATCAGAAAGTCTTTAATTTAATAAACATATTAAGAGTGATTACATATTTTAGTAAAGAAACCAAACAAATGTTTTAAGTTCTTAGCTTTTATTTATAATCAAATTTTTATTTTCTTAAAATTTTTTATTATACCCTTCACCTTCGTGAGAAGGGTATATATAAATTTGTCATTCCGTTTGTAATTTCCACAATATAATTTTCCGACCCTATAAAGTATATATATTCTGGATCCTTATAGATAGCGGAGTCGATTAAGCCATGTCCGTCTGTCTGTCTGTCCGTCCGTCCGTCCGTCTGTCTGTCTGTCTGTTGAAATCAATTTTCTGAAGACCCCAGATATCTTTGGGATCCAAATCTTCAATAATTCTGTCAGACATGCTTTCGAGAAGTTTGCTATTTAAAATCAGCAAAATCGGTCCACAAATGGCTGAGATATAAGGAAAAAACCAGGACAACCTCGATTTTTTACCTATTTTTTGACCTATATCTGGATTACTAAGTCATTAATATAGACAATATGGATATCAAATGATAGATATTTCAGAGACCTTTGCAACGACGTATATAAGACTATAGTAAGTTGGACCTACAATGGGTCAAAATCGGGAAAAATTTTGAACCAGATTTTTTTTTCACCAAAAGTTTTTTTCGCTAAATATTAAAAAAAAAAAAAATTTAAATTTAAAAAAAAAAAAAATTTAAATTTAAAAAAAATTTTACATAAAAACTTAAAAAAAAAAATTCGAAAAATATTTTTTTTTCCAAAAAATGAAAAAAAACAACTGGAAAAAAAATTTGTTTACCTAACATTACCTAAAAATTTTTATTTTGAAGTATAGTTTGGTGAAGGGTATATAAGATTCGGCCCAGCCGAATATATCTCTCTTACTTGTTTTTCTTAAAAAACTTTGAAATTTTTGTAAAACAAAATACAAGATATGAATGAACTAGTTACATGTAATAATCACATAAATTAGCCGTTCTCAGTAAAAACGGTATGTGCATTTAGTTATAGTTTTCTATAAATCGACTTTTGAACAATCGAACATTCGACTTTTTGCTGAATATGGTGGAAAAGTCAAAATTGTCTGAAAAAAGGTCACTCATTCAATTCCATTAATCAAAAAAACACAAAAACTTGATTAACCGAAAAAAGTCATAAAGTCGATTTTTTCCATAAAATTAAAAAATGCATTTTTCTTAAAATGTGATTCGAGAACTCATTAAAATATAGAAACTTATATGTAGGGAATGTAATAATGATTTTTAGAAACCATTATTAGTAAAAACGGAAAACGAACCATCGAACAATCGACTTTTTTTTGCCGAAAAAGTTAAAATTGACTCTTTGGTCTAAAAAAAGTGAGTCAATCGATTAAGTTATCCCAAAAAGACGAAAACTCGACTGACTCACAAAAAGTCGAATAGATGATTTTTTTTTTTTAAATTAAAAAAATATATTTTTCTCAGATAAAAATCGAAAAGTCTATTAAAATAAATAACTAGTTACATTTAATGACAGAATGTGAACAATAGACTTTATGCTAAAAAGAAGCTGTAAAAGAAGATAGCTCTTTGGTCGGAAAAAAAATCACTCAATCGATTATGTCATTTAAAAAAAAATCGATTTTTTCCCATAAAATTAAAAAATTATTTTTTCTTAAAATTGGATTAAAATTCAAAAAGTTATTAAAATAAAGTAACTATTTGCATAAGGACCGTAATAATAATTGGAATGTAAACAATCGACTTTTTACTGAAAGCGTCGAAAAGTCGTAATTGACTCTTTAGTAGGAAAAAAGTCACTCCATCGATTATGCAAAAAGTCATAAGGTCGATTTTTTCCATAAAATTAAAAAAATATATATATATTTTTCTCAGCAAACATGTATTTTTTAGATTAAAATAGAAAAAACAGTCGAAAAGTCGTTTAAAAAAATGTAACAAGTTACATGTAATGACTATAATATTGACTTACATAATCAGTATTAGTAAAAACGGAATGTAAACAATCGTTTTTTTGCTGAAAATTCAAAAATTTCTATTTACAAGACAAAAAGTTGACTAACTTAAAAAAGTCGTAAATTCGATTTTTTCCACTATATTAAAAAAAAAATTATTTTTCTCCTCAAAAAGTCTAACAAACAAGTATTTTTTACATTAAAATAGGATAAAAAAATCGAAAAGTCAATTAAAAAAGAGACGAAAAGACAACTTTTCATAAATTAGCAAAAGTCTTAAAGTATCAGCTAATAATGTAGTATGTATCAGCTTATAAATAAGTAATTACTAGACTACTTCTGAGTAATGCAAAAGTAGTAGATATTCACTAATTATAAAAACAGTACCAAGTTTCTAATGAAAACCTTGGATAAATAAAAACAAATCAATACTTTTCATAAATACTTTAATAATAATTTCAAAAGTAGTTTCCAATTGCAATATTCGAATGCTAGATTCCTTGACATTTTTGTTTACATTTGCAACAGTGTTGTGCATTAGCAAGTTCATTACATTATATTAAGTTTAACACTTACAGAGCTTTTAATAGAAAAATTTAAATAAATATTTAGGTTACGCATGCGTTGCACATACATACATATACCTAACTACTTGCATACACATTTAATCATCTGGCTGACCTAGGCGTAAGTAATGCCTGCCAGTTAGTGAGTGAGTGAACGAATGAACGAACGAGCAAACACATGCAGAATGATCTTCGCAAGCGCATGATCATGATGATCTTTGCAAGTACAGACAACATTCATCAAATGCATTTTCAGTGTGTGAACAGCTCATGAAAGAAAAACTAACTAAACTAGCTGTTGGTTGGTGAAGATGCTTAGAAAAAGAAAAACGTCTGTCTGCCTGTACTAAAGTAACGAACGACAAACTAATCAATAAACATGGTATTAAATGAAAACACTAATAATAAGTAAATTATGAGTATTCATGATCGTTGTAATGGGAAATACATAGTTAGAAATAGAAGAAGAAAACAAATCTCTAAAGATGCTGAGCTGCTGTTGCTGCTGCTGTTGATGATGATGGAGATGATGAGCAGCATTACGAACTACTTGTTCATGTGCATCAGGCATGGGTTATTGTTGTTTAGGGCCACACCCACTGAAGTAAATATGTTTTCAAAAAGGTGAAAATATTTTCAGCAATATTTCATAAGAAAAAAAAGTAGTGGTAAACTGATGTATGTATGTAAAGTACATATACATGTACGCGTTACACCGTGCAGTTGTTGTCCGTTTGTTGTAATATTTGTAGATTTATTAGAACTGTGTAAATAAATGTAGACATACTTACTACGTAAAGAAAACAAAAAACTTAAAAGTGTATAGACAGACTGCCAGACAGACGGACAGTGTGTACACTCATAGAAAGTACATGGTTAGTTATTATATTTACAGCTTTACATGTCTTTTTTATTTATTTTTTTTGATATGTTATGTTTCTATAGTCTATTGTTAACTTGGCCTAATTGCTGTATTGCTTGGGTTTTGGGAATGTTAAAAAATAGAAAGAAAAAAATTTAATTTAGTTTAAAGAGGTTTAAAATAATTTCTATATTGAATTATTTTGAAACTGAATAGATGATAAATAATTTTGTTTAACATTTTTTTTTTTTGGAAATTTTCAAAATCCTTTCAAATTATTTCAAATTGCAAAAATAATGCAATAACTCAGTTTTGTTTGAAAAATATTAATTTTTTAGTTTAAAATAGTATTTTAAAGTGTTTTGCAAAAATTTCGAATTTTCGAAAATGTTGTAAAATGAAAATACAATATCAAAATTAGTTAATTCTAGCTAATTTTAACTTCAAAATTTTGAATTTGTTTTAAAAAAAGTCTCACTCCTCAGCTAAGGATAGATTTTCAAGAGGTTTTGAAAAAATAAGAACTTAACTTCGAATTTTTTAATTTTATTTCGAATTCCTGATGGTGATGTAAAACTTAAGCACAAGTTGTAAGAAAATCAAAATTACCTTATTTCAAAACTTTTCCAAATTATTGCATTCAAATTTCGAAAATGTTTGAATAATTCGGTTTGGTTTAAAAAATCTTAACATTTTTGGCTAAGAAATTATTTTGAATTTTCGAACTTAAGTTTGAATTTTCGAAAAAAGTTACAAAATTTCCATTTAAAATTTAGCATTGGAATTTGGAATATGTGGGAAGATTTGAATTGGTTTCAAAAGTCTTAATTTTTTAAGTTTAAGGCAGAATTTTAGGGTGTTTTGTACAAATTCTAACTTAATTTCGAATTTTCAAAAATTATGAAAAACAATAATACAAAATGGGAAATAATCAAAATTAGTTAATTCTATTAATTCTATACTCTTATTCCATAAAAATCTTTATACGAATTTTGAAAAACTTCGAATAATACCGATTTCGAAATTGAGTCTCTTTAAAAAGTATTCTAGGCCGTTTTTAAACATTTCAAACTTAATTTCGAATTTTCGAAAAAATTTAAATTTAGCCTTTATCGAAAAATTTTGGAATAATTCGGTTTTGTTAAAAAAATCTTAATTATTTAGGCCTAAAAAGTATTTTGCGAAAATTCGAACATAATTTCGAATTTTCGAACTTAACTTCGAATTTTCGAAAATATTGTAAAACGTAAATACATAAGCCAAAGTGCTTAATTCCGGGATTTTTAATATCAAATTCAAAAAATCTGTATTCGAATTTCAAAATAGTTGGATTAAATTGGTATTTTAAAGTATTTTACAAAAAAGTGAATTTTCGAATTTAACTTCGAATTTTCAAAAATTCGCATTTTCGAACTTCGAATTTTCGAAAATATTGTAAAACGTAAATACATAGCCAAATTGCTTAATTCTGAAATTTTTAATCTTTTTTTCAAAAAATCTATATTCGAATTTTTAAAATATTTTACGAAAATTCAAATTTTCGAATTTAACTTCGAATTTTCGAAAATATTGCAAAACGTAAATTCATAAGTTAAATTGCTCAATTCCAGGATTATTAATATTTTTCTTTCTTAAAATTTGTATTCGAATTTAAAAAAATTTGGATTAATTCGGGTTTCCTATAAAAATCTTCGAATATGTTGAACAATTCCGATTTTTTTAGAAATTTGAATTCTGTTGATTTCACTAAAATTTTTACTTAATGTTGAATTTTCGAACTTAATTTCGAATTTTCAAATTCGTGGTAAAATATGGTATAAAATTCAAATTAGGCAAAATTACTTAATTTAATTTTTTTTCTAAAAAAACTCTCAAGAACTACTTCGATTTTCATAATCATGGGAATAATACAGATTTATATTTCAAATATGCTCGTAATTTCAACAAATAGATATCTATTAGTGCCTAGTTGCTTATGAAGTAAAAATATTTGGTAATGTTTACCCATAGATATTGATTTGAGATAAATTTCAAGTTACCTATTTAATATCCTAGATATATTTTTGTTGAAACTAGCGACATAATTAAGGGTTTTATACATATTTGAACTTTATAACGAATTATAGACGTTTAAAGATAGTAATTTTAAAATATATGTTGAAACAATACAGGGAATAGATAAACTAAATTTTAAATGTTGCTGTTTTTTTATTTTGGAATTCATGTTAATTTATTAACGTTTTAGACACGTTTCAGTCTCTAAACTCTACATTTATCACTTTATGTTTTCTGGCCATAACAACAACAACAACAAACAAAAATTTGACATTGAGGCGATATTGATTGATGTGAAAATCCCCGATATCTCTAAAACGGCCTTAAAATATTAAACGCTACAACGCCAGCCACAACAAGTGCAATAAATTTTCTTAAGTATTTAGTTAATTTATTATATTATTAATTTATATATTTATATATTTTTACTAAATATAAGCAGTAATTTTAAGTTTAGTTTTCAAGCTATATATATATATAAAAAATAGACACAAAAATAAGATTTCATTTTATTTTATTTGATAATACAAAGTTCAAGTGGTTTTTTTTTTCTGATTTTCCGCCGTCAACGTAAACAAAACAAAACTTGACGAAGGAAAAAAAAAATTCCTCAAATCAAGTTGTAGTTAGTTTTTTTTTTTATAATTTTTTATTATTACGCGTAAGTTAAGTGAATGAATGAAAAAAAATTAAAAAAAAATCAACTAATGAAGAAGAACTGGTAGCAGATAAAAAATAAATAATAATGCTTTGCAAATAAAAGTTATAATAATTAGTTAATTTACAACCGCACAAATTGTGTTTTCCACACATTTAAGAGTTGGTTTTATTTGATTAAATATTATTATTTATGTTTTTATTTATTTATGTATTTTGTCCATTTGTTTGTTTATTACATAGTTTATTTTATTATGTTCATTTAATGGAGGTGCTTTTGCTGGGTTAAATTGCTTGTTACTTATACGTACATACATGCTACAATACACTATACTACTGTACAGTGTGTACACTACACTACTAAGGCACCATTTGTTTATACATACATAAGTATGTGTGTGAGACAATCAATACACACCGAGAGAATAGAATAAAATTAAATTATTGAACTCCACTAAATGAACATGTGAATTTTCTTGTATAAATTTGTTTTTAGCGTAAAGAATTTTAATTAATTTTACTTTATTTTTTCTCTGTTTTTATTATTAGTTATGGCTGTTGTTATTGTTCGTCTTTATTATTTTAAATTAAAACAAAACTTTACTATATTTATATACAATAATTGTTATCTTATCGTATTTATAGTAGAGTCGAGTAGAGTATAATAGAGTATAGTAAAGTACTAGAAACGTACTTTTACTATTGTATTGTATTTTACTATATGTATGTACATACTCACTCGTACAATGTCTGTAACGCCATAATGGGATTTATAAGTAAGTAAGTAGAACTGGGCATTTGAACACATGTTGGGTAAGGGCATTTTGCTTGTGACCGGCCACCTAGGGCCGCTGGCTTTATTATTATGTTAAACCATGTAAAGCTTTTAGCTTAAACTTCCTCATAAACTTCCTCAATATTGCTTAAAGTGGTTAAAATGACCAAAAATAACTTGACCATTAAATTTGAATAAAAATAGTCATAGATATAAAAATACATACATTCTTATAATAAAAACAGTTAAATGCAAACAAAAGAAAAACATCTGTTGCGATAAAATGGTTATTTGTTATTAAAAAACCAAACAAACAAAAAATAAAAACCAAAAATTATGGGCAGACATAAAAATATTGCTGCGCCATATTAGAAAAAGCCTTTAAAAGTTTTATTATAAGACCTTTTTGGGTTATTTTAAAAGGTTAAAGACAATGGTAAAATTTATTGTTAATTAAAAAGAACTAAGGTTTGGTTAGGTTTAATTGGCAATAAATAGCTCACTTGGGTTCAAGCCTAGGTGCCCTTGTAATAAATTCCTCGTGTCTCCAGATATTCTCTTGTTCTAAAACCACACAGAGAGATCTTCAGTTGTCTCCTGTTCGATGTTTCGATGTTTTATAATATGTTTGAGAAAATTTATAGAATCACAGATTTATATCCTGTTTCACAATATCGAATGAAAGATTTCGTTCGCATTCTAAGCGAAAGAAAACTAATTTCGGTTTCCCTAACTTCATATGTATTAGCATGAATAAGTTTTCTATTCAGGCTATGAATTTTCTTCAAAATATTCAGTTTTGAACTTTAAAAGTATAACAAATTTACATTATAAAGAATTACAAAATATTGAAAATAGCTCAATTTTGGATAAGTTCGAATATTCAAAAATTTTGCTTAAATTAAGAATAACATGGATAATTTAAGAAAAACAGAAAAAAATATTAGTTTGAGCCATTTTGAAAAAGTTTGAATTTTCGAAATTTGGCTAAACATTAAGAACAACCTAGAAAACTTAAAAACTTTGATTTCAAATTGATTTTCAAAATTTCTTAAACTAAAAAAAAAAACATTTAAATTACAATAAAAATTTAAAATTTTTGTTTAAAAAATTTTTTTTTTTGAAAATTTCAACAAAATCAAAAATTTTAAATTTTAAAAATTGAAATTTAAAAATTTTTATTTTTAAAATTTTTTTTTGTAGAAAATTTCAACATAATCACAAATTTACTTTGAAATTTTTGAAAATTATTCAGTTTCGTATTTAGAAAATATAAAAATGATCGTAATTTTTATAATAAACTTCCATAGAATATTGATTTAAGCTATTTTTAAACATAATAATATCTATATAAAAATTTTAAAATTATAAAAATTTGAAAATTTAAAAATAATTTCGAATTTTTTTTATTTTTGAATTTTCAAAATTTTATAATTTTCAAATTTTTATATAGATATCAAATTATGTTCAAAAATGCCTTAAATCAATATTCTATGGAAGTTTATTATAAAAAATACGAACATTTTTATATTTTCTAAATACGAAACTGAATAATTTTTAAAATTTTTATAATTTTTTTTTTTAATTTGTCTTCAAAATAAAATTTTAACGTTTTAGTTAATATTTTAAAAAAAAATTTCGAATTTATTTTGAAATTTAAAAATTTTTATATTTTCAAATTTTTTTTTAGAAAATTTCAACAAATTTACTTTGAAATTTTTCAAAATTATTCAGTTTCGTATTTAGAAAATATTAAATTGTTTGTATTTTTTATAATAAACTTCTATAGAATATTGATTTAAGCTATTTTTGAACATAATTTGATATCTATATAAAAATTTGAAAATTCAAAAATAATTTCGATTTTTTTAAATTTGTCTTCAAAATAAAATTTTTTACAATAAAAATTTAAAATTTTTATTTTTAAAATTTTTTTTTTTTAAAATTTCAACATAATCAAAAATTTACTTTGAAATTTTTTAAATTTTGTCTTCAAAAAAAATTTTAACGTTTAATAAGATTAATAATGTTTTAAAAAAATTTTCGAATTTATTTTGAAATTTAAAATTTTTTATTTTTTAAAATTTTGTTGTCGAAAATTTCAACATAATCACAAATTTACTTTTAAATTTTTCATAATTATTCAGTTTCATATTTAGAAAATATAAAAATGTATTTTTTATAATAAACTTCCATAGAATATTGATTTAAGCTATTTTTAAACATAATTTGATATCTATTTTTATTTTTATAAAAATTTGATAATTCAAAAATAATTTCGAATTTTTTAAATTTGACTTCAAAAAAAAAAAAAAAATGTTAACGTTTTATTAGATTAATAATTTTTTAAAAACGAACAGTCTAAATTCTACATTATTCGTACTCGCTTTACAACAAAAATTCTAAAACTTCAATTTTTTTTTAATAATCAACAATATTAATAGGATATCAAAAACTTAAATTTATTTCGAAATTTTTTAAAAATCCTAGTATTGAAAATATGAAAAAAATAAAATTCGAACTATATTTCGAAATTTCAAAAATTTGCTATAATGAAGAAAAATAAAGAACCCTTCAAAATTTTGCTTTGCAAACCCAAGAAAAATAGAGAAAAATTCAAAATTTTGATTTCCAAACCCACAAATTTATAAAAATTAATCAAATTTCTTATACAAATCTTATAAACAGTAGTTGTTTGAACATACATATTTAAAAAATTCCATAATTATTTTGATATTTCACAATTTTTTTGAAAATTAAAACAAAAACAAAGTTTGTTATTTAAAATTTTTAATTCCTAATTTATTTTGAAATTTTTTAAAAATTTTCATTTTCGAATTTTGAAAATAGGAGAAAATTATAAAAAAATTTTGAATTTATTTTGAAATTTCTTCAAAAATTTCAGTTTGAGAAATATAAAGAAAATCCGAGAGAACATAAAAATTTTGATTTCGAATTCAACATATTTATGGAGATAGTAACTTTAGCACATGACAATTGATTAAAGCAATTTTTTTAAATATCGAAAATAATTTTGAATTTTCTAAAAATTCATAAATTTTTCATTAAATTTTTTTATCTCCATATTAAAACAAAATATAGCAAACAATTGAGTAACATTTTTTTTTTTTTTAAATTCTAAAATAATTTCGAATTTTCAAAATTTCTGAAAACAATAAAACTATAAATAAATTTTGAAAATTTGAAAAAAATATAATTTTTTATTAAATTATTCTATTTTAATAATAAACCGGCATAAAATATTGATTTGAAATTTTTAATTTTCGAACTTAATTTCGAATTTTCGAAATTTAGCAAAAAAAATATAGAAAAACTAAGAAAACTTAAATATTTTGTCTTCAAAGTTCACAAATTTAAGGTAATTTTTCTATTTTAAATTTCGAACTTAATTTCGAATTTTCGAAATTGGGCTAAAAATTAAAAAAAAAACATAGAATGCTTAGGGTTTAAAATAAAATGGATTTATTTATGAATTTTCAATGTTAAGTTTACGAAATTCCTTTAAAAGAAATACTAATTAAAATGTTTGTTAATTTTAATTCAAATTTATTTTAATTTAAATTAAAAATAAAATCTTGAAAGGATATTAAAGGACTTTAAAACCATTCCAACTTCTTGTAAATGATATTTGTACTTGCAATTATTTATTTGCTTAAATAAATCACTATTTTCCTTTTTAACTATTAAAGAATTTTATTAAAAATATTTTGATAATAACAAACAAGCAACCCAAATGATTATTGATGTGAACAGTTTTCCATCACTGGTTTTTGTTAAACAATTTTAACTGATGGTAATTGAATGAGTTTATTTTGTTGTTGTTATTGTTGTTGTTAAGATTGAGTGCTTGCTGACAATGTCAAAATTTATTTAAAATATTAAATGATATGTTTAGTAGTTATTTGTTAATATAAAATTAAAAATATGTAAGGAATTTCACAGATACATATGTATGTACGTCGTTAGACTATGTTGTTGCTTTTCTTTCTTTAATACTGAGGCTAGAAAGTAGGCATGAAAATAAAAATTCTATTTACGAGTAAAGGTATGCGGCATGGCGTAGATAAGATTATTTCGAAAACGAAATATTATCTGTCGAAAAGAAAAAAATTAAAACGACATTTTTGTAAGCAATCATTTCCGTTCCGTTTATGCTACACATTTAGACACATGTACATATTTATATAAACGAGTATCAGCATAAATTTTGCTGATACAGGACAAAGTCTTTTTTAATTTAAATTCATGGAAAACTTTCTTCGCACACGTTATACATTATAGCCACCACTGTCCACTGACAATTGAGTGACAGTTTAAGATTTTTGTATGGATGGCTATAAAAATTGTTGGGAAAACACACAAACAGCAAAATATTATAAATTATTTGCGCTATTTAGTATGTTTGAAAGCCAGCACATTTGTTTATTTCAAATTTAAATATTTTAATAACACAATATATATGTTAATGATTAAAAAGTTTGTTTGTTTCTGCATTCCTTATTTTTTTATTTTGCCGCTACATTTTCAATAGACAATGATGACATATTTTCGATGATTTATTGCAAAACAACGTAATTCCCCATTTGAAAATAATTTTTGAAAAAAAATAAGAATTTATGATTTCATTTTACGTTTAAGGCATTTAAATTCTTTCAGTGCAGCAACAAGGTTTTAAACTAAAAGTAGCAAACGAGCAAGCGAGCATTAACTTGAAATGAAATCTTAGAAAATAAATAAATAAAAATAACTATATTGAGTTTCACACATTGGGTGACAATCAACTTTGCTTTTGAGCTTGCAACGGTTATAATTGCCAACACGTGAATGACAGAATGACAGACTGACTCCTTTTCCACATGAGGTATTATTTGTTGGTTGTGTTGGGGTGGTGATTCTTTCCAGTGGCACTTTCTTTTTTTTTGCAGGCAGATTGTTAGCAATAAATGTATCTTGTTAAAAACACTTTCAATAAGGGTTGCTTAATGTAATCAATCATTCATTCATTCATTAAATCGGCTTAAATATAAATGTTATATTTACATTGCACTTTTTGTTGTTGTTGTTGCTGTTATTGCTATATTATTAAGTGAAATAATTTTAGCCCATAAATATGCGCCCTTCGGCTGAACTACCTCATAAAAACAGAGGAACAAAAAAAAAAACTGATTTTAAATCGATTTTATTTAAGGCGATTTTAAGCAGGCGGCAACGTTAAGCGATCATGTTCAAATGGAACTTACCTTTTAGGCTTTATTTTCGTAAATCTGAAAAGTAACAAAATGAAAGTATTATAATTATTATTAGGTACACATAATTCTTTAAATCTACAAAAATGTGAAAAAGGGTTGATTTGAGAACAATTTTTTGTTTAGGTTTTTATAATAATTTAACTAACTGGCTGAATTATACATTATTTGTACTCGCTTTACAACAGAAATTCTAAAACTACAAATTTTTTTTAATAGGAAATCAAAATCTTAAATTTATTTCGAAAGTTTTTAAAAATCCTAGTATTGAAAATATGAGAAAAATATAATTTTTACAATAAAATGCCATACAACTTTGATTTTTGGATAAGTTCGAAATTCCGAACTTAATTTCGAAAATTCTAATTTAATTTCGAAATTTCAAAAATTAGCTATAATGAAGAAAAATAAAGAAAACATCAAAATTTTGCTTTGCAAACTCAAGAAAAATTCAAAATTTTGATTTCCAAACCCACAAATTTATAAAAATTAATAAAAATCGTATAAACAGTATTTGTTTGAACATATGTTTTTAAAAAATTCCATCATTATTTTGAAATTTCACAATTTTTTTGAAAATTAAAACAAATAAGCTATTCAATTTGCTTATTTGCAAATTTATTTTGAAATTTTTTCAAAATTTTCATTTTCGAATTTTAAAAATAGTAGAAAAATTATAATTTTTATGATAAATTATAGTGTTTTTATGAAAAAATATTGATTTAAGCTATTTTTGGATAAGTTTGAATTTTCGAACTTAATTTCGAAATTTAGCTAAAAATTAAGAAAATCCAAAAAAACTTTAACATTTTGATTTCGAATCTCTGAGATGTATGAAAATTACTCTATTAGGTTTGAATTTTCTAATTTATTTGGAAATTAAAAAAAAATATTTTTGACAAATTCTCGTGTTTTTATGAAAACATATTGATTTGAGCTATTTTTGGATAAGTTTGAATTTTCGAACTTAATTTCGAATTTTAGAAACATAAATATTTTGATTTCGAATTTCACAGATGTATGAAAATTACTCTATTAAGGTTCGAATTTATTTGGAAATTAAAAAAAAAAATTACTATGAAATTTTTTCAAAATTTTTGTTTTCGAATTTTGAAAATATGAGAAAAATATATATAATATTTATGAAAAATTCTCATGTTTTTATGAAAACGTATTGATTTGAGCTATTTTTGGATAAGTTTGTATTTTCGAACTTAATTTCGAATTTTAGAAACATAAATATTTTGATTTCGAATCTCACAGATGTATGAAAATTACTCTATTAAGGTTCGAATTTATTTGGAAATTAAAAAAAAAAATTTACTATGAAATTTTTTCAAAATTTTTATTTTCGAATTTTGAAAATATGAGAAAAATATATATAATATTTATGAAAAATTCTCATGTTTTTATGAAAACATATTGATTTCAGCTATTTTTGGATAAGTTCGAATTTTCGAATTTAATTTCGAATTTTCGAAACATAAATATTTTGATTTCGAATCTCATAAATGTATGAAAATTACCGTATTTTTGCTAAGAACTCTTAAAAGTAACTTTTTTTGGAATTTACGAAATAAGCTACGAATTTTCGAATTTATTTCGTAATTACAAAAAATCCATAAGATTTTAATGTTTTGGAGATAAGTAATTTCTGAAAATTTATTTTAAAATTTTTTGGAAATCCTTAGTTTCGAACTTTGAAAATAAATAAAAAAAAAAACATTTTTATAATAAACTGGCTAAAAATATTAATTCGAGCAATTTTTGGTTATGTTCGAATTTGTTCAATAGTTTGCGAAAATTATTAAATTTACTTAGAATTGTTATAAAAATTGTTTTTTTGTATTTTTTAAAATCAAGCATAATTTTGAATCATCAAAATTTCTTTGAACACTAAAAAAAATTCAGATATAGAAATAAAATTTTAACGTGTTTTAGTTTTAAAATGTTTTTGAGAAAATTTCATAAAAAATTCAAATTTATTTTGAAATTTCTTCAAAATTTTCAATTTCGAATTTTGAAAATATGAGAAAAATATATATTTTTTTAAAAAATTCTTATATTTTTGTAATAAACTGGTATAAAGTATTGATTTGAGTCACATTTGCTTAAGTTCAAATTTTCGAACTTAATTTCGAATTTTTGAAAGTTTGCTAAAAATGAAAAAAAATTAAGAAAATTAAAAAAAATTAAACAAAATTATGAAATTTAAAAACAATTGATTTTAGCATTTTTCAAACTTCATTTCGAATTTCCAAAATATTAATTTTAATACAATTTTAATATTATTTTAGTTTTTGGAACATATTTCTAATTTGTTTTGAAATATGTTAAAAATTTGCAGTTGGGAATGTTAAAAATATGAGAAAAATATAACTTTTGTAAAAAATTTTATTAATTTTTATAATAAACTGTCATAAAATGTTAGATTTTAATAAGTTGAATTTTTGAACTAAAAATTAATGCAATTTTTATTATAATCGTGCATTAAGAAGTTTGTTAAGACATTTTGTGAATAAGTTTGAATTGAATTTTTGTGATCAATTTAAATTTTCGAAATTTTGCTAAAATTAAAGAAATCCATAGAAACCTCTAAAATAAATAAAGAATTTACTATAAAGCCATTTTTAAAATAAGTACACAAGTAATATAAACCACTAAATATATTAATTTGTATCCTTTTGACATTTTAATTCAAATTAAAATTTTGAAATTCAGATTTATTGAGCATTTTTTCTATTTGTAACCTACTTTCTGTTAATAATTTTATTAGAATTGTGTAATCTTTTTTTAATACTCTTAAATATCTTAATTTCTACAGCTATATATCATAAAACAATGAAGACTCGTTAAATTAGACAATAAAACTTTCAATTGCAGTTTGTCGCCAACATTGTAACTATCTATTGTGCCATTTTATTGTCATTGTTAAAATGTAACTTAGAAAAACATTGTCGCAGTCATTTATTTAGGGGTAGTTTATGTTTATGTAAGTTTTTTTTTTTTAGGGTTTATAAAAACTTACACCTTTTTTTTTTGGTTATAAATTGCATACTCTAAACATAATCGAAATGCATTTATTATTGCTTTATTATAAAAACGAATAAAAATTATCCTTCAAATCGTAAATCAGGGCTTAACCAAAAAAGAAGTGAGAAACAAGGGCGGAAAAGGAAGAGATATTGTGGTTTTTTCTTTTGTTAAGCTGGTGGGAAAAGTGTTAAGGAGGAGTAAGAGGTGTGTGTGTGAGTGTATGAATTTAAAGCAGCAGCATTATGAGTAACAACATTAAAACAATAACAAAACAATAACTGTAATTACAATTACAATTACACTGTTGAGCACATTTATAGCATGTGTACAACAACAAAACAGCAATGAGCAAGAGTAAAACAGTAACAGTAAGTGTTAGTGTAATGGATAAATGCGAAAGAGAGGTGCAAAAGGGGAGAAAGAAAAATACCATTTAAAGGTCATTCTCGAAATGAACTTACAATAAAATAACATTGGACATTCTTTTGTTATTGCTGCAAGTACACATGGATGTACATACATATGTTCGGATTGTAGTAAGTTGTGTGTCTGCTTTCATTTGAAAACTTTTTGGGTGGCATGGCGTGTCTTACAGCCATCACGTTTAAACAATATAATTTCAATTTATTTTCCATCACGTACAATGTTAAAAAGTCTTAAGCTCTGCTACTTAAACATTTCCTAAATACAAAATAAACATTAGAAACAACAAGAACATTCTGTGCGATGGATAAATGAATAAATAGATGGATGGATGGATGAATGTTTGGTTGTTTGGTTGTTTGGTTGCTTGGAACAACAAAGAAGAAACCAAAAATGACACCATCAACTGCCGCCTGCCAAGAATTTGTACAGAATATTAAAAACCTCACACTCATTCTTCACTCGTTTTCACATTAACAACAACAAAAAACCGTCTTTTTCAAAAGACTCACCAAATAGACGTAATAATTATTGTCATTATTCTTGTTATAAATTCAAACTCGAAAATTGTAAGTCAGTGAGTGAGCGAGTGTATGAGTAAACGAGAGACTGAGTGACTAAGAATTATTCAATGGCATTTAATCAATATGCAAAACACACAATCAAGAACACATTCAAACAAATGAATACTTTTTTTTTAACAGAAATATCTAATGAATACAATAGACTTCCAAAACAAAAACATTTCTAATAGAATCTTTTCATAGCTGCTCTAACAAACGTGCTTGCTGTTGGTTCAAAACACACACAAACACACACACATTAGACAATGAGTATCTATAAAATCAGGTAATTACACAGCTATTAAATTTTGTTTTTCAAATACTCCTCAAGAATATTAAAGCACCAAACAAAAAATTCTCCATAATATTGTTAAAAATATCATATTACCAGTAGAATTATGTACTGAGGAAAGCATTAAAAATACGTATTTCATAATAATCCTTAAACAAAATTAGTTTATAATTGAAATTTTTATTTAAATTAAGTTTTTTATTCGTATTTAATTTATTTCATATATAATAAAAATAGCTTTGACTTGCAAATGTTAAAGGTTCTTCACTAAGGACTTGAAATTTGTGATATCGATCGTTTTGTTTTTTTTTTTTAGAAAAAATTTCTACACTGTTAAAAATTGTAGATTGCAGCATTCCTGCTGAGGTTTTTTGTTTTTCTGTTGGCCTACTTCCATTTCTCTTTGGCGTCAGCCAGACTGTTATGGCAGTTTTTTGGTTTATTTTCAAATTTTATTTTGTAGATAATCAAATTGCTTGGAAATACAGAAGAAAAAAACTTTGCCATATTTTTGCGAAATTAATTTAAAAGTTTATTTATGGATTTTTGATGTAAAAAGTTTTTACATTTACACAAATAGTTTTTGCAGTTATTATCTATTAGGATAAGTAGTAGGAGGTGCAGGCAGATGTACATACATTTGGTCTGTTACACTTCAAATAAAGTTATATTAGTTTTTTATTACTGTCAGGAACTACTTTTTTAAGAAACGCATAAATGGCTTTGTTGCACTATGGACCGGCTGCCTATTTTTTGTTAAAAAAGTTCGAATATTTTAATATTAATCATTTATATAGAAAACACATAGGAAAATTTAAAAAAATAAATTTGACCATTTTTAGAATGTTCGAAAATTTTTTTGGAAAATTCGAATTTTCGAACTTTGTATAAAACTCCCCTAGAACATGAAAATTAATTTATAAATACTTTTATGTGGATGAAAACACAAAATTTTACCATTTTAAGAAAGTTCGAAAAAAATTCGAATTTTCGAACTTTGTATAAAACACCCCAGAACATGAAAAAATAATTTATAAATACTTTTATATGAATAAAAACACAAAATTTTACCATTTTTAGAAAGTTCGATAAAATTTTGAAAATTTCGAATTTTCGAACTTTGTATAAAACTCCCCTAGAACATGAAAAATTAATTTATAAATACTTTTATGTGGATAAAAACACAAAATTTTATAATTTTCAGAAAGTTCGAAAAAATTTCGAAAATTCGAATTTTCGAACTTTGTTTAAAACTCCTCTAGAACATGAAAAATTAATTTAAAAATACTTTTATGTGAATGAAAACACAAAATTTTAACATTTTTAGAATGTTCGAAAAATTTCGAAATTTCGAATTTTTGAACTATTTAACAAATTTCTTAAAAAATACATAATGATGTGGAAAATACAACCATGAGCACATAAAAAATTAAATTTGTAAAAGTTCGAAAAAATTTCGAAAATTTAAAATTAAAAAAAATGTTTAATAGGAAAAATTCTATTATTTAAACAAAAATATGTAATATGCATGAATCTTTCATGAATTCAGTTATAGAATAGTTGGATATTTAGTCCTGTCCTTCATTTGTGTTCTGCAGTTATGGTTTTCTCTCTGTGTAGTCAATTGTCTGGCAAAAATACTCGTACATAACAAGAATGTACAAACAACTAACTATCTTTGCATTTAACAGTCCTAGCAGAACAAACGTAAGTGAACGCGCACAAAACTTTTGGAAAAGCACACAAACTACACACACATACACTTAGTCATATGAATGTACGTAGCTACATCTACACACAATATTTATTTATTTAGTTTTTTTTTTAGACAACAAATAACATCTACAGACATTCCTTTTTATGAATATATATATTTTTTTGCAGTTGTAGTTTGTTTTTTCCTTGAAATATATATTTCTTTTTTTTTTTTCTTTAAAAAAAAATAAGATTGAATTCGCAAACCAATATTCGTCTTGGGTCGTAAAATACACGTACAGAAAACACTTACACATTTAGCTAAACAGAATGGCTGTGTGTGTGTGTATGAGAATTTAATCATATAAGGGTTTGTTTTTCGCACACAAACGAACAAGGACAAGAATTGTTAAGAAAAAAGGGGGTAGAGCAAGCAGCGTAGAGTAGAGCTTTTGCTTTATTGCATTGAAATAACAGGACAAAAGTCTAAGAAAAGTTCCCAAAGAATTCATACAAAAAAAAAAAAAAAAAAATATAATAATAATACAAGAAAAATACAAAAAAACAGTGCTTAAGGCGAATGTCTATATAAGCATTATTATATACAACATATACATACATATATTCTTCATGCTTTTACATCCAAAACACATAACTAAGAGAGTATATATAGAACATAACCCAATAAACAGGGTTTAAACGATTTGAAATGTTTAGATTGTTAAACAAATTTCAATTAATTTTAATATGTTTAAAATATTAAATTTTTTTTTAATTTCCATAACAAATGTTTATTGGGTTATTTTATACTCTACATGTGAATGGCACAAAGTAGAGTAGAATAAAGAAAACAACAGCCACAACAACAACAACAAAATAAAAAAATAATGGTTTTAACAACACAAACAGAAAATCAAAAGGAATTGTGTTGCCCAAAAACAACAACAACAACAACACACAGGATCTTCTTAAAGTCACTTGTATAAGCGGGTATTTAAAATAAATTTTAATTTATTTTCTTTGCTGAAACATAAACGAGTGTTTTACAAAGATAAAAACAACAACAACAAAATTTATTCACATTTCTATACTTAGAAGATATGTATGTTTTCAACGTTTTCTTATAATAATAATAATAAAAAAAATTAATCGTTTAAATGTCAAATAATAAATCTCAATTTCACTCGGTCGGCCGGCCAAAAACATTTTTATTTTTATTTTCATTCTATATGTATTGAAATGTTGTTTTTTATATGTTTGCATACCATTTGGCAAAAAAAAAAACCTTTTGTCTGGTGCGAAATTGAAAAATGATAAGAATCACACGAAATCACACGTTAGTTCCTTGAGGCTCTAATGGGATACTTAAGAATACTTGATCCTGTTGGGTTAAATTCAAAAAGAATTCAAATATTATACTACATATCTTTTTTTTTTCTGGTTGCTTTTATGAATTATTGATTTTCTGTTTAAATATTTGCTAGTTAACTGCAGTTTTTATTACTTTAATATACAAATGAGGTTTTTTTTTGGTTGAGATGAAAGGATTTTGGAGGTTTTTTGTATTTATGGCTTTTGATGAAATAAGCTTAAATAGTAAAAAGTGATACGCAACTTTACTTAGAAGAAATTCAGCCCTAACAGTGGAAACGGGTTAAGCTACAATTTATGCGATTTTCTTTTTCTAACAATGTTGGCTAGCGTTAACCTTAAAATGTCTTTTCAGCTCAACTACCATTAACGTAATAACTGCAGTAACCGTTAGCGATACAATCGGAAATATCTTTACCTCTAAATAGCGTCTATAAATAATTTATTAATAAGGTATTAAAGAAATTACCTTATCATAAAGGTACATTTCAATAAAAGTACTTTTTAAAAAATACATTTTCATAAAGGTACTTTTACATAAAGTACCGTGTCATAAAGGTACTTTTACATAAAGTACCGTGTCATAAAGGTACTTTTACATAAAGTACCCCCTTATTAATAAGGTATTGTTAAATAAAGTACCTTTTCATAAAGGTACTTTTATATAAAGTATCATTTCATAAAGGTACTTTTAAATAAAGTACCATTTCGTAAAGGTACTTTTAAATAAAGTTATTAATAAGGTATTATTAAATAAAGTACCTTTTCATAAAGGTACTTTTAAATAAAGTACCTTTTCATAAAGGTACTTTTAAATAAAGTACCCTATCATAAAAGTATTTTTACATGAAGTATCATTTCATAAAGGTACTTTTAAATAAAGTACCTTTGTATAAAGGTACTTTTTAAAACATCGATTTTCATAAAGGTAATTTTACATAAAGTACCATTTCATAATGGTACTTTTAAATAAAGTACCCTATCATAAAAGTATTTTTACATGAAGTATCATTTCATAAAGGTACTTTTAAATAAAGTACCTTTGTATAAAGGTACTTTTTAAAACATCGATTTTCATAAAGGTAATTTTACATAAAGTACCATTTCATAATGGTACTTTTAAATAAAGTACCCTATCATAAAGGTACATTTCAATAAAGTACCTTTATATAAAAGTACTTTTTAAAAACTACATTTTCATAAAGGTACTTTTACATAAAGTACCCCCTTATTAATAACGTATTGTTAAATAAAGTACCTTTTCATGAAGGTACTTTTAAATAAATTACCCCATCATAAAGGCAATTTTCAATAAAGTACCTTTATATAAAAGTACTTTTTAAAAAATACATTTTCATAAAGGTACTTTTATATAAAGTACCCTATCATAAAGGTACATTTCAATAAAGTATCTTTGCATAAAGTAACTTTTTAAAAAATTCTTTTTTTCAAAAAGGTACTTTTACATAAAGTAGCATTTCATGAAGGTACTTTTACATAAAGTACCCTATAATAAAAGTACCTTTACATAAAGGAACTTTTTAAGTAATATATTTTCTTAAAGGTACTTTCTAAAAAAGTACAACTTCTTGAAGTTAGTTTTTAATAAAGTACCTTTTCCTTAAGTTACAATACATTTTAATAAAGTACATTTTTCTAAAGTCAGTTTTTAATATAGTACCTTTCCCTTAAGTTAGTTTTTAATAAAGTACATTTTGCTAATGCCAGTTTTTAATAAAGTACCCTTTTCCAAAGTATTAAATAACCTTTTAACAAAGTACCTTTTTCTAATGTTAGTTTCTAAAGAACTATCTTTTTCTTAAGTTAGTTTTTAATGCACTCTCTTCTTGAAAATAGTTTTTATTCAAATATTCCCCTTGAGGTTCCTTGTGCATTTCCTTGTGTATTTCGTATTTCTACATATATTTATATACTTTTGTACCGGCCTTTTAAATGCATTTATTTTGGTACTTTTTAATCCTTCACTGAAGGTACTATTTAATAAACTACTTTTTTGATAAATAAGGAGACATTTTTTCAATTTGGTGGAACATTTAATTTATATTCAAATAATTATAAATCTCATGTATTATATACTTTTGGACAGTCCTTTTAAATAGCTTTAAATTGGTACCAAATGTACCAGCAATAAGGGGTAGAAAATAAAGCTGTTTTGTAACGAAACGATTTCCCTTTTGCTACAATTTTGTTATATAAAAAAGTGTCCTAAAAGCCCTATAAAAATATTAGCTTTACAAAAGATAGGTTGTTTAAAACAACCTATTTGAATACAAAAAAAAAAAATATTTTGAATTTATTTCAAGTTAAAAACTTTTCATTTCAATTTTTTTCATAGTTCTTGATAAGATTTACAGGTTATCACTTGTACTTAATTAAGCTCTTAAAAATTTATGCAATTTTAAATTATTGCTGTTTTTTTTTTTTGTTAAATTTTTGGGCTTGAGGCAACACTAGTTCAACCACTTCCACTTTAAATCTTTTCGTTGACAGCTTAATAATATTTTGCAATTAATACTAATTAATTTGTTAATTAATTAATTTATCAACAATTATTAATAATAATATATTATTTGTGTTTATTTACAGGTTACCACAGTTTACACTCAATGCCAGGATTATTTTTTTTATGATGGTAAGTTTTATTGAACAAAAAACAAAAAACAAAAAAAAAAAAAAACAAAAAAAATAAAAAATCACCAACCAAACAACCAGCGCTTTTTATTAATGTAAAGTAATTAATTTTTATTATTATTGTTATTATTAGTTAGTTATTAACATATTTGTAAAGATTACAACTTGTTTATTAATTGAAAAATAACAAAAACAACAAGCTAATTGACAGAAAACGTTCGTTCGATCGATCACACGATAAGATTTGTTTCGGTTTTAATATTGTACTTAATCAATAATGTTGTGCAAATTATTAACTTGTAAATAGTACTAAAACGAGATAAACTTTTTTATAAAAAAAAAACTTAAAAAACAGATGAACATGTTTGAACTCACGCACAATATTTTTTATTCTTACTCAATTAAAAATTAATCAGTTTACAGATCGTATTACAGTACATAGTAGCTACAGTTGTGGCGTTAGGCCACAAACGTTTTAGCATTTAGAATTTGAAACAAGAATTTTGTTTCAAATTCTTAGCATTCTTTAAAAACTCACGTGCTAGTGAGTCATATTAGTTATTTAGTTTTTGTTTGTACATAGTTGAAAATATGTACTTCTATTTCTAGTTGTTTCTATGTAGTTTATTTATTTGCTTTATTTTCTTTAGTATAAGGTTTTTCTTATTATTTTTTTTTTGTAAATATTACAATGTTTCAAATTTGCTTATGTCTACGTTAGGGATTATAAATAAATATTTAACAAGTTTCATGTTACTTTGTAAATAAAGTACAGAAATGCATAATATCATAAAGTGACAGCAAGACACGCTACAATTATAGCAAAACCATTACAAATGTTGTTGTAATGTACACCCGGTTGAGTACTTTAGAAACCCGAATAAGTAATAATAATGCAGTATTTCTTGGTTAATTTTTAAACCTTATTGGTTTTTTTTATTAGATTTAAAATTTTTTTTTGAGAAAAATTCAAATTTCCATTTTCGAAATTTGAGCCATTTTGGGATATGTTCGAATTTTCGAACTTAATTTCGAATTTTCGAAATTTAGCTAAAAATCAAGAAAAATATATTCAATTTAAATAAAGTGACATAAAATATTGATTTGAGCCATTTTGGTATAAGTTCGAATTTTCGAATGTTCAAACTTAATTTCAAATTTAGCGGAAAGTCAAGAAAAAATTGAAAATGTTGGAAAAATATATTTTATTTAAATAAACTGGCATAAAATATTAATTTGAGCCATTTTGGGATAATTTCGAATTTTCGAACTTAATTTCGAATTTCAAGAAAAATTTTAAAATATGAGAAAAATATAATTTTTTTTAAATAAACTGATTTGAGCCATTTTCGAATTTTCGAACTTAATTTCGAATTTTCGAAATTTAGCTAAAAAGCAAGAAAAATTTTATAATATTAAAAAAATATACTTTTTTAAAGTAAATATTGATTTCAGCCATTTTCGAACTTAATATCGAATTTTCAAAATTTAGCTTAAAACAAAAAGAAATTGAAAATATGAGAAAAATATAATTTTTTTTTACATAAAGTGCCATAAGATATTGGTTTGAGCCATTTTGGCATAAGTTCGAATTTTTGAATTTAATTTCGAATTTTCGAAATTTAGTTAAAAATCAAGAAAAACTGAAAATTTAAATTTTGAAAATTTTTTAAAAATTAATTTATTTTAGTACAATTTTTCGAATAATTTTGAATTTTTAAAAGTTATCTTCAAACTAAAACATATATAGCAATATAATTTTGACGTTTCTTAGTAATTTTTAGCAAAATTTCTACTTTGACCTCAATTTATTCAAACATTCTGTTTGATTTGTTCATAATTTGCATAAATATTTTGAATTTCTGATTTATATGAATAAATGTAGCTAGTCATAGTTGAGGTACATAGTAGAAAATTGACACATTTTTGGAAGCACCTAAAAGAAAACCAGAATTTATTTCATGTACATACTTAGAAAAAAACTTTTTAGATGTAGTTGTATAAGGGTATACAAATTAAAGCAAAACCAAACACACACAAAGCTTGTTCCAAGCACATACTAATACTTAAACAAAACGAATGTCTTCTGTAAGTGAAAGGATCCGCAAAATTTGTTTTACGCTCACCATAATCTCCCTTATAAAACAAATGATTTTTGTCTCACTTAAAATATACGTTTTGTTTACAAGTAAATTGGTTTATATCATTGTTTTGTTGATCATTTATTATCTTACACAACAGCATCTAAGAAGCTCTTTTTTCTGATTACATGAAATAAATGTTTTTTTTTCTTAATTGCTTCAGGAAATGTGTAAAATTTTACTGGGAAGTCACTTTTACACGTATATATTCAATTTATTTAAATTCCAGCACAGTGTAACACTTAATAATAAGTGTGCGTTCTCATGACTTGAGCTTTTACTGTTGTAATTATATCACTGAAATTGTTTCCAATTCAAGTCGCTTTTTAAAGTAATAAACAAATACATACATTTATATTGTTTAGTCTTTAAGGTTTTTTTTTTTGTTTGAACTTTTTGTAAATATATCATGTTTTGCATTGCCAATATAGTCAGCATATTTCATCAGACATTTAAAACAATAAACAATTTGTAAGAACAGAACGGAACGGAAGCAATATGAGTGAGAAAATGTGCTGAAACAAACAAAAAATTAACAAAATTTTTTGGTAAAATTGCCAAAAAAAAAAGAAAGAAAACTTAAAATATTACCAACACATGTTAAGAATGAAATTTGAATACTCTACATTTTGAAATGAAATAAAATAATAAATAATTTTATACTAATTAGGCTATTTAAATTAAGTTTATAAATTACAAAATACTTAATTTGTCTTTAACTAATAAATTATGTGTCCATTTTAGGTAATGCTTGCCACTGCACCAACAGCATCTCCAAAGAAAACAAACGATGTTGTGATAATGCTGAAAAATCACGAGAGGGCATTACATGTCAATGCCGGCGGCAAAGTGACAGCAACAGATATATCTTTAGCACGTAAGTACTCACTCGTACTTTTAACAAATATTGTTATTATAGAATTTAACTTTCTCACACACATAACAAGTCCATGTATGGAAATGTTTAATTTTATAAAGTGAAAATTATACAAATAATATTTTCAAAATAAAACACACAAACACCTTTTAAAATAAATACTTACTCAGAACAGAGGACAGAAGAGCCCAGCAGTTCTGGTTGACTGTCCCGAATTAGTGATTTTAGTTATCATTTAGGGTGACTAATAGTTACATGGTTTACAAATTACAAATAGTCAATGCTTTGTAATCACATACCGATTACATAGAGTCAGTTACCTTACTAGCTACTTAACTGGTTACTTGATTAGCTACATAACTAGTTATTTTATGTTATTATGTAAGGGTGCTAATTGAATTCAAATAATCATTTCAAAAGACGTCCACAGATAGTCCTAAAACAGATTGCCTATAAACAAAACCTTCCTTCGACAATTCTACAATAGATTATCTCTGGTGGGTATAAAAAACTACTTTCTAAAGTGAAGTATAAAAAAAATTTAGAAGTTTACATTAGATTACTTAGAGATACTAAAGTGACAATAGACTTCACGCTAGGTTAGATGGGATGCCAGACTCTAGACTCGACACTCTAGGTAACTTAGAGACACTGAAATGACAATTGACTTCACGATAGATTACCTGGGATGTATAAAGTAACCAATTGTCTTCTCTCTGCACTACAAAGAGCACATACGTGTCAAATGACACAAAATATATAAATTGGAGTCAATAATCAGACATTAGTGACAATTGCTATATCTAAGGGATACATTGACTACTTATAAAACTGCTGGAAGAGAATAGAAGAGGTGAGAACGAACACAACGTAACACACAGCTACGAGTATAAACAAACAAACAAACCTACGAACCAACAAACTAACAACTACGACGAGTACGAAAATACAATCAATGTTTGTTTGTATGCTTGTATGCACAAACAACAAAAACTCGCATGTAAGGTGTATGAATGCAGTTATTGTAGTAGTTCATCGTTTACAACAAAACAGGGAAATACGAGTGAGTATACTGACTCGTATTTGCATTTCCATTGTCCATTCGTGAGTGCGATTGTGTGTGTTGTTTTGTTGTTTGTATATTTGCATAGGACTGTAAACATTAAAGGGTTCTTTTCTTTTATTTTCTACTCTTTCTCTATTTCCCTTTAACTATTTATGCATGTTGTAACTCAATATTACATCAAGTAACGATTGCAAGTGATGTGAGGTGATTGTTGTTCTTCTACTTTAAAAGCGGCTAAATTCAAAAAAGTTAAAATGTTACTACATGTAGATTTGAAATTCCTTTGAAAAATATATTATGTTGGTACAAGTACATACATATATGTATTTGTAAAGATGTGGATAAAAAAAGAGCGGTTTTATAACACTATAATTGAGTTGTAAACTCTTTTAACACATTTTAACAAATTTTTGGTAGTGTTTGCAAAATTATTATTATTATTAGTTTCATTTTAATATAAATATAAATAAACATTAAATTCAAATTTGTTAAACAGAAGGCCAGTTATGTAAACTAAACCGAACTAAACAATAGCATCTAAACAACACTAATTGTACAATAGATTTTTATGACTTTTTTTTATACCCTCCACCACCACAAGTGGTGAAAGAGGGTATATATACGTTTGTCATTCCGTGTGTAACATTGAGAAATATTCATCTGAGACCCAACAAAGTATATATATTATTGATCCTTATGAAATTCTAAGTCGATTGAGCAATGTCCGTCTGTCTGTCCGTCTGTCCGTCTGTCCGTCTGTCTGTCTGTCTGTCTGTGTAAAACACTCTCACGTCCAAACTACATAAGCAAAATTAATGAAATGTATACCAAAATGTTTATAATTTTTCTAAGCAGTTTGGTATTGAAAATCAGCAAAATCGAATTGGTAGAACCAGCGTTATGGATCAAAATGTAAGACAACCTCCAAAAATTTTGATAATTTTCACATGATTTTTTGTGACTTTGGGTAAATTCATTGCAGAGAATACCATGAAATTTTGCACTCATTATTGATATGATAAAAGGAAAAATTCTGTTAAAAATGGAAAGAATCGGTTCATAATTTCTCGTAGCTCCCATACAAATTTCTTCCCGAAATATGGTGCTATGGTATATAAATGCCCATAGAATTGCAGTATCCATACAAAATTCAGCACAACTATGTTTCGTGCAAACAGAAATCGCGAGACCAATTTTTTTTTTGGATCGGGCACTATTTGACCCTAGCCCCCATATAAAGTTTACTTCCGAAAATCATTTAAATACACTTAAATATCGTATATATATCGGTATTAGGTTGAAATTCGACTTGCATAATCCCCATGCACATGAAAATCGCTGTTGGGAATTTCATGAAGATCGGCCGATAATTGGTCATAGCTCCCATATAAGGACCACTTCCGAAAAACACATTAACCTCTGTAAATATTTTAAATATATGGATATCGAACTAAAATTGTATAGAGATCAGTATACTGTATCCAAACCTTATACTACTGGGTTTTGTGAATATCGGTCCATATTTGACCAATATTAGCTCCATTTCCGATAATCACAATAATACCGATAAAACTCTTGTAAATAATGTTATGGAGGAAAATATCAAGCAAAATAGGCCTCAAATACATAGAAATCACGTTAAAATATTTAATTATATCTTCCAAATAAGTCGCACATCCGAAAAATACATTAACGCATATATACACTCATATCGGTAAAAAATGTAACGGATATAAGTTTCAAGTAGATTTGGTGACCATTGGTTCATAATTGTATATAGAAGGCTCACATCCGGAAAATTCATTAGAACAGAACAAAAATATACTTTTGAAGTTTGACTAAATGTATTTGTTTACCATTTTTTATACTCTTTTACTTCACTTGTGGTGAATAAGGATAATGTTGAGCCAGTCGGTAGTGTTAACCAATTATTAAGTATATAAATTGTTAAAAAATACATTTTATTCCTATTATAAAATTATAGACTCTGTTGGAAATGGTAGGAATATGTAGTTATTTCAATTATAAATTACTGAATTAGATAACATTTTTATACATTTGAAATAAAATATCTTCTGCGTAAACTAGTTTTTCTATTTTGTTTAAAACAAGTGGTTTTATTGAAGAAAGCACGTAATTTGTATATAGTCCAAAATGTGTATTATATCAGGATTCTATAGTCCATAAAGTGGCTTAAAAATAAATTCGGTTATAGTCCTAATTCGCTTATAGTCCACAAAAACTGTGCAACTGTATTTGTAGACTATAAGCGAAAACTACTGTATTACATTAACATTCTACCAATCTTCATAATCGGAGCTAAGTCCTAATAACAAACACTGAATATGGATATTAAAGTGTTTATACCAATGTAATTTCTATAATTTTCATCTAATTTAGGTGGAGGGTATTTAAAATTCGGCATAGCCGAATATAGCACTCTAACTTGTTTCTTCAAAATTTTGTATTATAGATCATAAAAAATTCCAAACCATAAAATATTTTCAAATTTATTTGCATTTCTTTTGAATTAAACTAGTATTTTAAAGATATTTACCCAAATACATACTTATTATTTGACCAACAACTAAATTTAATTTGAATTAAACAAATGGCTTTCAACAAAAGAACTTTTTATTGAGCTCCTTTAAATAACAATAATAATATGATGTTTGCAATACCATGAATTATTAGCTAAACTAACCTGATTAATAATATTTTTAGACATAAATTAAAAAAAAAAAAAAAAAAAATAATGAATATATGAAACAGAGAACAATTGAGTTAGTTTTAAGTTGAATTTAATTCAGGGCGTGGCAAAAAATTAAAAAAAATTTGAAAGTTGAAAATTCAATAAAAATTAATATATTTGCCAGTTACTACTTATAACTACTCGTATAACTCATAGCCAGTGATGTTGCCACAAAATCCACTAGTTTTATATATAAAAATAATACTCATGCTAGTAACAAACTTGTAAAATCTTTTAATATTTACACGATCATTTAAAATTCATTTGAGTTTACAGCTAACAAAATTTTCTCAATCTAGAGAAATCCCTGAACTCTTGCTAGCTAAGAACATCCATAGTGTAACGATAACCTTAAGATTAAAACTAAGTATACAAAATACTTCAATACCATACCGTATCATAAACCACCCCCCACAGTGTTAGGTTTGAGTTAGTGTTTAGTTTTATAGTCTAAAAATTTAGTATTTTGTGTGTCTAATTAGCTAATCAGAAACTCAAAATTTCTTAAGATAAACAATGTTGACAAAATAATCTTGTTTAGATTGAATGATTACATGCCACAGAGCTGTTATACAAAAATTCTTTACAACACGTGTAAAAACATGTAGTTAATTTATTACAAATTGGAAATGTTTTAAGATTTTATCTGTTTTTGTTATGGAATAACTAATAAAATTTTTTTTTTTTTTTTAAATTTTCCATATATTTTTTGACAACAAATTTAAAACAGTGATCGGCATAAACAGAATTTGTAATGTAATGTTGCATAATATGAATTCTCTGATTGTGTTGTTGATACATAATCTCCAGTTTGTTTCCCTTTTGATAATTTTAACGAGTTTCGCTCTCATTCCTGTGGATACGAACATCAATCGGTTTTTTACGCAAGCACATCAAGAACGTCAACAAAACTTTTATCATAGAGTTCATTCAGTAGTAGCACGCCAATACATTCTCATTTCAATTTTAAAACAAATACTTTCTCATTTAAAGTTCTCTGTTTTTAATTGTCTCTGGTCTAAAGCAGTGATCGGCTTTTAGAGCTCATATTTTCTCTATTGTAATCTGATCAGCTATTTATTGTGATTTTTGTTTCGGATTTGAAAGTTTTTTATGAACTTCGATGACATTCGTGTTGTTTACTGGTAAATAATCGAATCATTTTTGTGCCCTGGTGGCTTCGGTTGTTGGGAGCATAAAGTTCTATTATGAGAGAACGTTGGTTAGGGAGCCAATTAAAACCATGGGCGAATTTCGTGACAAATTTCATTAAGATTCCATCACGTTCTCATACATCGTTAAATTGACTCAGACTTTAAGGACGGAGTAGGCCTGGCGCGGTTCCCTGGGGGAGAAATTTCCTTTCCCCCCTTTGTTTTAATATAACATATATTCGGCTGTGTCTTATATACCTTCACCAAATTATACTTTAAAATAAAATTAAAACTTTTTTTTAAAAAATTTTTTTTCGAAATTGTTTTTTAAGTTTTTTTCAATTTTTTTTTTTATTTTTTTTTTTTTTTAATTTATTAGTGAAAATAATTTATTACAAAAAAAAAAGTTTTTTGTAAAAAAACCGGGTTAAAAAATATTTTTCCCGATTTTGACCCATTGCAGGTCCAACTTACTATATCCTTATATACATCGTTGCAATGGACTTTGAAATATCTATCATTAGATATCCATATTGTCTATATTAATGACTTAGTAATCGAGATATAGATCAAAAATAGGCCAAAAATAGGGGTTGTATCGGATTTTTGCTCATATCTCCGTTATTTATGGACGGATGTTGCTGATTTTAAATAGGAAACTTCTCGAAAGCATGTCTGACAGAATTATTGAAGATTTGGATCCCAAAGATAACTGGGGTCTTCAGAAGATTGATTTCAACAGACAGATAGACATGGCTAATTCGACTCCGTTATCTATAAGGATCCCGAATATATATACTTTAAAGGGTCGGGAAATTACAAACGGAATAACAAACTAATAAATATATACGAAGGTAAAGGGTATAAAAAGGAAAAAAATTAAAATGTAAAATTAATTTTACTTTATTTCCCCCCCCAATGTTCTACCAGGATTCGTGCCTGGAGTATGTCCATCCACAAACGCATAATACCCTCCCCTGTATCAGGTTGTAGGGTATAAAAAAACCCATATTTTAGATAAAGCTGTCATGGTGATTTAACTAGCCTGTTAGTTAAACTCGCACCGAAAATAATGCAGCGTTTACTAAATTATTATATCTGCAAGGTTATAGTGAACGAAAAAATCCCAATTAAACTGAGATTATCCAAAAGCCATCATGTTTTTTAAGTAACAATTGTCATCGTGTCTAAACGCAAATTAACTAAACTGTTTAGTTAAACTCGAAATTAAAATAAAGGATAATTTACTTAACTAATGCTTTAAGTAAAAGTTGTCATAGTTAAACTCGTAATTAAACTGATGGATCTTTTCCCAAATTAAAGTATTAGCATGGTTTTAGTGAACTAACAATTCACAATTAAACGGGGATTATCAAAAAAACAACGTAAAAATCATGTTATGTTAACTTACTGTTGTCATCGTGGCTAAACGCAACTTAACTAAGCTGTTTAGTTAAACTCGAAATTTAATTAAATTAAATAACGCTTTATGTAAAAGTTGCCTTCAGGACTTAGCTAAGCTGGTTGGTTTAACGTAATTAAACTAAGGAAGCTTTGCAAATTAAAGTAGTACCATGACTTTAGTGAACTAACAAATCACAATTAAACCGAGAGTATACAAAAGCCACTTAAAAATCATGTTTTTTAACTAACTGTTGTGACTAAACGCAACTTAACTAAGCTGTTTAGTTAATCTTGAAATGAAATTAAAGGACCTTTTACTTAACTAATGACTTAAGTAAAAGTTGTTATAGTTAAACTCGTAATTAAACTAATGGAGCTTTTACTAAATTAAAGTATTAGCATGGTTTTAGTGAACTAAGGATTCACAATTAAACGGAGATTATCCAAAAACTTTAACTAACTTAATAAGTAGCAGTTGTCATTGTGACTAAACGCAACTTAACTAAGCTGTTTAGTTAAACTCGAAATTAAATTAAAAGACCTTTTGCTTAACTAAAGCTTTAAGTAAAAGTAGCTTTCAGGACTTAGCTAAGCTGTTTAGTTTAACTTGTAATTAAACTAATGTAGCTTTTACTAAATCACAATTAAACTGAGATGAATCAAAAGCCAATTAACAACCTGTTTAAGCTAAATATGATTAACAATTACAAAACATGGAAATACATAAAGGTGTCCTTGTGAAAACTCAATATATTAGACTCTTAATTTTTCTTTTTAAAACAAACACAAGGAGATTTTGGCGGGCATTGAACCCACAACTTTTAGACTGATAGTCCAGCAAACACAATGCACCTGATAAGGCTGTGATAGGTCTGAGACAAAACAATTGGCAGCATTTGTAAATCATGATGACTTTCAAATAAATATTTCTTTATCTGAATACTTAAAAAGAATTTCTGGACTGCAGACTATGTTTTATCTATTTTACTCTAAACGGACTCTCTAAACATATTTCGTCATATAATGAAATAACTACATACATACTTAAAAGCCCCCCTAATCCCTGCCCCACTTATAATGAAGAGTCAATGATCGATTTATTTAAAAAAAAAATTCCTTAGAATTTCTAAATATTGTTACTAAGGGTGATTTGGGTAATGACTCAAGCGTTTTATTCTTAACCCCATCACAAATTTCTCGCTATTAATTTTATCGCAACTGTTTTTGGAATTTTTGTTGCTGTTGGAACAACATGCAAGCAGGTCTCTCTATCTATCTATATTTTTTTTCAAAATACCTACAATGTATTCATACATATGTGTATAGTTAGATAGATACATTTAAACGTACGTACGTACGTACGAACGTACACGCTAATTAGATTTCAATTAAATGATAGGTGTGGTAGGTCATGACGAAAGGAGAGGTGAGCTGTTTTGTGTGATAGTAAGAAGGGGTTAGAGGAGTTAGGAGTTGCGGGGAGTTAGGAGTGATAAAGAATGAAAGTATTGTATTGAATGGTGGCATCTGCTAAATGCACTTGTGCAATATTTTTTTTTTAAATAATTTTCAATTGTATCTTTATTATCTCTGTTTAGTTATTTATATGTATATATTTTTATGATGGCCTTTTGTTGCCAATGATAGAAACACACAAAATCAAAATCAAAATACATTCGCCCACAAATATTTTGTTATAAGTATTTTTGTTTAAATCAATCAGAAACCTTTAAGTGACTTTGCTGTTTCTTTTCCATACTATAAATATTGATAGTAAATACAATATAAAATTTGTTTTGTTTTGAATTAAAAGAATATCAAAGAAATAATAATAATAATTATAAATTTATGTGTTTATATAAATAGTACACTAAATAATAAATATAATAAATAATAATAATAAGTAATAACAAAATAGCGTTGTTACTATATAAAACATTATTTTTTTTTTTATAACGATAAAGACCCCATTAAAATTTTTGATAAAATTCCACAACATACACACGAGAATACAAGTTCGAGTGCCAGTACAATACGTTTTTATAAATTGGTGTATTGTTTTATTGTATTTTGTTTATATATATATATAAATTGCTTTTATTGTTATTGTTATTATTATATTAATAATAATACAAAAAAAGTTTATAAAACAATGACAGAAAATATGTATTACTTATTTTTTGAAAAAGAAAACACTTGAAAAGAAAAGCTTTTTTATGTGTCGTTTGTTAACTATTTTTGGAATGTCTGAGTCTGACTAAGATTATAAACTGATCAACTCTGACAGACAGACGAATCCAGCCGCTCATTTGTATACGATCGATTGATCAAGCGTTTAAAAAAAAAAAATGTTGGCATAAAAGAAAGCAATCAATTACAGTTTGTTTCATAATAAAGTCACTTAAGAATGTGCCCATGAAAGGGTGCCTGAGTGTGTGGTAGTCAGTCGTACTTGTTTAAATGAGCTAAAGTAGCTGGCAACCCAGCAAACATTGGCTTAATTAAATTCAAGCTTCCTAAATTAGCAGCAATGTTTGTATACAAAAGTATTTGCTTTAATTCCTAAACACCTTAAAAATTGAGTTTATTCCAGTGTTTGTATTGCTTGCTTGAAATTAGCAAAAGCACCTAAAAAAATGCTTTGCTTACAGTTTTTCAGCAATTGCGTCCAAGCTATAACAAACAGTAAAAGTCAAAAAATAAAAAAATGCTTATTAGCTCATAGTGGTACAGTGAGATGTTTTCTGCCTGCGCAGCCAGTCGCAGCGATTAAATTCACAAACGCTGAAATGCTGTGAGCAGCTCAGTATTTTTGTTTTTTCCTATGCTTTTGCTGTGCTTTTTGCTGCGCTCTTTCACTTACAAACAACTGCTTAATGTTTTTCTTAATGTTCATAAATAATGTATGTATGTGTGTATGTATGTAATATTTCAAAGAGAATGGTGCAAACACACAGTTAATTTCTGAACATTAAACAAACCTTAAGCAGTTGTTTGTAAGTGAAAGAGCGCAGCAAAAGCATAGGAAAAAACAAAAATACTGAGCTGCTCACAGCATTTCAGCATTTGTGAATTTAATCGCTGTGACTGGCTGCGCAAGCAGATATCATCTCACTGTACAACTATAAGTTAATAAGCATTTTTTTATTTTTTGACTTTGCTGTTTGACTTTGCTTGTTTATTTTCTCGTAGTTGTAGTTAAGCAAATAAGTAAAACTGAAACACAGTGAAGCAAAAACAAACTCTGGTTTATTCTAAACTTTTTTTAGTTTACTTAAAAAAAAGTGCTTCCTGAAAGCAGATTTTTATACCCTTTAGTATGTTTGCTGGTTTATGCCAACTGCGCGTGCAAATGAGAACTTATAACGATACTACTACACACTCTCGTAGTAATTTTGCAAACTTCAATTTAAAAGTCAACATGTTTTTGAGTTGGGTTATCGGCCAATTAAGTCATTTTTTTTTCTTAGGAGCAAGACCTTTGCAGAACATTAAATTTTTGTTGTGTGTGTGTGTGTGTATGTGAGGCTTTTTTTTTTGCCGGTTATTTAATTTATTTTAAAGTGTTTCTTATTAAGTATTTTAATAATGCGTAATGTAACGTTATGTGTGTTTAAGTGCGTGTTTTACTTTTAATGTTTTTCATGTTACAAATATTTACGGTTATTTTATGTTTTTTTTTTCTTTCTTTCTTGTCATTTTTACAGAATTTTTCACCATGGAAAGTGTAGGCGACATTTTCAGCGACACTTTCAAAATAGCCCTGTACGCCAAGGAAGTGGGACGTTATTTGTGCTTCAGAAGAGGAAAATTAGTTGGAATGGTAAGTTTGGTTTTATTATTATTTTATTTAGAGTAAAGCAGTGGTCGGCTTAAATTGTAATAAACACAGTAGTTAATGTATTGTAATTATGCATAAAACCAATTTTCGCGTAGTGTTTTAAGTGTGCAATTGTCAATTGATCGGTATCGGCACCTGTTGGGTACGAATGCCGATCACTGCTCTTAAGTGAATTAAAAGGCCTGTTTATCGACTTTAAACGAATAATTTTATTCAGTTTCTAAGCGCAAAAATCTGTGTTATTCATATCTTTTCTATAGATTAGTTTAATTATCGATAATTTTTCTATAGATTAGTAAAGTTATCGATAACTTTTCAGAAGAATAGTAAAGTTATCGATGTATTTTCTATAGATTAGTAAAATTATCGATAACTTTTCTATATATTTTTTAAGTTATCGATACATTTTCTATATTTTAATGAAGTTATCGATAACTTTTCTATATTTTAATGAAGTTATCGATAACTTTTCTATATATATTTAAAGTTATCGATAACTTTTCTATATTTTAATAAAGTTAACGATATATTTTCTATAGATAGTAAAGTTATCGACAACTTTTCTACATAGTTCTAAGTTATCGATATATTTTCTATAGATTAGTAAAGTTGTCGATATTTTTTCTACATATTTCTAAAGTTATCGATATATTGTCGATAACTTTTCTACATTTTAATGAAGTTATTGATAACTTTTCTATATATTTTTAAAGTTAGCAATAACTTGTATATGTGTTAATGAAGTTATCGATATATTTTCCATATATTAGTAGAGATATCGATATGTTTTCTATGTATCCATAAAGTTATCGATAACATTTCTATATTTTAAAGAAGTTATCGATATATTTTCTATAGAGTAGTAAAGTTATCGATAACTTTTCTATATTTTAATGAAGTTATCGATATATTTTTCATATATTAGTAAAGTTATCGATAACTTTTCAATATGTTTTTAAAGTTATCGATTACTTTTGTATATATTTTTAAAGTTATCGATAACTTTTCTATGTATTAGTAAAGTTATCGATATATTTCTATAGATTAATAAAGTTATCGATAACTTTTCTATATATTTATAATGTTATCGATAATTTTTTTATATTTTAATGAAGTTATCGATATGTTTTCCACATACTAGTAAAGATATCGATATATTTTCAATGTATCTTTAAAGTTATCGATAACTTTTCTATAGAATAGTAAAGTTATCGATATATTTTCTATAGATTAGTAAAGTTATCGATAACGTTTCTATATTTTAATGAAGTTATCGATATATTTTCTATAGAATAGTAAAGTTATCGATAACTTTTCTATATATTTTTAAAGTTCTCGATATATTTTCTATGTATCTTTAAAGTTATCGAAAACTTTTCTATATATTATTAAAGTTATTGATATATTTTCTATAGATTAATAAGATTATCGATAACTTTTCTGTAGAATAGTAACGCTTTCCTTACATAGGAATCCAATTGCAAGCAATTTCGAATGACTAACTTTTATTAACTAGCTTCAATCGTAGGTCTTTATACTGTACAATTTTAGCTTCAATCGTAGGTTTTTATAAATTCAGATTTTAGTTTCAATCGTAGGTTTTTATACAGTACAATTCTAGTTTGAATCGTAGGTCTTTAAACTGTACAATTTTGTCTTCAATCGTAGGTCTTTATAAATTCAGATTTTAGCTCAATCGTAGGTTTTTATACAGTACAATTCTAGCTTCAATAGTAGGTCTTTATACACCACAATTCCGGCTTGAATCGTAGGTCTTTATACTGTATAATTTTAGCTTCAATCGTAGGTCTTTATACAGTCACATTTTGTTTATATTAATAATAATTATCTAGATATTTTGTAGAACATCTCTTTAAATCTCTCCACTTAACTAAAACTTTTCTCACCATTTAATTTTCCTGTTATTTTGTTTCTTTTTAGAAAAACTTAACACGCGACTGTCACTTTATCGAATCCCTAGATCACGGATACTTTTTATATGCTAATGCCTATAATCCACTGTGGCGTGTAGGCTTTACCAAAAGCCTAAAACCCGTGGGGCCGAGACACTGGGATAGACCACAAACTCTGAAACGAGCCAGTTTTCTATTCGTTAAAATAAATGCCGAGCATTTTGATCGTAGTCGCTTTACGACTACCACCACTGCTGCACCCAGAATAGCGGCCACCAGGGCCGCAGCAGCTGTGACTTTGAGGGAGGGACATAAATTGCACGATTCCAAAGCTAGTATTATAGATAGTAACAGTAATAATCATAAGAGAACCAAGTCCGCCAATAATGGCCAGCGACAGCGTTTAATAAACAATGAGCAAGTTAATGCTACCGGCGGTAGAAACCGCTTATGGGGGGACAGGGACAATGTCCTGGGACAACGTCACCGAAAACGCAAACATCATGCTAAATTGGCAGCAACCAGTAATACTCCACATACGGGTTCTTTGCAGCCAAAAAACTTAATAAGACATCATCATGACCAGGGAAACGGGGAGGGGCGGAGGCGTCAGCATCAACGAGAGGAAAAAGAACGCAAATTGCGTTTACACAACCAAAGAAGGCAGCAACAGCAAGAAAACCACAGAGCAGACTCTGAGCCAATGCCAAATGCCACTAATTCCGCCACACCCTCAGTTTCAGCCACCACATTGGCCGCCACTGCTTCCCTGGCTCCCTCCGCCTTAAATCTTGTTGCCATGCTGGCTGCTGGTCGCCGCAAAAAGGGCAGACGAAAGAAGCAAGTTGAAACCAGCGATACGAATCTTTCCTCAACTGCAGCTCCGCAACAAAGCATGGATTTGCAACTAGTAGCTCAATCTCCTTTACAAGCTCAAAGCCAATATGAGCGTGTCCAAGTGGACACAACAAAAGCTCATAAACTAAGGCATCATCATGAGCATAACTATCATCAGAAACCACAAACTATCGCACCAGTGAATTCCACCAGTCCCTCAACTACGGAAGTCAAAGTACAGCAACAAAACCATAAATACTCAAATAGTAATAGAGACAGTCAATTATACAGTAGTAGCAGTAGTAGTAGCAGTAGCAGTAATATAAATAGCAATAATTTTAATTTAAAACCTAATCATAATGTTAATGTTAATATTAATACTAATTTAAATTATAACAATAATAATAATAATAATGATAATATTAATGCAATACCTGCCTTGCCAAAAAAATACTTGTCGAAACATAATTTTAATCATCATGAATATTTAATGCAACAAACTACAAGAAGCTCGACTGATTTTAAAACAAAACAACCACAATCTAAACAATTTAGTCATTCCTCCTCACAAAACAGACAGCTAGAGCAAAAACAACAGCAGCCCCAGATCAATAATCGATCTGACAACAGTCATACTAGTCACGATTTTTATAAATTACCTTTAACACTTTTACAACATAAAGAAACTAGTGACAATGATGATGATGGTGATGAAAGTAACAGTGACAGTGACATGAATGATAAAAATTCCAATAGACTTTTAGTTAATAATAGCAATCTAAGTGACAATAATTTACAGCAGGAGCATTTGGTAAATCGCTTTAAGCTAATTTATCTAGATCGAATAAGCAGCCATAATTTTAATTTAAAACTTAGTTCTAATAACAAAAATCATATGAATAATACACAACAACAACAACAGCAGCATTATAATAATAATAATGAAAATAATTCTCCTATTAGTAGTACAACAAATGAAAATCATTTAATTTTGGCAAATATTAAACAAAAACCACAAATTTCAAATGAATTTTCAACAACCATTGAATTTAAAGCTAAAAACAATAACAATAGCAATGGTAGCAACAGCAGCAGCAGTAGTAAAAGTAGTAGTATTAAACAAAATGGTAGCAGTAGTAGTAAAAGTACTCTTAATACTACTGCTACTACTCCTTATAATAATAACAATAATAATAATAATCATAGTCATAGACGTACTAAACGAAATATTAATATTATTTCTAATGATAATATTACTAACAACAACAACAGTTATAACAATGAAGAACAAGTTAAAAAAGAAGAAAGCAAAGATAATAATTATAATAATAATAATCATAATGCTAAAAGTAGTAGTAAAGCTAGTAGCAGCAGCAGCAGTAGTAGTAGCAGCAGTAGCAGCTTTGATGATAAAACTATTAATGTGCTTAAAAAACGTTATGACAATAATGTCAATATTTTGCAAAATAATATAAAAAATAATCAACAGCTAGAATATTTAAATATTTTAAAGGCTTCTTCTACTACTACTACTACTGCTTATCGCAATAGCAGATTATTGTCAATTCTAGGCGTTCAGCAACGTAATAATACACTTAAACAACTGCAGCAACAGCTAAATATTCAATTTATTAACAATCCTAATAAATATAATAATAATTATTATAATAATAATAATAACAATGATTATGATCATAATGTTGATGATGATGTGCATGATGACGATGAAAAATTTAAAAGAATCCAAAATAAATATGAAAAAATTATAGTACAATACAGATCTGTATTTAATTGATTGGAATTAATATCCATGTTTTATTAGAGAAATTTGAAGGGTAAGTATGTAAATGTTCCGAGGAACATTTTTAGAACTTCTTCTTAAGTAACTAGTTCTAGAATGAATGTAATCCAAACCACTTTTGACAAATAATGACAGCCTTAACTTCCGGTGTAACACTATTACAGAGTTTTTAAGGAACTGTTTTAAAACTTGTTCAAAAATAACCACATAGTTCTAGAACAAGTGTAAAACGAACAACTTCTGATTATTGAATGGCAGCCTGGTCGTTGTTGCAATCCGTTTAGAGCAACTCTTTACTATAGAGTTTTTAAGGAACACAATCTTTGGCACTAGTTATATATTGGTTCTAGACTAAGTAGTTCATGAATTCTTAATAATAATAACAAACAGTGTCTAACTTCTTTGTGATTGAAAATGGTTTCTGGATAAATTAAAAAGCTAGAAGTAAAGAAAAATACTATATAGAATCATAGAGAAGCGGAAACTATAAAAAATCAAACAAAAAAGTTACTCAAAATAATCACACATCCCAGCAGTTCTAGGAGACAGTCCCGAACTAGTGATTTTACCCATCATTTAGGGTGGGAACTAGTTACTTCAGTTGATACGTGACTACTGAACCTTTTTGACTACAATGAGACTGGTCCAAAGTAATCAACGCATTGGATTCACATACCGATTACATAGAGTCAGTTACCTTACTAGCTACCTAACTGGTAACTTGATCAGCTACATAACTAATTATTTTAACATGTACGAAAGCTAATTGACCTCAAATAGTCAGCTAAAATACATATCATAGGCCATCCAATAAACGATAGCTTGTAAGCATACCTCTCTTCGACAACTCTCCAATGGATTGCTTCTGGTAAGTAAAATAACTACTTTCTAAAGTGCTGTGACTTCACTAAGGGTTACTAAGAGACACTAAAGTTACTATTGACTTCATGTTATGTTACATGGGAAATCAGTATACTTAAGTAAAAATAAAAATAAACTGTATGAGAATTATATCAATACAATTTGTATAAAAGCAGTTTGAACGAATTACTCACAAAACACGTTTAAAGTGACTACACTCCAGATTACTTAGAGACACTTAAGTGACAATTGTCTTCACGCTAGATTTCCTGGGATGTATAAAGTAACCAATTGTCTTCTCTATGCACTATAAAGAGCACATACGTGTTAAATGACCAAAATATATAAATTTGAGTCAGCCAATTGGTAAGACATTTGTGACGATTACTCTATAAGGGGTACATTGACAACTTGCTTTACTGCTGGGATCTCTTAGGTTTTTGACAGGAGAGTTCTATGTATATTTCCTTATGTATAGAATTTAAAAATAAAAATGTTTGTTTAAAAAAAATGTTGTTAAAAATTTGGTGACAAAGTCAAGGCCATTTGAAATACCTTTCATTAGATATAAGTTTATGTAAAGATCCTACACCCAGAGAAAAAAGAACTTAAAATCAATAAAAAACATATTGAATCAATAAGAAACAATAACGAAAGTCTAGTAATGTTGACATTTTTTATTTCAATATGGAAAAATATTAACTTAAAGTTGAAAATTATTGATTTATCGTATTCATTATGGTTTTTATATGGTTTTTCTATTATAGTGAACGTTATTGAATTAATATGACACGTTCTTGATTTTAAGTTGCAGTTTTTCCCTTAGTGTAGTTTCCGAAATACTTGTATTCAAAAATATTGTGAAAAATTATGAATATATCTGATATATTAACAACAACTTTCCAGCTCTAGAATAGCTAGCAATGTTTTGTAGTGTAAAACCCCTTTTAGCTTGATTTTTACTGTTTGTAATTTAAAATGTAAAATTTAAAATGAGTTTTGACGTGATTGCCTTTCAAGCCATAAACTGAGCTATAGCATAGAAATCGAGTAAGAAATTTGTTTAGATAATAAAATCTAAACAAATTTCTTACTCGATATCGAATATCATTATCTCAAATACGAAAATTATGATAAATTTTACTCGATATCGATGCTGTAATTTGGCCATAAAAAAACAAGTAAGAGAGCTATATTCGGCTGTTCCGAATCTTATATACCCTTCACCAAATTATACTTTAAAATAAAATTAAATATTTTTTTTTCTAAATAGTTTTTTAATAACTTTTTCCAATTTTTAAAAAATTTTTTTTTTTTTATAATGTAATTTTTTTTTTTATAAGCGAAAAAAATAGTTTTTGTGAAAAAAAAATTCGGGTTAAAAAATATTTTTCCCGATTTTGACCTATTGTAGGTCCAACTTACTGTAGCCTTATATACATCGTTGCAATGGACTTTGAATTATCTATCTTTAGATATCCATATTGTCTTATTAATCGAAATATAGATCAAAAATATGCCAAAACAAGTAAGAAAGTATGGTCGGTCAAGCCCGACCAGATAATACCCTACACTAAGTAAATGAGCAAAAACATTTTTCTTTCAAAATTTCAATAATTTATGTTCGTGAGCGATTTTCGGAAGTGGGCCTTATATGGGAGCTATGACAAATTATGGACCGATCACCACGAAATTTGGTCACGTGATTAATGTTTATATGAAAGTTATTTATGTTGAATTTTATGTGTATACCAACATTTGTAGGAGATTTATGCTCGTTAAAGTGATTATCGGAAGCAGGCCTTATATGGGAGCTATGACTAATTATGGACCGATCATAATAAAATTTGGTGACATGAATTCCCTATATATAAAACTTATTTGGACAAAAACTTGTGTAGATACCTATATAAATTAAACATTTGTGACGGATAAAATCCACTTTCGGGAGGACATTTGTATGGGGGCTAGGTCAAATAATGGACCGATTTCAGCCAGTTTCAATAGGGATCGTCCTTGGGCAGAAAAAATGATATGTACCAAATTTTATCGAAATATCTTTAAAATTGCGACCTGTACTCTGCGCACAAGCTTTACATGGACAGCCAGCCAACCAGCCAGCCAGACGGACGGACGGACGGACGGACATCGTTTAATGTGATTCTGAGTCGATCGGTATACTTTAAGGTGGGTGTTAGACTAATATTTTTGGGCGTTACAAACATCTGCACAAATCCATTATACCCTCCCCACTATGGTGGTGTAGGGTATAAATAGAGGTTGCCTCGGATTTTTCTCATATCTCCGTTATTTATGGAGGGATTTTGCGGATTCTGACAGAATTATTAAAGATTTGGATCCCGAAGATATCTGGGGTCTTCAGAAAATTGATTTCAACAGACAGACGGACATGGCTTAATCGACTCCGCTATCTATATACGGATCCAGAATATATATACTTTATAGGGTCGGAAAACTATATTGTGGAAATTACAAATGGAATGACAAACTTATATATACCCTTCTCACGAAGGTGAAGGGTATAAAAACAGCTTACAAAGAAGCGAAAAAGGAAGTAGCGATTCAATGTTAAAACTGGGTTATTCATCAACAATAAAAACAAGTAAGATAGTTATATTCGACTGTCCTTGACCAAACATTAAAAATATTTGTTGGTGAAAAAAACTTTCCACATTTTTAAAAGTTTTTTAACAATATTATAGTCATAGTAACTATTTACATGATTGTGGTAACCATAATATGGTTATCTTACTATTCACATGATTGTATCAATCATATATATGGTTACAGTAAATAAGTATATGTTTGTGACAACCATTGCTATGATGAATCTTTGTATCATAATATGTTGTTCTCAGTTTATGATATCAATTAGCCGAGAACAACATAATATGGTAAAACCTTAATCATAAAAATGGTTGTCACAAACATATACTTGTTTACTGTAACCATATATATAATTGATACAATCTTGTGAATCGTAAGATAACCATGTTATGGTTACCACAATCATGTAAATAGTTACTATGACTACAATATTGTTAAAAACCGTTTAAAAATGTGGAAATGGTTACTGTAAACATGCACAACTATATTTTTTTTCTCTGCGTGTGGGGTCACAAATACACTTACCACTCATGGTGAAAGGTATAAAAATAGAGTAGTGAATGAACATTATTTACTCAGGCGCGGATCCAGGACAACCATCAAATATTGTTCTACATTTTTCTTTTTTCCTTCGTTTTTATATGATAACTTTTCGGTTTTGAGGGGGGGAGGGGGGTAATTCCTGTATTTACTGTACATATCTAAAGAAAATATCGATGTCACATGTTGATAACTTGTAACAGACAATTTCTTCTCCAAGCGATTCCTCAATCTTACTGATGTTGCTTCAGATCATTACCTCAATTCGAGCTGCAATTCAGTTACGAGTTGTCAACCATGTGACCATCGATATTCATAATTTGTGATTATTTGAAGAGAGTATTTTGCAATGTTATCTATTAAATAACGTAAATAAGAATAATTAATTAAATAAAACTTTGTATTCATAAGCAGATGTTGTAATATTTTTGTTTGTTTGCATCTTACTGTTTCAAATATAGTTAGTTTGATGAAATGCTTGCTAATAAAATGCAATTTCTATTTTTATTTACTTTTCATTTTACTTTATTTAGATTGTTATCTATATATATGTATTAGATAATGTGAAAAGAAGTGATCTTTCTAATCAGTAAAAAAGTAAAAGCAAAACTTATTGTTATAATTAAAACAAAGTTTTGTAAGGGATTTTCAGTTTCTAGTGATATCTTTACACTAATTGGGTTGGATGTTAAAAAAAACAGTTTGAAATCTTCTGAGAGTCCAAAAATCTCACTAAGCGTGTAAACTGCACCAAACGGTGCATTTTAATGGATATTATGGAGCCCGTAAGGTCTGTTGTGGAAATTTTGTTTATTCACAAACCAGTTAAGCCAAAAATGAGGCTCATCGCTGAACACAATTTTGCGTTAAAACAGTCGTCTATAAGTTGCGTGAATCTATGACTGATTTTCATAGTAAATTTGGATAATTTGGTAGCCTTGATCAAGCTTCAATCAATTCATGATGATTTGCCAGAGTATACTGATCATAAAGGTCAAAAAGAGTGAGCGCAGTATGGTAGTTCGTTTCTTTCTATCTTGCTTTGTTTGAGCTTAACACAGTAATTTTGTTGCAACAACTGTGTGACATCATTGTAAACAAGAGTCAGGGAACGATCGAAATGTTTGTCATGACCTTAAGAGTTTTTTTTTAAGATATTTCAAATAACATTTTTGATATTTTCTTTAAATGGTTGAAATGTGATGATTGAAAGGTGATTTATTTGTAAACTCCCTAGTTTCAACTCAACTAAAGGATTAAATAATACAAATATGTATTACGTAATAAATACTTGCAATTATTATAACAATATTGACTCAATACTGACTGACGCACTCACGCAATGCAGATGAATATTAAATAATTTTATATATAATTGGATTTTTATGTAAATTTTGTTGTTTGTTTTGGTTTATTAATAGAAAATCTCAAGATTTTCAGCATTTTTTTTGCTGTCAATCCGTAAGTTTGTATTGTACGAGTAATATGTATATTAGTTGGTCAGCAACTGTGATAGTATTGAGAGGAGGTAGTATTAGGTAGATGTGGCAAGTATTAAATCGCTAATAACTTTTTCAAATTAATAACAAATGGAAAAATGTCAATCGTTCAAAAAATGTATTTAAACAATATGACAAATTGCCAACTACGCAGGTGGTTAAACTGGTCTCCAAATGGGTAACACACATACTTAGTTGCCTGACAAACATTCCTAAATACTTGAATAGACTTTTGTAGTTGTTGTTGTTGTCTCCATATGTTTAAATAATCAAAGCTACAAATGCTAAGTCAGTAAGTATGTTTATGGTGTGAAGGCAACATCATCATCATCGTCATCATCTTGGTGAAGATCTTAGACATTATTTAACACTGTATTGCAGCCAAAACAAATGTGAATGCTTAAGCAACTGCCTGTTGTTCGGACGGACGTAGTGTTGGAAGAAGAAGCAGAAGAAAAACAAAACAGCTTAAAACACAAAATCTACAATATCTTCTTAATTATTTACATAATTTCTCACCTTTATGGCGTATGTAAATGTAAATTTAAGCTTAATTTTTGTCATAGTTTGTGTTTTTATTATATTTTATATGTTTTCCAGTTCAAAACTATTAAAACTGTGTTTAATTCCCACTCACACGCCCTTTTATTCGCTTTTCAATTTAAAAAATATAAATAAAAACTAATGCACTTATGATGGCATACCATAGGTTTCAGAGCCAGCACAGCGACAGTGTAACAACGAAATATTAGGAATATATAAGTATTTGAGTTTCTATAACAAATTTCTTAAAAATCTCAACAATTAAAAACAAAACAAGTAAGAGAGCTATATTCGGCTCTACCGAATCTTAAAAACCCTTCCCCAAATTATACTTTAAAATACAAATTCTAATATTTTTAGGTAAACAAACTACAAAATAAAAAAAAAAATAATATTTTTTCCATATTTTTTTTCGAAATTGTTTTTTTTTTTAATTTTTTTACAATTTTATTTTTCTAATTTTTTACAAAAAAATTTTTTTAACTTTTAGTGAAAACAATTTTTTTGGTTAAAAAAAAAAATTCGGGTTAAAAAATATTTTCCCGATTTTGACCCATTGTAGATCCAAATTACTATAGCCTTATATATATATCGTTGCAATGGACTTTGAAATATCTATCATTAGATATCCATATTGTCTATATTAATGACTTAATCCAGATATAGATCATCGAGGTTGTCCCGGTTTTATTCTTATATCTCAGCCATTTATGGGCCGATTTTAAATAGCAACCGAGCCGGAAGAATTCTCGATATATTGATGTATCAATCATGTTTGTAAATTAGTTGGAGGCTACGGAAAGTTGATTTCAACATACAGACGGACAAACGGACATGACTATATCAATTTCGCTATCTATAACGATCCATGGTGAAGGGTATAAAAACAAACTGACATTATTTATTCAAATATCTGCATGATATTTCCATTAGATAGTTTTCGTTGCAGAAATGCTTATGAAACTTTCTTATGGTGTCACTAAATTTAATTTCTGCTAAAAGCTGTATGATCGACTTAAATTTTGAACTTTTCCCAAATCTCTGGCAACATATGGATTCCGAGCCAAAAGAACTGATCATCTTTTGAGGCCAAGAACGAATCAAGCCAATTTCGGATAATCTGTTCCAAAGTCCCCATCCATATTGTGAAACATTTGCTGCAAAACATTTGAGTTTGTCGATGAAAGGGGAATGGAAAAGGGTACTCTGTTTCATGTTCATATTCGTTCTGTACAGAAATGTCAAAAACTGAAAAGCAAAAACTTCACTGTGTGGACACGAATGCAGTTCCAAAAGAGAATTTAAAAATGTTTTGCAGCAAATGTTTCAAGTGAACCGTATCCCAGAGGGAGCGTTCGATCGCAACAAATAGTAGTCGAACGGGTCTGGACTATACAGCGGTGAGGCAAAACTTCCCAACCAATTCATTCTAAATACCTTTTTTCAGGTATTGCAACATGTGGCCGAACGTTTTTGTGATAGAATATTACGGTTTCATGTTTGGACGGTTTTCGGCCAATGTTCGCTTCAAACGAATCAGTTGCATTCGGTACAGGTTCCCTATGATGGTCTGGTCGGACTTCAGCAGCGCCGTAGATAACTGGCTTCGATGTCGATTCGGCTGCTTGACCGGGCTTCACATACGATCTCTTATGCTTCGGGTTATAGTAATGGATCTATTTTTCATCGCAAGTTATGGTTCGTTGCAAAAATGATTTCCTTTTATAGCGTTCGAGCATGATTTCGGACATGCAAAATAGTCTTTCAAGGTCTCTCGGCTTCAATTCGTATGGCTCGCAAACGTTTTGAAATTTGCTGCTTGAGTAGCTTCTAGTGATTTTGCAAGCTCTTGTTGAGTTTTACAATAATCTTCATGGATTAATGCCTCCAATTCTTGGTCTTCAAACTTTTTTGGCTGGCCTGGGCGATCTTTGTCTTCCTTGTCAAAATCACCACTTCTGCACCGCACAAACCATCTCTCACACGATGAAACCGATGGAACATATACCTCTTCAGCTGCACTTTATTCAAATTAAAGAAGTAAAGCGAAACTTCACGCATATGACGCTTTGTTGGCAGAAAATTCGATATTTTCGAAGCAAAAAAAAAAAAACTTAGTTGTTTACACTATAAAGTAATAACTAAGTGAGAATAAATGACAGATATGTAACCTTTAAAATGACATATAAGTAATTGTAAATCCCGCATTTTTAAGTCATACACCTAATACTAAACCAAAATTCTATTCACAGTACTAAGTAATTTACATATTTCAGATTAAGAGATTTTGAAAAAGAAAGCTGAGTAAATCTATCACTACCCGATTTGAGTTATATTATCTCAAAGATATGTTGTCCACATAAGAAGACGATATATAGTTATCTATAAAATATAAATATATAAAATATAAAAGATTCTAGAGCACTAGCCGAAGACGATATAAGATTTTAATTTCTTCTCTAAAAACTCTTATAAACAAAGCTTCCTAAGTTTGTTCCAATACCTCCAACCTTAACTGTTTCAGTTAGATTGTTTGAATACTTATATAGTACGTTCCACTGTATATGCAACATTAATGCGCCCAGGAGGGGGTTCTACTTAACATATTATTTTGTATCAATAATTTATAGCATTTTAATGAGCGTGTTCGTATCATACGTTCGTTCGTTCGTACATTCGTTCCAAACGATTTTCTCAGACCAAAGAAAGAATTTAAGAAAGAAAGAAAAGAAAATAAAAAAAATTTCTCTCCTCTCGAAAATTAACATCTCTAATTTTGTGTGGATCATAAATCTGTTGAATGCGGCCAAACTGTGGCTGAAAATTTGTTGTTAATGTGGTGACTGATGGACAGACAAAGTGACTGACAAGCAGGCAGCAGGCAGGCGGGCAGGCAGAAGAGGGCGGCCGACTGACCGCTGTGTGTTTGTGTTATTGTTTTTAATTTTGTCTCATTATTACGAGATTGTATGGCTTGGAAACGCCATGGATCTGCATATGGATGATGGTCGTTTTTAATGGCCTTAACTGTGCTTGATGTGTTTCGTTTTGTTGCGTTTGTTTTCCTATTTCTTTTTATTATTTTGTAGTTTTATTTTGAATTTTATTTTCATCTACTGTGTTTTAATTATGAAAAGAAAACAACTGTGTGTTAAAGTCATTTATTGGATTTGAAATTAATAACATCAAGCGGTAGTAAGTAGTAAAGAGTATTAGTAAGTAAGTATGTGGTAGAAGACATCATCGTTGATGTTTGCTGATGATGATAATGATGATGATGATGTTGCATTGAAGTAAATGGAAAACAAAATAACAAACAAATAGCCAGAATATAATAAAAGATGAAAAGAGGTTTGAGATTTGAAATGTTTGTGTTGTGAAAAAAAAAAAAATCCATCAATTCAATCCATATTTATTTATGATGAAATTGGCTTTTATTTCCAATACTCGTCTTCATCAACTCCTCCCTGCTTCTAATGCGTATTGAACCCAAAAAACAGAAGACCATTAATTTTCTAATGATTAGTGGTTGATTGGGAATTCTACGAACTAAAATATAATTTAACATTTCGTTTTTGTTTGGTTTCCATAATTCTATGGGGAGTAGCAAAGATTAAGGTGAATTCTTGTTAACAAAATTTATACTTGTTTCAATAACAAATAAATGTATTCAATGAGTTTCGTTATTTACCAAATATTTTAGCCATATTAGATATTTTTGCCTACACTTGCTTTAATTAAATTTGAGAGAAAAAACAATCCTGTTGAGAAAGCAAACATCAAAAGATTTGATTTGAAATCATTAGTTCATATCAAATCTGCAAGTTTGCGGGGTTAATATTCAAATAAAATCAATAAAAATTTCAAACTATTTAAAGGTCTAGATATTATTAATCAGTGGTCGGCAATCATAGCAACCGGGGAGCGAACATTTCTCAAATAAGAAACAGATTATAACAGAGATTATAAAGAGCATAACATGTTATTATAATCCTGGTTCCATGTTGATATAAATACATATATTGCTTAACTTCGAGTTGCCTTCAAAAAGAGATTTGGGTAATCCATTAGTTTTGAGAGGTAGGTTAAACTGGAGGGTTTTATCTACTAGCGATTTATGGGGACATTAAAACTAAGACTTTAATGTAATTGCAGTCAAAATGAGACCATTTTTTTTAAATATTTAAAAACTAAAACTCGCTAAATGTTTGAAACATGAAAATTAGGATATTTTATTGTGTTTATTTTAAAAGCTAAATTATTAAATTAACTATTTATTCGTGCAGTTAATATTGGTTAAACATAATTGTTCTTTTTCCATTTGGATTATTATTTACCGACTTATAGCCACATTTACTTATGTTTCAATTGATTTTCAGATAAAAAATCGATTTTTAGATGAAAATATAAGTGATCGCAGATGATCGTCCTTTTTCTATTTGGACAACAATGTACCGACTTTTATATTTTATTTGATTTTCAGATAAGAAATCGATTTTTGGTGGAAAATATAAGTGATCACAGATGATCGTCCATTGACTTTTTTTATTTGGAGCACTATTTACCGACCTATAGCCACTTTTATGTTTTAGTTGGTTTTCAAATAAAAAATATTTTTTTTTTAAGTGATCACAGATGATCCTCCTTTTTTGATTTGGATCACTATTTACCGACTTATGGCCACATTAATTTTTCAGTTGATTTTCAATTAAAAAATATAATTTAGGTTGAAAATACAAGTGATCACAGATGATCCTCTCTTTTTGATTTGGACCACTATTCACCGACTTATAGCTTTTTTTTATGTTTTACTTGATTTTCATATAAAACATATATTTTTTTCCAATATATCATAGCTCACAGATGATCCTCCTTTCTCCATTTGTACCACTATTTACCGACTAATAGCCAATTTTATGTTTTAGTTGACTTTCACATTAGAAGTCGATTTTATGTTGAAAATATAAGTGATCACAGATGATCATCTATTTTCTATTTGGACCAATATTTACCGACTTATAGCCACTTTCATGTTTTATGAGTCGATATATCCTTGTCCTTCTGTATGTTGAAATCAACTTTCTGTAGCCTCCAAATATCTCACATACATGATTCATTCTTCAATGTATCCGCTATAGTCCCGATTCAGTTGCTATTTAAAATCAAGAAAATCGGCTCAAATATGGCTGAGATATAAGCAAAAAACCACGACTACCTCGAATTTTTACCTATTTTTGGATTGCTATGTCATATAGACAATGTGGATATCTAATGATAGATATCTCAAAGACCTTTCCAACGACTTATATGACGCCATAGTAATTTGGACCGACAATGGGAAAAATATTTTTTAACCCGAGATTTTTTTCACAAAAAAAAAAATTTTTTTTTTTTTATAGTAATTTGGACCTACAATGGGTCAAAATCGGGAAAAATATTTTTTAACCCAAGATTTTTTTCACTAAAAAAAAAAAAAAAATTTTTCACTATTAATTTTTTTTTCAGCAAATTAAATTTTTTTTATTTACAATTATTTCGAAAGGGTATTTTAGAGTTTGAAATAAAGTTCAAAAAATTTCTAAATCCTTTTTTTAATTCATGAAAATCTTATAGAATTTGTATAACAAAATGAAAGTTCAATATATTTTTTTTCAAATAAAAATGTTTAGATAGATTTGCATGAATGAATTTCCATAAACTTGAGACTGACTGGATTTGATAATAAATAAATATTTTTGTTTTATATTAAGAAAGTGGTTCTTTGTTCTTCATATTTAATGCCAACTTCCAGTTCAAGTGTTCGAGAATAGCACTTTAAAACCCAAAAAATACAAAATATTGAGTCCATAAATCACCAACAACAGCTAAATGATCAACAAACCTTTGACGTAATAAAACAAAAAAAAAAAAAAAGATTTCGTACATGATTATTTTAATGCGATGCGTTGTCGTGCAAACAGCAGCCATAAATCGTGGCAGCCAGTTTGACAAGCGTCAAGTTGAACGGTGACAACTGTTTTATTGACAGATGCGAATACATTCGGCTCATAAAATAACGTAAGAAAACAAATGAGTTCTGTTTCTTAAGGAAATTAAAAAAAAAAATTGTATATAACACTGTTTTTAACGAGTATTTGTTGCGGTGTGTCTGTTTCTGTTTGTTGATTCGTTCGGTTTCTATCTGTGGCTGTGTGTATTTAATGCCAAATTAAAGTAATTAAATTTTATAATCAATATATCAGATTTATTTAGCAGAAATCTGGTGCCAAGCCAGCAATCAGTTAAGGTTGTAAAACACGACACACAACACACAACAACAGTAATAAGTAATAATAATAATAACAAAAATTTAATAACATTAATACGAGTACAACAATAAATAGTGTTTGTTTTTATTACTGCGGTTACCCACACCAAGAGATAGTTAAAAAGATAGAATGGAACGAACGTCATATAATAAAAGCGCCTGACACTGCGAGTACTTAAACTCAAAATCAAACTCGTACAATAAACATGTTTAATGATCTTCCTCGTTTGATTTTTAGAGTTTACAGTGTTTTTCGTTTTTTATTTTAATCCATTAGATTGTTGAAAACGATTTATTTCATTTTAAGTATTTTATAATCAATCTTGTTTGAAATTCTTTATTTAGCATTTATTTACTACGATTTATTTATAGCCCCATAAACTATACGATTATAACAATTTTTAATAACTTAAAAAAAAAAAAAAATATACTGAAATCAGTACAAGTAACACCCACCCACCTTTGGTCGTTTAATTTGTTTTTTTTTTTTTATTCTCAGTTGTTTAAAAATAAATATAAAGACAGACAGACAGTTAGTTTAGATTTGCTTTGTTTTTTTTTTCGATATTTTGAATGATTTGATATGACAGTAATAAATTTTGTTAATATTTCTCATATTTTTTTTGTCTTATTCTTATTGTTGAACTTGTATTAATTAATAATAATGCCGCCATGATGGTTGCTTATTGGAATTTATTTCTATTTTATTCTTTTCTATTTTTAAAACAAACATAATAGTAGTACAATACACATTATTTATTATGATTATGAAATGTATATTTTTAAACATTATAACTGCTATTTTTATTTAAAACATCTTAACTGGCATGCTAAATATTTATCTACTATGAAGTACAGTATGCAAAGTTTGTCTTCACACATATTTATCATATTTTCAAATTCAAACTAGTTCTTGTAGAAATTCAACGATTTATGAAATTATCGATAATTCAATCTTTACTTTGAATCAATAACATGGTATTACAGTGAAGAAACACTCGACAAATGACACAGTATAACATTTTAGGACTGATGGCTTATTGTATCGCGCACCTAAGGAATCATTAGTTTTATTTTTGACATAATACACGAATTTTATAATAAAATCTTTTTTATTTTTTTAAACAATTTATAATTCAATATACCAAAAAGTTATATCAAATCCATTTAAACATATTTTTCTGTCATGACATAATGAAAACATATTTATGCTAAGAAATTTTTATCATAATTTTCTTGTTTTTCTTTAAATTTAAAAATTTTCTAAAATTTTAAAAAATTGCTTTTAATAATATATTTATGTCATGATGCTAACATTTTTATGTCAAGATAGTTTTTTTATAAATAATATAAAATTCCAAAAAATTTATAATTGGCTATACAAAAAAAATATATCAAATCTTCTTAAACATATTTTTATATCATGACATAATGCAAACATTTTTATGTTTAGGTATTTTTTTATATTTAATTTTGAATTTTGAAAAATTTTTTACAGTAATATGTTTATGTCATGACATAATAATAATATTTTTAAATGATTTTTTTTATTTATTATACCAATTTTGTAACAATTTATAATTGAAAATACAAAAAAATATATTGCATGCTCATTTAAACATATTTTATGTCATGACATAATAAAAACATATTTATGTCAAGAAATTTGTATCATAATTTTGTTGTTTACAAACATTTTATTTGAACATCTTTCAAAATTGCTTCTAATAATATATTTATGTTATGACATAATACTAACATGTTAATGTCTGACATAAACTAATATTTTTTTTAGGATTTTTTTTATTTACAATACCAATTTTTGCAACAGTTTGTAATTGAAAATACCAAAAAAATTATTTCCAATTCATTTAAACACATTTTTATGTCATGACATAATGGAAACTTAATTATGTTAGGAAATGTTTATCATAATTTTTTTATTTATAAATGTTATAAATTTGTTAACAATTTCTTCTAAAAATATTTTTATGTCATGACATAATACTAACATTTTTATGTCATGTCATAATAGTAATATTTTTTAAGCATTTCCAATTTTTGTAACAATTTATAATTGAAAATAATAAAAAATTGTTGCAAATACATTTAAACACTTGTTTGACATAATGGAAACTTAATTATGTTAGGAAATATTTATCATAATATTTTTATTTATAAATATGAAAATTTTATAAAATTTTTAAAAATTTCTTCTAATAATATTTTTATGTCATGACATAATACTAACATTTTTATGTAAAAATATTTTTTAATAACAATTTCGGTAGCAATTTATATTTGACTATACAAAAAGTATATCACATCCATTTAAAAATATTTCTATGCCATGACATAATGCAAATATATTTATGTCAAGAAAATGTTATCATAGTAATTTTATTTAAACACTTTATTATTTGTATTTGAAAATATTATAAAATTTTTAGTTGTAATATTTTTTTATCACAAAGCATTTTTCTTAATATACAAAAAAAAAAATATATCCAATCCATTTAAACATATTTTTATGTCATTACATAATGCAAACATATTAATGTCAAAACATTTTTATCATAATTGTCTTGTTTATAAATATTTGTATTTGAAAATATTATAAAATTTAGAAAAACTTTCATTAAACAAAATATGTTTATGTCATGACATTATACTAACATTTGTATGTCAAGGTATCGTAGCAATTTTGTTTATAAATATTTGTATTGGAAAATACATATTATACAATTTAGAAAAAATTTAAATAATTTTTTTTTTGTCATAACATAATTTTAAAATTTTATGTCAAGACATTTTTATTACTATACAGAAAATCACAACAATATAAATATTAGTATTTGGAAATATTATAAAATTTAAAAAAATTTTCATTAAAAAAAATATGTTTATGTCATGACATAATTCAAACATATTTATGTTGACACATTTTTATCATAACAATTTTGTTTATAAATATTTGTATTAGAAAATACATATAATACACAATTTAGAAAAAATTTAAATAATTTTTTGTTGTCATAACATGATTCTAAAACTTGTATTCATTTAAGTATATGTTTATGTCATAACATATTGCAAACATATTTATGTCAAGACATTTTTATCATAATCATTTTGATTATAAATATTTGTAATGGAAAATATTATAAAATTTTTAAATACATTTTTTGTCATGACATAATTGTAATATTTTTATGTCAACACATTTTTCTTAACATATAAAAAAATCATTTCAAATCCATTTAAAAATATTTTTATGTCATGACATAAAATATTTTTATGTCAAGCCATAATGCAAACATATTTATGTCAAGACATTTTTATCATAGTTGTCTTGTTTATAAATATTTTTATTTGAAAATATTATAAAATTTCGAAAAATATCAATAAAAAAAAATATGTTTATGTCATGACATCATACAAGATATTTGTATCACAATTTGTTTTGCTTATTTATAGGTGCATTGCAAAATTTTAGAAAATATTTTTGTTTGTCTCTCCGTTTTGCTACAACAACACAAACGATAGATTTTAAAAACTCTAACGGCCATTATTACTTGCCTTTAAGTTAGTAATAGTAAAAGGTAAAAGTTAACTTTTACTATTACGAACATAAAGGCAAGTTGTAATACTGGCCCTAAGAAGTATTGAATATTCCATATTTCTCAAATATACATTCAAAAGTAAAAATTTATTGTTATTTGTACAGGAATTTAAATACGAAACACTACTAAGTATTTCATCATTTTTTAATTTTTTAGTGTCAATTGCACGCAGTGAAAAGATATGGTTGCGGCTACTATGTAAAGTTTTACTAGGTCTCAAATGTTTGTCGCAAACGAATTTATTTCAATAATAATTTGTTTTTTACAGCAATGTTTTGATTCATATTTAATAATAACAGGATTTTCACTATATGGTTGGATATGATTGATTTTGAACGATGTTATGTTTGTGAAAATTCTAACTACAACTAAATTATGATAACTATGAGAAAATATTGTTATATTTATAATTATGACATAATCGTAAATACTCTATGTGACTACCACCATAATATGATAACGTCATCTAATAGGTTTAAAAATAATCGTATTATGATCAAGCTAAAATCATAATGGGAATGGGCTCAAGCATAATATGTTTGTGCTACAACCATAAATGAGCATTTTTAAAATAATGTTTTTTCATGATATTATGGTTGATAATATGGTTGGACACAATCATGTTACGGTTGTGATATTACTTATAACAATACGATTAAGGTTAACGATTTTTTTATAATATAATTTTGACAGTAACCATGAAATTCAATCATAATATTATATTATATATATTATGATTACCACAACCATGTTTTTTTTCTACAATCTTTGTAGCTTGGTGTTATTCTATAGCAGCATTTCAAATTACATGTATGAATTCATCAACCAAAATAATTTCATTAAAAATTTATTACCAACATGCTGTGAAAATATTGAAATTATAAAATCAATAAAGAATAAGTATATTTATTTATTTATTTATTTATTTGCAAGTAAATGCATGTCAGATGAATAATAAACATTGTGTGGGACTGGCGGCGTGTGCTGAAATAAAATCTAAAATGCACAATGAAATTTGTTTTTTTTTTTTAAACATAAATCATAAATGTGTAAACTGTTTTTAAAAGGGTATTTAAAATTCGATTTTAATCTTAAGTTATAGGTATCTATAGGTGGGTTTTTTAAACGATTCCACTTGAACTGAAAGCCATAAATTGAGAGATACTCGTATATTGTGTGTGTCGTGTTAATGAGTGGATTCTACTTGTAGAGTAAGTATTTCATTTGAAAGCTTAGTTAGATCCCGGAATCACGAATTTATTGTTATTGTTATTATTTTATTAAAATTTTTTAATTTATGTCTGTTTTTTTTTTTCACTAGTATGAACGAGTATTTATTTATTTAATAATAAATCTTAAAAACTGTTTTGTTTTTTAATCTTTGAGGAATTTCTAGCTTTATTTATTTTGTTTATTTCACTAAAATATCTGGGGAGCAAAAAACGGAAATTCCATGGAACTAAAAGTGTCTGTCCATTGGTTAAACAAAATATTTATAAAACATTTAACAAATGCTGGAGTATTGACGTCGAGAACTACCTGTTTTGATTTTGGCGTTTTTAGTATTTGCCTGAAAAGTATTTAGACGCAAGGTTTTGTTATGCAAATTTTCCTTATATTTTTATTATTATTATTTTTTAAATATTTTATATTTTTTTTTCGTATTTCTCTGTCAAATAATGACCATTAAAACGTGAATTTTGTTGACATTTTTTAAATGTAGACAAATTAATTAACACATCAATGTGACAGGTTAGTTGTATACATCTTTTAGAGACAATATAATAATGAATTTAACAATACAGTGGAACCACACGGCGCCATGAAACACAGATACATATATTTAGTTTTGATTTTAGTAGCTTGTTTAACACCGGCAATTGTATTCAAATACTAACAATAAGTCCTAGATATTTTATAACAATAAAATAGCAAATAATATAAATAAATAAATGAAAAATATATATGAATCTTTGTAAAAAAGTTTGTTAACAGGGGTTTTATTGTTAGGTGATCTCAACCAAATTCAGAGTTAACGATCTGATTCCGTTGTGTCACTACTGAGTTGAATTTTTATAATATGGGAAGAAATTGTAAAGGGTGTTTCTTAAGACCAATAATAGAGCTTGAAGTTGGAAATAATAACACACAAAATTAAATTTTAATTAAAAAATTTTTTTTTTATTCTGAAGATCAATACTTGGCATTATCATTTGAAAATAATAACGAGCAATCGTCAAGAACAGCTGCTCTTGACGAAGAGCATTCTGGACGTTCTATTTTGGCCAACTTTTTCGAGCTTTGGCCGTATGTCACGAATAACACGAACAGTATTGCTGGTTTATCAGTATAAGCCAGTGACTTCACGAAGTCCCACAGGAAATAATCGAGGGCCCATTGACAGGTCCATTTCTCGAAATCAAGTTATCGCCAAATTTTGGTTTCAATAAATCGATGGTTGCGGTCATCGTAACCTCAAGTTGGCGATAAAACAGTCCTCAATAAGTTGCGCGAATCAATGAATGATTTTCAAAGTAAATTTGCGACCCCACAAAGTATATATATTCTCTATCGTTATATATAGCGAATTCGATATAGCCATGTCCGTCTGTCCGTCTGTATGTTGAAATCAACTTTCCGTAGCCCCCAAATAACTTACAAACATAATTGATACATCAATATATCGGGAATTCTTCCGGCTCGGTCGCTATTTAAAATCGAGAAAATCGGCCCACAAATGGCTGAAATATAAGGACAAAACCGGGACAACCTCGATTTTTGGCATATTTTTTATATATGTCTGGATTACTGTCATTAACAAGGCAAGGATTTTCATGCACTAAAAAATTAAAAATATGCGCTTATAATATGCACTATAAAGAGAGAAAATATGCACTAAAAATTACAAAAATATGCAATAAAAACAAGTTTTTTATTTGAGATATATTTATTAATAAAAGACAGATATAAATTTCAAGTCACATTTTCAATATATATTTACATATAAAGGAACATAAAAGGTTTTAAATATATTTTTTCAAAGTAAAAATAAGAAAATTTATGTATGTATGTAAATTATACAATATTTATATTAAAAAAAATCAGTCAGTTATTTATTTTCATGTTACAAAATTACTTAATTTCGATTTCTATTTGTATAAACAAATAATTTTTTTTTTAAATTTCCTAAAAGAAAACTTTGTCTGTTCGGACGAAAAAGCTTTAATACATTGAAAATGTACGCTCAACGTCAACAGAAGTTAAAGGTGCATATTTAAATGAAGCCAGTTCAATTGGAGAATATTCATTTTCAATTTGATTTTCTTCATTAAAATTGCTATCTAATATGTCAAACATTTTTTTATTATATGAAATCCAGTATTTTTCTGTAATATATTCTTTAGTTTTGTTTTAATTTGGTAAGAAATTTCTCCGTTTACATTATTAATTTTATTGGCAGCATCATCAATTAATTTTACTTTAGCATTCAGGGAATTGAATCCCTGTAGTTTAGTAATATTTTCAGAAATAAAGATGTAATTTGAGCACAGAAATGCTAATTGGCTTTAATATTATGTGTTACAAAGTCGATATAAAAAAATTTTCGAAAATCGAAAATTCGACAATATCAAAACGCTAAAAAATCGATTCATAAATTGAAAAGTTGAAAAGTAGACTTTTTCTTTACAATAGAATTCTAGTGTCAATATATTTACTATTTTTACAACACTAAATAGAGTTGCCAAATATATGTATGTACAGTGTACACTGATATAACATATGTCCAAAAGAAAATTAAATATGCAATAAAATGGAAAAATATGCTAAATATATGTATTTAAAAGTAAAATATGCAAAATATGCATTTATAACAAAATATGCAAAAATATGCAACAACAAATCGATGCCATTTTGTTGCAAATTCTTCGATTCGGAAAGATAAATTGTCAAAAGTTATTTTGTGTTACTGACTACAAACATGCATTTGCATAGAAATCCTTGTCCTGGTCATTAATATAGACATGGATATGGAATCTAATGATAGATATTTCAAGGTTCATTGCTACGATTTATATAGGACTATAGTAATTTGGACCTACAATGGGTCAAACTCGGGAAAATTATTTTTTAACCCGAATTTTTTTTCCACAAACATTTTTTTTTTATAATTTTGTTTTTTCACTAATAAATTTAAAAAAAAAAATTTTAAAATTAAAAAAAAATTTGGAAAAAAAATTAAAAAAAATTGGAAAAAATTAAAAAAAAAATATTTTGAACAACAATTTTTTTAAATTTTGAAAAACAATTTTGAAAAAATAAAAATAAATTGATTTTGTTTACCTAAAAATATTTAAAATTTTTATTTTAAAGTATAATTTGGTGAAGGGTATATACAAGGTGGCGCAAAAGTAATCCTCCTATCAGAAAATGCTATAAATTTTGCCGATTATTCCAATATTCCGCGTTCTGGAGCAGTGTAGCGTAACATTGTTTATTAACGTGTATTTCGCATGTGTTTACTACACAAATGCCAAAACAGAACTGACATTAGGGGCCTCGCAAAATTTATAGCATTTTCTGATAGGAGGATTACTTTTGCGCCACCTTGTACTTGTTTTGATTATAAAATGCCTGCCACAAATTTATGTCCTTTAAGGTAATCATGACTCATTTACCATTTTAAAATAACCTACGAATATTAAACCATTTAGTCACTTTACACCAGTGGACGGCAATTCATAGGCGCCAGAGGCCGAAGATATACGAAAATTCTGATGTATAAAACACGAATGAAAGCGAAACTGGAGGCAACAAACAAACTCTTTACACTATATTAATAGCAAATTGTGTGGGAAATATCTTTCATATTATTCTCCAACTAAAGCTGGAAATCTTATGTGGGAAGCAGGTAAAATAAACTATCCAACATTGTAAAAAAGTTTTTAGCTAAATTTAAAAAGAAAGCTTTTGAAATATTGAGTTTGAGTGTATGCATACTTTTTTTGGCAAGTGTTCAAATGACTGTTCTGTTGTTTTCACTGTACCTGATGTGTCGCACAGGAAACAGTGATTGTGATTGTTGCTGTGGTGTGGTGTGGCCTTTTATTTATTTATTTTCAAATACATAGTATCTGGTGAAAGTGTTCAATTACCAAAAAGACCTTGTTCTTGTTGGCCTAATCAAAATATTCGGCATGCAACATGACAAAAGACCAGGACAATCAGCTGCAAAGTCCTGATAACGAAACAACATGACAAAAGAAGGAAACGAAAAGAAAAGAAAGGAGATGAAACTGTTCACAAACAACAGCTCGGACTGTTACTCAAAGGCAATCTACCAAATGTTGTGCGATAATTAGGGTCTTTCCACAAAATGAAGCAACAACAACAAACAGCAAACGCTCACACACAGCTAAATTGCAGTCAAACGTAATTGACAATTTACGAGCGTAACGTGCAACCAACCAGGCCATCTTCAATGTTGGTCTAATACACAACAACAACAAAAATATGCCTCTTTATATACAAAAGTATTTAGGGCTCCAGCCAATTTTTAGTTAACACACTCACACACACACAAACATCATTGGCCTTCTCACTCACGTCTTTGGCAACTGAATGAAAAGAAAAAAAGGTAATTGTGGCCAAATTGTCTTAAATAAGTGTGTAATTCTTGGTTCAAACTTATTTGTGGAAAGACAGTTAGAAGATCGAGCAGAAAACTAAAATGATTTCGTGATAATAATAATATTTTTTTTTCTGTTGCTTTCGTAATTTGTTAAGATTTCCTCCTCCTGTTTCCCATTGATCTTTGCGCTAACAATCAAGCTGTAGTTTGAGTTATCAAAAAGGTGTGTGTTTTTTTCTTGTCTTTCCTACTAAAAGCCATCAATGATTTGCTGGTGATTTATCGCCTTTAAAAGGCACAAAAGTCTGTCATTTCATTGATAAACGGCAGTTGTTGTGATCATGATGACGACGATCAACAACCAAGTGCGCTTAGAAAGAAATTGTTCACATTTTTTTGGAAAATTCTCCAAACAAAAACGAAACGAAACATTGACCGACAAAGCTGGCTGAATGATGTCTTAACTACCGTTTAACGGCTGATGAGAAGAAGTGTCAACCATTTGTCAAATTCATAGATTTATGCGTTTGTTAAATGTTACCAGTACCACACCACACCATACCAACCAACCACCACCATCGTTGTCTTCGTCACATTATTCAGTTTTTAAGTGTCGACATGATTATTGATGTTTAGAAATTTATCATTCACATTCATTTACTCATTAAAAATACAGCAGAGTTACTCGTACTACCATCCAACCAACCAACCATTCCAACCATTCCATCCATTTAACCATCCATCAGTACTCGTTGTCAGACCCATTTAATTGTGTTGAAAGCATTTCAACTGATGTGTGGTGTTGTCGAGTGCGAGTGAGTATGTCTGTCTGTCTGTCTATCTTGTGGAATGTTTCTGGTGTTTTGGTTTTGGTGGGCGATTTAAAAGAAATAGGTAGTAAGTAAGTAAGTGGAGTTAGTTACTTGCACGAGTAAGTAGTAAATAATTTAATGTTAAAGCAATTAAAGGAAATACTAGTTAGCATGAGAAACTTGTTTAAATAACAATAAACTTCATAAGAAACATATGTACTATGTACTTACTTACTTATATTAAAAGTTAAAGTCATTAGTAAGTTGGGAATAGATGTTATAATGCATTAAATTCCACCTTCATGTATATACAAATAATTGCTGAAATAGGTTGTATCACTTATTTTAACTGAAACCTTCCATTTATGGCCAAACTATTGATTGTAATTATGAAAAGAAATTTTCTCTCATGTAAAATTTCTGAATTTGGTTAGAATTTTTCACTATTTCCTCAAACGATATTATAATTTTTAGAAACGTATTTTTCTAGATAATATACCTTTTGTTTTAGCTGGATATTTTCCTTAAGAAGATTTAAACAAATGGTAGAGTATAAAAATAATCTGCCATTTCTCACCGGTTGATCCGATTGACATACAATTTTATGCAAGAGTAGCAAGGGAATAACTATTCGTGGATCAGAATAAAAACATTTTGAAAATATATCTGCCATTTCTAACCAGCAGATCAAATTGACATGAAATTTCACGGTGGATCAGCAGAGGACTATTCGAGTTTAATTTTTAACCTCTGACGGGCGGTGCTGTGGGGTCTCAAAGTAGATCTGAGGCCTGTAGGCTATTTAACTTTTATAGTTAGCGTGTGGCGCTGGAAAAAGTTATAAAGTATTCAAACCATATAACTCGGTGTGAATTCTTTACAACTTTTTTAATTATTATTTTTTCTTTGTTTTTTCTCGGCATTTTGTGAAGAAGACTTGGGAAATTAATAATGAATAACTATACTAAAGAACAACTAACAAAAAAAATTGAATTTTATGCCATTCGTTTCCGTGAAAATAATGAGTTATGAAGCCCATTTCCTACTAAATGGCTAAGGCAACAAGCAAAACTACAGGATTTGGGCTTGGCGCCCATCACCGAAAGCAGACGCCGAGAAGATTCTGCCGCGCAAAACAAGAGTTATTCTGGCACAACTAAGATCAGGATGGAGCAACAGGCTTAATGCCTTCTGGTCCCGCATAGACCGTGCCGTCCTCAACCTATGCCCAGCATGTGGTTAGGGTCCCCATGACACCCTCCACATTTTTAACCTACCCTACCCTACTTCACTACGTTCAATGGATTTATGGACCCACCCAGTAGAAGTGGCACAGACTAAATATTGTATAATTGTTCACGCTGCTACAACAACAACAGGATTTGGGCTACGGAGAATCCAAGAGCAGTTCATCAGCGACAATTACACCCTCTTAAGTGTAATGTTTGATGCGTTGTATCGTCCGAAAGGATAATTAGCCCATATTTTTATACCTTTCACAATGAGTGGAGAGGGTATTTATGAGGCAATCAGCGCAAAAGTGATGTAACCCTAAACTATTTCCTTAGTGGTATATTCAACTTACACCAATTTTTTTACATTTCTTTGCTTTTGAATACCAAAAGGTAGCTTAGCCCACTTTCGTATTGATAGTTGGTAATGTAACACCAGAACAGTAACCAAAAAAAATAAAAAAATTGTGGTTTACATCACTTTTGCTCTGATAGCCTCATATATGTTTGTCATTCCGTTTATAATTTCTATACTTTTTTATTTGCGACCCAACAAAGTATACATATTCTTCATCGTTATAGATAGCGGAGTCTGTTCGTTTGTATGTTGAAATCAAGGTTCCGTAGCCCCCAAATAACATACTTAAATGATTCATACATTAATATATACGCTATAGACTCGGTTTGTTTGATATTTAAAATCGAGAAAATCGGCCCGTAAATGGCTGAGATATAAGGACAACATCTGGATTACTAAGTCATTAATATAAAAAATATGAATGATAGATATTCACAACATTCACTAATAAATTAAAATAAAAAAAAATTTTAATTTTTTTAAAAAAATTTTGAAATAAAAATTTGAAAAAATGTTTGAAAAAAATTATTATTTTTTTTAAATTTTAAATTTTGAAAAATATTTTTTAGCCATACAATTTTTTTCCCTAATAAATTAAAAAAAAAAAAATTGAAATAAAAAAAAAATAAAAATTTGAAATGAAAATTAAAAAAAGTGTTTGAAAAAAATTAATTTTTTTTTTTTAAATTTGAAATTGTTATTCTAAAGTATAATTTTGTGAAGCGTATATAAGATGCGGTACAGCCGAATATAGCTCATTTACTTGTTTTAGAAATGACATCAGTGTTTCAATCTCTGTCAACGGTGAACGATGTTGGAACATTTTGTTAGGCCATCTGTGGAAAACCAGCCAAACTTGTGGTTTCAACAAGATGGAGTCATAGCACATACTGTAGGTGCCTCAATGGCTTTGGTAAGGGATATATTCGGCGAACGCTTTATTTCGTGCACAAGCAATATTAACTGGTTTGCACGTTCACCGGATTTAACAGCTCCTTTGAAAGAAAGAGTGTATGTTAACAAGCCAAGAACCATTCCCCAACTAAAAACCATTTTCCTTCTACTTTTATAATTGCTACCAAAAAATTTAATAAATTGTTAACGAACTAAACTTTTATTGAATGTTCTAATCACACAAAGAAATTTCAAAACGAAATTTAGTACCAGTCCAAAAATATGTGAAAACAAGTAAGAGTGTTATATTCGGTTATTTTTCATAAGGACCCAGAATATATAGACTTTTTGTCCCATGATGGTGGGTCCAAAAATAGTGAAATATTATAATAATTTTGAATTTAATTGATTTTTATTTAAAAAAAATCCACTTTATAATCCCTAAAAAATGTTTTTAAATGTACAATATTCTTGTTATTTTCTTAAAGATATTATTATAAAAATTATTCCAATATATGAAAGGTGTCCAATTTCAAATAGGGGTTAACTGGTCCTTCAAAATTTAAGCCATTTAATGTGCGCAATTTTGAGTTTTTTTTTTCTAAATCCTAACAGCAGGGAATCAACAACAATATAGTTGTACAGGATCACCTCAATCATTTCAAAATTGTTAAAAATGGGAGCAACATATGATTCATCATTAACATGATTGCCATAAACATGTACTTAATAACTACAATCATATATATGAATGCTACAATCATGTGAATGGTAAACTTAAACATATTATGGTTACCGCAATCATATACATAATTACAGTGACCATAATATTGTTAAAAAACTTGAAATAATATTGACATGATGGCGGTGATCATGTACAACTATTTGACAACTGAGTAAGGTCTTTGACATGAGAGTTTCCTAAATATATGTATTTACCTATGTCTCGGACCAAATTACCATTTTTGGGAATTATGAGTTTCTTTTTTTCAAAATGTTTTAATTTTTATTAATTAACTATTTAGAATTACATACTTAAGGCCATTATTATTACTTGCCTTTATGTTCGTAATAGAAAAAGTTAACTTTAAGTAATAGAAAAATTTAGCTTTAAAGTTACCTTTAACTATTACGAACTTAAAGACAAGTTGTAATAATGGCCCTTAGTATATCAATGTAGACAATTTCGTAATTGGCATGATTCTGTATTAGACAAAATTTTATGTTTTATTCAGAACTTTTAATATATATTGTTGTTTTTCTAATTAATTCTAACTGAAACATAATTCTGTGGCTGCAGCAGACCAAATATTCAAGGATATTAACCACAAAAATACCTGTCATTGAAACCTCATTGTGTGACCACCAACAAGCCTTTTTCGATTATAAAGTTCCTGCCACAAAATTATGTTCTTGCAGGATAACATGAATCATTTACCATTTAAAAACACCTTTAGTTTAGTAAGTTGAAAAGAAAACAATTTTAAACAAAAAAATAACTCAATAAATCAATCTCTTGCGGTCTTTTGACGCATGGCAAAATTTTCAAAGAATCTTGAATATTTTTGGTATTTTTTTTATTTTTTTTTGGCAACATGAATAATTTAAATGACAATCAAGTTTATATGGTAATACTGTAACAATTTTCCTTTAAAACATCGATCATCCCCTGCGGCATTTAACAGCTGGCTGAAGAAGGACGACCACACTGAAGCAAGGAATTTGCAACCGCAACTGATTTAAATGTCCCTCAATTTAAGCAGTTCCTAAAAGAGGAGTGAGTAAGCGAATGACGTTCGATAACGAAATGAAAATGTTTTGTGGCAATTTTTTCTTATATTTTTATATTTTTTTTTTTAGTGACATGACACTTTTCTAATAACAATGTAATTGTGTCACACTAACTATTGTTGAATTTTATATTAAAATAAACACAAAGAGCAAGAGCATGAAAATGAATGAGTAACACAAAAGGACTCCATGTAAAACCTGGCCATTGATTTGATATATGGCTTCCACTAGTTTGTGCTTCTGCAGCATTTGTTTAGTTTTTTTTTTTCTTTGTTTGTTTCATACTTTTAAGCCAATTCAAGAAATAATACTTGACAAAAGAACAAAACAAATTTTGCGGTTTCTAAAAAAGGAAGAGTCAGTCAGTAACAGTAACAGTAAGCGTGGTCAATCAATGAGCAGGAGTGGAAATAACAACAGCTCAGCAGGCTATCAAAACTTAACAATCCAATGCAAACCAGGAGGCATCTGTAAGGTTTCAGGATATACGATAGTAGTTAACAGGAAGTTCAATATATAATATTTATAAAAACTATTTCTACGTACTTCTACTATTCATTACTACAGGATATAAATTCATATTTATTGAAAATTTATACAAAGATTTTTATTTATTTGTTTGTTGGCAAATTATGCATGAAAAATTGATTTGTATTTTAAATTATTCTTGCCAAAAAAATTTAGCAATTGCTAAAAATTATTAATGGACATCTGTAATCAGTAAAGATTTTATAAGTTTTGCAAAGATGCAACTAATTTATTTGTTTGCAGATGGTTATATTTAAACACCTTTCTTGAAATTTGCTAAAAATACTAAAGAATTTGCTTTAATTTGATAAATTTAAATTAGTTTTTATAAAAAAAGGTCATAGTCGGGCACATCCGACTTCATATTCTTCCTTGTCTTTATACCCACCATCAAAAAAGACGGGGGTATATTGATTAAGCCATTTAATGTTCGAAATTTTGAGTATTTTTATTCTAAAATCTCAAAGCAAGGAATCAACAACGGAATATCCCACACGTAGAGAAAAAATATAGTTGTACATGATCACCTCAATCATTTCAACATTATTAAAAGTGGGAGCAACATATGATTCATCATTAACATGATTTCCATAAACATGTACCCAATTACTTCAATCATATATATGATTTCATCCCGTTTGTAACACATCAACAAAATATTTGTCGCAGACCTATATTATTGGGTGTATGACCTAAAAATGCGGGATTTTCTTTTAATTTTTAACTTTTATTTTGAAACATTTGTACAATATAAATTTATTCAAAGTATTGGCCATTGTTAGCTATGACCCTTTCCCATCTTTCTGGCAACATATGGATTCTGAAGCAAAAGAACTGCTCATCTTTTGAGGTCAAGAACGAATCAAACCAATTTAGGATACTATGTTGTGAAGTAAAGATAATTCCAGAGAGAGTGCTCTGCATCGATCGAAAGAAATAGTAGTTGCAGGGGTAAAGGTCTGACCTATAAGGCGGGTGAGGCAAAAGTTTCCAATCACTTCTTTTTAAATAGTTTTTAACAGGTATTGCAACATGTGGCCGAGCGTTGTCTAATTGAATATTACGGTTTCATATCTGGCCGCATATTCAGGTCGTTTTTCACCCAATGTTCGCTTCAAACGAATCAGCTGAGTTCGGTAAAGGTTCCATGTCATGATCCAGCTCATAATAGATAGAACTCTTTTGCTCCCACCTTAGTGCCATGGATATTTGGCTTTGGTATCGATTCAGCTGGTTGGTCGGTCTTCACATACGATCTCTTACGCTTCGGGTTATGGTTATGGATAAATTTCTCATTGCATTCAAGCAGCATTTCAGACATACAAACATTTCAAGGTTTCTCGACTTCAATTCGTATGGTACTAAATTTCCCTGCTTTTGGATGAATCCTGCAGCTCGAAAATGTTTTGAATTTGACTATTGAGTAGCTCCCGATGATTTTTCAAGCTCTTGTTGAGTTTGAGCAATGTCTCCAATTCTTGCTCTTCAAACTTTTTTGGCTGGCCTGGGCGATCTTTGTCTTCCGTATCAAAATCACCAATTCTGATCCGTATAAACTATCTCTCACACGTTGAAACACATTCAGCATAAGCTTCGCTGTGCAGCAGCGGCACTTTTTTTAAATTAAAGAAGTAAAGCAAAACTTCCCGCATATGACGGTATGTTGGCACAAAATTCAACATTTTCGAAGCCAAAAAAAAAACTTTGTTGTTTACACTATAATGTTAAGCAACTTAGTGAGAATAAATGACTCATCTATTGATACGCCATCTACTCTGGGTTCTAAGACGATCTAGCTATGCCCGTCCGTCTGTCAGTCTGTTGACAACACGGTAAGGCCTAAACAAAAGAAGCTAGCTGGCTGTGATTTACGAAAGGTTGGTATAACACATTTTACAGGCAATATATTAAAAAACGTTAAAACTTTTGAAAGGGGGCAAGGTTTGTGGAGCTTCTGAAGAATAAAGAAGAAATGTTTTATCTATAAAAAATATAGGGACTTTTTTGGGAAAAAACTTTAAAAATACGGCAATTTTTACATGTTCCAACTTCGGATGCCTGTAACTTTTTATAGGGACGATATAACTGTAAATATCTCTTTAACTGAAAGAGATAGCTTACATATGTATGCATGTTTCTTGTAGATCTTCTCAAGGATTGTTGGCGATGTTTTAAGAAAATGTGAGAAAATGTGTAATTTTGCTTATTAAGCTTAAAGAGCTTTATTTACTACATTGGTAGTTTTGATAAAATGTTTCGGCAAACATTTTCATAGAATGTTTTAATCTTTAAATGTCCTTTTTGAAAGGACTTTTTTTGAAACTAGAGGGTTAAGATCTTCTACAAAAATGATCCACATAAAATTCCACAATATAACTTTGAACATAAGAATTCTCTCAGACATTATGGAGTGAGATCGTAAAATTCTTAACACATGTTTTTCATTAAAACTTTTAACCCAAGTATTATTTGATGATTTTTTTTGATCAAGTTACCTTTGTAAAGCATGTCAGATATTATGTTTAATGTCAATTATATTCATTTGTTGTTAATCTGATTAAAATGAGTGACCAGAAAAAAGTGGGTACTAAAATTATTAAATATTTTCAACAGAACCCAACTTGGCCCTACAAAAAGTTGGCCGAACAATCAAAGGTCTGCCGTCAAACTGTTTCCAATGTTATTAAACAGTACCGGGAGAACTTGTCCGTTGATAGAAAATCTGGTTCAGGTAGAAGGAATGGTTCACATGATGTTTCTAGAGTCAAAAAAATAGAAAGCATTTTCAAAAGAGTTCCCCACACATCCGGTAGGAAAGCAGCCCTATTAGCTCAGTGCTCGGACTATTTGGTACGAAAAGTTAAAGTCAATGCAGGTTTAAAAGCATACAAGGCTCAAAAAGTTCCTAACAGGAACTCTGTTAAAAATTTAGAGGCCAAAGACAGAGCATGGAAATTGAAGACAAATTGTATACAAAAAATATACCTGCTGCATAATGGATGACGAAATTTACGTATGGAAAATTTTTCGCAGCTTCTGGGTCAATTTTTTTATGTTGCAAATGCTCGAGGGAATGTTGAAGAAAAGTTTAGGACCCAAAAGCAGATAAAATTTCCCAAAAAGTTCTTGTTATGGCAAGCAATATGCAGTTGCGGCAAAAAGGCAAAACATTTGTTATAAATACTGAAATTTACATCAAGGAATGTTTACAAAAAAAGATGTTTTCATTCATAAGACTTCTTAGTGTGTCCACTTATTTTTGGCCTGATTTGGCATCTGTCACTATGGTATGAAAGGTCTTGAGTGGTATAAGAACAATAATGTGGTATTTGTACCATGAGAGGCAATTTCTCCAAACTGCCTGGAGCTGAGTCCAGTGGATAGATATTGGGCTCTTGTTAAAAGAGAATTGAAGAGCACAAAAAAGGTGTCCAAAAGTGTGGTGGCCGCCGAGTCGTGGTGTATTAGGACATTATGACAATATGACTGATAAGAGACCTTGTGAATTAATCAATTATTTTACTACTCGTGGTGAAGGGCATGCAAAAGGTGGGAAATTCTTTGATGGTTATACTATAATGTTTTTCTATTTACATCTCTGCTAATTAAGGTTTTTTTTCGTAGGGTTCAGTTAATTAAGATCCCCCAAGATTAGGTGAACTCAAAATAAACGACAACTAATTAAATTTGGTTTTAAATCAAACACGATCGTATTAAAAAGAAAATGTGTAAGTAATTTATCAAGATCTCATGAAAAGTAATGGCTTTAGGCCATTACTTCTTTCCCCTTTCAAGTAATTTTCTATTTAATATTTTCCAACTACATATTTCTGAATTTTAATAACAATAATAAATAAATATATGTAAAACAGACGGTGGCAAGAAGTTTTCCTGTTAATTTCAAAACAAAGTAAACAAACAACAACAATTAAAGCCCGGTTATAAACGCTCTAAACACAAGTTTTAATGTTGCAAGACATTAACACTCTCACAGCAACAGCAACAACTTCTAAACACACAGCTACAGATACTGGCAGCTTATAAGAATATAAACAATATGTACGTACTAAGTAGAGTAAGTGTAGATCTCAAGAATCTGATAATAAGAAATTCCATTTAGATTCACTCTATTTAACCTTCAATCGGTTGGAACTGTTTTCGTTGCCTTCAAGTATTGTTTTGTGTCCCACATTTAAGATTTTTTTTTCCCTCAACTTTTACACTCATAATTTAATTGTGCTGGGCTCAACTGTCAAGTTAAAGGTTAATTTGACAAAGAATGTCTATAATTAAAACAAAAAACCAAAAGAAAACTCTTTCACACACACACCCAAAAAAAAAAAAAAAAACAATCATGAAGAGCATGAGGAAAGAAAGAAAGACTCCGCCAGAAATATTAAATGAGGGGGAGAAGAGAGGAAGGCAGGGAAAACAAAAGTCATTGGAAAGCTTTTTGTTGTTGTGGTTTTCGAAAAAAAAAAAACTGAAGAAGATAAGAAACAAATTTTGGACACCAATTATAAAAACATAAATTTTGATTTTGTTTTTCATTCAGTTCGGTTCACAGTCATAAATTTAAATGGTACCAACAAATAAAAACTATCTTTGTTTGTATTTGTAATAAAGTCTTTTTCTTCTTCTTCATCTTCTGAAACACACAGTTACAGTTACACTCGAAATATTTGGGTGAAGGTGCAGATTTATGTGCGTGTGAATGCGTAAGAGTACGTGTGCGATCGTATCAGTGAGAAAACATCTTATTTTACATATAAAATTTATTATTTCTGAAAATGTTGACAGTTTCCAATAAAATATTTTAACATGACTATTTTTTGTTGTTTAAATAAAAAATGTTTGATTTTATTTTGTTTTGTTTTGTGTTTTATTACTTAGTCAAACAGTCAGTTAGTTAGCAAGTTGGTTAGTTTGTTAGTTAGTTATTTAGTTTGGGGCGTTTTGTTTTCTTTAGTCCAGTAGTCATTTCTGTAACTTTATACTTTATTTTTTCTAGAGATTTCTTTGATCAGCTACAATATTGTGGGGGCATATATTTCCCAGAGGTGGCGTCTATGTCAAGAGATAAATATCTGTTTTTTTTTAAAAAACTTAAATAGAAACATTAGAAGGCTTTTGAATATAAGAGGAATACAAGTTTATATGATTAGGTTCATTTCCAGGTATTCGTGTGCTAATTTTTGTTTTTTCGAAATTTTCAATTTTTAAAGCCAGCAAAATTGTTCTATAATCACTAAAACATGCTCTTGTTGAGTTTGACATCAATCTTCATGCAGTAATGCCTTTAATTCTTGGTCTTCAAACATGTTTGGCTTGCCTGGGCTTCCATTGTCCTCCGTGTCAAAATCACCACTTCCGAGCCGTACAAACCATCTCTCGCTCATTGAAACCGATAGAACACATTCACCTTAAGCTTTGGTGAGCAATTGGTGTGCTTCAGCGCTCCTTTTTTTTCGAATTAAAGAAGTAAAGCATAACTTCCCGCATATGACGCTTTGTTGGCACAAAATTCAGCATTTTCTAAGCAAAAAAACGTTGTTTTTTACACAATATAGCCAATAGGTTGAAAATATATAAATACAAAAACAAGTAAGAGAGCTATATTCGGCTGTGCCGAATCTTATATACCCTTCACGAAATTATTTTTCAAAATACTAATTTTAAATATTTTTAGGTTAACAAAAAAATTTTTTTTTTTTCAAAATTGTTTTCAAACTTAAAGAAATAAATTTTTTTTTAAATTTTTGAAATTTTTTTTTTTAAATTTAAAAAATTTTTTTTTTTAAATTTTTTTTTTTAAATTCATTAGTGACAAAATTTTATGACAAAAATAATAAAAAATTGTTCAAAATTTTTTTCAAATTTTTTTTTTTTGAATTTTTGAATTTTAAATTTTTTTTTTTTAAATTTTAAAAAATCTTTTTTTCAAATTTTTAAATTTTTTTTTTTAAATTCATTAGTGAAAAAATTTTATGACAAAAGCAATTTTTTGTTAAAAAAAAATTCGGGTTAAAAAATTTTGTTCCCGATTTTGACCCATTGTAGGTCCAATTTACTATAGCCTTATATAAATACATCAAAAATATTAAATAAATAGATCAAAAATAGCCCAAAAATCGAGTTTGTCGTGGTTTTTTCCTTATATCTCAGCCGATTTTGTCGATTTCAAATAGCAACCGAATTGGAAGAATTTCCGATATATTGATGTATCAATCATGTTTGTAAGTTATTTAGGGGATTTGGAAAGTTGATTTCAACCGACAGACGTACAGACGGACATATCGACTCCGATCCAAAGTATATAGTAGTGTCGCAAATGAAAAATGTAGAAATTACAAACGGAATGACAAACTTATATATACCCTTGCCACTCATGATGAAGAGTATAATAAAACGTTTTATATGAAAAGTTTTTTTTTAGTGAAACACTTAAATGTTTTTTAGTGAAACGTTTTTATAATTTTTTTTCTGAAAATCGGTCTTACGACCTTGGAGGGCAAATTAAGTTATCGCCAAACTTTTTTTTTCTATAAATCGATGGTTGCGGTGGCCGTATGGCACGTAGCGCCATCCAGTTGAAACCACATCTCACAGGATCAATGTCATCCATATTTTAAAACAAAAAATCATTGATCATGCTGCAGTAACGATCTCCATTGATCGTAATTGAAACCACATCTAACAGGATCAATCATGTCATGTTTTAAAATATGGATCATGTCATCCATATTTTAAAATAAAACATCATTGATCATGGTGCGGTAACGATCTCCATTGATCGTAAGGCGAGCTTCGGCTTAATTTTTGAAGAAATAAGTTCCAATGAGGTCCGTTTAAATCTCACCAAACGGTGCAATTTTCTGGGTGTAATGAAGTCTGTAGGGTCTGTTGTGGGTTGGTCTCACTCCATATGTTGCAATTTTGTTATTAACAAACCCATTAAGTTAAAAATTAGCCTCATTGATGAACACAATTTTCCGATAAAACAGTCGTTTTATGACTGAGTTTCAAAGTAAATTTTGATGTTCAAGCGTAAATCTATCTAATGATGATTTGTCAGAGTATACTGATCATAAATGTCAAAAAGTTAGCGCAGTATGACAGTTCGTTTGACAGTTAACCCTTTTGTAAGTGATGGTTCACATACGTCAAGTTTACTTGAGCAAGTTTTGAGTTTATAGAAGAGAGAGCAAGAGAGAGAGCACAATATTTTTAAACACCAATCTACAAACTCAAGACTTGCGCAAGTAAACTTGACGAGTGTGCACCAGCACTTAGTTCTGTAGGGTTTAGAAAAAACAGCCTTTATCTATAACTGTAAACAAAATGAAAATTATACCCCAAAAATAATTTATTCACTATCTTTAGTTTGTAGCAATTCACTTGCGAATTACAATGTTTAGATGGATGGTTGGTTGGTTGGATGGATGGATGGATGGATGTAAGTAAGTAAGTATGTCACTTATAATTAAATTTATGTTTTCATTGGGGAGGTAATGAAATTAGTAAAAATAGCCATACATCTTAAAAATTTAACGTCAAAATAATCATAAATTTAAAATGAGTTTTTTCCCTTTTAAATTTAACTAAAGAAACTAAAACTGCTACTAAGGCTGTTGGGTAGGAAAACAAATTATAAAAACGGAGCTAAGTCCTCCGGGTTATAATGTCCAAGTATGCAAGGCAGTCGGCTTTTTATACTCATATGTATATCTTTGTTTTCATTTAAAATTTTAATATATTTTATGAATGTGATGGACTTACATTTTATTATAACATTATTTTGACAGATCACCCAGGATGACTTGAAAGAAGCATAAATATGACCAGTACGTAAAAATGGAAAAAATAAAGAAACATAAAAAAAATGTTTTACGCTCTATAGCAGGCGATGGCACCTTATTAAAAATTCCAAAGTATTTTTTTTTTTCAGCAATTAAGATACAAGGGGCGGCAACACGCTCTGTTTTTGGTATTTTATTTTTATTTTCATTTAAATTATTTATTGGAAGGTTGTTATTAAAAACAAAGCAGCACATACATATTTATACCTATATATTGATACAATATACCACGGAACTAAGGTTTGTGATATTTTTTGATAAATTTATTTTGGAAATGATTGAATACTTAATTTGCCGGCTAAATATTGTACAAAAAACAACAATTTAGAAAATGATGAAGATGTATGGCAGACATCCCTCAAATTTGCTTAAACAGAAGGCAAATTTATCATGAACGTTGGTGGCCCTTGGTGACTTTTAAGGCCGAAAGAAATTTTATTTTAATATTAACAAGTTTTTGCCTAATAAGTATAAGTATGTAACAGCAAGTAAAACAAGTAAATTTGTCCCTTTTTCTATTTTGCTTTGTATCTTAATAGTTAGATCTATTGATAGTTGCATGTTAACACAAATGACCCACAGCGCTCACAATTGATTCTTTAACAAACTATTAGTTTTTTTTTATGATCTTTTCTTTAATATACATTTAGTTTATTTTTTATTTATTTTTATATTAAGTATTTTCACAGCCATAACAAATGGAAAATCAATGAAGGAGGCCTAAAGAAAGGAAAATATGAAAGAAAAAAAAGATGAAAGAATTTATTAAAAAATATTTTTTACCTTATCAGAGCAACAATCTATAAAATGATAAGCATCAGCTGCTGTTAGAGAGCCAGAACCATAGTCAGAGCCTAAGCCAAGTCAAGATGATGATAAAGAGTAGAGATCTTTAACAGTGTGGAATCTCGAAAATCATACTTTAGTTGAGATTCAATTAAGTGTTGTATGTATATTTGAGCCATGAGCTACGCAAGTACACTGGCAAAAATTATCAGTATTTTTGAAGACTTCCCAATATTAATGTCAGTGAAATATTTTCTGGAAAATATTCTGTTCTGTGAGTCCTAAATAATACTGTATTTCATACAGTTTTCATCGAGTTATTATCTTTTAGACTCAATAACAAGTGGTCTGTAATTCATTAAAATGCTAATCTTTCACTATTTGCATAATAGAATTCCAATATTTTAAAACAGTGATGTTATTAAGAGGCAATAACTTACTATAAACTTTTACAGAAAGGGTATTAAATAAGTCATTCGGGGTTGTCATAGAATCCAATCATTGTCGGAAACGGTATTGAAAAGGACAAAAAAGGTACATTTGACTTATGAAATTCAATGTAATTTTTTGTTTAATCGATAAAGAATTTAATTCTAGATCGAATATAAAACCGACAACTTTCGATTTTACGAGACCAATGTACTTTTTCTGTTGTTTTCAAAGCCGATTCCGACAACGATTGGATTCTATGACAACCCCGATTATTTTGACAAAAGTGTTGTAAAACAACAAGTTACATGTAATGACTATTATAACACATTAATTGTATCCAGGGGTGAAAAAAGGAAATTCCCTCCCAAAACCGAAAAGATTTAATATAAAAAAGGAAAAAATTAAGGAAATTAAAATATATTTTTCATTAAAAGGTTATTCGGGAATACAAAATTAATATTTTAGTAAGATTTTCTTATGCTAAATTCCCAATTTTATTGATAAATTCACTGAAATTTATTGTTGGGGGATAAGCTAGTTCCTATGCGCATTTCACTGGTTGCTTAGGCCTGCTCATCAGGAAACCTTTTTCCAAAAGGCTTTAGAAAAACTAAAGATATTATACAAATAAAACTATAGAGTGAATGAGAATTACAGACACTCAAGCTTTATTTGTAAAAATATCAAAGCTTAAACAAAACACCAACAATAAACAGTGATTTTATATTTTCTTACATTCTCTACTACAAATTTTAATTAATTTACACCCCCCCCAAAATGTTGACCTGGATCCGCGCCTGGCTTATATAAAATGTAATCAATAAACTCGGACTGACAGGTTTGTTACTTCGGTATGATAATTTGGAAAATAGTTGCCCTCCCTCGACTTTGACAAAAACTGAAATATTTATCAGTAAAATTGTTTAAATGAATGAGAATTATATTGACTGTTTACGTTACAATAATTCGTGTATATCAGATAATAAATTTGTCATTATTAGACTATTTTTAAGTAATGCAGGGGGTATGTAGTAGTCGTTATTAAGCAATTGGTAGACAGTATCAAGGTTTGGCAGGGCTAATGTTCGAACTTGCCAAAACGACTTTTTATAGAAATTTATATTTTAACCCTTTCAGCCATGGTAATCAAAACAATTTTTACTTTAATCAAGGTTAGTTTATTATAAAAAGTAAGAAAAAATAAATCAAAACATAAAAAAAAGAACTCTATTCCAAGGTTTTTTTGTGGAGTGTGGTGGTTAGTTTATTAACCACCTTTGCAGTTGGCATTAAAAATAATTATGATACAAATTTTCGTAGCGTATTAATTTTTTTTGGAAATCTTATAATTTTGACTATATTCTCTGACCAAAAAAAGAAATAGCAAAGTAACACTGAATTCGATGAACAATAAACAATCAGTGCTTCTTTTTATTGAATGCGTGAAAGTCACTTAAAAACTCTGCGGTTTACCTTATTTTCAAATTAATATATGGAGGGTTTCATGTCAAGTGAACCAACTTTTGAAATTAAAGTTTGAAGTCCTATTGGATAGTGCTTAATTCAAACACAATCTTTCAATCGGTGAAGAACAATCTGAGTTAGAGGGGTTTATTTTGCCCAAAAAGGTGTATTTTCTCATTAAAAAAAAATACAAAAAAAAAAAAATAACTCAAGACATAAAATCGTTGACTTTTTTTTTTTGCAAAATCTAAAACTTTTTTGATTTTGAAAAAAAAAAAAAATTCAAAAAAATTTTTTTTTTTTTGTCGAAAGAATAAATAACTATAAAATATTTGGAACACATTTTGCTAAGAACAATAGGCAATAAGCTACATGGATGAGAAAAAACACCTGTTTGGCCAAAATAACCCCCTCTAACTCTGTTAGTACTGACCGATCTTGTTGAAAATAGGAATAATTTTAGTGCAAATTTCCAATAGGAATAATTTTAGTGCAAATTTCATACCGATCGGAAAACATCGATTTCAAAAGTTGGTTCACTTGACATGAAATCCCCCATATTTATCTAACCAGAGCACCCAGACTGCAAAGTTTTGCAAAAAAACATAAAGGATGACTTCAAACAATTTAATTGTTTAGCAAAATGCCAATAGATGCCAATAAACTATGTTTTAAAGCCTATAGAAAAGGTGGTTAGTAAAGTGACCACTAAACCGCAAAAAATATAGAATAATTAGAAATATACCATTAACATTAAAAACTTATTGAAAAAGTTACTTGATTTTTTCATGTTGTTAAGTTTCTATCCTTTTCCATTTTTTTTTCAAACAGGAGATAACTCCGGTTATAACAGGTGGCGCAAAAGTAATCCTCCTATCAGAAAATGCTATAAATTTTGCCGATAATTGATCAAATAAATAGTCAGCAATATTCCGCGTTCTGGAGCAGTGTAGCATAACATTGTTTATTAACGTGTATTTCGCATGTGTTTACTACACAAATGTCAAAACAGAACTGACATTAGGGGCCAATCGCAAAATTTATAGCATTTTCTGATAGGAGGATTACTTTTGCGCCATCTTGTATATAATATATAATTTTAATCAAATCAATTTCCCTTCACTATGAGTGGCAAGGGTATATATAAGATTGTCATTCCGATTGTAATTTCTACATTTTTCATTTGCGACCCCCAAAGTATATATATTCTGGATCGTTATATATAGCGAAATCGATATAGCCATGTTCGTCTGACCGTCTGTATGTTGAAATCAACTTTCCGTAACCCCCAAATAACTTACAAACATAATTGGTACATCAATATATCGGGAATTCTTGCGTCTCGGTCGCTATTTAAAATCGACAAAATCGGCCCACAAATGGCTGATATATAAGGAAAAAACCGGGACAACCTCGATTTTTGGTCTATTTTTGATCAATATCTGGATTACTAAGTCATTAATATAGACAATATGGATATCTAATAGATAGATCTTTCAAAGTCCATTGCAACGATGTATATAAGGCTATAGTAATTTGGACTTACAATGGGTCAACATCGGGAAAAATATTTTTTAACCCGAATTTTTTTTTTAAAAAAAATTTTTTTTTTCATTAACTTTTTCTCACTAATAAATTTAAAAAAAAAAAATTTTAAGAATTATAAAAACAATTTCAAAAAAAAAAATTGAAAAAAATTTTGAAAAAAAAAAAAATTTTAAATTTTGAAAAACAATTTAGAAAAAAAAATTTAATTTTGTTTACCTTAAAATATTTTAAAGTATAATTTAGTGAAGGGTATATAAGACTCAGCACAGCCGAATTTAGCTCTCTTACTTGTTTTTCACTAATAAATTTTTTTTTCCAAAAACATTGTAGAAATGTATGCCAGTATAATAAAAACTTTCTAAGCAGCTTTCCGGAACCAGTTCCAAGTATGACAATTTCGAATAATAAAAAATGATGGAAGATTGATAAACTAGTTCTAGAACCGTATTTAAAATGGGATGCTAACCTTCTTAAATACGGTTTTAGAACTAGTTCTTCCATCTTCCATAATGGATGATAATTTCATGCAGAAATCATTGATTGAAGAACAGGTTCCAGAACCGTTCGAAGGACAGGGTACGGGCTTCGTAACAATACCGTTAAACTTGTTCCGAAAATAACAAATTGAAACAAAAACTTTAGTCTTAACGCCAACCTAGAACATGAATATCTAGGATTAGTTGTGAAAAGGTATTTTAAACGTAATATTAGCAGTTTTTCGGTAACGGTAGTCAAGCTGAAAATATATTTAAGGATAAAAGCAGCTTAGTAATGGCCATGGTTTCAAGTAATATTACATTTTTCCACATTTTGATAGAAACAAATGTTATTTTCTTATACATTGTAAGTATAATGGAATTTTAATAAACTAACCAACTAACTAACCCTTTTATTTCTGCAACTGTATTTTAACGTAAGTGTATGAGTATGATGGCTAAAATGTTGGACTCCTATAAAGTAGAATCAATTTTGCTGTGTTGTTATTAATTAAAAAATATAAGAATGTTTAAAACACATATGTAGTCGCACCGTACCGGTCACCTTTTCTTACGAAACGGGTTTAATAGCCGACACAAAATACGGAATTGGGATGAATTTTTTATTTTAGTTGTTTTTTTGTTTTTTGTAGAATTGAAAACTCAATTTATAGCAGTAGGTCGTCCTGGCTAAGTTTTTTTCTTTGTTTTTTTAGTTTTAGTGTTTGGTTTTTGGAGGATAAGATGATGATGATGATGACTACATTTGGAATTTATTCATTAGTTTGAAACATGTGCCTTGCTGGGATCAATTTTAAGCATGTGTATAAATTAAGTAAATAAATTAAAAATATAAGGAAAACCATACGTAAAATATAAGATACTATTTAGATTAGATAACAACTAAATTATAAATTGAAAAAAATTATTATAATTACCGCCATTGGATTTATGTACATACACATATTTACTTAGTTACAAAGTCATCCTCCTCAAATAAAAAATCATCTGGTGTGTTCTTTTAATTCACAGAAATTTGTCTTCCTTTCTTTTTTTTATAGAAATATTTTCATAACAGTTGTGTTGTGTGTGCTGATGACAGTTTATTTTATATATATTTTTTTTAATTTGGGTTTTCTAACAAAAGACTGCCATAAAGTATATTTCTTAAGGATTATTTGACATTTGTTTTATTGTTTGACGTAAATAGCTATTCATTCTCAAGGATGTTTTATTTTTTTTTATTAATTTGAAAACAACAACGAAATACGTAGACAAAAGCTTTGTTGTTTTTTTTTTTGGAGTCATGTTTTGTGGTCAATGAAAATTACAATTTTGCGTGTAAATCATTTTTATGTTCTATTTTTAGTTAAAATACACAAAAAACTGGCTCATAAATCAATTTTTTATTTTGTTTTTCATAAGGATACCACTCATAATTGTCCATATTAATAATTTGTTGTATAAAAACAATGTTGTTTTTTTCTTTTTCACTAAATAAAGTATTGTTTATAAAATTGTTTAAGAAAAAACTGTTATAAATCATTAACAAAATAAGTGAGAATAAAAATAAAACTTTTCTACTTTCACAGGCGGCAAAGTTTGAAAATAAATAAAAAAATATTAGGAGTGTGTTGATGACAACTACACTTGATACTGTTTTAACACAGGAATTCAAATTTATGTATATATTTCGAATTTTCTTACTGTTTACTCGCAAAGAAAAAATATAGTTGTACATGTTTACTGTAACCATTTCAAGATTTATATATAAACATATACTTGTTTACTACAATCATATATATGATTGCGAATCTTAACTATTCCATATTATGGTTACCACAATCATATAATTATTTATATGATTGTGACTATAATATAGTTAAAAAACATTTAAAAATGTTGAAATAATTACAGTAAACATAACATAACTACATGTTTTCACTGGGTATAGGTATTTCTTCTTGAGCAGATAAGCTATCAATAATTATAGGACACTGTATAATTGGAATTTATGTTATGATATTGGGTCTACGGTTCAACGACTACTGCAGAAGCTGTCATTATAAGAAGGGATTGGTCTGGCCACTATGTAGTCCCACATTTCTTCTCATGCTTGGAGGAGCTATCGGCGATGTATCTTTGTTCGTTAATAGAAACAAGACGTGTCGATTAAGGGACTTGCAAAAAATAAATTTAATAAATCTTTAATTGAAGACCACACAAAAAATCATTGTGAATCAATTTGAACAAAAAATATCAATTAGAGATTTTGTATGATATTTTCCCAATATTATTGAGAACTATATTTAAGAATTCGATCTATATCCATAAATTTTATTGTTGTTTGGGTTCTGTCACTTTAACATGGCGTTTGCCTACGATAAAATAGACACTCTGTAACCCAAACGAATGGTTTTGTTTTGAATATTACTGGGTCACAAAATTGGTTTATTCATATCTAAATTGTCTACGTAATGATAGAATTGGGCGAGTTACTTTTTACAAGTCACGGGACTAGAACGTTTTATATTCAATATTCCCGCAGGTACTTTTGACAGCCTCTATCTGGAGACCCATGGTCATAGAATAAATACATCGAACGGAAGAAGAGAGAGAAATGTCAATGAAAACAAATAACAGAGGTATATTCAGCTGTGCCGAATCTTAGTTCTACTTACTTAATTTTAAATATTTTCGGGTAAACAAAATTATTAAAAAAAATATTTTTCAAAATTTAAAAAATAATAATTTTTTTCAAACTTGTTTTCAAACATTTTTTTCGAAATAGTTTTTTTTTTTAAATTTTTAAAATTTTTATTTTTTTTTTAAATTATGACACAAATTTTTTGGTAAAAAAAAAATCGTGTTAAAAAAATTTTTTCCCGATTTTGACGCATTGTAGGTCCAAATTACTATAGCCTTATATACATCGTTGCAATGGACTTTGAAATATCTATTATTATATATCCATATTGTCTATATTTACGACTTAGTAATCCAGATATAGATACAAAATAGGCTAAAAAAGAAGTTGTCCCGGTTTTTCCCTATATCTCAGCCATTTATGGACCGATTGTGCCGATTTTAAATAGCAACCGAGCCGGAATAATTCCCATATATTGATGTATGAATCATGTATGTAAGTTATTTGGGGGCTAGGAAAAGTTGATTTCAACATACAAACGGACAAACGGACATGACAGAATATATAGAGTTTTCCAACAAGAGGTGTTATTTTTGTATTCAAAGAAAAATTTAATTTTTTGAGATAAATGATCGGATGTTTATTTCATAATAAAAAGGAAGGTATGCCGTTAATAATGTAAAACAACATTAGCCAAATAGTTACCACGAGCACGCTAACAGGACCTTTTTTGTTTTCATGAAATTTTCCAGAACCAAAACGTAAAGTGGCAGCCCTATGTCCCCGATAGCCTCAATTATACTATCTTTGAGGTATTGAAACGATGCTGGGCTGTTGGAGTAGACCTTATCTTTCACGTGGCCCCAAAGGAAAAAGTCGCTAGGTGTTAAATCACAAGATCTCGGTGGCCAATTGTGATCACCTCTTCGAGATATAACACGGTCCGTACACTTTTCCCGTAAAAGAGCAATGGTTTAGTTGCTTGTGTGGCACGTAGCGCTGTCTTGTTGAAAGTAATCGTTGTCCAGATCAGTATCATCCAAAATACGGTGTAATGACGTTTGTGGAATGCCCAATTCCAAAGAACGACGAGGAATGGACAAACCTGGGTTTTCTTCAACACTTTGGGCTACAGCAGCAATATTCTCAGTTGTTCTTGAACGACGTGCACAGGTTTTATTCTTCACATCACTAACTGGTACCACCAATTTTTTTATTGCGGTCCGACAAGGTGCTTCACGACGACCCAAAAATGCTTTAGTTTTGTGAAATGTGACTGCAAGATTTTCACCATTTTTGTAGTGAATTTTAATAATTTCAATGGCGTTGTTGCAGCGTGTATCGTTCCATTTTTAGTAATGGCGTAGTTTCTACTTGTGAAATGTTGAAGAATAAAAGCTTCAAAAGTGACAGCTACCGAAATACCGGGTGATTCAAAATAACACCTCTTGTTGGAAAACCCTTTATATACTTTGTGGGGTCGCAAATGAAAAATTAAGAAATTACAAACGGAATGACAAACTTATATATAGCCTTGCTACTCATGGTGAAGGGTGTACAAATTCACACATATAGTTGCTACAATAACAAAATTCATGGCAATACATTCTCATGTATTAGGACAATTGGTTTTCGGTTCTCAGTTCCCAATCTAGTTGTCATCTGTGCCCATAGTCACAGATATTGGGCGGCCTTGGCTATTACATTGGTAGTAACCGACTAAAATACGCCTTAAATTTATTCCTTAAATGTGAAATGCAAACAATTTTTATTGTCTCGTCCCAGAATAGAAAATTGCATTGGTTAAGTGATTATAAAAACCGCCATTTTTGCGATAAATTGCCCTTTTTGCCAGACCTTGCTGATATCGCAATAGTGATAGATGAGGAAAGATGACGGATGCATTTTGAAACTGAAATCTATCGCAGATCATCCAGAAGACTCTTTTGGAATAGGGTGCCCCGATAGACTAAACGATAGTGTGCTAAACTATCAATCTGGGGGTTGCGGGTTCGATTCCTGCCAGAGACTCTGGGTTTATCTGCAGACAAACAAAATTCTTCGCAGTTTGTGTTTGTTTAAAAAAAAAAAACATTTTTATATGGAAAATTGTATCATTCTTCATTACAAGTATAAGCGCTCTAATACTTCCCATAATTGCATGTGTCTTAATAGACATTCGTTAGGAGTATTTAGGCCAGTCAGCAGTCACCAGGCAACTGGTAACAATAAGAGGCGGTTCATCTTTGAATTTCCAATAATAAAAACCTTTTCAATTTCTGCTTTGTCTTTAGTTCCGGATCTTCTCTCCGGAACTATACGAATCTCATTCGACCAAAGATTGCGAGCGCAGCAACAGCTTTATCAATTGGAAGTTTCTTCCCCCAGGGATGTGCATTCGAGCACAGCAGATCTATTACAACAACAACAAGATTTAAATGGAAAATCTTGCGGTTGATACAACTATCGCTGAATTGACAATCTGTGGCCGATTGAGATTCGGGTCGTTTCGGAGGGAAGATCCCATCCAGAGAAGAGATTTAGCGGTAGCCGTATTTGCTGTTATTTCGGTAACGGTATTTTAAAGATAACAAAATGGCAAACGGGAATTTTAGAGTTAAAGGTGATTTTAACTTTTGTAGATTTCTATTTTCATAATTAAAAAAATTATTAAAAGAATAACCATATTTTTGGGGTTAACGGTAGCCAACCTGGGTTTTTTGGAAAATTAATTTTATCAATAGCTTTCAGTAGAAAGTATTACAAATTTAAATGCAACATTTAGACAACAATTAAAATTTAAGCCAATTCGCCCTAATCCATTTTACTTCCTGCTAAATTATAAACTAAATACAAAATACTTTTTCATCTGCTTTTGAGAAAACACCTCCTACCACATTATTTTGCCATTTAGCTTGACCACATTTACCAAGGATTTTCTCAAAAATTATGAAAAATTCATTCAAAATCCTTTTAACCAATATTTTAGACAGCTGAGTGCAATAATTCTTCAAACACACATTTCAAAGCGAACAAAGCAAATGACAATAAATAAATTTGAAACAAATGAAAGTAATAAACTAAAAACCTTGCACAAGTCCAGTTAAACGCCCTTTAACTGTCAATAATTTAAGGACATTATTACAAAATTGCTACAACGTTTGGCAACACCTACCAACAAAATGTTCAACCCAACTATAAAGTAAAATGTGTGAGAGAGAGAGAGGGAGATCAGTAAGTGCGTGTGTCATTTTATTTGATTCCTGGGGGATGTTACAAAACGTAAATGTGTTTGTTTTCACAAACTACACATTAATGCTTTTACTGTAACATGTTGGTTATACATATTTGGTGTTTGGTTTTAGGTACCAATACACCACACTCTTGCTTTCCTTTCTTGTTGTCTTTGGGTCATTGTTGATAAAATGCGTTACGCCCGTTAATCCACCCATGTCAATTAACAGTTGGCCGGCCAACTAAATGAAAATAAACAATTGAAATTAGAAAATTTAATTGCACTTAGAAAATGTACGTACGTTTGTAGGTATGTAGGTATACGAAAAGAATAATGGATTTTTGTTCTATTTCTGGGAATACGATTTAATTTATGTCTTTGCACACAATGCGGTTTAATTAAACTTAAAACATAAATTTATATTGTATTTAATACGTGTATTAAATAAAGTTTAAAGAGAAGATAGATTATGGGTAATTTTTATAAAATGGGGTTAAATATTAGTGCTTAAATAAGAACATTTTTACACACAAGGGAAAATGTTAGAGCAAGCTCGGATTCAGGTCAACCATTTGGGGGATAATAAAGTAAAATTTCTTTTTTTCCTTTTTTATATTAAAACTTTTTTCACCCCAATGGATCCTCGCCTGTGTTTGAGAGAGGGACTGTATTTTCGAAGCCTTCACTTACTACAGTTTTTAATCAGAGCTTCCAATTGATTAATGCAATTTGAGCTTAATTCACTAAAATTTTAATTCGGAATTAAAGAATGTCAGCCATTCATTCCATAAATCCATTCTCAACCATCTAATTCTTTAGTTTCATTCAAAGGCTTTAAAAGGGTCTTGCAATAGGGGCTTCTGAACTTTGACAGTTGATGACAGCGAAATTGTTGATGCTACATCTGTTGAATTGGTTGACATTTATTCAGTTTATGTTGCCAAATCATCGTGGACGGATATTGTGTGCAAATGATACAATTGTTTTATCAAAATGAATGTTCTGTTCGGGCAACGTTACTCGCGCTTCTCCCATTTGAAGGCGAGGCCCATTTCTGGATGAATGAGTACGTCAACACACAAAATTGACGAATTTGGGACGATATCAATCCACATGAGATTCAAAAGCGTTCAATGCATCCCGGAAAAGTCACTGTTTGATGTGGATTTTGGGCTGGCGGCATCATTGTTCCATATTACTTTGAGAACTGTGTTTGCCAAGCCATCACCGTCAATGGCGAGCGCTATAGGTTGATGATTAACAACTTCTTTTGGCCTGAATTTGGCCAACAAAAGGTGTTATATTGAATCACCCGGTATTTCGGTAGCTGTCACTTTTGAAGCTTTTATTCTTTGACATTGGACAAGTAGAAACTATGCCATTACTAAAAACGGAACGATACACGCTTCAACAACGCATTGAAATTATTAAAATTCACTACAAAAATGATGAAAATCTTGAAGTCACAGTTCGCAAAACTAAAAAGCATTTTTGGGCCGTCGTGAAGCACGTTGTCGGACCGCAATACAAAAATTGGTGGAAAAATTCGAGCTGTTGGGACAAGTTAGTGATATGAAGAATAAAACCTGTGCAAGTCGCTCAAGAACAACTGAGAATATTGCTGCTGTAGCCCAAAGTGTTGAAGAAAACCCAGGTTTGTCCATTCTTCGTCGTTCTTTGGAATTGGGCATTCCACAAACGTCATTACACCGTATTTTGCATAAAGACTTGGGTCTTAAGGACTATAAAGTTCAGTTAACACAAGAACTCAAGCCGGCCGATCATCAACAACGTCGTGTCTTTGCTGATTGGGTCCTTGTTATTGTCTCTCGCAGAGGTTATCACAATTGGCCACCTAGTTGATGATTGGTCACAGTTCGCAAAACTAAAAAGCATTTTTGGGTCGTCGTGAAGCACCTTGTCGGACCGCAATACAGAAATTAGTGGAAAAATTCGAGCTGTTGGGACAAGTTAGTGGTGTGAAGAGTAAAACCCGTGCACGTCGTTCAGGAACAACTGAGAACTGGTCTGGTGGGGTCATTGGACCTTACTTTTTCGAAAATGAGGTTGGATCAACAGTTACGGTGAATGGATAGCGCTTTCGAGAGATGATTAATAATTTCTTATGGTCGGAGTTGGATGATATTGATGTGGACAACGTTTACTTTCAACAAGACGGCGCTACGTGCCACACAAGCAACGAAACCATTGCTCTTTTACGGGAAAAGTTTCCGGACCTTGTTATCTCTCGAAGAGGTGATCACAATTGGCCACCGAGATCTTGTGATTTAACACCTTGCGACTTCTTCCTTTGGGGCCACGTGAAAGATAAGGTCTACGCCAACAGCCCAGCGTCGATTCAAGACCTCAAAGATAGAATTCGTGAGGCTATCGAGGACATAGAGCAGCCACTTTGCGATTTCGTTATGGAAAATTTCATGAAAAGGATATGGTCCTGTAAGCATGGTCGTGGTGACCATTTGGCTGATGTTGTTTTTTATTATTAATGGCATACCTTTCTCTTTATTATGAAATAAACATCCGATAATTTATCTCAAAAAATGCAATTTTTTTTTGAATACCAAAATAACACCTCTTATGACATATTGAACATTATGCCCGAGTGATTTGAGGGCCTACAGACTCTATTACATCCACAAAAATGCACCGTTTAATGCGGTGGTATTTGACCTTATTTCTTTAAAAATGAAGCCGAAGCTAGCGTTACGGTCAATGGAGATCGTTACCGAACCATGATCAATGATTTTTAGTTTGAAAATATGGTTGACATTGATCCGGGCGAGATGTGTTTTCAACAGGATGACGACCCCAAACATCGACTTATTGAAATCAAAATTTAGCAATAACTTGATATCGAGAAATTGATTTTTCAATTGGCCTCCAAGATCTTGCGATTTGACGCCTCTCGATTGTTGTCTGAGGGGCCTCATGAAGTCACTGGTTTATGCAAATAAACCACCAACAATTGACGCTTTGGAGGCCAACATTGTTAATGTTATTCGTGACATATGTTCAGCAATATTCGAAAAAGAGTCCCAAAATTGGACGTCCAGAATGCGCTTCATCAAGAACAGCCACGCTGGCCATATAACCGATATCATTTTCAAATGTTAATGCAATGTATTGATTTTTTACTAAAATTTACTTTTTCGTTATAGTTTTTACAATTTTAAGTCTTATCGGGCTTAAAAAAAACATCCTTTATAAAGAATGAATACTCAAAGGAATGAACTGAATACATTTGAAGTACAAAGGAATTAAGCCTAAGAATTAATTCATAATAAATTCATTAACGAAATGGTTAAGAAATAAAATTTATGGAATTAAGAATTAATTCTTTCGAACCTGCTGCATTTTGTTTGAAGACAAATTAGGTTATTTATCTATTGTAGTTATTATTAAGAAGTTTTTATTCTAAAAAAAGAGAGTTAGAAGAAAAAAAAAGAAATCAATGAATGATTCACTTTTCAGTAAAATTCAAAAGTTTAAACATGAACAAAATTCCACTGAGGCCTTTTAAAAAAATTTACATAAAATATTTCTTTAATTTTTTTTCTTCTTTCTTATCTTAAAGCAGCACGTATTTGTCTTTTAAATTCCTCTAAATATATTTATTTACTTACAAATACATATACTCATATAAACATATGAATACATAGATAGACATAAAGTCATTCATTCACTCACTCATTCTTTCATTCCTTCACTCATTCATTCATTTGTTCAATCGTATTGATGATGTATTCTCATGCATGAACAAAATACCTGTGAAATCTTCTTATGCAGGCCTCAGACAGACATTCGGATAAACAGATAGATGGACGGACGGACGGACGGACAGACATACAGACCTTTAGTTGTATTGTACATATGAATAAATGGCTGAATGTTTGGACAAAGAGTTGTAATATGCTATTGGCAGCATTTCTCTTATCGGAAATACCAATGAAATAAAAGATTGGCTTTTTGGCGGAGCCACTTGAAAATCAATTTATGGAAAACAAAAACTCATATACTACTGACCGATGGATGAATGGCTGAAAAACCAAAGAAAAAGTTCATGAAAACTGAAATTAAAAAAACAAATAAAAACAAAATACCGAGTTGTTATAGTACGAGTATCTGTAGAAAATAAAAACTCACAAAACAAATGCGGTCAATATTAAAGTGAAATGTTATCAGCCAAAAACAGACGACAACCACAGCCACTAACACTCAAGTAAAACCCCTTTTAAATACAAATTTTTTCAAAAGAGTTTTAAAAGAAGAGAAAAACTACACAAATTTTTTAAGAAAATAAATGTTTAGTTTGAATTTTATTTAAGGAAAATATAGGCTGTAGTATGTTTTCAACAACCAACAAACATAGACAGTTTTAAAGTTTCAAGTTTTTGGGATGGCTGCAGCACTTTCTAAATAAAATCATGGATAAAAGAAAACAAATCTTTAACGAAGCCTAATTCGAAAATAATCTTAATAATGTTTTAAAACTGTTTCAATTTAGTAAAGGATTGGAAATGTCCCATTTTCCATGACTCTGGCGCATAAATCAGGCTGAATTTCAACGATGTCATGGGTTATGTTGGCTTTGAGGGCCGCTGTGGTTTGTGGTTTATTCGCATATACCAAAGAAATAGTCTAACGGGTCAAATTCCACGATCTAGGTGGCCAGTTCACATTACATCCACGTGAGATAACAATGCTCTAGGATATCATATGGATTGGTACCGTCCCAAATTCGACAATTTTGTTTGTTGACGGAGCATAGAAAGATGCCCGTACAGAACATCCATTTTGATAAAACAATTTTATCATTTGCACGTGTTGTTGAACGCTATATCCGTCCAAGATGATTTGACAAAACAACTTGAATAAATGGCAGCCAATTCGACATATGTAAAGGGTTTTCCAATAAGAGGTGTTATTTTGGTATTCAAAGAAAAATGGCATTTTTGTGAGATATATGATCGGATGTTTATTTCATAATAAAGATAAGGTATGCCATTAATAATGAAAAACAACATCAGCCAAATGGCCACCATAACCACCCTTACATGACCATATCCTATTCATGAAATTTTCCATAACCAAATCGCAAAGTGGCTGCCCTATGTCTTCGATAGCCTCAAGAATTCTATCTTTGAGGTCTTAAAACGAAGCTGGGCTGTTGGCGTGGACCTTATCTTTCACGTGGCCCCAAAGGAAGAAGCCGCAGGGTGTTAAATCACAAGATCTCGGTGGCCATTGTGATCACCTCTTCGAGAGATAATAACAAGGACCCAATCAGCAAAGACACAACGTTGTTGATGATCGGCCGGCTTGAGTTCTTGTGTTAACTGAACTTTATAAGCCTTAAAACCCAAGTCTTTATGCAAAATACTGTGTAATGACGTTTGCGGAATGCCAAATTCCAAAGAACGACGAGGAATGGACAAACCTGGGGTTTCTTCAACACTTTGGGCTACAGCAACTATAATCTCAGTTGTTCTTGAGCGACGTGTACGGATTTTATTCTTCACATCACTAACTTGTTCCAACAGCTCGAATTTCTCCACCAATTTCTGTATTGCGGTCCGACAAGGTGCTTCACGACGATCCAAAAATGCTTTTTAGTTTTGCGAACTGTGACTGCAAGATTTTCATCATTTCTGTAATGAATTTTTCATAATTTCAATACGTTGTTGAAGCATGTATCGTTCCATTTTTAGTAATGGCCTATTTTCCACTTGTCAAATGTCAAAGAATAAAAGCTTCAAAAGTGACAGCTACCGAAATAGCGGGTGATTCAAAATAACACCTCTTGTTGGAAAACCCTTTGACTTTAACAATATGGCCGCTATCATCTGTCAAAGTTCGGAAGTCCTAATTGGAAGACCCTTCATATTGATACTACATGTAGGTCCACAGGATATCTGAGGTCTTTGGAAAACGTATTTCAACTAACTAATGGACGGACATATTAAATGTTTCATTTCTCTTTGAAAGATTTAAAAGCATTTTACATTCTATGAAGAGTCAAATATATGTTTACATGTAACATTTTCGTCGTTGCGTGTAATCTGTTGAAATAAAAAAAAAAAAATAAAAAAAAAAACGAAGAAATATACATATTTAGACTTCAAATAAATATTCCACAGCCACTGAGAAGAAAATAAAGAAAGAACATATTAAAACTTGTTGGCCAACAAATTGCTACAATCTTTTGCGAAACCATGGTTAGCATGAGCAATAAATAGATACGACTAAAAAACATACAACCAGATACAATAACGAACGCACATCACTCGATTTTACACCACCAAAATCAAAAGAACACAACAACATGGAAGAGTTCTTCTGTGGGCATTAAGTCAGTTTGTCCGGCAGTCTTAAGTAAGTAAGTATGGGAGCATTTCATAAATGCAACTAAAAGACTCTGGTCTACGTACGAGAACATTTCCTTACATTGTAAATGGTGAGAATATTTGGTCCAAATTATAGTTTACTAAGAATTCAAACAGAATTGACTGCAGCTACGTGCTGCTGAACGTGAACGAATTTCTGTTGTTTGTGTTGTGTTGTGTTGTTTGGTTTTGTTTTGTTGTATGTTGCGTAGCTTGGCATGGTGCAACACTTGAACATGCCAGCGTAAGCATGAATGTGTTTCGTCTGTCCGTCCGTCTGTCCGTCCGTTCCACTGTCTATATAGAAATAAATGTAAGTAGTTCGAGGATTGAGAAGGCGGCCGCTTTTACGAGATATGATTAGGAATTTAAATGCTTTTGTATTATTAAATTAGTAAATATCCTGCTTTATCTCGCTAGATTAAAGTGTATGAAAAATGCAGGTGTACAATGCTACCGCCAACACTACAACTGCACGACTGCAATAAGCTTTGCTCTGCGGCTTAAGCACCTGAACAACATCAACACACTTTTTTTATTTTTTTCTTCTTTTCTTTGTGTCTGAAAAGCCAGCAAAAACTACTCACAAACAAAACAAAAAAAAACTACAACTTTGCCAACATACAGTCAAATGGGGTAGACGGACGGACGGACACAATCTTTGGAACATGCAAGTTTATTTAGTTTCATTTCAAGTTGAACTTTAAGGCTGTTGTTTGTGGCAATCAAGTAAACGAAAAATACCTTCCTTGGCTGGCCATAACGCCAGCTAACGCGCGTATTCCAATTTTTCTATTCTATTCCATTGATTTAAAAGCAACCGTTTCATTTGAGGTGGCCAAATTTTCCTAAAAACAACTAATATTTAATTTACAGCTGGTCATCACTTCCTCCTGAGATGACCATGCCCTTTCTCGGGATACATTCGTAGTGCTTGGATCTCATGTTCAACAATTTTGTTTGTTAAAGTACCCATTCATCCATTCATTATAAAAAAAAAATCCAATTTAACTTTCATCTGGTCAGCTTGTGGAGCGGGTAATTGCAGGCGCGCGCGCGCCAGCTATTCTCAATTATATTTTATTGTACTAAGACTTCATATAGCCTTGTAGTAGTAGTAGTAGTTGTTGTATTGGAAAAGAGAGAGATACCAATAAGATTGTACGATACATGGCAATTTATCGATCTACTTATCAATCTACAAGATAAATCATGTGGCATTTAATTCTAAACGATAGATCGTTTAGATGTTAGTAATGGTGCTAGTAGTAGTGATGGTGGTTTGTGCTCGTTGTATCCACATACTGCACAGTAAGTAGTAAGTAATAGTAAAATAGAATGAATAAACCAAGTAATGAGATGTTTTTATCTCAAAACTTACAATTACATCTGTTAGAAGATAGACAGAGAGACGGACGGACACACAAACGGTCGGACGGACAGCCAGTTGAGTACCCTACATATATGTTTAGTAAGAGACTGTTTACAGGTTTTGGATATTATTTACTTAATCAGAGAATTTATATATAAGCAGGCAGTGTAAATAAAATTATAATTGCCTTTAAGTGAAATATATTAGAGACTCAGAGAGGAATATAACCTACATTTCTAACTATTCCTCAAATTCTTAACAAAAGTTCTTATAGAAAAAAAAAACACAGTAATTTCTATGGAATGCTAACTTTAGAAGAAGTCTTTACTTAATATTAGCAAATTCAAATTGCATTGTATTTTATGCAAAAAAAAAAAAAACTAACTAACTAAACTTATTTAAATATAAATATGCAAGAATTTCAATCAGAATCTTATTTAAATAACTGAAATGAAAGTAAAATTTCTTATAAGATTTTAACGAAATCTAATTGGAAACAAAGCAATGTGGCATCATTTATCTACTAAATGTCACGTTAAAACAAACAACTCTGCATAATTAGAACCGGAACTAAAATGTGTGTTTAAATGTGAAACAACAGATTTCCAATTTAACCTTTTAAGGCACTAAGAGATTTAAAAGGGAAACAAAAACATCACGTTGACACCTCGTAACTTAATATACTCCTGATATATCTGATTAAAAACTCTAGTTCAGTATACATATATTTTAAGCTTTTGGACGATTATTCGGGCAGCCATCTTTAGAACTGACTACATTATAAAGATTTAGAATTCAGTCAAACGAAAGAATTTAGAGGTTGTAGTTGTTCTGTTTTGATGTGTTGGTCCATAAATTCAATAGATGTAGTAAAGTAAGAATAGCTGATTAGTTTAGGGATGGTTTCATTACATGATGACGTCCATTATGAATGTCGTTCAAACCCATCATGAACTAGCTGCGAACTAATGACTACGTCTCATAACTTTGTATGTTCTTCTGGTATATACTAAGTTCTTTCCTGATATTTCTCCAGATAGACTACAACTTAATGACTTCCCGGGAGGAACTGTTTTGTCAACACAACATACAGTTACGAAATTGCATTATCAATATGAATTTAACGGTATTCCTGGCAACATTCATCATCTTTATAAATATTTTCATCAGTGGAAACGTCTACTTATCAAAAATGTTGATAACACGCTGTTATTAACATTGTTTTTAAGTATTACAACATTAACTGTTAAAGCTGCTAAAAGCTCTACATAGAAATAGATCATTCTAGTTATGTCCGTTAAATATGAAACTACTAGAAGATGGTACTGCGTATGTAAATAGTAACAGCGAGTTGCACCATTTTTAAAAGGTAAAAACGTAAGAATACTATCATTACCGAGAGAACCTTTAATTCAGTTGAAGTTTTGAAGTCATTTACAGGCTGTTAATATTTCACTTTTTTTATTTAATTTATTTTAAATAATTCACTGAATAACACTCAAAGACGATAAAATTTAATATTATACAAAAACTCATCATTGACATTGACATTTTATTCATTGCCTCTAAAATGTACTTAGTAAAGAAAACTAAAAAAAAAAAATTTTATAAATTTTCTTAATATTTTATTCAACAAATCAATGGTTCTTTCTGACTTAGTTACATTTTATACTATAATATGAAAAGTGCAATATTTTTTAAGGACGGAGTTTTAAAGTGGCATATATTTGAATCTAATTGAGATATTGACTTGAATTTTTTTTTTGTAAGACCAAAAATTAACTTATCTAAACAAAAAAGATTAGTTCGGAATAAAAATGGATCAAATTGTTCCTATTAAAATGTTGATACAAATTTTAGTTTTAGAAACTCTATAAAAACTCTATAATCAAATCTTTATTTATTAACAAAACTCAATGAAGTTTTCAACGTTTTTTAAATTTGTCATTCTAAATAACAAACTGTAAACAAATTTGTCAAAAGGTCAAAGGGAATCCCGCAATTTCTAAAAAATGGAGCGAAAATTCCAAAAATGGATTTTTTTACAATTCTACCCATACGGTCCACATTTCTTTCGGGGCCGGGAAAATACTTTGAGAATAAATAGGGAACACATCAAGGTTTCCAAACCACTTTTCCGTTTTCTGATCCCAGCTTTGGGATTTTAGAACGTGTGGCCCAAAGTTGAAATTTGAATACAAATAGGTCAAATTCCGAAGGGGGCATCTAGGACATATTTTTTATACCAAAATGTTCTCCGTAAAGATAACTTACAGAAAAATATAAAATTGTTATATGTTCTTAGAGAAAGTTTTTTTTTAATAAAAAAGAGTTAAGTCACCTTTTCGCCCAAAAATCTACTATTAAATTAAATTGAAAATCGTTTATTTTTGAACCCAAAATTTATATTTTTGAAAGACCTAGCCTAGTGCTTTTCAAAAAATGGCACGTGTTTAAAGATGTTACAAAGGTACACTACTTTGAGCTCCGCCCCTGGAGCATTTGTAGGGGCCATTTTCATAACTTAAACTTGAAATGTCAGATTTATTTCCAAATTTAGAAATTTCAGATTTATTTCCAAAAAATTTTTGATTCTGCCCTACTGTGCATTACCTCATTTTTGCACTACATTGAATGAGCCAGCAAAGCCGTGTTGGCCATTTGCCCGATGAGCTATTCCATACGCAATCCTTTATGATATAATGATAAAATAAAAAACCTGTCTTTTCTATTTAAGTCACATATTGCCAAAATTTTGGGACATCATTTATTTATTTAACTCGCTTTAGAATTTGGCATTTTCATTAAAAATTCTTAAAAGTTTTCTAAATACAGCCTTAAAAATTCGTTGTTTATCATCAATTTTGATATTATAGTTACAGTTTTTATTTTTATTTTTATCGCGAACTGTATATAAATATTAAGAAATAGGGCGTGTTTCAATTCGCCTGCTCTGTGGTAAAAATATATAGAAAAAAATCTCAAAAAAAAAAAAAAAAAAAAAAAACTATATAAATTCTTAAACTAATTTTAAAAACAGAAATAGTTAAATTTCATTTCCCCAGATCTTATCTTTAATAAGTTTTTTTTTTTCTTACTATAATGTTGTTGTTGCAGTCTTGTACTTAAATCAAATTACAACAACAACAATAACAAAAACTACAAAGAAAGCAAAATGTAAACTTAAGGTGCAGTTAGATAACAACACAGAGAGAGAGAGAAATTGTAATTGTGTGAGAGTGTGTGTTTGTGTGTGTGAAAATGTTTAGAAAAAAAAAGCATTTTATGCGTTTTAAAAATGATTAACTTTGTTTGGTATCTGATTGTTCCAATATTGTGTGGCTTTTTCTATATAATTTCAGCTTAAATAACCCAAATTTCTATTTTCATTTACCAAAGTGAGTGAATGATTGAATGAAGCTTTTAATACAAATTACTTGTAATTTGTATTATTTAAGAGTCAATAATTTAATATAGATTAAATCAATTCAAATACATAATACAGCATTTAAAATGTATGCAGTCGTTAATGAAACTATAAAATAGTTGATTTTCTTTGAAATCGCTTTAATTTCCCACGGTATTTAATTGGTTTTAGAGTTAGTGGTTTATTTGGGTAAAAAGTCACACCCATTTTAGAGTGCCAAATAATAATCTTAATTTTAAACCAACAACTGGGATTAATGGAATCTTAATAAAAGCTTAAGCATTATTTAATAAACATTTTTGATATTCTAATCCAGTTGAAGAGGGAGATAGGGAACGGTGGGGGAATTCAAGCACTTTTAAATGACGTTGTCCTTGGTGAAAATTTGCTGACCACTAAACTGGTCTAAGAGTATTTGTAGTGTATCGGATATATAGGTTAACATTGATTGATATTTAAGTTAAAATTCATTGAGTGTAAAATTAAACTATTTTCAATATTTTTTCCCATGTAAAAAATACAACAAAAAGCCAAACGAAAATCATATGCTTGTCTACTTGACCTGAGATTCGATAACGATGGAAGGTTCTCCAAAGTGAGAATTTCTCGAAGCAAAAATATGCGAAACACTTTTGTGAATTTGTAAAAATTTTAACTATCGTAATATCGATTTATTCTCGATAATTTCAAAACTGAAGAATTTTGAGAAATATTCGTATATTTGAAAAATATTAATGTTCACATTATTAAACTATTCTTAATAAAATCAGCACTCTAAATATCAGCATTAAGGACTGTTATCTAGTTAGTTATTTCACCTAACATCTAGGCTAACCACAGGTTACTGAATTATATATGAATAACCTCTACCTGTACTAGGATGACGTCAATTGACCCTTTATAGATTACAAAGAGACAGTTAGGTGGCTACTTTAAAAAATATTTAAATTTGATATGAAATTTAATATAATGTCTTTGTTTAACGTTTGAGAATGATTTGAAAGAAAACCTCAACGAAAAGTGCACAAAACCTCAACGAAAAGTGCACAACATAAAAGTTTTAGCTGACTACATGCTAGATTACTTAGTGTAAGTAAAGTGGCAATTGACTCTACTATAAATGACTTGGGATGTGTAATGTTAGCAATTGTCTTGCTAATTAGTATGTAGAAATTTAAGCTACTAATTCTAGATTCGTATAAAAATCTATCACATTTAAGGCCTTTATAAGTTTATCATTCAATATACCGCTATAGTCCAACAAAGATCGCTGTATGAAATCGAGAAAATCGGCACACAAATGGCTGAGATAAAAGCAAACATTTTTTTTTTATTTTTTTCACCAAAATTTTTTTCATTAAAATTTTTTTTTTTCACGAAATTTTTTTTTTCACCAAATTTTTTATTCCACCAATTTTATCTTTTCACCAATTTGTATACCCTTCACCATCAGTGGCAAGGGTATACATTTCGTTTATAATTTCTACATTTTTCATTTGCGACCCTACAAAGTACAAGGTGACGCAAAAGTAATCCTCCTATCAGAAAATGCTATAAATTTTGCGATTGGCCCCTAATGTCAGTTCTGTTTTGACATTTGTGTAGTAAACACATGCGAAATACACGTTAATAAACAATGTTACGCTACACTGCTCCAGAACGCGGAATATTGCTGACTATTTATTTGACCAATAATCGGTCGGTGACTTTGGCACAACGTGAATTTCGTCGCAGATTTCCTGGCCGTCCAACGCCTACTGGTGAAACACTGCGACGTTTAGCCGCTCGCCTCGAAGAGACTGGCACAACACGAGATGCTGCCAGGCGTGGCAGACCCCGGAGTAGCCGTTCTGCAGAGAATATTGCTGCTGTAGCCGAGGATCTCATGGAAGCGCTGCAGACATCGACCAGACGACGTGCCACGCAAATGGGTATCAGTCGACGGTCTTTACAGCGAATTTTGATACAATATTTGAAGATGTTTCCGTACAAAGTCCAGACGGTGCATCAGCTGTTAGCTGCTGACCGCCAATCGCGTCTAACATACGCTCAAGCCATCCTTAATCACCACCAAGAAGAAGATGATTTTTCATTAAAAATAATCATGAGTGATGAGGCCCATTTCCATCTTAGCGGGTACTTAAATAAGCAAAATTTACGCTTCTGGGGCACTGAAAATCCGCGTGTAACCCACGTAAAGCCATTACACCCGCTCAAAGTCACTGTAAGGTGTGCTGTTTTCGCTGGAGGAGTCATCGGACCATTTTTCTTCGAAGACGTCGCGGGCCAAACGGTTACTGTGAATGGTGAGCGCTACAGAGCAATGATCAACGAGTTCTTTTTGCCGCAACTTGATGAATTGGGATTGGAAAACATGTGGTTCCAACAGGACGGTACAACGGCACACACTGCACGTGCCACAACCGATATGCTGAAGGATGCATTTCCCGGGCGCCTAATTTCCCGTTTTGGCGATTTGCACTGGCCAGCTAGATCGCCTGATTTGACCGCTCCAGACTTCTTTTTGTGGGGCTTTTTGAAGTCGCGAGTTTATGTCAACAAGCCTCAGACTCTCGCAGTTCTTAAAGACAATATCCGTCAAGAATTGGAGGACCTATCGTCGGAAGTTTTGGCCAAAGTGATGGAAAATGCCATAAAAAGGGCTCAAATGATAATCAACTGTGGCGGTGGCCATTTACATGACATCATATTCTCGACTTGATGTAAAAGAAATTAAAAGACCAAATAAAAATAATCCACAAGAAGAATCAAAGTTTTTCATTTTTTTTTTAATTACAGCCAAAAAACATCGAAAGTTTACTTTTGCGCCACCTTGTACATATATTCAATATATTCTGGTTCGCTATAGATAGCGGGATCGATATAGCCATGTCCGTCTGTATGTTGTTGAAATCAACTTTTCGTAGCCTCCAAATAACTTACATACATGATTCATACATCAATATATCGGGAATTCTTCCGGCTCGGTCGACACAATCGGCCCACAAATGGCTGAGATATAAGGAAGAAACCAGGATTACTTAGTCATTAATATAGACAATATGGATATTCAATAATAGATATTTCAAAGACCTTTGCAACGGCGTATATAAGACCAAAGTAAGTTGAAAAATGTTTTTACACCAAATTTTTTTTTAAATTAAAAAAAAAAAAAAATTAAAAAAGTTTCCACTATTCTTTCGCTAATAAATTAAAAAAAATTTATTTATCACTAGTGTTTCAGTTCAAAATAGTTATCACTACTACTTATTACTTGCTGGCTTACTAGGTAAGTAGGGAAGATCCGGCACAGCACTCATGTTAAATTTATAAAAGGTTTATAAAACAAATTTCCTATGGAGATTTTAGCTTCATAAAAATGTATCAAATAAGAAACAAAAATCACAATAAACAATTGGTCAGATTATAATAATAAAAGATCATAGTTCTCTTTATGCCGATCGTTGATTTAATACCATTCGTTTGCCTAAACAAGGTCGAATTTAAATTTATAAGAAATTAGTAAACAATTACATTAGTTCTACCATGTTCAAAAATGCTCCTTAGAGACTAATGTATTAAATATACCAGTATACACCATTATCTGATACTTATTTTTTTTTTTGTAGCAAAATGCCAAAGGTGTCGTTTTGTAAATCGACATGACTGCCACCACCACCACAGCAGCTGCTGTCGACAATTTAATTTGACAAGCGCCGGTAGTTGAAGAATAAAATTTTTCATATAAAACTTTTGTTGTTGCTGCTGCTTGTCAAACAAAATCAAACACAACAAATGTTTCAAAGGGGGCAACACAAATTCAAGTGCATTTGCACGTTTGCAGTGCAGTGCATTAATTTTATTTGTAAATCATTGTTTTTCTACATTTTTTTATTTTTTTTGTTTGTTATTTTGCCATGGTGTTTTAGTTTTAGTTTTCGGTGTTTAATGTTTAATTTAAATCATTCATTGAGATTTGTTTTAAATGTACCGGTTTTTTTTATATATATAGTTTCCAAGACTTTAAGTTTTAACTTTATAATACTCACATAAGATTCCTAGAGTTGGGTTTTTATTGTGCTGTTTCGCTTTGTATATTTACCATAAAAAAAAAAATATGTAGATATTTCTGTTTCGCTTACATTCTTAAGAAGTCATAAAGGTGGAATAGAAAAAATTTCCATATTTGCGTTCCACTTAAATAGCCGCCAAAACAAACTAAATTGCTATAACAACAGTCAGTCAGTTAGCCAGGCAAGCAGGCAGGCAGGCAGGCAGCCGGCCTGGACGTCAGTCATTCAGTCACTCACTCAATTTTAAACTAAACTTTACGCTTTAAAGTCTCCCACTCCATAAACAAGTGCATCAAACAAATGCACATAAAGCTGCACATGGGATTTACAGTTGCTAAGAAAAATAAATTCTCTATAAAATTAAAATTTCTTTAGTTTTTTAACCAGGAACATCTTTATTTATAAATCTTTCCAAAGTCCTTTATTTATATTAAGTATAGCCCCAGAAGTATTTAAATTATTTTGTTTGTTTAGATTTGTCTTAATAGTTTTGTTTGTTACTGTAAATGTGGCAAATATCTTTTATTTTTATATTCTACAGATTTGAATGATGGAACAAATGAACTTGTAGCTGATTGTATGCACAGTCACATTTCGTGTAAAGAAATTAAAGTTGTTACAAATCAGAAAGACAAACAAACGAACATGTAACTGGCGGGATACACAAACTACAAACACTACGCAACAAAGTTATAGGTGCAAATAAATTAGTTTCTGAAGCAAGAGCAAAGCTTTAAATATTCACATTGTTTTCTACATTTAATATTTGTTTTTTATACTTTTTGACACTTTTTACATTTGGATCCCATAAAGTATATATGTATATTCTGGATAGTGTCCGTTGAAATCAACTTTATGAAGACCCCAAATAAATTACATAAATGATTCATACATCAATATATCCGCTATAGTCCCGGTTCGGTTGTTATTTAAAATCAAGAAAATCGGCCCACAAATGGCTGAGATATAAGCAAAAAACAACGACTATCTCGATTTTTAACCCATTTTTTTGTTTTATCTATATCTGGATAGCTAAGTCATTTATATAGACAATATGGATATCTAATGAAAGATATTTCAAAGTCCATTGCAACGATGTGTTTGGACCACAATGGGTCAAAATCGGGAAAAATATTTTTTGACCCGAATTTTTTTTTACCAAAAAAATTTGTTTCACTAATAAATTAAACAAAAAAAAATTGGAAAAAAATTTAAAACATTTTGAAAAAAAATTTTTTTTTTTAAATTTTGAAAAAAAAAAATTTTTTTTAATTTAAAATAATATTTAAAATTTATATTTTAAAGTATAATTTGGTGAAGCTCTCTTACTTGTTTTAGCATCAAATTTTTTTTCAACCATGGTTTTCACATAAAAAATTTGTTTCAGGTAAAATTTTTATTTGGAAAAAAAATTTATTCACCATAAAATATTTTTAATCCTTATCTTAAAGTTTACTTTGGTGAATGGTATATAAGATTCAACACAATCGTATGTAGCACTCTTACTTGTTTAACTACAATTTTACCTATTTAGCAGTGCATCTTTAACTATGATCATAAGTATAACTTTATACAATGTTACACCGGCATGAAAAGTTAATATATATAAAAAAAAAAAAAAAAAAACAAACTTGTAAATACTCGTATGTGTCTGTAGATATTTCATGTGAAATAAGTTATGTAGAATCATATAAATCGCAAACTCCCATTTAAGCGTAAATGAAAACTATGGATACATAAATATAACTCAATTTCAAAACCACCACGCCTACAAAATGGTCTGTCTCTTTTTCCCTGTCTGTCTGTCTCTCTACATAAAAGCACAATTTAACCGACCCAAGCCAGAAATTGTGCTACATATTTAGCAATATAAATTTGTTGTAGTTTAAAAATTTAGAAAAGGGCTGATTCATTTCAATATTGCTACATAAAATCAATTAAAACCTGTTTATTTAAAAAAAAAGACTTCAAATTATTTTCATTATTATGCTATTGTTGAGATAGGAAAGAAATAGGGCAGATTTTGTAATATTTTTTGCATTTATCAAGTATTTAAATATATTTAGAATGGGGCAGATTGTAAATCGATTAAAAGTCATTTATTTTAATTAAGCTAACAGATTTATAAATGTATTTGAGCTGTATAATACTTTTAAAACCAAACACTAAGTAATTGGTCGCTTTTTGTTAGCTTGAAACCCATTTGAAGACTGTCGAAACAAATTGCGTTATCTATTTATCTATCTATCTATCTATCTATCTATCTATCTATCTATCTATCTATCTATCTATCTATCTCTATCTATCTATCTCTATCTATCTATCTATCTATCTATCTATCTATCTATCTATCTATCTATCTATCTATCTATCTATCTATCTATCTATCTATCTATCTATCTATCTATCTATCTATCTATCTATCTATCTATCTATCTATCTATCTATCTATCTATCTATCTATCTATCTATCTATCTATCTATCTATCTATCTATCTATCTATCTATCTATCTATCTATCTATCTATCTATCTATCTATCTATCTATCTATCTATCTATCTATCTATCTATCTATCTATCTATCTATCTATCTATCTATCTATCTATCTATCTATCTATCTATCTATCTATCTATCTATCTATCTATCTATCTATCTATCTATCTATCTATCTATCTATCTATCTATCTATCTATCTATCTATCTATCTATCTATCTATCTATCTATCTATCTATCTATCTATCTATCTATCTATCTATCTATCTATCTATCTATCTATCTATCTATCTATCTATCTATCTATCTATCTATCTATCTATCTATCTATCTATCTATCTATCTATCTATCTATCTATCTATCTATCTATCTATCTATCTATCTATCTATCTATCTATCTATCTATCTATCTATCTATCTATCTATCTATCTATCTATCTATCTATCTATCTATCTATCTATCTATCTATCTATCTATCTATCTATCTATCTATCTATCTATCTATCTATCTATCTATCTATCTATCTATCTATCTATCTATCTATCTATCTATCTATCTATCTATCTATCTATCTATCTATCTATCTATCTATCTATCTATCTATCTATCTATCTATCTATCTATCTATCTATCTATCTATCTATCTATCTATCTATCTATCTATCTATCTATCTATCTATCTATCTATCTATCTATCTATCTATCTATCTATCTATCTATCTATCTATCTATCTATCTATCTATCTATCTATCTATCTATCTATCTATCTATCTATCTATCTATCTATCTATCTATCTATCTATCTATCTATCTATCTATCTATCTATCTATCTATCTATCTATCTATCTATCTATCTATCTATCTATCTATCTATCTATCTATCTATCTATCTATCTATCTATCTATCTATCTATCTATCTATCTATCTATCTATCTATCTATCTATCTATCTATCTATCTATCTATCTATCTATCTATCTATCTATCTATCTATCTATCTATCTATCTATCTATCTATCTATCTATCTATCTATCTATCTATCTATCTATCTATCTATCTATCTATCTATCTATCTATCTATCTATCTATCTATCTATCTATCTATCTATCTATCTATCTATCTATCTATCTATCTATCTATCTATCTATCTATCTATCTATCTATCTATCTATCTATCTATCTATCTATCTATCTATCTATCTATCTATCTATCTATCTATCTATCTATCTATCTATCTATCTATCTATCTATCTATCTATCTATCTATCTATCTATCTATCTATCTATCTATCTATCTATCTATCTATCTATCTATCTATCTATCTATCTATCTATCTATCTATCTATCTATCTATCTATCTATCTATCTATCTATCTATCTATCTATCTATCTATCTATCTATCTATCTATCTATCTATCTATCTATCTATCTATCTATCTATCTATCTATCTATCTATCTATCTATCTATCTATCTATCTATCTATCTATCTATCTATCTATCTATCTATCTATCTATCTATCTATCTATCTATCTATCTATCTATCTATCTATCTATCTATCTATCTATCTATCTATCTATCTATCTATCTATCTATCTATCTATCTATCTATCTATCTATCTATCTATCTATCTATCTATCTATCTATCTATCTATCTATCTATCTATCTATCTATCTATCTATCTATCTATCTATCTATCTATCTATCTATCTATCTATCTATCTATCTATCTATCTATCTATCTATCTATCTATCTATCTATCTATCTATCTATCTATCTATCTATCTATCTATCTATCTATCTATCTATCTATCTATCTATCTATCTATCTATCTATCTATCTATCTATCTATCTATCTATCTATCTATCTATCTATCTATCTATCTATCTATCTATCTATCTATCTATCTATCTATCTATCTATCTATCTATCTATCTATCTATCTATCTATCTATCTATCTATCTATCTATCTATCTATCTATCTATCTATCTATCTATCTATCTATCTATCTATCTATCTATCTATCTATCTATCTATCTATCTATCTATCTATCTATCTATCTATCTATCTATCTATCTATCTATCTATCTATCTATCTATCTATCTATCTATCTATCTATCTATCTATCTATCTATCTATCTATCTATCTATCTATCTATCTATCTATCTATCTATCTATCTATCTATCTATCTATCTATCTATCTATCTATCTATCTATCTATCTATCTATCTATCTATCTATCTATCTATCTATCTATCTATCTATCTATCTATCTATCTATCTATCTATCTATCTATCTATCTATCTATCTATCTATCTATCTATCTATCTATCTATCTATCTATCTATCTATCTATCTATCTATCTATCTATCTATCTATCTATCTATCTATCTATCTATCTATCTATCTATCTATCTATCTATCTATCTATCTATCTATCTATCTATCTATCTATCTATCTATCTATCTATCTATCTATCTATCTATCTATCTATCTATCTATCTATCTATCTATCTATCTATCTATCTATCTATCTATCTATCTATCTATCTATCTATCTATCTATCTATCTATCTATCTATCTATCTATCTATCTATCTATCTATCTATCTATCTATCTATCTATCTATCTATCTATCTATCTATCTATCTATCTATCTATCTATCTATCTATCTATCTATCTATCTATCTATCTATCTATCTATCTATCTATCTATCTATCTATCTATCTATCTATCTATCTATCTATCTATCTATCTATCTATCTATCTATCTATCTATCTATCTATCTATCTATCTATCTATCTATCTATCTATCTATCTATCTATCTATCTATCTATCTATCTATCTATCTATCTATCTATCTATCTATCTATCTATCTATCTATCTATCTATCTATCTATCTATCTATCTATCTATCTATCTATCTATCTATCTATCTATCTATCTATCTATCTATCTATCTATCTATCTATCTATCTATCTATCTATCTATCTATCTATCTATCTATCTATCTATCTATCTATCTATCTATCTATCTATCTATCTATCTATCTATCTATCTATCTATCTATCTATCTATCTATCTATCTATCTATCTATCTATCTATCTATCTATCTATCTATCTATCTATCTATCTATCTATCTATCTATCTATCTATCTATCTATCTATCTATCTATCTATCTATCTATCTATCTATCTATCTATCTATCTATCTATCTATCTATCTATCTATCTATCTATCTATCTATCTATCTATCTATGAATTACGATTGAAGCAACCAAAAAAATGTTTTGATTCAAATTTTTTTTTACAATTTCAAGTTCTATTTGGCTTAAAAAACACCCGTTATAACAACTGTTCGTTAAAAGTTTCGAAACTGCACACTTTTAAAAGTGTTTCAAAACAAATATAGATATTTTGGCATATTAGTTTTGTTTCTTTTTTTTTTTTTTTTTTTTTAAGTTCGTAAGTACCTACAACACTTAATGGAAATTTCAATGAATTTCATTTTGTAATCAATTATTTATTAAGAAATGAAAAATAAAAAAAGACAACAAACAAGATTTTAAGTGTGAACACACTCAATTGAGACACTTTGTCTACGAATACTTTCACTTGACAAAAATTTTAATTAGTTGAATCAAGGGCTTTTGAAATGATTGTGTAGTTACAATGAATAAAGAGATTGTTATACAAAACAAAGGTATTTTTAAGAAGATTTTGACGCTAATGAGGTTAAGTGTTGCTGTTAACATGATAAAATTCTAGATTCCTCAAGTTTCATTATAAATTTGGGTATAACATTAATTTAAATGTTACCAAAGTTCTCATTAACCCTCAATACCTTATGTAGGGCTCACTTGTTTTGTAAAAACCCCCAATTTCTGTGTAAACTTTTATGACGACAAAGAAAACCTAAAAACTGAGAAGAAAAAAAAATTCAAACTTTTTCTCATGCTGTATTCTAAATATGGGCGCCTGCAAGATATCTACTTGGGCGTCACACACATCACAGAGCAACATAAACTTTTTCTTTTGTTCGTAATAAAATATATTTTTATTTTTATACTATTTTACAATACTTTTTTACCTACATTCAAGCCACATTCAAACAAAAACAACAAACATTAACAAAATAAATTTAAGTTTTAAAAATACACAAAATCGTAATTTTGCTAATTTATGACAAACAGTAAAATTGAAATATATTTTCTGTTTTGCGAAACAAAAAAACAAAATGTACATATACAAAAGGATTTGAACACACATATATGTATATATAAATATGTATTTATATATATGAAAAAGGTTGAGAACAAAAAAACTTTTAAAATTTAAGATGGATTACATATTTGGGTAATCGAAAAACTATTTGGAACCACTGTACATTAGGGCTCCACAGAAAGTCCATTGGATTTATATTAATAAAAGTTAAAATTTAAAATTACACACACACAAATTGTTTTCATCAAATTACTCAAAATGGCACTTTTCAAAAATAGTACTATTTTACTAACATTTTCAAATTAGATGAATCTCACAATAAGCTATATCTTAAAACAAAGCAATTTGTCATAAAATTGTGTTTTTAAATTTAACGTATGTCTTTTAAAGCTATATTTAAGGAAAGAATTAATTTTAAAAATTAGTAGTATTTTACTCCTTTTTTTGAAATTGTACTTAAATCAGCTATTTTCTTAACATTTAAAAAGAATGTCACAATGATCAGTACATATTAAGTTGATAAATGTATATTTTTATTGCTGTTGTTAAAAAGGTAGTATTTTAATACTTTTTTAAATTATCCTAAAATAAAGCAAAATATTAAATAAAAAATCATTTAATTTATTAACTCAACAAAAAAATGTTTAAGATTATCAGTTCCCTATTTTAAGGGATTATATTGAATTTTTTAAAAAAGTAATTTTCTACTACTTTTATAAAATTTTGAAAAATTCTCTAAATTTGTTTATAAAATAATGGCCGCAGTTCTTTTAAATGTATTTTGATGAAAATACATAATTTTAAAAATAGTAGTATATTACTACTTTTTTTTAAAAAATGTAGCAAATAATAAACTAATTAATAAAATAGAAATTTTATATAATCATTGGCCTATTTTAAGGAATTAATTGTCAATATATTGATTTTTGAAAATATTACTTTTTTATATCAATTTGAAAAAATTACTAAATTTTGTTATAATAATATTGTTATGGTCCCCTTTGTCACGTTAAGTGGTTTTTGATGAAATTTCGTCAATTTAAAAATAGTTCTATTTTACTACTTTTATCCTAATATAGAGCAAAATGTTAAATAAAAAATCAATTTAATTTATTTACTTAACAAAAAAATGTTTAAAATGTCTGTATATTGATTTTTTTAAAAAAAGGAATTTTCTACTACTTTTAAAAATTTTTGAAAAATTCTCTATATTTGTTTATAAAATAATGTTGCAAATAATAAACTAATTAATAAAACAGAAATTTTATATAATCAGTTGCCTTTTTTAAGGAATAAATTGTTAATACAGTGCACTCGCGGTAACGTGAACTAATTAAAACCAAGGGAGTTCATGTTAGTGAAATTGTTCACGTTATCGATTGTCGAATTTCATGGAAAAACTATAAAATTTTATAATAGAAACCTGTGTTTTACACGCTTATACGTGAAATTCTTTTATTATTATTTTCATTATTAAGAAATAAAACAAAAATTATTGATTAAAATGCATTACAAAACAAAACGAGATCACGATAAAATATACTTTGAAATAAAATTACATCCAAATATTAATTTAGAGCATACAAACACATTTTTAATACAAGGGGATTCCTTAAACTTTAAAAATCGAATTTAATGTATGTATTTCAGTGTTGTCTACATGCTTAGAAAACAAATGCAGTGAAAAAAATTGTTCACGTTATAGAGCTATCTGAGTTTGTTCACGTTACAGAGTAGTCAATGTAAACAAAAGCTTGTTCACGTTAGGCGGTGTTCATGTTAGACGGTGTTCACGTTACCGCGAGTGCACTGTATTTTGATTTTTGAAAATAGTACTTTTTTATTACTATTTGAAAAATTTACTAAATTTTGTTATAATTATATTGTTATGATCCTCTTTGTTACTTTAAGTGATTTTTGATGAAATTACTTCAATTTGAAAATAGTACTATTTTACTAAAAAATATTTTTTACTACTTTTATAAAATTTTCGAAAATTCATTAAATTTGTTTATAAAATAATGCTTGCAGTTCTTTAAATGTATTTTGATGAAAATTCATAATTTTAAAAATAGTAGTTTATTGATACTTTTTTGTAAAAATTTAAAAACTGTAGCAAATAATAAACTAATTAAAAAAATGAATCTTTATATAATCAGTGGCCTATTTTAAGGAATTAATTTATAATATTTAGAGTTTTGAAAATAGTACTTTTTTGTTTCTATTTGAAAATTTTACAAAATTTACTAAATTTTGTTATAATTATATTGTTATGATCATCATTGTTACTTTAAGTGATTTTTGAGGAAATTACTTCAATTTAAAAATAGTACTTTTTTACTACTTTTATCCTAATATAGGGCAAAATGTTAAATAAAAAATCAATTAAATTTATTTACTCAACAAACAATTTTTCAAGATTAACAGTTCCCTATTTTAAGGGATTATCTGTCTATATATTGATTTTTAAAAAAAAGTAATTTTCTACTACTTTTATAAAATTTTGAAAAATTCACTAAATTTGTATATAAAATAATTTCCGCAGTTCTTTTAAACGTATTTTGATGAAAATTCATAATTTTAAAAATAGTAGTATATTAATACTATTTTTAAAAAAATTTAAAACTGCAGCAAATAATAAACTAATTAAAAAAACTGAATCTTTATATAATCAGTTGCCTATTTTAAGGAATAAATTGTTAATATTTTGATTTTTGAAAATAGTACTTTTTTATTTCTATTTGAAAATTTTACAAAATTTATTAAATTTTGTTATAATTATATTATTATGATCCTCTTTGTTACTTTAAGTGATTTTTGAGGAAATTACTTCAATTTAAAAATAGTACTTTTTTACTACTCTTTTAAAAAAATTTTAAAATGTATCAAAAATTTATGAAAAAAAAATTTGCTTGTAACAATAAAAGTAATTTCTAATTTTCCTAAGCATATCCATGCTTTTCTCTGCATCTTTTACAATTTTTTTCCTGCTTATTTTAAATTTGTTTGTGCATATTTAAACTTGAACTAATCATTACAATATCGATGGCAAAAGCATTTAAAGCTACATCCTAAAAACTTCATAAAATGTTTGTTATTAAAAAATATTAAATTAAGAATGGGGTGGCGAAGTAAACCGGGTCAGCTAGTGTTTATACATATATAATAAAGGGCTTGTTATTATTTTGCAAAAATTTACAACACATTCATTGCTTACAGTTGTGAGCAAAATACTCTTGACTATTTTTAGCCTAAAACTTACATCACTGATATCTTGTCGCTATGGCCAAGCAGCGTGTAATCAGTGACTTTACGTCTGTCAGCTCAATTACGTTCACGTCTATTACATGTTCATTTAATTTGAAGCAAATGTGTAATAAAAAACAAAAACAATCCCTTGAAATTTATTTGACAGTTAGTTTTGGCCCAGAGGCGACATCAACATTTAAGGGACACCCAGTTAGAGGGCAAGTCTTTGTTAGCCAGAACATTAAGGATTCCAATATTGTCCATCAGAATCATTTGATTTTTGTAAACGAGTACCAGTATTTTCAGAAATAGTTGCTCGTTAAAGCTGTTTTAGTATTTTGGTTTGTGTTTCCTTTTTTTTTTTTATTATTTTCATAATCAAGTCAAGGAGAGGGATGTATATGAGGCTTGGTGAACTTGGCAGTGTAGCCACCACAACAGCTCAGCGGGTGGTATTTATAATAATAAAAAAAAATAACAACTGCAACAAGAGCAAGAGCAAGCTCAGCAACGATTTACCAACATTCAAGCATGTAACCAACTCATGTCATTGTTGTTGCTGTTTGTTATTGTTACGATTGCACAGACGGGGGATGGATGTGTCTCTAGATGATGTCTATTACATTTTTTTATGATCAGGTTTACACAAACACACACTCCAACAACATACATACACCCATCATCCATACAATAATAGTTTGTTTACGTTACAAAGATGCTGACGCTTAATCACACGTTCACTCGTATGGACGGAAGGACAGACGGACGGACGGCAGGACGGATGGATGGATGGAGTTTTGAAACGTTTCAAAAAGTAAGGGGAGGAAGGCAGGAACTAAATAATGTAAAGCCAGCATCAGCTGCCACTTAAACTGAGTGCTATCAGAGCTTTCGATCAAATTGACTATCAGGTTGCCTTTTCTGAATATGAATGCTAAGATAAAGATGAGGATACGTTTTAGCCTTTTCAAATGCTCGCCTCATACGTACAGGTTTTTAAATTTTAGTTTTGGAACCTTCAACAATTTTACAATTTACAATACACATGAGTTGGAAAAAGAAAGAAAGAAAAAAACCTCATTTTAATAACCGGGTGTAAAACACCACTATTAATACATGACAATTATGAATTGGTGGTGTGGTGTGGTGTCGTAGTTACTGTTGCTGTCTTTGCTAGAACTCTCTGCTGGCATTTAACCGATCAGCGAGCGAGCGCCCTTTTCATAGGCGCCCAGCATGGTCACTTGCTGGTTGAGTTGCCTCATTAATTTGTTGTTTATCGCACCTTGTTAAAAACCCATGAATGTGAATATAAAAAATGTCAATAGGCTGGCAATTAATAGACTCAATTTAATGCCAATGTTCTCTTCTTTAAACTTTAAACAAAATAAAGAAAAATCCGCCAAAATCAGCAACAACAACAACAACACCATCCTCTTTAAACAGATGACAGCAACAGCAACAACAACAAATATAAAAAAACTTAATCCTTTTTACAAATATTGTTTAAAGATTTTTGAAGGTTATAAAATCTAAAGAAGATAAAACGTTTATGATAATATCTTACATATAAATAGGGGTATTCATGGAGGCACATCGATTTCTTCTGTTAATAATAATGTAAGGCTTTAGAGATGTTAAAAAATATACAAAATGGTCCTAATTTTGTTTTCTATAAAGGAAGAAGCTATAACTTTTGCAAACATCTGGAACTGTAGATTTTCATATATATTCAATCTCGTGTAAACTATATTCACGCTCTCTTAAATCTCCCTGACTCAGTGGTTGATTTTAGATCGAGATTTATCATTTCGTATATGTTTGTGACAACCATTATTATGATTAAGGTTTTACCATATTATGTTGGTCTCGGCTATTTGATATCATAATCTGAGAACAACATATTTTGATATAAAGATTCATTATAACAATGGTTGTCACAAACATAACTTGTTTACTGTAACCATATATATGATTGATACAATCATGTGAATCGTAAGTTAACCATGTTATGGTTACCACAATCATGTAAATAGTTACTGTGACTACAATATTGTTAAAAAGCTTTTAAAAATTTTGAAATGGTTACTGTAAACATCCACAACTATAATTTTTTTCTGCGTGTACTGAACAAATAGTTAAAAAACAAAAATTTTTGTAGAAATAGTTGTTATACCAAAAATGTTCTATAGAAAAAACTGTTATACACAAAATATTTTATAAATTGACTGTTATACACAAAACATTTTTTAAAAAAATTGTTATACACAAACTTTTCCAAAAAAAATTATTAAACACAAAATTTTCTATAGAAAAACTATTTGTCTATAGAAATAACTGTTATACATAATGTTTTCAATATAATAAACCATAATACATTAAGATTTCTGTAGAAAAAACTGGTATACACACATTTTTCTATAGAAAAATCCTTTATATACAAAATTATACACTGTTATACACAGAAAAAACTATTGTACATAAAAATCTCTGTTTTACAGAATATTGTCTATAGAAAAAACTGTTATACACAAATTTTTTTATAGAGAAATTCTTTATACACAAATTATTTTTTATAAGAACTGTTATACACAATATATTCAATAAAAATCTGTAATACACAAAATTTTCTATAGAAAAACTATTATACTCAAAATTTTCTGTAGAAAAAACTGTTATACACAAACAACATAATACCACCACGACATTCATATTGTTAAATGTATAATAATATTACGAAAAAACTAATAAATGTTTTACAGAATATTATCTATAAAAAAAAACTGTTATACACAAATTGTTCTATAGAGAAATTCTTTATACACAAAATTATTTTTTATAAGAACTGTTATACACAATGTATTCAATAAAAAAACTGTTATACACAAAAATTTTCTATAGAAAAACTGTTATACTCAAAATGTTCTGTAGAGAAAACTGTTATACACAAATATTTCTGATAAAATTCTATGGAAAAAACTATTATACTCAAAATTTTCTATAGAGAAAACTGTTATACGTAAACTTTTTTGATATACACAAAATATTATATAGTAAAAAGTGTTATACACGAAATTTTTTATAGAAAAGACTCTTATACAGAAAATTTGCAACAGCAACAAATTGTTATATACAGCTGTGGTCAACATAATAGCACCACGACATTCATATTGTTAAATGTATAATAATATTACGAAAAAACTAATAAATGTTTTACAGAATATTTTCTATAAAAAAAACAGTTATACACAAATTTTTCTACTGAAAAATTCGTTATACACAAAATAACTTTTTAGAAGAATTGTTATACACAATATATTCAATAAAAAAAACTGTTATACTCAAAATTTTCTGTAGAGAAAACTGAAGATTTCTGATATACACAAAATATTCTATAGAAAAAAGTGTTATACACGAAATTTTTTATAAAAAAGACTCTTATACAGAAAATTTGCAACAGCAATAAATTGTTAAGTACAGCTGCGCTCAACATAAAAGCACCACGACATTCAATTTTAAATATTTTTAGGTAAACAAAATTAATTTTATTTTTTTTCAAAATTGTTTTTCAAAATTTATAATTTTTTTTTTTCAAATTGTTTTTCAAAATTTAAAAAAAAAAAATTTTCAAAATTGTTTTAAATTTGAATTTTTTTAATTTTTTTTTTAATTTTTTTTTTTAAATTTATTAGGGGAAAAAATTTTGTGGTAAAAAAATATTCGGGTTAAAAAATAATTTTCCCGATTTTGACCCATTGTAGGTCGTTGCAATGGACTTTGAAATATCTATCACCAGCTTGACCCCTGTCGTAGTCTATGTTGGAAATTTCAATAAAATCGTTTCGGCCGTTTAGTATTTATTGTTTAAGAACTAAAGGTACCAATTTTACCGGTTTTCCCCTGTTTGCCCCTTTCTGGTCCAAGTATTGAAAAAAATTATAGCCTATTGACGCTTCCAAGTAAGGGTCTATCTACGTTCCAAATTTCAATAAAATCGGTTCAGCCGTTTAGGCGTGATGCTCAAACAAACAAACAAACAAACAAACAAACAAACAAACAAACAAACAAACAAACAAACAAACAAACAAACAAACAAACAAACAAACAAACAAACAAACAAACAAACAAACAAACAAACAAACAAACAAACAAACAAACAAACAAACAAACAAACAAACAAACAAACAAATAAACAAACAAACTTACAAAGACATTTATATATTTATATAGATTAGATATCCATATTGTCTATATTTATGACTTAGTAATCCATATATAGATCAAAAATATGCCATAAATTGAGGTTGTCCCGGTTTTTTCCTTATATCTCAGTCATTTGTGGGCCGATTTTCTCGATTTTAAATAGCGACCGGGCTGGAAGAATTCCCAATATATTGATGTATGAATTATGTCTGTAAGTTATTTGGGGGCTACAGAAAGTTGATTTTAACATACAGACGGACATGGCTATATCGAATTCGCTATATATAACGGTCCAGAATATATATACTTCGTGAGGTCGCAAATGAAAAATGTTGAAATTACAAACAGAATGAAAAACTCATATATACCCTTGGCACTTATGGTGAAGGGTATAAAAAAGTACGATCGTATAAACTTTTCCATGGCCGAATTGGCTGTACTTTTATTTTTATCCGACCAAAAAGTGTTATTGAGCTGAATACAAAAGACCCCTCGTTTTGAACAAAATTGAAAAAATTATAAAAAATAACTTAATAAACTTTAGTCAAAATCATACGAAGTTTAATGTTTGTAGATAACAATTTTATTTTTTCTGCTTTAAAGTAACGAATGCACTCTATATTCGCTCTGGCCACATCATTACAAAGAAAATCTAATGCAAACAATGACTTTAAATGAACAAACAAGCGTAAAAAATTGGCACCAACTGCTACAGCAATTTTTATTTAACGTTTTTTTCTTTTTTTGTTTTTGTTTTGCTGTTCCTTTCATTTCGCAATAAAAAAATGTAATCTCAACGTAGCACCCAACACAATCATACCTACCTATGAATATGCAACATACACAATCTAAACATATTGATTACAACGCTTTCCTTTCTCATATCGCTAAAATTTCATCTAAAAACAATCTTTTAAATAGAGTTGTAACATAGTTGTTTTGTCAAATGTTTGAAAACAAACTTGTGTTAAACAAGCCATGTTGTCTTACAACATGTTTGGGTATGAACTGAACTATGAGTGGACATGTATGCGATACAACATATAAACTATCACTGGAAGTTGTTGGGAAAAAAAAACACTGTGCAGTTGCATCATCATTTCATCACGGAAGAGAAGAAATAAAGTGAAAGAGAAAAGCAATGTATGCTTGCTTATACAAATACATATGCAATTAACAGAGGGAACTTCAACATTGAAATGTAAAGTTTTGTTTTTACTAAATGTTGGCTGTTTAAATTGCTCATCACTGCATTGCACTGCTTAGTATACTAACTAATGTTCTAATATCAAATATATTCTTCTAGTAGTTTGGATGTTACTTATTGGGTCTATGACTTATAAATGCGGTATTAACAATAGATGGCGTATCTTTTGAAAGCAGCTTTTATTTTTAATAACTTATATGTCATTTTGAAGGGTTTATGAATGTCATTTATTCTCACTTAGTTATTTAACATTAAAGGGTAAACATCAAAGTTTTTTTGCTTCGAAAATGTCGAATTTTGTACCAACAAAGCGTCATAAGCGGGAAGTTTTTTTTTAGTTCTTTAACTTGAAAAAAAGTTTTGCTGAAGCTCATGAAGCGATTGCTCATGGTGAATTTTTTCTATGGGTTTCAATGTGCGAGAGATGGTTTGTGCGGTTCAGAAGGGGTGATTTTGACACGGAAGACAAAAATCTCCCAAGCCAGCTAAAAAGGTTTTAGGGCCAAGAATTGGGGACATTACTCCATGAAAATTGTTGTAAAACTCAACAAGAGGTTGAAAAATCATTGAGATCTACTCAAAAAACAATTTAAAAACGTTTGCGAGTAGCAGGGAAATGGGTACCATATGAATTTAAGCCGAGAGACCTTGCAAGACGATTTTGCATGTCCAAAATGATGCTTGAACGCTATAAAAGAAAGGCCTTACGTTAACCCGAAGCTTAAGAGATCGTATGTGAAGACGGCAAACCAATGTACCAAAGTCAAATATCCAGGACGCTAAGGTAATACTCTTTAGTTGGTGGGGCAAAAGGGTCCTATCTATTATGAGCTGCTGAATTCTAAACAGACCATCACAGGGAATATCTACCGAACTCCACTGATTCATTTGAAGCAAGCATTGGCCGAAAAACGACCAGAATGTGCGGCCAGACATAAAACCGTAATATTCCATCATTAAAAACTATTTAGAAAGAAGTGGTTGGGAAGTTTTTCGTCACCCGATCGATGCAGAACGGTCTCTTTGGGAGAGAGCATCCGGAATTAGTTTGATTCGTTTTGGGCCTTAAAAGATGAACAGTTCTTTTGGCTCGCAATCCATATGTTGTCAGAAAGATGGGAAAAGGTAATAGCTAACAATGACCAATACTTTGAATAAATTTATATTGTACAAATGTTTCAAAATAAAAGCAAACAATTTGAAAAAATCTCGCATTTTTATTTCATACACCCAATAAAATTATTGAATTTCTACTGAGTATTTGAAACTTTTTATTGGGTTTTGTCTTATTTTAGTAGTAAATTTTTCAAATCTACTGTATTCAAAGGTGAGTATGCGGCACATTCAAATATATCACTCAACTTGTTTAAATTTTTTAAAGGTTCCATCAAACCAATATCACATTTACAACAAAGCTTCAGATTTAGTAAACACTATTCAACGGTTTAATGATGATGAATCCTTCAAACTGCGGCAGCTAGAAATATAAATGTGATAAGGAGCTTTTGGAAAACCAGACAGCGTGAAGGGACACCTGCCTGTCTGACTGACAATGTTGCACACACATCTATACATGCATGTGTTGTTGCAAGTTTGGACATGTCGTGCTACTGTTAAAATTATATTTTAGTTTCGTCTGTTAAAGTGTTTGAGTGAGATTATGTTGCAGCCTGGAGGTACAATTAATGTTGTGTTAAGTTGGACTGTAAATAGAGTTTGCAGCCACTAAATTTACATTGGCTTAGCCGTTAGTGAGAATGAAACAAAGGACAAAAATGTCCTTATATCAGATTTTTATTATTATTTTTTTAAATTTCTTTCATGAAATTATTCTCCAAATTTTGAATCTTTTTAAATTTATATTTATTAGAAGTTTTACTAATATTAGCTTACATTTAAACAGAACAATACTCCTCCAGTTATATTGAAATTCCTTCTAGTTAAAATGTTAACAGGATTTTCTTTATGAATTATTTGCTCTTACTGCAAATATCTTTTTTTAAAACTTTCCATTATTTTGTCAATGACTAGACAAATTAAATGAGAACGTCATTATTTATAAATACTTTTATTTTTGTTTATCTCAAATAGCAATGCTTATAAATGTCTCATTTATAAAACAAATTAACAACTCTTTTGTCGTTTAGCAACAAGATTTTAAAAAGTTTAAAAACAAAATTGTCGTAAACACATACATATTTCAAATAGAAATTTCCAGTGTTTTTTCAATTAGTGACTATGACTGAAGTACTTGGTTTGAATATTCAGTGTGTCCTAAGAATCATAATCAAAATCAATTTATAAATCAAAGGATTTGCCTAAAATATCATCGCATTTATTATCTTACGGACCCATCAATATATTTGGTCAATTCACAAGGTCTCTTATCATGTCATATTGTCATAATGTTCTGTTATATAACGGATCGGCGTCTCGGCTTAACCGAATCTTAGGCATTCGGCGTTGGGGTCTGCTGGTTTGCTACGATAACACAATAAACATAGCATAGAAAGTAATATTATTTTAGGACATTTTTTGCTTGAAAAGCAATAAAAACCGTTGTGAAATATTAGGACATTATGACAATATGACATGATAAGAGACTTTGTGAATTGACCGATGTACGATTTGATGTACATTCGAGAATTTAGGTATTAGTAAGCTGAAGAATTAAACTCATAAATGGCTGATATATGAGAAAAAATCATGACTACCATGATTTCTTGATATACAAGGTGGCGCAAAAGTAATCCACCTATCAGAAAATGCTATAAATTTTGCGATTGGCCCCTAATGTCAGTTCTGTTTTGACATTTGTGTAGTAAACACATGCGAAATACACGTTAATAAACAATGTTACGCTACACTGCTCCAGAACGCGGAATATTGCTGACTATTTATTTGACCAATAATCGGTCGGTGACTTTGGCACAACGTGAATTTCGTCGCAGATTTCCTGGCCGTCCAACGCCTACTGCTGAAACACTGCGACGTTTAGCCGCTCGCCTCGAAAAGACTGGCACAACACGAGATGCTGCCAGGCGTAGCAAACCCCGGAGTAGCCGTTCTGCAGAGAACATTGCTGCTGTAGCCGAGGATGTCATGGAAGCGCCGTCGACATCGACCAGACGACGTGCCACGCAAATGGGTATCAGTCGACGGTCTTTACAGCGAATTTTAGTACAAGATTTGAAGATGTTTCCGTACAAAGTCCAGACGGTGCATCAGCTGTTAGCTGCTGACCGCCAATCGCGTCTAACATACGCTCAAGCCATCCTTAATCACCACCAAGAGGAAGATGATTTTTCATCAAAAATAATCATGAGTGATGAGGCCCATTTCCATCTTAGCGGGTACGTAAATAAGCAAAATTTACGCTTTTGGGGCACTGAAAATCCGCGTGTACCCACGAAGAGCCATTACACCCGCTCAAAGTCACTGTATGGTGTGCTGTTTTCGCTGGAGGAGTCATCGGACCTTTTTCTTCAAAGACGTCGCGGGCCAAACGGTTACTGTGAATGGTGAGCGCTACAGAGCAATGATCAACGAGTTCTTTTTGCCGCAACTTGATGAATTGGGATTGGAAAACATGTGGTTCCAACAGGACGGTGCAACGGCACACACTGCATGTGCCACAACCGATATGCTGAAGGATGCATTTCCCGGGCGCCTAATCTCCCGTTTTGGCGATTTGCACTGGCCAGCAAGATCGCCTGATTTGACCGCTCCAGACTTCTTTTTGTGGGGCTTTTTGAAGTCGCGGGTTTATGTGAACAAGCCTCAGACTCTTGCAGCTCTTAAAGACAATATCCGTCAAGAATTCCTATCGTCGGAAGTTTTGGCCAAAGTGATGGAAAATGCCATAAAAAGGGCTTAAATGACAATCAACTGTGGCGGCGGCTATTTACATTACATCATATTCTCGAAAGACCAAATAAAAATAATCCACAAGAAGAATTAAAGTTTTTCATTTTTTTTTTTTTTAATTACAGCCAAAAAACATCGGAAGTTTACTTTTACGCCACCTTGTATACCAGCAGCATTTTCGGCAGAATTCCATAAGGTGATTTCGTCGACCAAAAAATTCTGTCAAAAAGTGGCTCACTGTGAAACAACTCACCATCAGCCATGACCGTACTGTCTGAGAAATGGGTATTGAGTAGAATATCCAGAGATTCCTATGAAGATTCTGACCAGGAGCCCTCAAGACGATCGAATTGGATAGCACCCTGACCTTAAGGAGTCTTTGATATTCTTCATAGGGTGACAGAGTTCCGACATGAATTTATTATCGTGCTTTTCATGGACTACTTGTAAGCATTAAGCTTTTGTACTAAATATATTAGCAAACTTTACTTTTCTTAAGTAAGTAAGAGGACCTACTGGGATATTTTCGCTTGATCAAACCAAAAACTTTTAATATCAGTTTAATTTTTCATTAATCCTGCCTGAAAAACCCTAATTTCCAAAAGTGTAGTTGCTGCAGAATCTGTATGAGTGTTATGTTGCTGTTGGGCTTTTTGGACATATCAACCCATCATTTGACTACTGACCAACAAAACAGGCTCCCCCATCAACAACATGACTCTAGCACACATAATCTGCATGCAACTAAGCAACTTGGAGCTTTAATCTTGCAGTCAACATCATCAACAACATCAGCCGTTTGTCTCAATGACCAGCCAACCAGTGTATGGCCTAAAGACAAAATTCGGTATTAAGCCAACAATAAATAAATAACAAAAACAAAACAAAAAAGCTTAGAGACGACCGCTCGTTTGTTCATTCGTTTGTTATTATAACGACTGAATTTTCTTTGGGGTTCTGTTATTATTTATTATTGTTTTCATTTCAATTTCCTTTTTGTGTGTTTCAAATTGTGCTCAGGAGAGGGGTTTTTTTTGTTGTTTTAAGAGAGTTTTATGAGGAGAGTTGGTGGACAAAATAGAGCAGAAAGAAAGATAAAAAGTCCTACATGCAACAACAACTGTATATAAATAATACTTAATCCTCTGCAGTGTAAAAACTTAAAGTTTTTGCCATTGTTGTTGTTGCGGCTACTGCTGCTGCTGTTGTTGGTGTTGTGGTATAATTGTTGGCGACGTTGCAGACTGCTGCTGCTGTTATTTGGTTGGTGGTGGCTGGTTGGTGTTGCTGTTTGTGGGGAATTTTTTCATACAATTTGTTGTGATGTGTCTGCATTTACTCTGTTTCTCTGGCTCGATGGCTGGCTGGTTGGAGTGCAGATGACTGGCTGGAGAGCTAAGAACCAGCCATAGTAGTACTACTACTACAACTAATACTACTACTACTGCCTGATGTGCGGCAGTGCTTCGCTTTGCTGCTATTCTGTACAGTATTTCATATAGTGCTGTGCTGTGGTGAGCTGTGCGGTGTTCAGAGTTTTCTATACACTTTTTAAACTTTTATTTTATACACTTTTTTTCTTTCGTCTTGGCTGCATGGCCAAGATATTGTGTGTTGCTTTTTACAGTGCCTCAGTTACGTGTCGCATTTGGTTGGGTTCACAACTCAACTTGTATCGAAAAATAATTTAACAAAAAAAAACGACAAATTCAAACGACGTGTGTCAAGAGTAAAAAAAAAAAGAACCAAAAACAAACAAAAATTTTGTGAAAACGTATAAAATTTTAGAACCGTAAAACGAATCATCTACATCAGTCATCAGCTATTAACGAAAAGTGACAAACAAAAAAGCTCATTATATAACGTCGGAATCTTATTACATAATACGTATACAGCTACAAATATCATTATCATCAACATCATCATCATCATCATATTCATCCGCAATAACAACAATCATTGTCATTTCCCAAATACTTATTTATTTACTCGTCGTACCCCCCAACCGATTAAAAGAATTGTGTTAATGTAGTGTTAAAATCAATGAATGCGAAGGAATGAAATGAAAAGATATAAATGTATAAATGCATGGATGAATGGTTAGATGGATGGATGGATGTATGTATGGATGAACGAACGAAAAAATGGGTGACTGAATGAATAAATGGCCAAGAACTACCTAGAAATCACGTAACGTTTAGTTAAAGTGCTTAAATACATGACATCGATGTCAAAGCTGATAAATACCAGCCATGGTTGTTCTTAAATTCATTTCTTACTTACTTTTCCTACGAAAGCCAGACCTTGTTTAAGGAAACTTAAAATTCTTATTGAATTATTAAAATAAGTTTTGTGTAAAGTGGGTTAAAGCCATGAAAAAATAATAAAAAAAACCAAATAATATTCCTGAACAAAAAAAAAAAAAAAAAAAAACTAAAAATGTGATAATTATAATGCATTTTACCAGCTATTCGTTAGAAATACTTGTTTCTTTTCTGTCTCTATATTTAAAATTCTTAAAAAGAATTTATTACATACATATACAGCCATTTAAATATTGTATGTTTGTATGTATGCATATATTGAGTGTATGTATGTTTGTAAGTATGTTTGCATTTGAAAATAACTGTGGAAGTGTAATTTTCACTAAAACTTAGTTAATCTCGTGTAATCAACTTCCTCGTGTAGAAAATTTACAACCCCATCTGTTTGTCGTATTTTCCCTTTACAAGTTTACTCTAGTACGAGTTTAACGGAGAGTACCACCACTGAAAGCTCTCTTATATTTTTGTCACACACACTCTTTTATGCTCATTGCTTTTTAGTTTATATCACAGCTAGAAGAGTGCGAGAGCTTGAGCAAGTGTAAGCAGAACATTAGAGAGCAACGGTAACTCTTTTTCAGTTGAATCTCTTTTACTTTTCTTTGTTTTTTTTTTTTGCACTCACCTGTCAACCTGGTTTGAAGTCATACTGTCGTTTGACATATAAAACTAAGCACATGGACTGGCCGACCTGAAAGTGTTGCCACATTATGGCTTATAATTTTAGCATCTTAAATAATGGTCAATATAAAGAGCTTTGAGTGAAAATTTAAAGGGAAAATCATTAAGGTTGCAAGAGATTTAAAAATACTTCTTATAATATCCGAATATTAGTTATAGTTTTTTGACCGTTTTCAGAAAAATACTGTAGGAGGGTATATATAAGTTTGCCATTCCATTTGGGACCCTATAAAATTGGATCCTTTTATTTAGCAATGTCTGCCTATCCGTCTGATCTTGTGTTGGTTGAAATAGAGCATTAAGATTGCAAGATATTTTAATACTTCCATAATTGGCTGAAATATAAGTAAAATCTGAATTCTACCTTGATACACAAAAATAAACTTTGGGTAGGTTCTAGACAAAGGTTATATTGAATTAATTTAATTTTATTAATGAATTCATTACGAAATGATTCATAGGCTTAATTCCTTAGAAGTTCAACCAAATAGAATTCACTGTTTTAGAAATTCTTTCTTTATAGAATTAATTCCTTTTTGAATATTTAAAATTTTTATTAATTCGAATCCCTTAAATTTTACTTCAATTCAAATTTATTACAAAAACTTTTTAGAAAAATTTAAATGATTATAAACAAAACAAAAACAAATAAGAGCTATATTCGGCTGTGCCGAATCTTATATAACCTTCACAAAATTATACTTTAAAATAAAATTAAATTTTTTTTTTCGAATTTTTTTTTTTTAGTTTTTTCAAATTTTTTAAAAAATTTTTTTTTTATTTAAATTGTTTTTTTTTTAATTTATTAATAAAAAAATATATGACAAAAAAATGTTTTTTGTGAAAAAAAAATTCGGGTTAAAAAATATTTTCCCGATTTTGATCCATTGTAGGTCCAACTTACTATAGCCTTATATACATCGTGGCAATGGACTTTGAAATATCTATCATTAAATATCCATATTGTCTATATTTATGACTTAGTAATCGAGATATATATCAAAAATAGGCCAAAAATAGAGGTTGTCTCGGATTTTTGCTCATATCTCTGTTATTTATGGATGGATTTTGCTGATTTTAAATAGGAAACTTCTCGAAAGCATGTCTGACAGAATTATTGAAATTAGGTTGCTACTACGAATCTATTTTATCTGTCTAGGTATTGTAATAATCATCCACAGCGGTCCATAATTGGCAGAGATGTATGCGAAACTCGGTTAAACACTATTTATCTGCAACTCCTACTTTCAAGTGGGCGTGGCTTTGAACTTGCAAATAGTTTTGCCTATTAAATTCTGCATATAGACAACATCTGTAAGAAATGAAAGGATAGAACATGAAATTGTAAATATGGCTTTAACATTTGAAACTGATTTCGGGCATATGGCCACCGCGGCTGTTCTTGATGAAGCGCATTCTGGTCGTCCAATTTTTGGCAACTTTTTGGAGCATTGCTGGCCGCATGACACGAACAATGTTGGCATCCAAAGCGTCAAATCAGCATAAACCAGTGTCTTTACATGGCCCTACAGGAAATAATAGAGAGGTGTCATATTGCACGACCTTGGTGGCCAATTGTCACGTCCATTGCTCGAAATCAAGTTATCGCCAAATTTCGATTTCGATAAATTGATGGTTGTGATCATCTTAAAGCCATCCAGTTGAAGCCACATTTCGCCCGGATCAATGCTATCCATATTTTCAAACAAAAAATCATTGATCATGGTGTGGTATCAATCCCCATTGACCGTAATGCGAGCTCCGGCTTCATTTTTGAAAAAAAATAAGGTACCAAACGGTGCATTTTTCTGGATGTAATGGAGTATGTAGGGTATGTTGTATATTAGTCTAACTCCATATGTGGCAATTTTGTTTATAACCAATCTCTTTAAGAAAAAAAACAGTTTTGCGATAAAACAGTCGTCGCGAATCGATGACTGAATTTCAAAGTAAATTTGGATAATTTGGTAGCGTTGTTCAAGCGTCAATCTATTCATGATGATTGGCCAGAGTATACTGATCATAAATGTCAAAAAATGAGCGCAGTATGATAGTTAAACCTTTCATAAGTTCTAGAGGGCTCCTTTATTTCAAAGGAATTTCTAACGAAGTACTTATAAAGCAACTGATAATGGAACCGTTTTCACGAAAAATACTTGTAACCCGACATTGAGAAGAAAATCTGGAAAATCTTGAAAAAAACTGCATTTCTCTATGAGACATTACTAAATACATATAGAGCGGAAATTTTCCTGTCAAAGACCTAACTCAGTTGTCAAAAACCAATGTGGTGAGAATGGATTAGTAAAAAATCTGTGTAAAAAGAAAAACAACACACGTATGTGTGATGATTTTGAGTAATTTTTATACCCTTCACATTCGTAAGAAGGGTATAAAAAAGTTTGTCATTCCGTTTGTAATTTCCACAATATAATTTTCCGGATCCTTATATATAGCGGAATGGATTAAGCCATGCCCGTCTGTCTGTCTGCTGAAATGAATTTTCTGAAGACCCCAGATATCTTCGGGATCCAAATCTTCAACAATTCTGTCAGACATGCTTTCGAGAAGTTTCCTATTTAAAATCAGCAAAATCCGTCCATAAATAACGGAGATATGAGCAAAAATCCGAGACAACCTCTATTTTTGGCCTATTTTTGATCTATATCTCGATTACTATGTCTTAAATATACACAATATAGATATCTAATGATAGATATTTCAAAGTCCATTGCAACGATGTATATAAGGCTATAGTAAGTTGGACCTACAATAGGTCAAAATCGGGAAAAATATTTTTTAACCCGAATTTTTTCACAAAAAAATTTTTTTGTCATAAATTTTGTTCCCTAATAAATTAAAAAAAAATGTTAAAATAAAAAAAAAAATTTTTTAAAAATTGGAAAAAACAATTTCGAAAAAAAAATTTTAAAAAAATTTTTATTTTAAAGTATAATTTGGTGAAGGGTATATAAGATTCGGCACAGCCGAATATAGCTCTCTTACTTGTTTTGTTTGAGATTTTTTTCTAGTTTCCGCTCTATGTGTATTTCTCTATGTTACTAACCACTTTTCGATTCATCTAGAATCTAGAAATTCCTTTTTAAGAAAAACACAAAAGTTTAGTTTTTCTTCACTTCTCCAGGTTTTATTTATTTAAATTCATAGAGAATTTTTCATTGAGACGAGACACTAGGATTTGTCAAACAAAAATACAACAAATCATATCCATGTATTTTGTTGTTGCAAGAGTTAGGTTTTTCAACTAAACTTTTTTCCATACAGAGCACTCGCGGTAACGTGAACACCGTCTAACGTGAACACTGCCTAACGTGAACAAGCTTTTGTTTACATTGACTACTCTGTAACGTGAACATACTCAGACAGCTCTATAACGTGAACAATTTTTTTCACTGCATTTGTTTTCTAAGCATGTAAACAACACTGAAATACATATATTAAATTCGATTTTGAAAGTTTAGGGAATCTCCTTATATTCAAAATGTGTTTGTATCCTCTAAATTCATATTTTAGTATGGTAACGAATGAGTAATTTTATTTCAATGATCTCGTTTTGTTTTGTAATGCATTTTAATCAATAATTTTTTTTCTATATTTTAATAATGAAAATAATAATAAAATAATTTCACGTTCAAGCTTCTAAAACACAAGTTTATATTATAAAATTTTATATTTTTTCCATGAAATTCAGCAATCGCTAACGTGAACAATTTCACTAACATGAACTCCCTTGGTTTTAATTAGTTCACGTTACCGCGAGTGCACTGTATATTTTTTTAGGAAAGAAATATCGAAAGTTTTTTCATAAAACCAAATTATGTGCATAAAAAAGGGGGTAGAAAAAGTACAAATTCCTTATATAATTTATTTTTCTTAATTTAAAATTTGTATAATTTTCAAAAAAAAAGTACAATTTTATTGCATTAAGCTAACAATTTCCCCAGAGATTTTAGTACTAAATTCTCCTTCAACAATGGGAGGAAAAAGCTCTATGACAACCCTGTTTATTTTCGGCCCTTTTCGTTAAAGAAAATCTTCACAAGGAAACAGAATAAACCAAATACATAAAAGCACTAAGAAGAGGAGAGAGAGCACAGTTTTGCAGAGAACCAAACCAAACTAGTTGGTTTGACACTTGTGACATTCGTGACACACAAATCAATTATTACGTGAATTTTTTCTGGCGAAAAAAAAAACAGAAATAAAATAAATAAATAAAAAACGGGCGATACACGCGATAAGGCACGTCTTGAATTAGTTTAAAACAAAAAAAAGAAAAAGAAAAGTATACAAAAATCTGGATAATAAAACAAATTCCAATTTCCTGGTTGAAAACTCAACGGAAGTGGAGTTCTACTAAAACCACAAAGAAAATTAAATAAAAAAAAAAAATTGTAAAACGTGAATTTTAGGGCAAAAATTTAAAACAATTTATTTGAAAAACAAACAACAAGTTTAAATTTCATTTAACAAGATATTTAAAACAGTATTTATTAGGCTCTTGAAAAGCGACATATTTCTTTTTTAAAAAAGTTTTAAACAAATTGAAAATGGGATTTTAGTTAAATAAGAAATTTATGTGAATTTTTTTTCTCCAAATTTGACAAGTTGCTCTTTTTTTTTTTTTGGTGTTTCTGTTTTCTGTTCGTCATCACCCATACCCATATTCAATGGGTCGCTCTTTTACACACTCATTCACTCAGTAATTCACTCTTTCTCTGGGCTGTTTAAAAATTCACCCCTAAATATTGGAAAGCATACAAAAAACCGCACCATTACAAACAGTGCTGGCAATCGATTTTGTTTCCGGCATTTTCACGTGGTTGTTGTGGTTTTATCCTTTTTTTTTTTTTTTTTTTTTTTTTGTACAGAAATACTTTCGGTTGAAGCAATGAATCTGTGTGAGTTGGGCTGATTGCTCAAACGTAAGTGCCAGTGATGTGGGTTTCTTGAAATAATGAACCCAACAAAAAAGAAAAAAAAATGCATTAAAATGATTCGTTATGGTTGAATTACGAGCAATTATTATTATTAAATTGTTTAATGTCATTAAAGCCATTTAAGGCTTTATACTTTATACTGCGTCATTGTCATCATACCTCTTCAGTCATTATTTCATTATTACAGTTCCTTCATTAAGCCAGCAGATGAACTAATAAAGTGTATTTTTGTTATTGTGGCATGTGTCTGAAGTGTGTGTGTGTAGCGTTTTAATTGCATGACACAATATTATACTTACTACTCGTACATTTAGTAAAAATAAAGACAAACAAAAACAAGTAAGAAAGTATGGTCGGTCAAGCCCGACCAGATAATACCCTACACTAAGTAAATGAGCAAAAAAATTTTTCTTTCAAAATTTCAATAATTTATGTTCGTGAGCGATTTTCGGAAGTGGGCCTTATATGGGAGCTATGACAAATTATGGACCGATCACCACGAAATTTGGTCACGTGATTAATGTTTATATGAAAGTTATTTATGTTGAATTTTATGTGTATAACAACATTTGTAGGAGATTTATGCTCGTTAAAGTGATTATCGGAAGCAGGCCTTATATGGGAGCTTTGACTAATTATGGACCGATCATAATAAAATTTGGTGACATGAACTCCCTATATATAAAACTTATTTGGACAAAAACTTGTGTAGATACCTATATAAATTAAACATTTGTGACGGATAAAATCCACTTTCGGGAGGACATTTGTATGGGGGCTAGGTCAAATAATGGACCGATTTCAGCCAGTTTCAATAGGGATCGTCCTTGGGCAGAAAAAATGATATGTACCAAATTTTATCGAAATATCTTTAAAATTGCGACCTGTACTCTGCGCACAAGCTTTACATGGACAGCCAGCCAGCCAACCAGCCAGCCAGCCAGCCAGCCAGACGGACGGACGGACGGACGGACATCGTTTAATCGACTCAGAAAGTGATTCTGAGTCGATCGGTATACTTTAAGGTGGGTGTTAGACTAATATTTTTGGGCGTTACAAACATCTGCACAAATCCATTATACCCTCCCCACTATAGTGGTGTAGGGTATAATAAAACTACACAAAACTTTCAAGAATATCCTTAGTTCACTCTTTGTCTTTTACTGCTTGTGCTTGTGCCTGTGCTTGTTCATCTGTTCATTTTCCTTTGCCAGTTTGACCTATCGACCGAATTGCGTGTACATATGTGCTCGTTGTTCCTTATTGATTTTCAAAAACAACAAAAACACAAAAACGCTTTTTTTCTCTGTCCTGAGAAACTAATAAAAGTCCAAAAAAAAACAACAACTGTTAAAGCAACAAACCAAAGAAGAAGAATGAAAAACACAGCATTACATGACAATAAAAAGGTCTACTACAACAACTAAAACTGTAATAACTACATATATACACACTATATATACAATATACAATATACTTATATCTATGTATATAATAACTGTATACTTTTGACCCATATTTAGTTGATTTAAGCCCGAGAAATTCTATTGTGTGTACTTAAACGGAAAAATACACAAAAACGTTTTAATTTAAATCCCTTTAGAACAAACCTTTTAAGCACAAAGCCAAAGAAAACAGTATTCGTTTTTTTGGTTTTTAGATTAAGTGAAACTAAAAATAAAATATACAAGAAACTATACAAAGTCACGCTAAAAATTTTACCTTAAAAGCTTTAAACCAGCTGGCAACTTTATGTTGCATGAACAAAAAAAAAAAAAAAAAAAAAAACAACTCATTTACGGAAGTGGTTTCCAACTCACGGAACTTATTTTCCACTTCCTTCCATCATCTCAACCAGCAAACCTTACGACGTTTCGTATACCCTTGAAAACTGCATTGAGTTTGTGTTTTTTTTTTTTTTGCAGTTTTCTAGGTCATTTTAAAAAATAATATTTTCGCTGTGCTGCATAAACACTATGGCCTAATTTTTCAGCAGAATTTTTCTCATAATTCTTTAAAATGCAATAAATTTTCTTAAGTTTAATGTTAGTTTACACAATAACGATTCTTAAATACCCTTCACCCTAATACAAATAGAACTAGTAGCCATAATAAATGAATACAACCAGAGAAATAATACAATAAACATTTCAACGTTTTTACAAGTTTTTTTTTTAACAATATTATGGTTACTGTAATTATTTATATGGTTGCAGTAATCATAATATGTTTAAGTTTACCATTCACATCATTGTAGCAATCATATATTGTAGTATATAAATATATGTTTATGATAATTATGTTCATGATGAATCATTATATCATTATATGTTATCCAATCCAAGAATAACACAATATGATGAAGTATTACATCATAAAAATGATTGCCACTAACATATACTTAACTACTACAATCACACACATATATGATTGCTGCAATCAAAAATCAAAAAATCTTTTCAAAAAAGTACTGTATATAAAAAATTAAAAAGTACTTACTATTTATAAAGTATTTCTGCAACTTCTTCTAAAAAAGTAGTATTTCTACTACTTTTTCAAAAAAATAGTAAAAATATTACTTTTCCTAAAAAAGTTATATTTTTACTACTTTTCCTAAAAAGTAGTAGTAGAAATACTACTTTTTCAAAAAAGAAGTATTTCTACTACATTTCCCAAAAAGTTTCTACTACTTTTCTAAAAAGAAGTATTTCTACTTCTTTTTCTAAAAAATAGAATTTCTATTACTTTTTAGAAATACTACTTTTTCTAAAAAGTAGTATTTCTACATCTTTTCCCAAAAAGTTTCTACTATTTTTCAAAAAAAACTTTCTAAACTTTTCTAAAAAGTAGTATTTCTACTACTTTTTCCAAAAAGTAGTATTTCTGCTACTTTTTCTAAAAAAGTAGTTTTTCTACTACTTTTTTAAAAAAGTAATATTTCTACTACTTTTCCTAAAAAAGTAATATTTTTACTACTTTTTCTAAAAAGTTGTAGTAGAAATACTACTTTTTCTAAAAAGTTGTAGTAGAAATACTACTTTTCCCAAAAAGTTTCTACTACTTTTCTAAAAAGAAGTATTTCTACTACTTTTTCCAAAAAGTAGTTGTATTTCTGCTACTTTTTCAAGAAAATAATCTACTACATTTTCTAAAATGTGGTAGAAAACTACTAGTAATTTCTAAAAGTGGTATTCTATTACTTACCACTTTTTCTAAAAAGTAGTACTTCTACTACTTTAAGAATTAGAAATACTACTTTTATAGAAAAAGTAGTAGAAATTCTACTACTAAGTAGTAGAAATAATACTAATTTTAAGAAAAAGTAGTAGAAATAATACTTTTTGGAAAAAGTAGTAGAAATACTACTTTATGGAAAAAGTAGTAGAAATACTACTTTTTAAAAAAACTAGTAGAAATACTGCTTTTTACAAAAAAAAGTAGAAATACTACTTTTTAGAAAAAGTAGTAGAAATACTACTTTTTTGAAAAAAGGAGTAAAAGTACTACTTTTTAGAAAAAGTAGTAGAAATACTACTTTTTAGAAAATGTAGTAACTATTTTTTTAAAAGTAGTACAAATACTACTTTTTAGGAAAAGTAGCAGAAATACTACTTTTTGGAAAAAGTAGTAGAAATACTACTTTTTTGAAAATGTAGTGGAATACCACTTTTTAGAAAGGTAGAAATTCTACTTTTTAGAAAAAGTAGTAAAAATACTACTTTTTAGAAAAATTAGTAGAATTACAACTTTTTAGAAAATGTAGTAGAAATTCTACTACTAAGTAGTAGAAATATGTACTACGTTTTTAGAAAAAGTAGTAGAAATACTACTTTTTTATAAAAAGTAGTAGAAGTACTATTTTTTTAGAAAAAGTTTAGTAAAAGTGGTAAAAATAGTAGTAAAAATACTACTTTTTTGAAAAAGTAGTAGACATACTACTTGTAGAATATTTGTACATACTTTTAGAAAAAGTAGTATTCTGCTACTTTTTCTAAATAAATATTAGAAATTCTAGTAAAATACTAAAAAAAGTAGTATTTCTTCTACTTTTCAAAAAAGTAGTATATTTACTACTTTTTCCAAAAAGTAGTATTTCTAATACTTTTTCCAAAAAAGTAATATTTTTACTACTTTCTTTACTATTTTTGCTAAAAAATAGTATTATTTCTACTACTTTTTCTAAAAACTAGTAATTTTTCTACTACTTTACTAAAAAGTAGTAGAAATACTACTTTTAGGAATAGGTAGTAGAAATGCTACATTTTAAAAATGACCTTTAAATTACATTTTTATAAAAACTTATTAAAAAAAGTACTTTTTAATTATTGTCATTAAATATTTTCACAATATTGTCATAATGTCCTAATATGTCACGACTCGCGAGTCGGCTTAACCGACTCTTAGGCATTCGGCATTAGTCTCTGCTGGTTCGTTACGATAACACAATAAACATAGCATAGAAAGTAGTATTATTTTAGCATATGTTTTGCCTGAAAAGCAATAAAAACCATTGTGAGATATTAGGACATTATGACAATATGACATGATAAAAGACCTTGTGAATTGACCAAATATATTTGTATGTATGTACATTTTAAAGACCTTATTCATAATCAATTTTTAATTTTATCAAAGGTTTATGAAACAATTTTGTATTAAAATTTTATTTTATAAACCTTTTATAAATTTAAAAATTGATTAGGAATATGGAAGTAAATAATTCATTTTATAATGGAAAAGATGAAAAATAATTTGAAAAAAGTACTCTTTTGGTGTAATAATTGAAGAAGCAAAGATACTAATTTAAAGAAATAAAACTTTAAATTAAAGTAATTGTACCAGAAATTGGTTTTCGATAATAACACATCATATAAGACTCTATTTCCCCTGTAAAAGTACCATTTTAGGTACTAAGATTTTTAAATATTTAATTATAAATGAGAATAGCATTTAATTAGGTTATTTAAAGTAATAAAGAAATGTTCCTAAAAACTTGTAATTACTCTGAAAAAAAAAATATCTTTAACTGCTGCCAGTCAGCTTTAAATCAATAATTATCAATTATAATTAGTTATTTAAACAAAACCCACTAAAAATTTCAAGTTAAAAATGCTTGGTATGCAAATTTTATATTTGAAATATTTAAATAACTAAAGTTTAATTCGCATGCCGATATAATGTGATTCAATAACTTCCAGCTTAAAGTTTGTACGTACGACCCAACGATGGTTATGTTCGGTGTACCCTTCAGCCAATACAAACAATTTAATGGAGAATGAATATTAGTTATTTTTACGAAATTTTTATAAAAAATCTTTAGCATTCAGTCACTCATTTTGACAAATACCCAATCAATCAATCAATCAATCATTCATTCAATCATTCGTTCATTTATTCGCTCACTCAGCTGGTCAGTCAGTCAGCCAGGCATTCAATTTGTTTGTTTTTTTAATTTACCAGCTTTGGAGAAATAATATCACTTCCAAAACAATTCTCCACTTGCACAAATAATGTCTGTCGTTTTTAGTTTATTTGGTAAACAAAATATTTAAAAAAAAATAAAAAAAAAATATTCAAATGAAAATGAAATTAAAATAAAATAAAAAATTAAACAAGTAAATAATAAGAATAATAATAAATTTATAAATAAAAAAAAACAACAATAATTGATAACAAATAAATAAATTATTCAAATTATTAGCATTTGTAATAAATATAATTAAATATAAATAAAATAATTAAATGTTGACTGGTAAAGTTTTCAAACCGTAGCCGAATGCGAATCCAAATTACATGCAAAATAAATGGGTACAATGAGGCCAAATAAATACGATGTAAGTATTAGTTCATTCATTCATTCATTTATTTACTTTATTTATTGTTATGTGTATTTAAATATTTTCTTAAAATGCCATAAAATAATTTTGGAATTTTATTGAACCTGGTTAGCTACCAATAATAATAATAAATTTTCAAAAACTTTTATTGCAAATTAATGGCATATTTGAAATATCTTTTTTATAATCACCATTGAAAATACATGGGGGGGTATATTGATTTTGTCATATGGTTTGTAACACATTGAAATATTTGTCATAGACCCATATTAGTATATAAATACTGGGTCCTGATAAGATTCTAAGGAGAATTTAGCTATGTCCTTCCGTCCGTCTGTCTATCTATTGAAAACACGATAGGGCTTAAACGAAAGAAGCTGAAATTTTTCACAAATTCTCTATGTTGTTAAGGTTTATTTGATGTTGAAAAGGAACAATGTAGATTCATGATTTAATCTAGCCCCCATACAAATATCCCCCCGGAATACTATTTGAGCAGTCATAAATAAGTTGATTATGCGGCAATCCAGATAAAATTTTACACAAATTAGTTTTTAGTCCTCTGAAATTATACTGTAATGTATAGCGAAAATCAGGCAATATTTGTCCATTGTCCCCATACAAGGGCCCCCCCTCAAGAAAATGACTTGAACATTAATAATTATACCCTTCAACTTCGTGAGAAGGATATATATAAGTATGTCATTCCGTTTGTAATTTCCACAATATAATTTTCCGACCCTATAAAGTATATATATTCTGGATCCTTATAGATAGCGGAGTCGATTTAGCCATTTCCGTCTGTCTGTCCATCTGTCTGTCTGTTGAAATCAATTTTCTGAAGACCCCAGATATTTTCGGGATCCAAATCTTCAATAATTCTGTCAGACATGCTTTCTAGAAGTTTCCTATTTAAAATCAGCAAAATCCGTTTATAAATAACGGAGATATTAGCAAAAATCCGATACAACCTCTATTTTTGACCTATTTTTTATCTATATCTCGATTATTAAGTCATAAATATAGACAATATGGATATCTAATGATAGATATTTCAAAGTCCATTGCAATGATGTATATAAGGTTATAGTAAGTTGGACCTACAATGGGTCAAAATCGGGAAAAATATTTTTTAACCAGAATTTTTTTTCACAAAAAACATTTTTTTGTCATAAATTTTTTTTACTAATAAATTAAAAAAAATTAATTTTCAAATTAAAAAATTGGAAAAAACTTAAAAAACAATTTCGAAAAAAAAAATTTTTAATTTTATTTTAAAGTATAATTTGGTGAAGGCTATATAAGATTCAGCACAGCCGAATATAGTTCTCTTACTTGTTGTCTATTAATATCGTAATGAAATTTACGACTAGCAAATTGTATAAGTGCTGGTTCACACACGTCAAGTTTACTTGCGCAAGTCTTGCGTTTGTAGATGACAGAGCAAAGGAAATTGGAAATATCTTCCTCTTTTTCTTCCTCTCTCTTCTATAAAAATTTTGAAAAATTTGAACACAAAATTTGAGCACAGTTTCATATAGAAATAAATCACAAGACCATTGCGATCGGTCCATAAGGCCCACATCCAAAAATCCCTCACGGAAATAAATTATTGAAATTTTAAAAGAAAAATATTTTTGCTCATTTACACAGAGTAGGGTATTAAATGGTCGTATTTGAGCGGCTATACTTTCTTACATGTTTTTTTGTTGGCTTTTACTTCGGTAAATAAATTATGTAAACTTGTTTTGTTGGTTGCAGCCAGCTACATATGTGTGCGATTAGATCATGGAATTTTTAAAATGTATTTATTTTATGGTGCAAAAAAAAAAGTCAAATAAATAAATAAATTTTCTCAATAATGTTATTTATTAAGCGTTAAATATCACTAAATTAGCAGCTACAACATAGAGATGTAACATACACCAAACTCAACAGACAAACAGACACTTAACAGAGGTGTGAATTTATAATTTTTCAAATCTAAACAAGTGTTTAAATCCCATTAACAAAAAAAATAAAAAAATATCGTTAAAGTTTTTCACATTTTAATTTCCATATCGATTTACAAGCTGATTGCGTGAGTTTATGCTAAATAAGGATTATTAAGATTTATAAATGCAACGAACAAACAAACAACCAAACAATCTTCACTTCATGCTTACAGGAAATTACACAATTATTTTGTTAACATATTTTTTTTATAACTACTATGGACTTGACATACCCATACCTACTTACTCTAACTACATACATACATAAGTACTCACACACCCGTAATTCAACACTTTTGGTGCGGCATTCAGTTGGGTAGCATGTTGCATGTTCACAGCAGCTAAATTGAATTTCATATTAACACCCAGTCAATAATGCAACAACAGCCACCAAATCGGCTGCTTATTACAAGATAAATATGTAGATTTAGTTATTATTTATTATAGATTTTATGTATAGATTTACATACATATTTTCTAGTCCACTACTCAACTCACTCATCCACTCACAGCCGCTTACTACTGGCTTAAACTTTCAACAACATTTTCCACTATTTATTATTTATTTATTTACATTTTCTTCATCATGGTTTTTGTTTTATGAATAATTTTGTCTTTATCGACAGCTGTGGATTAGCATTAATCTATAAAAATGTTTATGAGTTTATTAATTTCTTGTGTTGTTTGGCCACTTATCGAATATCATATGCTTCTACGCCAGGATTATAAGAAAACAGCCAACATATTGTTTATTAGGGCTAATCACAGATTTTCTTTAAACTCTAAAAAATAACACATTTATTGTAAAATTCTGCAAACACTTTCTTGTGAATCACTTTTTTTTTATTAATGCTCCTCATGATTATCTTTCTTATCATATTTTAAAAACCTTTAACCTTTAACCTTCAACTATTTAAAAATTTTCAGTTATTTGAGAAAGTCACGAACAAATCCCATATATCCCTTTCCCCATGTCCTTAGTTTAATGAAAACTTTAGCAAAACATGCAAATTAAAATTACAACCCGTAGTCCAATGAATGTATTTTGTAGCAAAATTATGAAAAATATTACTCATACCACCCATAGTCCCATTAATAATACACCCTGGTTTTGGTGGTACTAACATTTGAATAGAATATATTCTGAACGAAGAGGTTTAAATAAACTACCAATTTTCAAAGATCGTAGATTAATTCGCTATATATATGAATCAATATAAGATTTGTCAAGGTCACCCAAAAATGGGTACTTTTTGTGAGATGATTTCTTCTTCGTTGGAGTCAATAAGAAATAGTCACTCGGAACTGAATCTGGATAATATGATGGAAGAGGTAGCATTTCGTCGCCTAATTCATGGATTTATGCCATGCAAACTGAACATGTGTGTTCCCTTTTATGCACCCGATTGTGAGTAAACGAGGCAGACATCTTGCGAAAAGCTTTCTCATACCTAAGTGATCATTCAAAGCCATGTAAGATGCCTATGGCTTTCACAATCTAACGCACTTTCAATCTCCGATCGCCTCCAATGTTTCGGATGTAGAGACCTCAACTGGGCGTACAGAACATTCGGCATCTTCCGCGAGTGTACGGCCACAACTAAATTCAGTAAACCACTTTACTACCATTGCAATTGATAGTGCAGATTTCCCATAGTATTTATCAAGCTTAGTCTTGGTTTTTTTTCATCATACGAAAGTCACTTTTTTCCAATTTCCCCTCAAGTCACGAGGTAGTCTGCTATCAGTGGCTGTCAAACACAAACTAAATGATGACGCATGTTAAAATTTTGACAGGGGTCAACTGACAAATGTCTGACAATCATTATTTTGAAAATATTACTCATACGGCGGCCCGCAGACCTCATAAAGAAACACGAAAATAAAATATATTTTAAAAATTTTTATGAAAACCACTAAATTTTCTCATATTTTTTAGTGTTTTTCATGCAAAAATTTGAAACAAGTTTTCCCTTCTTGTTTTTTAATCAGTTTAAATGAAATTGTATTTTCTACCATTTTTATTTGTGATCCTTATGAAAAGAGAAGTCAATTTAGCAATGTTCGTATGTTCGTGTGTTGATGGAACAAAGCCCCCAGATAACATATGAATTGACACTTCGTATGAATATATATGGCATAGTCATGAGATTAACAAGTAAAAGTGCTATAATCAACTGTGCCGAATCTTATATATCCTTCATCTATATTTTAAAAAAATATTAAAAAGAATTTTTGTTCAAAAAATTATTTTGGTAAAAATAAATTTTATGGAAAAATCAAGGTAGTCGCGGTTTATATCTCAGCCATTTGTCTGTAGATTTTTGGACTATTGATTTCCACATAAACTCTGACTGACGGGCAAAGATATATTCACTCCGCTATCTATAATGATTCAGAATATATTTTATGGGGTCGCAAATGAAAAATGTGGAAATTACAAACGGAATGGCCCGGTATAACGAAAATCCGATATAACGTACAACTTAATTTTTAACATTAACCCTGTAATGCTTAAGCATGCCTCAAGGCACTCATCGCAAAAATGGCAATAAATGCAAATATAACAGATATTTCATTTCAAAAACTTTTTAAAATATTTAAATACGTTTTTTAGAAACTGTTACGAGAGTTTTTGAAATGAAAAAATCAGTTATATTTGCATTTATTGGCATTTTTGCGATGAGTGCCTTGAGGCATGCTTAAGCATTAGAGGGTTAACTATCTTATATAACAAATGTTTGAGCTCGATATAACGATTGTTGTGAAAAATAAAACAAAATCGAATTTTTAACATTAACAATAATATTAAGCTATTAAGAATGGCTCAAATCATCGATCTCTAAAGAATGATGATGAAAATGGAGTTTCATTGTTGATTTCTCGACCAGAGGAAAAAACACATTGCAGTTAATTGAATTGCTTTAAAAATCAGAGCCATGGAAATGCTAAAAGCTTTTTTAATGGTGAATTTCATACAATTGTTGGTTGGATATTTATTTCCAAAACAAAGATACGGTGAGAGACTTCTTACAGAATCATGAGCTAATTTAGTGTAGACCTTCAAAAAATCGCTAATGTTATTATCAGTGCGAATGAAAGTGGTTTCTATTGCAAAATGCTGCCAGATAAAACCTTTGTTCACGCTAGAGAAACTAGAGCTCCAGGAAGATATTTATCGAAGAATACACTAACAATTTTAGTTTGCGCTAATGCATTAAATATTTTCTTCTTGTAAATTATTTTCATTCAAATAATGGATATTCATTCAATCGTGTATTTTTTAATGGCACAAATAGTTTTAGATCTGAAAACCCTCCTAATGCAGACTTTATGAATCCTTAGTAATGCCCCAAGTCAAACAGCCATAGAACAATTAATAAAAACTACAAAAGATGGTAAAATTGTAGACGATAGTCATGCCCCACCACTTAATTTGCCTGGCAACATATCAGTTGGGATCAGCCAAATCGGATATAAGAAAAAATCCACAGCTATCTTGATTTTCAACCCGAAATTTATTCACAAAAATATCTTTGGAAGCTCTCTCTGACAACATATAGACTTGATTTTATGACAAATTTTCTTTTCTTTTTGGTTTTCTGAATTTTTTGTGAACAGAAAAATATTTTTGCTGAGAAATCCATTTTTTTTATAAACTTTTTTTTTTGTGAAAAATCTAAATTTTTTTGGTCAATTTGCTGAGAAATTGATTTCTTTGCTGAAAAATATTTTTTTTTTTTTTTGAGAATATTCAGGTTTTTAGTGAAAAATCAAATTTTTGAGAAAATAATTTTTTTTTTATGAAAAATATACCCACATGAAAACACGATTCCATGCCAAGTATTATTGACAGTTTTACTAGCCGAGAAATTGTTGTGGTAATAAATTCAATGTTCTAGGCTTCACCATTCAAGTCATACAACTATAAAGGTCAATACGTGCAACTACACTCTAAAAAAACATGGTTGTGGTAACCATAATCGAACAAATCATATTATGATTGAATTTTATGGTTGTTTTCTAATTATATTATGATGCGTATATAATTATAATATTATTAATGTGTAGCTTTATAAACTACTAGCTGACCCGGTGCGCTTCGCCACCCCAATTGGATGAAATAAATAGTACTATTAAGTCTCTCTTTGTGAATTAATACTAATTCAGGATAACATGTCTCTAGTTACATGTTTATTAATTCATTACAAAAAGTACCATTCGAATAAAGAAAAGGTACCAAAAAGAATTCTTACTCACTTAGGACCATATATGCTTAATTTCATGTTTCTAAGTTCATTGTTATACAAAATTCAAAAAGTACTATTAGAACAATAACAAAGTACCTAAAATTCAGTTCTCACATTTTGGTACATAAATATTATCCCCTATCAGCTAACTTTAATGTCGATAAGTGAAATAATTTTTAAAAGATTACAAAAGTACCATTAGGAGAAAAATACCAATTTCCCTTTTCCTCTTTGAACACCCCTCAAGTTTGAAATTTAAAAATATTTCATTTTGCCAAAATTGTTTATGCTACAGACATGTGCCCAAGAAAAAAATATGTTTTAATAAAAGTACCAAACTGTTTACCCGGATTTGGCCCAATATAAACCTTGGCACTCGAGTTTCAAATAACAACCTGTTAGCTAATTTTTGTATGAATCCAAGAACCAATGTTAAAAAAATTATCAAAATTGGCTTAATAACTTCAAATAAACTGTATTTTCCCGATTTTATCCCCTTTTTGATACCTTTTTTATCCCCATTACGGTGGTGAAATTATATTCAAATAAATTTCTGTATCATGGTGGGAGCTCATAATAAAATATTCGTATCTCTATGACAAATTATAAAAAAAACATATATTATGAAAAAGTACCAAAAATAAACACAATTTTTATCCCTTAACCGTTCGAATTTCCAAAAAGTACCAAACCTATTTTTTTTATTTTTTGATAAGTAAAGAATACGATTTAAACTTTGTTTCTATGTTTATTAGTTTAAAAGATACATAGGTTGCCAAAAAAGTACCAAAATAGAGTTTTAACCCGTTTTCTCCCTAAAAGGTTCGAATTTCGAAAAAGTACGAAACACTTGTCAGCTTATCTTTTAAATGGAGTAACATGCAATTTTAAGTTTTTTGGTATCTTTATTAGTTTTGAAGATATAAGGTTACCGAATTTACTCGTTTTTAACCTTTTTTAACCCCTAAACGTTTGAATTTTCAAAAATCCATTCCCACAGTTATAATTTCATGATTCTAGCTTCAGTCGTTTGGGATGTGCGATGATGAATCCAAGTCAGTCAGTTACGTAAACTTAACCATAATTTTATTCTATGTTATGTTAATCATATTATGGTTAAACAATAACCATAATATGGTTATGTAAATCATGATAGCTAATATTTTCATATTATGGTTGAACATTTTTTCTTTTCCTTTTCATTATATTAAAACTTTTCGGTTTTGAGGGGGGGAATTTTCTTTTTTCAAACCCCCCCCCCCCCCCTGGATCCACGATTATTCAGAATACTGTGCCATTTCCATTTGCTCTCCGAACTATGTAACATTCACGAACATTTACGTAAGAAAATGCTTTTTGAAAAGAGCTAAATGATTGGGGAAAATGAAAGAGAATATACATAATTACAGCCAGTTATAGCGAGGATGCACTCAGATCATGTCAAAATAACCAAAATCCTGAAACTAATTCCTACGCAAAAGGGAGAGAGAAAGAGTGATCTATGTATGTCAAAGTGCTGAGATGTGAAAAAACTCCATAGCAGCGCTTTCGAGCTAAAAATCTTACTGATCCCCGGACCAGTAAATGCTTCTAATCATTTATTAAAAGAGTTTATAGCGTTTATCATGTTCCTTTATTCAAAATTTCGAAATTAATTTTTCTTAGATTTTATAAAAACAGGCATTTAAGTGTAATTTATAATAGTTTTTCTATGTAGCATAGCAGCGCTGTTACTCTTAGTATATCTAAACTATTTTGTAAGTCAAAATTCAATTGATTTTTAAGACACAAGACTCCTACCATTTTTTCTATGAGATTTGTTTATCTTGAAAGTGTAACCAAAATACTAGGAAAAACCTTGGAAAACCATGAAAATATAATTAATTACTATTTGTTGCAGCAATTTGCTAAATATACTCCTTTGCATCAGATTCACATTTAAAACATTAACCACACAATTAAATAAATCAAACAATAACATGGCTCCAACATCATCAGCATCACCTTCTTATTGCTATTCTCACAGTGTCCTTTCGCATTAACGTGTCTAAGCCGAGACTCAAATCAAATATTCGTAAAAGCAACTTAGTGTTTGTTAATCCTCGCCAGATACTAATCATCCAATTATCACATATATCCATACATTTAATCGTCCAGCTAGTAGACTGAGATTTTCATGTGATACACACAACAGAAACGAAACGAAAAACAAAATAGTTAGGCAGAGTAAAACTTAATTAAATTATATAAAAACTTATTAAAAACATGTTTAGGAAATGATGTGAAAGAGATTAGTTTAATTTTTTGTTGTGGCTGTTAAAGTGAAAATGAAACAACCAACCAACTGATCAGCTAGGCAGGCAGCCAACCAAACACAAGTACATACTCTTAGTCAGTTAGTCAGTCACTGCTCACTGTCCACTGTCAGGCAAATAAAGCTCAAAGATTTTCTCAAATGATTCATCTAACATGTGAATGTATGTAAATATCTATAAGTTACTAAGTTAAGAGTGTGTGTGTGTGTTTGAGAGTGTTTGTATTTGTGTTGCCTACCACAATGTTTGTTGCAACTATTTAAAGAATGTTGTAGTGTTAGACAGTGTACAACTACTGCAGCGCTAACACTAAATAACTTTGCAACTGCTACGTGATGCATGAGGCATGAGGCATACCTGCATCTTGACTCGCATCGTACTCGTCCTAGTTGTGAGTGTGTGTGTTTGTGTGTTTATGCGTATTTGTATGCAAAACAACGTTATTAATTTGCTGATAAATTTTAAGCTGCAATGACAGCGAATAACGACGACGTTGACGTGTAAAAATGAAAGAAAATCTACATTGTACACATCCAACCATCCATCCATCCATCCATCTATCCATCGTTCGTTCGTTCGTTCGTACACTCGTCCACTAGTTCCTTGGTTGTTACTTAGATGTCGTCATCGTCATCTTACGTTTATTTTTTTTGTTGGTTTTTCTTCTATCTTTCGCTGCATGTTGCAGTTGGTGTCAGTGCTATGCCATGCAAAGCAGTTAGTAGCTGTTTAGTTGAGTTGGCTGCCTGGCAAATTTTATTAGGATTAGACGCACTGTTTTACGGTTAAAGAGATCGATTGATCGTGTATGGCTTATAAGTGTCTGTCTGAATGTCTGTCTGTCCATTCGTCCGTCCTTATTTCTAAATGCCAGGTTTTGTTTTATTACATGCTCTGTGACGCCAACAATAATAACAACAACTACCAACAACTACAAAAAAAACACTTTTTTCTTAATAGTGTTGAACGTATAAAACAAGCCTGCTTTGCTTTGCTTGGCCTGTCATTTGTTATATGTTGCACGCTGTGTCCATTCGTACCACACAAAATTACAATAATTTTTTTTTTTTTTATTTGAATTTTTTCTCAATATTTTATTTATATTTACATGTTTATATGCATTGTACACATTTTACGCGCACATGTGTATGATTTTATAAAGTATTGACAATTTTTTTCCTTTTAACTAATCGATGTTGTCAATTTAGCGTTGAAAAAACAATCACAAACGTTTAGCGAATTTGTGTGAAATATTTGGGAATTATAAAATTTGCAACAAATGTTATAGCAGACATTTTGAAAGTTATGTTAAGATTGTTTTAATGTTGAAATAACACTTGGGGGAATACGCCCTAGTCATGCAAGGAAAGGAAAGGAAAGGAAAGGAAAGGAAAGGAAAGGAAAGGAAAGGAAAGGAAAGGAAAGGAAAGGAAAGGAAAGGAAAGGAAAGGAAAGGAAAGGAAAGGAAAGGAAAGGAAAGGAAAGGAAAGGAAAGGAAAGGAAAGGAAAGGAAAGGAAAGGAAAGGAAAGGAAAGGAAAGGAAAGGAAAGGAAAGGAAAGGAAAGGAAAGGAAAGGAAAGGAAAGGAAAGGAAAGGAAAGGAAAGGAAAGGAAAGGAAAGGAAAGGAAAGGAAAGGAAAGGAAAGGAAAGGAAAGGAAAGGAAAGGAAAGGAAAGGAAAGGAAAGGAAAGGAAAGGAAAGGAAAGGAAAGGAAAGGAAAGGAAAGGAAAGGAAAGGAAAGGAAAGGAAAGGAAAGGAAAGGAAAGGAAAGGAAAGGAAAGGAAAGGAAAGGAAAGAAAAGAAAAGAAAAGGAAAACACTTCAATAGAGGGTGGTTCCAAGTTGGAACAAAGGGTCGTAACGAAATTCTTCCATCGAGATCTGTCCTGTGCAATTAGTTTTTCGAACTTTAGTTGCCTTCTCTAGGTTTTAGCGGGTCTACCTGTTTTTCTGCTGCCTTGCCATCTTTGCCATCATGAGCTCTTCTAAAAATATTGCCAACCCAGCTCCATCTCCTTTTTGGAATTTCTATGCGGGTTGGTGGTTCGCCTGAAGTCTTTGTTGGAAACTAAGTTGGGAAAAAATATTCGCAATATTTTCCACAAGCAGCGATTAATAAATACTTGCAGGGATTATATGTCGCTTGCAGTAGAGTTCCAGGACTCATATTCATACAGCAGAGTGGAGGGAGAAAAGGCGGAGCTTAGTTTTTATATGTATTTATGGTGACTTCCATACTGTTTGTAATGAACCAAATGACTGTTTTTCTTTTCTTATGCGATATGCAATATCATCACTTCCTAAGTAGCAAAACGATTAAACAACCTTGAGCTCTATGTCGTTGACTCTGAACTTGGAGTGATTAGTTGTATTGATACGTACACAGAGAAAACAGATTCGTGATAGCAACCGAATTTGTTGTCAATCGAATGATTCTACCTTAAAGACCGAATTTTACAGTTGTGGCTACAAAATTTTAGAAGGGGTAACGAAAGTTTAGTTGCTTCAACCGAAATTCATCTTTACCAACTAACTTTCTGTTGATAGAACCGAAAAATTCTATGTGTGCAAGCGAATCAATCGATTGGGAACAAATTCAGTTGCAACTAAGAATCTGTTTTCTCTGTGTAGGACCTATATTATTGAATCATTTTATTCGGTAGCTTTATAAGATATGAATTTAACCTAAAAGTTTTGATAAAAGTACACCAAGACGAACTCAATACAACGTCATAGAATTATTAAAAAAAACACAGTGAATTCAACAACTCTGTCTTTTCTGAATGGAAATGTAACCCTACAACAGTCACAAATTAAATAATTTCGACTTGAAATATGCTCAGGGTTGAAGGATTGGATTATTAACGATCTAAAGTCGTCATGATATAAAGACCTAAACAAGTTTGCTAAAGGAAGATTAAGGAGACATATCTAGGCTGAGATCCACTAAAGACCTTAACATAATAATATTAATAGATAAGGTTAAACAAGCGGTCATATGTAGTAGTCACACACTTGAGTCATTATACAGTGGTCCCGATGTGATACCTGGCAAGAAAGAGTCGAGGTTATGAATACCGAATTAGAAACCCCTTCAATCGTATTTAGTTCTTAACCAAAATATTCAGTATTCGGCCGATTCGTCAGGTCGTGCAAATAGAGGCAGCCCATAGCCCTCTTCCTCGATATGACAACTTCTACAGAAGTCGTTTAATGATAGATACAATCCCTGGAGTGCAATCCGAGCAAACAATGACCTGTGACCACTGCTAGTAGATTTCAAAGCTAAGCTAGCGGAATATTCGTCATAGCAATCAATTGACTATGATATATTGAGACCATATCGCCCTTGCAGTCTCTGTGGACCATCTTGTTTGTGCATAGTCGTAATATCTCGTCGAAATCGTACGTTTACACCCCTTCTATAACAAAGTCCCTATATTTGTCTGAGTATCCTCGATGTAATTAGCTAGCACCCATGTATCCAGTATATTTCAAGGTGAAATGTTTCACCATCTCGTTAAGAGATGTTCGGCATTCCAGAACCAATTTGGATGTTGTATAGACACCCCTAAGAGATCGAGGAAGCCTTGCTATCCAATAAAATCTTAACAAATTTATACCACTCTTAACGGCCGAAAATTTAGCCTACAAAACACTATACTATGTCCGTGCAATATAGCAGTAATTCTTCAATGGTAAAATTAACTTTTTGTCTCATAATATCTCATAATATTTTGTTTTGGAGTGCAGTAATCAATATTGTCCGAGATTCCCACCAGATTATTAAGCACGCACGTATTAAGCCTAATGTCTTTCATTATAAGATCACCAGGCAGCTTGTTCGCCATAGCACCTTGGACACTCTAGAATGAGTGTAAGTACAAAATGTTCTTTCAAATTCGGCTAGAGATTAAATGCTTTCCTTCAAACGGATCAATGGATATTTGATCATGCTTCAAACGACTCGGAATTTAAGAACTATTAATGATTCCCTTCAACATATCTTACATATCGTATCCATGACACAATGCCAAGCCACGGAGGACATTTGAACAATGGCATATTATACACAGAGAAAACAGATTCGTGATAGCAAACGAATTTGTTGTCAATCGAATGATTCGGTTGTACACATAGAATTTTTCGGTTCTAGCAACAGAAAGTCAGTTGATAAAGAAGAATTTCGGTTGAAGCATCCAAACTTTTGTTACCTCTTCCAACATTTTGTAGCCACAACTATAAAATTCGGTCACTATGGTAGAATCATTCGATTGGCAACAAATTCGGTTGCTATCCCGAATGAGTTTTCTCTGTGTAAACATAATGCCGTACATGAGATTTTTAAATAAAAAAAGAATTTCTTAAAAACCTCACACGTAGCTTGTTTTATTCCATAACCCTTATGGAGTAACCCTTTATATAGAGATTATTAAAGAACGAATTGAGTTTGAAGTTAGACATTTAGAAGTCTAACTGTGATTGGGTTCACATCAAACTCGCCAGTCTCGTGTTTCAGGAATCACTGAATGCGAATTGACCTCCAAAATTCCGCAGAGATACCAACATCACCAACAGTTTCTAGGACTCGTTTTACTCTTACATATTTATACAATATTTTGTCTAATAACTAACTTCTGGCTCCTTTTAAGCTAGCTAAAAATTCCTTGAATGAAGAGTTTGAAATGAAACTGATCACTTTAAAGTATTCGCCATATTGGATCTGCAATTTTGGAAATCCAACTTTATAAATATCTAAAGAAGTTCTACACAAACCCATTATCTAACAAAGTCACTCACCATTGCAATAAAATATATAAATTAACCAATTTTAAGCTATTTTCCTCTGTAATTCCCATAAAAAACTTTATTATAACTTCAACATTAGAAATATCTTTAATTCGTTAAACTTTAATAACTTCAACAACAAAGTACGAATAAATATTTTTTGAGTATTCAATAAGTTCCTGTCAAATTTAATGAAACGTCTAAAGTTACTATAAAAAAAACACTGTCACATCATACGACGAGGTAACTAACGAACCAGCGACACGTACGAAATGTTCTCGTTTAAGAACGGAAAACTACGTGACATTTTCAAACGTCAATTATTATATTCCTAAACAAATTGACGTAAAATTTGTTATTCCTACATACAAACACATATATACTTACTTACTTAGTTACTATTTTACTACAATTGACATCATTGCTATGGACGGTTGTCCTCAACATGATAGAAGACGCAGCAAAGAAGTTGTGGAAGAAGCCACAACTAACTCACTGACTGACCAGTGTGTTTAGAGTGGAAGAGTGGTGGCTAACAACTCAATTAGTCGACAGTTTTGCAATATTGATGACTACAGAAATGACGTTGATGACATACAAAATGATGATGATGATGCAGCATTTAAAGACAAACACTGACTGACTGCTTGCCTGCTTGCCTGCCTGCCAGCCTGCTTACATTTTGACAACGTTTGGAGACAAATTTTTTCAATTTTGTTGTGAATACAACTAGATATTTGAAAACTGTTTGTTTTGACGATTTTTTTTTTTTTTGTGAGACTTTTTTCTACTTATTTGACTGCATAAAGAGCAATTAATGTCCAACAGAAATAAATTTGTTAAAACTATTTAAATATTTTATGAAGTGGTTGGTTGGTTGCTCGTGCAAAAACAACAAAATTCAAAATAAATAGTAAAAAAAAAACGTGGTAGTAATTAAAATAATATGACAGAAAAAAAAACTAAGTAAATTTAATAATGAAGGAAGTGTATGAATTTGTAAATTTTTACTTTTAATACAGCAATATTAAGTTGTTAATATTTTGGTATTTATTTAATTGATTTTTGATATGCTGTCATTAGTGGACGGGTTTTTTTATTTTTTTGTCAATATTTAGTTAACAATTATGAAACATCAGGGTTAGTGACGTCAATAGAACTGAAAACTATTGCTAGCATGTGTCAGGTCAAATTTACTACCATTCCATTCTAACTAACCAGGGAAATTTTGTCGTAGTATTTTTGGAAAAACAGAGTTCACAAAGTATTGAAACTTTGAAATACATTATTGGAAATATAAACTGGAAATACCTAATAGAAATGTAGGACTCCTAAACTAAATCTAAAGTAATGTGAAGAATTCCTACTTTAAACTTCTGCCTGAGACAGCCACATTTTAAAACCATTCCATTCGATTTGTATTATTATTTATATAAATCGATTTCAGCACAGCAAACTGAATATAATGACCGCTATTTTATTATCATTAACTAGCACTAAACCCGGTGCGCTTCGCCACCCCAATTGGATGAAAGAAATAGTACTATTAAGTCTCCCTTTGTGAATTAAAGCTAATTCAGGATAACATGCCTCTAGATTCATGTTTATTGAATCATTGTATTGTGGCTTCTAGCACATTCGAAACGTATTATTATAATAAAAAAGTACCATTTAGACCCACATTTTATATGCCCACACATGATCAGTTTTATAGAAAATGCTAAAGAAATGTACCACTAAAGTCACCTTTTGTGAATTCTAACTCATTCCGAATCATGTGTGCCTAATTTTGAATTTTTAGGTTTAATTTTATAAAATAGTCAAAAAATATTATTAGTTGGAAAAAATACCTGTGAGTCCCTCTTTTAGATTCTTATTCGGTCAGGATCATATACCATTCGAAGAACGAAAATATACAAAGATGGCTTAGTGACTTTCATTCTTTACTCAGAAGCAGTAAAGAAATTCTTCTTGAAATACTTTTTGGAAACTCTACTATAAATGTATTTAAAAAGTACTATTACAACAAAGAAAATGTACCATAATGTCTCCAATTTAAAAAGTACCATTAGAATAAAGAAAAAGTACCATAATGTCCCCACTTGTAGATTTTCTTTCGCTTAGGTCTATATAAGCGTTATATCATGTTCATTGGTGAAGAAAATACAAAAAGTACCATTCGAATAAAGTATGAAAAAGTAGCAAAAAGTCTCCCCCTAGAATTATCATTCACTTAGGAAATTTAAAAAAGTACCATTATAATAAAGAAAAGGTATTACGAAGTATCCCCTTGATTTTTCACTTACTTAGTACTATATACGCTTAATTTCATATTTATATGTCCATTATTACAGAAAAATCAAAAAGTACCATTAGAAAACAGAAAAAGTACCAAAAGGCAGCTACTTGTGGATTCCCACTCACTCGGGTCCATATAAGCTTTATTTCATGTTTATAGGTTCATTGTTGAAGAAATTACAAAAAGTACCATTCGATTAAAGAAAAGGTACCAAAAAGTCTCCCCCTAGAATTCTCACTCACTTAGGACCATATATGCTTAATTCCATGTTTCTAAGTCGATTGCTATAGAAAAGTCAAAAAAGTACCATTAGAATAAAGAAAAAGTACCATGAAGTGTTCACTTGAATTTTCACTCACTTCTTACCATATACGCATAATTTCGTACTTCTATGTCCATTATTACAAAAAAATCAAAAAGTACCATTAGAATATAGAAAAAGTACCAAAAAGCCTCCACTTGTGGTTTCCCACTCATTCGGGTCCATATAAGCTTTATTTCATGTTTCTAGGTTCATTGGTGAAGAAATTACAAAAAGTACCACTCGAATAAAGAAAAAGTACCAAAAAGTCTCCCTCTAGAATTCTCACTCACTTAGGACCATATATGCTCAATTTCATGTTTCTAAGTCCACTGCTATAGAAAAGTCAAAAAAGTACCATTATAATAAAGAAAAGGTATTACGAAGTATCCCCTTGATTTTTCACTTACTTAGTACTATATACGCTTAATTTCATATTTATATGTCCATTATTACAGAAAAATCAAAAAGTACCATTAGAAAACAGAAAAAGTACCAAAAGGCAGCTACTTGTGGATTCCCACTCACTCGGGTCCATATAAGCTTTATTTCATGTTTCTAGGTTCATTGGTGAATAAATTACAAAAAGTACCATTCGAATATAGAAAAAGTACAAAAAGGTCTCTCCCTAGAATTCTCACTCACCTAGGACCATATATGCTTAATTCCATGTTTCTAAGTCCATTGCTATAGAAAAGTCAAAAAAGTACCATTAGAATAAAGAAAAAGTACCATGAAGTGTCCGCTTGAATTTTCACTCACTTATTACCATATACGCATAATTTCGTACTTCTATGTCCATTATTACAAAAAAATCAAAAAGTACCATTAGAATATAGAAAAAGTACCAAAAAGCCTCCACTTGTGGTTTCCCACTCACTCGGTTCCATATAAACTTTATTTCATGTTTATAGGTTCACTGTTGAAGAAATTACAAAAAGTACCATTCGATTAAAGAAAAGGTACCAAAAAGTCTCCCCTTAGAATTCTCACTCACTTAGGACCATATATGCTTAATTTCATGTTTCTAAGTCCATTGCTATAGAAAAGTTAAAAAAGGACCATTAGAATATAGAAAAAGTACCAAAAAGCCCCCACTTGTGGTTTTCCACTCATTCGGGTGCATATAACCTTTATTTCATGTTTCTAGGTTCATTGGTGAAGAAATTACAAAAAGTACCATTCGATTAAAGAAAAAGTACCGAAAAGTCTTCCCCTAGAATTCTCACTCACTTAGGACCATATATGCTTAATTTCATGTTTCTAAGTTCATTGCTATAGAAAATTCAAAAAAGTACCATTAGAATAAAAAAAAGTACCAAAAGGCAGCCACTTGTGGATTCCCACTCACTCGGGTCCATATAACCTTTATTTCATGTTTATAGGTTCATTGTTGAAGAAATTACAAAAAGTACCATTCGATTAAAGAAAAGGTACCAAAAAGTCTCCCCCTAGAATTCTCACTCACTTAGGACCATATATGCATAATTTCATGTTTCTAAGTCCATTGTTATAGAAAATTCAAAAAAGTACCATTAGAATAAAAAAAAGTACCAAAAGGCAGCCACTTGTGGATTCCCACTCACTCGGGTCCATATAACCTTTATTTCATGTTTCTAGGTTCATTGGTGAAGAAATTACAAAAAGTACCATTCGATTAAAGAAAAAGTACCGAAAAGTCTTCCCCTAGAATTCTCACTCACTTAGGACCATATATGCTTAATTTCATGTTTCTAAGTTCATTGCTATAGAAAATTCAAAAAAGTACCATTAGAATAAAGAAAAAGTACCATGAAGTATCCAATTGAATTTTTGCTCACTTAGGACTATATACGCCTAATTTCGTATTTCTATGTCCATTATTACAAAAAAATCAAAAAGTACCATTAGAATATAGAAAAAGTACCAAAAAGCCCCCACTTGTGGTTTCCCACTCATTCGGGTCCATAAAACCTTATTTCATGTTTATAGGTTCATTGGTGAAGAAATTACAAAAAGTACCATTCGAATAAAGAAAAAGTACCAAAAAGTCTACACTCACTCACTTATTACCATATCTGCTTAATTTCATGTTTCTAGGTCCATTACTATAGAAAATTCAAAAAGTACCATTCGAATAAATAAAAAGTACCATAAGTACCACTCTAATAAGGAAAATCTGCGATAAAGTCTCCCCCTAAAATTCTCACTCACTTATTACCATATATGCTTAATTTCATGTTTCTATGCCCATAATTAAAGAAAATTCAAAAAGTACCATTAGAAGAACATAAAAGTACCTATTGTTCAGTTCTCACATTTTGGTACCTAAATATTATCCCCTACTCCTAACTCTAACTTCACTCAGATATATATCAGCTAACTTTAATATCGATAAGTGAAATAATTTAAAATATTAAAAAAGGTACCATTAGGAAAAAAGTACCAAATCCCCTTTTCCTCCTTGAACACCACTCAAGTTTGAAATTTGAAAATATTCTATTTTGCCAAAATTGTTTATGCTTAAAGGCATGCATACGATTAAAATCTGTGTTAATGTGCTCAAGAAAAATAATTTTAAAAAAAGTACCAAACTGTTTTCCCGGATTTGGACAAATATACAGCTTGGCAGTAGAGTTCCAAATAGCACTCTGTTAGTTAATTTTTGCATGAATCCAGGAACCAATGTTAAAAATTTATCAAAATTGGCTGAAAATGTCAAATAAAATGTATTTTTCCGTTTTTACCCCCTTTTTGGTACCTTTTTTATCCCCATTGTGGTATTAAAATTGTATCCAAATAAATTTCTGTATCATGGTGGGAGCTTGAAATAAAATATTTATATGTCTTTATCAATTTGTAGAAAAATATAGTTTATGAAAAAAGTACCAAAAATAAACACAATTTTTATTCCTTAAGGGTTCGAATTTCCAAAAAGTACCAAACTTATATTTGTTATTTTTTTATAAGTAAAGAATATGATTTTAAATTTGTTTGTATGTTTATTGGTTTAAAAGATACATATGGTGCCAAAAAAGTACCAAAATACAGTTTTTACCCGTTTTCTCCCCTAAAAGGTCCGAATTTTGAAAAAGTACCAGACACCTGTCAGCTTATTTTTTAAATGGAGTAACATGATATTGTAAGTTTTTTTCTATCTTTATTAGTTTTGAAGATATAAGGTTACCGAATTTACCCGTTTTTACCCTTTTTTACCCCCTAAACGTTCGAGTTTCCAAAAATCCCTTCTTATCGGATCGTTTTGGGGAGGGAGGAACCCACAGTTAAAATTTCATGATTCTAGCTTCAGTCGTTTGGGCTGTGCGATGATGAATCAGTCAGTCAGTCAGTCAGTCAGTAACGTTACTCTTTTATATATATAGATAATAGGCTGACTACGAAAAAAAAACATTAATATAAATTGATGCTTTTACTAATGACTTTTTCAATTACCGTACTTGTGCTGACAGTAATAAAAATATTGAAATATTAAAACAAAAATTCAATAAAAATACAATAATAAATTATTAAAGTTAATACAAAGTAATTGAAGGCAGGCATAAACATGTTTTCGTGCAACAATAACGAACTTTAATTACCCCTATAAAGGGCAGGAGTTTTTATGTATTTTAAAGTAAGCATGACTTATTGGAAAACCACTCTTGTTTTTATAAAACTCACACAATTTTCATTTACTCCCGAATAAAGTATAGATGGCCTTTTGCCATTTAAATAGAGAAATAGGTATAGCAATGTCCGTCTACCCTTTCATGTACGTTCAATATTTGTAATACAGTCATGAGAACTGATATTGAAAATCAGCAAAGTTCAGTTCTAGTTCAATTCTAGTTCAGTTCAAGTTCAGTTCTAGTTCAGTTCTAGTTCTGCTCTAGTTCTAGTTCAGTTCTAGTTCAGTTCTAGTTCATTTCTAGTTCAGTTCTAGTTCAGTTATAGTTCAGTTCTAGTTCAGTTCTAGTTCTGTTCTAGTTCTGTTCTAGTTCTGTTCTAGTTCTGTTCTAGTTCTGTTCTAGTTCTGTTCTAGTTCTGTTCTAGTTCTGTTCTAGTTCTGTTCTAGTTCTGTTCTAGTTCTGTTCTAGTTCTGTTCTAGTTCTGTTCTAGTTCTGTTCTAGTTCTGTTCTAGTTCTGTTCTAGTTCTGTTCTAGTTCTGTTCTAGTTCTGTTCTAGTTCTGTTCTAGTTCTGTTCTAGTTCTGTTCTAGTTCTGTTCTAGTTCTGTTCTAGTTCTGTTCTAGTTCTGTTCTAGTTCTGTTCTAGTTCTGTTCTAGTTCTGTTCTAGTTCTGTTCTAGTTCTGTTCTAGTTCTGTTCTAGTTCTGTTCTAGTTCTGTTCTAGTTCTGTTCTAGTTCTGTTCTAGTTCTGTTCTAGTTCTGTTCTAGTTCTGTTCTAGTTCTGTTCTAGTTCTGTTCTAGTTCTGTTCTAGTTCTGTTCTAGTTCTGTTCTAGTTCTGTTCTAGTTCTGTTCTAGTTCTGTTCTAGTTCTGTTCTAGTTCTGTTCTAGTTCTGTTCTAGTTCTGTTCTAGTTCTGTTCTAGTTCTGTTCTAGTTCTGTTCTAGTTCTGTTCTAGTTCTGTTCTAGTTCTGATCTAGTTCTGTTCTAGTTCTGTTCTAGTTCTGTTCTAGTTCTGTTCTAGTTCTGTTCTAGTTCTGTTCTAGTTCTGTTCTAGTTCTGTTCTAGTTCTGTTCTAGTTCTGTTCTAGTTCTGTTCTAGTTCTGTTCTAGTTCTGTTCTAGTTCTGTTCTAGTTCTGTTCTAGTTCTGTTCTAGTTCTGTTCTAGTTCTGTTCTAGTTCTGTTCTAGTTCTGTTCTAGTTCTGTTCTAGTTCTGTTCTAGTTCTGTTCTAGTTCTGTTCTAGTTCTGTTCTAGTTCTGTTCTAGTTCTGTTCTAGTTCTGTTCTAGTTCTGTTCTAGTTCTGTTCTAGTTCTGTTCTAGTTCTGTTCTAGTTCTGTTCTAGTTCTGTTCTAGTTCTGTTCTAGTTCTGTTCTAGTTCTGTTCTAGTTCTGTTCTAGTTCTGTTCTAGTTCTGTTCTAGTTCTGTTCTAGTTCTGATCTAGTTCTGTTCTAGTTCTGTTCTAGTTCTGTTCTAGTTCTGTTCTAGTTCTGTTCTAGTTCTGTTCTAGTTCTGTTCTAGTTCTGTTCTAGTTCTGTTCTAGTTCTGTTCTAGTTCTGTTCTAGTTCTGTTCTAGTTCCGTTCTAGTTCATTACTAAATCTTATGAAGATCGTATCTTGAAGATCGGTCCATAATTGATAATATCTCCCAAACTTTATTGTATTTAATTTTCTTTTAGTAAACACATTCCCAAAACTTTACAAACTTTCACTATAATCCTAAAACTTAAAAAAACAAAAACATCAATTTACTTGCATTGATCATAATAAAACCAATTTTGCAATGCATTTCAAACCTTAACTCTCCAAACATTGCCTAATAGTTCATTTAATTAAAAAAACAAAAGTCAACGGGTGTCAAATGCCAACACTTTATTTGCATTTTGAAAGCTAAGCTTTGTTCCAACATTAAGCGATCTCAGAGATACATAAACAAGTATGTAAACACGATCATCTCTTGTCACCTTTCCAAGTGAGGACAAGCTGTCACTAACAAAACACCAAGTAATTTAAGACGACACTGGCAGATCGCCCACCCATTGGCATTTACTTAATCGAGATTAAACCACAATTAAGGGCAAATTTAAACATTAAATTAAACAGCTGTGAAATTAATACACAATGATTTGTAACTTTCACTACCCACAGTAGGGCGCATAAAATCAAATCAATAATACACCTTAAATATGCAAATTTGATTTATTATGTTGGTGATGTTGGTGATGTTGTTGAGGCCAGTTAAAAGTTAAATGTTAAAACATTTTATAGCCAAACCAACTACGTGAACATACAAAGTATTTATAATGATTAGATCAGCTGTCTTAACGCTGTTAATTTTAATTTGGGCAGACTTGTTAACGACCAACATAAATGCAGCCAACTTAATGAGTAAGTTCTTGTGTATATGCAGCTTTCTAAAGACCTCTTTGTAACTTTTGTAATTTTCCCTATACCAGATCGCTTTATGAATTTCTCGGATGCAAAGGTGAACTACAATGGCAAATATTTTAGTAATGCCTCAGCCTGGATTGATGATGGCACCATTAATGTGGAAATGCATACTAAACGGGTTTTGCGCTACGGCCTGCGCACCAATATTGAGACCCAAATTAGAATACACAATTCGAAAAGGTACCAAACTCTGTTTGTGCATGATTTCGAAATGTGTAAATTGATAAATGAAGTTTTTCGTGAGACTTTAATACGGATTTGGTTTAAAAATGTTTTTAAGTATGGCAATTTCATGGAGAATTGTCCAGTGCCAATTGTAAGAGGTTTTTCGATTTTAGCAAGGTTGGCTAGCTAATCCTTATGTAATAAATATATGGTATTTTAAGGTTAATGTCAGCCAACCTTGGACTTGAAGTATTGAAAACATGAGAATTTAATTTTTGCTCTTTTTTAGGGCCATTATTATATACGTAACATGCGTTTGGAGGCGAATGGTATACCGGCATATTTAAGGCCTGGTAATTATCGCATGAACATCTATGATTATTATGGCAAGCGGAATACGAAAAAGGAAGAAATGGTTTTTATGTTGAGTTTAGACATGAGCTTTTTTTAAATATATTTTTTTGGAATAAAAATAATTGTTATAATTTCTTTGGATCGGGGTATTTAAAGTTTGGATTAGTAATATTCACCAGATTAAATGTGAAAAAACAGATCACAATCAAGTGGAAAACCCCGAATCTCAGAATTTAAAAATACCGAAAACACGGTGAAAACCCCCGAATATTGGATCTTTTAAGTTACAGAATAATGTTTTGATGTCTGGAGGTTTTGATTTTCTTAAAAAATATAGTTTGAATAACAAAAACAGATATGATTTTGTCATTCCGTTTATAAAACATTGAAATATTCATCGCACTCCCACAAAAGTATACATTTTCTGGATCCTTATGAAATTCTAAGACGATCTAGCTATGCCCATCCGTTCGTCTGTCTGTCTATTGTAAAGATAAGGTTTCTTTGGTATTGAAAATGGGGAATATATGGTAATGTAATAACAGTAGTAAAATTTAGAATTCCTTGATTTATAAAAATCGATTTTTTTCATCTGGAAGGTATATTTATATAGCTATTTAAATATATTACAATTTAGATTCCAATGCAGAAGAGCAGAAAAAATGTGCTGATATAATCAAGACATTAAATTTTAAAATGAATTCAATAAATTTATAAACTTAAAAGTTCAACCACCTACCACCTGATAAGTTAAAAAATATTGCAGTATTATCAACCTTTAAACGAAGTTTGAACAAATATTTACTAGAAATTAATGAATTATTTCTTAGAATTGAATAGTAATGCACAACAAGTATGCTTTAATATAAATATTCAAAAAATATTTTTGTTAAAAAAAAAATTTCTTGAAAAAAATTTATTTTGTGAAAAATTTTTGCCAATATCTCATCCGATTTACTCGACTTCAAATAGCAACCAAACCGGCACTATAGCGAATATATAGTTGTATTAATCATTTATTTAAGTTATTTGGAGGCTTCAGAAAGTTGATTTCAACATACAGATGGACAAAAGAACATGGCTATATCGACTCTATAATGATCCAGAATATATATACTTTATGGGGTCGCAAATGAAAAATCTGAAAATTACAAACAGCATGACAAACTTATTACTTAAACTTATATTACAAAATGTTAACATTAGTTAAATCGAAATCGAAACCGAGTAACGATATCGTTTTTAAACGAATTTACTCTTCTGTAAATCGAATCTACATGATTTCCTAGTTTTACTTTCGACTAAATAAATCTGTTTCAATGTATAAAATCGTGCGATTTGCAGAACACAAATTTTTCGACTATTCGTTTTTGAAAATCGCTCCTTTTTTGAAATCATATCGAGTGAAATTTTTATATTTCATTTTGCAAATAATTTAAGTTGCCTTTTGTTGCCTATTTAAAGAGCTGAGGCATAATATATTTATTGCAATATGTAAAATTTAAATAAAAAAAAGTTCGGTGGATTATTCAATCCGTAAACCAAGTCAACATAATTTACTTTCAAGTTTCGAAATTCAGCAATTTTCAGATCAAAATTTTTTCAAAATCACACGTTTTTGAAATCACTCGCTTTACTGAACATAAACGATTCATTCAAAATTCCATGAATTGTAATGTTTTAAACTAATATTTATGTATTTGTTATAATAAACTGATTTAAAAAATGTTTTATTCTACTTACAGGTTACTACAGCTTATGGTCTATGCCAAGATTATTTACCTCCTGATGGTGAGTACTAAAAAGAAAATACAAAACAAAATAATTAAGCGATAATTTAGACAAATGTAGCGATATTTGCTCAAAACCATATATGTACTGTTTTTGAGATACTGGGATCAAGCACGACCCCATATATCTAAAAACACCCGTTTATATGTAGTTGAAGTATTTCTATTATAATATATAAAAACATATAAGACAGCTATATTCGACTGTGCCGAATCTAATATACCCTTCACAAAATTATGCTTTAAAAAACAAATTTTAAATATTTTTAGGTAAACAAAATTTAAGAATTTTTTTTTCAAAGTTTTTCTTCAATATAAAAAAAAAATAAAATTTTTTCAAATTTTTAAAAACATTTTTTTTCGAAATTGTTTTTTTATTTTATTAAATTTTTAAAAAAAAAAAATTTTTAAATTTATTATTGAAAAATAATTTATGACAAAAAAAAATTGTTGGTAAAAAAAATTCGGGTAAAAAATATTTTTCTTGATTTTGACCCACTGTAGGTCCAAATTACTATAGCCTTATATACATCGTTACAATAGACTTTGAAATATCTATCATTAGATAAACATATTGTCTATATTAATGACTTAGTAATCCAGATATAGATCAAAAATAGGCCAAAAATCGAGGTTGTCCCGGTTTTTGTCTTATATCTCAGCCATTTGTTGGCCGATTATGTCAATTTTAAATAGCAACCCAGCCAGAAGAATTCTCGATATATTGATGTATGTATGCATGTATGTAAGTTATTTGGGGGGGCAACGGAAAGTTGATTTCAACATACAGACGGACTTACGGACATGGCTATATCGAATTCGCTATATATAACGATCCAGAATATATATACTTTGTAGGGTCGCAAATAAAAAATGTAGTAATTACAAACGAAATAACAAACTTATATATACCCTTGCCACTCATGGTGAAGGGTACAAAAATAATGAATAGTCAGGCACTATATCTAGAGCCAATTGTTACGAGAGAATTATATGGAAGCCATTACAGCCATACAGATGGACAGACAAGCTCGATCATCTTAGAATATTATGAAGACCCAGAATATATATAGTTTGTGTGTTATATGTTACAAACGGAATGACAAAATGAATCCATCTTTTTTTGATGATAAGTATAAAAATAAAGAATAGTTAAAGCTCCATCTCTAGAGCCTGTTGTGACGAGGGGCAATAATGAACTTATTTTTGAATACATCAATCTTATTAGTTCTAAAATCTATCTTGATAACAATATTTATAATGGGCGTGAAATTACTTTCACTTTAAATGAGTTGGACCGATCTTGATAAAATTTGGTAGTTTGTGGCTGCAAATCCATCATTCCAGAAGGTTCGAGAACTATATCAATAAAAAATCATTTTTGTTCGAGTGTTTGCGTTTCGACTGTTTGGTCAGTTGGGAATTTTCTTTAATAAATATCATCATAAATAAACTTGTTTACTTATAGTTTTGCTATTCAAAACAAATCCAAAAAATAGTCAGTCTATGCAGATTATCAAAAGAAAACCAAAAAATAAAAAACAAGTTAAAGTGCTGTATTCAGCTGTACCGAATCTTATATACCCTTCACCAAAGTATAATTTAAGAAAAATATTGGGTGTATGACTTAAAAATGCGGGATTTACAATAGATGGCGTATCTTTTGAACGCGTTTTTTGGTTTTGTTTTTAATAACATTTTTAAACTTATATACATACATATAACCTTACCACTCATGGTGAAGGGTATAAAAAAAATTATTTGCCACCCTGCATGATTTCCGCCTTGAAGTGGAAAATAACATACATTTGGTCTGACACAAAATTGACAGTTATCAAAACAAACATTCGAAATGTGAACAGTGTGGGCACCTGGAAACATAGATAATTTTGTCACACAAATCCAGCAAATTCTTTCACAACACACTTACTTAGTCAATCATTAAAAACAAAAAATATGACTTTCAATTAGTTATTTCAGACAATATCTCTTATATCTAATAATAAATTAAACGCTACGAGCGAATATTAACATTTTGTGGCTACTAATATTGAACAAGCCCTCTTTTACTAACTAACTATTTAGCAACTGATAACAAATTGTTGTGGTTGCAGAAAGAAAAAAAAATAAAGAAAATAAAACTTAATGGCCCACAATGTGAAGCAACAATTAAGGTTAGAGAGTCAATTTTAACTCTATAGTTAATTGAAATGAATTCTTGATAATTGGCAACTACACTACACCATTTAAAATGGTAGTAGCTCTCTTAATGTTTATAACAAATGTCTGGGGATCCCATACACAGGTGTTGCTGGGTATTAAACAACGAAAACAAAGATTTATGATTTTTTAGGGAATAAACGTGGAATTTAATCGCTATAGTTAGAGGCTTATCAGTTGTAGAAATGATAATTTAACAAATTTTGTTAAAACAACTAAAAAATTTGCAAACAAATTTAATTCATTTGACTCTTGGTAACAATAGTTTAAACCATGTTTAAAAAATCAATGATATTTAAACAAATTTATGTAAAAAAAACAGTTTCAATTTAAACTAATGTTCTTTCAAGACTTTATTTATTAAGTACAATAAATCAAAATAAAATATTCTTTCATTTCCTACGTTCCTTAACCCAGATCTACTTAAAAACACTCACTGTCATTTGATGAACTGTTTGCATTTAAAAACAGCAACTGCTCTATTTCAAAGTTTTTGCAAATTCTGTTTTATTTTCCATGATGTCATGAACAATTTATATTTTAGGAAAAAGAAAAAAAAAAAAAACATTGTTCTATTTACAACAGCTAACTATTACACAACCAACCATTACAGCAAAATGAAAAATACAAAAAATAACAAAAATCAGCTAAACAAATAAATAAACCAGGGTTTAACTGCACTTAAACAAAGTACACTTGTGTTTACATATTCTAGTTAATAGTTAAGTTTGTACAAATAAGTTGAAAATAGTTTTTTATTAAGGAAACAATAAATAATTAACAAAAGAAATGTTTTTCTTTTTTAAGTTTAAACCATTGAAAAATACACATAGAGCGGAGACTCTCCCTTCAAAAACCTAACTCAGTTGTCAAAAACCTAAGTGGGGAAAATGTTTTAGTAAAAAAAAAACACAACACTCGTATTTGTGATTATTTTGAGTAATTTTTTAGTTTGAGTTTTTTCTACAATAGTTTCCACTCTATGTGTATTTCTCTATGGTTTAAAAAAATTTAATAAAGTAAATAAATTTTAATTATCAATTGTAATGGAATATTTATAGGGCTTATAAAGGGAATTATTGAAAAATATGTTAACAGTTCAATATAATATCTTTATTGTCCGATTATTTAATACAATGTAGGAAAGCATTTCCTTATTTGCCTCTTTCCCTGAGGACTAGGACAACATATTTAATGATAATTTATACAACATTAAACTGAGCAAAACTTATAACCAGAAAATTAATGATTACTTGAGTTCAAAACGAGTAACCGTTTCATATTTTAATATATTATTAAAAAACATAATTTGTTCATGGTAGGAAATCAAAAGATTTGTAATAAAAACCATTTAGGTACGAAAATAAAACTGGTTACTTAAATTTTAAATGAGTAACCGAATAATCAAAAAGTAATTTTATCAAAAAAAATATTTGTTTCATAACAGAAAACAAAATCAGATATAAGAAAAACTATTTACATGTCAAAATTATTACCACTAAATGTGGTTACTTGAATTTGAAACAAGTAACCGATTAATTTTTAAGAACTTTTTAGAAAATAAATTAATTTTATAACAGAAACTAAAAGCACATTTATTAAAGACAATTTCTAATTTCCAAAAAACAAAAATTTTAGTGGTTACTTAAATTTTTAAACGAGTAACCGAAAAGTAATTTACAGAAAATACGTTTTTCGCAAAATAAGGTAAAGTTAGCTAAAATAAAAACAATTTACATATAAAAATTATTAAAATGAATCGAAATTTACACAAGTAACCATTTAATTTAAAAGATATTTTTAGGAATAAAATTATTTTTTTATCAAAGAAAATAAAATGAGCTTTAATTAGCAATATTTTTATTTTCAAATACACAAACATCTTAGTGGTTACTTAAATTTCTAAACGAGTAACCGCATAACCGAAATGTAATTTTATTGATTATATGATTTCTACACAACAGAAAATGTACACTTATATCATGAAAATATTTACAACTCAAAATTATTAACATAAACTGTGGTAACTGGAATATACAACAAGTAACCGTTAAGTTCTTTTACAACTTTTTAGAAAAAAATTCATTTTTTTATAAAAGCAAATAAGAAAAGGCTTAAATAAAACAATTTTTAAAATTAAATAGACAAGAATTGTAATGGTTACTTAAGTTTTTAAACGAGTAACCGAATAATCGAAAAGTAATTTTAATGAAAAAATTAATTTTTTTATAACAGAAAATAAAATTAGATGTAATAAAACCATTTACGTCTAAAATATTAAAATAAACTTTGGAAGATGCAACGAGTAACCGCTTTATTTTTAATTTTTTTTTTAGAAAAAATTTATAGTTTATGAAAGCAAATAAAAAGAGGTTTTATGAAAGACATATTTAACATTAAATAGGCAAAGTTTTTAGTGGTTACTTAAATTTAAATTAACGAGTAACCGAATAATCGTAAAGTAATTCTAATGAAAAAATTCATTTTTTTATAACAGAAAATAAAATTAGATGTAATAAAACCATTTACGTCTAAAATATTAAAATAAACTTTGGAAGATGCAACGAGTAACCGCTTTATTTTTAATTTTTTTTTTAGAAAAAATTTATAGTTTATGAAAGCAAATAAAAAGAGGTTTTATGAAAGACATATTTAACATTAAATAGGCAAAGTTTTTAGTGGTTACTTAAATTTTTTAACGAGTAACCGAATCATCGAAAAATAATTTTAATGAAAAAATAAATGTTTATAACAGAAAATAAAATTACATGTAAAAAAACCATTTACGTATAAAATATTAAAATTAGCTTTGGTTACTTTGAAAGTTGCAATGAGTAACCGCTTTATTTTTATTTTTTTTTAGAAAAAATTGATATTTTACAAAAGCAAATAAAAGGAGGATTAATTAAAAACATTTTTAACATTAAATAGGCAAGTTTTTAGTGGTAACTTAAATTTTTAACGAGTAACCGAATAATCGTAAAGTAATTTTAATAAAAAAATTAATTTTTTTATAACAGAAAATAAATTTACATGTAAAAAAACCATTTACGCATAAAATATTAAAATTAGCTTTGGTTACTTTGGAAGATGCAATAAGTAACCATTTAATTTTTAAGACTTTTTTAGAAAAAAATTTATATTTTATGAAAGCAAATAAAAGGAGCTTTAATTAAAACCATTTCTAATTTTAAATAGACAAACTTTTTAGTGGTTACTTAAATTTTTAAACGAGTAACCGTACAAATGAAAAGCAATTTCATTGAAAAAATATTTAGTTACACAACAGAAAATAAAATTAGGTATAATAAAACCATTTAGATCTGTCAATTATTAACATTAAGTATGGTTACCCTAAGTTACAACGAGTAACCATTGAATTTTTAAGACTATTTTTGAAAAAAATTGATACTTTACAAAAGCAATTAAAAGGAGATTGAATTGAAATCATTTATAATTTTAAATAGACAAACCTTTTGGTGGTTACTTAAATTTTTAAACGAGTAACCGTACAAATGAAAAACAATTTCATTGAAAAAATAGTTTCATAACATAAAATAAAATTTGTTGTAATAAAACCATTTACATCTTAAAATTATTAACATTAGCTGTTGTTACCCGAAGTTGCAACGAGTAACCATTATTTGCTTAAGACTTTTTTAGAGTTATTATGATTTTTACATGTACAAAAATAATGATTTATTTAAGTCTGTTTTTGTAATTTCTTTTTGTGTAGAAAATATCGTTTCAAAAACTTAATTACATAAGCCCTAGTGTAATTAGTTACTTCAACACAAACAAGGGAGAAAATTTCAAAAGAAATGTATTTCATTTTTTGTGTTGACAGTTATAAACTGAGTGTGTCCTGTCCAGTAAGTAAGTAAACCATAAACACGCCATGCCACATTGCTGAAATAAATGAACTCTTAATTGTTACTTCTGCATAAAAATAAATAACCAAACACCCACACAGTCTTAGACTAATGCTGGATTGCATGAACAAATGTTTTAAAATAATTAAAATATCCCCACAAATGTTTATGAATGTTTGAATGTACCTATTTTATTATTTGGTTCCCAACCCTGATCTATGTCAACATTTAAAAGCGTTTATTTATCATGCAGTCCATAAAACGAACTTCAAACAAACATCAAAAGTATTTAAAACTCCATTAAATCCGAAATAAAATAATAATAATCCAAGAGACACTATATTTAATGAAATGTACAACAACAACGACAACAAATTAGATTAAAAATTTAAACTTTATGCCAAGAAACCGGCATTTTTTCACACTACTTACTCACAGGAAATAAATTATAAATAATCGTACTTTACAACAACGAACAAATAAAACTAAATAAAATAAATATCTTCTTAATGCGATTGAATACTTATACATACGTTGAAATGTGTGTGTGTGTATGTTTGTTTGTTTGTTGAAAATACAATTTATGGTAAACAAATGAAATGAAATGGAATTCATATAACAAAAACAAAAAGTAAACAAATGGCTTGTCAAAAAGCTTATCTTTTTATTTTTAACCAAAACGAAACACTAACAACAAACTACAGCAAAAAATTCAAATGGGTACAACGAAACCAAAACAAAACAACCAACCAGCCAGCCAACCTACCTACCTACTAGCCAACAACCACCAAAGACATATCCATCCATTTAGCCAACCCGTAAACCAAACACAAACGTTGCTTGGTATCTTTCATGTTATTTGGAGCGCCACATAGTTCGAGTATTTATTTACTCGTACAAGCATTTTCCATATTCCATATTTTATGCGCCCCGAACAAGGCTCCCCCAATCTCCCAACGCTTCATTCAACTCCGTACAGCTCTCTAAACATGATTGTTTTAATGGCAATTGTTGTCCAATATCTTTGTTGTATTTAGTACCAAGGGTGCAGGGAAGCCAACACTGGCAGCAAGCAGGAGGGTGTTACAAACCCACAAGATGTGTCTTTCTACTCAGTTTTACAGATAGTATTGTCACTTAATGTATTTTGCTTAGTTTTTTATTTCTTTTATTATTATTTTTTTAATCAATAATAAAATTGATAAGATTAAGTTAAAACAATTAACCCATTAGTAAACTCTGACAAGAGAGAATAAACAGATACACATACATAAAGTATTTATTTGAACATTATTGACAGATACACAGATACATTAAGTATCTCTATATGTACATACATATGTAGATATTTTATATCCAACTTCAACTTCTACAACACCACACCAAACAACTCAATTTAATACAACAATTGAGATAAAAACTGAAACTGAAATAATAAACACAAATGTGCGCCATAAAACAAAGCAACAAAATTAAATAAAATATTGTCGCAAAAATTTCTGTGATTTGTTAAACATGAATAAGATTGTAGAACATTGGCAAAATGTAACTTAATTAGAAGACATTTAGGGGGAGACAAAAAAGGAATCATGGCAAAGATAAATGGCTTGACAATGAAAGAATCTACCATGAATTGTTTAGCACATTAATCTTCATTAAGATTAAGATCAAGTTACAAATTAAAATATGGTTCTAGAAATTCTCCATAGATTCAAACCTAAGCTATGCTTCAAAAAGTTATTTTTGGGAATACAACATTTATTTTTTACTAAGATTTAGTTTTTATGTGCTTAATTACCAATTTAGTTAAGAAAATTTTAACCATAACCTTTTCATATTTTGATATTTAAAAAAAATAATAATTTGTTCATAGCTGGAAATAAAAGAAAAACATTTAGCAAAGAGAAAATTGTAATGGTTACTTAAATTCAAAATGAGTAACCGAATAAATGTAAAGCAATTTCATTGAAATTTTTCAGAAAAAACAAACGATTCACATCTCAAAATTATTCAACTTATGTAAGGTTACCGTTAGAATTTGCAGCAAGTAACCGTTTAATGTTTAAGACTTTCTAAGATAAACATAGAATTTTTATAAGATATAATTAAAAGAGGTTTAATAACAAGCATTTTCAATTTTAAATACTCGCAAATTTTAGTGGTTACTTAAAATCTTAAATAAGTAACCGAGTAATCAAAAAGCTGTTTCAATTAAAAATACTTATTTTATAACATAAAATAAAATCAAATGTAATAAAAAGCATTTACATTTCTAAATTATTAATATTTACTATGATTACCGGAATTCGCAACGAGTAACCGTTTATTTTTTTAAAACTTTTTATAAAAAAAAAAAAAAATTTATAAATAAAAATAAAAGGAGGTTTTATAAAAGCATTTTTAATTCGAAATAGAAACAAATTTTAGTGATTACTTAAATTTTTTAACGAATAATCGAAAGCAATTTAATTGAAAACAAATTATTATTTAATCACAGAAAATAAACTTAGTTATAATAAAAACCATTTACATCTTAAAATTTTTAATATTAACTATGGTTACCGGAATTTTCAATAAGTAACCGTTTAATTTTTTACAACTTTTTAGAAAGAAATACATTTTTTATAAAAGAAACTAAAAGGAGGTTTAATTAAATGGATTTTTAATTTGAAATGCACACAAATTTTAGTGGTTACTTAGATTTTTAAACGAGTAATCGAATAATTGTTAAGTGATTTAATTGAAAAAAAAATGTTATTTCATAACAGAATATTAAATTAGATATAATTAAAAACCATTTACGTCTCGTAGTTATTAAATTTTACTATGGTTACCGAAATATCCAACATGTAACCGTTTAATTTTTTGGACGTTTTTAGAAAAAATGGATTTTAATAAAAGAAAAGAAAAGTAGGTTTAATTAGAAACATTTTTAATTTTAAATACACACAAATTTTAGTGGTTACTTAAATTTTTAAACCAGTAACCGAATAATCATTAAGCAGTTTCATTGTAGAAATACTTATTTCATACCACAAAATAAAATTAATTTGTTTTAATTTTATATAGACAAAAATGTTAGTGGTTACTTTAATTTTTAAACGAGTAACCGAATAATCGAAAAACAATTTTATTGAAAAAATACTTATTTCGTAACGGAAAATAAAATTTGTTAAATTTAACTATGCTAAATTATTAATATAAACTATGGTTACCGGAATTAGCAACGAGTAACCGTATAATTTTTTAGAACTTTTTTGAAAAAAAAGTTTTTAATAAAAGAAAATAAAAGGTGGCTTAATTAAAAGCATTTTTCATTTGAAATAGAAACAAATTTTAGTGATTACTTAAATTTTTAAACGAGTAACCGAATAATCGAAATGCAATTCCAGTGAAAAAAAATACTTTTTCGCAGCAGAAAATTAAATTAGTTACAATAAAAACCATTTACGTCTCATGGTTATCAAAATTAACTATGATTACCGGAATTTGAAACAAGTAACAAGTTAAATTCTTACAACTTTTTAGAAGGAAAGACATATTTTGTAACTGAAACTAAAAGTAGGTTGAATTAAAAGCAGTTTTAATTTGAAAGCGACAGACATTTTAGTGGTTACTTAAATTATTTAACGAGTAACCGTATAATGGAAAGCAATTCCATTGTTAAAAATACTTAATTTATAACAAAAAATAAAAGTAGTTATAATAAAAACCATTTACATCTCAAAATTATTAAAATTAACTATGGTTACCGGAATTTGCAATGAGTAACCGTTTAATTTTTTACAACTTTTTAGAAAGAAATACATTTTTTATAAAAGAAACTAAAAAGAGGTTTAATTAAATGGATTTTTAATTTGAAATGCACACAAAGTTTAGTGGTTACTTAAATTTTTAAACGAGTAACCGAATATTCGTTAAGCAATTTCATTGAAAACAATACTGTTTTCATAACATAAAATAAAATTAATTAGTTTTAATTTTATATAGAATAATCGATTAAGAATTTTATTTACAAAATACAATTTTTTATAACAGAAAATAAAATAAGTTCTAAAAAAAACATTTATGGCTCGAAATTTTAATATTTACTGTTTAAATTTTAAGACTTTATTTTAGAAAAAAAAATTATTTTTATTAAAGAAAATAAAAGGATATTTAATTAAAACCATTTTTAATTCTAACAAACATTTTTAAACAAGTAACCGTATAGTCGAATAGCAGTTCTATTGAGAAAATACTTAATATAAGTTTTTTCTATAGAAAATGGTTTTTATACACGTTTTTTGCCAGAGATCATAGAGTATATAACAGAAAATTCTGTCTGGCTCGAAGTTAAAACAAATTTGATTGTATATTTTATAGTTGTGACATTTCGAAAGGAAATTGCTAAATCACAAAATAATAATTTCTTATGAAATAAATGACTAAAAGCCAGTAAGTAGAAATCTCTTGACCAATATATCTATTGCTTAAATTGATAACAATTAGTCATGCTAAATAACAAATATTTGACTAAATCAACTAAAGAACGTTTAACAATATAGAACTTTAGCCCACAATAAAACCACAAGCCGAGCAAAGTCTAAGAAAAATAAAAACTAAATTATACGTGGGAGCGAGCCTATTGACCCAATTTTTACTTTTTTAAGAAATTTTCCATTTCTAATTATGCCAAGCAACCGGCCAGCTAGCCGATTTTTAATAACAAATATAAAGTGATTAATTTCACAAACTTTATGATTTATTGAAAGAAAACAAACTCAAGCTAAGAAAACAAATTCATTTGTTACCAAGTAAATGAATTTTATTTGAATAAAAACGACGACAACAATTGAAGGTTGATTGACCATCAAGAATATTTTCATTATTTAAATCAATTATTTACCAAGAAAAACAAACAAACAGGCAGGTACTTTATTGTTTCTATCTATAAAATGTTCTACGTTTTATAATCAATATTTACAAATAATTTCTGTTTTATTATACTTAGTACATTTGGTATTGGGTTATTTGTTTATTAGGGTGTGCATTGCTGCTATTATATCATTGATTTACTGCCATTAAATTGGCCAAATAATCAAAAGCCCCCCCTAAAAATTTAGAAACGTTTTCCTACAAAAATCACGTTTCTTTTTTTGGAATTTTAAAGGTCACTTTAATTTTAAAGTTTTAATAGATATTTAAATCAAAAGTATTTAAGCAAACAATTATAAATATTAAAGGAACTATTGTAAATAATGGCTAGGCTATTTTGCAAATCAGACAATTTAAAAGGTTTTGCTTTTTTTTATTTTTCTGTATTATTTACTTGGCCATTGAATTGCATTTATTTTTGAAATCAAAACCTTCCAAACCCCCCATAAATTCCAGTGAAATCAAAAGAATAACAAACAATAAATCAATATTATTGGTGGAAAATTATAAACAAAAACAACTAAATGTACAAAATCGTTTAAGCAGTTTATCAAGAAATTACAGCTTATTAAATTACACATGATGATTCTGGAAAGAATTTCAGCCACTATAAAAACTTAAGGACAAATAAAGTTTAAACTAAACAAAAAACAAGTAAGAGAGCTATAATCGGCTATAACGAATCTTATATACCCTGCACACAAGCATAGTTTAAGATAAATATTAAAAGTTTTTAGGTTAAAAAAATTTTGTTTGTGAAAATTTTTTATTTTTTTGTACCTCTCACCATTAGTGCCAATAATATATATAAGTTTGTCATTCCGTTTGTAATTTCTACAAATTTCCTTGGCAACCCCATAAAGTGTATACATTCTGGTTCGTTATAGATAGAGATGTCGATATAACCATGTCCGTATGTATGTTGAAATCAACTTTCCATTGCCCCAAAATAACTTACATACATGATTGATACATAAATATATCCGCTATAGTGCCGGTTTGGTTACTATTTAAAATCGAAAAAATCGGCCCATAAATGGCTGAGATATAAGCAAAAAACCACGACCTCGATTTTTTACCTATTTTTGATTTATATCTGATTACTAAGTCATTAATATAGACAATATGGATATCTAATGATAGATGTTTCAAAGACCTTTCCAACGACGTATATAACACCTTAGTAATTCGGACCTACAATGGGTCAAAATCGAGAAACATAATTTTTAACCCGGTTTTTTTTCTAGCTAAAAATAATTTTTTTAATTCGGACCTACAATGGGTCAAAATCGAGAAACATAATTTTTAACCCGGTTTTTTTTCTAGCTAAAAATAATTTTTTTGCCATAAAATTTTCCGATTTTCCGGCATTTAAATGGCAACCGAAACGGGACTATAATGATGTATAAATCACATATGTAAGTTATTTAGGAACTATGGAAAGTTGATTTCAACATACAGACGGACATGGCTATATCGCCTCCTCTATCTATAACGTTCTAGAATATATATATACTTTTTGGGTTCGCATATAATAATCTTAGAAATTACAAACGGAATGACAAACTTATATCTACCCTTGCCACTCATGGTGAAGGGTATATTAAAGTATTTATCATTATTATCGTTTACGATAAAGAGCGATAAGAAATCAATAAATATTTCTTAAAAAAAAATTCAAGAATTTTTATAACAATCTTCAATTTACCCTCAAATATTTTTGGCTAGACGTTATTTTATTAATCTCAGTACTTTTTTGTGATATAAATAGTCAAATCAAATGATAAAAATACGCATAAACATAAAATTAAATTGGTCTGTTGCCTGTTTAGAAAACATAGTTTGTTTCAGTAAAAATTAGTTTAATTAGTTTCCTCAATTTTATGCAATTTCATTCAGTTATATATATACATACCTTCTATAAGGTACTCTTTATCTATTGTACATACTTTGTTTTTAGCACTTTCCTAACACGTGTATTTTGCTTTGTATGCGTCTGATTAGAGAGTGTTAATAAATTGCTCTGGGTTGGCCAACGAGTAAAAACCAGTATTCCACGACTGACTTTAAATGCAAGGTATTTGCGTTCTACGAATTTTACATATTTTTTCTGGAAAACAATACTCCACATTACTGGCAACGCCTTCGTATTTTGTTGATAAGATTTTAATGGCCTAACTGGGTACTTGACAAACATGGAAAAATCGTTAAAACGCAGAAAAATAAAACTTCTTTGAAGTTATAAGTCTATTACGTAAATTGCTATTTGGCGCCATCCATGTTGACAACAAGCACTCCCGATACAAATTTGTTTTCCACAATAAAACAATATTTTTGGTGCAATTAAATAAAAGCCAATGCAGAAAATTATTATAAATACATTTTTAAAAAGAAATTTGAAAGAAATGTTTAAAATATTGCCAAAAAGAACAATTTTGAAAGGCAATATGCGAAAAATCTAAAAATGTACTACTCTACCAGGTCTTGTGCCAAAAGCTTGTGTTAACATTTTGACAATCCAACAATGAATTTATCTCCTCATAGTTCAAAGCCCTGTTAAAGTTATAGGTGCGTTTCCACCTACACACAAAGAAAAATATATGGTTGTGGTAACCATAATCGAACAACCTCAAGTTATGATTGAATTTTAAGGTTACTGTCAGATTATATTATGGTTCCGTATATGACAATATTATTACTAATGTTTTGAATCATAAAATATTGGGAGTATGAGTTAAAAATTCGGGATTGTTTCAAATCTTTAGCTTTTATTTTGAAACATTTTCACAATATACTGTTACGAATGTGCAATGACGATTTGAATTTAACGGTCTGTAACGACTACCTGCAGCATTCATCATGTTTATAAACACATCCGGTTATTAACATTGTTTGTAAGTATGGCAACACTAAATGTTTAAGCTGCTAAAAATGACATCGAAAGCTCTGGAATTCGAACATACGAGTTTTGTCAGTTAAGAGCATTGCAGAAGATTCCCGACAGATGGCGTGTGTATAAATAGTGGCAGAGGCTTCAGTCGTCAGTTGAGTTTATCATTGGCGCTGTTAGAGTTAAGATCAACTATCGTGTTCATTTGAGCTTGTACGTTGTAAAGTGTGTGTGTGCATTTCTACGAATTGATAGACGTGTATAAAGACACTGAGTAAATATTTGAACTGTTGTTAGTGTACATTTAAATAAATAAAGAGTTGTTACAAATTTTAAACTACTAAAACTGCTTTTTATTTGCAATCAAAAGTATCCGGTTTATTTAAAGGAAATAAACCCCGTTTTTAAACGGTAAAAACGTAACAATACATTTATTCAAAGTATTGGCAATTGTTATGGATTCCGAGCTAAAAAAGAACTGCTCATCTTTTGAGGCCAAGAACGATTCAAACCAATATCGGATACTCTGTTCCAAAGTGAAGCATATCCCAGATAGAGCGTTCTACATCGATCAAAACAAATAGTAGTTGGAAAGAGTACGGCCTGGACTATAAGGCTGGTGAGACAAAACTTCAAACCACTTTATTCTAAATACTTTTTAACAGGTATTGCAACATGTGGCCGAGCATTGTCTAATAGAATATTAGGGTTTCATATCTGGTCGTTTTTCGGCCAATGCTCTTTTCAAATGAATCAGTTGCGTTCGGTACAGGTTCCATGTGATGGTCTGGCCAAATTTCAGCAGCTCATAACAGATAGGACCCTTTTGCTCCCATCAAATACAGAGCATTACTTTGCGCCATGGATATTTGGCTTTGGTGGCTATTCGGCTGGTTGGCCGGGCTTCACATACGTTCTCTTACGCTTCGAGTTATTGTAATGGATCCATTTTTCATCGCAAGTAATGTTTCTGTGCAAAACTGATTGCCATTTATAGCGTTCTAGCATCTTCCTGCTCGCTAACGATTTAAAATTGCTGATTCAGTAGCTCACAACGATTATGAGTTTGGCAACAATCTTCATGGAGTAATGCCTGCTTTTTTGGCTTGACTGGACGATCTTTGTTTTCCGTGTCAATATCCCCACTTCTAAACCGAACAAACCATCTTTCGCACGTTGAAACCGATAGAACACATTCACCATAAGCTTTGGTGAGCAATTGGTGTGTTTCAGCGGCACTTTTTTCAAATTAAAGCAGTAAAGCAAAACTTCCAGCATATGACGGTTTGTCGGTACAAAATTCGAAGCAAAAAAAGCTTGAGTATCTGTAATTCTTATTCACTCTATAGTTTTATTTGTATATTATCTTTAGCTGAAGCCGTTTAGGAAAAGGTTTCCTGTTAATCTGGCCTAAGCAACCAGCGAAATGCGCATAGGAAAAAGCTTATCCCCCAAAAATAAATTTCAGTAAATTTATCAATAACTGGGAACTCACCACATGAAAATTAAATATACCTTCAATTATAATTTAAAATAAAATTTTTTTTTAATTTTTTTTCGAAATTGTTTTAAAAATTTTTTTTCAATTTTTTTTTTAAATTTATTAGTGAAAAAAATTTATGACACAAAAAATGTTTTTTGTGAAAAAAAATTCGGGTTAAAAAATATTTTTCCCGTTTTTGAACCATTGTAGGTCCAACTTACTATAACCTTATATACATCATTGCAATGGACTTTGAAATATCTATCATTAGATATCCATATTGTGTATATTTATGATTTAGTAACCGAGATATAGATCAAAAATAGGCAAAAAATAGAGGTTGTCTCGGATTTTTGCTCATATCTCCGTTATTTATGGACGGATTTTGGTGATTTTAAATAGGAAACTTCTCGAAAGCATGTCTGACAGAATTATTGAAGATTTGGATCCCGAAGATATCTGGGGTCTTCAGAAAGTTGATTTCAACAGACGGACACACATTGCTTAATCGACTCCGCTATCTATAAGGATCTAGAATATATATATACTTTATGGGATCGGAAAATTATATTATGAAAATTTCAAACGGAATGACAAACTTATATACTTCTCACGAAGGTGAAGGGTAAAATGACAGATATGTACCCTTCAAAATAACATATAAGTTATTAAAAACAAAAACCGGGTTCAAAGGATACACGATCTATTGTAAATCCCGCATTTTTAAGTCATACACCTAATATTTCAGCAGATATTTTTACAATTAAAAACTTTTTTACCCAAAATTTTTTTCACCTCTATAAAATTTCTTTTGATATTTTTAATTTTTCACATTATTTGATTTAGTACATTTTCTGCAAATTTAAAATAAATTCTTTATGCATGAATAAGATTCTGGATTTTAAATTGGGTTCTTAGCTGTTATCAGCAGGTAAATCAAATTCCATTCACAAAAATCCCCATTTTTTATATATTTACTTACAAAGATTTTTTATCAGTAGGTGGGTTATATATGGCTGAGTCTTGTTGATGAAACATGATTTGTAATTATTTTATTCACAATAAAAATCATATTGTATAATTACTAGGAAATATAAATTAATAACGGAAACAACTAAATATGACACTCTATAAGAAGAACTGTAAAATAACTTAAATCAAGCTAATAATTGAGCTATTAGATTTATTGTTAGGTGCATTATATGGAGAAATTAAAGTAACACCCAGCAATATAGTTTAAAAACAAGTAAAAGGGAGCTACATACTGCTGTGCCGAATCTTATATACCCTGCACCAAAGTATACTTTAAGATTGAACACATTTTTTTTAACGAAAAACAAAAAAAACTCGGGCTAAAATTTTGACATTTTGACTCATGGTACTTCCTAATTACTATGGCGTTATAAACGTTGCTGGAAAGGTCTTTGAATTATCTATCATTAGATATCCATATTGTCTACATGACTTAGTAATCCAAAAATAGGTAACAATTCGAGGTAGTCGTGGGTTTTTGCTTATATCTTAGCCATTTATTGGCCGATATTCTCGATTTTAAATAGCAACTGAACCGGAACTATTGCGGATATATTGATATTTGAATCATGTATGTAAGTTATTTCGGGGCTAGGGAAAGTTGATTTCAACATACAGACAACGGACAAAAAAAAACATGGTCATATCGACTCCGTTATCTATATACCTTTGTCACTCATGGTGAAGGGTATAATAAGCTGAATTCTATATTGTTTAGACTTTTTAAAACTTATATTTAGGATTATTTTCTAATTTTTGATAAATCAATGACTCAGTGGCAAAAGGGTTTAACTCCACTTTAAGAACTTTTATTTCATTTTAAAGCTCAAGTTCTTGACAAACAATTTATATGCAAAAGCGATGGGAATTGTTTTATTTAAAAGTTAAATTATAAAAAAGCAATAGTTGAAATGAAATAGATGCTTGTATTAATTGACACATTGATTAACTCCCTAAAAATGGTGGGGAACACAGTCTGAGGCTAAAAAAATTTGGGCTAAACAAACTATGCCCATATTTGTTTAGCCTTTAATTTACTACAACACTTTTCTTTAAATATTTTAGGGAGTTAACCATTTTGTCTATTAAGTCAGTCTAATATAAACCATGTATGTATGTATGTATGTATTTCAAAATATTGCATTATTCAAATTCAACTTCTAAATAAAAGCAATTTTGACAATACATATCTTTATTTTTATACCCTTTATAATATACTTATATAAATAAATATGGCGGCTTTCTTTTAACTTTCAAATACTCTTAATTGTGTATTTATTTAAGGTATTTTATGATTCCGGTTAATTATTTTTGTTTTTTTATGTATAAAATTTATAATCTTAGCCAGAAATATGAAAAGCCAAAAATCATTTAAATAACATTAATTGTCAGCCGACAATTAATCATAAAAACTCTTGTGAAATCCCAGGAAAACAAAATGTCATCATTACAGACAATCGTATAAATATACATAGAAATAAATTATTTACAAAATAAAGAACAAATGTCATTATAATCAGCGTAAATATTTAAATAAAAATTTGCGGCATTTTGTTTATAGATTAGTTACTGGGCATGGACCTGATACAAAAAAAAAAAACAAAACAAAATTATAAATAAAAAAAGGCAAAAGCTGTGAAAGAGAGAGAGAAAAAAAGGTTTTCCGCGCATATTAGGTTGGATGGACTGTAAGTTTATGTGATAAGACATAAGAACAGGCCTTTAAGTACATTAATATCGACATATTTAAGCAGAAAAGCGACAAGCTTAAGTCAATTTTATTTTATTGCCATCAAAGATAAAATAATTTATTGTATAATTTCAACACTTAAATATTTATGTGTTGAATAACACAGCTAAACACGGACACAGTGTCAAGAAACATGCACAAAAGGCAGGGAATTTTAATTTGATTAAACTTTTATAAAAATTAAGCTTAAATTGTTTTTCATCATAATATTGCATACCATTATGGAAACTACACAATTTCCAATTATATTTCAGAATTTAAAAATTTTATTTCAGAGTTATTTCAAACGTTTTTAAGAAATCTATATTTCAAAATTTTCGGTTTGTATTTCAGAAAAGTTAACTTTTTATACCCACCACCAAAGAGATAGGTTAACACATCGAAATATACATCGCAGTCCCACAAATCTATATATGAGGCTACCAGCGCAAAAGTGGTGTAACCCCATACTATTAACTTTGTGGTATATTCAACTTACACCACTTTTGCCACATTACATAGTTATATTAAACTCTGTGCAAAAGCCATATTTTCAGCTCCATCTGCTTTTGAATACCAAAAGGTAGCTTACCTCACTTTTCTATTGATAGTGGGTTACACCACTATCACTAGACACGATACGGCCTACATGGAATGACTCCAAATATTCACTGTTGATCAGAAATTTTTGGTATTGAAAATGGGCAAAATCGGTCAAAATGTGAGACAACATCCAAAAAGGATGATAATTTTCAAAAACGTTTTGCAATTTTCTTTAAATATATTGCAGAGAATGATTGAAATTTTGCACACATTATTTCTAAGTATTAAAAAAAACAAATTTGTGTAGAAATATAATACTCTTACTTGTTATACCCTTCATCTTTGTGAGAAGGGTATATATAAGTTTGTCATTCTGTTTGTAATTTCCACAATATAATTTTCCGACCCTATAAAGTATGTATATTCTGGATCCTTATAGATAGCGGAGTCGATTAAGCCATTTCCGTCTGTCTGTCTGTCCGTTGAAATCAATGGAGAAAATCGGCCCATAAATGCTATAAGGCTATAGTAATTTGGACCTACAATGGGTCAAAATCGGGAAAAATATTTTTTAACCATAATTTCTTTTGGTAAAAAAAAAAATTCGGCTTTTGAAGAAAACATTTTTTGAAAACAATTTTCCAAAAAAAAATATAATTTTTTAAATTTTGAAAAACAATTTTGAAAAAAAAAAATATTTTGTTTAAAATTTTAATTTCAAAGTATAATTTGGTGAAGGGTATATAAGATTCGGCACAGCCGAATATAGCTTTCTTACTTGTTTTTTATTAAATATTCCTGAAATGACGAATTACTATGTCTACGGATAGCTTCAGAAAGTTCGTGAAATAAGAGTTTAGGAAATTATATATAGCAGATGCACAATTTCTTGAATTCAAAATCCAAACATCTGTAATCAGGGAGACAAAGACTGTGTTTTTTCTGTCATTTACCAGTTAAGGTATATGTTTGTATGTAATTTCTAAAAAAATATCAGATCAGGCTGTCGTTAACGGGTGTCTTCACGACATCTAGGTTAACCGAGGAATGCCGGATATTCCTAAATGAGATAGCGATACATTCTAGGATGCTTTTATGAGTCCCTGAACACGATGAAAACAGACTAATAGTATAGCAATCGAATTGGCTAAAAAGAGTGCGTGATGGTGGAGGAAGCGATTGATCCCTTTTCTGGTATTACCCTTGCATAATGTAATGTATGGTTGTATAGCAGATACTATATGAGACTGCACAGAACAGGTGAACTAATGAATATATCTGTGTTATCCCGAGGTCGACCTGGACCGTATACGATGCCGGCAGGACGGATTTACTTATGGAATTATGTCGTGAGCACTTAATGCTAATTGTTTCCTTTATTACAGGGGGGTTACTCCCTAATTCGATTTGAAAGGAAATCTTTTCGAATTACAATGTATTTAGCATACATTTTCGAACATTTTCGTTTTCGGATTGAGTTACACAATAACCGCCCAGGGCACTGCATAATTGGAACACATGCTAGAAGATTGAGTCTACGGTTTAACAATTACTGTAGAAGCTGTCGAAACGAAGAATAGGCTGAGAATGTGTCCCACCTATTCTGCCAATGCCCGGTTCTGACAAACTTGGAACCGCCTACTTGGTGTTTGAGTTATTAAGGATGAATCTAAGACGCATCCACTCCATCATCTGAGAATCTGGTTGGTTCACCTTGAAAACAACGCTGTTTACATCTTGGGTGTCACAATGAGATCAGTTTTGAATGGTCCCAATTGAGCTGCTTGACGAATGGCTGCCCAAGGAAGCTAAATCACCGTTACAGACGGTAATACCGTTACATTTTTACCGTCTTGAATAGGTCAAGTCAAATTTCAAGTTAAATTGAAGTCAAATTCCAACAAAATGTAAAAGTGTTTGAGTTTTGGGGGCTTTAGAGCTTATTTTTTTTTTTTTTATTTTAAAAAACAAACACAAACTGCGAAGCGTTTTGCTTGTCTGCAGATACACCCAGAGTCTTTGGCGGGAATCGAACCCACAACCCCCAGATTGATAGTCTAGCACACTATCGTGTAGTCTATCGGATAAAGAATTATAATGGAATGGTTTTATGGCATGAATGACTGACATTTTATAATTCCGAATTAAGATTTTAGTAAATTAAGCTCAAATTGAATTGACCTCAAAATTAGCAATTTTATTTTGAAGCATTTGTACAATATAGATTTATTTAAAGTATTGGTCATTGTTAGCTATGACCTTTTCCCATCTTTCTGACAACATATGGATTCCGAGCCAAAAGAACTGCTTATCATTTGAGGTCAAAAACGAATCAATATCAGATACTTTGTTCCAAAGTGAAGCATATACCAGAGAGAATGTTCTGCATCAACCAAACGAATCAGTTGGATTCGGTACATGTTCCCTGTGATGGTCTGGTCAGATTTCAGCAGGTCATAATAGATAGGACCCTTTTGCTCCTACCAAATACAGAGAATTACCTAAGCGCCATCGATATTTGACTTTGGTGTCGATTCACATACGATATTTTACGCTTCGGGTTACCGCAATGGATCATCTTTTGATTTGGAGCAAAAATGATTTTCTTTTATAGCGTTCAAGCAGCATTTCAGACACACGGACATTCCCTGCTTTTCTATGAATCTTGCTGCTTGCAAACGTTATGAAATTGATGACTGAGTAGCTCGCATTTGTTATGCAAGCTCTTGTTAAGCTTTTCGATAATCTTCATGGAGTAATGCCTCCAATTCTTGGTTTTCAAACTTTTTAGATGTCCTCCGTGTCAAAATCACCACTTCGGAAACAAACAAATCATCTCTCTTTAGTTGAAACCGATGGAACACATTCACCATAAGCTTTTGTTAGCAATCGGTGTGCTTCAGCTGCACTTTTTTCAAATTAAAGAAGTAAAGCAAAACTTCCCGCATATGACGCTTTGTTGGCTCAAAATTCAACATTTTCGAAGCAAAAAAAACTTATTAGTTAACACTATAATGTTCAATAACTAAGTGAGAATAAATGACAGATATGTACCCTTCAAAACGACATATAAGTTATTAAAAACAAAAACCGCGTTCAAAAGATACGACATCTATTGTAAATCCCGCATTTTGAAGTCATACACCCAATTATTTGAAGCTCTGCTTCTAAATAATATATAATAGGCATTACAAAGTGTATTAATTAGTAATGACAGGTCATTACCAGGTGTTTTGATGGCATAATTATATAAAAAATAATACAACTTCTTACTAACTTGACTTCTTGAAATCCGCACTACTTGACAATTTATCTAAAACCTAGACATTTTTTTAATTTTAGTGTAAAGTCCGTTTAAAAGTGTTAGCGGACATTTGCTCTCCAAGTTCTTAACTTTACTTACTGTAAATGTATTTGTGAAGTGGCTAGAAATGTTTATGAAACTGTGAAGTGGCCAAGTACTGTGCCAGGCGTTAAGACGCTGCGATTAACATCCGTTATAAAAAAGCGTATTTAATTTGACACACATCCATAGCGTAGTATAAACCCAGCAGTTCTAGGAGACTGTCCCAAAGTAGTGATTTTACCTATCATTCAGGATGACAACTAGTTACAAAACTAGCTACGTGACTAGTTATTAGAACATGTGCATGTCCTAAACAGGGGGTAAATTCACCCTTTAGGATTACAATGAGACTAATAGCTGGTCCAAAGTAGTCAACGCATTGGCTTCACATACCGGTTACATAGAGTCAGCTACCTAACTGGTTACTTGATCAGTTACATAACTAGTTCTTTGACATGTACGGGTGCTAATTGACCTTAAATAGTCAGTTAAAAAGACATCTCATAGACAGTCCGATTGCTTGTAAACTAAGATTCCTCCAACAACTCTTCAATATATTACTTCTGATGGTTAAAATAATTTTACTTTTTAAAGCGCAGTACAAAATAAATGTTTAAAGTGACTACACTCTAGATTACTTAGAGACACTTAAGTGACAATTTTCTTCGCACTAGTTTACCTCGGATGTGTAAAGTAACCAATTGACTTCTCTCTGCACTGCAAAGAGCACATACGGGTCAAGTGACCCAAAATATATAAATTGCAATCAGCCAAGTCAGGTCAGACATTAGTAGCAATCCCTGTCTATAAGGGATACATTGACTACTTGCTTAACTGCTGGGTAGTGTACTCGTAAATAAATACCAATAACAAAAACACAATTGTGGCAAGAGGTATGTAGCGAGTTAAAGACTGAATGAATGAATAGCTGCGCAATTAACAATACAATTGTTATCAGTTAATAGCGCATTTTTTTTTCAATTTTCTGTTATATTTAATAAATTTTTTTTTTATTTTTGATTTTGGAACTATTGATAAATGGGAATTCCTAAAAGTATTTTCAAAATTTCTCAAGTATGTGAATGTGTGTGTGTGTGTGTTGGTATGTCTAATTTCTTGTTAATTTTATTTTTATACATTTTGCACTTTTCATACAAAAATATGCCACATTTTTTTGATTATTTATTTAATTTAATTGATTTAATCTTAACTTAACAAAATAAATAAACACACAAAATGATTAAATAACAATGAAGAAAAGAATAAAAAACAACAACAACCAACTTGGACAAATGACAACTGTTTAAATGAACGTTAATTATTGGGAAAATGACATTAAAGAATTTTGAAAGTTTTCTGGGGAGTGGGGGGGGTTCTTAAACTTTCAATAAATTGAGGTTTCTTAATCTCAATGACCAATCACAATGTCTTATGATGATAATTAGCAAACATACAGGGAGGGAGAGCGTTTTGAGAGATAAAACACTTGTAAATAATTGAGTGTCATTTGACAGCTAGAATTGGCACTTGGTAAACAATTTATATAAACAAAGAGGGGAGAATTGAACTGTCCCTAATTGTTTTAATGTTTACAAAAAGAAGACCCCCTAAACATTTTAAAATTTATTATCATTGTTTTTAATATTTTGAAAATATTGTAATAACAAATGTCAGGAGGTGTTATTGGGGTGTTTATATTAAACCAAAGAGACTTTTACATGTCATTATGTAAATTAACCCCTTAAATACCTATTCAGCTAAACTACCGTAAACGTTAAGCTAGCATTATTGAAATAACTTCCAATACCGTTACCGCTAAAATATCATTATCTATATTCTAGAAATAATAATTTGAAATTATTAAAATACAAGAGCAAATACCATTACCGCTTAACTACCGTTACCGTAATAAACCAAAATACCGTTGACACTACATCACAGTTGCCGAAATAATTCAAATTAATAATTCAAGCGTTACCGTTAGCCAACCTTTTTTTTATAAAAGAAAATCAATTTTTTATTATTGTTATTACACGTTTGAGAACTACTGCCTTTATAACTAATTAACAAACCTATTTAAATACATAATTTTTCTTATTAATTAGCATTTTTGTTCTACCAACTTTAATAATAATTTTTGGCTCAAACAGGCTTAACAATTTAATAATTTATAAACATGAAATGGAAATATAGAAAGAATTAAGTTAAAATTTCTTTGAATTAAAAATTTCTATTTATAGAAAATTATTTAATAGGGCAAATATTTATTTAAAAGAATTAATCAATAAGACAGTTGATAAAATTATAAGGAAATTGAATTGAATTTTGTTTTTATAGAATTTTATAAATAAAATGAAACAGCAAAAACTTTAACAATTTAGCAATCAGCTCTTTTTGGGACATATTTTTCACTGATTCAACAAAATTCTGTAAGCTGCCCAACTAAAGCAAAATACTGTCAGCCTTGTTTTATTAAAAACCAAGTAAAAGAGCTGTATTCAGCTGTGCCGAATCTTATATACCCTTCACCAAAGTATACTTTAAGATAATGATTGAAAATATTTTTGGATGAAATTTTTTTAAATAAAATCTGGTTCAAAAATATTTTCCTGATTTTGACCAATTTAAAATTAAAAAAAAAAAAATTTTCTTTTAATTTATTACTGAAAATGATTTTATGGCCAAAAAAAAATTTTCCATTTTTTTTTAGTTTTTAAAAATAAATTTTATAACAAAAAATTTTTTTTGGTAAAAACAATATTTTTCCCGATTTTGACCCATTGTAGGTCTGAGTTACTATGGCGATATATACGCCATTGGAAAGGTCTTTGAAATATCTATCATATACATATGTTTTGAAAGCTACTTTAGTATAATTTCTCAATAAAGTAAGAAACAAAGATTTTATTGTTATAAGATCAACTTATAGAGATCAAGAAAACTAAAACTCGTTGAAAAAAGAGCGTTTTTAATCGATTAAATTTTTTTAATCGATTAAATTTTCTATAGATATCTGTTCAATCGATTCAAATTTTTAATCTATTGAAATTTCAAAAAAATATAATGAAATTTCTATTAACAATTTTATTCGATTAAAATTTCAGTATGTTATTTTTAATCGTTTAAAATTTTTATAAAAATATTTTATTCGTTTAAAATTTATATTTTTTATTCGATTGATATAAATTTTCTATTCAAATTTATTCGATTAAAAATTCTATTTAATATTTTTATTCGATTAAAATTGTTATAGAATATTGTTTAATCGATTACATTTTCGACAGATATTTTTGTTTAGTCGATTCAAATTTATATTAAATTTGTTTATATGACTGAAATGTTTATTCGAATTTTTTATTCGATTAAAATTATTTAATCAATTAAATTTTATGAGATTAAAATTTTTATTGTAATTTTTTATACGATTCAATTTTCTATTGATATTCTTCATCGGTTTAAATTTGTATTCTATTAAAATTTAAAAAAATAAATTTTTTTTTTTTTATTCGATTAAAATTGTTTAAAATTTTTAGAAAAATATTTAAAACTTATATTACAATTTTTTGTTTAATCGATTCAAATTTATATGGACATTATTTATTCTACTAAAAGTTCTATTGAATTTTGGTTCGATTATTTTAATAGACATTTTCTATTCGATTAAAATTTGTATTAAATTTTTTTTATTTGATTAAAATGTCTATAGAATATTGCTTAAAGGAATAAATTTTTTAACGATATTGGTTAAGGCGTTTAAAACTTATATTGAATTTGTTTATTTGCTTAAAATTTTTATTGAAATTTTTTATTCGATTAAAATTTTTAATGGAACTTTTTTTTGCTCGATTTTAATTTCAATATATAATTATAAAATACAATGAAAATATCTAGGGAACATTTTTTATTCGATTTAATTATCTACAGATTTTTTGTTTAATGGATTGAAAATAAATTTTATAACAAACAATTTTTTTAGGTAAAAAATTTTTTCCCGATTTTGACCCATTGTAGGTCTGAGTTACTATGGCCTTATATACACCATTGGAAAGGTCTTTGAAATATCTAACATATACATATGTTTTTGAAAGCAACTTTAGTACAATTTCTAACTAAAGTAAAAAACAAATATTTTATTGTTACAAGATCAACTTAGAGAGATCAAGAAAATTAAAACTCGTTGAAAAAAGAGCGTTTTTTGAAACCTAAACGATCGTCACTCAGCTAGTTTTCAACCGATTTTGAAGTCTCTTCTATTTGAAAGGTAATAAAAGAAATAATTTTAAAATTAATTTCAAAACAACATATGTACCTATGATTTTTTGAACTTGCAACTTTAAGATACACTACATTTTCTAATCAAAAAAAGTACTAAACGAAGTGATCGTGAAAAACTACTGGTATTTCCAGACTCTGTGGACTTCAATACAATAGAAATCCTGTATATTAATGGTGTAGCATAGCGTAGTCCTTAAAATAAGAGTGACAAATGTGATATGGAGTGAGATCGTAAAATTCTTAACACACGTTTTTCATTAAAACTTTTAACCCAAGTATTATTTAATTTTTTTGTCAAAATGAGTGACCAGAAAAAAGTGCGTACTAAAATTATTAAATATTTTCAACAAAACCCAACTTGGTCCTACAAAAAGTTGGGCAAAAACAATCAAAGGTCTGCCGTCAAACTGTTCAACAGTACCGGGAGAACTTGTCAGTTGATAGAGAACCTGGTTCAGGTAGAAAGAATTGTCCACATGATGTTTCAAAGCCAAACGAATAGAAAGCATTTTCAAAAAAGCACTCAATACATCCGGTAGGAAAGCAAGCCGGTTAGCTGAGTGCTCGAACTATTTGGTACGAAAAGTTAAAGCCAAAACATACAAGGCTCAAAAAAGTTCCTGACAGGAACACTGCTAAAAATTTAGAGGCCAAAAACAGAGCATGGAAATTGATGTTAAGAATTGTTCGATCTCACTCCTTATACACTTCAACTTTCAATTCTTTTTTTTTTTTTTTAAATCGGTTAATTTCAGCACACGCAGAGTATTATGCCTTAAATTATTGCTTACTCTCTTGGCATAACACCACTTTAATCTATTTATTTTCTTATATTGGGTATTACAAAATCTTGTTCGATTTTCTTCAAAAAGTCAGATTTAAAAATATTTTTCCCAAAATTTACCCTTTTTCGATAAAAATTTCCAAGTTACATATACTTTCATAGAAAGGCCTTTAAAATACCTTTCATTTGGTATATATATTTTCTATGTACATAACTTAGTATCATAGATACATGCAAACATAATTTAAAGCCACGCCCAATCAAAAGTAGGCGTCGCTAGAACCAAAAAACAGGTTTTCGCCATTTATGAGCCGATTTAGATGATTTTTTCAACACTCACAATTAAGTAACTACTTCTACCCGATTTAAGTAATTTTAGTTCTACACGTTATTAGGAAGCTTATATGGCAGGCTGTATTAGAGGTATGACACATTTCACCAGAAATGAAATTTTTTTTAAAAACGGATTTCGTTTATATCTCGTCCATTTATAAACCATTGTGGATGATTCTTGGAATTTGGAAAGTATTTAGTTGTTTCCATTATTTAGTTTTTTTTTTTTTTTGTAAAGATTTTTGTTAAAAAAATCGGAGTCATCAAGGGTTTTTGGTTACATCTCAGCCATTTATGCACAGATTTTGCTGATTTTTTATACCAAATTTCGTAAGACTATATGAGATATAATGATACCACATGTGGGTCCTTAGGTTAAGAAGGACTTCAAAAAACGTATTTCAACCAACACGCCCACATAGGGATATCGTCATATTTACTTTGCTATATATACTCCTTATGTACGTAATGGTGTCACAAATTAAAATTGTAGAAATTACAAACGGAATGACAAAATTAGTCTCGTCACTCATATTGAAGAAATTTTTACAAATAACTATTCAAAAATACACATTTCAACATGTTTTATCTCAAATTTTCTATAATATGAATGAAATTTAATTCAAGAAAAATCTTAAAAAAATAATTCTAAAAAAGTGTTAAAAAAGCAATTTATTTATTTCCGGAAGTTTAAATAAAACTATTTATATTTCCGTTTTAGCAAACTAACAGCCGTAAGAATGTCTCTATTAAGGAAATACTTGTACAATAGTCTGTATACATACCAAGTCTCGTCTCGACTTTATTATAAATTGCTTTAAATTGTATTTTATCTTTGGCAATGTTTTTGATATTTTGCCAAATAAACCAAACACAAAAACAATATAAAAAAAAAGACACTAACAAACAAAAAAGTATCTTATCTATCTATCTCCCCTAAAATGTGTTCAAAGACGACGCCAATAAATCTCTAGATGTATAATGATGAAGTTGCAGGGATTCAATTTATGGTTTTATTTATTGTATAAGTTCATAGACTTCTTCACTTTAAAACAATAGCAAATCAATGAATAAAGAAACAAAACAAAACAATTGTTAATTAAAACAGTTAACCTTCAATTAAACACAAATTAAGGTAAATAAACTTTTAAGGTAAATTAACAAAATTATATTGATTTGTTAACAATTTAAAATAATCAAACCGTTATTAAAATGTTTGAAATTAAAGTTCAACACTCTCAAACTTTTTTATCATACAATTTCTATCACTCATACAAAATAATTCAATCATTCCATACTACATACACATAAGGTTTAAGGTTGCTTACAACCTGTTTGTTTCATACCAAATTTTGTTGCAAGTTAAAGTTTTCAAAACCATGCAACCAACCAACATCACTTAAGTTGTTGTTAATTTAGGTATGATACAGAGACATTTGGCAACTGTAACATTATGTTTGGGTTCATGTCATACTTGTTTGAAGCCTGAAGACTGGCTATAAAGCTTGTTGGGCAAAATCAAATGTGATTGTGATAAATGCAGGGGGATGAATATGAATGAAGTCTTTGTACTCGGATATACATATTTAAGAATTTTGTTAAATTTTTATTCTAATTGAAAAGCAAAGAGTAGTAAGTAGTAATATGTATTTAATTTTTATATAATATTGTTTTAAATATTGTTTCAAATCATTAGCCCTCTAAACTGCTAAAGCTGTTATTCATAATGAAATTTATATTTTATAAAACAAAATTTGCATACACAACAAGTAAATATTAAAAATAATTTTAAGCAAATGAACCGAACGTGTGAGTTATCCAAGAGTTATAATACATAAACCAAGTTTTATAGAAATTTTAATCGAATAAAAAATGTCTTATACAAATGTTTATAAAACAAAAAATCCAGTAGAAATTTTAATCGATTAATAAATTTCTATAGAAATTCTAAATAAATTTTAATCGAATAAAAAAAAAAAAAATGAAAATTTTCTATTCAATCGCCAAAAAAAAAATTAATATAATAAAAAACAAATTTGTAGTCATTTAATCGCTAAAAAAATATATTTGTCGAATAAAAAATTTCTTAATAAATTTTAATCGATAAAAAAAATTAAAAATTTCTTAATAATTTTAATCGAATAAAAAAATTTAAAATTTCTTTTTTTATTCAATCGCCTCCAAAAAATTTTTTTTTAAATTATAATCGATTAAATGTCAATAAATAATAATCGATAAATTCTAAACGATTAAATGCCTTTAATCATTTTAATATCCAATGGTTTTTATACAAATTCTACATCTTTGAATCTACTACACAAATATCCAAAGTAAAAAATTTCTTTAAAAAAAATTTTAATCGATTAAATTTTCTACAGATTTTTTATTCGAATAAAATTTCTATTGAATTCTATATCTTTGAATCGACTAAACAAATATATAAAGTAAATTTAATCGATAAATCAACTTTCTATACAAATTTAAAACGAGTAGCAAATGCATATTTAAATTTAAATCGAACAAGCAATTTCAATATAAATTTTAATCGAATAAAAAAATCAATAAATATTTCTTATTCGATTAAAATTGATATTGACATTTTTTGCTAAATTAAAAAATAAAAAACTATAATAAATTTTTTAATCGATTCAATTTTCTACAAATTTTTTATTCGATTAAAATTTATATTGACTTTTCGATTAAAATTTCTATAGACAAATTTTTTAATCGCTTAAATTTTTATAGAATGTTCATAATTAAAATATCTAAAGAAATTGCTTATTTGATAAAATATTTATTGATTTTTTTATTCGATTAAAATTTATACTGAAATTGTTTGTTCGATTTAAATTTTAATATGCATTTGTTATTCGTTTTAAATTTCTATAGACAATTTTTTATCGTTTAAATTTACTTAAGATGTTTATTTAGTCGATTCAAAGACATAGAATTCAATAGAAATTTTATTCGAATAAAAAATCCCTAGAAATTTTAATCGATTAAAAAATTTGTTAAAGAAATTTTAATACAATAAAATATTCATATTAAAATTTAAATAGAAAAAAAAATTCAATATAAATTTTTCAATATAATAATAGTGTTTCGGAGCTACAATTAACAAATTTGTTTAGAAATTTCAATCGATTAACAAAAAATCTTCTCTAGAAATTTTCATTGTATTTTATAATTATATATTGAAATTAAAATCGAGCAAAATAATTCCATTAAAAGTTTTAATCGAATAACAAATTTTAAGCAAATAAACACCTTAACCAATATCTATTAAAAATTTAATCCTTTAAGCACTATTCTATAGAATTTTTAAACAAATAAAAAAATTCAATAATAATAAAAAATATTTAATACAAATTTTAATCGAATAAAAAATGTCTATAGAAATTTTAATCGAAAAACAATTCAATAGAACTTTTAATCGAATAAATAATGTCCATAGAAATTTGAATCGATTAAACAAGTATCTATAGAAAATGAATATCAATCAAATAAAAAATTGTAATATAAATTTTAAATATTTTTCTAAAAATTTTTATAGAATAAATATTTTAAATTTTAATAGAATAAATATTTAAACCGATGAAGAATATCAATAGAAAATTGAATCGTATAAAAAATTACAATAAAAATTCTAATCTCATAAAATTTAATTGATAAAATAATTTTAATCGAATAAAAAATTTAAATAAAAATTTTTTTTTTTTTTTTTTTTATTAATTCTTCATTTACATAACCGAGCCCATAGGGCCTTATATGGCTAATAAAAGCTACTAACTATATAACAAACTACAAATAAAAAAATTATAAATATGTAAATTTAAAATACTGTACATGGTAAATAAAGTACAAAATATCATTAAATATCTGAGATCAATAAACAGTAAGAATAAAAACGAGCCATAATGAATGCTGGATAAGAGTATTATTGGTTTTCATTGCTTATTATTATTGTACAGTTCAAAGTATAATTTTAAATAATCTTCATAAATATGTTACGCGTTATGATTTACATGCGAATCTGCAAGTTCTAATAATTTTGATTTAAATTGAGGAAGTGTATAAGAAAATTTTCTTAATTCTCTCGGTAAGGCATTCCAAATTTTAGATAAACGAATTTGAAACGATTTCTGAAAGCAGTTCAAGTGTCTAATGGGAAAAATTATCTGCGTGTTTCTAGTTGAACGAGAAAAATTAAAAATTTTAACAATATAACCAGGGTAACCTCTAACAATTGTTTTATAAAAAAATAATAACATCCTTATACCAATAAAATCATCAAAAGATGATCCAAGGAACTTATATACATGCTGAGTTACATGATCTCGTATTTTCAAACTAAAAACGTAACGAATAATCCTGTTAAAAATTTGTCTATATTTTCTTAGCATTTGGGCCCCTGTACCTGTAAATACTTCGGTACAATATAATATATGTGGCATTAAGACAGCCGAAGCCACTCGTCTTCTTATTGAGCAAGGTAAATTAATATTCAATGAATATAATCTTTTCAATATAAATGATATTCGAGAAGATAAAAAATTCAGATGTGGAGAAAAATTCAATAAGTTATCTATAATAAGACCTAGACATCTCATCTTGTTAACAAATTCAACAGGCACATCATTAATTCGTATATGCATACTGCCAGTATCGAATCCAAATCCCATTAACTTTGTCTTGATCGGGTTTACACAGAAACAATTGTCAGATGCCCATGATGCAACACTACGAAGGATGTAATTAACACCCTCCTGCAACACATCCACAAATTCAGCATCAGAATAGCAAAGCAATTGGACATCGTCAGCATATACAAAGGGCAAACAGGAAACACCATTAAACCTAAGTAAAAGGTCGTTTATATAAATCATAAAAAAAAGAGGGCCAATTACGGATCCCTGTGGAACACCACTAGTGATCCGTAAAGTGTGTGAAATAGAAGTGCCAATGGATATATACTTATGTCTATCTTGTAAGTAAGATTTAATTAAACCACATGCATGACGTGAAAAGCCAAAATCATGAGATAATTTAAAGAGTAATTTTGAGTGTATTACCCTATCAAATGCTTTGGAAAAATCCACAGAAAGTAATACAACATTCTTACGGCTATCTAAAAACTGTCTGATCGAGTCAGTCAAAGATAACAGTAGAGAAGTAGTGCTATGGCCACGTCGAAAACCCGATTGAGAAGGATGAATCAGGGATCTAAAATCTATGTACTCAATCATTTGGTCTTTTAATATATGTTCCACAACTTTTGAAAGGACTGAAAGTATAGAAATGGGACGTAGATTGTCCAGTTCAATTGACTGTCCTTCCTTAATGATGGGTACAACTCTAGCTATTTTCCAGTTACAAGGGAAAGATGACGTAGTGATTATAGAGTTAACAAGGTGGAGCAAGTGTGATGAAATAAACGGAAAAACAATCCTTAAAAATTTTAATGGCATGGCATCATGACCAATGGCATTAGATTTAATTCTCAGAAATGCTTGATGCAACTCATCGAGACCAATACATGAGAAGGAAAAGCCACCACCAGACTGATTACTTAGGTAATCATCATAACTACCTACATCCTGTATTTGACAAGCAGCAAAATAATCATTTACACTATCGGGGTCAGATAATGATAAATGTTCCCTAGACTCAAGACATCCATTCTTTTTCAAGAAGCGCCACATACTGTCAGGGCTAGAGTCTTGAAAAATTTGTGCGTGAGCACGCCTCCTGAGCCTCCTTATAACCCTTTTTACCCTATTCCTGTAGCCACAGAAAATTCTCCAATTCTGTGGAGTCCTCCACCGGAGATAATGGTCATACGCCAAATCTCTTAATGAAATCTGGTAACATATTTCCCTATCATTGAACCAATCGTCCTTATTCAAACTCACCCTGCGACGAACCATCGGAACCAAAGCATGCAAGGCATTAATATTCGACATTAAAATCGATAGTTGCAAATTGACATCATTGGTCAAGTACATGCCACTAAAATCACATTCATTGCTAGCAGCTCCTAAATCCTCTACTGTTAATGCATTATAATCCGGGTATGTTACAAATTTCGGACAAGATGTATTTGGAATGTCAATAGCTATAAAAATTAGAGAATGTCGAGATACTCCTGGGCATTGCATTTGGCCCGATATACCGGAGGAGACTGTATTGCTCAAAAGGAAAAAGTCTATCAATGAAGTCGTATCACAACCAACATGATAATGGGTGGGTATGGAATTGTGAATGTAAGTCAAATCCAAGCGCTGACACATAGAACGCACCAAAAGTGAATCAATTGGACAAAATAAATTCGAGTTGAAATCACCCATAACAACACAGTGAGAGTATCTGACAAATAAATCACCCACAGAGCCTTCAAACGCATTCAAATCACCATCAGGGAGATAACAAACACCAACAAGTACTTTAATGTCCCGTATAGTGACCTCCACAAACAAAGCTTCACAGACGTCACCACTTGCAGACTTAAAAATTGTTTTGTATTCGAGACTTTCTGATAGCAAAAGAGCAACACCTCCACCTCTTCTTCCATCCGATCTATCATTTCTACACATCTTATAACCCGGTATATTTATCGCCTGCGACAAAACATAAGGCCCTAACCAAGTCTCACTCAACCCAACAATGTCAAGATAATTTCCTTCTAAAATATGCCTTATCTCATTAAGCTTACCAGAACCCGCAGATGCGCAGAAACTAGTAATATTCCAATGTCCGATCTTTAAAAAATTTTTAAAATTATTTAAACTGTTACATATTAAAGAGCTATTACTGCAAATAGGACCCAAATTAGCAGCATTCATTATGAGTATGTACATAAAATATGAAAAAAAAAAAATTTAGATTAAATATATAATAATATTATAAATATAAAGTAATGTTAATTTTCTCTAGCAAAAAAAAAATGAATAAGGTTTTTTCATAAATGTATTAAAAAAAATTTTTTTTTGAGGAATACAAAATAAAGTAATTGCTCCTAACTAATAATTCAATAGTGCCAAATCGATATTGTATGTTTATAAATACAATGCAACTAGGTAAAAAAGTACTTCTTAAGAAGTTTTTAAAATGCAAGTTGTATTATAATGTAAAAATGGGTAATAAATGCTACTAGATAAAAGAATATGAAGCCGAAAATCAACATCAAATTAAATTATTAGTTCAATTCACAACCTACGTTGTATTGTTGTAGTATTGTAAAACGAAAACAATTTCCAACTATTTTAAAAACTAACTTGTTAAAAAATATAAAACATACATCGATACAACACCGGATGTGAATTGGACAATTATATATATGATAAAAAAAAAGAAACCTATTGAATATATTTGTATAAGATACACAAAATATAAAACTACAAAAATGTTATATGTATACGCATGTACATATGTATAAAGTCTTAAGAGTATAAAAATTCCTATCGCCACTGCTCCTTCCAAATTAAAATCTTCACGCACAGAAACCAAAAATAAGAAAAAAACTTCAATTATTACCATAATATTAAGTATGGTTTTAAATCACATTGAAGTTTGATAAATATATAATTATTTGATTATATAGCAAAAATAAAAAAGAATTATATATACATTTCAAACTTCAACGCAAATTGTGCAAACTTTTTTATATATTATTATTATTTTCATTTGATAAGTTTAAAAAATATATATAGTTATGGTTCGATCATGGAAAGCAACCGAACCTTAGTTGAGTTGTCAGTTGCCTAAATGGTATTACAGGTGGCAACCGGCAGCTATCAGTTTCTGCTGCTTAATTGGCAACCAGAAATTTGTGGCTGCCCTTTGGCAACGCAACTGAAGTTCAGCTACCATCCATAATCAACCCATTACACATACATACGTGCGCATACATATCACAACAACAAACATTTTAAATATACCGTGATCATAAAACATACTACTCACAAGTAACAACATTCCAAAGAAATACTTTTTCCATTTTCCATTCTTCAAAAACAGTTATAGTTTCAACTTAAACTAAAATGTTATTAAGTTATAACGAAGATAAAAATAATTGAAAGCTTCATACAATTTCAATTTGGCAATCGTGACTTTTACGCAATAATATATAAATTTTAAAACAAAAAAAAAAATTTAAAAATAGAATAATATTAGTCACTAACAGCTGGTTGATTGGATGAAAGAGGATCAGATGACTCGTTAAGTATATTAATACATTGATCGTAGTTAAAAATTTTTACATCTCCAGAATTTAATTCAACCCTAACTTTCGGAATATCATAATTTAGATGTGTGTATTTTTTAATTTTCCCTTTAAGCCTTAGGTCTTTGCAAACAGCAATAATTTTTCTCGCAACCGAAGTTAAGTGGTCATTTAAATACACCCTTGACTCAATATTGCCTCCAACCACTTCCTTAAGAAGAATTAAGCGATTCTTATGGTAGTTGATCATTATCTGGTCCCGAAGCTGGACAGAGTTGAATTTCACCAACACAGCTTTATCTCCACCAAAGTATGTGCAGTGTTGTATGTCTGAATTTGATATGACAACATCACATATTGCTCCTACTTTGATGATAGGTTCCCTCAAATTCGTAATATTTTTAGGGAAACCCCTTATTATTATATTGGACCTATTTAGACGTCTTTGGTCTATATTGTTTTGTATTTCCAAATTATGTATTTTGCTTTCATTCGCATCATCAACTTGCTTAATCATGTTATAGCAGTTTTTAATTTCAGATTTAAGTTCTTTAATTTTAGACTTATGTTCAAAACTTTGGTTAATTAATTCATCAATCTGCATTTTAATGACATTGACTGCAACATCCAATTTTTCTTGGAGGACACGTTTATATTCTTCTAATTTTAATGTAATTTCATTCTCCAGCGACGTCGACAACGCAGAAAACCCTCTGTTCAACTCTTCTTGTATATTGACAGTTTGGGACAAACTTGGACAAGTCTCACAAATGAACTTTAATTTTTTGTGTTTTATCATAAAATTAAATTCGTCTATACTAATTTTGGCACAGGTGACATGAAAAAATAATCCACAACAACCACATCCTACCGACTTTTGCGATTTAGTTACATTTTTTTGGCAACTAGGACATTTGCAAGTTTCATGTTGTGGCGCCATTATGTAGCAAGCAATATGTAGACGATCACACGATGATTGTGCTGTTTCAGAAGCAGTAGCAATTTTTGTTTGTTTATTTCGTTTTTGCCGGTGAACAAACACACTTTTTTGAGATTTATATTTTATTGATATAATAATGCAGCGATTTACAAAATCTTCAATTATAAATATTATTACTCAAACTCAGTTTACATTTTAGTAAGAAAAAACCACAATATTTATTTATTTTATTTATTTTCCAAAAAAATTTTCTTTAATAACAAATTTTTACTTTATTCTTGCAAATAAACAAATTTAATTATAAATTTGAATCGACTAAACAAAAATATCTATCGAAAATGTAATCGATCTATAGAAATTTTAATAGAATATTGAATCGAAAATTTATATCAATCGAATAAAAAAATATTAATTTTAAACGAATAAAATATTTTTATAAAAATTTTAAACGATTAAAAATGACATACTGAAATTATAATCGAATAAAATTGTTAATAGAAATTTCATTATATTTTTTTGAAATTTCAATAGATTAAAAATTTGAATCGATTGAACAGATATCTATAGAAAATATAATCGAATAAAAAAATTCAAAATATATTTGAATCGAATAAAAAAATCAATAAAAGTTATATATGGATTAAAAATCCCTATAGACATTTTAATCGATTAAAAAATATGTTTTTTAGAAATTATAATCGAATAAAAATTTAATCGATTAATTATTGTAAATAGAAATTTTAATCGAAAAAATATGTTTTTAAGAAATTATAATCGAATAACAAATTACAATATAAATTTTAATCAAATAAAAAAATTCAATAAAAATTTTAATGAATTTGAAATATTAATCGATTAAAAAAATATCTTTAGAAAATTTAAAAATTTTAATAGATTTAAAAATGTTTATAGAAATTTTAATCGTTAAAAAAAACTATCTTTAGAAAATTTAATCGATTAAATAATTTCAATTAAAAAAAAATTAAATTTATAAGAATAAAAAATTGCAATATAAATTTTAATCGACTAAAAACAATTCAATATACATTTTAATCGATTAAACAAATATATAATTTTCTATAGAAATGTTAATCGAAAAAATTAATTTTTTAAAAATTTTAATCGAATAAAAAATATTCAATAAAAAAATTCATATAGAATTTTAATCGATTAAACAAATATCTTAAGAAAATTTAATCGTTTAAATAATTTTCTACAGATATTTTAATCGACAAAAATATGTTTTTTTGAAATATTAATCGAATAAAAAATTACAATAAATTTTAATCGAATAAAAAAACTCAATAAAAATTTTAATAGATTTAAAAATGTTTATAGAAATTTTAATCGTTAAAAAAATATCTTTAGAAAATTTAATCGATTACATAATTTTAATTGAAAAAAATATATTTAAAAGAAATTGTATTCGAATAAAAAATTGCAATATAAATTCTAATCGAATAAAAACAATTCAATGTACATTTTAATCGATTAAACAAATATATAATTTTCTATAGAAAGTTAATCGAAAAAAATTAATTTTTTAAAAATTTTAATCGAATAAAAAAAATGTAATAAAAAAATTCACATAGAATTTAAATCGATTAAGCAAATATCTTAAGAAAATTTAATCGTTTAAATAATTTTCTACAAAAATTTTAATCGACAAAAATATGTTTTTTTGAAATATTAATCGAATAAAAAATTACGATTAATTTTAATCGAATAAAAAAACTCAATAAAAATTTTAATGGATTAAAAATTGTTAGAAATTTGAATCGATTAAAGAAATATATTTAGAAAATTTAATAGTTTAAAACATTTTCTATAGAAATTTTATAAAATAAGGACTTTCCCACAAATCATGTGTACTGTGAATACAGAAATACAACCCAGCGCGTTTCTAAGATAAACTATTTGGATGTAGTAACGATTTTGTTAATGATTGTCCTTTTTTTATACAATAAATAGCATATTTCGGGTAATAAATGTGGTTATCCCTAAAATGAGCAAACTATTTGAGTTAATAAACCGATATCAATAGATTTTACAGTAGTATTCTAAAACATAATAAAATTCTTATTAGAATAAACAAGATTTTTGCGAATAAACTGCTCAAATTACTTAAACGCATGGTATTTTAAACAAAAAAAGTACCAAAAGTACCATGAATGAATACTAACCAAATTTACCTAATATAACACAGACACACACATTCAAAATATTTACATATTCCTTCAATGACAACCAACAACAACAACTAGGAGATACAACCAAAATTTTTGTTGTTTAAAATATTGACATAAGTAAACTTTTGAGTTTATAGGGAAATTTGTTGCAAGCAGGTCTTAAGAGAAACATACCATTGAGAGTTAAATAGTGAAAGGTAAGTAGCAAAAGAGAGATGGGTTAGTAAATGAGAGAGAGACATAATATGAAGTTTTAATGCAGATGATGAAGGTAGTTGTAGTTGTAGAATTGAATATTGTATTTGGTATTTTCTGTTTACATATTTATTGCTACTAATGCTGGCTGCCTGCGCAAGCACCAACTTTTGTCATGTAAAAATATAAAATCCATGAAATGAAATGCAAAGAAATGAAAATGCTCAATGAGCAAAAGAAAATTTAAGCAGAAGCAGCAGCAGCAACAGCAACAACAACAGCAGAGGAAGCAGCAAAAGTATTTTAGTTAGTATTGATGATTATAGAGTGAAAATGTCGATTACATTTTTATTGTCATCCATCTGCTGGTGTTTGCTGGGTTCTCATGCTGCTGTTTCTGCTTTTGAGTGCAGCCAGATTGAAAGTTGTTCAAGAGATGATTTTAATGTTTTTTAATGTTTGTGTTTAGTCGTGACAGTTCTACCAAAACGTTTAGACCGTCTTTGCACAACAAAATCAATACAAACGAAAATCAAAAACCCAAAAAGAAGCAAATTATAAATAAATTTGAATAATTCTGGTTTATATAGTAAAAAAGAAAAAAACAACCGTTAATACGCCAAGTAGTTTTCAAATGAAGTTTTAGTGTTATAATGGCCCACAGTGCTACTACTACAACAACAATAACAAAAACAGCAGCAACAACAACAACAACAAATATCACTAATACTGCCGCCTTTAATGTAATTGATCTATTGTTAATGTCATCATCGTCTTTATTCCACCTGATTGTTAAAGAATCAATATAAAATAAAAACGAAACTTAACTCAACTCAACTGAATTCAATTCAACTCCATAAAATATACAAAGAAATAAAAATTATTCAAAGCCACACAAATTATGAATAAAAGTGAAGAAAATCTCATAAATAATAAAGAATGTTAAACCAAAATCAACTGAATATATTGTGTGAAGAATGATAAAGTTACATATAATGTGATCCGATATCAAACAAAAAAAAAAAAAGTGATTTGATTCGATTTGATTTGATGTGTTGGTAATAGTGATAATGATAATGATTAAAATTATTTTTATGATAATGACAGTGGGTCTTCTATACAAATGATGACTATGATTATGAAAATATGTCAATAAATTAAATATTAAATTCCCCCCCAAAAAAAAAAAAAAAAAAAATTATAAAGATTTGTGTGCAAGTTTAAATAAAATAAAAATAAAAAATAAATTCATTTATGTCAGTGTTGTTACCTTTTCATTTACATTTAGATTTCCATATTTATTATTGTTATTGTGTGCTTTTTGTTGATACTAATATTTATTTTTATTAGTTTATTATTATACATATTACTATTTGTTGGTGTCATTGTCATTTTGTAAAGTGTGTTTTTTTTTCTTTTCTTTCGATCTAAGTATTCGATATTTTCTCATGACATGACAAAATTTATTAGTGTTTTAAAAGGGGTGTGAAACAACAGTTTATGCTAAACGTAATATAACAATAATAAAAAAACAGCAACAAAAGCAAACAAAAAAACTGAAATATAGAATTTACTGCAAAGCAGTGAATGGCTGAATAAAAAACTATGTTAAATTTGAACCGAATGAATGACGAATCAGTTAAGGCTGCTATTTTTATTTGTAAGTAAAATCTATCTACTATTAACAATAATGCAAACTAATAATAATAAAAAAATAAAAAAAACAACAAACTTATTTCAATATTTATACCTACTCTTAGGTATAATAATATTAGCAATATTTTGCATAGAAATATTATTATTATTATTTCTGTCTTAATTGCCAAGAGTGTGGGTTTTTTTCTGGGAGGGTATTAAGTAAATAACAAGGTTGAATGGCAGCACAACTCAACTTAAGAATTACTTCCTTAAATGAGCTACTTTTTTAGAGGTTATACAGGTAGAATCAGTTACCTATTAAGTTTTTTTTTAACAATTTGAATGAAACGCAAACAAGTTGTAATAACAAGCGATGGATAGCAGCCACGCCCCCTAAAATTTTAAGTTATGAAACAATTAAGAGGGTTTAAACGAGAAAAAAAATAATTCAAAATAATAAATACAAACATGTTAGGCTTTCATCAAATTAAATGTTGAGCAAAGGCTGTGGTACTTTTTATTACTATATAATACTATATTGTTTTAAAACAATTTTTGAATTTGAAGCAGTTTATTTTCAAAATTTTGTTAGGAATAATAATCGATTAAAAAAAATTCAATAGAACTTTTAATCGAAAAAAAAAAAAATTAAGAAATTTTAATCGAATAAAAAATTCAATAGAACTTTTAATCGAATAAATAATGTTTATAGAAATTTGAATCGATTAAAGAAATATCTATAGAAAATTTCGATCAATCGAATAAAAAATTGCAATATAAATTTTAATCGAATAAAAAATGTTTAAGAAATTTTAATCGAATAAAAAATTACAATATAAATTTTAATCGATTAAACAAATATCTGTAGAAAATTTAATCGATTAAATAATTTCCTATAGAAATTTTAATCGAATAAAAAATATTTATAAAAATTTTAATCGAATAAAAAATTTCAATAAAAATTTAATTGAATTTAAAACGTTTAAGAAATTTTAATCGAATAAAAAATTACAATATAAATGTTAATCGATTAAAGAAATATCTATAGAAAATGTTTATCAATCGAATAAAAAATTACAATATGTAAATTTTAATCGTATAAAATTTTTTATTGAAAATTTAATCGATTAAATAATTTCCTATAGAAATTTTAATTGAATAAAAAATATTTATAGAAATTTTTATAGAATAAAAAAGTTCAATAAAAATTTTAAATCGAAATTTTAATCGAATAAAAAATTACAATATGTCAATTTTAATCGAATAAAAATTTTTATAGAAATTTTAATCGATTAAACAAATACATATCGAAAATTTAATCAAATAAAGAAGTTCAATAACATTTTTAATCGAATAGAAAATGTTTAAGAAATTTTAATCGAACAAAAAACTACAACTTAAATTTCAATCGATTAAACAAATTCTATAGAAAATTCTTATCAAAAAGTAAAAAAATAAACATACATTTTAATCGAATAAAAAATGTCTATATAAATTTCAATCGAATAAAAACTGTTTAAGAAATTTTAATCGAACAAAAAACTACAATATAAATTTTAATCGATTAAACAAATATCTGTAGAAAATTTAATTGATTAAATAACTTCCTAAAGAAATTTTAATAGAATAAAAACTATTTATAGAAATTTTAATCAAATAAAAAAGTTCAATAAAAATGTTAATCGATTAAACAAATATCTATAGAAAATTGGGTCGATTAAATAATTTCCTATTTCCGAATAAAAAATTACAATATAAATTTTAGTCGATTAAACAAATATCTATAGAACATTTAATCGTTTAAATAATTTCCTACCGAAATTTTAATCGAATAAAATAGTTCAATAAAAATTTCAATTGAATAAAAAAATTCAATACAAAAAATTTGAATCGCATAAAAAATTTCTATAGACAATAATCGATTAAACAAATATCTATGGCAAATTAAATCGATTAAATAATTTCCTATAGAAATTTTAATCAAATAAAAAGTATATAGAGAAATTTTAATGAATTAACAAATTTATATAGGAATTTTAATCGATTAAACAAATATCTATAGAAAATTTAATCGATTAAATAATTTCCTATAGAAGTTTTAATCGAATAAAAAAGTTCAATAAAAATTTGAATCGAATAAAATTTTAAAACGAAAATTTAATCGAATAAAAAATGACAATATAAATTTTAATCGATTAAATAAATATCTATAATCGAATTAATAATGTATATAGAAATTTGAATCGATTAAACAAATATCTATAGAACATTTTTATCAATCGAATAAAAAAATTACAATATCAATTTTTAGCAAATAAAAAATATTTATAGAAATTATAAATGAATAAAATAGTCCAATAAAAATTTTAATCGAATAAAAAATTCAGTAAAAATTTTAATGGATTAACAAATTTGTATAGAAATTTCAATCGATTAAACAAATATTTATAGAAAATTTAATCGACTAAATAATTTTTTATGGAAATTTTAATCGAATAAAAAAATTCAATAAAAATTGTAATAGAAATTATTTAATCGATTACATTTTCTATAGATATTTGTTTAATCCATAGACTTGTAAATATTGTAAGAAAAGCGTTTGAGGAAAAGAAATATTGTTCCGCTCTCTTTATCGACATTTCTCAAGCGTTTGATAAAGTATGGCATGATGGTTTAATATACAAACTGAGTCAAAATTTACCCGCAAACACACATAAGCTATTGAAAAGGTATTTAACTGGTCGAACATTTAAGGTTAAAGAAGGAGACTTTTTAAGTAGTCCCCAACCCATTGAAGCTGGAGTTCCCCAAGGCAGTATCCTGGGACCCTTTTTATATTTGATATATTCGTCTGATATGCCAACTAACAATCGCACGCATACATCAACATTTGCAGATGATACTGCTATTCTAAGCATTCATGAAAACCCTGAAGAAGCGTCTCGTTACTTACAAAATCACATATTTGAATTAGAAAAATGGTTAAAACAATGGAAAATTAAAGTCAACGAGCAAAAATGTACACATATAACATTTACATTACGTAGAGAATCATGCCCCCCCATTCATATCAATAACCAAACAATAATCCAACAATCGGAAGTTAAATACCTCGGAATACATCTCGATCGTCGTCTTACATGGAAAAGTCATATAGATGCAAAATTGACACAAATGAAATTGAAATCAATTCAAATTAATTGGCTCATTGGCAGAAACTCTACGCTTAGTCTAGATTGCAAACTTCTACTTTATAACATGATCATAAAACCGATATGGTGTTATGGCATACAGCTATGGGGCACGGCCTCAGCGTCAAATGTAGAAAAGATCCAAAGACGCCAAAACAAGTTTTTAAGAATGATTACAGATGCCCCCTGGTATATCAAAAACGCGAATATACACAAAGATCTAAACGTGCCCCTTGTAAAAACTGAGATCACGAAAAATGTGGAAAGATATTTAAAAAAACTTGAAATTCACCCAAACCCACTGGCCCGCAACATATTGAATAACCGTGGCCACACTCGATTAAGAAGGAGGGACACAGCTGACCTAAGACTAGAAGGAAGAATGCCTATTTAATAAAAGCAACAATCAATAAACAATTTTTCGTCCGGCACTGGCTGGACTAATTAATTATAATTATTAGATATAAGATTTGAAATACTTGTTGTTAGTTCATTAAGTAATGAAGATACAATAAATAAAAAATTAAATTGAAAAAAAAAAAAAAAAAAATATTTGTTTAATCGATTCAAATTTTTACATAATTTGCATAATTAAAATGCCTATAGAAATTTTAATAGATTAAATAATATTCTATAGAAATTTTAATAGAATATGCATATACAGTGCACTCGCGGTAACGTGAACACCGTCTAACGTGAACACCGCCTAACATGAACAAGCTTTTGCTTACATTGACTACTCTGTAACGTGAACAAACTCAGAAAGCTCTATAACGTGAACAATTTTTTTCACTGCATTTGTTTTCTAATCATGTAGACAACACTTCAATACATACATTAAATTCAATTTTTAAAGTTTTGAGAATCCCCTTATAAAAAAAATGTGTTTGTATCCTCTAAATGAATTTTTTTAGTGGCAACGAATGAGTAATTTTATTTGCCATGTAATTTTATTTCAATTTATAGTTTCTCGTGATCTCGTTTTGTTTTGTAATGCATTTTAATCAATAATTTTGTTTTATTTCACGTTCAAGCGTGTAAAACACAGGTTTATATTATAAAATTTTATATTTTTTCCATGAAATTCGACAATCGCTAACGTGAACAATTTCACTAACATGAACTCCCTTGGTTTTAATTAGTTCACGTTACCGCGAGTGCACTGTATATGATTTTTAAATTTCAATCGAATAAAAAATTACAATTAAAAATTTTTATAGACATTTTAATGATGAAAATTATGTAGAAATTTGAATCGATTAAACAAATATCTATAGAAAATTTAATCGATTAAATAATTTTCTATAGAAATTTTAATCGATTAAAATAAATTAAAACATGTTTTTTTTTAAATTTTAATCGAATAAAAAATTACAATATACATTTTAATCGAATGAAAAATTTTAATCGAATAAAACATGTTTATAGACATTTTAATTATGAAAATTATGTAGAAATTTTAATCGATTAAACAAATATCTACAGAAAATTTAATCGATTAAATAATTTCCTATAGAAATATTAATCGAATAAAAAATGAAAATATAAATTTTAATCGAATAAAAAAATTCAATTAAAATTTAAATCGAACTTAAATTTTTTATAGAGATTTTAATTATGAAAATTTTGTAGAAATTTTAATCGAATAAAAAAAAAATTGTATTTGAAAATTGTTTTACACCTGCTAATTTACGAAAATAATAACTATCCCACAAATCATGTACCACCACAAAACTGTGAATACAGAAATACAACCCATGTAGAATATAGCGCGTTTGTAAAATAAAGTATTCGGATGTTGTAACGATTTTGTTATTGATTGTGCCTTGGTAGAAAAGGGCACTACTATTTTTTTAAAACAAAGTTTTTAATTTTGAAGCTATTTATTTTCAAAATTTTGTTAAAAAAAACACTATTAAATAAGTATTCAAAAAACTTTTTCTAAATTTGATTAAAATAAATTTAGAAAGTTTGTTTGTAATACCTGAAGTTTTATTGGCTGTATTACTTATAAAGGCGGGATTTACAATAGATGGCGTGTCATTTATTCTCACTTAGTTATTGTAATTATGAGCTGCTGAGATCTGGCCAGAGTCAACTCATTCGTTTGAAGCGAGCATTGGCCGTAATCATGACAACGCAGGGTCACATGTTGCAAAACCTGTTAAAATGTATTTAGAATAAAGTGGTTGTGAAGTTTTGCCTCACCCGCTTTATAGTCCAGAATACCATTTGTTTCAATCGATGTAGACTGCTCTCTTTGGGATTCGCTTCATTTTGTAACAGAGTATCCGATATTGTCTTGATTCGTTCTTGGCCTCAAAAGATGAGTAGTTTTTTTGGCTCGGAATCCATATGTTGCCAAAAAATGTATATTGTACAAATGTTTCAAAATACAAGCTTCAAATTTATTTGTAAGTCATAACCAATATAATATTTTTACTACTTTTGAACAAAAATGTTCACAAAATAAAGCTCCTACTGAAATCAGCACTTTAAACTCTAATTGGCTTCCTACAAAACTTTCTCAAGAACTTATCAAGAGCACAAATTAAGCCATAAAATGTTTTCCGTGTAGCCTCTTTACTCGCTACAACAGAAATGTTTGTAAACGATTTTGTTATTGGGGTTTAATTGTGTTCTTCTTTTCATGCCACTTCTGCCCCCTTTCCCCTAACAGTTCACCCTTCTAAGGCATTTCACCTTTACAAGTTCACAATTACATACATATTTAAGTTTTTCCTATAAGTGTGTTTCCCTCTCTTCCTCTCTGATATTGACTTGATTATTTATTACATTGAATTTTGTCGATAATTACTAAATAATGCGTTTATTTCTTTCTTTTTTTTTTTTGGGTAATATTTGTTCATTCTTGTTACAAAGTTGTAAGTTTGTTTAACAGAAAAAGAAAATGAATTGAAATAGAAATAGAAAACGAGGTTATTACGGTTAGGAAACAGTCATAAATAATTAAATATTTTAGTAGTGGCGCATTGTAATGGGAACTGAATTGAAATGAAATTGAAAACGATAGTGTAAATCGTAAGATAAGAAAATAATTACAGACATGTAAGTGGATGTAAGTGTATTTAAACGAGTAAGTTTGTTAAAAAAAAAAAAAATAAAACAAAAAACTTTACACGATACCACTCTACTTTACTACTGAAACGCTCTTTTGGTTTGGAGGTAACTGAAATAAAATCAGATTTTATTAATTGGCACAGAAAAATTTTGAAGAAAAAAAAACAATCCAAAACAAATTTCCATACACAAATAATTTTGTAAAGAAAAATTCAAATTCAAATTTGAATTTATACATGCCACCACCAACCAACCAACCAACCATCACTACTAATTCTACTGGCTGGCACATGCCACATTGTATCACATGTTGAAATTAAACTAAATGTACTAAATGTATGTGTTTGTTTATGTTGTTATTTGTTTACATTTTATTTTCAGTTTGGTATTTATCTGAATATAAATCACTTGATAAATGTCCTTGTTTTGCCACAAAATGCAATTGCAACGTGTTTACTAAACACTTATTTATTTATGCACTCACACACACACAAACACACTCACTCACATTCACTTACATACACCGAAAGCAGCTAACATGTACAGTGGGGATTTAAAATAGAGCAGCATCATATAATTGAAAGCAAAACTTAATCCAAAGCTGGAGTGCTGAATGTTAAAGTAAAGATACCTTTTTTTTAAATATATATATTCCCAAAACCATAGGGTATCATAGAGTCAAGACGTAATTGTTAAAAACCTAACTCTTGATACAGCAAAATACGTGATATTCAATGTATATTGTTGTTGTATGAGACATTTGAGTATGACTTAAAAATGGTGAATTTATTCAAATGTGTAGCTTATATTTTGCAACATTTGAACAATATACATTTATTCAAACTATTGGCCATTGTTAGCTATGACCTTTTCCCATCTTTATGGCAACATATGGATTCCGAGCCAAAAGAACTGTTCATCTTTTGAGGCCAAGAACGAATCATGCCAACTTCGGATACTCTGTTCTAAAGTGAAGCGAATCCCAGATAGAGCGTTCTGCAGCGATCGAAACAAATAGTAGTAGGATGGTTCGATATCTGGACTATAAGGCGGGAGAGACAAAACTTCCCAACCACTTCATTCTAAATACTTTTTTACTGGTATTGAAACATGTGGCCGAGCGTTGTCATGATGGAATATTACAGTTTCATGTATGGCCGTTTATTATGGGCGTTCTTCGGCCAATGTTCGATTCAAACGAATCAGTTGCGTTCAGCACAGGTTCTGGGCACATTTCAGCAGCTCATAATAGGTAAGATTTTCTTTTATAGCGTTCAAGCAGCATTTCAGACATACAAAATCGTATTTAAGGTCTCTCGGTTTCAATTCGTAAGGTACCCAATTTCCTGCTTTTGAATGAATCTTACTGCTCGCAAAGGTTTTAAAATTGCTGCTTGAGTATCTCCCAATGTTTTGCAAGATCTTGTTGAGTTTTGCAATAATCTTCATGGGGTAATGCCTCCAATTCTGGGTTTTCAAACTTTTTTGACTGGCCTGGGCGGTTTTTGCTTCCGTGTCAAAATCAACACTTCTGAACCGCAATCTACACATTCACCCTAATCTTCGATGTGCTTCAGCGGCACTTTGTTTTTCAAATTAAAGAAGTAAAGCAAAACTTCCCGCATATGACGCTATGTTGGTACAAAATTCGACATTTTCAAAGCAAGAAAAAAAACTTTGTTGTTTACACTATAATGTTCAATAACTAAGTGAGAATAAATGACAGTTATGTACTGTTCAAAATGGCATATAAGTTATTAAAAACAAATCTTTTGAATCTCGTATTTATAAGTCAGATACTTAAAATTGGTATTAAAAAAAAAATCTTCCCAAAATTTTTGTATTTTTGGGAAGATTTATTTCAAAATTTTGTTTGAAATGATGATTATCTGAATAAATATTTTGAAAGTCCAATTAATTCTCAATTAAATCAGGTACCATTCACTTAAATTGATTGAAAAATTTAAATTTTTCCAAAATATTGTAGTTTTTGGACAACTTATTTCAAAATTTTGTTTAAAATGGTGATTATATGAATAAATATTTTGAAATACCGATTCATTCAAAACTAAATCAGTAACCGTTCAATTAAATTGATTGAAAAATATTAAAATTGAGGTACATTTTCCAATAATTCTAATTTTTTAAAATATATTCCAAAATTTTTGAATTTTTTTCAAATTTATTTCAAAATTTTGTTTGAAATGGTGATTATCTGAATAAATATGTTCAAATACCAATTAATTCCGAATCAAATAAGGTTTCATTCACTTAAATTGATTGTGAAATGTTAAAGCTGTAAAATGTTAAAGTTATTAAAAAATTCCAAAAATATATTTCCAAAATTTTTGAATTTGTGGGAAAATTTATTTCAAAATTTTGTTTGAAATTGTGCTAATTTTAATTAATATTTTTAAAGACCGATTCTTTTTGAGTTCAATAATGTTTCATTCTGTTAAATTTAGGGTAAAATTTAAAATTTATGGTACTTTTTAAAGAATACCAATTTTTTCCAATTTTGTTTTTCTTATTCTGAGGCTTTATTATTTCAAATTTGGTTTGAAATAGTTATTATTTATGTAAATATTCTGAGAGATAGATTTATTCTAAGTGAAATCAATTACTATTCACTTAAATTTTTTTGTAATATGTTAAAGTTGTGGTACTTTTTTAAATATTTCCAATTTTTAAAAAAATACTCCAAAATATTGTAGTTTTGGGACAATTTATTTCAAAATTTTGTTTGAAATTCTGCTAATTTTAATAAATATTCTGAAAGCCCAATTTGTGCTGAATTAAAAAAAAGTATAATTTTACTAAATTAAGGGTAAAATGTTAAATTTATGGTACTTTTTAAAGAATACCATTTTTTTTTTAATTTTTAACTCTTTTATTTATTTTGAGGCTAATTAACTGAAAATTTTGTTTAAAAAAGTTATTTTTTGAGTAAATATTCGGAAAAATTGATTCATTTTAATAAAACAGTTACCAGTCAGCTAAATTGTTTGTAAAGTGTTTAAGATGTGGTACTTTTATAAATTTTCAAAAACATATTCTACAAATTCTGTTTTTTTAAGACAATTTATTTCAAAATTTAGTTTGAAATGATGGTGATATAAATAAATATTTTAAAATTTTGTTTAATTCTAAATTAACTAAAGTTTTATTTGATTAATTATATTGTTAAATGTTAAAGTTGTGGTACTTTTTTCAATTATAAAAATGTAGCAAAATTTATTCCCAAATTTTGGGAAGTTTTGCCATTTATTTATTTCAAAATTATGTTTGAAATGTTGATAATTTTAATAAATATTTTGAAGAATCGATTTATCTCAAATTATTTAAAGTATTATGTACTGAAATTGATTGTAAAATGTACCAAATGTTTGGTACTTTTTTAATAAAACAAAATTTATAATTTTTCAAAATTTTTAAATTTTGAGATTAATTAATTTCAAATTGTGGTTTGAAATGGAGATTATTTTAATATCTATAATAACTGAAAGACTTATTTATATAAAATCAGCAATCAATCACTTATTTTTTTTAGAAAAGAACACAAATTTGGTACTTTTTTCAATAATATTAATTATTGTAATTATTTTATAAATTTGAAGGTAAATTCAAAAGTTTTTTGTTTGAAATCGTTATTATTTTCATAAATATTTTGAAGGAAGTATTTATTTCAAATATATTCAACTGCAGTTTACTTTAATTGATTGTAAAGTACCAAAGTTGAGGTACGTTTTCCACAATACCAAACAACTTGTTTTCCTATATTTTTAATTTTGAGGACAATTAATTTCAAAATTATGTTAGAAATAATGATAATTTGAATAGATATTTTGAAAGACTAATTTATTGTAAATAAAAATAACTAAAATTCACTCAAATTAAATGTAAAGTACCAAAGTTGTGGTACTTTTTTTTTCATTAAAACCAAAAATTTGGTTTTCCCAATTTTTTAATAATTTTTGAGACCAATTAATTTCAAATTGAGTTTAGCCAGTTAAACTCAAGTGGTTTTTAACAGTTTGCCGCCCTAAATCATATGCAGAAGAGAAGATTTTCTCTAAATACCCAGCCAGTAGATTTACAAGTCGCCAATGTATCCTTTTTAGACAGTAACTTTCGCCAATGCCTAGCTAATTGGCTAAATTTGATTTATAGGTTTTTGGTTAATTTGAAATAAAAAATAAATTCAATAGGTTACTTTATACATCCCAGGTAATCTAGCTGGAAGCCAATGGTCACTTAAGTGTCTCTAAGTCATCTAGCGACACTGTAAACGACTCCACTACTAAGACTAACTATTACACTGTCATTTTGTAGCTGGTTTTTGGTAGGGTTGCAAATTAGAAGCTGTTTCAGACATTATGGAAACCGCCCAGTTGCAAAATTTCATAATTTCTAGTATAAAATTTACGAAATTTTATCTAATTGGTATGTAAACTTTTTTTAATTTTAGGGAACCCACCCACATTCATTAAATTCTTTATAAAAATGTGTATTTGCTTTTTTTAATTGGAATTTGTTCTTCATAAGAAGCCAAAAACAATTCCAAGTAAAACCTTAGTTCTTATCTCAAATATACATATATTTCTTTTGTTTTTTTGGAGACAACCAGCAAATGTAAAGAATGTTCAGCGGAACCTTTTAAAGACTTTGCAAAATTCCAATAAATTTTAAGGGTTTGGCCAAACGGGGCCACATAACGATCTTAACAAATATTTACCCCTAAACGAAGACGACATTGATTGAACATTGAACATAGTGCATCCAATGTATGGCTAACAAATGAATAGATTTTAAATGAAAACAACAACAACACAATGATGGACGATAGACATTTGTACAGAGATAGTGTTAGCCTGGCAGAGAGAAAGAGAGAAAGAGAGAGGGAGCGCAAAAAAATATATATAAATTAATAAAAATACAATAAGTAAACAAACAAGCAAATCAATATTATTTAATTTGATTTGTTGTGATAGAAAACAAATTGATGACAACATGTTTTTCATAATTAACATTGATGTAGAGTATGCGATAACGAATGAAACTAAATGAAAACATGTTCGCTAGTTCGTCGTTTGGCTGGCTGCAGCATGTATCGTTCGTTGTGTTGATCTGATGCTGTGTGCGACATATTTAGAAATATACCGTTAGATTTGAACATATACATACATGTAAATATACAATGTTGAAGAGAGGAGCTGTGCTTACCTTGTTACACAAAATTGCAGAGTTAACAGTGTGGGGCAAAATAATAACACAACTGTAGAGCTAAAATACATTCTGCTCTATTCTAGAAGACGCTAAAACACTTAAAGATTCTTAAAATATGTTAAAATAAGAATTTCCCAGCAAAGTTCTTGATGTTATTGAAGGAAACTTACATCGATCGAGTTTTGTGATGGGTTCTTAGGGGGAAGAGGACATTTAAAGTTTAGACACTTCAACTAAAGCTTTGGCCTAGGAGGTGTTAAATTTACTCTTTTTTTTATAATTCTACCCTCCTCTAAATAACGCCCTTGTTTACACTTTCTTTAACAAACAGTGACAACTATTTTCAAACAAAAACTTAATGAATTTAACAAAATTAAAATTAATGACACAAATCAATTATGTTTTATATAAAAACAAAAACATAAGTAGCTAACAAATAACACTAGTTTACAAGGTTTTTGTTTATGATGTGAATCATACATGGGTTTGGGAAATTTCTAGAGGCTAGAGGTAATTTGCATTGGCCATTGTTAGCTATAACATTTTCCCATCTTTCTGGTAACATATGAAATCCGAGCCAAAAGAACTGCTCATCTCTTGAGGCCAAGAACGAATCAAGCCAATATCTGATACTCTGTTCCAAAGTGAAGCATATCCTACAGAGAGCGTTCTGCATCGATCGATACAAATAGTAGTCGGACGGGGCACGGTCTGGACTATAAAACTTCCCAACCTATTCTTTCTAAATACTTTTTAACAGATTTTGCGTTGTCATGATAAAATATTACAGTTTCATGTCTGGCCTCATATTCTGGGCGTTTTTCGGTAAATGTTCGCTTTAAACGAATCAGTTGCGTTCGGTACAGGTTCCCGTTGATGGTCTGGTCACATTTCAGCAGCTCATAATAGAGAAGACCCTTTTGATCCCACCAAATACAGAGCATTACCTTAGAGCCATGGATATTTGGCTTTGGTGTTGATTCGGCTGGTTGGCCGGTCTTCACATACGATCTCTTACGCTTCGGGTTATTGTAATGGATCCATGTTTCATAGCTACTTATGATTTGGTGCAAAAATGATTTTCTTTAAATCAAGCAGCATTTCAGACATACAAAATCATCTTTCAATGTTTCTCTCAGTTTGTATAGCTTTTGGATGAATCCTGTGGCTAGCAAACGTTTTGAAATTGCTGCTTCAATAGCTCTCAATAATTTTGCAAGCTCTTGATGAGTTCAAACTTGTTCGTCTGGCCTGGACGATCATTGTCTTCCGTGTCAAAATCTCCACATCTGAATCGCACAAACCATTTCGCTAGTTGAAACGATGGAACACATTCAACGGCACTTTTTTCAAATTAAAGAAGTAAATCGAAACTTCCCGCATATGACGCTTTGTTGGCTCAAAATTCAACATTTTCGAAGCAAGAAAAAAAACTTTGTTGTTTACACTATAATGTTCAATAACTAAGTGAGAATAAATGACAGTTATGTACTGTTCAAAATGACATAGAAGTTATTAAACACAAAAGCTTAAAATTGTGACATATAATTAGGAAAGAAAAAATACTTAACAACAACTAAAAATAATAATTTTTTGTAAGCTGGTGTAATTATTAATTATTTTCATTTTTATATTTTTCTTGTACAGGTGGTGATTTCTGGTGCATTATGTACAGTAGAAGATTATGTAATAATGTCACAGTGTGCACACAACAAAGCCATAAACTTAGCTGCAGAAGGAACAGTCTCAGTGACCGATATCTCACAAACACGTAAGTACAATAGAGATTTATCAAAAAAAAAACCCCCACCATAACAAAAACTCAAACAATTAATCATCAGCATCAGCAACATCAACAAAACATAAGAAGCATGCAACAGCAATTACTCGTATTTGAAGTTAATTAAAAATATGTATGTAGCTGTAATGAAAATGTTAATAAGCCTGGGAATTACAAATAGTTAATAATGTATTAACAACAACGACAACATTGACAAAACAATCATAATGACAAATGCCTACAATGACAATCAGTATTGGCTTACCCAGCAAACAATCAAATGAAATTTTAAAACTCTCTTCAAATCTTTAAGAAAATTTTAAGAGAAAACACTCAAGCCTTTATGTATTTACTGATCATGACCTTTACATTTCATTCTCAATTTACAATCTAGAATCTAACCTTTGTGTTTGCTGGGTTAATTTGTTGTTTGTTTGTTCTAACTCTCAAATCATGTTATTTTACACCTAAAAATATGTTTAAGAAATTTGATACTTTTTTTGTTGAATAGCCTGCAGCAGCAGTAACTACAATAAAAATGCAAGCTATACAAATGTAGATAAATTTAGTTATTTATTGAATAAATTAACACTAATTATGAGCAATAATAAAATGAAAATAAGTATTGAGTGTTTGCACTGAGCCTTTTTAACCAGCTAGTGTAGGTATAATCAATTTCATTCATACGCCGAAATTAACATTAAAAGGCTGCTGAATTCCTTTGAAATTCTCAAGAAAAATTCTTGGAATTTAGTTGTGATGCCTTTAGAAAATTCTGATTAACTCTTTTCATTCATTCATTCATACATTCATTTGCACTAATGATTATTTATGTGTAAAGTTTTGAAAATACGTGAGAATATTTCGGGATACAAATAATAAGGAAACAAATAGAGAACAACATAATTGAAAATTACAGAAAGTCAGCATATTAACTTTAGTTACCTAATGTTTAGAACTGAGCTTCAAATTACGAGTAATTAATTAAATTCAATATTAAGGGCCTGGCTCACTAAATGAGAACGAACATTTTCTTTCTTATTTTATATTGAAAAAAGAACAAATAAATTTGAATTTTTTATTGTTTTCAATATAAAATAAGAAAGAAAATGTTCGTTCGCATTTAGTGAGTCAGGCCCTAATTCAGTACAATCTTAAATTAAAAAAAAAAAATATCTGCAATTCATTCTACAAAACCATTCCCAACAAAACAAATTCTTCAGCTTCATTCAAAGGCTTTTATTTGAAAAGAATTCATTCATTGTTGAATTAATCTATATATATAAAAGAGTAACGTTACTGACTGACTGACTGACTGACTGATTCATCATCGCACAGCCCAAACGACTGAAGCTAGAATCATGAAATTTTAACTGTGGGTTCCTCCCTCCCCAAAACGATCCGATAAGAAGGGATTTTTGGAAACTCGAACGTTTAGGGGGTAAAAAAGGGTAAAAACGGGTAAATTCGGTAACCTTATATCTTCAAAACTAATAAAGATACAAAAAAACTTACACTATCACTTTACTCCATTTTAAAAATAAGCTGACAGGTGTCTGGTACTTTTTACAAATTCGGACTTTTTAGGGGAGAAAACGGGTAAAAACTGTATTTTGGTACTTTTTTGGCACCATATGTATCTTTTAAACCAATAAACATACAATCAAATTTAAAATCATATTCTTTACTTATAAAAAAATAACAAATATAAGTTTGGTACTTTTTGGAAATTCGAACCCTTAAGGGATAAAAATTGTGTTTATTTTTGGTACTTTTTTCAAAAACTATATTTTTCTACAAATTGATAAAGACATATAAATATTTTATTTTAAGCTCCCACTATGATATAGAAATTTATTTGGATACAATTTCAACACCACAATGGGGATAAAAAAGGTACCAAAAAGGGGGTAAAAACGGAAAAATACATTTTATTTAACATTTTAAGCCAATTTTGATAAATTTTTAACATTGGTTCCTGGATTCATGCAAAAATTAACTAACAAAGTGCTATTTGGAACTCGACTGACAAGATGTATATTTGTCCAAATCCGGGAAAACAGTTTGGTACTTTTTTTAAACTTATTTTTCTTGAGCACATTAACACAGATTTTAATCGTTTGAGGCATGTCTTTAAGCATAACCAATTTTGGCAAAATGGAATATTTTTAAATTTCAAACTTGAGGGGTGTTCAAGGAGGAAAAGGGGATTTGGTACTTTTTTCCTAATGGTACTTTTTTCATATTTTAAATTATTTCACTTATCGACATTAAAGTTAGCTGATATGTATCTGAGTGAAGTTAGAGTTAGGAGTAGGGGATAATATTTAGGTACCAAAATGTGAGAACTGAAATATAGGTACTTTTTTCTTCTTATAATGGTACTTTTTGAATTTTCTTTAATAATGGGCCTAGAAACATGAAATTAAGCATATATGGTAATAAGTGAGTGAGAATTTTAGGGGGAAACTTTATTGCAGTTTTTCTATATTAGAGTGGTACTTATGGTACTTTTTCTTCATTCTAATGGTACTTTTTGAATTTTCTATAATAATGGACCTAGAAACATAAAATTAAGCATATTTGGTAATAAGTGAGTGAGGGTAGACTTTTTGGTACTTTTTCTTTATTCGAATGGTACTTTTTGTAATTTCTTCACGAATGAACCTATAAACATGAAATAAAGGTTATATGGACCCGAATGAGTTGGAAACCACAAGTGGGGGCTTTTTGGTTCTTTTTCTATATTCTAATGGTACTTTTTTGAATTTTCTATAGCAATGGACTTAGAAACATAAAATTAAGCATATATTGTCGTAAGTGAGTGAGAATTCTAGGGGGAACTTTTTGGTACTTTTCCTTTATTCGAATGGTACTTCTTGTAATTTCTTCACCAATGAACCTAGAAACATGAAATAAAGCTTATATGGACCCGAGTAAGTGGAAATTCTGCCTTTTGGTACTTTTTCTTTATTCTAATAGTACTTTTTTGAATTTTCTATAGCAATGGACTTAGAACATGAAATTAAGCATACATGGTCCTAAGTGAGTGAGAATTCTATGGGGAGACTTTTTGGTACTTTTTCTTTATTCGAATGGTACTTTTTGTAATTTCTTCAACAACGAACCTAGAAACATGAAATAAAGGTTATATGGACCCGAATGAGTGGGAAACAACAAGTGGTTTTTGGTACTTTTTCTATATTCTAATGGTACTTTTTGATTTTTTTGTAATAATGGATATAGAAATACGAAATTAGGCGTATATAGGTCTAAGTGAGCAAAAATTCAATTGGATACTTCATGGTACTTTTTTTTATTCTAAAGGTACTTTTTCGAATTTTCTATAGCAATATACTTAGAAACATGAAATTAAGCATATATGGTCCTAAGTGAGTAGAATTCTAGGGGGAGACTTTTTGGTACTTTTTCTTTATTCGAATGGTACTTTCTGTAATTTCTTCAACAATGAACTTATAAACATGAAATAAAGGTTATATGGACCCGAATGAAACCACAAGAGGGGCTTTTTGGTACTTTTTCTATATTATAATGGTGCTTTTTGTTTTTTTTGTAATAATGGATATAGAAATACGAAATTAGGCGTATATAGGTCTAAGTGAGCAAAAATTCAATTGGATACTTCATGGTACTTTTTTTTTTCTAATGGTACTTTTTTGAATTTTCTATAGCAATGGACTTGGAGACATGAAATTAAGTATATATGAAGTGAGTGAGAATTCTAGGTGGAGAGTTTTTGGTACTTTTTCTTTTTTCGAATGGTACTTTTTGTAATTTCTTCACCAATGAACCTATTAACATGAAATAAAGCTTATATCGACCCGAGTGAATGGGAATCCACAAGTGGCTGCCTTTTTGGTACTTTTTCTATATTCTAATGGTACTTTTTGATTTTTTTGTAATAATGGGCATAGAAACACGAAATTAAATGTATATGGTTCTAAGTTAGTAAGAATTCAAGCGGACATTTCATGGTACTTTTTCTTTATTCTAAAGGTACTTTTTGGAATTTTCTATAGCAATGGACTTAGAAACATGAAATTGAGCATATATGGTCCTAAGTGAGTGAGAATCCTAGAGGGAGACTTTTTGGTACTTTTTCTTTATTCGAATAGTACTTTTTGTAATTTCTTCACCAATGAACCTAGAAACATGAAATAAAGCTTATATGGACCCGAATGAGTGGGAAACCACAAGTGGTGGCTTTTTGGTACTTTTTCTATATTCTAATGGTACTTTTTGATTTTTTTGTAATAATGGGCCTAGAAGTACGAAATTATGCGTATATGGTAAGAAGTGAGTGAAAATTCAAGCGGACACTTCATGGTACTTTTTCTTTATTCTAATGGTACTTTTTTGACTTTTCTATAGCAATCGACTTAGAAACATGAAATTAAGCATATATTGTCCTAAGTGAGTGAGAATTCTAGAGTGAGTTAGAATTCTAGGGGGAGACTTTTTGCTACCTTTTCTTTAATCGAATGGTACTTTTTGTAATTTCTTCAACAATGAACCTATAAACATGAAATAAAGGTTATATGCACCCGAATGAGTGGAAAACCACAAGTGGGGGCTTTTTGGTACTTTTTCTATATTCTAATGGTCCTTTTTTAACTTTCTATAGCAATGGACTTAGAAACAGGAAATTAAGCATATATGGTCCTAGGTGAGTGAGAATTCTAGGGAGAGACTTTTTTGTACTTTTTCTTTATTCGAATGGTACTTTTTGTAATTTCTTCACCAATGAACCTAGAAACATGAAATAAAGCTTATATGGACCCGATTGAGTGGGAATCCACAAGTGGCTGCCCTTTAGTACTTTTTCTGTTTTCTAATGGTACTTTTTGAATTTTCTGTAATAATGGACATATAAATATGAAATTAAGCGTATATGGTACTAAGTAAGTGAAAAATCAAGGGGATACTTCGTGATACCTTTTCTTTATTATAATGGTACTTTTTTAAATTTCTTAAGTGAATGATAATTCTAGGGGGAGACTTTTTGGTACTTTTTCGTACTTTATTCGAATGGTACTTTTTGTATTTTCTTCACCAATGAACATGATATAACGCTTATATAGACCTAAGCGAAAGAAAATCTACAAGTGGGGACAGTATGGTACTTTTTCTTTATTCTAATAGTACTTTTTAAATTTTCTATAATAATGGACCTAGAAACATAAAATTAAACATATATGGTCATAAGGGAGTGAGAATTAAAGGGGGAGTCTTTATAGTACTGTTTCTAAATGCTAATAGTACTTTTTGTATCTTCTTCACCAATGAACTTAGAATTGTGAAATAAAGCTTATATGATCCGGACCGATTGGGAATCCACAAGTGGGGGCTTTATGCTACTTTTTCAATATTATAAAGGTACTTTTTTAATTTTCTCTAATAATGGATTTAGAAATACCAAATTAACTGCATATTGTTCTAAGTGAGTGAAAATTCAAAGAGAATACTTAATACTTTTTCTTTATTCTAATGGTACTTTTAAAATTTTCTATAATAAATCTAGAAACATGAACATAATATTATATGGACTTGAGCGAGTAGGATTCTATAACTGGGAACATTATGGAGCATTTTCATTATTCTAATGGTATATTTTGAATTTTCTATAATAATGGACCTAGAAATATAAAATATATGCTCCTCAGTGAGTAAAAATTAAATTGGAGATATTATGGTACATTTTCTTTGTTGTAATAGTACTTTTTAAATACATTTATAGTAGAGTTTCCAAAAAGAATTTCAAGAAGAATTTCAAAAATTTATTAAATATTAAGTGTTATAGAAACAAAATCAGTTGATAATATAGGAAATGCTATACAAATTTTAAATTCAGACTTAACGGGTGTTCAAGAGGATAAAGGAAAATTGGTACTTTTTCTTTTAATGGTACTTTTTTAATATATTAAATTAGTTAGCTTAAATACATTATGGTAGTCTAATATACTTCTCACTAAAGAAATATGCAAGAATAGGGTGCTCAATTATATTATGATACCAAAAATTGTGAACTAAACCAAACTAAGAAGTATTTTTTCGTTCTCCAAATAGTACGTTTTGAATTTTCTAATATATTGAACTTAGAATAAGGAAATTACTTTGATTTAAAACTTGACGGTGTGGAAAATTGGTACTTTTTCCTCTAATGATACTTTTTATTATATTAAATTATTTTACTGATATGCTTCTGAGTAAAGAAAGAAAGTCACTAAGCCATCTATATGTCATTGAGGATACAAAAATAATTTGTATTTTTTCGTTCTTCGAATATATGATCCTGATATGATCCTGGAATGAGTTAGAATTCACAAAAAGTGACTTTAGTGGTACATTTCTTCAGCATTTACTATAAAAATGATCATGTGTGGGCATATAAAATGTGGGTCTAAATGGTACTATTTAATTATAATAATACGTTTCGAATGTGCTAGAAGCCACAATACAATGATTCAATAAACATGAATCTAGAGGCATATTATCCTGAATTAGCTTTAATTCACAAAGGCAGACTTAGTCCCGGTCCACACTGTGAAACATTTGCTGCAAAACATTTTTAAATTCTCTTTTGAAACTGCATTCGTGTCCACACAGTGAAGCTTTTGCTTTTCAGTTTTAGACATTTCTGTACAGAACGAATATGAACAAATAAATGTGGATAAAACAGAGTACCCTTTACCATTTCTCTTTCCCCTTTCATCGACAAACACAAATGTTTTGCAGCAAATGTTTCACAGTATGGATGGGGACTTAATAGTACTATTTCTTTCATCCAATTGGGGTGGCGAAGCGCACCGGGTTTAATGCTAGTTCATAATAAAATGGCTGGTTAATGTCAGCATCTGCATGACGCTCCCCAGAAAAGGACCATCACAAAATTGCAGTTGCAGGGCCGTAAATTCTTTCAAATTTAACAACGTCCTGCCTATACTTTTTAGTAAATGAAGCCGGATCTCTCTTCTCCATCTTATCCAGATAAGCTGGAGATTTCCGGGTTCCGCTACGTGCTTTCTCTTCTTTCGTTCGGCCGGTATTCAAAATATCTCGTAGAAGGGTACTTGGGAACACTTTCATGGCGTCCTCAATGCCATGTGGGCGACCTTCTAACGATTGACTCTTTTGGATTCCCTTGTCCTCAATGGTAGGAGGTGATCCCTTTACCTTCTGACTGTTAGTAGATATCACAGTGATATCTAGCAGAATCATTTCCTCGAACTTTTGAGTAGTATTTTGAGATTCACCAAGAGAGCCTCTCGACAATCCCAAAAGCCCGTTCACATCCAAGACCCTAACCTGCCGTTCATGTTCCATTATCCTGGCATGAAACCCCTTTCCAATTAAACTTTTACTTTCAATATTATTCACACGAGTATTCTCGTATTAACGGACCATCTCACGTGGTCCAGCCAACTAGTTAAATGTAAATGTATTTAAAAAGTAAATAAACTAAATTCATTGCATAAAGATCACGACTTCAGATTAAACAAGAAAGATAGCTATATTTGACTGTGCCGAATCTTATATAGCCTTCACCAAACAAAATTAAAATTTTTTTTCAAAATTTAAAAAAAAAATTTTTTTTTCCAAATTGTTTTCAATTTTTTTTTTTAATTTTTTTCAAAATTTTTTTTAAATATTTTTTCAAAATTTTTTATTTTTATTTTATTATGAAAAAAAATTGTATTGGTAAAAAAACAAATTCGGATTAAAAAATATTTTACCCGATTTTGACCCATTGTAGGTCCAAATTACTATAGCCTTATATACATCGTTGCAATGGACTTTGAAATATCTATCATTAGATATCAATATTGTCTATATTAATGACTAAGTAATCTAGATATAGATAAAAAATAGGCCAAAAATCGAGGTTGTCCCGGGTTTTTCCTTAGATCTCAGCCATTTGTGGGCCGATTTTCTCGATCTTAAATAGCGACCGAGCCGGCAGAATTCTCGATATATTGATGTATCAATTATGTTTGTAAGTTATTTGGGGGCAACGGAAAGTTGATTACAGACGGACAGACGCGCATGGCTATATCGACTTCGCTATCTACAACGATCCAGAATATATATACTTTGTGGGGTCGCAAATGATGAAATTTGTAACGGAATGACAAACTTATATATACCCTCATGCCGAAGGGTATAAAAAAATAGGAATTCAAAAATATGTAGACCCATGAAGTACAAATCATGTTACAGGTTTAAATGTGTTAAACAAAATAGACAATTTGGTCCAATTTTTTCTTGGAATAACAACTAGGACCAGTATTAAGTAGAGTAAACAACCTAAGACATACTAAAGTGTGTCTAAATGTTGCATACTGACCCCCTCCCTTTAATTTAAATTGATAGAACTAGAACCGATACCTACCAACCAGAAACCAGTCACGTGACTAGAGTCTATGTCAGTTTTCTTCCTTTTAAGGCAATGATCGGCATAAAGGGAGCGTGGAATATGGCTTAAAATAATATGTTATGCACTTTCCTTCTCTGTTCTTATTAGATAATTTTTATAAACTTCGCTGGTATTCGTACTGTTTGCAGATTATTTTCCAGTCATGTTTTCCCCCTGCTGGTTATGAGTGCCGACCACTGGTCGAGGGTAATAAATTACTGAAAAAGCTTTCTTTTCAGTATTTCCGAATTGTAAATTCTACTTATTTTCGGATCTTTGGAAGTCCTTTTCCTGCTGGGATTTTTAAGAAGTGTCTAAGTTTAAGCGACTTTTTTCCTGCGCTGCTTTAACGTTGTAAGCTTGTTAATTTAAACTAACGACTTAACGAAAGCTCGTAAAAGAACATTCAGTGGCCTTAAGTCTAATGATCAAGGTGTTGATTTGATTTGACGAAATTACACGACAACCAAACTTCACCTTCAAAAGAAAAGCTGTATGACAGGTGTCACCATCAAAACCATACAATTCTAACCAAAAATTCGACAATTTCTTCCGATTACACGATAACCGAACTTCTCCTTTAAGATATAAATTCTTTGACCATCTGTATAACATATTTCACCATGAAGTCCATGCAATTTTGTCCAATAATTATCTTCTACAATGATCGCGAACCTCTTTGATCGTTAAATAGCGATAAATTTTATCAACGAAAAATATGGTCCAATCACACTTCCGAAGTCACACTGAAGTCTCTTTAAATACTTGAGGGTTTAATGTTGTCCAATAATGGCTATAAAATCGATATAGTTGCTAACAATGTAGGAATTAAAAAAAATTTTCAAAAATGTAAAGCTTAACTTACACAGAGAAAACCCATCTTAAATTTGTGAGCTAAAATAGCAAAATTCGGTAATTAAGACTGAATGATTCTACAAACAAAGGCAGTATTTGTTTTTTGGTCATATCTCTGCCACTTATGAACCGATTTCCCTGATTTTTAAAAGCTAATTCCTTTAAATATATATAAAATAGTGATGGACCATATTGAAGTGTAAGAGAAACGAATTTCCACTAATACACAGGTATAAAGATACAGACAAAACGACTCCACTTCTTAAAAAAAGTGAATGTATAAGTTCTACATATATTTTCTTGTCACGAAAAGCAATACTACTATGAAAATTATAAAATTTCCCACATGTTGAAGGTTATTAAAATAATCCTTAAACCACCGCCACAAAATGTAAAGCTCTGGGCTTTAGATATTTTTAATATATTTTTGTACACGTTGATGCCAAAGCCACCTGTGTTTATGTTATTTATTATTACATGCAACATATTTACATACAAAAACATTTTTAACAATTTAACCTCAACATATTTGTTTGCTAAAAAGGAAAAAAAAGAAAATAAGCAAATCCTTGAAATAACAGTCCTTTTCATTCTGCACATAAAATCTCGGGTATTATGACAACCAAATCATTGTACAATCGCCTGAGCCAGCCAGCCAGCAGACTGAAAATTGCTACTTAGTTTAAATTAAGGGGATTAAGCAGATTTATGGCATTTATTTGTTGTTTAAAATCTGGCAAAAGAGAGAGAGAGAGGGAGAGAAAATGTGTAAACGGTGTGTGTGCGGTCATTGTAGGCGTAAAATTGACAAAAGGACTTTTCACACCAAGCTGGATTAAGCTCGTAAATGCTTGAAGAAACTGCTAACAATTTAATTATGGGATTTTACGTGTTTGTGCGAGTGCCACTATGAATTGTACTTGTACAATGCATATTACAAACTCTCGAAATGTTCAAGTGCCGCTGCTAATGCTGGATTTGTATCTATAGGTCTGTCTGTCCGTTCCTCCATCCATTGTATGTGTGTGTTGTTATAGCTTTCTTTTCTTTTTAGTTTGTGTTTTTGTTTTAAAACCATTAGTCGATAATTTTTGCACCTGTAGTCTCAAGAGGCTGCATGATATGAAATTCTTAAGAATAAATTGTACCCTCACCCAGGCACACACAAATACAGACATACAGACATACATACAGCCAGAGAGACAGACCGATTCAGTATAAAGTACCACGTACCTAAATAGTGATGCGTCAGTTTGAATGTTTTGTGGTGGCATGTTTGATGTTTTTAAACACGTTTTAGTTTTTACACTGAATTTAGCCACTAGAATTGAATTGAAAACTGCATGAGTATGAGCATGAGCATGAGAATGTGTATCTTTGTATCTTTATAGTTTTAAATACAATATTTTTATATTTAAAAGGTTTTTGGCAAACCGTTATGTTAGGTTTTTGTTATTTTTTCAAATTCAAAAGAAAAGAAATTTAGTCTGTCTGTCTGTCTGTCTAACGCTCTAACACAGTTTGTTGGTTGGTTTGTTTTTAGCTCGTGCTAAATATAGAAAAAACAATAGGCGTTGTAGTAGTAAACAACTATAATTGTACTAAAACTAAATTTGTTAAAAATAGCAATTTAGCAAAAAGGATGAGGTCAGCACAAATTTCAAATGAATTGCAGATGTCTTGATATGCAGCTGCTGCTAGGGCGGCTGCTGTTATTGCCAACTCAGCCAACGCCAATGATGGTGCCCTCACTAACTAATACTTGTATTAAAACGATCCTTAATTATTTTGAAGGTCATTGATGGCCTTCCTGCTCTCAAGAGAAAGTCTGTATTATAATCAACATCTACAATTTAATAATACTACTTAGTTAATATAGGGGCTTTTTGGTTATAAATTATTTATGTTTTATTCATTGTAATTAAATAAAAAATACGGGCTTTTAGTATTTTACTAAATTTACTAATTAACTTAACTTCAAAAACTATATACATACATATGCAGTTATAAAAGAGGGAGTTTAATTAATTCATTAAATCAACGTTATCGTCATGATCTTAAAGATAAACAAAATATATTCTGGTTTTATATATTAAATGCTACACTGAGCATAATCAGAAAGACGTTTTCCAAATAATATCTTAAGAGAAAACAAAAGGAATGAAAGCTTTTTACAAGAAATCATTTTTTGAAGTTTTCTTTTCTGTGAAAATCTTTTTATTTTGTTTTCTGAAAAGGTCTCAACTGTGAACTGATAACACGCCCTTATCTAAAAATGTCGTCCTAAAAGAGTCAAATATGTTAGATTTTATCCCTTAAGTCCCATTTCACATTAGCAAATTTAGCAAGAGACTTGCGCAACAACAAAACAACTTGCAGAGTATAAGCAAGTCTGTTCGCAAGAGCCTTGCGCAACTAATTGTCTAATATGAAACGGATCTAATATACTTTAACCCTTTCACCACCATAAGACTAATTTTTGAACAATTCTTGAACACAGCACAAATAAAATTGTAAATTTTCAAAGACAATAAAAAACAAGTAAGAGTGCTATATTCGGCTATGTCGAATCTTATATACCCTTCACCTTTGTTGTGGATGCATTAATTGACCATTTTCAGCATATAGCATCCTAAATATATCAAGAAAACTTTTAACAATTTTCCATTTAATTGCTGACGAACAGATTATATAGTAGAAGTTACAAACGAAATGACAATCTTATATCTTATCTTATGAAGGGTATAAAAACAACAACGCCAAACGAAACGAAACACCAAAAAAAGAACACAAAATACGCAAAGCAATGAAACCAACACACATCCAAGCATATGTACGTTTTGTTGCTTTTTTGTCAAACACCAAAAAAAAAAAAAAAACAAAATACGCAAAGCAGTAAACCAACACACACACAAACATACGTTTTGTTGCTTTTTTGTCAAAGCATGCAATAAATTGTATTTTATTTATGAATTTTTCAGAGGTTGTCTCGGATTTTTGCTCATATCTCCGTTATTTATGGACAGATTTTGCTGATTTTAAATAGGAAACTTCTCGAAAGCATGTCTGACAATTATTGAAGATTTGGGTCCCAAAGATATCTGAAAATTGATTTCAACAGACAGACGGACAGACAGACAGACAGACGGACATGGCTAAATCGACTCCGCTATCTATAAGGATCCAGAATATATATACTTTATAGGATCGGAAAATTATATTGCGGTAATTAAAAACGGAATGTCAAACTTATATATACCCTTCTCACGAAGGTGAAGGGTATAATAAATACATTAATAAGAGACACGTTTACGAATCAATTAAAATTAAAATGGAACCCATTCTTTTTTTTCGTTATTTACTTTTTCAATGTTTATGTGTTGAGACACCGGTGTCTCCGTGGTCGTCAAAGGGTTAAAGAGCTATTAGAAAATGTGGAAATATGTGGAGAATTATTGGGTGTATGACTTGTAAATGCGGGATTTGCAATAGAATAGGGTATGGAATAACTTATATTTATGTAATTTTTAAGTTTTTTTTATTTCTTCTTGGACCAGCACTCAGGGGATGACCCCTATTCATGCAAAGCATTGTGTTGGAACTAGGAAAATAGGTTATGGGAGGGAGGAAAGAGGGAGTAGTGTTTGTGGACATTCGATTTAAACTTTTCCACATTGGAAATGACAGGAAATTTGTTCCACATACGTACAGTATGGCTAAAGAACGAATTTTCCCTGTAATGTGTTGTGCGATCCACTGGCCAATCGACCACAAAGGGATGTGTTTCATCACACACTCTAATTTCATCACACATTCCATTGTAGTACCACATTCCATTGTAGTACCTCTAGAACAGTGAAACGCAGCCCACATTGAGACGGTGCAGCAGCGAATCAATAGAGTTGGACACCCTACTGTCACCCATAATCACCTGTGTGCGGTCAAACAGCTTCAAAATAAACTTTGAAGCACTGGCCCATACATGGGAGCTGTATTCCATTTTCCGGATAGGTTGTGTAAATAGTGAGAAGATCAGATGGAGTGACCGTTTCAAAAAACCGAGACACTTGAATGCTTCTTTCGACACTTGAAAAATGTGTTTAGACCAGCGGATATCACATTGTATTTTCATGCCCAGAACATCTGATTCCACAATATTTACACCATTCATAAATACAGATGAAGCAACACTGAGTCTTGCGATCGTTGAAAGCGACTATATTCGCACGACCCCATTCAGAGTTTGTCACAAGATTAAGACAATCATTCATGTTTTGCCTCATTACCCCAATCTCCGACAGGCTTGGTCTATAACTGAATGAATATGAATGGCAAATGTTGCTGTCATCTGCAAAAGAATAGATAGGGTTGGATGTTTGACGTACAATTTGAAAAAAAGTGCCGCTGAACCACTCCGATTGCTCACCAAAGCTTATGGTTAATGTGTTCCATCGGTTTCCAGGCGAGCCAAAAAAGTTTGTAGACCAAGAATTGGAGGCATTACTCCATGAAGATTTTTGTAAAACTCAACAAGAGCTTACAAAATCATTGGGAGCTACTCAAACAGCTATTTCAAAATTTTTGCGAGCAGCAAGATTCATCCAAAAGCAGGGAAATTGGGCACCATGTGAATTGTAACCGAGAGACCTCAAAAGACGATTTTGTATGTCTGAAATGATGGTGGAACGCTATAAAAGAAACAAATTTTTGCACCGAATCATTAGTTGCGATGAAAAATGGTAAGAGATCATATGTGAAGCACGCCCAACCAGTCGAATCGACACTAAAGCCAAATATCCATGGCGCAAAGGTAATGCACTGTATTTGGTGGGATCAAAAAGGTTTTATCTATTATGAGCTGCTGAAATGTGACCAGACATTTACAGGGAACCTGTACTGAACTCAACTGATTCGTTATATGCGAACATTTGCGAAAAAGGCACAGAATATACGGCTATACATGAAACCGTAATATTCCATCATGACAATGTTTCAATAAATGTAAAAAAGTGTTTTGAATGAAGTTTTTCCTCAGCTGCTTTATAGTCCAGTCCTCGACTCATCCGACTACTATTTGTATCGATCGATTCAAAACGCTCTCTCTGGAATACGCTTCACTTTGGAACAGAGTTTCAGATATTGGCTTGATTCGTTTTTGGCCTCAAGAGATGAGCAGTTTTTTTGGCTCAGAATCCATATGTTGCCAGAAAGATGGGAAAAGGCCACAGCTAACAATAGCCAATCCTTTGAATAAATGTATATTGTACAAATGTTTCAAAATAAAAGTTAAACATTTGAAAAAATCCCGCAAAAGGGTCTCAGGATACTGCCTTGGGGGAATTCAGCTTCAATGGGTTACGGAGAACTTAAAAAGTCTCCTTCTTTAAGCTTATGTGTGTTTTCGGGTAAATTTTTACTCAATTTGTATATTAAACCACCATGCCAAACTTCATCAAACATTTGAGAAATATCGATGAAGAGAGCTGAACAATATTTCTTTTACTCAAACGCTTTTCTTACAACATTTTCTTCTAAATCCAAATTGATGGTTCGTATAACAATTGTTTTCAATTAACATCGAGTAAAACTTGTGCATGAATATCTTCTCAAATAGCTTTGATATATTAGACAATAGACTGATGATTCAGTCTGTATGATTCTACTGTTGTGTGAGGAAAAACCCTCCATTCTGGAGTATAACAATCAAAATAAAAAGAATTAAAGCAAAATTTTACTCTCTCAGGAATAGATATCTGATATAGAGCAGCATATTAAAGGTTTGTAATATATTGCACTCATCTTATTTATCTCAAACAATTTGAAAGCAATCAGTTAAAGTGCAATACTTTTTTTCTCCGTAAATCTACAATTTGTTTTATAAAAATCCATTATTAAAGTAAAATCTAAGCTGTCAAATGCATTCATATTTAACTTAAAAGTTTTGCACTTTCATATTTTAGTGACATTTCTGTCATTAATCAAATTGGCCTGAAGCACAGCTGACATTCAGTTTGACACTACCGGAAATAAGTTTAAAGACGCCATTGTTGCTAACTGTATACAACATATTCATAATTCATGTTTAAAATTACTATTTTATATAAAAAAAAAAAAATACAAAATTTTAGAGTAAAAAAATTGAAAACATTGAATAATAAATGTACGAGTAAATATGGTTTCAAATTGAATAGTTTAAGTTTTAATTCAATGGAATTTTTTAAATAATGCATGATTTTTTATTTGTTTATGGATGTGTGTGTGTGTATGTTTGTGTTTAATTTTTTTTTTTTATTACAAACTTTTGTCAATAATTTTCTGAACAATTATTAAGCGCCGATAAACTCTCTCAGCACTTGAAAACAAAATACACATGAATTGATGTCGACGACGGCTATGATGATGATGTTTGTTTACCGTGAATATTTATCTCATACCATTTAATATCAAAAAAAACCATTGAATCTAATACAATTCCATCCCATAACCAACCATTCAACGCTCAATGAATGCACGGTCGGCATCATGGCCCAGCACAGCACAGCATCACATCTTGATATTGATTTATTTGAAGTGCTTGATTTGATGATGAAGAAAAAACGTACGTTTTTTTTGTAGCTTCATTGTTGTTGCTATTGCTGTTGATGCCTTTTCAGCTTCTTGTAGACATTCCAAATTTCAAAAATATATTTTTTTCTTTCTGAAAAATATAATTAGAAATTTCAATAACAATAACAACAACAGCAACAAGAACATCAGCTACAGCAACAGCAACAATAGGTGAGCGCTATTGTTCAAGGGCTTATGGTGTTTTGTTTAAAGATGATTACGGGTACAATAATAAATGAAATAAACAGTACTCAGTCTCCATACTACTACTATACACTTGTATTTATAATTTTACATAGTTCTAGCACGCATATAGAGAATTTTTAGCCAAAGTAGATAGTTTGTTAAGTTAGTAAAACAAAATTGAAAAAAAAAGTAAGAGAGCCGAAAGAACTGATCATCTTTTGAGGCCAAGAACGAATCAAGCCAATATCGTATACTCTGTTCTACAGTGAAGCGTATCCTAGAGAGAGCATTCTGCATCGATCAAAACAAATATTAGTCGGACGGTGCCAGGTTTGGACTATAAAGCGGATGAAGCAAAACTTCCCAATCTCTTCTTTCTAAATAGTTTTTAACAGGTATTGCAACATGTAGCCTAGTGTTGACATGATGGAATATTACGGTTTCATGTAAGGCCGCATATTCTGGTCGTTTTTCGGCCAATGTTAGCTTCAAATCAATCAGTTGTGTTCGGTACAGTTTACCTATGATGATCTGACCAGATTTCAGCAGCTCATAACAGATATGAACCTTTTGCTCTCACCTTAGTGCCATGGATATTTGGCTTTGATGTCAATTCGGCTGGTGGCCGGTCTTCACATACGATCTCTTACGCTTCGGGTTATCGTAATGGATACATTTTTCATCGCATGTAATGATTCAATACAAAAATAATCGGCTTCAATTCGTATGGTACCAAATTTGTGTGCTTTTGGATGAATCCTGTTGCTCGAAAAAGTTTTGAAATTGCTGATTGAGTAGCTCACAATGATTTTGCAAGCTTTAGTTGAGTTTTACAAAAATCTTCCTGGAGAAATGCCTCCAATTCTTGGTCTTCAAACTTGTTTGGCTGGCCTGGGCGATCTTTGTCATTCGTGTCAAAATCACCACTTCTGAAGCGCAGAAACCATCTCTCGCACATTGAAATTGATGAAACACGTTCACCATAAGATTTGGTAAGCAATCAGAGTGCTTCAGCTGCACTTTAAAGAAGAAAAACAAAACTTCCCGCATATGAGGCACAAAATTCTAAATTTTTGAAGAAAAAAAAAACTAGAAGAAATACTACTTTTTAGTAGTATAAATGCTACTTTTTAAAAAAGAAGTAGAAATACTTCCTTTTTAAAAAAATAGTTGAAATACTACTTTTTTAAAATAGTAATAGAAATTGTACTTTTTAAAAAAGTAGTAGAAGTACAACTTTTTTAAAAAGAGCGATATTACTTTTTAAAATAGTAGTAGAACTATTACTATAATTGTGGAAATACTACCATTTAAAAAAGTAGTATAAATACTTCTTTTTTAAAATAGTAGTAGAAATACAACCTTTTAAAACAGTAGTAAAAATACTACTTTTTAAACTACAACTACTACTTTTTCAAAAAGTAGTAAAAATACTAATTTCTTAAAATAGTACTAGAAATACTACTTTTATAAAAAAATACTAGAAATACTACCTTTTCTAAAATAGTAGTAGAAATACTACTTTTTTAAAATGTAGTAGAAATACTACCTTTTAAAAAATAGTAATAGAAATACTACTTTTTTTAAATAATTGTGGAAATACTACCTTTTAAAATAGTAGTAGAAATACTACTTTTTAAAATAGTAGTAGAAAAAGTACCTTTTTAAAAATAGTAGTACTACTTTTTAAAATAGTAGTAGAAATACTACTTCGTTAAAAAGTAGTAGAAATACTACCTTTTTAAAAATAGTAATAGAAATACTACTTTTTTTAATTAATTGTGGAAATACTACCTTTTAAAATAGTAGTAGAAATACTACCTTTTAAAAAAGTAGTAGAAACACTACTTTTGAAACTACAACTACTACTTTTTCAAAAAGTAGTAAAAAAACTACTTTCTTAAAATAGTATTAGAAATACTATTTTTTTAAAAAAAGTAGTAGAAATACTACTTTTTTAAATAGTAGTAGAAATACTACTTTTTGAAATAGTAGTAGAAATACTTTTTTAAAATAGTAGTAGAAATACTTTTTTAAATAATTGTGGAAATAATACCTTTTAAAATAGTAGTATAAATAGTACTTTTTTAAAATAGTAGTAGAAATACTACCTTTTAAACTACAACTACTACTTTTTCAAAAAGTAGTAAAAATACTACTTCTTTTAAAGAAGTGTTAGAAATACTACTTTTTTAAAAGTAGTAAAAGATTAGTCTATAACTATTTAGAATTAGTCTCACATTCTGATCTTGGCCGATTTTGCCCATTTTCAATACCAAACATTTCTGATCAACAAAAGAACGTTGATCCTTTCCTCGAGGTAAGCATGTCCTAAGTGAATTATGACTATGTAATATTCTTACAAAAAAACATCTAGCCATAAATTTAGCTTAAAGTCCAAACAATTGTCATTGCAACGATGCAACATCATCATCATCATCACCCAACATCATTATTTTCTGAGTGTATTTTCCCTGCATCAAAACAACGTACCGCCGCCATACAAACGAAAACAATAATAACAACAACCCAGAAGAAATTAAACAAAACAAAATTATTCAATTCCATATGCATGACATACAGTGAACGAGTGAATGTGTTTGTCCATTGACCGATCGATTATTGACTGTGGGAAAAAATAACATACTCACACACACACACACACACGGAAACTCTCACACATTAACCTAAACATTTTCAAAAATCTCCATAAACTCAAGTGTTTTACAAGTGTAAATCAATGATTGTCATTAAAAAAATAAAATCCACAAAAAAAAAAAAAACACAGAAACTAGAAAATAAAAGTTCATTTGCTTGTTCAATCGATCGATCGTTGGATGGTTCGATCGAACGAACGTTTGTTCAATCATTAAACGTTTTGTTATCGTTTTGACCGGTGGACAAAACAGTCGTCTTCTTACCAACTTCTTCAACTACTGCTGCTACTTCTACTACCCAGACAACTACATGCACAAAGTGATAACGAAAAATTGTAAAAAAAAATTTAAAAAAAAAAAAAATCTACTCATATAAATAATGGCGATCGTTTAGATACTTAGACCCGTACATAATACAACTACATATACAAAAAACAAAACAAAACAACAACTCAAAACCTGGACAGTGGCCGGTGTGCGGACGTTGCTGATGGTCAACAAGCCAAGTTTAGTGTATTACATGCAGAACACAATGAACAACAGCAGCAACAACAGCAACAACAATAACAACAACTAAAGACGACAGCCTAACAACTACTACATTTCATAGTTAAATGATGTTGCTGCCGCTTTCAAGATGGACATGGGCGTACACTGCAGCCCCTATGTACGTACGATCTATGGAATATTGACAACATTTAAAAAAGTTCACAAAAGAAACAATGTTAACAATTTAAATGCAAAAACTAAACATAATATATTGAAGGCCTTAAAAATAAAACAACTTTTAACGAACTAGACATGTGACTTGTAGATGGTAAAAACTAAATGAGTGCCTTAAAGCACCCTTGGGGCTTTAGAGATTGAAACATAATCGGGTTTTAGTTAGTATAGTTTGTCAATTTTTATTGAAAACAACTTTTCTAATTGTTCATCACTCAAATCAGATAATTTGAAACGATTGTTCACTCGACCAGCCATTTCTTAATATATTAGGTAAAAAATTACAAATAAAAGCCAAGAAAACCAAGCAACATTTTGCTATATGAGGCAGCATTTGCTGAGGCAGCACAACTAGTCTGCAATGTCCAGGAGTGCCTGAAGGCACTCATCAATTAATCACGTCTCTAAAGAGTAGCTTACATTTTTTTACATAAATATTGGCTCCAATATATAAGAAAGAAAAAAATATGATTAAGCAAAATATATGATTGCAATCGGGAAACTTTAAAATACTTTAATCAACGTTTGATAACACAACATGGACTTGTCATATTTTTTTGGTTGTTAATGCACTTAGTTTGTAAAAAGTGAAGTCAATAAGAAAGAAGAGAGCTTTTAAGATGTTTTAAGGCTTTTTAAAATATTTAAGTACGTTTTTTAGAAACTGTTACAAGAGTTTTTAAAATGAAAAATCAGTTATATTTGCATTTATTAAAATTTTTGTGATGAGTGCCTTGAGGCATGCTTAAGCAATAGAGGATTAATTAAACTGGGATATAGGAAGAGCAAAGTGTCTCGAATTATAGGCTGCGGAAATATTATTATTGGCTTTAGGGACCTGTTGTGTTAAGCCCATTCAAATAAAAAAGTATTTTTATTTCCTGGGAGATTTTAAAAATTGGCTTTATTATTCCATGCATTATTATTATGGGTTCAAATTAAAATTTTGTTAATTTGTTGTTATGAACAGCCGTTATAACAGGGCTCGGGTGTCTAGTTATAGGTGTAAGTGCGTCGTCGTGTTAGCCGTTTGGAATCGTGTGATTGTTTCTTGGCAAGTACAAGGGTTTCAGATCTGCGGTAGGTAATCAATATACACTTACAAACATTTCTATGTACGGACATATACCTACACAAATACATGTCAATGCCTATGTATGTATGTATGGATATGATGATAGGAACGGTAAAGAAAAAGGTTTATGTGCATGTAAATAAATAAATATGTAAGTAAGTATGTACAACTACGTAAGTAATTATGTAGTATATTAAATCTATGTATGAAAGTTTATACATACTTACATATATACATATGTATGTATATGCATATAATAATAACAACAAATAACGTTTATATAAGTATATGTCCATATGTATGTATATGGAAGTATGTATATTTTTTGATATGATTTGATAATTGTTTTTGTAAATATTGATTTTGGTTTGAATGAATTTTGTTTTTACGGAAATTCCTATTTAAAGACAGTTTGGTTTCTTTGTTGTTGTTGTTTTATTTTTAATAAACTGTTTTTTTTTACCAATTCCATTTAATTTATTCAAGCAGCAGTAACGACGGTCTCCAATGATAGATTAATTTTGACATTGTACCTTTAAGTGGACTATTATCGTAAAGCAAAATGCTGTAAAATCTATGATCAACCAAATTCCATGTGATTTATTTGTGTTGACTTTGACTGTTTCTCACTTTCTGTGGAGATTTTACTCAAAAGATAATTGAATTGATGGCATTCCATTGCATTTGTTTTGATTTTTAGTCTTATAAAAAAGATATGTATATAGATTTACACCATCATTAATCATTATGCATTTACATGCATTAATATTATTTATTGTAAAGTATTTTTCTTCCTCAATGGTCCACTAGTTATCAGGTATTTTTTTTTTTTTTTTTTTTTTTGTTTTACACATTAACAGACAAGCACTTGTATGTACCTCCCTCCCTGCCAACACCAGCAACAAAAATCAAATCAATTCATGTGTTCCTGTGTTATTAACAGGTTCAATGGGTTTTTGTTTGTTTGTTTCCTCTCAATCTCAAGGTTTAGAGGGTTTGCTTCAAATTGGTGCGATTTCTTAGAAATCACTTGTTTCAAGTATATATTGTTACATGCAGGTAATGTTTAACAGCTACAATTGCAGTAAAAATATTTATGTTTAGAGCTGATAGGTTAAAATTGGTGCCAAATGTTTCCCACATTATTAACACCTTCTTGATTGTTGAAGAATTTCTTAGAAAAAGTGCTATACGTTCAATTTAAACTGCCTTATTTATTATGGAATTTTGAAATGTTGGTGGGCATGAGTATGTAAGGAATGTAATTACCAGGTACTTATTTTAAACACTTGATGTTTCAAAATAACTTTGAAGGACTTTAACATCCTTAGAGAACAAATCATGATCAGTTTTATTTAGGACTAGCACAATTGTATCTTTAATTAGTCAAAGATATGGTAACAAAATAACTACTGCTAAGCTTAAAATGCATATTTTAGCACTAAAATCCATATTTTGGAATTAAAATGCATATTTCAGTATTAAATTTTATATAAAACAAGTAAGAGAGCTATATTCGGCTGTGCCGAATCTTATATACCCTTTTTTTCAAAATTTTGAAAAAAAATTTTTTTTCAAAATTTTAAAAATATTAATTTTTCAAAATTTTTTTTCGAAAGTTTTTTTTAATTTTTTTCAAATTTTTTTTGTTGAAAAAAAATTTTTGACAAACAAATTTTTTTGTTAAAAAAAAAATCGGGTTAAAAATATTTTTCCCGATTTTGACCCATTGTAGGTCCAAATTAATATAGCCTTATATAGATCGTTGCAATGGACTTTGAAATATCTATCCTTAGATATCCATATTGTCTATATTAATGACTTAGTAATCCAGATATACTTAGATCAAAAATAGACCAAAAATCGAGGTTGGCCCGGTTTTTTCTTTATATCTCAGCCATTTGTAGGCGGATTTTATCGAGCCGGAAGAGTTCCCGATATATAGATGTATAAATCAAGTTTGTAAGTCATTTGGGGACTTCAGAAAATTGATTTCAACAGACAGACAGACACACGGACATGGCTTAATCGACTATGCGTGGCTTAATCCGAGCGTTGTCATGATGGAATATTACGGTTTCATGTCTGGCCGCATATTCTAGAAATTTTTCGGCCAATACTCGCTTCAAACGAATCAGTTGCGTTCGGTACATTTTCCCTGTGATGGTCTGGCCAGATTTCAGCAGCTTATAATAGATAGGACCCTTTTTCTCTCACCAAATACAGAGCATTGCCTTAGCGCCATGGATATTTGGCTTTGTTGTCGATTCGGCAGCATGACCGGGCTTCACAAACGATCTTTGATGCTTCGAGTTATCGTAATGTATCCATTTTTCATCGGAAGTAATGATTCGGTGCAAAAATTATTTTCTTTTATAGCGTTCAATCAGCATTTCGGACATGTATGGTACCCAATTTCCATGCTGCTTGAGTAGTTTCCAATGATTTTGCAAGCTTTAGTTGAGTTTGACAACAATCTTCATGGAGTAATGCCTCCAATTCTGGTTCTTCAAACTTGTTTGCCTTTTCGTGCCAAAATCACCACTTCTGAACCGAACAAACCATCTCACACACGTTGAAACCGATGGAACACATTCACCATAAGCGTTGGTGAGCAATCGGTGTGCTTCAGTGGCATTTTTATACCCTTCACCTTTGTGAGAAGGGTATATATAGGTTGTCATTCCGTTTGTAATTTTCCGACCCCATAAAGCATATATATATTCTGGATACTTATAGATAGCGGAGTCGATTTAGCCATGTCCGTCTGTATGTCTGTCTGTTGAAATCAATTTTCTGAAGAACCCTGATATCTTCGGGATCCAAATCTTCAATAATTCTGTTAGAGATGCTTTCGAGAAGTTTCCTATTTAAAATCAGCAAAATCCGTCTATAAATAACGGAGATATGAGCAAAAATCCGAGACAACCTCTATTTTTGGCCTATTATATATCTCGATTACTAAGTCATAAATATAGACAATATGGATATCTAATGATAGATATTTCAAAGTCCATTGTAACGATGGATATAAGGCTTTTTAACCCGAATTTTTTTTCACAAAAAACATTTTTTTGTCATACATTTTTTTCACTAATAAATTTAAAAAAATAAATTCTTAAATTAAAAAAAAAATTTTTAAAAAATTGGAGAAAATTTAAAAAAAAAAATTTTAAATTAAAAAAAAAATTAATTTTATTTTAAAGTATAATTTGGTGAAGGGTATATAAGATTCGGCACAGCCGAATATAGCACTTTTACTTGTTTTTTTTTTCAAATTAAAGAAGTGAAGCTAAACTTCTAGCATATGGCGCTTTATTGGTACAAAATTCAACATTTTCAAAGCAAGAAAAAACAACTTTGTTGTTTACACTATAATGTTCAATAACTAAGTGAGAATAAATGACAGTTATGTACTGTTCAAAATGGCATATAAGTTATTAAAAACAAAAAATGCTTTCAAAAGATACGCCATCTATTGTAAATCCTTAATTTTTAAGTCATACACCCAATAATTGCAAATAATTGTTATCAAATTAACGGCTGTAAATCATAAGCTGCATTTTTTAGCATAAAATGCATATTTAAGCATTCATATGCTTATCTTGGCATTAAAATGCTTATTTAAGCATTAAAATTTATATTTTGAAGTTCGGGAGACAAATATCTCAACCATTTATACTAATATGTATTCTGTTTTCTTGAAATGACATGATTGAGGCAACATAGTGATATGTATTTATAAAAACAAACCAATTAATAATAAAGTCGTAAATCAAAATCTCATTTAATATATTCTACATATTTCTTTATATTCTCTTTTTATTGGAATATTTATATTTAAGCATTTATTTAGAAAAATTAACAATAAAATCAATATAGAAATTTACCAATTAGTGTCCCTTTTTATAACTCACACTCATAAATTCAACAAATGTGGTAAATGGTAAATTATGGACCAATCAATTAAACAAATGGCGTTGAATTTGACCTAAAATTTGTCAACTCATAGCAAACAAATGAACGAACACACAACATTTTTTGAAAATTAAAATTAAATTTCAAATCATAGTGTTGTTGTAGTTAAGAATGTCCCATTTTAAGATGATCCAAACTAAATTTTCCATGTATTTTAGATTTTACATGTTGAGTTAGTTGTCTGCTGACTGGCTGGCTGGCTGGTTTGTTGGCTGACTGACAGGCACGTAGCCAAACTCCCACACATGATTAAAAAAAAACACACACACATACAACCATCATCACTCTTGTTGCAACAGATTTAAAAACAAAACAACAACAGAAAAAACATTAAGAACAAGAAGAACGATGTCATGACCAGTGGCATCATAAATAAACGTTTGTCTAACATAGTCTAAAGAAGAAAAAAAAAAACTGGAAGCAACTGAAAATTATCTGATTACAAGCATTTGCCACTTTTACAAAATGTTTCTTTAGATTAGCTGTAATACAAACAAATAGTTTAACCGAAAAGGAGAGGGGGGACATTTTTATTGATGAAATCTTTAAAGTCGTCTTAAACTTTTTTGCGATTCATTGAACTTTAAAGAATTGGAACTAAATTTTTGTAATAATATGGGTTTATATACCCCAGGGGTCTAATATGATATAAACTATTTAAGGGTGACATTAATTGTTAGAATGCTGAAAAATATCTTAAAATGTTTGCCATTCATTGAACTTTGTAAAACATTTTAGAAAAACTTTAAAATTAGTGTGATAATGCGGTGTGGCTTTATATCCCCCAGGGGACAAACGTGCCGTTATCACTTAAATATCATCAAAATGATTTAGTAGAGTTAACCTTTTTAACCTTTTTATCGGTTACCAGAATATGTTCCGTTTTCTCCTCATACAACTTCAGCTAAAGTCGTTGAAGGATATCTAGTAAACAGATATCTCTTTTTGATAAACATTCGTTGAACAAAGAGTTTCAATATTTAGACGCCAAAGGCTGGATAGTGGCAGAGAAGATGTTTCGTTGTCAGTGTTCCATTGTCTCTTCGCCATTGCTACAGATTCGGAAAAAATCGTTGTACGGAAGTTGTAGCCTACAAGCGTGTATAACAAGAGGTTAGTGGCCAGTTAGCACCTCTATTAAGTTCTGTAAATGAAGTGTTTGCATTCACACAGGACCAGACTTTTCAGATTCCCATGGAATTGGGTTCTCTCTCCCATATTTTATTGACAATGAGACATAGCTGTTAACAGTTTACCTTCACGGAGAGATAAACCCATGAGCCAACTGTTCTCAATGCGATCCAGTTTGGTTTAGGCATTTGCAAGCCCATTTGCCACACAAATACATTCAATATCTCCATGTTCAGGTACTCAGCTGAAGATGCATTTGTCGACAGCTCCTCGAGGGATCAAAATGACAGTGGCCAGTTAACACCCATATTAAGCAATTGGCATTCTCAGCTTATTAATACAGGTTTAGATTTCTCTGGCTTCGATACAATTGGGTTTTTTCTTTCATCTTCTAATGACAATGAAAAATAGTCATTAACAGTTCACCCTCACGGAGTGATAAACCAATGAGGCAACTGTTCTCAATGCCATCTAGTTTGGTTTCGACCTTGCAAGCATATCTGCCATACAATTACATTCAATATTGCCATGTGAAGATACTCAGCTGAAGAAGACCCATGAATTTGCCGACAGCTCCTCGAGGGATCAAGATGCCAGGCCAGTTAACACACCTATTAAGTTCCGTAAATCAAGTCTCGGTAGAGTAACAGGAATTCGCATTCTCTACTTACTCAGTTAGATTTGATTGGCCTTTCTGGTTTCGATTCAATTGAGTTTTTTCTTTCATCTTTTATTGACAATGAAAATTAGTCATTAACAATTTATTCTAACAGAGAGATAAATCTATGAGACAACTGTTCTCTATGCTATACAGTGTAATTCCGACTTTTTCAAACCCGTCTGCCGCACAATTACATACCAAGATGCCAGTGACCACTAAACACTGCTATTAAGTTTCGTAAATTAATCTCGGCAGGAAAAAGGAAGATATTTTCTTCTTTCGATGCAATTGAGTTATTTCTCTCATCTTTGAGAGAAATTGTTCTCAATTCGATACAGTGTGGTTTAGGGTCCTCACAAGTCCGTCAGCCACACAATTATCCTCCAAATCCCCATATCCAACACTTCACATGGCAATCATAGATGTATGTCTCTCTATCTCCTCCAGAGACACCCAGCATTCATACATTCTCTAGCTATCTTTAGATCAGTAAAGATGAGGATATTCCTGGCTAATATTTCTTGATACTGAACTTTTTGCGCAATTGTTCTTGTAGTCATTTCTTCGGCGTAACTAATAATACAGTGATCTGATCAAATTCAGTGGGGCGGAGTATATGCCTCTTTCAACGCTTCCCCATGATCTTGAGCCGTATGTTAACGTTCTCCGTAATGAGTACACTATTAGTTCACTCCGATCTCTCTGATATCTTTATCAGAGACCCATGACAGGTTCGGGTATTGTATAGCCCACATGAATATAATAGAAGAATTTCACTTTATCGCAGTATTTATAAATGTTTTCAAGGTTTTCTTGGAGGAAAAAATTCTACCAGTATTTTTTGTAAGCAACGCTGAACAAGTTCGTTAAGTTTAGTAAACAACTTTTACAAATTCCGTAACGGTGTATTACAAACGAAATCAAGTATTAAAAGATTCAACTCAAATCAAATATTTGATACTCTCTCCTAACTACGATTTTAATTTGTTGCGGTAGAAAAGTAACAGAAATGATTTGTTTCCACAAATTTGTATTAAAATTTTCCCAAAAACCATCTGTAAACTTGTTCACACCTTACGGCTATTTAATATTGTGTTTAAACTCTTAGCCAGCAATCGTTGAAGGGTGACCAACCTTTTTCCACTAAATTGATTAAAATATTTAAGACAAAACTGAAGAGTTAATAACTAGAAAGTCAAATTGTATTAAAGTGTTAAATAACTAATTAATTGCAGGCGCCCAAACAAATCTTAAAACAACCGCCTTTTTAAAGTCAAATAAAGCCAGTGTAATGTCACGCCAGGGAGCCCCCAATGAGTAGTTGTTAAAACGGTTGCTACCCACAGCTAAAACAATCCAGCCACCAGCACAACAATCGTGCCTTCAAATTATTTACAGCAAACAAAAGACTGTTCTGTTCAGTTCAGTTCAGTTCAACAAAAAAATTAGAATTAAAATAAAAAAAAAAATGTTTATAATGAAAATGTAACAAGTCGCCAGCCTCCAACCACCACCACCAACCAACATTTTACGCAAAGTATGAGGAGAGTACGAGTATACAAATATTAGTCCAGTTAAAATGATACTAATTGTAAATAAGAGCATTTAAAAGAATTGTGAAACGTGTAAACGTAATTAGCATGTGAGGAGGAAATAATAAATTCATAAGTTTTATATTCATTATTATTGAATAGTTTCTCAAACAGATGTTATATGATGCATATCATCATCATCATCTACCAGTCAGTCAGCTTAAATTTCCATTGCGTTTGCTACTGGTTGATGACTACTTGTTGACGTTCTTATACTTTGCCTGCGTCAATCGTGTTTTGTGTTGAATCAGTATTTCTTATCGAATTCTACAAATATCAAACTCATTTCTCGGAAACGTGACACTTTTTATGCTGTGTGCTCATTGGTATTGGGTACATTTTTTCCAAAAACTATAAAATTGTTTAATGCAAAAGGAATAATGGTGGCTATATATTTTGAACCAATGCGCTAACATGTATCACAGATCTCAGTTAAACAGTTTGAAATTATTCCTAGAATTCAGTTGAAATAACTTTAACATACAAGCATTTTCAAATGGTTTAAATTAATTGAAATACTTAATAATAACTGAAGGTTCAGGGTTTGTATGCCAGTTCTTTGGAGATCTGTTCGAAATAGCATATGCTGTTTACAACTAAATAACCGATTTTTGTTCAGCACTTGGCGGCTATGAGTGCCCTACACAACTCTAGAGACATATATCTTCCTAAAATACTTTCTAAAACATAAAAAAAACAGTTTTTCTGTTCGAAATAGCATATGCTGTTTACAACTAAATAACCGATTTTTGTTCAGCACTTGGCGGCTATCAGTGCCCAGTTTTTCACAAAAAAAGAAATGATTCTTCATATTCCTCAGTATAACTATAAATACAGCCACGCAATTTTAGGCAGGGCAGATTAGGAACGGCCATTAGATACCTAGAGAATGTGTATGTCACATCGAAAATTGTCTCGAGAAGATAGCGAAACATTCATCGATCACGGACATGAGAAGGCCGGAATCATAAACACTTAAAAAATATATCTCATTGCCAACAAAAGATGGGAGAAAGAACCCTGTATAAATATTCAACTTAATAGCATATTGATCTCTTCATGAGATACCTAGACATGAGAACATTGAGGATAATTGTGTAGCTGACGGACTTGAGAAGGCCGGAATCATACGAATATCTATCCATGAGGGTTATATCTAATTTGGAGAATTGCGGTAAATATGTCCAGAGACATTCATTGATCATTGAAATCTGGATACCATTACATTGGGATATTGAAGACAATCGTATAGATGACGAGGTTGTATAATAGGTTTATCTTACCGTGAGGGTAGAAATATGGTAGAACGACTTTTACCGAGAGAAGAGAAGAGAAGAGAAGAGAAGAGAAGAGAAGAGAAGAGAAGAGAAGAGAAGAGAAGAGAAGAGAAGAGAAGAGAAGAGAAGAGAAGAGAAGAGAAGAGAAGAGAAGAGAAGAGAAGAGAAGAGAAGAGAAGAGAAGAGAAGAGAAGAGAAGAGAAGAGAAGAGAAGAGAAGAGAAGAGAAGAGAAGAGAAGAGAAGAGAAGAGAAGAGAAGAGAAGAGAAGAGAAGAGAAGAGAAGAGAAGAGAAGAGAAGAGAAGAGAAGAGAAGAGAAGAGAAGAGAAGAGAAGAGAAGAGAAGAGAAGAGAAGAGAAGAGAAGAGAAGAGAAGAGAAGAGAAGAGAAGAGAAGAGAAGAGAAGAGAAGAGAAGAGAAGAGAAGAGAAGAGAAGAGAAGAGAAGAGAAGAGAAGAGAAGAGAAGAGAAGAGAAGAGAAGAGAAGAGAAGAGAAGAGAAGAGAAGAGAAGAGAAGAGAAGAGAAGAGAAGAGAAAATTGGATACAAAGAAGTTTTTGTGAGAATCGGTCCATAATTGATCCTACCCCCCATGTAACCCCAATATCAGAAAAATATTTTATTTACACATAATTGAGATATCGCAGCAGAAGAGAAGAGAGAAGAACCTTTGGTGACTTAATGTTGAAACACTTGTTTCACGAATGGTTACCAAAAAGCGATGTCTCTTGTTGTCTCAACTAGTAACAACGAGGGGTATTAAGATACATTTTCTCCGCCACTCTCCAACCTTTAACAACTTAATATTGTAACACTTTGATCACCGAATGCTCAATGATAAGACCTGAATCTATAGTAATGATAAAATTTCAAAAATAATAATGCAAAGTAGTCTAAAAATATATTAATGATGCCAGTGTATCCCAAGGAAACCTCCAGTTCCTGATCAAATTCAAAAATAGGGATTTGAAGATTAGTATTATAACAATGGCGAATATCAACTTTAGTTCCTCAGAGTTCCTCAGCTATGTAAAGACAGCAACTAATATTAAGCAGCTAAGGTCCAATAGTTCTGACATTTACAAAAAATTTTATAAATATTAATAGAGTGAGAATCTGCTACAAAAGAACTGTTGCCCACACCTGTCTCCACATTAAATTCCTGGCCTGCCTTACGATTTATTGGCATATGAATTTCCATTTTTTATGTCATACCGCTTGTACCGCAATAATGCTCCAGGCTTAAACAATAAATTTTGCCAATTTTTTTTTTGTTGTCGTTGTAGCTTTTTAATGTCAATGCACATTTATTAGATACAACACACACTTACACAATATTGTACAAAGACACTTCTTTGAAGTGTTAATGAAGTTTCTGTGCTGAAATGTCAAAAAAGGTGATAAAAGAAGGATTAATAGGAATTTTTGTTGCCACGAAATGTAACAGTTACAGGCGGCAGTGGCCATTATTATTAATGCAATATATGTATATAAATTTTTGTTCGAGTCATAAACTCTATTGTGATTATGATTCACATTTGAAGAGACCACAAGTTTATTACCTGTCAAGTCTAAAATTCCTAAAAAGAAAATCACTCAGGCGGTCGTTCGGTCGGCACAAACCTACAGCCAGCACTACTCAATTTACCACGTATTGCTAAATAAACGAAAATGGGCAAAAAAAAATAAAAACAAAAAGTGGAAAAGAAACCAAATGTTCATATCCCAGACACAGAAGTCATTCAGCAGTCAGTCAGTTAGTCCATTACACTTGGCACTCGTTCAGCTCAGTTTAATGTAATGTGGGTGTTAGTTAAACTAAGGAATGTTGGCAATTTAAAGCTTAAGCTAAAAATTTAAGCATTTTTCAGCTAATATAGTTTTAAAAAAAGGAAAGTCAATAGCAATTAAAAAAATACGTACCATGATCCTTAAAAAATTTCTCAATTAACACCTCATACATAGCTACAAACAAACATACATAAGACAGATTCAAGTTCAAAAATTTAGCTGAATTTTCACTGCAATTAATTGCAGTGTGTGGCGACTTTGTAAAACCGCGTAATGAGAGCAACTACTGTACTATACTCATAGATACATAAATACATACATATGTATGTACCTATACATACACCTAACTGGGTAAACAAAATGACACATCATACACTAACCCAACTCTTCCAACTCCTCTACAGTTATGACACATTCTACGACTACAAGGAATATGAAAATTATGAAATATGAGCTCAGTGATTGCAAAAAATATATAAAAAAACAACAAACCAAAAGAAAAGAAAGAGAAATTCAACAGAAAACAAAAAAGTAAAAGGAAAAAATTGTATGTAGAAGCTGGCAGAAAGTTCATTTATGTTTGTACTCCGTCGTTCTCATACATACATATGTAGTAGGGTATATGTACAATGATACTCATAACTTATCAGACAGAGACATGTGTAACATTGTAAATGCATGTATGTATTTCGAACACTTGGAGAAATGTAACTAACAAATATATCATATCTAACATGTAACGTCTGCATTTCGGGGGGACAGTCCCGGAGTAGTGAGTTTAACTAGCATTGAAGTCAGAGTGCTTGGCAGGACCCAATACCCTTAACCTTAATACCATTTTTGTTGTGACCTACTCTTATATCTGCGAAATTAGACGAGACTATAGGCGATATATACTAAACTATAGACGAGACATAGACTGCAGACGAGATTGTAGGCAATACTATATTCGAGAATGTATGCGAGACTAAAGACGACATTACAGGCGTGACTATAGATATATATAGGGGCATAGATTAGACTAGATACGAGACTGTAGACGAGATTATAAACGAGACTACAGACGAGATTATAGGCGAGTCTATAGACGAGATTATAGACGGGACATAGACTAGACTATAGACGAGACAATAGATGAGATTATAGGTTAAACTATAGACGACACTGTAGACGAGATTATAAGCGAGACTATATACGAGACTATATGCGAGATTATAGACGAGACTATAGACGAGATTATTGACGAGCCATAAACTAGACTATAGACGAAACAATAGACGAGATTATAGGTTATACTATAGACGAGATTGTAGACGAGATTATAGACTAGACTATAGACGAGATTATAGACGGGAATATAGACGAGATAATAGACGAGATTATAGGTTAAACTAAAGACGAGACTGTAGACCAGATTATAAGCGAGACTATATACGAGACTATAGACGAGATTATTGACGAGCCATAGACTAGACTATAGACGAGACAATAGACGAGATTATAGGTTAAACTATAGACGAGACTGTATACTGGATTATAGACATGACTATAGACGAGATTATAGAAGGAACATAGACTAGACTATAGACGAAACAATAGACGAGATAATAGACGAGATTATAGGTTACACTATAGACGAGACTGTAGACGAGATTATAGACATGACTATAGACGAGACTATAGACGAGATTATAGACGGGACATATACTAGACTATAGACGAGACAATAGACCAGATTATAGGTTAAACTATAGATGAGACTATAGACGAGATTAAAAGCGAGACTATAGACGAGATTATTGACGGGACATAGACTAGAATATAGACGAGATTATAGGCGAAACTATAGACGAGATTATAGACGGGACATAAACTAGACTAGACTATAGACGAGACAAAAGACGAGATTATAGGTTAAACTATAGACGAGACTGTAGAAGAGATTATATGCGAGACTATAGACGAGATTATAAACGAGACTATAGACGAAACATATATATTTTATTTATTTATTAAGTAGCAATTTATGACCGATTATGGCCAATAGGCTAGGTTATTGAAAATAATAAATAAATAAAAATAAAAGTAGACTATATATGATATTATAGACGGGACTTAGACTAGACTATAGACTACACAATAAACGAGACAATAGACGAGAGTATAAGCGCTACTATAAACAAAATTGTAGGCGAGACTATATGCGAGATTATAGACGAGATTATTGACGAGACATAGACTAGATTATAGGCGAAACTATAGACGAGATTATAGACTACACATAGACTAGAATATAGCAGAGACTGTAGAGATTGTAGACAAGACTAGAGACTAGACTATAGACGTGATATTTACCAAATTTAAGGCCACGCCTATCAAAAGTAGGCATCGCCGATAAATATTTGAATTTGTGTTCACAACTATAGATATTATTGGATATAAAAATTTGAATGGAACATCATGAACAATTTCACTAAAATCGAAATCCAGTTTTTTTAAATCCGGATTGAGCTTATATCTCAATCATTTATGGACCGATTTGAATGATTCCGAAAATATTTCTGACAGATTATCAGCAAATTTTGAAAAATTAATTTCTGTGTATAAATTTATGAGAAATAAATGCAGGTAGTTAAGAGTTTTTGCTTATTTACAGATCGATTTAGCTGATATTCCATACAACAGCTCTCATAAATACATCTGATATCACAACAAATGTTATGAAAATACTATTACAACCAACACACGCACATCGCTTAATCGATTCCCCTATCATTATATATTATATAGTCGCAAAATAACAAACAAAATGACTAATTCATGGTGTATGCTATAATAATAAAATACTCACAAAAAACAGTAAAACAAAATTACATAAATATAAAACTAATCCTAAGAAGCTTATAGATAGTTATTTAAATTATATTCTGGACAATTTAAATTGCCGCTTCTCAAATAAAAAAAGTGTGGCCCATAAATACTTTGACGTTTTATTTTGCTCAGTGCAATGAGAATGGTTTGAGTATGTGCAAACAATTATGCTGACTTGTAGTTTAAACATTGAACAGCCACCACAACAACAGCAACAAAAACAACAACAACATTAATATTAATAATAATAATAATAATAAAAGTGTATGCTTAATACGTACTAAGTTTTTACAAAGAGTATAAATTTAATTACCACCACAACCAGCCGTTGCAAAGAAAGAACAAAAAACAATAACAACAAACGCAAAAAAAAAACATTACCATAAAACCCAACCAAACTGTAAATAAGTAAACGACGCCAATGCCTACCCACTAACCGAACAACCAACACCTTCACCTCCTGTCAGACCATTCATTCTATGACCAAACCACAGTACAAGCCATTCCAATCGTAGGTACTTACTTTTTTTTTCTTTCTTACTCCATACTACTCTCTTTATAAACTCCAACTAATGCCGCAAATGGTTAACAGAACAGCAACAACAGCAACAGCAACAACAACAAGACGACAATAACAATAAAAACGTAAATACTAAAAACCACCAACAATAACAACAACACAACACTGCACTTTTTACACTCGCTTGGTTGTATAAAGTAGTCGGTCGATCGGTCGGTTGTTGTTAAAGTCATCAATATTTGCTGCAATCTTAACATCAACCAACTAACTCCAACTCCATCATATTGTTATTATTTTGCATTGTTATTGTTGTTGTTGTTGGTTTTTTTAGCTGTTGGTGTCAGACATATTTCTGTTCCGCATTAACGGACCCACAAATGAAACTGAAAAAAACATTGCCAATTGTTGTCCCCCCCAAAAAAAACATAAAAAAATCTAAAATTCATTAAGTTGTGATGGAAGTTGGTGTACATGAGGACAGTTTCCTTGCAATTGTTGTTTAGAAAGAAGAATTTGTAAGAAATTCTTTACACATAGTAATCAGGGTTTGACCCTATTTCCACTTTCATTCTCATACTTTGGGGATGTTGTATTGATTTGTGTGATTATGCGCTTTTCATAGATTTCTATGACAAAATTGTCATAGAAGCACTAGTCAGCTGACAAAACTATTCCAAAATATTCTTAACATACCGAACAATGAACCACTAAACGTATGGATTGTCTGATTTTTCACAGCCCCAACACAATTTGTCCACCAACTTCTGACATATTTAACTTGGAATCTTCACACTATAGCAAGAAATCTCTTGTATATATATAAAGAATGTCAGGATCTCCAAACCGCTCGGAAATCAATTCAAAGGAAGATATTTGTCTATTGTTAAAAGAGAACTGAATACCATAAGAAAGGTGAAAGAAACCATAGAGAAATATACATAGAGCAGAAGGAGAGAGAAATATCAATGGCAAAAAATACTCTCTTTTCACACATACGGGTGAAAATACATGGCAATACATTCTCATGAATAAGATTTTTGACAACAGACTTAGGTTTTTGGCTCTAGTTGTCATCTATGACAGAAACCATAAAAGATCTATAAACAAAGTGAACCCGAAGAAGGTCAATTTCGAGATTCAATATAAAGGGTTTGCCATGCATGAGGTTAGGAAATAAATTGGCCTAAACACTTACTTTTTTTGACAATATAAAATATAAATATGGGAATAAATAATGTCTATTGACAAAATTTCAGACTAAAGATCACTGATTAGAGAGAATTCATGATAAAGGCGTTTCCATGATTCCATAAAGGTTCCATTTGGAACTTCAATATATAGAATTTTTGAGGTTAGGAAGTACACTTTTTAGAAAAGTTAAGTTTTATTGATACCAATGTAATGTAGAATTATGAAAATTGTTAGTGGTGTATGATGTCGGGCAAATGTAAATCTCTAGCAAGTCAGCAGACGTCCGCTCTTTTCACAATTTGTTTTAACAAAAATTCTTCGTTTGTCTCTTCAAAGCAGCAATATGTGTTGTTTTCGTTTAGTTTTTTAAAAAAAGAAAATTGACAAACATTCCATGCATCCAAGGCGTTCCATGATTAAAATTTTCCAAGTTTGTACTAAAAAAATGTCACAGAATGACAATTCTTGAGAGACCAAGAATGAATCAAGCAAATTTCTGTATAATCTGTTCTAAAGTGAAGCTTATCCCAGAGAAAGCGTTCTGCATCGATCGAAACAAATAGTAGTCGGACGGGTCAAGGTCTGGACTGTAAAAAGTGGGTGAGGCAAAACTTCCCAACCACTTCATTCCAAATATCTTTTAACAGTTATTGTAACATGTGGCCTAGTGTTGTCATGATGGAGTATTACGGTTTCATGTCTGGCCGAATATTCAGGGTGTTTTCGTCCAATGCTCGCTTCAAACGTATCAGTTGCGTTCGATACAGGTTCCGTGTGATGGTCTGTCCAGATTTCAGTAGCTCATAATAGATAGGATTTTTTTGGTCCCACCAAATACAGAGCATTATCTAAGCGCCATGGATATTTGGCTTTTGTGTCCATTCGGCTGGTTGGCCGGGTTTCACATACGATCTCTTACGCTTCGGGTTATCGTAATGGATCCATTTTTCATTGCAAGTAATTATTTGCTGCAAAAATGATTTTCTTTTATAGCGTTCAAGTATCATTTCGGACATGCAAAATCGTGAAGGTCTCTCAGCTTCAATTCGTGTGATACCCAACATCCCTGCTTTTGGATAAATCCTGCTGCTTGTAAACGTTTCAAATTGCTGATTAAGTAGCTCCCAATGATTTTGCAAGCTCTTGTTGAGTTTTACATCAAGCCTTGGTCTTCAAAACTTTTGAATGGCCTGGGCGATTTTTTTCTTACGTGACAAACAAAAATTATGGAAAAAAAATTTTTTAATTTATTTGTGAAAAAAATTTAATAACAAATAAAATTTGTTTGCGGAAAAAAAATTCAGGGTAAAATATTTTTTCCAGATTTTTACCAATTGTAGGTCCGACTTATTTTGGCCTTATATACGCCGTTGCAAAGACCTTTGAAATATCTATTATTGGATATCCATATTGTCTAAACTAATGAGTAATCCAGATATAGGTCAAAAGTAGGTCAAAAATCGACATTGTCCTGGTTTTTTCCTAATATCTCAGCCATTTGTGGGCCGACTGTCTCGATTTTGGAGCTACGGAATGTTGATTTCAACATACAGACGAACAGATGGAGATTGCTAAATTGACTTCGCTATCTATAACGATCCAGAATATATAGTCCTTTTGGTTGGTTTGGTTTACGTAAGGCCAGAAGCCTTGATATATCCCTTCTATTCCGGGTTATCAGTTGCATAGTAAGTTTTTCGTTAAAAGATGGAAACATCAACTTGGCTACCCTACATGTGTCTAAATTACGCCATCTATTCTCAGCCTTTGTAAGAAAGTGTCGGAAGATATTGCCTTTGATAGTGCCCAGTGGAATTGCTACTGAGACCGCATTGGAGGTGTCTAAGGCAGATCCCATTCTGACTGGTTCGTCTGTCTGTTCATTACCGTAGTGGTCTCTGTGCGCAGGGACCCAAACCAAAGTCAGATGTCAGATAGACGACCTAGCCTTGACAGAGAATTCTTACATTGTCTGACTAATGAAGATGAAGTTGTGTAGGCCTTCAGTGAGAGAAGTGCCGCCTGGCTGTCGACAAAGATACCTATTTTGCCACGAGTATAATGATCATGAATTGCATAAATTTCAGCCTGAAAAACACTACATTCATTCGGAAGACGATATGGGATGCCTACCCCAAGTGCGTCATAGAAAACGCCAGAACCAACACCACAGCTCATTTTAGAACCGTCTGTATATATCCTAGTGACGTATTCGTACACGAGATTACCCCTAGCCCACTCACTCCTGGAGGGAATCAAGACCTTGAACACCCTATTAAAGTCTGTGTATGGAGTAATCTAGTCAGAAGACTGGAGAACGATCGAAGGCAAAAGGCTGAGAATCCCCGCATGGCCATATTATGTTCTCGATCTCCAAAAACCAGATGCATGAAGCCTCGCTGCGCTGCAGGCAGAGGTGGCCATTATATGAAGGTCTTTTGGCAGAAGGTGCAGTATAGTGTTCAGTGCCTTTGGGGTCACAAACTTATATATGCCCTTGCCACTATGTTGAAGAGAAAACTGTAGTAAAATAACGATTTTATAAAATTATCCTTGTTTAAGAATATATGAAGTGGGGGAATTGAAGATTTTGAAAAGAAAAGGTACCACAAATGTTGAGAAGCACTGGTCTGGAGATTGATTTTCAGTTGAAAGGTCCCGATGTATTTGAAGTTTAACACACATCATTAGAGGAGTTGTTAGGCTTTTAGAATATTGTCGGCAGAGATGTAAAACCTAAGACTATATTAAAACAAAATTTTACTTAAAAAAGCTCTCTATGAATTAGAGTAGAGTGGTAGAGTAAATTGCCAAAGCCATAAATAAGAACTAAAGACAATTTTAAGTTTGTCTTTAGAAATGGTGTGATACAAAATTGTGTTTAACAAAAAAGAAAATTACAAAGTTGCATTGTTTTTACAAAAAAATAAAAAAAAAACTATTGAAAACTGAGTAATTATTGTTTTTCAATAGTTTATTGATCTTTTAAAAACTCAAACGTATCTAAACGTATGTAACTGCGAATCCCAGACAGACAATCATAAACAAAATGTAAAAGTGTGTGTGTGTGTGTGTGGGTAAGTGTATATTTTGCTAAATGAAAGATAAATATTTGTGCTTAAAAAAGTCTGTAGAAATATGCAAATACGAGTTTAATATTTAAACTTTAGACTCGCATCTACTCATACATGAACAAACACTTACTTACGCATGCTCAGAAGAAACACTTAATGAAATCAACAATGACAGAAAAAACAAAAGAAACGTTAAGAGAAGAGAAGAGATTTAACTAAAAGAAACGTACTACTAGATGATGAAAGGCTTGTGGTTTAAAATAAATAAATAAATAGTAAATAAGTATGTACTCCATGTATCCAATACACCATACACATATGAACAGATTTACAAAATACGTTAATTATATACATGCACACATTTGTTTATTTACACAAAAATCCATCAGATAAACAATACATAACAGGACTGCGAAAAAATAATAACAAAATCCATGAAGGATTTATTGCATCTACTCATTTTTTACAATTTATTCAACTATGTTTTAAGAATTCTATCCTAAGTTTATTTTAAATACAATTCTTGTTTTTTCTTTTGTTCCTTTTTGCAGAAAATATAACAATAGTTGGCCGCCCGGATTTTGTGAACAACAATTTCAAAATAGCACTGTATGCAAAAGAGACACAAAGATATCTGTGTTTCAACGATCATTGGAAACTAGTTGGAATGGTAAGTTGACAAAGTAGAAAAGATCATTTACAGTTGCACTTAAGACAGAATGGACTTAATATATGTATGAATTGATATAGTGAAACCTGTTTGATATCCAACAATTATGAATATTTACATGGAAACAATAAAGCAGTGATCGGCAGTGATCAGATTAAAATAGAGAAAGAAATTGCATAACATGATATTATAAACCATGTTCTCTTTATGCCGATCACTGTTTTAAACACCTTTACTATACTCCAAACTGATACTTGGTTTGCTGAGGAACTTAACAAGAAACAAAATACCGCACAACATTACAATACAATCCTCAAAAGCAGCACATTACACACACTCATTGGCTTGTCACCTTAAAATATCAAAATATTTTTAAATACACGCAGGGCAGACCGTCAGAAAAATGGGGAGGGAAACAAGTAAGAGATCAATGTGTAAACGAAACTGTTGAATACTCGTATTTCGAGTGTTTTGTAAACAAACACTTTAGGTGAATGTTTAGTGTCAAAGTCAGACTCATTAAAACATTCACGCAGACGCATCTATAAAAAAGAATCAACTGTTTTTATGACCGATTTCCAGACAATTCAACTTCAATTGAGGAAGTTGTGTGAGTTTCACTTGCTCCATTTTAAATTCATACTAAAACTAAGGGGCACATACACAACACATGTATCTTTACACATAATAATTAAATGCTATCTATATTTGTACATATAATCATTTGGAATCTTTTTCATGTTTTTCTCTTCTTTTGTTTTTATTACATATTTACAGAAAGAACTCCAAGATACCTGCTATTTCAACGAAGCAATTGTTCACGGTTATTTCGTGTTCCGGTCTGTAGTCGATATGCAGCGACGCATCGGTTTCACGCAAAGAGGTAGAGCCGTTGGTCCCAAGAAAACTGTTAATGATGCTTGTTATATGTTCACCAAAATACCAACCGATCAATTTTTCCATCAACACACTCACTTTTCAGCAGCACCCAAAACGAAAAGCACTACAACTAAAATACCAAAAACCGAATACACACACACACACACGCCCTACACCACCCAGGCGGGGAGAGGCAGTGGAGGCGGGCGGACAAAGACGAATCGCTTTAAAAATCCTCAACGTCAAGAGGATGCTGTTGCGCATAATCACAGCGGTCATGGTCACGGCAGCGGTAGTGGCAGCGGTGGCGGCAGTGGTAGCGGTAGCGGTAACGGCAGCAAAAAGTTCAAGAAACAGCGTAACGGCAACAAGCAACAACGGCAACAGAAACAGAAGCAGAATCAGGAGATGCAGCAACAAATTCGAGGCCATAGCTACAATTTAAGCAACCCAAAAAATAGCACTTACCTAAATAGTTCTAGGCAAAATTTAGTCTTAAGTCAGCATAGTATAAACAACCACACAAACAAAAAACATAATAATAATAACAACAACCACCCGCCTCAAAACCATCAGGTCCGACATCATCACAATGATCCCAACAAGGTGGCCAGAAGGCAACAGCATGACCAAAAACAGAAAACAAAATTGCGTCAACGTGTTCGACCTAGTCCTAGTTCTGCTTCCGCTGCACTAACGCCAGCGGTGGCGGCAACAACAACAACAACTACAGCAACAACTTCACTAACCACAGCTAAATTAATAAATTCCTCAAAACCTCATCACACACTGAGCAGCAGTTACTCGGACATAAATCCAACCAGTGTGATTCCAACGATATCGACAGATGCCACATCTGACATCCATAATACGATGTCATCAACCTTAGTAGTGGCCAAACGCAAAGGACGAAGAAGAAAGGGCGATAAGCTGCACAAAAAGGGCTTACAAAAGAAACTAGAGCAGGAGCGACAACATTCAAGAGAACAAGCGGAAAAAGAACAAGCGTACAGTTCATCGGTGGGCCCGGCCTACGACGAGGAGGAGGAGTTTATAACAAGCTCAACTGACTATGCCTGGATGACCAATGACATTACCATGTCAGCGGTAAAGCCAACATCGGCCAGCTTACCCTCCTGGGATACCTGGTATCCATCTTCATCAACTGCGTACACTGAAGATGAAGATGCCGACTACTCCTTGGGCGCCTCCGCCACAGCCTCATCAGCAACCGAAACGAATGGCGACGCACGGTTCTCTACAACCCTGGAATCATCATCCTCAATGACTGATTTAGATAAAAACACTTTATCTTCGCAGACATCCGTACCGCTTCCAACATCAGTGTTTACAACTACTTTAACGGAAAATAGCATCGATGAAACTATATCACCAACAGTAACTACAGACTTAGGAACGACAACAACAAATACCTCAACCTACACTCAAACTGATTTTTGGTCTACCAGCCTAAACGACAATACGGATGCGGATATGTTAGCCACTGGCTTTACCAGCGAGACGTTCAACACCTATGCCACCCCCCAACTAGAGAATACTCAGAATACCCTTAACACGGATGAAGCCATCTTGGAAGCCACGAATGCATTAAGCACACAGCACAGTAAAGACGACTCGGAGAATTCTACGGCTGCCATAACTCTCTCAACAAACGAAGATGACAACGATGAGGAGCATGAGGTTAGTTCACCGCCCACGGAGCGAACTAGCATCGAAGTAAGTGATGACACCACATGGTTGGATGGCTCTACGTCCGAAATGACTGCAAGCGACAATTATGAGAAAGCTAATGAGGCCGCCACAACCACTTCAACAACATATACAAACGATTGTGCCTACAGCACTGCTTCCACACACAACGGAAGTGAAACGATGACTGATTGCATGTTTGCAACGAAAACAACTGCACCCATTGCCAACAACCACAAACCAGGTGAAACCACCCCATTACAATATACGACACAAAGTAATAATGATAAAGTTCCCAAAACGGACACGGCTAACAAAGTGACAACGAGCACTGCTTTAAACTCAATAATACCCATAAGAAGTGATAAAACCACAAGTTTGCCTGAAACTACAACAATAACAACACAATCATCAACGCAATTTTCAAAGACTCCGGTAGAGAAGAGTATTAACACACCGTTCACCAAGGAAAAAACTGAAATCAACACTGCTGCTACGACATCAACAGCAACAGCAACTGCTTTTAGCTCGACTGCACATGTCACCAAATCGCCAGTACATTTAGCTTTAACCACGCGGAAAACCTTGCGCAAATCAACCCAAAAACTCCTAGCCACCCCATTCCATCAACTGACCTATGTGCGCAACGAAGCCGGTGACATTGATATCGATAGCATCGATAACATTAGCATATATCCCGAATTGCTGGATAACGATAACGACGAACCGCTGGTGAAACCCAGCACCAGTCGTTTGACCATGATCAGCGGCTACTTGCCCACCTCGGCAACGGCCACGTTACCCGAATCGATACGCATTGCTAAAATAAAAATTAATCGCGAACGTAAACGCATGCTACGTCTGCGCAATGTGGGTAACTATGCGTAGCTGTCAATTGTTAAGCTAATCGATGCGCATTTCATACAATTCTAAGTCGAGGACACAAATATTCGGAATATCATTGTACGACAACAAGCTTGAGCTTGAACGAACCTAAGTTAGGTTAATTGGTTTAATTATGAAGGACTGGAATAAAGAAATCTCATTCATGTTAATTGATGTAGAGTTTTTCGTACAATTATAAGTTTTTAGCAGGACTTTCATTCATTTATGAGTTGAACACTTTGATAAGAATTTGGGATATTCAGCTGAAGGAATATTTCAAACCATGACAATAACAGCATACACACAGACACACATACACCCACACACAGATACAGATACAGACACAGACACATAACCAAAAACACTCACACACAGATACATGGGCATAATTATAATGCGTAACTTTGCAACGATCTATAAAAGTTCATTTTTTTATTGTTCAAATGATGAAACAATTAATTAATAACAAAAAAAAAAAAGGAAAAAATGCAAAAACAAAATAATTATCTAATAAGTACTATGGGAATTTTTTTTATATATAACCAAAATAATGAAAAACAATTCGCACACCAAACACCACTTCCAGTTGTTACATTTTTTATGAGAATTTAGTGAAAAAACAAAAATAAAAAACAAATAATAAAATAAACAATTAATTCGTTTAATCAAATATACAACAATTAAATCGAGAGGAAAGCAAACAAAATCAAATAAAATACAAAAAAAATAAAAATAAAAGTTTATTCAAAGTTATAAAATACAAATAATTTATTAAATAAATTCCTATTAATCAGAATAGAATACAACAATTATTCTTAAGTAAAACAACAACAACAAATGCAAAAAAAACAAAAACAAAAAAACGGTAAATAGTAGAGAATATCAAAATTTAGATTTCATTTAGTTATTACTATTATTATTATTATTACATAATTAGCAAGAGAGCGAGAGAGAGATAGAAGAAAATTAAACAAAAGCAAAACAAAAAACAAACAAAAGAAATGAAAAGAAAAGAAAAGCAAACAAACACCAAAACTATTTTAAGCTATTCATTCATTCAATCATCCTTCCTACTTTTCAATCGATCATCAAATTTCTACTTTTATGTAATTAATATTTTTTGGTTTTTTATTTAGTTTTTTTTTTTTTAAATTAATTAACACAAAAACATACATACAAACACATACGTTACTTTTCATACAGCTGGATGCAACTAATTACAAATGTTTAAACATTTACATCAGTGGTCGGCACTCATAGCCACCAATACACGTGAGCGAAAATGAACCATGTCTTTTAATGAATGTAAATATATCCTTATTTCTTTATATACTGGCATACTATTCCAAAATATCTGTATATTCCAGTCAAACCAGCTTTTTACTGAGAAATGAAAAGTAATCACATACAAATTGACCACTATCTTCGACTTTATACTCTAAATAAGATGCTTCACCATAAATCACATATTCACTACTCGAAACATTGGAGGTCAAAGGTCCCAAAATAAAGTACAACTAAAATATGAGAAATTGTATTCCCTACAAAATTTTGTAATAACTTTGAAACCCATAATATCTAATAGAGATATGTATGTGTCCTGGAACAAATGTTCACATTCAGAAAAAAATTCTTCCAGAAAATTTTTATAAATTTCGAATTTTCTTAGTAGAATTTATAAAAATTGTCTGCAAAAATTTTTTCATTTAAAATATTGAATTAAATCTGTAATAAAGAAGAAAAACTGCTTAAAAACCTGATTCAATAACTGGATAGAGTTGTGTAGTTCATGAATGACCTAGTTCAATAGAACTATTCACTCAATGGATCGAAGTGAATCGTTCATCGTACTGAGCGTTTTCAGCTCAGCACTGAGCGGTTTTGCACTATGCACCTATTCATTATTCATTAAAGGGCTGCACAATCACATTCATTTTGTCGTCTTTACTAAACCACTCGATTCACTCACACGTCGATGGTGTAAAATTCCTTGTACTCTGTGTTGTCCGCAACAAAAATAAAACGAATGTGAGTTTGTTATGTATATGGTCGTATGCTACTCACAAAACGAGATGGTCATTATACAACATACTGAACTAATGAGCTAAAAGAGCGATCTAGTTCATTTGAGAGAGCTGAGCTGAAAAAAGCGGTTACTTCACTGAGCTAATAAACCCAACACTATAACAGAGATGAAATTTTTCTTTTAGAAAATTAAAAAAAATTTTTTTTGAGCCATAGATAAATACACATCGGAAAGTCTCCTGTCAAAGACCTAACTCAGTTGTCAAAAAACCAAAGTGTTGAGTATTAGTAAAAAAAAGTATGTGAAAACAAAAATAACATTATTTAGCTTTTTTTTTTTTTTGTATTTTCTTTTTTTCGATCTATGTTTTGAACTACGAACAGAAAATGACATAGAGCGGAACTAACAAAAAAAAAATTACTTAAAATAATTACACTTACGAGTGTTGTTTTTGTTTTCTCATAGTTTTTTTTACTAATACATTCTTACCACTTTGGTTTTTTGACAACTGAGTTAGGTCTTTGTCTAGAAAGTTTCCGATCATGTATTTAACTATGAAAATTACTTTAAAAATTAACTCAAATAATATTTTAAAACTGAGAGACTGCTTCAGAAACTCGACCAGAAAACAATTATCAAATTTTTTTAAGAAAAACACTCAAAATTTATTTGAAAATTGTGTGATTTTTATAAAAAAAATTAAAATTAATTTTGTGTCTGTGTATCAGGCCCTTAATATAAATTTGAACTATGATTTAAACAAAATTTTCTTTTGGATTATCTGACTTGAACTAAGGCTTCGAACGGAATTATAAACAAAATTTTCTTTTTGTCATAGGATCAAAGAAAATTAATTTTTCTAAGTAAAGGGTTTCTCAGTAAGAATGCACTTTTATTTTCCATAAAAGCTCAAACATAATTGTCGTAAATTATCTAATTGACCATTATTTAATGGATATCTTAAATGATAATTGAATGGACCAGAAAAAGCAAATAAAAAAAAAGCAAATCAATGTTTTAAGCCATTGACATAAAGACGAAACAAAATTGCCGAAAACTTAAGTAATGAGAATGATTGAGTAAAAAAGCCCAAGGCGAATTAAGTGGGGAACTCAATCAAATTCGACCGAATTCATTAATATATATTTGGAGTTTGTCATTCGAAACAGCGCTCTAATTGATGAATTCGATCGAACTTGCCTCAATTCTCCACTGCCACCACCTTGTATTAATTCGTCTTGGGTTTTTTACTCAATCATTACTTAAGTTTTTGATAATTTTGTTTCGTCTTGATAATATTACCAATTAGCATGGCAAATTAACCCTCTAATGCTTAAGCATGCCTTAAGGCACCCATCGCAAAATGCCAATAAATGCAAATATAACTGATAGTTCATTTCAAAAACTTTGAAAACTTTTTAAAATAATTTAAGTACGTTTTTTAGCAACTGTTACATGATTTTTTGAAATGAAAAATCAGTTATATTTGCATTTATTGGCATTTTTGCGATGAGGGCCCTGGGTATGCTTAAGCATTAGCATAAATTTGCCTTGTATGTGTAAAAAAAGCTCTCTTGAGTTTCATCTCTATGAAACATACACTAAATGCCTAGAGATGAACCCCGAAAGAGCTTTTTAACAAAAAAAGCCCATAAAGATGTAATGTATCGTAACCTTGAACTCCTTGGAACTAGCTCTCGATGATGCATATTTTAGCTACCCAGCAATATATTTAAGTGCGAGGGGATCAACTGAGACCCTCTGCATTACCTTTCACCAACAAAATCGCTACTTCGATACCTATTATGTGGTTGACAACGAATTCAACTGCACGGGAACCACTAATACATCCTTATGTATTTTCTTTGATGGCTTAAAATATTTAAATTTGGGGAAAAGTAATAAGAAGATGTTAGATGAAAGGGACAAAGCCTAGAAAATATTTTAAAATAAAATATTTTTAGCTCTTTTTAGAAATTTTGACAATTATGTTTCAGCTTTCGTTAACTTTCTGTTTAATTTGAATTTAAACAATGCTTAAATTTATTTTTATAAAAAATTTTTGTTTTTTTTAATGTGCAAAATCAAATTAAAAAACCAAATGGAAATAATTTTCGTAACAATTTTGTAAATTTTCATTTAATAAATGCAAGTTATCAATTTATAAAAACTCTATTTGAGATGCATAAATTAATGGGTAAATCATTAACACTATATATCGGAAATTATTTTTTATATTTTTGAATGAAAAACTCTAAAAATATTTATAAACTGAGTATTTTCCTACAAATTTTCAAAATAAATTTAATTTAACTAAACAAAATAATGCGTCTATAAAAATCTAAAGATTTTTAAATTATTTTTTTTATAAATAAATCTAAACAGTTGTAATTAGTTGCTACCAGCTTTTGTTGTTTCGAAATTAACCAAAAAAAAAACAAAACCTGCAATTACTATTATTATATTAAACCTAAAAAACAAAAACAAAATATTTAAATTAAACGAAATCATTGAAATTTTTAAAATGATGAAGGAGTAAATAAAGTATGTAGTAGCATCTATTGTATCTGTATAACAAAATAATATGTAATTAAAAAAAACGCTTTAGCAAATACTACAACACACTAGAGGTACTTAAATGTGTTTATTCGTGAAATAAAAATATAAAAAATTGACACTTGAGAAACAAACCAAAAATATAATAAAAAAAAACAAATTAAATGAAATTGAAATGCTTGAAAACAAACACACATTAAACATAATAAAAACTAAAGAAAAACAATCATATAAAAAGACAATTAACAACTGTAACTATATAAACATTTAATAAACAATTTTTTTTTTTTTTTAAATATTTTTGTATGTCTATCAAACATTAACAAAGAACGAAAACGAAAAATAAAAATTATAAACAAATGTACTCAGTTCACAAATAAAACGATGCACAGAGAATAAACAGCTCTCCTTAAGCTCTAATTTATGCTAAATAAAACCAGATCATTTAAATAAACACACCCACAGATACACACTCTCAGTACCCACAAACCCACACATACACACTTGTACTTAAAAAAAGCAAAAAACAAAATTTATAATTAGTGCCTTTCGAACAAAAAGAAACTCGAAAACAGGAAAGATAAAAAACCATTAAATTCAAATAAAAACAACAAAATAATAACAACAAATTCGAAATGAATAGCACATGCGTAAACACTTTACAACAACAAGACTTTTGGCTAGGATTTCCTACACACACAACACACACAAACAGGCAAACACGAACTCAACATAGAAAAACCTCGAGCTCATACTCCCGCGACAAACACTCGTTTTTACACACACTCATACTTACATACTCTTCTCCTTCTACTTCTGTGCGAAGTTTATTTTGGCGAAACGATGAAAGCATCAAATACAAATCAAAACAAAACAAACCCCCTACCAATAATCACAACAAACACTCTGAGAGAACTAATAACTGTTTATTCTCTTCACAAACCAATTCGTTTGATTTTCAACTGCATACAAACAAACAAACACATAGTATAGACATTTTTGCAATTTAGTCATTTTAATCGAATTAATTAATGACTAAATACCATTTAACGACCTGAATTGTGAATTGTTGAAATTTAATTCGCTGGCAGCAACTGCATCCCTTACAATTCTTAAAAAAACAAACAAAAAGAAAACTGTGCAAAAGAACAAATAAACAACATTACTCTTTAAAAATCATTCTTATGTAAATTTTTAGTTTTAATATAATTTCATTAAATATTTCGTTGTTTCTAAACTATTATTTTAATGTTCTTTTAATTTGAATTATGTATTGTAATTAAACTAAGTATATTATGTATTATATTATTACAATAAACACTGCATAATGTTAAGTTTTGTAGATACCTTATTATTTATTTGTACTATTAATACTTACTTATACATACTTACTATAAATTTTATTTCTTAAATCATTATTTCATATAATTTAACACATATACTACATACATACATACTACATATATCTAACACATTTTTACATACTACTTATGTTAAACTCTATCATTTCAATTGTATTTATGTATAGTTCAAATATTAGTAATAGATTTTTTTAAAAAAAGGCAAACTGAATTTAAAAAAAAAAAACTATATTAAAAAAGAAGGTAAACTATTTGCGCTCGCCTAAAAAACCACTATATAACTACCACACAAGCCCCCCCCCCCCCTCCCACACACCTACTCTATGTATTTTTCCCAAAAGTTTATTATAAAAATTTAAAGAGAAACAAAAAAACAACATTATTATATTTAATTAACTATTATTATTAAAATTATTATTATTATAATTATTAGTACTGAAAAATTGATTATAATTAAATATTGGTTTGATGAAATCTTAACTTTAACCTAAATATGTACGATATGCATATGTACACACAGTATTAAAAACAAAACAAAAAAAACAATTAAACTAAACATAACATAACAAAAACAATAACAACAATAAATAAATAAAAATTATAAAAGGAAAATAAAAACATAAATAAACAAATTACTAAATATTTAAAAACTCTTTTTTTTTTTTTTTTTGTTTAAGATTTTTCTTTTGATGACAACATAATAGTGTAAAATGAATAAAGTAAACAAAATAAAATAAATTAAATTATTGAAAATAAAAATCCTAAAAGTCGTAAAATATCTAAGAATGAATTTAAAACAAAAACAAAAAAATAATTTCATATTCAACGTCTCAAACAAAATAAAAAACAAAATAAAAAACTAAACAATCCTTATTAATTTAAAATAAAATGCAATATTTAAACAAAGACATAAATATTTAAATGAGTTTTAAATCTTTAATTGAATAAGTTTTTATGACAAGGTAAGTTGGACTAATGATGATCTGTAATATTAGTCTGAGGGTTTCGGGTTTGGTTCCCACCAAAGACTTTGAGTGTTTCTACCGACAAACAAAATACCAACATTCGTTTAAAAATATTGAATCGACTTTCCTGGAGCTCTTTCGGGGTCAATTGTAAACCTCATATATTTAAAAATAATATTATAAACTTTTGAAAAATTTTTATTGAAAAGTTCGTAGTATTCTATGGAGTTGTTGAAATGATTTTTCATTTCAACAACTCATGTAACAGTTGCTAAAAAACGTACTTAAATTATTTTAAAAAGTTTTCAAAGTTTTCGAAATGAACTATCAGTTATATTTGCAGTTATTGGCATTTTGCGATTAGTGCCTTGAGGCAAGCTTAAGCATTAGAGGGTTAAATTTTTATTTTGTACAGCACTTTAGAAAGTAATTATTTTACCCAAAAAAGAAATCTATGAAGAGTTGTGAGAGGAAGTTTTGTTTACAAGCAATCGGTTAGTAAGTATACTGTCTATGAGATGTCTTTTTAACTGACTATTTAAGGTCAATTATCACCGATCATGTTAAAATAACTAGATATGTAGCTGCTCAATTAACCAGTTAATTAGCTACAAAGGTAACTGACTATATGTAACCGGTATATGAATCCAATGCGTAGACTATTTTGGACCTTGGCTATCAGACTGTCTCATTGTAATCAAAAAGGCTCAAGGTCAAGGCTTAGGACATGCACGTTTTAAAATAACTAGTCAAGTAGCTAATTATGTAACAAGTTGTCACCCCAAATGATAGGTGAAATTACCGGTTCAGGATAGTCTGCTAGAACTGCTAGGTGATTCTAATAAAATTCGTTAATCATTCACATGTTGAATTAGACAACATTTTTCTTATAATAAGAAGATTAATAATGATAAAAAAAGTACAATTTAAAATACATCAAAGTAGGTTTTGAAAATGTGGATAGAGGCTGGAGTATTTTCTAAGCATTTTAATATAATTTTCTAACATAGCAGTTTATCCACATACAGTGTTTTGCCTTGGCAAATCGACATGAAATGAAAGAGTTCTTGAAAAATGACTTGTATTGCATGACTTATTCATCAGCAAACTTTTCAAGTAACAACAGAATAATGAAACATAATCCACATTATGACGCTGATGCAGTAAATCAGTAAAATTGGATACCCTACAATCACCGATAAGTACCTTACCCCTCTAATGTACGCGATCGAGAAGATCAAAACGTTTACGTTGAAGAATCGGCCCTTAAGTGAGAAAATTACATGTTTAGAAAGGTCCCAATCCCAATCTCCAACTTGGCTATGACATATGTTGCACAATAGTTAATAGGTTTGAAAGTTCGACATAGAAGACCATTTAGAAAAATTAAAAAAATAGAGTAGCTGATAGAACGGATCTTTGTGGTACCTTTAAACCTGTTTTGATAAAAACTACATGCTACTCCTTTGAAATGTATAAATACTAAATGGAAATCTAATAGGTATCCCTTTGAACGTCCGTTACTTAATCCATACTTTCGGTGTCTAATTAATGGTTCGACTCCAGTTCTTTATCAAGCTGCTAGTTTACCATGATGTCTATAACAAATAGCTATTGGACGATTATTTTCAAGGTTATTAGTCTCTCTCTCTTTTAGAAAATTAGCAACCCAAACAGGAAATTAATCGCCTTGTTATAAAATATTAAAACGTTTATCCAAGGGATGAGATCCTCCCATTTTTATTGATATTCGTACATGATCGGTGAGTGGTTAATTGCTTTTCGGCAAATCAACTGCTTAATCAACTGTCTCAGATAATGTTTGGTTATCTGTTATCATTGCATCCCTTATTCTTTTAACGAATGACCAGATTTTTTACTGACCCGAGGTATAACACAAACACATCACGTGCAGAGCCTTTTCATACCTTTGGCACTCGAATACCCAAATTTTTTATACAATCAGTATCTCTGTTTTTATTATTTCGCCAGAATTCGAATCTGATGGAGCCTCTCTGTGTTGTTTGAAATTCTTATTTAAGAAGGACCATTAAACCTGTAAAGTATTGCCTTACTTCTATCCTAAAGCAAATAAAAGAAGAACTTCCAAAAAAGTTAAACTGTCAAACGAACTTTCATACATTTATGATCAGTATACTCTGAAAAATCATCATGAACAGATTGACGCTTGAACAACGCTAACAAAATTATGCAAATTTACTTTGAAAACCAGTCATCGATTGACGCAACTTATAGACGACTTCATAATTTTTATGACGCACATTACCGTAAATCTAGCCAAGCTTAACGGGTTTGTAAATAAACAAAATTGTCGCATATGGAGTGAAACCACAACAGATCCTACAGTCTCCATTACATCCAGAAAAATGCACCATTTGATGCGGTTAAACGCTGATTGAGTTTTCGGACCTTATTTCTTCAAAAATGAAGCCGGATCTCGCATTACGGTCAATGGAGATCGATACCGCACCATGATCAATGATTTTTTGTTTGAAAATATGGATTACATTGATCCGGCGAGTAGTGGTTTCAACAGGATGCCGCTACTTGCCATACGGCGACCGCAACCATCGATTTATTGAAGCCAAAATTTGGTGATAAGTTGATTTCGAGGAATGGACCTGTCAATTGGCCTCCAAGGTCGTATGATTTGGCACCTATCGATAATTTCTAGTGGGGCCACATGAAGTCACTGGTTAATGCTAATAAACCAACAACAATTAACGCCTTGAAAGCCAATATTGTTCGTGTTATTCGTGGACCAAAATTAAACGTCAAGAATGTGCTTCTACAAGAACAGCCCCGGTGACCATATGCCCGAAATCATGTAAAAATGATAATGTCATGTATTGATCTTTCCTTATAAGACTCTAAGTCGATCTAGCTATGTCCCTCCTTCAGTCCCTCTATATATTTGTTGAAAACACCATAGAACCCAAACGACAGGAGCTAGCTGGCTGAAATTTTCTAAAAAATACTCTCTGTTGATAAAGTTTGTTTGGTATTGAAAATGATTTCACCTATCCCCCATTCAAATGTCCCCCAAGAATACTGTTTGAGCAGTTACAAATATGTTAATTATACATGATTTTGTCTATTGTTATGGTTTAATGATCCAGATCATTTTGTTTTCATTAAACAAAAAGTACAACAGAGGAAGAAAGTTAATATTGTAATACATATTCCACCTTCACTGCATGCCGACCACTGACCTAGAAATATGAAATCAGGTGCAAAATTTCTAGTACTTTTTTCTTCTAATAGAAGATTTTTGATTTTTCTACAATAAATTTTTTGTCAATAACTTCAGTACTGAAACCTCAAAACAACTTAGCGGAAGTTAACCATGAGCATGTAGCAAGGGGAATTTTTTAGTTTGTTTTATTGATATCAATAAATACATATTATTGTATTTTTTCTGTTTTTTTTCTACTCTTAATTAGGTTTTATTAGAAAATTAAACAAAAAGATTCTTTCAAGTAACTCAACAACAAAATCAGCAGAATGAATGAAGAAAGTAAGTAGCAGAGTTATCTAACAACAAGTAGTGTTTGTGTTGTTTTAAATTAATTTGATAAGAAACCATGAGAAGTTTCCAAATGCAAACAATCCCAAATGAAAACGAGAATACAGTGATGGGATGCTTTCATCTAGCTTAGCTTAGTTTTTACAGCTAAATTTACATAGATTTTAATTAAGTTTTTGAATTTTTTAAAAGTGTTGCCATGGGAAGAGAGAAAAATAACCAGAAAATTTATAAGAAAAAGGACCACACAAGCAGCTGGCTGGTATGGCTTGAAAGCAATGAAGTAGTATTTCTGATTAAGACCGCACACACTCTTGCAAACACACATACAAATCTATATAAGCGTTTAAAAAGCATAAAAGCAGAGCTTTAAAATTGTGACGTTTTTGCTTTATATTTAGTTTTATGACTATAATAAGAAATCTTACAACTAATTAAAACTAGGCTGGCTTAATTTTTCAAAAACAAGTTAATGGTCTTAACATAATCATGCTAGTATTTTTTTTTTTTTTTTGCTTTATTAGAGACATTAACCATTAACAACTTTTTAGCATTTTTAGCATAAAAATAAACTCTGTCGTTTTTGTGAGTATTGGCAACATTGATGAAAGGAAAATGGCATTAAAATCACTCGGTCTTAAAAATGTTAACGTATTTTTTTCTGTTATTTACTGATATACATAAACATATGTATATGTCTTTATTCATATGACTACAGTTGAGAACAAAACTGTCCTTTAAACTTTTAGAAACAAATGTAGACAAATATTACAAGAGATATTTGCGAAAAACAAAATAAAATTTAAATTTAAACTTAAATATTGGGTGTATGACTTAAAAATCCGTAATTTTTTGAAATTTGTAGCTTTTATTTTATAACATTTGTGCAACATACTTTGAATAAATGTATTGGCCATTGTTTCTGGCAACATAAGGATTCCCAGCCAAAAGAACTGTTCATCTTTTGAGGCCAAGAACGAATCTAGCCAATTTCGGATACTCTGTTCTGAAGTGAAGCATATCCCACAGAGAGCGTTCTGCATCGATCGAAACAAATAGTAGTGGGACGGGCAAGGTCTGGACTGTAAAGCTTCCTAACCACTTCTTTCTAAATAGTTTTTAAAAAATATTTTAACATGTGACCTTGCGTTGTCATGATGGAATATTACAGTTTCATATCTGACCGCATATTCTGGGCGTTTTTCGGCTAATGCTCGCTTCATACGAATCAGTTGTGTTCTGTACAGGTTCCCTGTGATGGTCTGGTCAGATTTCAGCAGGTCATAATAGATACCACGCTTTTAATACCACCAAATACAGATTATTACCTTAGCGCCATGGATATTTGGCATTGGTGTCGATTCGGCTGGTTGACCGAGCTTCACGATCTCTTATGCTTCGGGTTATCGTAATGAATCCCTTTTTTTATAATTTTTCAAAAAATGATTCAGTGCAAAAATGATTTTTGTTAAAAAAGTTCAAGCAACATTTCAGACATAAAAAATCGTCTTTCAATTCCTCTTAAAGAGGAAGGCCACTGCCGTCAACAGCGAACGCTATAGGTCGATGATTACCCACTTGTTTTGGCCAGAATTGCATGATAGGGACACATACGACATGTACAGGTTTCAACTTTAGTAAGCTATGTGCCACTTAGCTCATGATACATTGGACTTTCTGCACGATCGATTTGCGGGCATGGTTATCTCACGTGGATGTGATAAGAACTGGCCACCGAAATCGTGCGATTTCACACCGTTAGACTTTATCTTGTGAGGTTTTCTTAAGTAGCAGGTCTATGCGTATAAGCCACAAACCACAGCCAACAGAACCCATGGCATCGGTAAATTTTAGCCTAATTTATGCGTCCGAGTCATGGAAAATTGGACATTTCAGATAAGCGTCACCCAACGTAGCCGCGGCGGGCATTAACACGATATTATATTCCATATGGTATCGAAAGGCCTTTCAAACGAATATCAACGATGATATCTCACACATACTTTGGGTCTCATTTAAGTAAGCAATTTGTATGAAGAATACTGGGAAAAGGGTTTGAAACTTGACTATTTTCTATAGAATTTTATTTTAACGTTTGTCGTTTCGTTTATAAATTTGAAGATAAGTAGGAAGCGTTTATTGAAAGACCCTTTTACAATTCACGAACTCTACAAAACTTTGCAAACTTTGACACTCTGCATCTCTGATTTTTCAAATACTTTTCCTGAAGTTAGACGACCTTAAATAAAAAAAACCCATATATGTTTCACATCATGAACAAAAACCTTGTAAACTAGTGTTATTTGAAAACTGAGTGATTTTTATACAGACAATTTTAAGTGTTTCTAAATCAGGCTCTAAATTTGTATCAAACACTTTTGTTGCCCACTGTATATTTTCAACATAAAGAAGGTAAATTAAAATTATACTAGTAGCATTTTATCGTCTTGGCAGTCGGTAGGTTCTGTTAAATGTCTTCACTGATAGTGTATTTAGTAGGGTGCTCGCTAGTATCCTCTATGGGTGTGTGGATGTTTATGTTTTAAGACCTTTTAGTAAGCTCTCTGTTGCTGTTTAATTTTTTCTTTTTTTTTTTTTTTTTCTTGTCGGATTTCTTTAATTAAAACCCAAAGACCCAAATCCTTGCTATTAAAATGTTTAATTTCGCATACATGCAAGTTTTCTTTTTTTTCAGTTTTTTCTTCTTTTATTTTGGTGTTTGTTTGAAGAAGCAGGTGCCATTCGTATTGGTGCGAGTATTATGAATAATATTTTTAGCTTTAAAACTGGCTTTTTAGCAGGAAACAATTATTGTAAGAGTATGTTTGTAGGTATATGTGTAGAGTGGTAGCCAGTCCAGCCTTTGACAGCCGACCGACCAACCGATCATTCGATCGCCAGAATTTCAATATCCAACAAGTGAGGATTATTATTCTTTTTTAAATTTACCGCCTCTTGAACTAAGAAGGCTTTTAGTGTGTCGACCGACCTCCAACCATGTATTGTCATCTTTGTCTACATTAAACTAAATAAATAAAGTATAAAATGCAAGCAGATCTTTGGCCACAACAACAGCCCCATCATCGTATATTAATGTAAATTTATTTTGTTCTTGTTTAGGAGCCAGAAATATTTCGAATCATCTTTTAGATAGACAGCTTAGGAAATTTTGTATTTGGATAAACACTACAGTTATTAACAACCCTTTAAAGCTGATGTTTTTTCCAAATCATCTAGTGAAATATTTTTTATACATTGAGTTGTATGTGATGTTTCGTATGATGAATATTGGGACAATGTTGAACAAAATGAGGTCATCAGAAATATTGGATTGTATAATAGAAGAATGTTGTTTGGCCAGCGAAAAATAAGAAACAAGTGAAAGTACTTAAATATGATGATATCTGTACAAGTTCCAAGAGAAAATGCTTTTATCTGATATAGAAAAAAGTGTATAAATAATGGCTAAAATTCAGCCGAATCATTGAAAGTTGGACCTCTCGGATCCGTGCTATCATACGAATCTGCGGACATTTGGAAACACTGGCGAAAAAGTAAACATGCGCTAAAAAAGGTAAATTGTCCACCTGTCCACACTTAACAACGTTCATACACCTTATTACCTTAGTATTCACTCGTTAACTTAGCTAAGCTACCCATATTTTTGTGCTTATTCCCCGCCATCATCAGCTGATTCAGAAAACAATATCAGAAGGTTTTCTAACACTGCAATTGATTTTTTAAAATTGAATTCAGCTGAGAACTTAGATTTCCTTCGATCAAATGCCCATCTAAACTGCAAACCTATGGCTGTAAAAGACTTCCTTAAATTTATAATCGCAGACTCAATTTCTACTGCTTCTGAGTGAAAAACTGTTGTTGTCGCTAAACAGCCATTGTCATACGTTGTGTACTTTGAACCGTCTAAAGGTTGGTGTATTCCATGTAGAGTCAATTGTGTTCCATCACATATCGAAAGCTCTAACTACAATTGACTCTAAATGTTAGATTGTCACAAAAACTAGTGGGATAGTAAGTACAACAGTTATTTTGTATGTTTTCATTATCTTTACTTGAGATAAAGTACATTCTAAAATAACGTTTTGAATTTATTTTATACCATAATTGGTTTAATTTTAGCAAAAACATTACAAAAGATTAATTCTCAAATTAACTTTTTTGAACAACAAGAAAACCTTAAATAACTGGTGGTACAAATACAAGTACGTATCTTTTAGTAATAGACCCTATACAAAATTAAATAATTGAAAAAGAAGAATTTTCAGTAGATCATTCTTTCAACCAAATTTTCCAATAACTTGTTGACGGTTACTGGCTCTATTCGACGAATGACTTGTGCCATATTCGACTTAAGGGACTCGATTGTTTAGACATACATTGATATTTAACTGTGTCCAGTCCAACGATATTAAGAGTCTCATTCCATAAAACGAAACGTTAAACTAAATTTGTATGGAAAATATTTAAGTTTTTAACCATAGAAAAATACATAGTCTGCTTTTACACAGGGCAAGTTTTCTTGCCGCAAGTCTGAGTTTCTAGGAGAGAGAGGCAAGAAGAAAGAAGAGGGGTACACACTTGCTTGTACTGGCAAGTATCTTCAATTCTCTTTTGTTTTCTCATTTTCAGTATGGCGTCTATTAGGTTTTGACATACAAAATTGAACACAGACTTGTTGTGTGGAAACAGACGAGCAAGTTTAAAAGAGAATCGAAGAGACTTGCTTCAAGTAAACTTGCCCTGTGTAAAAGCAGACATAGGACGGAAGGAGAGAGAAATGTCAATGAAAACAAGAAAAAAAACTTTATTCGACTGTTTCGAATCTTATATACTTTTCACCAAATTATACTTGAAAATAAACATTTTATATATTTTTAGGTAAACAAAAGTAAAAATTTTTTTTTTTTTCAAAATTGATTTCAAAAAATTTTTTTTCAAAATTTTGTTGAAAATTTAAAAAAAAAAAAATTTTGAGTTTTTTTAATTTGTTTTGTGAAAAGCAACTCGGATTAAAAAATATTTTCCTCGATATTAGGTTTTTAAAATATATATCATTAGATATCCATTGTCTATCTTAATGACTAAGTAATCCAGATATAGATAAAAAAAAAAAAAAGGTCAACAATCGATTTTGACGATTTTGTCGATTTTAAATAGCAACCCAACCGGGTCTATAGCAGATATGTTCATGTATGAATCATGTATGTAAGTTATTTGGGGGGTACGGAAAAATGATTTCAACATACAGTCGGACAGACGGGCATGGCTATATCGACTCCGCTATCTATAACGATCAAGAATATATATACTTTATGGGGTCACAAATGAAAAATGTAGAAATTACAAACAGAATGACAAACTTATAACAAAAATTAGTATTAATTACCCGATATTCGAACATATACGTGATAGAATAATAGGATGAATTAGTATTTTTACAACAGAATTAGGTTTTGGGTCTCAGTTACCAAGCTATTTTTCATCTATGTTTAAAACTTCCCTGTCTTCTTCATACAAATTTCATACAATTGCGGTAAATTGACACGATTACCGGACCTAGTATGCCCGTTATTTCAACAAATATATATCTATATAAATATTTGATTTTAAATTAACTTCAAGTTACTTGTTAGGTAATGTTAACTACTGCCAAAATTACGGACATTAGTGGTAAAAATATCTATATATTTTGTTATTTCTAATAAACCCATAATATACTAAAATAAATTAATCAATCTCTAGAAACATACTTCTCTTTGGACCACCCTATATGTACATAATTCTACATATGTACTATGTAAGTATTCGGCTGGGCTGATTGCATTAAATCATAAAATTTATAATTGTAAAAAAAAAATATGTATCAATAAGTTGATACAAGTCTGTATACACACGGTATTATGATTCCAAAGTGCCACTGTGCTTAAATGAAGATATGAAAACAACAACATTTATCTATAATTGGATACATGTTCCGATGCCAATATGCAATATAACATGTAAGTTATGAAACTTAATGTACATACGTATGGCTCAGTGCATCGAGCATCTTCTCCCTCCTTAAACGTGTGCGTATACGTATGCACGTACGTACGAATATGTCACTCGGTTGGTCATAACGCCTGTAGCCTGTTTGGAAACTTAATGCTGTCAGAAGTGATTGTCGCCCGAGGCGTATTTTAAAACAAAAAATCAAAAAACAACTACAGCAACCAGAACAACAAAAAGTATGACATTAAAGAAGCACAAAATATTAAGAATTCATGTGTGTCACAACAATAAGTGAACAAACAGCAGCATCAAAATACTACCTAGCCCTAATATGAAGTATTTAAGACTTTTTAAATGCACTTAAAGCAATAATTTACAACCTTAATTCATGCTATTTACCGTAAAGGGTACAATAGTTAGTTATACAAAATTAAATTATTTATACAGACATCGAAAGCAGACTGTTTAGCCGCAAAGTTATTTACTTTCGTAACCAAATCGAACAGGACAGAGGAATCAGTTCATTTCGCATCAGTACTAGGGCACGAGGAAATTAATATGAACACAGAAAATTCATACTCGTAATAAGTCTATTAATTATTACCGGTTATAATTTAAATATGGAAGTATATGCTATAGTAAAGTATAGTGTATTGTTATTTATCATTGTTGCTGAGAAGAAGAAAACAAATTTTATTATTTGCTTAAGAACTTACTAAATATTTATACATTTCCAAAAAAAACGTATGTATTTGTGAATTAACATGCATGAAAATAGAATGATCGAATAACGTTAGATCAGTAAAATTAAATATGTACTAAAATTACTCAATTATGAACAGCTCTAAACAAGTTCGGTACTCAAGATATGAAACTAAATAAATTCGTATGATAAATATTGGGACAATGTTTAAAACTTGAACAAATATTCAAGTTTCAAACCTTTTCCGTATTATCCATACAAATTCAGGACCTAATTTTGAAAAGCGAATCTTTTTGAAATGTAAGAAATTTTAATGAATAAAGTTGGGAAAAGTTGTTTCATTTCATAAAACTCATGGACAAAGTCAGCTTTTACACAGTGCAAGTTTACTTGAAGCAAGTCTCTTCGATTCTCTTTTAAACTTGCTCGTCTGTTTACACACAGCAAGTCTGTGTTCGATTTTGTATGTCAAAACCTAATAGACGCCATACTGAAAATGAGAAAACAAAAGAGAATTGAAGATACTTGCCAGTACAAGCAAGTGTGTACCCCTCTTCTATCTTCTCGCCTCTCTCTCCTATAAACTCAGACTTGCCGCAAGAAAACTTGCCCTGTGTAAAAGCAGACAAACTGTAAAAAAATTGTATTGAAAATAGTCAAGTTTCAATCCTTTTTCCCAGTATTCTTCAAACCAATTGCTAACGTTTCAAAACGTTTCGTTTTATAAAATGAAATCAAGATTTCATTGAAAAGGTATTTAAATGGTGTTCCAAGCTGCTTTTAATTAAATTTTGGGTCTTATTTAGTAAAATGAAACAACAAGCGTTAAACATTTACAATGGAAAATATTTATGTTTCAAACCATTTTCCCAGTATTCTTAATACAAATTGCTTATGTTTCAAACCATAGAGAATTATACATAGAGTCGAGACACTCCGTATTGTCAAACAAAAATACAAAAAATCATATGTCTGATACAACAACAAAATACATTGATTAACATGTATTTTGTTGTTGCAAGAGATAGGTTTTTGACAACAGACTTAGGTTTTCGACAATTCCGTCTCGTCTCTATGTTACCCTATGTTTCAAACGTTACCTTTTGTCAAATGAGTCTCATATTTTATAAATTTAAATTTGTGCCCTCATTTTATGAAACAAAACATTTTGGGGGCCTCATTTTATAACACTAAGCGTTCAGAAACGTAAGCAGTTTGTACGAAGAACACTGGGAAAAAGGTTTAAGACTTGATTGTCGTTGCGTTTTATAATTTAAAAAAGTTTATCTCAAAAAGCGGTACATACTTTTAAAAATTTCCATAAAATGTGTCTTATTATCTTTTCAAGGTTGGCTACCGATTCAAAATGGTAAGAAGGTAACCAAGGAAAATTTATTTACATGTAGTATACCCAATTCTACAACAAATACAACTTTACAAAAAACAACATGTATTTTGTTTTTTTTTTAAATATTTCCTAGCTGTCAAACAGCAAAACAACAGCAGACTGCAAAAATCAAAAACTTAAATAAATAAATACGTGAAATTTTCTTTCACGGATTACAGCAACGCTTTTTATTTATATTTTGATTGTTTAAAACTATCACTTATTCACTTTTCTACTATTTTATATTTTTTTCTTAAAAGAAACAAAAACGTTATATTTAAATTAACAAAGAAATGTAAACAAACTTTGACATATCGGGCAAAAAATAGTCGGCTGGCTTTTTAACGTCACCTGTAATAAATTCGCCTTGAATGTAACGGTAACGTTGAATTTTGTTTATTTCGGTGACGGTAATTCATCCTGAATTAAATTGTTAAACAAATTTAAAAATTTCAAAAATAAGTTGACAAAGTTGGTAATTTAATATACATATGTACTTTAAATTCTGTAGATTTCAATAAACTAAATTTTTTAATTAAAAAATTTGTATTTTTATAATTTCAAATTATTTATAGAATAGCGGTAATGGTATTTACGATTATAACGTTAACGGTAATTGCAGTTCTTCTGTAACGATAGCTTAGCGGTAACGGTAGTTTAGCTAAAACGGTATTTTACGGTTAACGGTAACCAACCTTGGTAATTTTATTTCGAAATTATTTTCCAGTATTGCTTAATTGAAATTTAGGAATGTTTCTCTAAACTTAAAGAGTCTTGAAGTACAGCACATCAGAGTAGAAATGACCCACATAGTTTACTCTCTCATTATATCACCGACAACAAGTCGGTTCATGATATTTTTCATATAACAAACAATTTAACATTTGATTTTGATACACCCTGTCCTAAACAAACAAACTGTTGCAATTGCGACATAATCGTGTCGATAACTGAATTATCAAACCGTCTGTCTAGTCAATAATAAATAAAGAAGATACATACATACATGTACAAACACAGATGAATATGCAATCATTGATTCAGGTAATTCAATTACAGACAGTTTACAAATGCAAAACAGTAAATTTTGTTGACAAATAAGGGGAACTAACAAATATTTTAAAGCTTAGATTTATATCAATCAGAAAATATTAAAGAAAATAACAAAATTAATCCTTTTATATACACAACACTCGAATAGCAATAAAAATATTAAATAAATAAACAGCACACTCACCTTTAAATAAGCGGTCTTCTCTAATTTATAGAAATGTAGATAGGTAATTCCTTTTTTTATTATTTACATTACATACTATTTGCAAAAACAAATGAATCACCGAATATACACAAACATATTTTTTTTAACACTTTTATTTACTTTAAAACTTTTTTTTATAATAGATTTTAGCATAATTATAACAGACCGGCACTAGCAAAACACACAAACTGTGTAGATAAAAGAGCCATGACAAGCAAAAAAACAAAACAAAAAACAAAACAAACCAACAAGAATTACTTGCACTTTTGGAGCCAATAGAAAATAACTCTCTTTTAAAGCTATACAACTTGTACATAACAATATGCTCACATATGCATGCGTGTGTGTGTATGCACATTAAACATAAGAAACAAAAAAATCGGCCCACGAATTTGGCAAACTAAATTTTTTCACTTTTTTCTCATTAAATGGCTACATTATTCTTTTATTTATTACTTTTTTATTTAACTACACTTTTAGAAACACTTTTATTATTTTGCTAATGTAGTTAAACATATTCTTTTGTTTTATTTAATGGATATTAACAATTATTTTTATTAACTAACATTTTTCCAAACTGTTGGCGCACACGTGAATAGACAAAACTAACTGAAAGGAGTGTGTAAAAGAACAACGAATAAAGGGAGGGGGATACGGATAACTGTAACAGTAATGTCAAATTGCGTTGTTGTATAGTTGGCGTTTAATAATTGTATCAATGTTTAAAAGGTGTCAAACAAACGTTTTGCATAAAACTGAATAATTTTTGGAAATAGTATTTCACTTTAATAATAAGTATTAGTGTTTTCTACTTTGGCTGAATAAATTTAAAGGCTTGCAATTTGTTTCCAATTATTATTATGATTTTTAGAATGTTTATGAAAGTAGGTATGTTCTTATATGAATTCTGTATTTGACTTAAATTTAGAATAAATTAAGAAGAATATTTATTTTCGAAAATTGTTTAATACATATAAAATATAATTAATCAGACTATTTTAAATCGTTATAATAATATAAAAAAAAATTGTATGAAGCGTAGCACAGTGGTTTAGAAACGTTTTTATGGGAAATAATTCGGTGTCTCGGAAACTATTTGAGATATTGTTACGAAATTTCACATGGTTAGAGCTGAGGTATTTTCGAGTTTATGTGCAGTTGTTCAGCTTCCTAGCGCTAATGGGGACCAGTGCGTTGCGCCTCAAAGTTAATCACCTCAGGTCTCAATTTTTTTTTTTTTTTAAATCGCCTAAAATCCATTTTTGATCGGAATCATAAATGGAAAATGTTTAAATAGTTTTGCAATATAAACAAGTTAAAGTGCTATATTCGGCTGTGCCGAATCTTATATGCCCTTCGATTAAAAAAAAAATAATTGGGAATAAAATTGTTTGTGAAAACAAAAAATTGGTGGAAAAAAATTTTGTTAAAAAAATATTAGTGAAAAAAAATGTTGAAAAATAGGTGAACAAATCGAGATAGTCGCTGTTATATCTCATGTCATGGCAATATAGACTTAGTTAAATGTAAAATTTCATAATTAATTTTTAAATTTGTTTTGGAAAATAACTGAAAATTTCACAAAACAAAATATACGATACCTGATATTTATATCGGGTATGGTCTCGGGAATTTTGGTATAGAAAATCTTGCAGATCAATATACATAAACATGTTGCTGGAAACCTATTTACAACATGCTGCTAGTGAATATGTATCCAGCTAAATGTTGCTAGCGAATGTGTTGCCAGCAATTGAATGCATTGCCATCAACATGTTGCTTGTGAATGTGTTGCTAATATATTCAATAGCAACATGTTGCTGGCAAAACATACAAGCAACATGTTACTGGCAATACATTTACTAGCTACATGTTGTTGGATACATATTCACTAGCAATAAGTTGTTGGCAACACATTCACTAGCAACATGTAGCTGGCAACATATTCACTATCAACATGTTACTGGCAAAACGTTCACTATTTACATATACACTAGCATAATGCTTTATGTTTGTTTTTAATTCAAAACGATATACATACATATTTTCAATATTAATGAATGCATTATTTATATGGTCTGATTTAAGATCAGTATATATCCAAGTGTGTGTGTTTGTGTGTAACTCTCTTATTATGGAATTTAAAAAATGACAGCGATACCTTTAAAGCAAATATTTTAAGATACTATTGTTAAGTCAAATGATAACTTCATTAAAGTGCGAAATATAAACTGGCAATACTCTGAAAACAGCAGGGTATAAATTCCAATCCGTTTTAACAGTTGCTGAAATGAAACTGTCTGAAATTGAAGCAGCTTATTATGTATTATATGTATGTTCAGATTACCAGGTGGTTTGTTGGTATCACAAAAGCACGACTTAAAACTGGCAAAAAGCCAGAAGTAATACTTAAAGCTTGCGTATGCTGCCAACGCTATTTTTGTATACTGTCAACATTATTTTCCAATAATCCTGATTAACAATCGAACGAACATTGATGCCATCGATACCCATTTATACCTAAACACTTTATTTAATGTTTGTTAAGTTTTGTTTCTCTTTCTTCGTTTCGCCAGCTTTCAAGAATGGCAGTTTAGAATGAATGTTTCTGAGATGACCAGACATGATATGACTTCTGTTTCCCCCCTCTCTAGGTATTTTTATTATTATTATATGTATATTTTTTTTCGGTTGGCTTTTATGGAAGATCAATTTAAAATAGAGCTTTAGGAAATAATTAAGTGGAATGAAAATATATCAAAGCAGAGTGAAGTAAAGTGTTTTAATCGTATGTATTTCGGATTTCATTTTAATGTGCAAACAAGGCAAAACATGTTCGTACATAAATCAAATGGACAACAATAAACCATTAATATGTTAATGAAATTGATGTACGCGCCAAATTTAGAGCAAATATATTAAGTATGTAGCATATGAATGTATATAAGTATAAAGATGATTATTATAAATACACACCATTTGGGTATTTAAATTAGATATAAATTTTAATAAAAAAAAAAACTTTATTAAGTAGGTAGAATGATCGTTATTATAATTTATTTTTAGATACAAGACATATGGCATATTTAAGTTAGACATGTTTGACAGAAAACTGTTTTAACATTTATATTTAGTTAAATTCCTTTGTTTTTAAACATAATAAACTAAATTTAACTATTTCTTATAGATTCTTGACAATTTACGAAATGTAACAGCCATCTGTTAAATACTTCAAACGGCAGAGTTGCCATTCAAATACATACATCTGTATATGGCAATGCTGATAATACTCGTATAACATTAACTGTCAAAACCAGTTCCCGGTTAACTTAACCTAAATTTTAGCTGGTAAACATAAACATATAAGTATAACTAGGTTTGAAATTCTAGACTAAACAAAATTACGATTTAAATCAGAAATACATACACACTACATATGTATAGTTAGTCTAGAATGAAGATAAATATAAAAAGCAAATTAATTTAATTGATTTATAAATATTTTCCTCTTAATGAACTAACAACTAACCAACACCAAACCAATAACACAGGCCAATAAATGTTAATGTGATGATGTGGATTTTATGTTTTTAATGCGGAGTGTATTAATATCAATAAATTACATTTATAGCCATTTCAAGTCAAATTAAATTGAATCGAATCGAATAGCTTTTTATTAAAAAGATACTTTGTATAAATTACAGCCGAAATGTCAAAATAAATTAATGTGGTTGGCGTTATCATTGAATCAAAATGTGATCAATTACAAGCACTTTGTCAAAAAAGAAAAACAAAAAAACTAAGTCGACAAACAAGCTTAAAAACGCCTTAATATGCACTCGCTCACACTTTTACACTTTGCATAAAATGAAATTCCCCAAAACAAAAAAAAAAAAAAAAAAAAAAAAAAAAAAAAAAAAAAACACGCACACACAAAATATTTACGTATTTGAATTTATATTTATTTGTATTATTTAAACTGGAATTTCATTAACATGTATTTAAATGATGTTGTCACTGATTAACATAATTATCATAATGCCAAGAAATTTCTGTTGGCTTTTCAAAATGCATCTGCATGATTTGCATGAAAGAAGTTTTGAACAAAATCTAAATATGTAATTCTATAATTTTTGTAACAAATGCTTTAATTCAGCATTTTGTTTCTGTAGGAACACACATTCGCTATCGATTTGCGCCCGTTTTTTCAGCACTTCCAGATAATGGTTTAGACCATGTTCAATAGATTTCCATATGTTTTGTTGTTCCTTCGGCATATAGGAGGAGAATTGCTGCCAATAGTTAGCAATTTGTGTCTTGTCAAACTGCAGCAAGTCCACTTCCAAATTATTACTACATTTTCTGGAATAGTAAATTTTGTAATAATTATTTATTTTTCATCAGCCAAGATAATATTTTTAATACCCACCTTGTTTCAACCGATTTTCCAAGTATATTTACTTGTGTATTTATGAATTCATTTAAGGCCGTTAATACCAAAGTCGGTTCCATGCATAGAATATGTTTCGTACATAAAACTTCAGTAGAATTCTATGAGGGAAAAGAAACGAACTAATTAAAAGTAACGATCCGACTATTTTTGTTTAACTTAATTCTTACAGCTGTGGTTACATTATGACCATTTGACTCTTGCTCTTCCACGGCATCAGAATGTCTTTTAAAAGAGTATAGGGTTTTAAGGGAACCTACTGGCAAACCTGACGAACAGTTGGGACACCTAGAGTAGGGTTCAAAATACTTGATCAAACTTTCCACCACTGCAATGTCCGTTATATTAAGGGCCTAAATAGTAAAATTCAAAATCAATGAAATTGAAATTGAAAGCCCTACTGAAGCTATACTTACCGAAAATATACTCTCTATTCTAACCAAACATTTCTGGTCATCGGTATAGGGTTTTAGAATTTGTAAAAGTCGCTCTTCCACCAAAAAGCCGGCACGATCAGATATTTTATGCAAAATATCATGCAATTGTTTTTGGCATGTTGTCTTCGCAATTGGTTTGATTGCTTCAGTTTGTTTGGCCCTCACATGTTTATTGGATTTTCGGTAGGTTTGCATGTGTTTTACATAATCGAATTTGTCCAAATCGAAATTTGGTTGATACCATTTTCGGGCCAACTGTTGTTCATACAAAATACGATCGATTTCAAATACTCGTGTCACTAAATGTTTGATTTCTTTAAAGTTTATGTTCCAAACTTTGGCCAGCTATAAAGTTATAATTGTTAACTGTTTTGCGTTAATTTAAAGAGGTAAAAGAACTCAACTTAACCTACCTTGCTTCTATTATTTTTGCGAAAATGCTCAGCCTTTGTCTGCAGCTCATTTATACTGGCATGCAGTTTTTGTATGTCCTGCGTTAGCCTCTCCATTGCTAGCTTGTTATTTTCTCTTAGGTCGACTAATTTTCTTTTTAACACTACTATAGATTCATTAAATTTTGCCACCCGCCTTTTTTGTTGGTTATTTATAATTATATTTTCCTCGTTTCTCTTTTGCAGAACCTGATAATTGTAGTCAATCTTTTCGGAATTCATTAAAATATTCGCACGTGTCTTGCGAATTTCTAACTCTAATATTTCTGCATCTTTCTCGAGACGTATTCGTGTAGTTCTGGTGATCTCTTCTTGTTTATTACGTATGTTCTCCAATTCCTTTTCATAGAACTTTTGTTTCTCTTTAACCAATTCCATTTTTTTCGCTTCATTAACCGTGAGATGTTCATAAACAGTATTCCATTTTTCATGTGCTACTTGCAGAAACTTTTGTTTTTCCATATCAATGGTATTCTGAAGATCGTAAATACTTGTTCTGTAGGATCGTTTTAGCAATTCAATTTGATGATCGATTCTTTCGACGAGAAAACAAATATCTTGAGACTGTTTATCCTGATCATCGTAGTATTTGTGGTTGATGCGTTTTAGTTCCTGTTGGCATTTTTCTATAAGTTCATCTTTACTGGCCATTAAGTTTGAAATATTTTCTCGTTGTTTCTGCATATCTTCATATACGGCCATTGGTTCTTTCAGATTGTTCATTTCCGTCCATTTTTTGTTGATCTCATAAAATTGACTCATCGATATTGCGGCTTCCTGGCGCAAGTCCTCTTGAAGTTCTAAAAATCGTTAATGTAAACAAATGTAGAGTAAAATTTGTCAGGAGATTCATATGTTTTGTCTTACCAATATCTTTTTCATTTTTATCCTGACTTTGCAGCAGTTCCTGTTGCTCATTGGCACCTTTAATATTGTTGACCAACTCATTTCCGAATTGTATTAGCTCTTCCAAATGTAATTCACTATTTTCAAGTTGAATTTCTATGTCAGATTTGTCTTTTACCTGAGTTCTAAATGTTGAAGAAAATAATACATAAAGTTAAACACACTATAAAAACGAATTTAATCCTTACGTTTTTTTAAGTTTTTCCCTTAGAGCATCAAAAACTAGTTGAGCCCTTGCATCAAATTTGCTGCTTTTATTTCTACTTTGGGAAATTAATTCTTTCCAAACATTTTTCTCTGTGGGCTCTACAGTTTCGTTGTTTGTGTCTTTTTCCTGAATATTATTTGTATCCATTTTGTTAAGAGATTTAAAAATATAAAATATTTGATTCCATTTGATTATACAAAAAATGTATAATAAGAACTTGTCACAATTTATATTAACAAATCAAGTTACTTGTTATTTTACTATGGATACGAAATTTAACTATTATAAACTGTCTTGATCTCTTGGGCAAACCGTTGTTATAATGTTACTATGACGACCAAAATGGAACGGAAGTAGTGGTTACACTATAACGGAAATTCAGCTACTTTTAAATAATTTTAAACTATATAAATAAAAATATATATATACATATTGTTCTCAATAATTAAGGGCCTTATCCCGGAGCCAAGTGATAGTTAGAAAGAGTTCAAAAATTTTTATTTGAAACTATCTTATTCAGTTCTGTATATTCTCCCTGCAAATTCTAGCGTTGTTTTATTTGTTTATTTATATTGAAAATTTTCCACATAAACTAGCACTTGACGCTGGGATTTAGAAAATAGGCCCTTAGTTTTTCGTATAAATGATGGGCTTTGTTTTTAAAAACCCGGATTCAAGTGATAGTTTATATGGAAAACAAAATATCAAAATTTTCAAAAGAGCAACACCTACAAAGTCTGCCGTTAATTTTATTATTTTTAAGTTGTATTTTCGTTTTCCATATAAACTATTACTTGAAGTCCAGGATTTCGAAAATAATGCCCTAAGTTTACTGAAATCAAAAACATTTTAATTTAATAGAACAATTATAAATGTAAAGTTTTTTAGAAAATGTTTATAAAATTTTGTTGGCAATCGAAACTACCATTATCTTTAAAATACCGTTACTGAATTAATATCAAATACCGTTACCACCAAAATATCCTTACCGAAATAATCCAAATTAGCGCTACCGTTATCTTTCAAACGTTTCGAATCGGTAGCCAACCAACCTTGCTTTTATGAAACGCACCCAACTACATATGTATATAAGCGTTATTTTCAAATTAATGTTTTGTTTAAAAAAAATGTAATAAATAACGTACAATAGTACTAAATTTTCTATCTCTGTATGCAACTGGCCGTTTTTACACAGATGATGTGGCTTTTATTTTCAGGGTAGTATTTCTAAGTGATACAATAAAAAATTCCACACAAGACAAATTCATAATAGGTGGTAACAGTTCTACAAAAACAACAATTGGTCTTACCAAATGCAAAAAACAGAAATGAAAAATTAAAAAAATGTGTATTAAAACTCAATATAGTGTATATAATTGTATAGTGAGAGCTTTACTTATTTATGTAAAAAATAAATATTTTATTAATAAACATAGAATATGTAGATAATGATATATAAAAACAAACTTTGACAGAAGCTAGAATCAAAAAAGCAACAAAAAAAATAATCAGATGATTGACTGAATCGACTTGCTTCTTATGTTATTGACACCGTACACTATCAAAATGCTTGTCAATATCATATTGCAATAATGGCAGCATGTTTAGAAAAAATAATAAAAAGGAAATTATTCTCCTCTCCCGACACACTGATCTACTTCATGCCTTGAAATATTTTTCTAAATGCCTTCGTGCTTGATAAAAAAAAAGAACACCATACACTCATCAAAATGTGATATCAAGCGTGCTAAAAATCAAAATTTTTTGATTTTCTATCAAGCGTTGTTTGTGTCGCACATCAAACACATTTTCACTAATACTACTATATCGCTTGACGAGTTTTTTGATAGTGCCCTTTATGAAATGCTGGCAACCTTTTTCTTCAATATAACAGTGTTGCCACTTCATGTGTAATTTTTCATCTGATGTGTAATTTATAATTATATGTATTGACAACACTGGTTCTGATGGTAGCTCAATAGTAATAATTTTCTTAGACAAAAAGGTTTATATATATAGATATAAACATACGTATATATCGAGATACATACTTAAGGATTTTTGTGTGTACAGATTACAATAATCAAATAAAAAAGAAATTGTCTTGTCGTTTGGCGTTCTAAACATTAACTAATTATGGAATTTATACAAGTAGTAGAAGAGGATGGTGACGATCCAATTGAATTGCCAGCAGAAGATGATAAAACTTTGCTGTTGTCTACACTGCAGGCTCAGTTTCCAGGTGCATGTGGCCTCAAATATATTAACGAAGATACTAAATGCTTTCGTGGAGTGCGCTCAAATGAGGGTAAATTCTATGCGCCATGCACGGAAACAGGCTGGGGCGACAATATATACCATTGTGTTTTTCCCAAGGGTAAGTGTAGTTTTCATGTTGCGTTAATCATGAATTGATTGTTAGAGTATTAAAAGCCGACTTTTTTTTCGAAAACCGGGTTTCGGGTTAATCGCATTTTCTGAAAACCCGGTTTCGAATACGGTTGTAATAAAAAAAACCGGTTAACCGCCTTTTCATTATATGCAGTATTATTTCAGTTTTTCTTAATTTTAACTACAAAAAATCGATTGTAAATAATGTGTATTCTTTAGCGACATATTTTTACAAATAAGGAACCATTTGAAGTGAAACAAACAAAAAAATACAATATTAATCAAAATAATTTTTTTTTTTAACTTTCGTCAAAGAGCGTTATGTCTACTCCAGATCAGTAAAATCTATTAAAAGTTTTTCCAAATTTAAAGTATATTCTTAATTCAGCCCAGTGTGGAGAAAGAGATCTCTCGTCATTACCATTATCGCTTAAGGATAATCAGGAGAGTTTTGCGTTTCGCTCTACCATTGATTAATGTTGGGCTCATGGAATCGTTTTATAACCAATTTATATTGATACAGGATGGAGTACCAAACAATATTAATTTTGGTGGAGACCCTAAAACTCAGGAGCTGAATTTGAAAATACCGGATAAAGGAATATATCGACCTATTTCTGTAATTGTAGATAGACATTTTAACAATATCTGTTGAGATGCAGCCCCCATACCATCATAGAAACGTCACCATGCTTAAACGTTGGTTTTTATATTTCTTATATTTAAGGCTTAATTTGGCATCCTCCAAACCGTACATGGCCCATATGAACCAGTCATTGAATAACAGATTTCCAAAACTCGAAATAGGTATTTGTTTTAACGGAACTCAACGAATGATATACTCTTGCTGCCTGTTAATTTCCTAAATGTGTAGTTTTTTACTCGCCACACGACCCTTAATATTGTTGGCTCTAGCACCCAATTGACTGTTGCATTGTTTACATTTGTACATAGTGTTCTTGTGGGTTACAGGGTTTTACTTGAGTATTATTCCTTTCTCTCGTGCATTCAAGGATTTTAGGTGACCACTCAGAGGTAAATTTTCAATGCCTTCGCTTATTATTGACCAATTTATAAAACATATTACAAATGTATTTAATCGATTTGCCCTTGTTGTAAAAGTGTAAAATAATTATTTCTTAAGAAATGTTAAATTAGTTTCCCTTTGGCATTTATTTATTTATTTATTTCAAACCAAAGTATAACTTTCAAACAGTGAGAAAAATAGTTTTGTGATATTGTAAATAAAATTTGCTTTATAAATGAAAATACTCGTACTCAGTTGGAATCGGTCTTGGAACCGAAAACTTTATTTTTTAACAATTAATTTAATCATCCAGGGATTTTCGATACAAAAATATATTGTAAAAAGTATAAAAAGCAAGTACAAAAAGTTTGTAAAATTTGATTTTTTTAAAAAAAATGTTCTCAATTATAAAACCCGGTTAACGGATACAACAAACAAAAAACTGGCATGTCGAATAATTCGAAAATGTAAAATATTCGAAACCTGTCGGTTTTTCAAATAGAAGAAATATTAGTAATACGAATTGAATTTTATTTTCAGAAAATAAACGCAAAAGTGACGATCAGCTGGAAAATTCGACAGCAAAAACAAAACGCATGGAGTCGAGAGCTCGTTGCACAGACCTAATTGTATTAGGATTGCCTTGGAAGACCACAGATGAAAGTTTACGAGAGTATTTTGAAACGTTCGGTGAAGTATTAATGGTTCAGATAAAGAAAGATCTCAATTCGGGACAGTCGAAGGGTTTTGGTTTTGTGCGTTTTGGTTCATACGATGTACAGAGTAGAGTTTTGTCTAGCAGACATCTAATCGATGGACGCTGGTGTGAAGTTAAAATACCCAATTCAAAGGTTTGTAAGCCATTACCTTGTCTATAGTTTTATAAATTTGTTAATAAATAAACTTCTTTTTTGCCACAGGGTATAGTCCATCAGGTACCAAGTAAGGTATTTGTGGGACGTTGCACCGAAGATATAAATGCGGAGGATTTGAGGGAGTATTTCTCAAAGTTTGGTGAAGTTACAGATGTCTTTATACCCAGACCATTTCGTGCATTTAGTTTTGTAACATTTTTGGATCCCGAAGTAGCGCAGTCACTGTGCGGCGAAGATCATATTATTCAGGGTAAGTGTGGAGTGTGAATGCGAAAGAACGAATATGTTTTATATCTCTTTTGTTACTCAACTTTTTTCCTGCAGGTGTTTCTGTACATGTATCAAACGCATCTCCAAAGTCTGAACAAATGCGCAACTCGATGCAAAATTTTCAGGGAGTTAGTGGTCGGAATGTTTCTGCGTCAAATTCTTTAATGGGTTCACATCAGGATTCCATGAATTATGTTGAAGATCGCACCGGCGGGGGAGGTGTTGATCATCAGAGAAATCCTTTTCGTAATGCTGGACGTGGCGAAAATAACGGCATGAATCAAAACGCTATTATGGGCATGAGGGGTTTCGGCATGAACACAAACAGTTACAGTGGTGGAGGCAACAATACATTTGTTAATCCTATGGGCAGTAATATGGGCATGGGCAACAACTCAGTTGGTCCTCCTATGAATCGTTCCGACACCATGTCCGGACCCTACCCAAGAGGTAACCGTGGTAATTATGCAAATAATAATCTTGTGAGCTCCCATGGACATCATGGCGGCAACAACAACGGCTGGAATAACAATAATAACAATAGAAATTTAGATATGCCAAATTTGCAGACATTGGGAATTAATTCACAGGGCCCTAATCAATCGCCAGCTTCACAAAACTTTAATAATTCGTTGGGCATGGGACTGAACCTTAATTCATTGCCAATGAATCCAGCCATTGTAGCAGCAGCACTTAATCAATGGAGTATGTTAGGTAATCAATTACAAAATCAACATCAAGATCAGGTAAATCATACACAGCTTTAAACGTTTGTTCCCTAAACAATTGGTTTCTTCCACTCTGTCTCTTTTACTCTCTTGTGCAGACTGGCAATTTTCTCTCGTGGATGGGCAATAGCAATAACATGCATGGCAATAACATTCATAGCAATCACCCCAACAACAAAGTGCCTAACAATGGCAATAGGTCTCCCTCAGCAAATCAACCGGCCGGTTCACCTCGCAATGAAGCTTCACATGTAATTCGATACAAAGCATAACGATTTCCGTTTCAATTTTATATAATTTTTTTTTTTTATTTCCCATTTAGAATGGCAATGCGCCGAATGTCTCTACTAAAAACAACGGTTGGACCCGAACCAACCACTCTTTACCCGAAAATTCCAGTTCAATGTAAACAATCTCTCATCATTACTCTTCTCGCTTAATACCAAACATCCTGTGGCCCAATTACTGCATTCGTGGTCGAATAAGCTATCGTATCGAAATATAATAAGTTTCTTGCTCGGTATCGAATGCCATAATCTCAAATAAGAAAATTACGAATGCGAAGCTATAATTCGGTCCCTGATGTTGGTGAAAAAATTACCTCTATTAGAGAATAATTGTCGAGAGCAGCATGTAGACAAACACTCTTACCTCCATACGGGAAATAAGTTGGAATTTTTGTAATGCCATGCGTTCGAGTGGAATGAAAAACCTAATCATGAACATGTAGTGTTTAGTTCTATTATTATAAGTATATAAGTGAAAACAACAACCATTATTAAAATAAATGTATCTTTAAAATATTTTTAAAGTAAAGTGACCCGATTATCCAAAAATACACCATCAACTTTGTTTTACATAAATAGATATTGTATAAACACAGGTTGTTTTTGTTTTGTTTTAGAAAAAGTATTTATTTTTAATACAACCATATTACAAGATCTCTTTTTGTAATATTAGTTAATTTTAAATGTTACTTAAAAATAAATAATGCCATTTATTTCTTGCTGTTAAGAATGATACCATCGTATTTCTGTTGGAACCATTTCATGGCATCTTCCTTGGTCAGACGGTGGGGGAAACCAACTGTACCGGATTTGCGTTTTCTGTGGGCAACGTTGTAGCCTGAAAAGAAAGTAGAAAAATTATTTAAAAAAATATTGCAACTCTAGTTATTTTGAAGGCCCAAAGTTATTCTTAAGCAGTTGAAGCAGAAGTATTGTATGTATTTGGGCCTTCAAGTGTTAGTCTATAATTAGATACGAATATAAAAAAGAATTAACACCCTTAATTTTGTTTTCTTGTTGTGCTATTTATTTTGTTTATAAATTCGGGTACGTTCGTGAATGCAGTAACAGTGCATCATTGCAGCATAACAATGTTTAGTGTTCGAAGGCATATTTGTCATGATTTCTTTAGATCAAATTTTTTTTTAACAATATTGTTTACTGTTTCAAAAGTTTGCAATTCATTGCATAAGTGATGCATACATTTACGAAAGCACCATACATTTACACGACTATAGATTTTGTTTCCAAAATACTGCTAATAGTGATTCTTTAAAAACCATATAACATTTAACAAGAAACCTTTAATAAACAATTGTATTATGATTGAATATTTAAACTAATTATCTCTATATACCACTGTCACAGAATCTCATTCCGATCGAAAGTGGAATTACTTCCGTAAATGCCTTCTTCATTAAAAGTAATCAATTTATTTTAAAAAAAAATTGTTTTTCAAGCCGTTGCCAAATTAAAACTATATACACAGAACAATTATAACATTTGCGATATATGAATCTGTAAACCAATTGAGATAATTTGAAACAATAAAAATTAACCCTTTTCATTTGGCCAGTAGCTACAAAGAATTGAAGCTAAAACAGCATGGACCGAACTATTTGCTTGTAAATTCTATTGTGTGTGAAAAAATGTTTCACTATCTTTCCTACACTTTCCAATTCAACATTTAAATCCATTGAAATTAACATTTCGAAAAACATTTACACAAAATTTAAAAACACAACAATTATGGGAGTTTTAATTGTTCAAAAATCACCGTGTATTTTGGCAGTAAATTTGCTCAAAACACATTAAGCAATTCTTTGGAGACCCAAAGGCCATTATTACTTTCTGCACATTGACTGAGTGTCTTAAAAATAGAAACATTTCACGCCATCGAAATGGCGATCAACAAATATTAAGACACCTAATTGAGTGCAGACAGATAATGATAATAATCTAACAAAAAAAAAAATAATATTTACCTGGACGGCCGAGGACAACGTAGAAATCTAAACCATAGATACCGATTGAGGGATCGTATTTGATGCCCAAATCAATGTGTTCTTGGATACCGAAACCAAAGTTGCCGGTGGCAGAGAAATTGTCACGTCTCAACTCGTATTCACGTACTTTAAGGCCGCGTTCTAAGATTTCTTCAGCCTTGGCACCACGGACGGTGCAGTGAACGGCAATCTTTTCATTACGACGAATACCGAAGGAACGCACGGTGTAGCGAGCTTTGGAGAACACGGGCTGTTGGCCAGTCAATTGTTCCAACACCTAAAAGCAATAATAATTGTGATTAATTAACACTTGTACATCCACTGGTTTTTGTTTTCAATCAACATGCAGGAATTCATTTGTTTTTACCTTAGCGGCACGAGTCAATCTATCACCAGATTCACCTACGCAAATGTTCAAGCACAATTTTCTGATGTGCAGATCGCGCATAGGGTTCTTGGCGGGATCTCTTTTGATCTTCTTTCCAGCTTCTTTAGTAGCGGCCTACAATTATAGAAACACACAAATTTACAAGTGAAAATTTTATAAAATTTCATAGTTTTTCTCAATTTGTTTCCAATAATAAAAAACAACACGCACCGTCATATTGAAATCGGAAAAGGAAAAGAAAGAAATTCTCTACCACGCGAGTTACTGTTCACTGGACCTGTCAATTTGACAGCTGTCACATTCAACTGTCACATTTTGCACGAAAGTCTGGCCACAATCGCCTTGCCAACCATACTCTCCAATACAGAGTTGTAATTAGCCATCATTCACAACACCACACCGGTTACTTTCACCAGCCCATGGCAAAACACTAACCGGTACTCGTGTACTCTTGTACTGAGTACTTTTACAACACTACTTTTCGCAGTGATTTATATGAATACATAGAAACTAGGAAAGTAAAGTGAGTAAAATTTCATAAAAATCTTTTTATTCATATAAAATTAAAAAAAGAAATTTTCTAAAACCTTTCGCTAACATGCCAATACAATACCAACCATCCAGTACGACTGGAATTGCAATATTTGTGTGAATTAATAATAATAAAATAATACCAGTGCTGGTTTCTCTCCCCTACGCCAACAAGAAAATAAATAATAAAGAGAAGAATAAAATATTAATAATTTATATCTATCTATCTACACACTCTGGTAGGTAGATAATATTTTGTTGCAAAGAAGAAAAATTTTTCAGTGTGGATTTGATTTATGTTTCCAATTATATATACGATCGTGCATTTCCATTCCAACCGTGTATGCTAAGACAGATTTATTTATTAATGATACGATACGATATTTTTAAAACACTATACCCATTCAATAATTTTTCATATATATTCCTATATTTTCTTCTCTCATAAAGATAAAATGTTTATATATACATAAAACGTCAAAAGACACACAAAAAAAAAAAAAAAAGAAGAAAAAAGTGAAGAGGTTAGAGAAAAAATTGCAAAGTGAAATATTAAAAAACAAATTTGTTTTTATAAAATTATTAAATATATTTAGTTATATATGTATGCATCGCGCATACATATATCTATACGAATATATACATATATATGTATATTAATATATACCTATAGAAATAAATAATAAAAAAAAAAATAACTCAAATGGGATGTATCTATATACTTATTCGATATATTCGTATGTATGTAAAAAAAATATCAGTGTTATCAACGACATTTAAAACAAAAAACAAAAAAGGTAGTGTCGATTTATCTGCCTTATATCGTGTTAGATATTTCAAACATTACCAACTGGCAAACACCCTACAGTGGATCATCATGAAAAAGTGTTAATAATTCAAACACACACACACACTACACATATGTGTTGTGTATGAATGAATGGATGGATGTGAGTTCGTGTGTATCAGCCAATTCAATATATATCAGGGATGTAAAAGTTGATACGATCGTACATTTGTTGATACTATTTCATAACGAAAAGTATCATGATACTCCTGACACTCATTTGATACATTTAAACAATTTCCAGTATTTTATGTATAAAGACTTATTGACAAATTCCTATATTATCTAAAGAAAATCATATACGATTAATAACTCTCAGTTTTACAGTAATTTCTATAGAAAATATTCAGTATAACAGTATTTTCTATATAAAATTCTTGTGTATAACAGTATTTTGTATGTAAAAACTTGTGTATTACTAAAATTGCAGATGTTTGTAAGACAATTTTCTAGAGGTTGTTTTTACTTAATTTGTGGTCTGAGTTCGATTCCCAGCTGCTGCCAATCAACAACATTAGTTGTGATAATTATTAGTTTACTAGTAACTAGAAATAGCACCCTTCTTCGGCGGTATAGCATTGAAACGCCGCCTAAGCAAATAATAAAATAGCTTAAATACTGCTAATAAAAAAGATAACTCGCAATTACAGAGTTCTCAAACAAAAAGCTTTTCTCCTCCTTTTACCACCTTTCCTTATCAAATCGATTCCCTTTCTAAAGAATGTAACATAATATATAGACATTACATGCCTGAATTATAATCGTATTTGAAACCAGTTGAAGTTTCTGATAAATCGTTAAATTGCAAATGCTTAAGAAATATTTCTTTTTTTTTGAAATTTAAAACTTTAGAACTCTGAGGTTAAAAAAGTACTACCTATTTAAGTATTATTTTGATACCGAACATAACTTTCATTTTCCATCCCTGATTCAAATTCATTTCACAAACTTACTGACTGACCTACCGAACGACGACAGATACCAATAAGCAAAAAACCAAAAAAAAAAACAGATGCCGCAACTTAAATAGAAAAAAAGGAAGACGACTACCGAAAAAGCATACACAAATTTTGTACCCCTCGTAATCAACACAAACACACCCGCACGTACAGCAAACATATGTATGGATGTTTGTATCTATGTATGTATGTTTATAAATATGTAGTATGTTGGAAGAATGTCGAATACTTATAGTACATTAATAGTGAGTGTGGAAGAGTAGTAGACGTTCGTAGTAGTTAGTATAAATACACAACACAGGCGCGTAAAAGGTTGTAGGGAGTTTTTTTTTGGTAGGGATTTATTCGAAATAAACTTTCTTCACAATTACTTCTGCCACTACTTCACATATACATACATACATACATATGCACATAATACACTCTACTACACTTTGGCCAAATAATTCCAATTGGTGTTGTTTACTGTGCTTGTTCCTTGCTCATATGTTGGTTGGGTTGCTTCTACTTTTACTAAACAGACTCCTTAAAGAATCTAATCTTTCTGGTGTGTGATGGAAATTGATTTTGAAAACGAATCGTTTTGGAACCGGAAATTTGTTAAAAATTACCATTTGATACTTTTCCATAATTTTTGTCACATTTGTTGACTAAATTATTTTAAATTACTTGATATTTATCATCTGGTCTGTATTTTTTTGGTAAGGAAACTTGAAATCGAACGAAATTCATCACACACTTTCAAATCGATTACTTTGAAAACGATCGGTTTCCATTATATGTATATATGCCTGTTTAACAAACATCTTTAGTTGAATGCATTGGATGGGATTTGTGGCACAATTGTGCCATTTTTGGCACTATATATTACGTTTCGATTGACACTAAAGCACGATCGATATTTAAAAATAAAGAAAGTTAACCAGAGATAATTTTTGGAAATACAATTAAATAGATTTACAATATTGGAATTGTCATCTTCCTTTATACTCAAATTAAATCCAAACTTTAGTACATTTAATAGCCATAACTATAGAATAAACGCATAGAACTCTCTTTTCACCCATATGGGTGATACAATAACAAAATTTCCAAAATTTAATTTACATTTTATATTGTTGGCACGACAATTATATATTCTCTCCGGAACAACCGGCCAAAGATGTTTTAACCCAGGACAAAATTCTCGGTAACAGTGGAACTTTTTTTTTGTAATTTCCAACTGCAACGTTTTCGTAAACATATCCAATACATTGAAATAACATTGATCCTTTAAATTCTAACTAATACTTGCAAATCTAACTAGTGAAATAAATAATATATTACATTTATTTTAAAGGTTTATTTATTACTATACACACATATACAATATATATTTTAATATTTAATATAATCCAAATTTTCTTTTCTTTTTTATTTTAGAATTGCCATAGCACAAATATTATTGCACAAAAACGTAAAACTAACAACAAGAACAATACCAAATTAATCTAAAACAAAAACGGGGGCGGCAGATTTAAAAGAATTAAAGAAAAGAAACTACTTTCCATTACATATAATAAATACTATCTACAAAAACATATACAATAGAGCGAGATAAAGAGAGATATATTTAAGTAAAAAAAAAAAAATTAAATAAAAAAAACCTTTAATAATATTTACAAAACTGGGTGAGATATAAGCGGCTGCAACTCTGGCTAACGAAGAGACTATTTAAAGAAATTCAACAAGTTAGAGCTTATTTAGACTGGCTCAAAACGAAGAAAACGGGGGCGCTGAGTCTCCCGACGGTACCCAAGAAGGACGCGAAGCGTGTTGGTGGATACCCTGGTCTGCAATGGGTTGCTTTGGCTCACCAAGCTCCAAGCAATCTGATATAAATTCTGAAGATACAAGAAGTCAGAAGCGTCGTAGTGATGCCATTTCCAAACAATTACAAAAGGATAAACAGCTCTACCGGGCTACCCATCGGTTGTTATTGCTAGGGGCTGGTGAATCCGGCAAATCAACCATAGTCAAGCAAATGCGTATTTTACACGTCGACGGCTTTTCAGAACAAGAGAAAAAACAAAAAATTGATGACATTAAGAAGAACATTCGTGATGCAATTTTGGTAAGTCAAGTGGAATACTAACTCGAACATGAACACCACCGATTATTTACAATTTCATTATTTTTTAATTGAAATTTCATTAATTTTTAACACTGAGATCTCAAAAGTGAAAGTCTAAACAAAAATAATCTTTTACTCATACAATATATACTTTATTCAGTAATACTTTCCCAACACTAAGTTAGCATCCTACTAGTTTTTGAGTTGTGCTAATTTGTTGAGCTTTTACTGCACATATCGTCTATATAGCAAAATATCGTCTATTTAGATTACAGTTTGTAATTTGTAATATATTTTAATTAAACTTGATACTCAGTATATATCCGTTCAAATTATCGTATGTACATTCTTTTTTGACATATTATTAGGTGTTGACTTAAATATGCGGGATTTACAATAGATGGGTACATATCTGTAATTTATTCTCACTTAGTTATCGCCCAATATAGTGTAAACAACAAAGTTTTTTTAACTTCGAAAATTTTGAGTTTTGTGCCAACAAAGCGTCATATGCAGGAAGTTTTGCTTTACTTCTTTAATTTGAAGCACACCGATTGCTCACCAAATCTTTGTAAAACATTGGGAGCTACTCAAACAGCAATTTCAAAACGATTGCAAGAGATCTTGAAAGACGATTTAGCATGTCCGAAATGATGCTTGAACGTTATAAAAGAAAATCGTTTTTGCACCGAATCATTTGCGATGAAATATTAATCCATTACGATAACTCGAAGCGTAAAAGATCGTAAGTGAAGCCCGCCCAACCAGCCGAATCGACATCAAAGCCAAATATCCATGGCGCTAAGGTAATTCTCTGTATTTGTATGACCAGACCATCCAAGAGAACCTCTACCGAACGCAACTGATTCATTTGAAGCAAGCCTTGAACGAAAAACGACCAGAATATACGGCCAGACATGAAACCGTTATTCCATCATGATAACGCGCGGCCACATGATGCAATACCTTTTAAAAAGTATTTAGAATGAAGTGGTTGGGAAGTTTTGCCTCTCCCGCTTTATAGTTGACTACTATTTGTTTCGATCGATGCAGAACACTCTCTTTGACATAAGAGTATCCCATATTCGCTTGATTCGTTCTTGGCCTCAAATATGAGCAGTTATTTTTGGCTCGAAATACATATGTTGCGAGGAAGATGGGAAAAGGTCATAGCTAATAATAGCCAATACTTTGAATAAATTTATATTGTACAAATATTTCAGTACTAGTTCTAAAATGTTTGATATTTATTCATCATTCAGTTACTGAATTCTAGCCAATAGGTTATAATCGGTTCCAATTATACTACTCACAAATAGATTACATAGATCAAACATACCAAAATCATGGACAACAAAATCCTACCAAATTTGCTAAGAAAATGCCAAGACTGCAACGCTAGTTGCTGTTACTACTTTATACATATTGTCTATGTCCAGAACCTAGTGTACGAGATACATATATATTTTAAAATCGAGATAGTTATTTTTTTATTTATTTATTTTTTTTTTTTTTTTTTTTTTTTTTTTTTGAGCGATTTTGATATTTTAGTTATTTCTCACAATTATCAATCACAGAATTTGACAAAAATCACAAAATATTAATTTTAATTGTATTTTATCTTTTGTAGACTATTACTGGTGCCATGAGCACATTAAATCCACCTATACCATTGGAGAAAAAAGAAAACGAAGCCAGAGTTGAATATATACAGGACTATGCTTCAAGTACATAACATAATCTTACAATACATACAAATTAAACATAAATACATAACAATACTAACAATGTTTATTTCAATACAAACACTATAGGTCCAGATTTCAACTATCCGCCAGAATTTTATGAGCATACAGAAGAGTTGTGGAAAGATAAGGGTGTTTTGGCAACTTATGAAAGATCAAATGAATATCAATTAATCGATTGTGCAAAGTAGTAAGTATATTTATACATATTCTTTGTTTTTTGTATAATATTCGTGGTTTTTTTTTTAATTAATTTGAAAATACTTTTCTTTTTAGCTTCTTGGACCGCGTGAGCATAATTAAACAACCCAACTATACACCGAACGAGCAAGACATATTGCGGTGTCGGGTTTTAACTTCTGGTATTTTTGAAACAAGATTTCAAGTTGACAAAGTCAATTTTCAGTAAGTTTTATAACTAAACCAAAAAACGTTAACAAAGTAATATTTAGTTAAATTTGTATTATTTGCTTAATTTAATTTTATAGTATGTTTGATGTGGGAGGCCAACGGGATGAACGTCGAAAGTGGATACAATGCTTTAATGACGTTACTGCAATTATATTTGTGACAGCATGTTCTAGCTATAACATGGTTTTACGAGAAGATCCAACACAAAATCGTTTGCGTGAATCCTTGGAACTATTTAAAAGCATTTGGAACAATAGGTAATTTACCAGGGCACTGAATATACCAACTCATATTCTTATGTATGTATGTATTTGCCATTTGTTTCAGATGGTTACGTACAATATCTGTAATTCTATTTCTCAACAAACAAGATTTGTTAGCTGAGAAAATAAAAGCTGGTAAAAGCAAACTTTCGGATTATTTTGCCGAATTTAATAAATATCAAACACCAAGTAAGTTACCATCATTTTTATGAACATCTTTAATCACACTGATAAAAAATCATGCCATAAATATTTTCAAAAATTAAAAAAAAAAATTATTAATTTGTATACGGAATTTGGTTTGTTCGTTTACATGCTAGATTTTACTAGCTTTGGAAGTGTTCAATATAAAAAGTAAACAAAATATTTGAAAATAGTGAAACTAGCAGGCACACGAACAGGCTGAATCAGCCAGTATGTTTTTTGTGTTTTTTTTTTTTTTTTTTGGAACACAACTTAAATTCTAATTGTCTTTTGATTTTGTTTAATTACTGTTCCAGGTGATGCAATAATCGAGTCTGGAGATGATCCTGAAGTCATAAGAGCTAAGTATTTCATACGTGATGAGTTTTTGGTATGTTAATTTTATATTTTTGTTTTACATTGACATATATAGTTTTTTTATTTACATAAATGATTTGTAAATGGTTATTTTATTTTATTCTAGCGTATTTCTACTGCAAGTGGTGATGGCAAACACTATTGCTATCCACATTTCACATGTGCTGTAGATACTGAGAATATCAAGAGAGTATTCAATGATTGTCGAGATATAATTCAAAGAATGCACCTTCGTCAGTATGAATTGTTATAGGTTTATTCTACAAAAAAATCACTTAATAAAATAATGTGCAAATAATACAACTAATCAATCAAAGTTTTATTTTCTTTCCTTTCTCATTCATATGTATAAATATGTTCCTTAGGTATCATATATGTATTAATAACTGGATATGGAATTCCGTTATCAAAAACTTAAACCAGTTAGTAAGAAAATAAGCTGAGATTTGTGTACATTAGGATGGCCCAAAATAAGTTGTTGATGTTCCCAATTAAATTAAATGAATGGATTCATTCTAAGATACCGTTTCTCAAAATGTTTGTCCTGCTTTCAGTACTTGGTGAGTAGAGTCCTTCTTTTAAGGTTTTAATGATTTTTTTTCATATTTCTCGCAAATGATACATATGAAATATTAGTAACATGTGAATGATCTTTGGGAGGCGCTTTCAATGATATACCTAAAATTACCTTTAAGTCCAAAAATTGTCGAACTTTTTTTTTACAAAAATTATCAGTATTTAAAATTTTTACAAATAATAGATTGAATTTCGAAAATCTGAAAAAATCGTTAATTTTTACTTCGAATATTTTTGAACTATAACGAGATTTTAGATACATCATTGAAAACGACTTTCAAAGACCTTTTACATGATATCGATATTTCATATATGTCCTTTCAAAGATATATGAAAAAAAAACATAGTAGAAAATGTAAGAAAAGATAAAATCACTGTTTATTGTTGGTGTTTTGTTTAAGCTTTGATATTTTTACAAATAAAGCTTGAGTGTCTGTAATTCTCATTCACTCTATAGTTTTATTTGTATAATATCTTTAGTTTTTCTAAAGCCTTTTGGGAAAAGGTTTCCTGATGATCTGGCCTAAGCAACCAGTGAAATGCGCATAGGAACTAGCTTATCCCCCAACAATAAATTTCAGTGAATTTATCAATAAAAATTGGGAATTTAGCATAAGAAGCTCTTACTAAAATAAACAATTACCTTTTTAACCTTTGATCCAGCTCACCAAATACTGACGCCAATACAAACATTTTCAGAAATGGACTCCACAAACAAGCTGAACTTTCATTTTCGTTGGGAATATCGACACCTTATTTTTCCTCCATACTAACTTTGGTACTCTAATGTACATACTTTTTAAAATGTCGTTACATATTATTATTTAAAATTAGTCAAATCTACAATAAATAGCTTTTACAAAGAAACTTTCAATTGTTGAACAAAATTTAAACACAATTTTATCTTCATCTAAGTATGAAATATTCTTCGAATTAATAATAAAATATATCGTTACCTTAATAAAAAAATCTCGATTTAAAAAAAACACGAGTTAAAGCCTTTCTATATTAAGGTAACGATATATAATTTTTAAAACCAATTTGACCGCTTTCACACTAGGCAATGTAGTTACGCATGTCTGTTTTCCATTTTTAAAACCATGAACGAAAAAACAAACCAACAAGCAAGTCTGTACTCAAATTTGACATCAACAAAGACAAAAATTGCGCCACTAATTGCCTAACTTTGGTGAAGAGTATATAAGATTCGCATCAGCCGAATATAGCTCTCTTACTTGTGGCAAGGATATATATAAGTTTATCATTCCGTTTGTAATTTCCACATATTTCATTTGCTACCCCATAAAGTATACATATATATTCTGGATCGTTATAGATAGATGAATCGATATAGCCATGGCCGTCTGTACGCTCAAGTCAACTTTTCGAAGGCCCAATTAACTTGATTGATACATCAATACCAAGACGGGTCAATAAGTCCGTGACATTCATTAAGCAACTCTGCACCATCAATTTCAATGGCAAAAAATTGATTTACTGAATTTCGTTGTGGCCGTACAAATACGTAAGATGGCGAACATCCTGGACGCCCAGTTGATGTCTCTCTCTACACCCGAAACAATTTAACAAATTCACGATATGGTGTTGGTCGATCGGAGATTGAAAGTATGTCACATGCTTCAGTGGTTTAAATTTTTAATTATCACTTGGGTATGAGAAAGCTTTCCGCAAGATGGGAGGTTGCTCACAATCGGGTGCACACATGTGCAGTTTCCATTGCAAATATTCATTACCTTATCCGCCCTATTCTCCGGATTTAGCTCCGAATGACTATTTCTTGTTTCCAAACCTGATGGAATGGCTCGACGGGATAGAGATTTGACTGCAACGATTAAATCATCTCACAAACAAATACCTATTTTGATGACCTCGATAAATCTTATTTTTTGGAAGGGTACAAAAAGTGGAGAAACGTTGGACAAAGTGTAAGTGTAAATAAAATGATTTTTTATCCAAAAACCTGTGTTTCATTAAAAAAGTCACCGGCTTATTGATCCGGTCTCGTACATCCTTTACAGTTCAACTTATGTTGCACACAAATGGCTGAAATATAAGCAAAAAACCTAGATTTTTTCAAAATTGTTCAAACATTTATCTTTTTTTGTATTTTTTTTTTTTTACAAAATTTTTATTCACTTGGTGAAGCATATATAAGATTTGGCACAGCAGCATTAGCACTATTGCTTGTTTTTTTAAATATATATTCTAAAACTAATAGATTCCAAAGGTTGAGTCAAACGGATAATGAGAACTATGAAGTGCATGGATAAAATATTAAGGGTATTCATTTAAAAAAAAATGCAAAATTACACTTTGTTATAGCTTGTTAAAAATACAACTTTTTGTGGAATTTTTTTCTTTGTGTTTGTTGTGTTAAAGTGTAACAAAATCAGAGTGCAAATTTACAAATGCAAAAATTCATAGATCTCCAATCAAAAAGGTATACAATTTTGCATTCGCAATGTTGCTAGATAGACCATTCATACATAATAATGAATTCCGCTACTGTGTTTTTACTCAATTTTTTATAAAGATTCTATTGAACTCGTAATACTTCAACTCGTTATATACTTCAAAAAATGAAAGTGGTTTCATTGCAAAAATATTTTTTTCGTTCTATTTGATCTGAAGAATCAAGATACTTTCGATCGGAATGAAATTCTCTGGGTATATTTAAAAATTCAATAACCACTATTCAAAACATTCATAAATCTATAAAGCCTGGTTGACAGGTCACAGTTTCCTTTTGTCCGATTGAATAACTAGTTTTAGATTTATAAAGAACAAAATTAGATTCATCCAAGACAAATGTATGTACATATTTTAAGCGCTCAGTTTAAGTAGTTGGTAGATGTTTCACAAACTCCTTTCAACATTAAAGAATAAAATAATTCCATACACATATGTATATAGATGTATAAAAGATTGATTTATTTTTTATTAAAATTCTATAGACAAATTTGTATCTAAAACTATAAATGTTTTCCGTTAATAACAACAACATGACTTTTAGCAATGTTTGTTTAATACATACATAAGCGCCTACAGCGTTGTGTTGATAGTCCGTATTCCAAGGTTGGATCAATTCTTTTAGGATTTGTCCAGTTGAAAAAGTTTTTAATTTTTTTTTTTTTTTTTTTAATAGGTTTTTTCTTCTTTTTTTTGGTATTTAAATATGTTTTATCCTATCAGATATTTGGTATTGCCCATAGCTTGGCTGTTTTATCAGCAGATGTAGTTAAAATAGAGAAATCATGTGGATGCCATCTTGCGGATATAACCTTGTCACCGTGTTCTCCAACTGCTACAGATGGTAATGATTGAGTTAAATTACCTTGTAAATCTGTTAAAACAATTTTGTTATCATATCCACATGTTAATAAGTAATATGCCGATGGTGAGAAGCGTATTGATCTAAGATATATTTATAAATTTATTACTCTTAATTAAATACTATTAATATTTATCTGAACATACCTTATATCAGCAGAATGTGGTTGGAAGCATTGAATTTGTCTATTCCTTCGTACATCATATAAAACGCATGAGCTGTCTTCATGACCTGACACCAATAAACGTCCAGTAGGATCAACACATACTGAAGTTACCGGAGATCCCGATGAGTCATAATAGCATGATGGCAATACAGTGTTGATGCATTCATTTACTCGTAAATCCCAAAAACGTACAGTTTTGTCCTTTATAATATAATGTTTATTTATACAAATAGATAAAATAAAAAAGAAAATAAATAAATAATAAAAGTAATGTTAAACCATATATATTTACATATTTTAATAAATAAAAAGTCGCGGCAAGTTTCAGGTTTCTATTTTTTTTTTTTTTCATACCCAGAAAGGCAGACGGGTCCAGAAAAAAATTATTACTAAGACCAAAAAGACGCTACAAACTTTAACGTCGCCATATTTTTTATAACAAACTAAAGATTAATTTTAGTTTTAACAAAAATCTCAAGGTCCAGTTTTTCAAAACTTTTTCGTTCGTCAATCTGAAAGCCTTGCTTGGTTTTAAAGTACTCAAAGAGAATAATTTGTATTTACATTAGAGTTGTCCAAAATCACGTTTTAGCGCTTCATTTTAAAGTCAAAAATGATTAAAGGAGACTAGATCACGATATGTTAAATAAGAAATCTAGGATAAAAATTAACATATTCTGAAAAATATTCAAATAAAAGCTTATTTTTACATTATATACATATATCCTTATTTACTCGTATATGAGTTTTTGTGTTCGTATGATAGCGTTTACCTATTCGCAAATATGATCAAAAAAGTTTGATTTTTTAACTTCTAATTTTAAATTTTTAAAAATGTTGTTAAAAAAATTTTAGATTTTTTAGAACATCTCTTCAGGATTTGTAAAGGATATCTGATGAAAGTATGGTCGGTCAAGCCCAACACTGAGTAAATGAGCAAAAACTTTTTTGTTTAAATTTCAATAATTTATTTTCGTGCGTGATTTTCGGAAATGGGTCTTATGTGGGAGTTAGGAACAATTATGGACCGATCGCCATGAGATTAGGCAGTGTAATTTATATCTATAAATTACACTGCCTAATCAAAAAATATTTTTTGTTCCAAAAAAAATTTCTGGAAAAAAAAATTTTTTTTGAAGATAAAAATTAAATTTGAATTTTTTCCCAGAATTATGGGCCAATTGTGTATACGAACCATATGTATGTATGTACATAACTTAGTAAACAAATTCGGGATAAAAATTTACCCATTGTCGATCCCAATTTCTAAGGCTTTTTTAGGTCGTTGGTCTTTTAAATCCGTCTCCATATTATCCATGTACATGACATATGCCCGTATTGATTTGAAATTACCTCTTAGGTAGATTTATCTTATGGGTATTTTACACAGATATCTACATCTATTTGTTGAATTTACGAACATTAAGTTCTTAATTTCATAGATAACATTGCCTACGAAGCAAATTTGCATATACATATTTCAAATTAATATCTACTGAATAACATTACTAAATATTTTAACACCATTGATAAATATATAGTGATAACAACCAAAACATATTTATGTATCTTGTTTGTTAGTTATTTGGGGGCTTCGAAATTATAAACGAAATGACAAACTAATGTATAAACTTTAAAACTCATGGTGGGGAAATTTCCGGTACTTAAATATAACAAAAATTAAAATATTTTTAAAACTTATTTTAAAAAATATCGATTTGTATCCAAAAAATCAACATATAAAAGATACCGATAGCAGAATAAACTGATTTCGATATATATAATCGAAATCGGAGAATCAATCACTATTAATATTTATTCTCCAATCTTCAACAAATATTGCCGAGTAGCAAATTGTTTCAATTATTGTATAAACTTGAAGTTTGACCAGGATGTTAATGATGATATCCCCTTCCTTATTTTTGTTCATACATTGATGAATCACTTTAGTGTCCATACGACTGCTGTACTATTCGAATATATTTGACTTAATGGTAAAGAACAGTAGGACAATAACAAAATTATGTATTTTAATGGTATGACTGACGACTTATGAATCATACAAATTGTACATTGAACTATCAAAGAAGAATGGTGGCCAAATGTACATAATTTTTTAGATAAATATGCGTGTGTGTACATATCTTTATATCCTTTGAATGTACATATTGCTCATTTGCAACAAGAAAGTCATAACTTAAAAAACATAGTTCCTTACTAATTTAAAGAGCAAATATCTTGAGATAATCTTTTATTCAAATCGAAGGTTGAACAAAATTAAATCTGATATATGTATGTATATATATATAACAGTGATTATTATATTTTTAAATTGATTTAAAACTTTATGTTTAATAACTAATAAACAATTTTAGTAAATTGATTGAATTATCTGAAAAAAGGTAAAAAAAATTGCTAATTTTAAGTTACTCTTATGACCGTCTTGTCGCGAATGAGCGGTATACATACATATATTTTTTAAAAAAAGTACTTCTCCATGATTAAATGTTTCAGATAGTTTTATTTTTCTACTAAAAATTTCAGTTATTTCGGATATATTTTAAATTTAGTTTAAAATCAATTCAAAAACGTATATATTTCAGATTAATAGTATTTTTTCAAACAAACTATTTGGATAAATGTAATTTGATGAATATATTCCCAATCGTATACTTTAATATGTATAAAGATTAAAATAATTAAAAAAAAATCGTTGAAAAATAATGTTATGGTAAAAAAATTGTTTGGTAAAAAAAATCGGGTTTAAAAATATATTTCCCGATTTTTAACCATTGTAGGTCCGAATTACTATGGCGTTATATACGTCGTTAGAAAGCTCTTTGAAATATCTATAATTAGATATCCATATTGTCCATTTTAAAGACTTAAATTATAACTCAGCCATTTGTGAGTCGATTTTCTCGATTTTAAAAGCAACCGAACCGGGACTATAGCGAATATATATAGAGGTATGGATCATGTTTGTAAGTTATTTGTGGACTGCGGAAAGTTGATTTGAACATACAGACGGTCATGGCTATATAGACTCCACTATCTAGAATGTATATGTGTACTTTATGGAGCAAATGACAAATGTAAAAATTACAAACTCATGGTCAAGGTTATAAAAAAAGTCAATTTTTTGAGTTATAACCATGTTAGCGCAAATGAACAATACATATGCACTTTGTACATGATAGGTAAAACTCAAAAATTTTATATTTTAAAATCATAACTAAAAAGCAAAACTCTTGCTAAACTCTTACATATGATTTCATATTTTCCCTTGTACATATTCCGTTATTTTAGGAAATTCAGTATTTAAACAACAATAAAATTACATACATTAAAATGTATTTGTTTGAGTTGAGGCGGTCTTGCAGTAAAGGATACATTTTATGATTTTGTCACATGCTGGAAAATGTGTTTATACCATTAATACATATCTTACCAATATTGCAGATGTTTTAGACTAGCAAGCAGGTAGGTAGGTTGTAGGCAAACATCTTTAGATTTTGGCACAAACTACTATGTTTATTCTATACATACATATTGATAATACGAGTACGAAAAAATGTGGCTATTTAGATAGCAATATTCTATGACTTCAATATGTACATTAGACCGGTCCTTAAAAATATATTTGCTTTGGATCGATATTATGTTGTTCTTTAGTAACTAAAACTAACTGATGTAAAATTCGGTAAACAATTACTATACAAATTGGGTGAAATTATAATTATGTATAGAGGGAAAATACAAGTTTTCAGGAGAGCAAAAAAAAAACAGTTTATTTCGCTTTTTTATAAGGAATATTGAATTCTTTCTTCTACAGTATATTTTGAAGGCCTCTACTAAATTTTACATATAATTTATTTTTAAAATTTTGCATTATTGGCAAATTTATTAAAGATAGAAGATTTTTGTCTACAAAAATATTAATTTCATATGAATAAGTAGATAGAGGGTATTGTATTGTAGGAAATATATTTAATATGGATTTAATTTCTGGCTTCGGTCAATTCTATTTAGCTTGTTTTATTATCATTTAATGTATATAACAAATAATATATACATTCAATGGAAGATGATGACCTTAATTTCTATTTGGAGTTTTATGTAATATTTATTACGTGTCAAATACAATATATATGTGTGTATATATAAATATATAATGACCGATATCTCGAAAACTCCATGAAAAATTAAGATATATGGATTATATTGAATATAGTCCCTTGGTATGTTGTTGTTTTTGTGCAAAAGTTTACAAGGGTTAAAAATGGTAACGTGAATTACTAATATTTTGATAAATATTTGAAATAAATCTTATATTCGACAGAAAATTATCATTCTAATAATCTAAATACATGTTTTGTGTAGTACATAATTTGTTTACATGGTAACTTGTTTATTTCTTTAATTCGATCGAAGAACCGTCCAAAGCAAATCTTTTTAAGGGCGGGTCTAATGCACATACATACATAAGAATGTATCTATGTAAATAGATATACTAAAAGTTAGAAGAACAAAATTTGGTATAGGAAAATTCGGACTAGAACAAATTTAAATCAATCGATAAAATCGTTTTTATTTTGCATAAATTTAAGCCATGCACATATAACTCTGAGAAATCCATTTGAATATTTTGCTAATGTATGTAAATTGTTTTTGGATAGTTGGATAGAAAATATCTGAAAAAAAAACTAAATATTTTGTTGTTCCGTAACCATTAAGCTATCCTAATCTATGTATATGGATATACCCACCTGTGATCCAGTAACGAACATATTATTATCCCAACTGTATATTGAAAATATGTGGCCACTATGTCCTATAAATGTTTGTGACGGTGACAATACACCGCAGTCAGTAATATAGATTTTACAATTGCCAGCCCCACCACTAGCCAATAGTTTTCTCTCGTTGGAGGAATCTTCTAAAAAGCACAGATCTCTGACGGTACCATCGTGCATGGTCAATTCAATTTCACGTCCTTCCAATTGCTTATTTTCATCACTGTATTGCATTATTTTAATCGATTTGTCATTGGAACCGGTGGCTATAAACTTGCCATCTTTAGACCAGGCAGTGCAATAAATGGAGCCCTTGTGATGTTTAGTACGTTTAAAAATTACGCTAGTTTGAAAAGTCTGGGTTTTGCTAAAATTTTATAAAAAAAAAAAATTAACAGGATATGAAATTTTCATATAATTTACTGTTATTAATACCTGGTATTGATTTGTGACGGATACATGCAAATTCTGAGGGTTTTCGAATTTGAGCCAACAGCATAAATTTTACCTTCAGGATGAAACTCAGCACATCGTATAGCCTGCACATCATTTAGAGTATTAATTGGCACAAAACACAGTGGTGATTTATCACTCTAAATAAATTAATAAAAAAAAAATAATAAAAAAAATTCATTAACATTTTGTTACATCAATAAAAATTTACCAAATATCGATAATAACGGTAAAAATTTGTTTTTGTTTTTCTGTCTATTCAATAATCATGTTTATTTGTTGTCTGTTTATTTGCATATAAATTTTTAGTGGAGAAATCGTTTTTGGAACATTTTTATTTTTCAAGCGTAAAGTTTTTATATTTCTATTGAATTGTGTATTTTTCTTTGCTTTTAAATAAAAATTATATATTTACCTTCATGTTTTGATAAGAACTTTTTTCGGAAAACATAATTTATAACTGACTATTTAATAAAAAATTATTTTATGTTTTCTTTACAAAAAACAAATAAAATTACAAAAATGACAACATATTGACTGGCTTATAAATTGTTTCTCTAAATGCACATAGCGTAAAAATCTTATAAAAAAAAAACTCCACTGGAGAAATAGTATAAAGAAATACTACTTACTTACTATCTAATTTTAGTTAAAACTGGTTCTGATGCATTCACTACATAACCGTGGTGAATTTACACCCATTGACTTTTACATCCAATTTAAGCCGCAAAGCAAAGACGTATACAATAATAAATACATATGTTGTTGTATCGATTAATTAGGGATTAGTATTTTTGGCATTCAAAAATGCATTTTCAGATTTGATTTTTTTTTTTCTTAAAAATCGATTTTTAACTAGTTTTTAAGTTAATCACATAAATGTAAATACATACATACATATGCATGTTGTACATTTGTTCTTATAGTCTTTTGTTTATCCTTATACATACATATGTTTATATGTATGTATATTAAGAATATATGGAAAGGTTATTTTTAATTTATTTATAAGTATATTATATTATAATTATTATAAATTTAATTTTGAAAATGAGATTAGTATCATTGGAATAACTTATAATAATTTACTAGTATAATTGTAGTTTGTACGTACATATGTATGTAGTTATTTACTAAAATGGAAAAATCCATAAGGTGTGTCCTTTTAAAAAATGCAATTACTTATGTAAATATTGAAATTATGTATATATATGTACATAACATGTTTGATCTGAATTAATTTTTAAATAAATTTGTATAAAATTTATATTTTATGAGGTGTGTCCATTGTAATGTAATTCCATATATATACATATTTATCTATATTAAATACGTCTGGCTCAGTATATAATATATAACAGAATACATGTCCAATGATTAACCAGTCCATTTAAAAGTCAAACCCATTTAAACATTTATGTAATCTTATTATGTCATATTTTAAAGAATCCTTTATAAATTTTCATTAGGTGTGTCCTTGTATACATGTATGTATATGAATCATGCATAAATATGTACATACATACATTATATAGACTTATGAAAAATAAATACAATTCAAATAACAACAATTTCATCAGAAATTGAAATTACTTAAAGTTTTTATAATAATGCTGTACAAATAATAACATTTATTAAACAAATTGCTGAATTTCCTTTACATGACTTTTAATATACATCTATCTTACCTATTACACATGTAATATGTGTGTTTATTTAATTTTATATGGAAATTTTGTTTTACAAACGTTTTAAAATTTTAAAAACATTGTTTATGAATAAGGGATAATTCTATAAAATGGTTTTTTAAAGCTCATGCTATATTTTTATCTAAAATTATATATAAATTTAGAAAAATTACATAAAAAAATCACTATAATAATGCTTCAATTGACAACACTTACGTTATTTTAACTAAAAATACAACGCTGTCACGAAGTTGCACTTGTGCTGTAGCAAAAATACAACCATGTATCTGCAACAGCGCAGACTTTTCTGCAAAGGCGTGGTTGCTTGCATAAATACGACCGAACCGCTTGTCGGCATTTCAGAAAGTGTTTGACAGTTTGCCGTAGTGGTTGTGCGCAAAAAGTTCGTCAGATTAGCATTTTACTTGTTATAAATTAATTAAAAGAAAAAAAACCAAATACAAAATGAGAGAAATTGTACACATTCAAGCCGGTCAATGCGGAAACCAAATCGGAGCCAAGGTATGTACTTATTTATAATCAATAAAATGAGATTGGAATAGAATCTATGTTGTTTTGTTATTGATTTTTCTTTTTGATAATAATACAAGTTTTTCCCAAAGTGAAAGGCAAATTAGTTGGGTTTTCTTTTGAAATTTAATTGGTTCACTTAACTATTTAAGCATCTCCGCCATTTTGTTATCTGCAAAATTGTTAGTTTTTACCTTTTTGTTGCTTATACACACATATGCCGCTATTTTTATAAAAAGAAATGGTGACGCTATGTTTAAAACTTGTTTTGTGTTTCCTTCCTTCCCCCTCTTTGCCAATAGTCTAACAAACCGGCATAGTTATTCATACATACTTGTACAACGTACATACAAATGTATATTTAAATTATTTTCAACGTTTTTCTCTAATAATTAAAATCAATATAACCTAGATGATTCCTAAATGGTTATTTTCTTTATTTCCAAGTACAGTTGTTGCAAAAAGTGTCTGCCGTTTTGTTTTTTTTTTTATTGTACACATTGCAAATTTTTCTATGTGATATTCATTTTAAAATCGTAATCACTTTACTGCACAAAAAACACATACAAATGTACATAGGTTTCTTCAGTATGAATCATACTACAAAAAAAGTATAAATTTAAAAGAAGTCGTCTAATGTAATAGATTTCTACTTGTTTTGTTTTACATACAATATGTATAATGTATAAGTAAAGGAAAATGCCATTAATGGGTGCGGTTTATTGGCCACAACTTAAAATAGAGAGGGGTAGGACGACGATGACAGAATTGCTCGCTTACTGGAAACAAAACATCTGCAATGGAATGTTGCAAATAAAATGAGTACATACGGAGTTCTGCAAAGTAAATACAAAAATGTATACATACTAATATGTAAATATAGTAAATATCCTTTGCTCATTATTGTTAGAGAAAAGTGTATACATTATATTGATTAGATAGATAGCAATGAAAGATAATAATGTTCATTTATTATTATTATCTACGAAAATATTTTGAAAAACAAACAAATTAATAACAATATCAAGTAGCAATTAGAGTTTCCAAAAATCCGAAGAATTTTAAAACCGCTGTTTCGGCTTTGTTCTGTTTTGGGATAATTTATTAAAGTCAGCATACTACCTACTTCAATTGCAGGAATTATTTTAATAGAATTTAAGAAATTGGATGAATCAGCAGGATCTAAAATCATATTCACTGTTAGGTCTGCTTTTTCCATACCAACACCTATGTTTCAGGAAATTGTCATACAATATAATGAAACGTTTGTTTTTCATTTCTAAATAAAGTTTTCTACTAAAAATAGTTCAAAAGAAATCGTAATATAATTGTCGGTTTTCTAAACAAAACTAATATAAATCTATTAAAAAGTTAATATTCAGATACACCTACTCATAAAACTGTTTATTTCATTAAATATATGTATAAATATGGCTATGATGCAGTTTGTATGATAATGTAATAGAAGTTGGATGCATGATAACTTTATAAAACTATTATAAATAACATCTGTCAAGACAAAAACAAAGAACAGATGGTACAAATAAACAACAAGAGAGGTTGGTGGAAGTAATAGAAAATCTTTAATAAGTCTTAATTGTTTTTAATAGTTTATTGTTATTTATAAGAATGTAGCAGGAAGGTTAAATAAATTAATAACATTAATAAAAGTAGTAAATAGCACACACACACCATATGGTGGTTGGTGGTATAACGATGGTGATCTCACTCGACCTTATTTAACTACCTCCACAAAACATTCATTTGTTCGTTCGTTTAATTGCTTGCGCTTGAATGATTGTGTCATAGCTTGGCTTGGAGGTAGTGTGTGGTAGTAGACGTAGACTTATCAGTGGCTTATGTAGAATATAACAGATGGTTTATTAAAATACATAAATAGCGTGCTATTTTATCATTTACTAGAAAAAAAAGAAACAAACAAACAAACCACTTATACATACACCCACCCACCTATCTATGAACAATATTTCTTGTGCAGGTTTATTTGTAGTTGTGTGGGCATTTAACATTCAAGCCAGAAGTGTTAAGTCGCGTTTCGCAGACAAACAATCAACCTACATACATGTAAATTGATTGGCCGGCTAAATGTTGCAAGTCGCCTGACAGCCAGACAGCCAAATATGGCCCTCTTTAACTAAAAACAAGAAATAAAGTGATGTCAGCAGCAATTAACTGGAAAAATGTTGTTGGTGTGAATAAAATATTTTCACATTTCAACAAAGTAGTGTGGTGGAAGAGTATTTGTGAAAACAACATTATTCTATTTGTTTGCAGAAATAAACAACCATAATTAATATTGTTGTTCTGGGAGATTTTGGAAAATGCAAGAATGTTTGAGGGAAAAAATCGATAGGAGGAGGTAGTAAGTACTAGAATTTCGTAAGTGGTAGGAAAGTAGTAGGATGTTCTGAAATAAATATGAGTCATTTTTGGGTGAGTAAGTATGTATGTATGTACAATAGTTGGTCGGTTGCCAAGATACTACTCGTGCATGTTTTCAACCCTTAAAAATATTAAGGACATACACAGCACAAACAGACATGCTATGCTGACTCATCGTAAATTACTTGATTGTACAGCGCGGCGCCGTACTCTGTGCAGATGCATTTCAAAAAGTACATAATAAAGTATGTACCCCCTATCTACCAACCTAACAAATGCATTATGCATACATACACAATAACATCCTTTATAATAGAAAAACAACAAAAAATCAATACAGCTAAAATTTTAAACAAATTTCTATTTTTCTTTTCATTTTAGTTCTGGGAAATTATCTCCGATGAACATGGTATCGATGCTACTGGTGCCTATCATGGCGACAGTGATTTGCAATTGGAACGCATCAATGTGTATTACAATGAGGCATCTGGTGGCAAATATGTACCACGTGCCGTTTTGGTCGATTTAGAACCCGGTACCATGGATTCAGTGCGTTCCGGTCCTTTCGGTCAAATCTTCCGCCCAGATAACTTTGTTTTCGGACAATCTGGTGCCGGTAACAACTGGGCCAAGGGTCATTACACAGAAGGCGCTGAGTTGGTTGACTCTGTGTTGGATGTTGTACGCAAAGAAGCCGAGTCTTGCGATTGTCTGCAAGGTTTCCAATTGACTCATTCGTTGGGTGGTGGTACTGGCTCCGGTATGGGTACTTTGCTCATCTCAAAGATCCGCGAAGAATATCCCGACAGAATCATGAACACATACTCCGTTGTACCTTCCCCCAAAGTATCAGACACAGTTGTAGAACCCTACAATGCCACCCTCTCAGTCCATCAGTTGGTTGAAAACACAGATGAAACCTACTGTATCGACAACGAAGCCTTGTACGACATTTGCTTCCGCACCTTGAAACTAACCACACCCACATACGGTGACTTGAACCATTTGGTTTCGTTGACCATGTCTGGTGTAACCACATGTCTGCGTTTCCCCGGTCAATTGAATGCCGATCTCCGTAAATTGGCCGTCAACATGGTTCCCTTCCCCCGTCTTCACTTTTTCATGCCTGGTTTTGCTCCTCTTACATCCAGAGGCTCCCAACAATATCGTGCTCTTACTGTTCCTGAGCTTACTCAGCAAATGTTTGATGCCAAGAACATGATGGCTGCTTGTGATCCTCGTCATGGTCGCTACTTGACCGTAGCCGCCATCTTCCGTGGACGCATGTCCATGAAGGAAGTTGACGAACAAATGCTTAACATCCAAAACAAGAACAGCTCATACTTTGTTGAATGGATTCCTAATAACGTGAAGACAGCCGTTTGTGACATCCCACCCAGAGGCTTGAAAATGTCCGCCACCTTCATTGGTAACTCCACCGCCATCCAGGAACTGTTCAAACGTATCTCCGAACAATTCACTGCTATGTTCCGCAGAAAAGCTTTCTTGCATTGGTACACTGGTGAAGGCATGGACGAGATGGAATTCACAGAAGCCGAAAGCAACATGAACGATTTGGTCTCCGAATACCAACAATACCAAGAAGCCACCGCCGATGAAGATGCCGAATTCGAAGAAGAACAAGAGGCTGAAGTCGAAGAAAACTAAACTATAAAATAACATAAGAAAAGAATTCCCCAAGCAAAATCTAAAACAAGCAAAATCGAAAAAATAACAAAATAAAAAACAAATGTTCTAATTTAACATAACTTTCTAATGGCTTTTTTTTTTATTTCCTTTTTCGTCTTACACTCTTGCATAGGTGTGAATGTGTTTGTTTTTGGGCGTAGTACATACTAGTAGTTTTGCAAACTTTCAAATAGAAATGTTAGAGAGAAGAACTAAATAAAACTTAAATCGATAAGCATAGTTTGTGGGCAAAACAGTAATTAGGGTACATTGAACCGTGTGTACATTCCATATGCGGCACTAATGTATGTGTCGTACATACAGTGTACTCTGGTATGACGTAATACATTTTCAAATTCGCAGTTGCCCAAAATAAGCTTTCGAACGAATGTATTGTTTGTATGTTTGATTTGTAGTATTAGAAGCAAAAGTGCATCGAACACCATGATAATCCATTCGTTAGCTGTAGAAGAATGCATTAAATATATCTGCTCAAAATGATGCAGATATATAAAAATAAAATTAAGAATTGTATCTACCAAAGTAAATATGTATGTATGTTCATGGAGTAGTAAATAATTTTGTTTATAGTGACAAAATAATATGTGACATCATATTTTTTTAAAGATTATCTATTATGAGTTAGTCATGTTTGTTTAAAAAAACAAAAGTAGTTTTATTCCAAGGTAGTGTTTTTATTTTTATAAACTTTTTTGTATTTGCTAAATATTTATTGAAATTGGATCTCAGAATTCGTAGTTAATGAGTGTTTTTTAAGCAAAAGAAAGCAAAAACCAAGGCAAATTAATATAAGGTGATGTCAGTTATACAGCTGAAAATTTTGTTTCGCTTGTTTGGTTCTAGCGACTGTCAAATACAATATCGTCCTAATCTATGGTTATTACAATATTAATTTGTTACATAAACATCTTAAATCACCGCTATTGAAATATCCGCGCTATTATTAAAATTTCAGCTGTTTTCTGACATTTGCTAAGACCATTTTTTGTTTTTGTACAACTGCCACCTCCTACTCCTTGCAAATAATTCTTTTAAAATGGACATTGTGTTTAGTGTTTTTTTTCATATTTATCTTTACACTAATTTCATTTCTTCTTTCTACGTTTTATTCCTTTTTTATTTTGAAATTTAAAGCAGATAACCGATTAAACAATAAAATCAACCCTGGCTGTAAAATTTGAAAAAGATACATGTAACTAAAATTCACAAAAGGTTTTCCGAAGCAGTTCTACAGGGAGTTAAGAAAAAATCATCGTCTGAATTGGGTGTTTGAAATAAACGGGCATAGATTATTACAGATATGCAACAAATGACAGTTAGTTATCAAAAAAGTAATATCGAACCGTACAAGGCGAATTTATGGAAGGTGGCCTCAGAAGAACAGCTGAATATTTTTTACATTCAGTTGTTTAGACAAGTGAACTGTTAATTCACTTGTGGTTGCTGTGGCGAAAAATACAACAAACCCAAAAGCAAAAACAAGAATACGCAACTTTGACAGTTCACTTATTTTTTAACAAAAACAAAGTACCTGTTGTTTCTGTACATGTTGTGCCATCGGGAGCACAGCTGATTACAGACCTAGCACGCGATAATGTCAAACTACATATATAAAAAATATTCGCCGGAACGCCATTATGTCAAATTCCATATATAAAAAATAAGTGAATTAGCTTGTATTTATTTCAATTCGCCACTGCTGTCACCTTGTTAAATGCGCCTTGATTGCTTCGTTGTGACAAAATTGCTAGCGCTTTTGCTTAGACAACTTTGTATTGACAACTAACTTCATTAATTGTTATAATAAATATTTGTCAAGTATAGACAGAGCGAAAGGAGTATGATTATATCGTCCTCAAATATATAGATAAGTCTGACACTGTAAGCTACAATTTGTTAAACAAATCATGTATATATGTATATTCCACTAATACGTGATTTACACGAAGACTTTCTTTTAAATTTGCTTTTATCTCGTACAAAACAACATTTCATTCTAGAGTTTCTGCCATTACAACCAATAAATTAAAATTTGTAATTTTCTTGAAAAATAGACAAAGATGACATTTTTTGTGACTTAGTGTTGACTCTCACACATTAATTGCATGACTGAAAAGTCATCGTGTAAATCACGTTTAAAAAATATAAAGGCAAACAAAGAATAATAATATGAAGCAAGTGTCAAAAAATGTCAGTCCATTACAAAAATATACACATGCATGCATATGTGCGTATGTATGTATACAATTGACAGCTAATTGTGTTATCTTTCCATTTTTTTTTTTTCATAAATCTATTAATTTGATGTGAAACAATTTATTTTACTACCTTTGACTAATTCGTAATAAAATTCAGCAATAATTATATGTTCTTAAAGTAATAGTAATGAATTCTTTTCATCGTGATAATGTGCAGTTCTTGAAGCCAGGTATTTATATTGTTTTTAATTGAAAAAAAAAAATTGTTGAATATCTCCATATGCAACAATAAAATTTGTTTATAGCACAAAACTCGCGTAGCCTAGAAAATATTTAATACTGCTTGCTTATTCATACATCCAGTAATTGTTGATTCAGATTTATAAAAAGTGCTTAGAGAATACAATATAGAGAATTTTTCATATGGAAGCATATGGGTGAATGACTACTGACTGTGCAGGTTGTAGTAAGGGAAAATCAAATGTTTGGTTTTGTTAACAACTATGACGTAAACGGGCAAACAATTAGTTCAAGTAGATCTACGGGTGTGCACCACTCAATGATGTATAGAATTACTATAGTTAAATTAGTATTACAATACAATATAAAAATGTCTAAAGGCTGATCCACAATATTTTGACTGACATGATTTAAAATATGTTAAAACCAATCATACTACTATAGTAAAAAATGAACAAATAATTTCAATTGCAGATAACGAAGAAGAGTTATTAGCCGGCTATCAGAATTTAAGGCGTACTAACCCTTCGGACGTCTCAGATAAGAACAAAATTAAAAATAATATTGTTTACTGTATCGAAAAATATCAAATAACTATACTAGCTACAGAATTTGGTATAGGGACTCTTGATTTGCCTCAGGTAATTAAATAATTTATACTATGTACCCACATACAATATCAAACAATTAATTAACATTTGAGATTAAGCAAGCAATAACGAAGAAAAAGACATGACCGAATTTGTTAAAAATCAGATACTTATTATACAGGCGGTTTACGAGAATATGTATGATTGAATTTACTTGTAGGCAGGAACGATTTAATGCAATTTAATGTATATGACTATGTGTATATATTCCGATTATTTATTTATTTCTGTTTCAGATCACAATACAAACATTTTAATTATCATATAGCATCATTACTACGAATATATATAAAAAACCGCTTTGATTAATAAAAAAAAAAGTGAAATCTATCAGTACGAACACGTTCGATCAAAACTGACTCACTCTGACTCGCCTCAATTTGAAACGGCAAAAAGATGGTGGGCCCAAGTAGTCAAATCAGTAAACTTTTACTGGGGCTTTTAATAGCTCTCATTATTTTTTACATATACATGGATGTCCAGCTGTACCTGCGTATACAAAATTATCCCTTAGAAAGAAATTATCACTTTAACACAACAACAATCACCACCAACAACAACAACGCCAACACCGCCACCGATATACCTCAGCGTAGTGAAATGACGTATGAGTCGGAAACATGGCTGTCATGCGAACTAAATCCCTTGTGCCATGTAACGGTAAAAGCTATACTTTTGGATCACACCAATCATTATTTATTCGCCCCCTTGGCCACCATTTTCGACAATATTATCGGATTTTCCCGATCCACATTCATTACGGCCAATATGATATCGTTTTTCCACGTGGGTGTAGCGTGTGTAGCTGGAAAACTGGTGTCGTCGGACAGTTTGGGATACAGGCGTCTGGGGGTTGTTATGTTCCAGTTTCGCACATTTCTAGATGACTTGGACGGTCATGTGGCGCGTGTAAAGAAGAATATTCGCGGCGAACGATCCGAAGTGGGAACAACAGGGTACTACGTGGATGGAATTTGCGATGGCTTGGGCTGCATAGCTCTTATTCTGGGAATGTTTTTCTATTTGAAAAATAATCCACCACGACGTGGCTATCTCCAGTTGCCCATGGTCGACACTCGGGTGTCGGATGTTTCTACAAAGACTAAACTAAAGCCCACCACTCGAAAGGTAGCCAAGAAGGTGATCAGTTTTACAGGTCAACTGCTGCTTAGCTCCACAGCTTGGAATCGCTATATCGCTGTCTATCAAAATATGCTCGAGAGCAACGATGTAACGCCATTGCAAATATCTCGCCAACAAATCGTCTTCAAGTCCACGTGGTTCTTTTGCATTGCATGGCTGTGGCGCATCGTCAACGTTCACTCGCTGTTGCATTGTGTCCTGCTCAGCATATTCTGCGACAAATTGTGGGAATTCCTTAAGGCCATTCAATACAGTGGCTATGTAATATTGCTTGTATGCATTTGTATTACGGAAATGCATCTGTTGGAAGCACACAACTTTATCTTCAATACCGGTGGCGGAGGCAGCACTAATATAACATCATTTTGATAAATAGTTTAGAGATTTTTATTTTAGATTTTTATTATTATTACAACTACTACTTTATTATTATTATTATTATGTACGTATTATTTCTTTATTTTTTATTTTTATTTCCTACTAATTAAAAAGTGTTATAAATGTAAAAGGTTTTGTGTGTAAATTACTGTAATATTTTGCATAATCAAAAGTAAATTGTATGTGTATGTATATGTACTCACAATAACAACAGCCACAACAATCACTTGTTCCTTGTTTATTCTTTTTTATTTTTCGAAAATGTACCTGAAGTACGGATCCTAAAACGTTCACATTCGTTACCAATGTACCTTTGCATTTTATATTATATGTACGATATGTCCTTATCAAAGCTAGCTTATAGTAGGAATGTAACTGAATACGTGAAGAAATAATTAATATAATTGTGGTCCATACAAAAAATAAATTTTATTTCGGTATCATATGAGAAATTAGGAACAATAAATTCGAATAGTTTAATAAATAACTGAAACATAAATAAATACATATATACAACGCCAAAACATTAAAAATAAAGATTACACTAGTTTACAAGATTTTTGTTCATGATGTGATTTCTAGGTCGTCTAACATCGGGAAAAATATTGACGTCCTTTTAATAGTAGTAATAGTTGTAATTAAAAAAAAAAAACATTATTTTGTACCTAACTAACAAATAAAAACTTTTTTCCAAAATCTCAGTCGTGAAAAATAATAAAATTTAATATTTTGAAATGAGTATGAAGAATTATTAATTTTTCTCAAAGATTAAAAAAAAAAAACAATTTAATATTGATAAGAAATAGCTACAAAAATGACTAATTATACATTTTTAAACCGATATAAACGTGCACCCTACTTCAGACAAAGGTCAAAAATGTTGATTTTGTTCAACAAAATTCTAAGTTGAACAGATACTTTTTTGAACTTGACACTTTTAAATTACTTGGTTTTTCTCAAGGCGTATTAATTTAATACACCTTGGTTTTTCTCAAGGAAATAATAACACTAGTTAAAAAAATCATACTTGAAATCGAACAAAAATTATAAAATTTAATTTAATTATGTACAAATGAATAGGAAGAAATTTCGGAATTTTGAAAACTGTTCGGTGATGTCTTTTTTCTGTTGTTCTATTTAATTCTGCAAATTATGTACGTATATACATATTTAATTTATTTTTTTTTAGTATTTAGAAGAATTGGGTTGGATTCAAAAAGGTAATATAGCGGTAATAGATCACAACAATGACGAAGCACAAACTGAAATTTTTACAGCTACTCCTCATGAAAATGTAGAAACTTTAAAAATTAATGTAAGTAACAAACAAATTGTTTACAACTTTAATTTATATATATACTAACATACTTTCCTGCTAACAAACCCATAGTACATCTCAAATGAAAAATTGCTAAAGGAGCTCTTCTTGGATCCTATACTCACAAATTATGGCGTTATTTTAGTGAATAATGTTCACAGACGTTATGTTTTAACCGATACCGTCTTGGCATTGCTGAAAAAGATTATAAGGAAACGTTCAACGCTGAAAATTCTACTGGTATCGAATACAAAAGAAGCAAACTTCTTTGCCGACTATTTTAATACACACAAGCGCCACAAGAGTCATCAAATTCGGTGCACAATACTATCAATCGACGATGTGGACCTAAAACAATCTATATTTTATCTTAAATCTCCATGTCCGGACTATATAAGCAAATCGATTGATACTCTGAGGAATGTTCATCAGAAACAGCCATTAGATGGTGATATATTGGTGTATTTAGCTGATGAAGATGAGATTAATCAAGCCATAGAATTGTTGAAGAATTACATCAATATGGATCATATTAAAAATGTCAATTATTTTAAATTGTCGCATGTAAATGGTGAAAAGCAGTCCGTATTTTTTCCCAAAACAACGGGAAAGCGTAATGTAATATTCACTAAGGATTTGCATCAAGATTCGGTAACACAGGATCGTATAAGTTATGGTAATATATAAATCGAAGTGTCTATCGCCTCTTTTCTGAAAAAAAAATGTTTTTATACCCGTCACTATGAGTGGTCACATCAATATATCGAATATATATAAAATCTAGAAAATCGGCCCATAAATGGCTTATTTTTATCTATTAATGGAACTATACACAATCACAGAAAAAAATTTTGGTGAAATTTATTTTTGTAAAAACAACAAATCGGGATAGACGTAATTTTTTGTTTATATCTTAGCTTTTACCGGCCAATTTTCTCGATTTGGATTATAGCGGATACATTAATGTATCAATCATTTACGTAAGTTATTTGGGGTCTTCGAAAAGTTGGGGTCGCAAATGAAAAATGTAGAAATTGTAAACGGAATGTCAAACTCATGTTGAAGGGTATAAAAATAGTTAAAATCTCCTGGGACAAGTAATTTATAGTATAATCATTTGAACTTAACTTATTTGAAAGAAACAGTTGCCGTCTATTTACTTGTTAACATAGTCGTGTTTCAAAACAGGGCAGTTTAATACATTTACATACAGTGTCGGACAAAAGTAAAGCACGGACTTATGCATCTTACAAAAAATACAGTAACATTATTTCATATTTCAATTTTAAAAATAAGATAAAAATACTTTTGTTTGTAATTATTATTATTTTTTTTAATAATGTTGACAAAACTATAGCACATACTTAGAATATTTACTGTTTTAATGGTTTGTAAGAAAGTACCAACAACAAGTACCGTTAATTGAATCGTTTATTTCAAAAACCAGTCAAGCAACAAGTTGAAATTTCGCGAATTATAAGCCGCTTTCGTTAATCAGGGCGGTTACTGCGTAACTCAATCCGAAAACGAAAATGTGTGATATATACATTGTAATTCGAAAAGATTTCCTTTCGAATCGAATTGGAGAGTAACCCCCCAGGCTCGTTGGATACTTTACATATAGGTATAATTGAAATACTAACAAGTAAGAGAGCTATATTCAGCTGTGCCGAATCTTATGTATCCTTCACCATATTATACTTTAAAATAATAATTTTAAATATTTTTAGGTAAACAAAATTTAATGTCTAAACATTTTTTTTAAAAATTTCTTTAACTTTTTTTAAACAAATTAGTGAAAATTTTTTATGAAAATTCGGACCCATTGAAGGTCCGACTTACTATGGCGTCATATACGTCGTTGCAAAGGTCTTTGAAATATCAATCATTAGTTATCCATATTGTCTATATTAATGACTTAGTAATCCATATATATGTAGAACAAAAATAAGTAAAAAATCGATGTTGTCCTGGTTTTTTTTTTTTGTATCAGCCATTTGTGGGTCGTTTTTAAATAGCAACCGAACCGGGTCTATAGTGGATATATTAATGTATGTAAGTTATTTGGGCGTTACGGAAAGTTGATTTTAATAAAAAGATGGACAGGGCTATATCGACTCCGCTATCTATAACGATCCAGAATATGCATACATATATACTTTGTGGGGTCGCAAATGAAAAATGTAGAAATTACAAATGGAATGACAAACTTATATATACTCTTGCTGCTCATGGTGAAGGGTATAAAAAGGGTCGTTTTATATCTGCAAGGTCAATTGCAAATCATCGCCCAGAACCATCCAAAGACAAGCTGTAGAAGGTGGCTTAAAATCATAAAAAAACGTTTACTTCAAAAAAAAAAAACATTAATCTGGTGTGAGATTTTACACATAAAATGGACTATTCTCAATGGAAACCCGTACTTTTCTCTGACGAATCAAAGTTTAATTTAAAAGGTTACTAAGTAGACCAATAGTACATCGCCCTAATCCACGGTATACCAAAGGGACCGAGGAGGTAATGTTATGGTGTGGGGATGTTTTTCCGGCCAAGGCATAATGTAAAACATAATGCTTCCTTATGCCGAGGAGGAAATGCCACTTAAATGGAGATTTCAACAAGACAACGACCCCAAACACACAGCTTAATGTATGTATGTACATTTTAGATGGCCAAATATTGAGCGATAATTATAAAAAAAAAACCGAAAGGCTTTTCCGCCAAGTTGAGGTAGCATGGAATGGAATTTCTGGGAAAGTTTTAATAAATTTAATTGAGTCCATGCCACGCATATGTGCAGAAGTTCATAAATATAAGTCTTCGCCACTAAATATTAGTGATATGTATTTTTATTCTTAATTAATAGTTTGAAAATGTGCTATAGTTTTATCGAGTATAAAAACGTTTATTTAAAATATTATGTTTTATTGTAATAAACGTTGTTGATTAGCTAAATAATTAAAAATAATTTAAATCGAATCGAGTTCCTCATTGCTATTAGGCTGTATTGTAGTAAGGAGAACTCAGTGCTTTAGTTTTGTCCGATAATGAATATGTAGAATTGTATTTAATTGATTAATTTTACAGTGATCGATTGCGGTTTTATGCAGCTGAAATGGTTTCAAGCGGAGAGTAATAAGTGTCATAAAATAACAGTACCGGAGAGTAAATTTGTGGCAGAGCTACGTGCCAACTGGAAAAACAAATATCGAACAGCCAAAGTTTTTCGTCTATACACTAAAGATGATTTTAACAACTTGCCGGAGAGATCAGTGGCAAAAATGCGTCGCACAGATTTGTGTTCCGTCATTCTCTATTTAAAGACCTTAGCTGTGGATAATATTTTACGTTTTGATTTTCCCTCACCTCCACCAGCTAAAAATGTACTATCGGCTTTGGAAATTTTATATGCATTAGGTAATAAAACTGTCTCTCATCATATGTGGTTACGCTTATTTGCACAAATATGTGCCTAAAGCTTTAATCCATTACCATCATAATTTTTTTGTTAAATTTATAAACTCAGGAACTTTTTAGAACATGTTTCAAAATTACATAACCAAAACAACTTTAATTTCCTTTATAACATCCATAGAACTAGTGATATCGCAAACACTTCTAGAACCCGTTCTGAAGAACATTACAGTGATTCTTAAACAATTTTATAGAGTTTTATAGAAACTAGCTACTCATTGGTTCAATACTATTCTAAAGAACACAAACTAGTTCCGAAAGAACTTCATTGAACCATTAAACAACTTTCAGAAATATTGTATTCCCGAAAAAAATGTATTTAATTTATTTGTAATACAGAGCCTAAACATTTTTCAACAATATTTTAGGATGAATTCAAGAATCGATTATCACCCATTTGTACAGTAGATATGAATTAGTTTTTTGAATATTTTGTCTCAACGCCAACTCATGCGTTCTAGAACTAGTTGTGGAACTAATAGTCTTTCCTGGGAAGGTTTATAAAACCTTTTTAAATTTAAAAACTGATTACGAATAAGGCTGCTAATGTTTATTTTGAACACTAATATACACAAATCTTTTTCTGTTTTCTATTTTTTAGGTGCTTTAGACGATCAAGGACAGCTAACCAATCCCCTGGGCTTTTTCATGGCTGATGCACCATTCTGTCCATATCTAAGCAAAGCATTGTTTAATTCAATCGAATTCCAGTGTTCAGAGGAGATTTTGACATTAGTGGCGATGCTGCAAGTAGAATCAGTATTTACTGTTACCACCAATCACATGGCTGACAGTCACAAACAGGTGGCCAAGCGAGCATTTGAAGCAGCTGAAGGCGATCTGATAACACTATTGAATGTCTATACCGCATTTCTTGAGAACGATAGAAGTAAAGAATTTTGCCGCAAATACTATTTGAACTATCGTAGTTTAATGCGTGTCCATCGACTGCGTAATTATTTTGCAACTACATTGCTAACTAAATACAAAATGTCGTTGATTTCCTGCCATGGAGATGTTGAAAGAATATTGAAATGCATCGCCTCCAGCTATTTTATGAACGTAGCTTTTCTACATTCTTCCGGGGTTTACAGGGGATTGCGTTGTAAAACCGATCTCTATATTGACCGAGATTCGGCGATATATAGCCTGCCACAGCCTAAGTATTTGATTTATTGTAGTCTTTATGAAAACACTAAAACATTTATGAACAACGTGACTGTTATCAAGGAAGAGTGGTTGTCGGAACTCGCCCCACACTATTATGAAACAAAATAAACCAGTTCTACCAGAGTCCTATATAAAAATAAATAAAAACATTCAAAGTTTTTTTTTTTAGAATTTATGGGTGTTTTATTAAATGCAATGGTAATGTTTTTCTTTGTTTTTTTTTTTTCTTCTTTTTTTCATCTTTTGGGATACGGCTTGCTCTGTAAGTGGTGCCTTGCTCTGTCTGAATGAACTTTTTGTTGGTTTTTGAATTAATTATTGCAGTTCAAACGTGTTATGCAATATAAATTTGTATTGTATTGTATATTATGTTGTGTTTGTGTTTAATAAAATTTGACAAATGTTTTAAATTGCTGATGTTAGTTTTATCATTACTTTGAAAGCGTTTGTTTGTTTGTTTATACTCTAAATGATGTTTGTTGATGTTGCCCCATATGTGCGCACTTTTAAAGTAAAATTTTGTTTTTCTGGTTTTCTTTCTATATAATATATATATATATTGTATATACAGTAATATGTGATGGGCTAGGGTATTTGTATGTTTGTTTGTTGATTTGATTTAATTAGGCGGATTGCGGGTACTGTCGCTGTTGGGTATATACAAAGGTACTGCGGAAGTGTATGCAGAAGGCCGTTGGTAAGTGTCATCAGCCACACCATTCATTGAAAATTCGTCCACCTGCAAAAGTGAAAATGAATGAATAATGGAGTCCTGTGAATTTCGAATTATCGAAGTTATAATGTTAAAATTAGAAAGATACCATTTGTCGGAGCATTTGTGGGTCTTGGCAAGATCTTTGCTGCTGTTGTTGTTGCTGTTGCTGCTGTTGTTGTTGCTGGGATTGTTGATCCTGGTCTTTGTTTCGGCCGGAGCTATTGGTTCCTCTCTGTATGGTGCGGTCCTCGTACCGTGTACGTCCCTGTGATGCCATAGGCCTGTTCAGTGTACTATTCGAGTTATTGGGAGAGTGAGCAGACGCACTGTGTGAATCGATGAACTTTGTTAGGAAGTCTTGTTCCTTCCAACCGTGCTTCTTGTAAACGTCTCGCAACTCATGATGCTGCCACATTGTAAACAAGACCTGACTAGCAAACTTATTAACACAAGATGTGTATTTCTGACGATGGTTTGTAATGTTCATGAGACGCTCGACCCCGCCAGCATCCAAAAGCGATCTAGAGAATTCGGCATTTTTCTTGATAACCTCATTGATGGTGGCCAACACGGCAGTTATGGTATCATCGGAGGTATTTTGATCGTGCTGGGGATTACCGGATGGCAATTTTTGTACTAGATCCCGCATTGCATACTTTCCGATTAACTCCTTGTTCCGCTGGTCAATAGCCAAATTGCGTAATGCTGTAGCAACGGCGCACACCACTCTATCGACTTCCATTCGTAAGAGCTCCACTAGTATGGGTAAACCTTTTTCTTTGCGAACGGCAGCCCGTATGTCTATGCTAGGTTGCCAGTAACAGGCTGACAGATTTTGTATTGCACCCGCTGCGGCCTCTAGCGTCTCAGGATTGGAACAGCTCTGTAACAGAGCCAGATAATATTGCACCACCTCGGGCTGCCACAAATGTTCGTAACCTTTCAGAGGTCCTCGATTCGCCGAATCCGATGTGTTTTTTGTTGAACCAGACTGTGCACCGATGCTCTCGTTCTGCTGTTCCAATTGAGCTTGAGCTTTCTTCTTTTTGCTAGTGCCAAAGCAACCAAGATTTTCACCTGTGAGGAAATTCAAAAGAAATTATTATGATCTCAGTGACTTTTCAATAACTTACCCTTTGTAGACGATAAAGCTCTAGTGGGCACTGAAATGGGTTGCTTATCATAGTTGGGATCTTCTACCTCTTGACAACGATACGATAGATTGCGCAGAATGCACACACAATTCTCAACGGTCTTATTACTAATATTGTTCTTCTCGATGGCTTGACGAACCACGTACAGTAGACACTCAACCAAGTGATCACAATTTCGCAATTGAGTTCTAGCATATTCGCCAGCTGAGCTGACATTGCGCAAAACGCCAGATGCATTACGAAATACTGTGGAAAAGCAAGTTTCGCCGGGACACACTGGATCCCAGCCGGAATGTGGATGTATTATATTACTGACAACAGCTGCTAAGCACTCGTCAATTATGAAACGTTTAATGTCCTCACAAGACGACATGTTCCAAAGAACGCCCGTCACTAACTCCCGCACTTCAGACTCTTGTGTGCGACACAATAAATTGACCAGTGCCGCTAAACCACCGGCATTTTTTATTTCACGTTTATTCTCATCGTTCTGACGGCCATAAGACAAATTACGCAGAGCACCGCAAGCATTCCTGCAAAACAATACGAATTAACATCTATTGATGGTAGAATATTTTGTACATTGTACTACTTACTTGTAAATCTCTGGCGCTTCGTAAGACAGTAGCCTTATAAGTGGAGGTATACCACCTAGAATACGAGTTCGTTGTTTGATGGGATCATCCATATAACATAAATGCTGCAAGTATGCGGCTGCATTGGCTTTAATTGCATTGTTTGGATTATTTAAAAAACTAATGACTTCCGATAGATTTGGATCACGCCATCGCATAGTCGAGCAAATGTCGCTACATGAACCGTCCACGATTTCGTCCTTGCCGCCATTGCGCATATGCTGGGAAACAACTCCAAACGAGCTAATCGTAAGCTGTGACATTTTATTCTGAAAATCGTGAGCATCTTCGAAACCCTGTTGTGCCAGACCCATAGCACTGGCGACTTCAGCCCCATTGCGATTGTCGTCGAACATGGGTGGCCGCGAGACGTACGCATTTTGTTTGGCACTTACCGAAGGCATAACATAATTGGCTTCCGAAACATAGCCATACGCTACCGGAGGATCTTCCCCGTATTGCGATTCCGACGGAAACGGTATAACCGGGTTAATACCGTACTCTGACATTTCTTCATACTGCGATGGTTGCATGTAGCGCAGATTTGAAGCCATCATGCCACCCTGATCCGTTGGCACCCCGACAGCTGCATTGAGTTCCTGCACCGAGCTAGTTAAATTGCTCTGTGAACCGAGTATCTTGCCGGTTGCATGGTCGGTCCGATAAGAACATTGTGAGCCCATGCGACCAACGGTCATACCGGCAGGACCTTTTGTTGCATATAACGGAGCATTCGGGTACACTGTGGTATACTGGCCATATTCCTGCAATGGTGCATTTTGACCATCAAAATCTGCCTCATCAGGAATACATACCGATGGCTCCATTCTGTCTTAACTGTTATCTTATCTTATTTCAAATAGTTTTTACCTCCGTCCTTTTTAACTTTGTCTTTGTTGCAGCAACACACAATTTTCCAGATTCACTTGTCGTCTGTAATTAAATCAAAATTTTAGTATGTTTGTTCACTTAAAACTCTAGCAAGTTAACGAGCTATCACTCTACTCATTCCTGGATTCGGTTGTGTGCATAAAATGCAAAAATCTATTGGAAAAACTCTGTTTATTCAGTAGGAAGTTTCGTCGTCGTTGGTACAAATTGTTTTAGATCACTCTTTAACAAATTGTTGTTCGATGCAATTTTTGCAAAATGCGTAAATGCATTTAGAATGGCATTTGGTGCCATCCATCGTTCGTCGTCTATGTATAATATGAAATGAAAATTTGGGCGTAAAACGTCAAATGTTGCAAGATGAAATCGAAGAAGAACAAGCAGCAGCACAAAAAGACGACGAACGAGACAACGAGCAAAATTTACCACCGCAGCACAAAAGTGTTTTACAATTCAACGTTAAAAGTACCAAACATACATATGAACATGTACTCCAACAGTGTAGGAATGAATATATAAATGTTCGTAAGCACATATTTCCATACATATGTATGTACAAACATATCCCAGCAGTTCTACAAGTAATCAATGTATCCCTCATAGACAGAAATTTTCAGTAATGTCTGGTCATTTGGCAGAATCCAATTTATATACATACTTCGTTTCATTTGACATATGTATATGTGCTGTTTGTAGTGCAGAGTGAAGTTACCAGACAGAAATTACTCTTTGTAATCTATGAAGGGTCAATTGCCCCCAGCATAGGACACACACATGTTAATATAACTAGTCATGTAACTAGTTGTGACCCTAAATAATAGGTAAAATCGCTAGTTCGGGACAGTCACCCAGTACTGCTGGGATGTAAGCATTCACACCATGTACATACGTACTTACATACATATCTTCATGTACGCAGTGTATTCGTCGTTGTATAATATTGATTTTTTTCAAAAAGTCCGAGAACATGAACATTTTCTTTTTACAAACATAGTACATACAAATTCTTATTATACTGCAATTGTGTACATGTTTTACATTTAATGCAACATTCTATCGGGGAAATTAACTAATGCATGTAAAATATTTCAGAATATTTGGAACAGCACACATTCTTAATAAATTCATAAGATTTTTTTGGGGGTTCAATTGAAAAAATAGTAAAAGAATTTGCAATTAACTTTCACTACGATAAGCTATTGTTTTGACCGCACCTGTACATACATACACATACATTTATGTATGCATATAGACACGGCGATATTTTCCAATTAATAATACTTACACATTTAAAACTACTTTATAAATTATCTTCCGCAATTAATATTAACGTTTTTTTTTCACAATTTAATATAAATATATCTTTAAAAACATATCTCGTCCATTTTCAATATTTTTTTGCTATTTTTGTTTTCTTTATAAATTTATGTATTAGTCTCTTCAAAAAGTACACAAAGAAAAAATTGAGACGCCAGTTACTGTTCATAAAAAATGTCAAATAGATGACAGTTGACAGAGAGTTATACACTGTAAAGAAAACGTACTAAATAAATTATAACTTCCGAAACAAATATGCACACAAAAATATCCATCAGTAATATTTCCTTAAAATTATATTAACTATTGCTCTGGTAGAATGAAATTTACAAAGGTTCTAAATTAATATAACAAATATTTTAGATGATTTCTGATCAACTTTTATAAATTACCAATGAAGACTGAGTAAATTTATATTTTAATTTTTTGGTAAATTTTATTTGACTTTATTTTTTGTATATTTGTGTTAATAAGAATAATCAAGTGGTGATGCTTCTTTTGGCATCACCACTTGATGGGTTAATTTTAATTCTCATCATATGAGTCCGACTCCGAAGATGATGAAAACGATGATGATTTACTTAGCTGAACGATTCCGACGATTTCTCTTCAGATTCTGAAAATAATTTACGATTTTTGTATTATGTGAAAATAATTTATCTTTGCCATCTTAGTTAATATAACCTCAACTATATTCAAGTGTGTGATTAATAGTGCATTTAAAGCAAAACCAAAATTACATCTAAATTTTTAAATCTATTTGAAAATATTATTTATTATTATTTTTAATATGGAGTTTGATATTCGATGAATTGGCAAATTATTTTTTATGCCGTAGAAAATAGCTATTAACAGCTGTATAGTTGAGGTCACCGTGTATAAATTCGCTTATATATTCATAATTTTTTTTCCAATGGGGTGTATCAAACACAAATATCGCTAAAAATTCTTTTTCTGTACAACAAAATTTTCATATAAATTAAAAATCATATGAAAGGTATTTTGAAGCACTATTCAATGATACCCATAATGCTCTGATAATTTACTAAATACAGGAGAAATTTATTATTATATATAATTGCTTTAAAGTCCTGTAACTCCTCTAACTAAGAGAGAGCAGGCAAACATTTTAAGGTTTTTATGCTTATAATTATGAGATCTATCAAACCAAAAAAAACTTATTAATATACAAGCTGTTGTCATGATCTTGATTTATTTATTTTTATCAAAAGTATATATATTATTCATAACAAATTGGGAAAACCCTTTAAATGCAACTCTGTTTGCAATCTGGTAAAACTAAGTAAAAATTTTCTGATTGTCCATATTGTATCAATATTTGTTCGTTGTTATGTGGCAATATTGGCCACCAACACTTTACGAATACATGAAAATCAAATATGGCGGATGCTTTACTGTGAAGTGGAGAATTTCTCAGTGTGCGTACGGAAAAGTCATAGTTTAAAAGTGAAGAAATATAAAAATTTGTTTGAATTTTGTTTATTGCTTAAGATTTAATGTAAGTGAAGTGTTAATTCAAATAAAATATATTAAATATTCCAAACAAGCCTCGGTAAAATGAAAAGAAAAATCGGAACCCAGACTACTACTACAACCAAGGTTTTTCTTAGCACACACACTCCTAAAAACTTGCAATTGCTATCTGCATACATATAGAGCTCCTCAGAGGCTCTTTCACACACACACCTACATATTTACATATATATAAATATACATATATATATCGAACTATGGATGTATATATATATACTTATAACCATATACATATTTTCTTCATCATATCTGGTGTAAAATTTGTATTATTAATAAATCTTGGCTGCTAGGCGGCTATGAAAAGTTTTAAAAGTTATCAAATCGTCTTGTGCAAAAGTCCCCATCGAAAAATGGTTAGTGGTATATTCTTGTGGATTAGGTCACTCATTCTGGACATTCACGATAATAGAAACAAACTAACTTAAATAACAATCAAAAAGTGTTTTAATCAATTCGTCGTGTATTATTAAAAGATATAAAAAATACATACAAATCTACATATGAACATCAATTAAAAATAAAAAAAACAAAAAATGGTACTTTAAAAATATATTTTAAAGTTGTCGTTTATTAAGTGGTGATATCTCTTTTTAAAATAGCAAACTACATCGGTTTTTCGTGTGATGGTGAAGTAACAAAAAGAAAATTATTACGTTTCATTTTCTTAACCATTCGTTGACGTTATAAATTGTGTAGTTGTGTGGTTTTATTGTGTGTATACAACGACCCGAACTAATGATGATAGTTTTGTTTCAGCTTTTTTTTGTTTTAAAAAAGAAGAAAATAAAAAAAAATTGAAGAAAACATTTTTGCAAAAAGAAGTCAGCAAAGAAGAAAATAGAGAAAATCGTCTGACAAGATACTGTATTTTACTAAATATATAACAAAATTAATAAAAAAGCACAGTAAGTAGAGATTTGTAAAAAGTTTTCTATTTTTGTTAAAAACAAATAAATGTATTTATTTATTTGGGTCATACATACAACAAACAGCAAGATGTAGTAGGTACATGTCTACTAAGTCGGTCGGCATAATAATCACGATTTCTTTTCGTCTCTCTCTCATCGAAAATATTGATGTCAACTGAAATACTCGAAATTTCATGTGACCATAAAACCATTCTTATTTACATTAAACAAAACCCTTTATCTGGCCCAAAAAACATATTCTAAGCAACAAATCAGGTTCGACAACTATTGATATAATGTCTGTTCTTAGGAAAGTTCAGAATATCATAAAAGGCATTCTGGTACAGTGTTTATTAATAATTTGTATGTGTAAAACACGTAGACGGACTTTTATGGGTCAATGTTCAAGATATTCCTTAAAGCTATATTACACTGAATGCATCAGATCGAATAGTATTTTAAATTATTGTTTACTTCTATTTTCGACAGCTACTAAAAATTGCTATTAAATTGTATTATGTACTACGATATTTGGGTAGATATTTACTTTTATTTTACAAAAAATATTCGTCAGTTATGGTAAAAACAATAGATTCAGAAATATTTTGTATAGGTATAGGTACATTTTTTAAAAAATATAAATTAGGGAGGTAACGATTATTTACATACACTCAAGTTTCTTTTGTAGTAATTATGTTTTTATTAAATATTATTTCAAAAAAGAAATTTATAAATTAATATAGAAAATGTATAAAACCTCAAATTTAATGATGTAATGTTATTATTCGTATAAAAAAGGAGATATAATTAAAATGGTCAAATAAGTTAAACGATTTTAGAATTAACACCATCATTATCATTTGGAAAGGGTTATTGAAAATAAAATTTATACAACGAAGGTAGATAATATACCAGTCAAATATGCAAAAAATCACAGAATTTACAAGCAAAATAAATAAAATTTTCATATATGAGACAAATGAAAGAATATTTAGGTAGGCCGCTATAATAATCATCAGACAATCTGTACAATTGTACCATTCATCATTGTAACTCAAAAATATTTTTAAACAATTTTTGAAGACAAAATACAAAATTTACTGCGATACAACCAACACCGGTTAAAAATTAGACAAATTTATTTAAAATGTGTATATCAATAAACAAAAATTGATATTGATCAAAATCTTTAAAGCGCATGCTTTGGGTACCAGTTGAGTTAACAGAGTTCTGTTTAAAAACTACCTATAATAGCATTGTTAAACATTGTAAATCAAGGTAAGTGTATTCAAAATGGAATAAAAACTAAACGATTAGACGAAATGGACCACTAATGATAGAACCGGCAGCTTATCTCTTACTTTCAAATCATAAATATCGTACACTTTTTGTTATTTTTGTTTAATATTAAAAATTGAAGGATGAACTTGAATTCCAGCGAAAGGGGAGAAGATGGGCAGATGGAACTTATATATATGATGTTTTTCTATCATAATTCATAGTCATAATCTTTCACAGTACGAGTTTTAATACATAAATTATATTTTAGCTTTCGTTTCCATCATTAGTGGCCCATTGCTTCGAAGCGTGTGGTTATTATTCCATTTTGTATGTGTACACACAACAAATTATTTGATTTTTTTTTCTTAAAAAAATCAAAAAAAAAAAAAAAAATGCTGGTGTTTACTCACTTTTGAGGTTGTGTGTACCTTGATTTACAATTTTTAATCTTTTTCCTTTTAAACCGAACTCTATTTTGGTAGGGAAATTTCCTTTTTTTCACCCCCTAGATCTGACCATGTGTATACATCCATTCGGCGACCCCTAGGATCCATTGTGATTCTCTTCGATATAGTGAGAATAGGAATGAAATATTGTGAACAATTTTAAAAAGGTATAGCAAACAAAAGTTCTCACAAAAGAAGATGAACTTCGGAGATGATGCCGTTATTTAACAAAATATTTGTCATTGTTGACACTCTAGTTTAGGTATGCTAGTATAGTGTTAACACTGTGCTCAGAAATGCTCGAAGCTTTTATTTAGGTAAGGATTTTCGTTGGAGTCATAATGATTTAAAGATCTAATATAAATAGAATATACCTTTTTTGTTATCTGATCAATATGTAGTTTGTATGGTATGAATGAGCATTAAATTAGTACATTTTCGATATTTTCTTTTGATGTACATAATAAATATTTAACGCCATATTTGAGTTTGAAAATTACCAAATCGAATCTAATACGAGGGCATCAAAATAGTTATTTGATGACCGATTCACCACTGTTTCGAATGCTGTTTGGTCTCTGGTGTGTTGTGTGGGCAAACACGGAAAGATTTCTCATACCCAAATGTTCATTCAAAATTGAAACCATTGAGCAATGTGAGATGCGGATGGCTTCCACAATTTCAATTTTCAATTGTTTCGGGTGTGAGACCTAAACTGGGCGTTCAGAACGTTCGGCATCTTCCGCAAGTGTACGGCCACAACGAAATACAGTAAACCACTTTTTTACCATTGAAATTGATGGTGCAGAGTTCCCATATTATTTATCAAGCTTAGCCTTGGTTTGAGTGACGGTTTTTTCTTAATGCTTAATGAGCACACAGATGTCAGATGTCTGTTGATAGTAGCAGTGTTTCAAGGATTGTTTAATGAGTTTTTCATATTTGCCCCTCCCACTTTCTTACATAGTTAGCATTTATGAGTTCATAAAATGAATTTATATTGTTCCATTTTCATTTCATTTATAGTAATATTTGAAAGCCACATTTGGCCAATAATATTAATACTAATACATACCATTTAGGGATTTGATTCACTTATAGTGTGGGCTAACAAATGTTCCTGTGGCAACACTGACGTACACTAGGGTGGCCCAAATAAAAAGTTGTTGATGTTCCCAACTAAAATAAAAGTTTAATTCATTCAAGGATACCGATTATCATAATGTTTGTCCTGGCTTCACTATTTGGTGAGCTGGATCTAATTATAATAATTTGGTTCTTTTTTTAAAAGGTTTTTTTTTATTTCTTTCTTAGTTTTCGCAAAGAAAATATGAAATTTTGGTATCATGTGAAAGTTCATTTCAAAGACCCATGAAACAAATTATGAGAAACGGTATCTTAGAATGAATTAAACTTTTATTTTGGTTGGGAATGCTGACACCTTATTTTTCCTTCAAATAAACGGGGCTTCCCTAATATAGATACATATATAGATAACTTTTAAGCCGCCATTTTCCAAATAAATTCCTAAGTAATGCAGAACAAAGTTTAGCAGAAAATGATTAATCGAATTGAAAGTTTAATCACATCGTTATTACACGACTTTTTGTCACTAGGATATGAAACTGAAATTTGCCTCAATAACTTTTATGTCAACATCAGAAATAACAACAAAAATAATAATAATAATAATAATGAACTTGAAGTAAATGTAATTAATAATAATAGTACACTTTATACATGCGACAATGAACAACGAACCGCAATAGGAACATCATTAGTATCAGCATCGGCAGCATCATCATTAGATAAGCTTTATTACGGGCGTTTATGTAGTAGACAAAGATTTGCATCGTTTTTATATGTTCTAGCTGAAGTACATGATCTATTTCTGTCTCGGAGCCATTGTACTTACCGTCAACTGTACTATAGGAATGTTGATATAGAATGCAATACATTACAAATACAATGTGCTGTCAATGATGTATGCCAAGCGTTAGGTACAACATCGTGGAATTTGGGAATATTTGCTGCCGGAAAATGTTTTATATCAGGTATAAGTCATATGGAATTAATAAAGGTATTCACGGCAACATTTCTAATCTTGCGCAATATCAAACATTTCACTGATTTTAGCACAATATACATACCTATAAGAATTACTAAATATTTTAACTGTAAATTATAAATGTTATTAGCATGTTCTGCAGTGAATACCTCTAATATTATCAAAGACACTGCCTGATCATATCGCAATTTGTTTTTAGGGCCTTTACTTGTGCACATGAGTAATGGCGATGTCATCGACTGTGATGCATTTAAGGGACCAACACTGATGCCACCGAATTTTACGTATATCGACAAGTTTGTGACAACAGCAAAATTTGTGTTGGTTGTTGAAAAGTATACAGTCTTTCAAAATCTCATAGTTAACGGCATATTTGCAATGTTAGATGGCGACATAATATTGGTAACAGCCCGAGGTTATCCTGATATTTGTACCAGATGGATTTTGCACAAATTATGGATAGAAAATCATTTGGGTATTTATGCCTTGGTCGATGGCGATCCATTTGGCATTGAAATAATGCTTATTTATCGTTACGGCTCTTTGGCGCAAAGCCTGTATGCACACGATCTAACATGTCCCCAATTGAAATGGTTGGGTATACATCCTTCTGATATCAGTTACATGAACACCCACAGAGAGCCATTAGCAACAATCGACCACAAGAAAATTTTATCACTTTTACGACGTCCATATGTAGACGATGAAATACTTTCTGAATTGTTGATTCTTCGTAGGCTGCAGTGTAAAGTTAAGATTGACAATATGTCAGCAAATATGTTCTCTTTATTCATAAGCGATTACATTGTGAACAAAATAAACAGACAATTAGTGCTATAACTCGAAATGTATTTCTAATAATTGAAATTTTTTTAATTTTAATTTGAATATTGTATTAATTATCTCATTTCAGACATTTGAAATTATTTTTGGATTTGGTGTATAGATTTGTTACTTTTTTGGGAGATATCTTGAGCTACACAGATATATATTGCATCTGCTTTACGTTAAAGAATCGAGTTGTGTTAAAATGAATTTAAAGTAAAAAAACAAAAAAAAAAAAAACTAATATAAAACTAAACATAAACATAAAGTACTTATTATAGTATAGAGAAGTAGAAAAATATACCGAAATTAAAACAATACTGCATTTCCATTTAATGTTGGGGATAGATATGGAATATAGTAAATGAAACTAACCTCCTGTATTGGCTAAGCATATTTCTCTGCTTGTGAAGTATTTTAAGATAATATTAAAAATATCCCCCGTTAATCGCAACCGAAATCGAATTCGCATTCGCTCTTTTTAGTACGAAATCACCAGGAAAGCAAGAAAGAAAGATAGATAGAGAAATAGCAATACAAGGAAAATCCAGTTTGACATTGATCATCAACTAATTTGTATATGTATATGTAATTAAGACGACGAATGAATTAAAAATAATGTCAACAACAATGCGCACGACATTACAAACAGTTCCTGAGTCGTTGCCCGCCGATAGTGTAGCCAATGATGGCAATGCAACGTCAAAGCTCACATCATCAATAACATCAGGACACAGCGTCAGTACAACTACGAATGGCACAACAACCCCAACGACAAATGCGGCCACGTCGCAACAGCAGCAAACAACAGCGCAACAACAATCTAGTTCGTCGCAATCGACTATACCGCAGCAACAGCAGCAACATCATAGTGTCAATAGTTCAGTGCAATCGGTACAGGATACTCATCAACAGCAACATGATTCTACAAACGCAAATACCATTGTACTGCCTTCTACGACTGTCACCACAACAACAACGGTTGCCAATACTGTAACACCACCACCCAACAACGCGGCCACATGCACTTCAATTGTATCGACATCTCTAGCAAATGCAAATCAGACACAAAATAACAGTTCGTATCAGCAACAGCAACAGCAGCAACAACAACAGCACCACGCGACAACACCGTCACAATCCTCCCAATCGCAATCCCATCATTGCCATGCCGGAGCAAATTCTGTTACAGACGGTTCCCGTTCATCGGCCGTAATCAATTCATCAAGTTCAGCCTCTTCTAACCACCATCACCATCATCACCATGGCGGTGGTGGTAATGCCGTAGTAAGTAGCGGTGGAGCATCAATCATAGGCAAAAATGTCGTCAGCGGTCATTCAAATTCAGCGGCGGCAGCATTAAAACAAAGAACTTCATCATCAGCTAAGGTAAGTTAAATTTATCCCTATTTACACTATATAAATTATGTAATACATTCAATGAATTTCCGAGATACATACATACATACATATATATATGATAAAAATATTATTAAATCGTAAGTGAGAAAAATGTTCCTATAATACATAAATACTGATTCCACGCAAAGTATTTAAATTGTAGCTTAAACAAATGTATAATATTTAAAAACGTATTTACGTGGTATTTATACTGTTACAACATCAAACTCTCCACTAAAATAATGTACTCAGCACTCATACAGTTTGCATTTTTACATTAGTTGGACGAGTGATAGTTCAACTATTTTTTGTGCATAATAGTCTAATAGCAATTTAAATCACACTAATAATTTTTAAGAACTGCTAAAGTAATGAAATAAAATCCACGCTGTATGCAGAAAATATAGAGGAGACACGTTTTTAATATAATCTATCTATTATTTGGATCATGAAAGATGATTGGATCATGAATTTGGACTTATAAAAGTCGTACAGAACATCTCTACTATAATCTTAAAGCAGAAACACATATATATCTGAGAGGAATATGTAAAGCACCCAAACAAAACACTATTTACAATCAGCTTAGAACAAATCAATTTAACTTATCCTGAAGACTGCTCTAGTTGTAGCATGTACTTAAATTCTCTTGAATGCATGATGTGCACACACCGCCTAAATTTAGAATTATTAAAAATTACACTGTGCGGTCAGTAGACAATTTTCCGATCTATAAATGTAACGCATACTGTGACTAATGTGTCTTCGATATCAGCAAGGCAATAGTTTTAATATTGATTAATATTCTTCTGTGTACTTAATCATTTACAGCAGTGGTGGGTATAGAAAGAAAACATGGAATATGGATTATGGTAACACTTTCTTTCTCTGTTGAAATTTGACCAGCTACCGGTTTTTGTTTGTTTTGTGTTGTTTACATTTAAATAACCGATCATGTTCGTTCCTGGACGCTGCGAGTGTCGACCACTGATTTTCGGACATATGCATAACAAAATCTTTATGCTAACTACTTATTTCTCGTATGGAAATTTATATAGTTAGTTAGCACAGTGTTGCTTGTTATGCACAGCGCTGTTAATAAAAAGAAGGGAAAATAAAATGAAAATTCATCAGTATGCCAAAGCAATCTGATGAAAGTCATTTGATTGTTGCTTTGTGCTTTTACACGATCCGTATGAAGTAAGCTGATAACAGCTGTTATTGTTTGTTTTTGCTTTGTTTACATACAAATGCAACCCTGATCTAATACGACTTGCTTGTTTTTAAAATGTATATCCGTATTTTCAGTTAATGTCAAATGGTTTCATTACATATTACGTTTAGACTATCCCACACGTACTCTTCTACACAAAATTTTGACAGATTATATTTGTATGTTGCCATTACTGATTTGTTATCGGGGATATGACACTTAAAAGGTGTCGAAAATCCCAAACCCTACTAATTAGTTTATTTCATTTGCGACTAACGGATATGGTTTAAATATCATTAAATAGCACAGTATATGATCGTGAGTAATAGGCACTTTCTTTCATTCTCATTCTCATGTTTAGGTCTCTTTTTCAGATCTCTTCTCACAAATAGTACAAGAGAAAGTTGTTATTCAAACGAAAGCTTTAGCAACATTCTCAAACTTTAGTGTAAAATGCGATATAAAATTTGTTTATAATGTATTTTATTAAAAAAAAAAAAAAAACAAATATGGTGATTTTTACAAACATCTGAATATTTACTATAAACTAATAGAAAAGTTAATGAAATTAAAAGCTCAAGTAAAGTAATGAACGTTTGTTTGTTTCGATGTTGTAATAAAAAAAATACATACTTTTAACAGGCATGTGTATGCACGTACGTACATGTATGTATGCTTGTTTTGTGTTGTAAGTATTGGTTGCTCTTTACTCTTCAGTTTGTAGCAGAGTTGGACAATTGATAAATAATAAAAAGTAGTAGTTAAACCTAATAGAAAGAGTACTTTTCAAGAGCAAAAGTTCTATATTGTTGTTAGTAAGAAACAAACATAGTAGTAAATATGTAAATATAATACATACGTCACTATTCACAATAAAAATCTCTGCTATCTAACGAGCTACTAAGATAACAACTCACAAGACATTTTTATTATGTATAGGGCTGATAGTATGAATTAGGCATACCAAATGGTTTTTACAATAGCGGGATTTTAAAAATTATGCATAAATTTCGCAGGATATTATGAAAAATTGAACAGGTGGTTTTAATCTAAATTCTGAAGCCCTAATGACCGTAATTTACGGTGTAAAATACATAGCAGATAGCTTTACCTAAAAGGTTACTTAACATTAATTTCAAATCAAGATCTACTGGTAAAAATTACCAAATATTTTTATTCCATAGGTAACTATGCTCTGTTAGATGATATCTATTTGTCATAAAAGGCAAAATTTCAAATATCGAAGAATAGAATTTAAGTTGTATTATAATTTTTAATAAAAAAATATTTGTATATAAATGTTCACAGTCTTTATGAAGTACTGAGATTATTTTTCATTGATCATTTCTAAGGTACTAATAAAGTGAAAACAGCACAATCGATTAAAAGAGGTGAGGTACAGTGCCGGTAAAAAAAATAGCACTTCTATCGAGTATATGCTTTCTCTTTATATACAACTTTTACTATACATTTCACTTTGTTTTTAGTTTTACTGTAATATACAGTGATATGAATACTATATTTCTAAAAGAGATCGACTCTCTTAACTTCTACGTTTTTTTTTTTGTATTAAAGAATTTTAAGAATGCAATGTAAAATCTAACGGTAAAAAAAATAGCACTGATCTTTGTTTTGCTTTGTAAGCTGCTTCTTTAGTATAAATTTTTTATTTTGATGCGTGTTGTGTAATTAGGCAATTTATTTTAAAAAATATAATACATTTTCGTTATAAAATTATTAAAGATTTACCAATAATGGGCCGCGGAAAACATTGTACGGAACAAAAAAGATAAATAATTAAAAAAATGTACTCAGAAGGCAAAACATATGCCGAAATAGGACAAATACTCAACTGTTCAAATAAAATGATCCGGAACGCTCTTGTAAACACAAAAAAAATCGAAACCCGTGAAAGAAAACCAGTCATGTTCAACCTATTGGTAAATAGATTGGTCCGCGAAAGCAAAAAAAAATCCGTTTAAGCCAGCTACAGCGCTAAAAAAGGAGATTTAGATAGAAGCATGTGTTGAAATAGTTCGTAATCGATTGAGAGAAAATAATCTTAAAGGTTGTAGCCCACGAAAAGTTCCACTGTTGTCATCAAAACATGTGCGGAATCGTTTGGAATTTGCAAAACAGCACCTTGACTGGCCAGTCAGTAAATGGAGAAATATTTTGTGGACGGATGAGAGCAAAATTTTACTGTATGGTGGAAAAGGTTCTCGTTCGTATGTAAGAAGACCACCTAAGGTAGAATATAACCCAAGATTCACTTCTAAGACCATAAAGCACGGAGGTTCAAGTGTAATGGTTTGGGCATGTTTTTCATACTACGGAGTAGGGCCAATATATTGGATAAAAACCATAATGGATCAACATGTTTACGTTGATATATTGGAAAACGTGATGTTGGCTTATGCTGAAGAGGAAATGCCTTTGTTATGTGTCTTCCAACAAGACAACGACCCCAAACATACCAGCAGAAAGGCTCGTCAATGGTTTTTAGACCATTCCATTAATATCATGAAGTGACCTGCTCAGTCGCCAGACCTGAACCCCATTGAAAATCTTTGGGCTGACGTTAAAAAAAGTGTGTCAGAAGCAAAACTTACTAACAACGAGCAGCTATGAAAAGTAATTAAGGAGTCGTGGGAAAAAATTCCGAAAAAAAGATGTGAGGACTTAGTCAATTCAATATCAAATAGATGTTTTGCGGTTATTGTCAACAAAGGCCATGCAACAAAATATTAAAACCTTCCATTTATTTAGTTTTATGATTTATTTTATATTTTCTTAATTTTTTTCTTTTTTTTTTATTGTATTATTTTGTTTTTGTATAAGCTAATATTCATAATGCTATTTTTTTTACCGGCCAATTTTGAAGTGTCAATTGTTTTTTTGCTAATAATATTTTTCGAACTAAATAAATATAACAAATATTGTTGTTTTCTTAATGCAATTAAATATCTCATGTCACAAACGTGTTTCAAGCTCAATTCAAATAGAATATACAAGTTGAAATCAAGTACAAAGTCTAACAATGGCTATAGTGCTATTATTTTTCCCGGCACTGTATGTTCTTTCGAATATAAATGTTGCATTAGTACTGAATTTTTTATAACTTACTCGAATATAAATAAACTTGTTATGCTCAAAAGCTTCATGTACTACCTCGGATAATTAATTTAATTACTATTTGTCACGTTATGAGATAGATGTTTAGAACGGAAGGTGAGAGCAATTTTTAAACAAAATTGCTCTCTTTTTACCAGAGTTACCGATTATACATCAAATAATAAATTATAAAATCTTTGTGCAAAAACTTGGATTGAATAAATAAAAAATAATGAATAAATAAAAATTCTATTTCCAATTTTATTTGCAACAATTGTATTCATGTAATACATATTCTAGCCCTAATCTCCAAATGAAAAATATATACATATATAGAATTGTAATTATGTATTTGTATTTATGTGTAAAAACTAATTGCTAATGAACCGAAGATTGTACTCTTGTCCTTTAGGCTGATAAACAAAGGTTCTGCCATCTGGTCCTATCCAATTAATTTTTGTTTCGTCACTCTATAACACGTTTTTCAAAAAATTAATCGGATTTTCTTTGTAGGTTCCTTTTTAAATATTTCTGTTTTGGGATGCATTTTATTGGCATCGATAAGTTTCAGTACTTAGATTTTTTGAAAAACCATATGGAGCCATATGCCTTCGATTCAATGCCAATTAAGTCGAAATTCATGAAAGACAATGACCCCAAACACTCGTCAAAACTAGAAAAAAATTGGTTTTGTGCACAGAAGGTCAAAGTTTTGGATTGACCAGTCCAGAGTCCTGACTTAAATCCTATAGAGAACCTTTGGAACGAAGTAAAGGTTGATATAACAAACAAATAAAAATAAAATTAGGACAGAAAGCTTAGTATGCCATACTCAAGTTTACTTTATATTAATCTTATAAATAAGTAATAAACCTTTTCAAAAAACCAAAAATTTTTAGATTGTTAATAGTGTTTACGATATTGTGGCATAAGAAATAACTTTAAGAAAAATGCGCCATTTATATGTCCATAGCTGTACATATCAAAGACCTTTCAAATTATGGATCGGCCAACAATTTTTTACAAAAAAAAAAAAAAAAATTTTACAGACATTTTTTTTTCACCAAATGTTTTTTCCCAACATTTATATGGGTCAAATTCAGAAAAAATATTTGTTAACCCGATTTTTTTTGTACCAAAAAAATTGTTTTCACTAAATTTTTGTTAATAATACATTTTTTCCAATCTTTATCTTAAATTAAACTATGGTGAAGAGTTATATAAGATTTCATACAGCGGAATATAGCTCTCTTACTTGTTTATTCTCATAAAGTTCAGACTACGGTAATCCGTAATCGGTCAAACTCTGAAAAAATCATGTCGTCCTTGGAAAATATAAGTTATATGTTTATGTAATTATAACTTATATAGGAACATTTGCTAGGGTATCATCGAAACAGCTTGCATTTTAATAATTTTGCTGGTGTTGATAGCTCTCATAATTAGAAGCACAAAAACATTTACATTTGCCCGCTCACTTTTAGTTAAGGTTATATAGGAATTTAAAGTCAATATATATAATAGTAAATTTTTCATATATTTAGAAAATAATCTCATCATTATGGGTATCAGTGAATAGTGCTTCAAAATACCTTTAATATGATAAATATGGTACTGTTAATTAACATTGTGAACCAAAAATTTCTTTTTGAATTTATTTGACTATTGTCAGAAAATTTTGATATACAGAAAAAGGGATTTTAGCGAAGCCGGTGTTCGATACACCCTTTAAAGTCCCTTCGCCCGGCCCAAGGCCGGCAATACAGAAAATATGAATATTAACAGAAAAAAAGTATTGATAATATAAACTGTTACTGGGATCTTGATTTGTACCCGATTATTAGCCTCTCAATTTTGGAAACACATTTCCATAAATTATTTTGTTTTGTTTTTTTATGGATAAAATTTGATTACACAAATGTTTAGGCTTTGGCAACACCGCTGTTCATAAAATTAATTTTAATAAGTGCATGAGAAGAAGAAAATAAAAACAAAGATTTTGTAGTTTACTAGCAAACACATACATACAGTAGCGTTTAAAATAATAGCATGTTTAAAATTTTTTTTTAATAAATGAAGCCTTTTATATCTATTTTAAACATTTAATTACAACTCATATTAATAATAAAATTTTGATTTGGTGTGCCTTCATACTGTGAAAGTAGTTTCTGATAAAATTTCCAATGTAACCAACTTGATATAACATATACTATTGATAAAAACATTTGTTTAATTTTAACTTGAACATAAATTTATTCGTGTATTTTTATTCAAATGACAACCCAACTAATAACCTATGTCTGTCATTTTTAAAAACAAATCTTACTGTGATCATTATCCAAAATGTTTGTGTTCATTCGGTCATTTAGACCATATACTAGCTACAAATATTACTATGATGCATTTCGTCTTGAAGACATAGTAGCAATCAAATAGTCAACCCATAAAACAGATTCAATTAATTGATAAAAATAAAACGAAAAAATTTGTTTTGGTTTATTTTGAACACAACTGTGTATAGTATCGGGTATTAAATAACGGATATGAAATTTAAACGTATCTAAGAAGTAAGAATCGTCAATTGTAGGTAACAAAAACTTTTTAAACTTAATTCTACAGCTACTCAATAAGTTGAACAACAAAAGCTTTCACAAAGAAGAGACAGATAAATTAAAAAAGCTCGACGACGAGTTCATTGTCATACGTTTGTATATGTGTTTCCATGTGTGTGTGGATGTACAAATACAGACATCCCCTACTTGCATTTGTGTGTAAATCTACAAATACTCATACAAAATACCATTACCAGTCAGCAAGCAGTCAGTCTCTACTAAAACACTTGACTGGTTTCGTATTGAGACATGTTTTTTAGCAGCTAAAATCAATTTACATTTTTAGTATAAAGTTAGCATTAAACAACGGCACCACCGACGACCACAACAACGACAAAAGACAATATCAAAATAAAATTAATAATAATAAAAACTTACATACAAAACAACACATCCATACTATAAATAATAACAATATAATACTCATAGTACAACAAATAGAACAAATTTTAATAAATCAAATCAAATACTCTTACGAAGAAACAAACACTCATCATCATCGTACCCGTAATTATTATTAATATGTATTCAAGAAGCCTCATTACTTAGATAATACTTTTAATATTAACGCGATCGTATCAAAAACAACAACAACAACAAAAACAACGAGTAAATACATTTTAGTAGTTAGTTATCTTTTAATTTTTTTTCCATCTATCTATCTATATATCTTTCTATCTATATCTACGGTACATAAATGTATATATTCAGACATACATTTGTATGAGCACATACAGATAGTACATACATATATACATACATACGTACATACTATTAAAAATAATAAAAATAAATAAATAAAAATAAAAAATACATATAGAGTAGTAGTTAATTTAAAATATAAATTGCCAATTTACTATACTCAGACAGTCGGACTTGTGTTGTGTTGTTGTGGTGTTCGAAACGCAAAGATATGTTTTTCGAATTTGTTTGTGATTGTGATATTTCTGTTATTTAAGTACTTGTCTTCGTAGTCTAGTTTTTTATTTCTTTCTTTCTTTTTTAAATAAAATAAAATTCTCTTACATTTTGCTGAAGGAAATACCTCACCACATTTACAAAAGATTGATGAGTGTAATCATTGATTGTTATTAGTATTATTGTATTATTAAGCTCTTCATATGATGGTGATAATAATACTATATTCATAGTTAGATAACAAAGGCCATTTGTTAATGATAATAATAATAATAATAATGGTGATGAGCAAATGTTCAAGTTATTTATTCAATAGAAGAAGAATATTTATAAAAACTTGAATGAAGAACGACAAAATAAGAGTGCAAAAAATTTAAAATAAAGAATTGGGTAAAAAAAAAACGAACAAAACTAAAAAAATAAACGTATTAAAAAACAACAAAAACCACATATTTTAAATAAAAGCACGAATAAAAACGCGAACTTGGACGACGATAAAATGAACTAGCGTACGAGTGAAGTATTAAACAGATGAACAACAACAACGACGACGACAAATACTTGTAAAAAATTCTCATGTTCACTTGTTTATTTGTGTTGGTTTGACTTATAAGCTCGATTTCATTTAGTGATGCCAATGTAGCTTTTCTATGTGCCCGTTTTTACGAGTTTTGTTTTTCAATAATAATCAATAACAAAAATAAAACAATGTTAAATACATACATATGTACATACCTATGTATAATTTAAAACAAATAAAAAGTGGAATGAAATAAAAAGTGTTTATAAATTAGTATTTATTTTGAATGCGTGAGATTGAGCCTGTGTGTGTCTATGTTTAATGTTGTCATAACAGTTTCAATTTATTTATAAATACAATTGAGAGAGTAGGGAAAAGGCATGGTACCATGTTTGACTCAAAGCTCATTGGCCTTATTGTGTATTAGCTAGTATTTCGAAAACTGACAAAAATAAATCCATGTTTTTCTTTCTCATAATTATCAAACTTAATTCGTTAAAACAAATAACAGTTATTTGCCATAATTTGCTTGAAGTGGAAAGAGAACCAACTCATAAATTTTGCATTAAAGTCTGCATAATTAATAAAAAAAATCATGAAAAGTTAATAATTGACTTAAGAATTTTATAAAGAAATTGAAATGTAAAAATGTATGCATATAAATACATACCAACAAAAATAAACAAGTGACAATAAATATATAATTATATCGAGTTATGTACGAGTACAAAATCGGGGATGGAAAATTATCTTTAATCTTAAAGTGATGTTGAAAGAAAAATAAATACATAAACAATTAGGTACATATTTTAAACTAGAAGCATTTTTAAAACATAACCAATTTTTAAAAGGTTTTAGTCATTTATTTAGACGTGTTCAAAATTAAAATTTGTATTCTAACTTTCCTTTATGGAAATTTAAACACTTGTTAGCTTCCATACTGTTTTTATACCCTACATCACCATAGTGGGGAGACACAGTGCTTTGTTCAATAGACAAAAAACAAAAATAAGAGCATGTCATCGATGTTAATGAAATTTTAAATTTTTTAATAGACAACAACAATAAGTTTATATAGGCTAAATTTCCGAAAATCACATTAACATGCATAAATCCTTTAAAAATGTTCATAAAATATATGCACAAAAAATACAAACATTTTAAAATCAATGAAACAGACTTAAAGTCTGTAAAACCTCTACAACGTTTGTGCGCCCATTCGCCAAAGTGATGCACGACAACATTGAACAAATTTTAATTTTAAATGTAAGCAGTGTGTGGCTATATGCACTATACTTTCTTACTTGTTTACTTTGAATTAAATTTGCAAAAAAGTGAAAAGATTGAATTAAAACATCTTGTATCTAAAATATGCAATAATATCGCCATTCAATAAAATGTTATGGAAGAAATGATAGTAAGAATTTTCATTTAACGATAATAAAATAAAATGATAATATAATATATGGTTTGTAGCATAACATCAATTGAACTAATATAGAACATAAAATCTATACAAAATTTCATCGCGTTGACAGCGTGAACTTTTTTTTACAATAGCGAATCGAGAAAAATTTATTATTAAAATCGTCTAGATATATATAATGTATAAAAATTAGCAAAAATTAATAAAAGTTTTAAAATTGAGAATTAGTGCAATGTAAAAATGTAAAATAGTACTGAAGTTTCCATCCCCGTACTAGATGCAGCAAGGGCTCAACTTGGTTAAATGAGAGAGAAAGAGAGGGACATAGATTGACAAAATAAGACGAATGAACAATTTTTTATACAAACAAAAAAAAAAAAAAAAAACAATAATAACTAACAAATACAATTAGCTTACGAAGATTGATACATTCATATGAGGAGGAGAATATTATTCATACGGTTAGATATTCGTTCATTCATACATGTACAAAACAATGTAGATAGATCATCACACTTTTTTACATACATATATATGTAGGTACATGATTTACTTACATTACGTACTTGTATTACAAATCAGTCAAATCATATCTAATAAACTGTATTAGAAATTACTTATTGACTGACTATATATACACTTCCTCTTTTCGAATTGTTTTTGTTAACGGTTTTGTTTTTATTGATACTTGACAAAAATACATAGACTTCCATTTCATCTATACATATTTTGAAACAATTAAACTCAAAATTACTCAGCTTAATTCGTTTTAATAAGGATTAGTCACCCACTAAAGATGGATTTAAAATTATGAAAAGTGTTATTAAATTGTTTAACTATTTTTGCTTCTTAATAATAAATATCACACGCGACAAACTAAATACATATGAATTATAGGAATAATAATTATTAAATCTACATAACCTACCTACATACTATACATAGTACTATATATAGTATATAGTCAGTAACTTGGTAAAGAAAAGTGTTCGTTCGGTATTTATCTATTTGTGTAATTTGTGCATAGTATATAATTGAAAATTAAAGGCACCTACAAGAACAAATACAAGTAGTACTAATTACGTCTGTATTTTTATTTTTTTTTATCTATTTACCACTCATTCGTTTTGCAAACGCTGACAAATAGTATAAGAAAGATAATAGAAAAAAGAAACATTTTAGTTTATTTAGTTTTTTTCTCTAAAATACTTACAAAAGAACAAATTATTATTGGCGCGCTTAACAAATGTGTTGTTTCACTTAATTGAGAAAGTTTTAAGAAAAACATTTTCATTTATTTGTTAAATCAAAGAAAACAAAAGTGGTTAGCAGCAATGCACCCATGTGAGAGACTGACTTGGAGTACATAGGAAGAAGTTCTTGATTAATATGGGCCAGACTAGTAGCATACACAGCAATAGCAACAATGTCGACATTACTGGCAGCCAATCAGCGCTTTACAGAGAGAGAAAAAATGCTACCCTACCGGGAAAAAATGCAACAAGTGGAGACGGTGCTACCTGTCGTAAGGTACTTGATTTACAAATGCATGGTGGCGATCGTATACGACCCGTTACCATGGCTGCGGCCACCCTAACAAACTACAATGCCGAAAATGAATTAAAAAAACTGGAAATTGTGTCAAAGCAGCATACAGAGCAAATGAGCTCAGCTATTGAGAATGGTTATCACAAAACCGATTACTGCTACTACCGTACACCACAGGGCAATTTTCACAAATTGCCCACAGATTCATATCACAAAATGTCCGAGGGCTGTTACGTACGTTTGCCCGATGGCAACTATCGCCGCTTGCACGTACTCGATAAGGCCAATGCGAGTAAAAAGCTCTTGGACTCTAACTTCAATCGGAACTCGCTGACAATACATTCCAGCAGCAATGACGGTAGTACCACAAACAATAACAGCAGAAATATTGTGACTGCCGGAGATAAAATGCAAGCAATGTCGTTGCATCAACCACAACCGCCACCCACCAAAGTAAAGAATCAAATGTTGAAGTTTTTAAAACGCTCCAAATCCCATACACCAGCTACTATCAAACAATTACACAGTTATAACAAGGAATTTAGTTACATTGATAGAAAGCTAAATGCCAAATTAACACCGCACGAAGGCGTGACATCGCTAACACCAGTGAAGGAAGCTGGTAACATTTCGTCTACCAATAATAAGGTGGTGATCACAATGATGGAAAATGGTGGTCTGCCAATAATTGCCACCAGTAAAGCCGAGAAATCTAAAAAACACGAATCGGATAGTACAGCTAAGTCGAAACTAAAAAAGGTAATTAATTACAAAATAAATATGAAGTCAAATTAATTTGCAATAATGGTCCTTGTCTCTAATAGTATTATCTCGGAAATTCTTTAATCATTGATGATTTTTAAACATACTTGTATGTATTTATGTATTTTAATTTTATTGTTGTTTAATTTTTAAAGGGATCTCCTAATATGGCTATTCGCAGCAGTGCACCAATGCGTTGGCGTGCTACCGAAGAGCATATTGGCAAATACAAACTCATTAAGACAATTGGCAAAGGCAATTTTGCAAAAGTTAAACTAGCTAAACATTTGCCTACCGGTAAAGAGGTGGCTATTAAAATTATTGACAAAACCCAATTGAATCCGGGTTCGCTACAAAAATTGTTTAGAGAGGTAAGATATACATTTAATACATATTTTTCTCCCAAAATTACTTATGCATTACTTTTTGTGAATATTTTTTCGTAAACATTAAAATTATATAAACTAATGACAAAAGCACGAAATGAAGGACACTGAGCTGAAAATTGACCTTCTTTGTATTGGTATTTTAAAGAATTCTTAAAGATTGTGAAAATCGATTAAGATTTATAAAATATTTGGAAGCAATATGCTAAAAAAAGGACTACGTTATATGCTAAAGTTGTGAAGATCCTGAACGAGAGACGTGTTGCGGTCATCGTACTGGACAATTTCAGCTCACTACATTTTTCAGTTCAAAATTATATCACATTCATACACACAATATTTGTATACCCTTCGCCATGAGTGGCAACACATTTTTCATTTGCCACCTCATGAAGTATTGTATATATTCTGGATCGTTATAGATAGCGGAGTCGATATAGCCATGTCCGTCTGTGTGTTGAAATCAACTTTTTGATGGCCCCAAATAACTTACATGATTTACACATAAATATGGAAATCATGTGATAGCCATTTCCATGACCTTTTCAATCTTAATTTTTGCGGACATTGGGTCAAAATTTTTATTAACCAAATTTTTTTTTCTCTTTAGTCATTCATTTTTTGATTTTCATCAAAAAAAATTTGTTGGTGCTAAAATTGCTTTCAATCTTTATCTTAAAGTATACTTTGGTGAAGGGTATAAGGATTTGACATAGCCGAAAAAGCTTTCTTACTTGTTTATGTTTCTTTTTGACATTTATTAAATTTGTTTTTTTGATACTGAGAAACTACAATACAATTTATTTTTAATGGTTATTAAAACTGACCGTCACCAAGCGATGGAGGTCACATACGAAAACAGTAACAGAATGAGCACATTAAATTGCAAATAACTTAAAAAACATAATCCCAACTCTATGCTTTGCTAAGCAGTTCACTGTCTTTCATTCGGACGTTAAATTAAATTTTACTTGACTGTCCTAATACATACATAAAATATTAACAAAAAGAAACGTAGTTTGTTTCAAGTTCGTTAATTTGTAAAAAAAAAAAATAAAAAATTAATATATTTCAGGTCAGAATTATGAAAATGCTTGATCATCCCAATATAGTGAAACTTTTCCAAGTAATTGAGACCGAAAAGACTTTGTATTTGGTAATGGAATATGCCTCTGGTGGTGAAGTTTTTGATTATTTGGTATTACACGGCCGTATGAAAGAAAAGGAAGCAAGAGTGAAATTCCGGCAAATTGTTTCAGCTGTGCAATATTGTCATCAAAAACGTATAATACATAGGTATAATACATAAACTTACAAATGTAAAAAAAAATAAATAATGTTTATACTTTTCTCGCAGAGATTTAAAAGCTGAAAATCTGCTGTTAGATAGTGAGTTGAACATAAAAATAGCAGATTTTGGATTTTCAAATGAATTTACGCCTGGTTCTAAGCTGGACACGTTTTGCGGCAGCCCCCCATATGCCGCACCCGAACTATTTCAGGGCAAGAAATACGACGGTCCTGAGGTTGATGTTTGGTCCCTAGGTGTTATACTTTATACCCTAGTAAGTGGGTCATTGCCTTTTGATGGCTCCACTTTACGAGAACTGCGGGAACGTGTGCTCAGAGGCAAATATAGGTCACTAATACATTTTTTAACCTTAACTTTTCCACACGCTCCAAGTTATTCTAATTTGCTGAATTTAAAAATGTTCCTATTTAATATTACAGGATTCCCTTCTACATGTCTACTGACTGTGAAAATCTTTTGCGTAAATTTTTAGTATTGAATCCGGCTAAACGTGCTAGTCTCGAAACGATCATGAGTGATAAATGGATGAATATGGGGTTTGAAGATGATGAATTAAAGCCCTATATTGAACCTAAGCAAGACCTAGCCGATGTCAAACGGATAGGTAAGACGGGTACTGTATACAAAGCCATTATAATTAACTTCTTGTTTCCACTTTTAACTGTTTTATGTATACAAACATTATTATGTACAGCTGTTGTTCCCAAATTGAAATGTGAACGGACGGTCGAACGGACTCACGAACGAACGTATAAACATACCAAAACAAAAATCAATAGATAGAGTTGATACCTTTTCTAATAAGTACTTGATGATTATCATGTGTGTTAATAATTTATAATGCTTCTTTGCTGTTCACTATATCAAAACCTTAAGCTTCTAAATTTGCCCACGACCTGTTTATTTTTTGTGATCATTTGATCTCATATGGTTGTTAGAAAAGGTATACCTGACTCACAATCATACGACATACTACGATACGATACTTATCATATGCTCAACATCATTATCATCTATACTACATTTGTTCATCCATCACCAACAATAAAAACAACTATGGCACATCGGAACCACCAACCAACCAACCAACCTCTACCTAACATCACTTACTGTTGTTCCAAGTGTATATATTACTTTTTTTCTCTTGTTTACGTGTAGCGCTCACAAGTTTGGATTTTTATCGTTGTATATTTATATGTATTTGTATATTTGTTTTTTTTTTTTTTTTGAATTTGTAACAAAATATTTTATTTATCGATCACGATTTGGTCTGTCTCTCTCACACAACACTACACTAGCCTTACTTGCCTTCTTCTACATAAACTTCATCAGCTTGAATACGTAGTCGTAATGTTTCGTATCAGTATAAGAGATACTTACTACGTAACGTATGTACATATATTGAAAATTTCATCTTAATTATAGGAAACCCAATAAAAACCGAAACATTTAAAAGGATTTAAGACTCCTTAATATGAATACAATATATACTACGGACATACTACATACACAATTCTATCATTCTATAGTCCAAATTAAAAATGTGTTGAAAAAGAAGCAGGAAAAAAGAAAATTAAAAAAAAAAAAAATCCGCTTGTTCATAGAAATTATAGTTAAATTTGTTTTGCACTCATATTGAGTGTGCCTTCGGCGGCTGTGTTATTTTATAAAACTATTTATATGTATATCTATCTACTATAGAATTATCAGATTCATATACAATAAATTTTAAAATATATACTATTATTACTTACTATTAGCATGTAGCGTTCATTTATTTTCATAATTGGCATGGTAAACAAAACAAGAATTGATTAAATATCATAGAGTACCTACTTTATTTATATGTTTTTTTCCAAAATCAATTGATTTGATTGGAGGTGTGAAAATTGTTAATTTTGTTGAATTATTATTACTACTTTTTAATAATATGTATTTTAATATGTATGTTTAAAGACCCCTCTAATGCTTCAATGTCTTTTTCGCATGTCTTCTCTACTCTCTTGTCCCCAACAACATGATCTGGGTGCTATGTGATTTGGACATTAAATCACATTATAGAAGCTCTTGTTGCAATGGGCTATAATAGGCAGGAAATCGAAGCTTCATTATCACAAGTTCGTTATGATGATGTCTTTGCAACGTATTTATTGCTGGGAAGAAAAAGTACTGATGTAAGTAGCAAACTCAAATATAGATCTATCTGTATAGAAAGATTTAGATGATTGTTGATGATTGATGATGTTGATGATGATGATGATGATTAAAACGAACTTTAATTATAGCCTGAAAGTGATGGTTCTCGATCTGGCTCTTCACTTTCTTTGCGCAATATATCTGGTAATGATGGGACAGCTATATCTGCAAATGCTTCTGTGCAAAGCCCAACACACCGCGGTGTCCATAGAAGCATTTCTGCTTCTAGTACAAAACCAAGTAGAAGGGCATCTTCAGGGGCTGATACACTACGTACGTTATTTATATTTATATGTATATTCTTATTTATTAAATTTTTTTGTTGTTGCTATTTGTGTGCATTTGTTTGTATTGAGAAAAAATATTTAATTATTTGTGTTCTTTTCGTTAAAGGTGTTGCTCCTGGTAATACAGCTGGTCAAGTTGCTACCACAGGAACAGCTGGTACCGTTCCGTCCAGCACTAATTATGCAATTGCTGGTACTGGATCATCTGCAGAAAGATCTTCAATGTAAGTTTATTTATATGTTTTTTTTCCACTGATTTTGCAATTTTATATCCAACATTAATCTTTAATTGAAGTAATTTAATCTGTTCAATTGTAATAATTTTAGAAGAATACATGGAAAAGAGAAATTAGCAAGAATGTAATAATAATAATTTTTAGAAAACGATCAACAAAATGTAATTTAAGTTAAGTAGATGATATTTACGGTTTTACACTATGCAGATCTAAAGGGTAATAAAGAAGGATTTAGCGTTTTAGAAAATGCATTACACTCTGCTATGTGTCTGCAAAAAATTAGCTTTTCAAGCTTTTCTAAAATTATTACAACTGAACTTGAGCCAGATTAAATTACTTCAATTAATTACAATTTCATAAGTTCGAATAAATTAAAAATATATAAATCTTGGACATGTATATAACATATGTATGTATTTATAATCCTTGAATTAACCTTGAACATTGCAGAACAAATGTTTTATATAGGCTGAGTTCAAGACTATTAAATGCATATCGAGGAACTATATTCAAAACACTCTATCTTAGAAAATGTAAGTTTTCTGCAGAGAGAGAGAAAAAAAACAGTTTATTTCGTTAATTAATACAGAATACTGAATTCTTTTTTCTACAATATATTTTTAAGGCCTCTACTAAATTCTGCACATAATTTATTTAAAATTTGTTTGCATTATTGGCTACCACTTGGAAGATAGCATTCAGAAATATAATTATGTTAAGAAAGATGAATTACAAAAAGGCAAAAAAAAAAAAATAAGTTTTTTTTGAAATCTACACATACCACAAATGTGGTCTTGTTTGCTGAATATTTTGCCATCAAAAACTAATTTTCATGGAAATCTAAGATAGATCCTATTGAATATAGTCCATACGTACATTTATATGCCCTTATCAGCATGATGTTGAATAAGATGCATTTTTAGTTGATAAATCATCGTTAAGTTGATGTCAAAACTGTCTGTCACTTTGTAATTTTCCTACAATAACTTTATTAATTTTTATATTTCATCATATTTGCTGCAGAAGTAGCAACTTTAAGCGCCAAAACACCATAGATTCAGCTACAATCAAAGAAAATACAGCACGTCTTTCGGCCCAGAATCAAAGGCCGGCATCTGCCACACATAAATTATTAGCAACAGCAGATACATGTAAGTTCAAAGTTATATTTAATAATAATCTAAATAATGAGTATATACAACTATTTGTGTTTGTTATATATAAATATATATATATATATATTGTTTACAGCTATTAGTAGTCCCAAACCACGTTCTACGCCCAAATACGATCCACCAAACAGTAATCGTCCTTCGGCTACTGTAAGCATGATGCCACGACGCTCAACAACTCTATACGAGAAGACTTCTTCAACCGAGAAAACAAATGCAATTTCAACAGATTCAAAGTATGTATACGTCGTGTCTAAATGTTTTCCGCTTCATTTCCTACTCCTGTTACTTTACTTCCCCATAACCATCCTCAACATTCTACTTCTTCTTGTTCTTCTTTGTCATTTTATTTTAAGTATTAAAGTACTTGAATCAATCACTCATTCCAATATTCATTCATTCATTAACTCACTCATACCAAACACTTTTGTCTAAATGTTGTTTTAAACATTTCAAAAAGCAAAGTACATATGTATATATGTATGTCATATGAAATCTGTTCATATCAAACACTCTACTACTACTCTACTCTACTACATTACATTTCATTATTATACTCGTGCTACTAATTAATAATTACATACTTATTATTAGTAAATTGGTGGATAGCATTAAAACAACTTGATCAACATCAACTCCATAAAGTTTCTTGTTGCTCTTGGGTCAGTTTTAATATACATGCATACACGAATTATATTATGGCTTTTTATTAGCAACAAATCAAAATCAAAAAAATAAAAATAAAAATTATTATTTTTAGGCCTTTTGCTCTTTTTAATAATAAATCTCACATTAAAAACCATCAACTTTGACAGCACTAATTATTTTGATATTTCATTTTTATCTTGTTATTTTTTTATTTTTATCATTAAATCAATTGTAAAACTTCTTTTGCAAACAAAAAATTATACTTCTAAATCTTCAAAATGGTTCTACAATTAAAAATGCCCTCAAAAATATTACACATCTCGGTGAGTATATAAAATAATCTAAGACAATTCAATACTACTAGTTAATCATAAAAAATCTATTTACCAAAACAAAAGAGATAACTAAATTAATGCCTATTAATTAATTACAAAGCAAAACAAAACAAAACAAAAAAGGGCTATAATTTAATATAATTCAAGTTTTATTTATTTCCTTTTGTTTTGTTTGTTTTTTTTTTTTTTTGTTTATACATGTTCTAAATATATGGAGTATATCTAATCAATATAGGAGCATATCTAGTTTAGGCGGCTTACTCGTTAGGGTGTTAAGTAGCATATTTTCTTTAAACTTTAACAAGATAAGTTGTTAGATGGTATAAGAAGAAAGAAGAAGTCTTGTTGTTAACATATTTTTCTGTCAAAGGATAATTTTTGGGTTGGTGATGATCAAGTATCACTCACTAACTTTGTGAAACTTTTAAATTAACTTTTTTCATATGTTTTTTTTTTATTTTTTTTATTTGTAAATATTTTTATATTTTCACCTTTTCACAAGATTTAGTTTTGTGTTTTTTTTTTTTTTTTTTGTTTCAATTTATTTTATTATTAATTTTTGTAATCTGTCGTCTGTTCAACAGCCACACACATATGTATGTACATATTTCGTAGTAGTCGTAGTCTTTGAAGAAAATGTGTCGTACATATTTACATTATAATTTTAATCTCTAAACATTTACATTTATATACATAATATATATATATACGTACGTATAACATGTTCCTAATTTATTGATTTTTATTTCGATTTTTGTTTCTTTTTTCTTTCTATTTAATAATTTTCTTTTTGCATGATGACACCAACCACAACCAAAAAAAAAATCGCGATCACAAAACAACAACAAATTCATCATAAAAACAAATAATAATGATAATAATAAACTAAATGAAAAAAATAATCAATTGCTTTGGTCGCTGCTCGCATGATTTATTCTAAAAATATTGAAATGAATTCTATTTATTGTATTTTTTTCACCTGATTGTTTTTGGAATATGATTGTGTATATTAAACCAAAAAAAAAAATAATAATAAAAAAACTATAACCCGCAAAAATGCCACTACTATAATAATGCCTTAATAAACCAAACAAAAATTATGAATGAATGAATATGAACCCATAGCGTGTTCAACGATCTTAGAGTGACATCGGCTGTTAAATCTGGCAGACATTTTCCCAGGAATGTTCCATCACGTTCAACCTTTCATTCGGGTGAGTTTTGCTTAAAACCAAATCGATACAATTCCTAATTTGATTGTTCAAAAAAAGTTTTTTGTTTTCTGTTTTATTACAATTAAGATAATGTTTATTTGAAGATTTTTTTTTTTTTTGAAACAGGTTATAAATAACTAACCTATTAAAGAAATGATTATGCTATGTAACGAAGTATATGAAATAAATTTTGATTTGATATCAGGCGTGTTAAAAATTAATAATAAAATACAATTCTAATTTACATATGTATATAAGAAGTTCTCTTCTTGTTCTGTTCTGTTGTGTACCGTTCTGTACTTTATGGGAAGAATGCACTCTTTTTTGCTAGATTGTATTGTGTATTCTTCATCTACATGTATATCTCTGTATCCACTACTACTCTAACTAACTATCTCTACTTAAATCTTAAATATCTTTGTATAATTTTTCATTCGTATTATTTTCATATTTATTTAACTCGATATATACAAAATACACAAACAAAAATCTCTTTGCTCTAACCTGTTTCTTTATGGTTATGCCATGATAATTGATATAAATAATAAATTGCAAACGAACAATCAAATTAAATTAAGCTATCACAAACAATTTCTCTCTTTCTCTCTCTCATATCATTTCAAATCATTTATATGATCATTTTCTTTTTTTTTTATTATATTCATACATACATTCATACATATATTTTATTATACTTAGTTTTGATTATTGATCATATATAAATAATATTTAATTGATTGATTTCTTAAATTTAAGTTATTAGCTATTTTTAACATATGCATACATATATGTTTTTAATAATTTTATTGTTTGTTTTTTCTGTTTTATTTACATTTAATTTTTAATTATTTCCTTGCTTGAACTCATGTTTATTTTTTAATTTTTTTAACCTATTTCAACCAGCAGGGGATGTTTGAACAGGAATGACTAATGAAAATTAGTAAAGCTAGTAAATAATGTAGAATAGTTTTCAATGACTAAAGTATACTAAAGTAAGTTAGCTTAAATGCAAAACCTTGTAACTAAGGAAAAACTAATTGAATCGTATATATCTCAAACATTTTTTAGAATGATGTGATTAATATTGTGGTAAAAAGTATAAGTTAAAATAAAAAAAAACAATTTTGAGGTTTTGCATATAAGCTAATATTATTAGGTATGTTAGTTAGAATGGCCCCATTTATATGAAGCCAAAGTTTAGTTTGCTTTTAGATACCATTTCTAAACATTTTTTGATTCTAAGGCAATATGCATTTCACTTACTGTACATTTTACTGAGGCCAAATTAAATTCTTTGATAAAGCTCGAAATATCTATAGTATATTAACTCAGTTTTAGAATAAAAAAAATTATTTTAAAATTTGCTTAAGTATTTATTAGCTAAAATTTATTAAGAATATTCAACATAGGATTATACCGAAGATATGGGTTATTTGGTGAAGAATCTAGTCTCTCAGCCCAAAATTCAACTCTGAGGATGTGTGTTTTTAATTTGATCATAGTTATTCGATTAATTCGCAACGTGTACGATTATATCCACAGTAAAATGCATGAAATTTGCTGGTAGATTATCAAATGAACATTTTCATATATAATTTTTGAAATTCCCGGTAAATTCCTAATTTTTTTATAAGCTTCTTAAAGTTACAGATAAAACAGATTCGTTGCCCCGATAGACTGGACGATATTGTGCTGGTCTATCAATCAGAGGGTTGCGGGTACGATTCCCGCCAGAAACTCGGTGTATCTGCAGACATAATTGTTTGTTATAATATAAAAAATATATTTATAGATTTTTTTATTCTAACAGTAGTAATCATTCGACAAAATTTATTATGATTGTTCACCCTACAATATACAAATTTGGTTCTTTAGACTGAATCAGTCGATTAACTACTTATTATAACTTCGACTTAATAGAAATTTTTAATTTTAATTTCATAAATGAATTATTAGTGTGCTTAACATTACATCTGTGGATATTTATATTTAAATGAAAAAAGTGGTTTAAATTTGCATTCTGATTTAAAAAAGTTATCTTTTGAAACGAATTACGCATTTTCTATAAACTTAACTTAGTCTGACCTCTTCTATCGTTTAAAACAAGTATAGGCTTTATTTTACTTCTATTAAAACTCAGAAAATAGTCTATATTTTTATAATTTCCCGGGAGTGGAAGGTTAGGTTACTAGGTTATCCCAGTTACACAAGATGTTTATATATATATAGTATCTATATATTGTTTCCTTGTGTATCAATCAACTTTAAAACCTCAAGTTCACCCTTTATTATGCCTAGACTATGACTTGATTTATATAATAATCTTGAGAATACCCAAAAAAGAAATTTAACACCTTCAAGTCCTCGTAATCGGCTCATTGCCAACATAAAGCCATTGTCGCAATATTCGAGAAAGTCTTTGGTTTCAAATCATTCTCTATTTGTCATCAAATCACCGTATTTCCTGGGGCAACAAAACAACATTTATTATACCCTTCACCATGAGTGGTAAGGGTATATATGAGTTATACATTACATTTCTATTTTCATAATTTTTCATTTATGACCTTAGATAGCGGAATGGATATAGCAAGTCCGTCTGTCTGTTGAATGAAACTTTCCGAAGCCCCTAAATAACTGATACATGACTGAATCATCAATATAACCGCTGTAGTTCCGGTTCGGGAAAATCGAACCACAAATGTCTGAGATTTTTTATATATTTTTGATAATTTCGAAACCACTTTCAGTTTTCAAAGAGATTCTTTGTAATTATTTGTATTTTAAAATTTTTAATAAATTTCTGTACCAAAAACTTCAATTTTGTTTTAATATAAAAAACGCTGTCAAATTAAAATCATAAATACAGAATTATTAAATATTTTTTTGAATTAATATATTACACGGATTTTGATGAACCTAAAACAAAATCGATCGAAATAAAAACTACGGAATTAAAACCAAAGAGAAACATAGAGCGGAAACAAGAAACTTACTCAAAATAATCACACATACGAGTGTTGTTTTTGTTTTCACATAGTTTTTACTACTAATATATTCTCAGCACTTAGGTTCTGACAACTAAGTTAGGTCTTTGATAGGAAAGTTTCCGCTCTATGTCTATTCTCTATGATTAAACCATAGCGAATAAAATGTGTGACAGGCATGTATATCAGAATTAGACTTGAATGCAAATGTTTTAAATGAATAAATTAAATATTTTTTATAAAACAAAAAACATATGCTTGAATTTATGTTTTCTTTTTAATGGAGAATGCTATTGAAATTATGTCTAATACAACTGTAATTCAATTGCTTGACTATGATTCACAGCTTGAATTACACTTGCCTTCAACTTGAATTCCAGTAAAAATGTTTATTGGGCTCTTACTTCCTAATAAGCATTTTTACTGCAATTCAAGTTGAAAGCAAGTGTAATTCAAGACTTGAATTATAGTCAAGCAATTGAATTGGGATCTTCCCAATAAGCATATTAACTGTAATTCAAGTTGGAAACAAGTGCAATTTCAGCCTTAATTATAGTCAAGCAATTGAATTACAGTTGTATTACATTTTATTTCAAAGAAACATAAATTCAAGCCATATGTTATTTGTTATATTTTTCAAGTTTAAAACATAATTACATTTGCATTCAAGACAAATTCCAACAAAGTGCTTGGTGCTTATTAGGGCTTTGGTGTTTATTGGGGCTTTGGTTCTTATTGTGTTGTTTTTAAGAGTTTTTTTTTTTTTAAACTGATTTTAGAAAAAACAAGGTATTGCGAATTGGCATGGCTTCGTAAAATCTTTCGTATTCCTTACATCAGGGCAATTCAAAGCTGGCATATAGTGTGTTTTAATATTTCTAAGTGCTTTGAACGAACACCTTTTTGTAATATTTCATATGTTGTATTTATTATAAAGAAAATAACGCCAACAAACACTAAAGAAAATGAAGATATAGAAAAAAAAAATGAACACACACACATGTATTAATTAAAACCAACAAGTCATTTATCTTTCATTTTATTTATTACACTAAATTCCTTTTAATTTATTTTTTTATGCACTATGAAGAGAACTTTATTGTCTTCTTGTGAATTCTCAGAGAAAAATAGAGAGAAAATATTAAATACACAATGCTAAACATACCCAACGAATGTGTATTCAATATTCAATACAAAACAATAAACGGTAACTGTCTGTCGTATTATATTTTAGTGTTAAAAATTACCAACAACAAAATGTGTGTGCGTGCATAAATAACGTAATGTATGTAATATGAAAAACTAATTAAAATACAACGGCTGATATGCAACTGCTATGAATTGGCCTATTGTCTATTTTAATTACGAGCAATTAGTAAACAACCAATAGTTAGTTTATGATGTATTTTTGTATAAATAAATTGAATTGCTGTAGATGGATTTAAAAATAATTAAGAAACTATCTGTAAAAAGAAAAATAAATGTAAACTTTTCGTGTTACAGAAACATGCTAAGTTTTATACCTATACATTATTGGAATTTTCTATAACTTATGTATTGTATATTCAGTTAGGTTTGTAAATACATACATACATACGTACATACATACTTACACACAATTAGATGCAAATTTTGTAGAATTTATTTTGAATTAAAATTTTAGCTTTTGAACCTAGTGTTATTACTTTATTTATATGTATGTATGTGTAAGCCTTATTAATGTTTTAAAGTCGATATGTATGATGTATGTGTATTGTCCTGCGAACGAAAGTTAAGTTATTAAACAATATATACACATGTTATTAGATAAGGAGGCCCTTTTTCTGATATTGTATAAGTTGCTTTTTTGTGCAAGTTACAAATTTATCTTATAACTTGTATATTGATTGATTTTATCTGTTATGTTTTATATGCTTTTATTTATTTATTTGTGTTTTTTTTTTTTTTCAATTTAACTTCGTAGGTCAAACTAGGCCACGTAATAACACTGCTTTGGAGTACTCAGCCACAGGTGGTGTGCCCGGGGAGTCTCCTCATCCAGGTCGCATGAGTTTCTTCTCAAAACTCTCCTCGCGGTTCAGTAAGCGGTAAGTGAAATTGAATTAGCATTTAGTGAAGTTAGAGGTAGAGAATGTCTTTATAAAATAAAAAATATATAAAAAGAACTTCAAACATAACATATACATACTACATACGTTTATAAAATATGATATATGTATTTGTTTTGTTGTGTCAAGTGTAGTAGTGTATGTAGTTGTACTTACTTGTAAAATATTCTAAGTATTTACTCTAAATAAAATCTGTTCATTCAAAGAAGAACATTAAATTATTATTAATCTAAAAAATCGACCTGTCAAATTAGATGCTAAGCTTTTTCTTCTAATTTTAAACATTTATTATATACATATTTGCAATCATCATAAAAATTGAATTTGAATAAAATGTTTCTGTTTTGTTGCATTTTTTATTTGAGTTTGTAACCATTAATACATTTATTTATTAATTAATTAATTTATTTAATTATTAAACTATTTTGTTTGTTTTTGTTATTCATTTAATTTGTTTAATCCTTGCTTTCCTTAAACTGTTAATCCTTTAATCTATAAATATGGCTCAATGGATTTACTATAACAAGCACCCCATTTTTAATTTAGATTCCAAAAACTCAAACATTAAGCAAGATATACACACGCCTCCTAATATACTATATATGGATTGATTGATTGATTGATTGCATAAATAAGACATAATAAAAAGAAATAATGTAAAATTCATAAATAAAATATAAAGATATAAAATTGTATTTGGATCGCATGTGCCACTTTAAATAAATATACAATACAATACAAACGAAAGAAAGAAAGACATATTGAATGAATAAAAGAAAATGCATCACTGAAGACCAAACGAAGGGAACGAACGCAGTTCTGCTATAGAATAAAATAATGCTACTACTACTACTAATAACAATTAAAACATAATTTATAACGTTAGTATAAAATCTAATCGAATCGAATAAAAAAGCAACAACTATATATGTACATTCAACAAGATTAAATATATTATAAATACAATTATTATTTATTGTATATACAATGTGCATGTTTTTGGATGCTCCACAGGATAAATGAGAAAAACAAACATCATGATATCATCTGGAGAAGAGGCTGTTAGATTATATAAAAATTATGTAATTTTAATTTGTAAATGAATGAAATGTATAATATACACTCCTCTTACAGTTACACACATATATTTTTGTTAAATATTTTGCCAAAATGTATAAGACAAATCAGCAGCATAAACTTAATTTACAACAATTCTAAAGTTTTTAATGGCCTTGGATTTCAACGCTGATTGCTAAATTTGTTGTTTGTATTCAATGGATATTTGTAAAAAACAAACCAAACATTAAAGACTTGATAACATTTTAATATTATCATTACTTTTTATTGGCCTATACGGACAAAATCGATATATAGTAAACCAATAAAGTTTAAGTACACCTAACTAATATTAAGAAAAACAAACACATATTTTATTGGCAGCATTGTGCCAAAAGGAATCTGGCTTCTTTGTAGACTACTGATATTAAGGGGATACACGGTGGATTCGGTTATTGTAACCGTCTCTATGGAGCATATTTCTAATAGTTTGGAGGTGCTCGCTTGTGTATGAGCTTTGAAAAATTCCTAGTATTTTAGAAGCTTTAAAAGAGTTATCAATAGTTTGTTCGCTGGAGTGGGGTTTTTCTACAAAAACAAAACCTCAAATGTTCTATGAGTAGTTGATGTACGTAAATTACTTTGGCGTCATTTTAAGTCATCACAGGATTTTTTTAAATAAATATCTCAATTGCGAAAGCAACCTAAACAAAACAAGTTTCATTAAGAAAATAAATAACTCTTTAAACACTACTAAGGCAAAAGGAACTAGTTTGATAATTAATAGCATAATTAAGAAATTACAAGGTGTACTTAAACTTTATTGGTTTATTGATTAACCGGGGATAAAAGACGGTCATGAATTCTGTCAGCTCCTTAAATATGTAATCCTAATTGCTAAAAAGCTTTTTTCAAAAAACATTTTATTATATTTTGGCCCAATAGTTTTCAAAAATAATCCTTATTACATATTTATAATTATAATTCTAAGTTTGTATTTAGTGTAATGTTTATTTAAATTATTATGTATTACTACTATTATTTAAAACCTAAATGTAAACATGTTAAATTACAATACCTTCTATTCGATTGTTGCTTACACTTACACTCTTTCAAGTTATAAATATTTCAAAATAAAAACTGTGTTTTTTTTTTTCAATAAAATACAAGTGTAGTTGCACACTAATATTATGAATTAACCAAACTATCTGCTATTAGTTTATTTATTCCTTAATATAAATAATCATATTAATAATATGTGTAATGCAAAATAATGTGTTTATGTATTTATTTATTTATGTATAACTACTATTCTAATTAATATTACATACATATTTGTAAATTAAAAGTCCATCCATCTACTTCTATTCATATTATATTGTAGTTGTAAAAATAAAATGGTCACATGCGTCAAAAACTGAAATTTCAATTAAAAAAAAAAAAAAAAGTAACAATAACAAAGAGCTTAACATTTTCCAAATAAATAAAATAAAACCTAACTGAATAGTTTTGTCTCTCACATTTGATAATTAGCGTTAGTTAGTTTGTTAGTTAGTTAGTTAGTTAGCTAATATTGAAGGAATACAAGTGTAAGTTTCGTTAGTATGCGTATTTTATAAATGTATCGTAATATAGTATATAAAATATGTTCATTTAATTGCAAGCCAATCAAATGATTTATGTTTCAAACAACAATAAAAACACTATAAATTTATTTGAAAGGGACGAAGAAAAGATATTAACTACAAATGCAGCAATAGGCAGTACAATTGATTATACATACCTACTTACATACTCAAATTGCTGGGTTTTTTTTCTTTGAACACTATCTTTATTTGTGTTATATGTATGTAAAGACATTTTGAAGATTAATTTAAAGCTTTTTTGAAGAAGCTTTAATAAAGCCCATTCATTAACTTGGTAAAATAATATACATACATATAAGCAATGTTTCAATTTCCTAATTAAATATCATTTCATTAATGATACTGATATGACATCTGAAGAATGTTTAATTCTAAGTTTCAACATTAGAAAGTATAAAATATAATTGATGTTTAATTAAACTCACATATTTCTGCTACGTAACTTGATGTGAAAAGTTTAACTACGTAGTAACTGACTAGTGACTATGTATTTATTTCAATACAGCCATTTGCTGCAATTGTAACTAGAAGAGTTAATGAAAACCTTTGCATCGTGTTAGGAGTACAATTGTTGTATTTGTTTTTCTTTCTTTTCTTTTCTTTCATTTCTTTTTTTTTATTATTTTGTAATGCTTATTATTTTTTATGGTGTTTTAATTATTGTTTGTTAAACTTTAAATACGACAGACTATTTTCTTCTTAATTTTCTTCATACTTTCTTTAAACATGTTTCTCTCTATTAATTTCTTCTACATCTTTTGTCGTCGTCGTATTGAAAATCGTAAACGTATTCTTTCATTTTTATTGAGAAAAAAAAAAATCTGTTTTTTTTTTTTGTTTAAATATTCTCACATATATATTATTTCTCTTATAATGTGAATAATTTGTTTTTATAATTACTTTTTTCTTTAATTTTAGGCCAAACCAGTAAATAAATACTAATGCTATAAAATAAATTGTAATTGTTAACTGAATGAACTGATTGAATTAACGTGATTAAAATGAGAGAAGAATGGTGAGGGCGATACATTGTGAATGAGAGAGAGAGAGAGACAGAGAGACAAAACACAAACAAGCAGCTTACAACATTGAAAGAAACAAAAACAAATATCCTCCATTTTGTTTTATCTTAAATTATAAAATTTAAAATAATGATGTAAATTCTCTATAGACTAAACAACAACAAAAATGAAAACAAAAAACAACCAACAAAAATATCAAATCACCATTGTTTTTACTGTTAGTTTAGTTTAGATTAGTTCTCTTTCCTATTACATACATAATAATTGCTTTGCTCTGTTTTTCATTTATAAGTTAATGATGTAAACTGTATAAAAAAAAATCATTTAAGATTTAAAAAACGGAATTGTAACTTATACCTTAAGACAACCAAAACAACAAACAAACCCTCTTAAAAATGAAATGTAATGATGTTTTGTGTCACTGTCACGTTTATTCCTGCACTAGTATTTCACTGCTCATAACTGTTTGTGACAACATTTGTTTGTTTTAAGCCTTAAAATTATTTAATTGAAATAATTTCTAAAACAAAAAGTAAACAAAGTAAAATAATAATATCTACTACCTACTACTACTAATATCAAAAAAAAAAAAAAGAAAAAAAAGAAAAGAAAACTGAAACAGTGTGACCATTTTATTTCTACGTTAAAACAATATTGTATTACAATTTAAGCATGTAGAAGAAAAAAACCAACCAACCAACATCAAAAAATAACATTAAATTTTAGTTTTTTCTTTGTTGTATTAAATTTAAATTTACCGAAAAAAGCGTAACAAAAATTGATTCATACTATCTATCTATGTACTATTATTATTATTATTTTTTGAAGAAATTAAAAAAAAAGAAAAAGAAAAACACAAAGATTTAACATTCTTATAAGAAAAAAGAATATACATTTTTTGTGTTGTTTATTTTGTTTAGCTTTTTTTCTTTTTTTTTAACCGTTAACATTGTATTATGCTTTGGGTAGTAATTAATTAGTCTATATGTAATTTAACTTTAATAATTCCTAACTTTTATATTATTTGGCTATTTTATTATTATTATTATTTTTATATATACATATACATATTATTTAAAATCTTCCGTTATTATAACTATAAATTCGATACAAAAAAAAAAAAAAAAAGAAAACAAAATAAATCTTAAATAAATAAATAAACATGCCAACAATTGTTGTTAATTGTTTGACTATGTTTTTAATAATACATAAATACATAATAATGATAATAATAATGTTGCACATAAAAAATAATATACTATACATACAAACAAACAAACATACATAAACAATTTATAAATAGATTTATACCATTATCATTATAATTATTTAATAATAGTTATAATTTAACTACTCTTAAACTTTCCTTTAATCCTATTTAGTTTATAATTTATATTTTAAAAATCTATATAGACAAATTTACACCAACATCCCTAAAATTGTTAAACAAGAAAACGAAAACAAAAACAAAAAGCCACATTAAAAATAGTATTTCAAAAATTATGTCGTAGAAGAAAAACCAACAAACCACAACAAACAAAAAATGATTAAAGAAGTTTATTATATTAATTGTTAATATAATTGTTTTTTTTTTTCTTTCGTTCTTTCTTTCTCTTAATTATTACACATTAGTTTCTTCAATAACTATAAATGACAGCTTAACAAAGTTTTGTAAGATTTATACCGAATCAATTAAACTGTCACATTCATGAATTTTTAGCAACATAATGCCATTATAAATAGATCTCCTCCTCTACTTACTTATTTGCACCCACAAACACACATCCAGACACACACACACATATATATACATAAAATGAAAAATAATAAATTTTTCTGAATCTAATCTAAGTATACAATAAAGTAATAAATCGAATTGTGTGTTTTGGCATTCAAAATTGTAAAATGGAGAAATTATCATTTTCTTTCTACAGCTGTTTCCACGCGTCTTTTGTTGTCTCAGAGTTTTGTTACAAATCTCAATTAAAATGTAATTTTATTGTAGGTTCTATATAATAATAATTATAACAATAAAGTAAAGTAAAATAAATAAAACAAAAAAATAAATATGCGTATAACAACAATGATAAAAGAAAATAAAAATAAGTATACATACATATGATGATGGTAATAATGATAATAAAAACAATATACATACTTACATACAATATAATTATTCTGAAATATCTTTAACTCTTTGTTATTGGCAGTGGAAATTTGAAAGTCAAAAAAGTGAAATTAATTATTTTTAAAAAATATGAATTTTTTTTTTGCAAAAAAGTAGAATTCGAAACAAAAAATTTAATAAAATAAACCACTTTTTAAAATTGTTGAAAAATTGACAAAATACATTTAGAAAAAATTAGATTTTAGTATCATGTAACGTTAATTTCATTCAAAATAAGATTTTAGTATCATTCAATTGAATACTTTAAAATATTTCAAGAGTTCCTAGGCATTGGCAAAACACTATTTAAAAAAAAGATCTATGAAACCGATCTTTACTTTTAGCTTCACGCTACTTGCATCAGAATTACAAAATTTCACAATCCAAGCTATATATCGCCTGCAGTCAGCCTGGAACCATATGTGTCTATATCAACTTTTGGATTTAGAGTTGTATGAATGAACTGGTCAGCAGATATGTAGAATCAATATTCGGTAAAAAGTAATAAGGAGCTAAATTTTTAAATTTTGCTAATGCACATCCAAGATTCTTCGTAAAAGTTTTTAAAGCTGAACGAATTAGTAAAATCGAGGTAGCCCTAAAAAAAATTCCAAATTTGCAGATTTATTAAATTAAGAAAAAAAATGTTTAACAGTAAACTAAACGATGCGGTGGTTTCATAAATTTGCGACATCACCGCCAGCAATATGCATTAAAAAACGTTTGACATAAAGATATCATGGCAAATGTGCTTTTTCAAACGCTAAACTTAAGTTTTGCTGCAGTGATGCACTCTTACTGCATTTATTTGAAAACAAGATCTAACCTAGAAAAATGAATTCAACATAAATACTCCAACTGAAGTTACCCAATCAAAAAAAAAAATTTATATATATATCCGGATTAGAGTGCAGTGTAATTAATAAACTTGTCACGACCGAATGCTATTTTCAGGTAGCATGTAAAAATAGTCAGTCCAGCAGAACAAAATGCAGACTATTTATTAATTAATGCTTACTAACACGCGGTTAAATTTTACTTATGTTACTTTCTATAATGGGAAGTTATTTTTTATAATTTAAATAACTATATCTAAACCATCAACAGCCATTTAACGCATTCGCATTATCGGCTTTTCAATTAATAATTCATGTACATAAATATATATATAAAAAAAGTAAATAAAAACATACTAATAACTATTGTACATACATATGAACAAACTAATTAATGTAAATCTTAGGAACGTGTTGAAAAGTAAATAAGTTTCAAATTTAAATGTATGTAAAGACATATTTAGCAAAAACCAAAAAAAAAAGGTGAACAAGATAAAAATCCTTGTCACTAATAAAATTTATTTAAAGTTTTTCTTTTATTATGACACAAATTCTAAATGACAAAAAACCTCATGTTTAATTTTATTTACAACATTTATAGCAGCAATTCGAATACCGAAGAATCGGCTAAGCCCAGAGTACTGCGCTTTACCTGGTCCATGAAAACAACGTCGCCTTTAATGCCCGATCAAATAATGCAAAAGATAAGAGAGGTGCTAGATCAAAACAACTGTGACTACGAGCAACGTGAAAGGTAATTTATTACATTTTAACAGAACGCTGAACATTTCAATGTTTTATTGAGAATATTTTTAATCATGTATTTCAGTTAGTTATTTAGTACAGTATTTTACAAATTAAATTTTTTATAAGGTTCGTTAGGTTAATATCTTTATTAATAACTGATTTGGATTGACTAGATGTCAATCCAACAGATAATAGGGAGCTCTCTAGCTCAGCTGTTTTTGAAATTACTTACAGTTGATATGATTTGTTTGGTATTGAAAAGGAGCAATATCGGTTCATGATTTCAACTATCCCCCATTCAAATGTTCACCCAGAATACTGTTTGAGCAGTCATAAATATGTTGATTATGCGAGAATCCTGATAACATTTTGCACAAATTAGTCCTAAGTACTCTGAAATTATACTGTAAAGTATGGCGAAAATCTAGGAACATTTGTCCCTAGTCCCCATCAGAAAATGCCGTGAAAATTCATAATTGTCTTATAATAATTAATATCGTGATGAAATTGGACATCAATAAGTTTTGTATAATATGTACCTAAATCTTTCTACCAACTTTTGTGAGGATCGGCCCGCATATAACCTCTATATCAGAAAAATATTTTATTGTTACATATTGATGGTGGGTATAGAAGATAGGGAGCAGTCGAATATAACACTCTTGTTAATTTTTTAAATAAACTATAATTAAAAAAAAAAAAAAAATTTCGTAAAATTTCAGAAATTTTTTTTTTTTTAAAAATCCGATTTTGGTAAAATTGGCGAATTGTTAATTTTTGTTGTTAAAATTTGATTTTTTTAATATTTAAACTTCTTTTTTGCAAAATTTATGATTTTTTTATAAAATTGTGAAATTGAAAATGAATTTCTGCCATTTATTTTTAAGTTCGCAAATAAAGGTTATATATAACCTGATCTTTATGAAAAAAAAAAATTATCTTGATTATTTGGGTTTTCTTTTCGTTTCTGTTTTTCTCAACCACTAACCTAAAACGTTCTTTTATAAATTAATATCTCAGTGATAAAACACCAAAACGATTTTGAAATGGTTAATGCTGTGAATTGAAATGAAAGCAAGGTCGGATTTTGGATTTTTGGCTTTTATTCTGATGCATACAAATGGCTGATATATAAACAAAAAATCACGACTACCTGGATTTGTAACCTACTTTTTATCTATGTATATCTGGATAAGTCATTACTATAGACATATATATACATGATATATATTGCAAAGACCAAAAAAGTTTTTTTTACCATTACATTTTTTCTCACTAAAACAATATGAAAAATGTTTACCCAAAAATATTTTCAATAATTGTTTTAAAGTATACTTTGCAGAAAAAAAAGAAAATGAAATATGGACGTTTTCACAATCAATCAAATCGGACCACAGCTTTACAGGATATGAATACATAAACATACTTTGTAGAATTTTGTCACTTTTCAAAAATCAAAAATCGTGAATAAAATCGCTAGTTTTCATAATTAGAAAAAATAAAACTGGAAATGTCAAAATGGCTCCATAGGGTATATTTTAACAAAGTCTGAATCCCCACGGTCAAAAAATTTAATTTTTTTAATAGATCTTATAGATGGAATGAATTTTATAGTTATGTAGATCTGTTTCCAAAACCAACCCTGCTGAGAGAATCGAATTTAACTTGCGACACGTCACTCATTTAACACCATTTACATAATTTTACACATAATATGTACCCAGTTTGTAAATTTATTTGCCGTATTGTATTGTATTATGTCTTTCCATTTCTGTTTGAAGGTTTGTTTTGTGGTGTGTTCATGGCGATCCTAATACTGACTCGTTAGTACAGTGGGAAATAGAAGTTTGTAAGCTACCACGTCTGTCACTTAATGGAGTTCGTTTTAAACGCATTTCTGGTAATTGTTAATTTTATTAATTAAATTAAAAGATACTTTTTAAAAGAACATTTTTTATTATATTTTATTTTTGTGTTTTTGTCTTTCCTTTCAACATATAGGCACTAGCATAGGTTTCAAAAATATTGCGTCACGTATTGCGTTTGATCTACGTCTGTGATTTTGTCAGGAGAAGGGGAGGAGTCTAAGCAAAAGTAACGAGTCAACTTTTTGAAAGAGACCCCTTACCATCTTTATACAACTATCCTTTTTCTTCTCATCAAATCACTATATATCCCAGACACATGCACACACATACATACATACATACATACGTACACTCCTCCTATATTTTATCCTTTTTACTTCCTCCTCATTTAAATAACAATAGTGCATGCAAGCATAAATTACATACAAATCCATACATAATACATACATAATTACTATAAATTGGAGTGTCCCCTTGGACAAAATTGTAGAAATGCCATCCAAACAATGCGATGAGCTAGGACAAAAAATATGTATATATTAAGTCATCAGTTTCCTACCAGTGATTAAAGATTGAGATTTTTTTCGAAAGGGATTTCATGTATTGTAATTTTTTGTCTATTATGTAAAAAAAAATACTTATGTATACATTTTTTTGCAATATCCCGCTGTCACAGAATTCGATTCCGATCGACAAGTTTTGATTTTTAGCCGCTGGTAGGAATCTGAAGACTTGATGATTTTTTATTATCCCGTATTCAGTTTGACTGGAATTCCTACAATATATTCGCAAAAGAGCTATTCATCAGGACACTGCTATAAACATATACAGTTACGGACAATGCAATAAGGTCGAATATATTTTTTCAATATTATAATTGTTTTAGAAAAGATCGAAATTATTGTCAATATGACAACAAAAATATTCACAGCCATTAACTTTCAATATAAATGTCTCAAACATAGATAAATACACAAAGACCGGAAACTTTCCTGTGGAAGACCTAAGTGATTGTGAATGTATTAGTAAAAAACTATGTATGTGAAACCCAAATCAACACTCGTATGTGTGATTATTTTGGGTAATTGGTTTTCTATTGTAGTTACCGCTCGATGTGTATTTCTCTATGGTCTCAAACACAACAAGTCCTTACTCAAAGCGCACAAAACAATGGGGTTAGCAGTAAGTTCTTTAAAATAATTCTAAATTTTCACGGAAATTTTAAAGAAATTTTGAAAAATTTAATGCTGACTCTTGACTTTTTGTGTTCGGGACTATATAAAGTTGTGAGTATTATGATCAACACAACAATATGACAGTAAATGAAGGCTAACTTTAAAAAAATATATAAACGATATAGATATATATATGTATATAACCTTATTGATTTGTCTGTAGCTGTGAATATAAATATTAAGAAAGAAATAAATAACAAAATTAATTTGTTAAAATATATATAACATACATACATACATATGTATACTTCTTGTATGTATAGTAATGTGTAAAACAAACAAGATTTTCTAAGAACAAAATAATATAGTAGTATAAAGTTAAAAATGCACAATGGAGAAAAAATATTATTAAAGAAAATATATTAAAATAAAATACAAAATTAAGTGGATTTCATTTAAGCTCATGTACATCATTCTTGTGCACACTTGGTTTGACTTATGTACATACATATGTATTAAGTCAGTTATTTCAAAGTACATATTTCGATATTGAGATTGTTGAATATGAGTTTATATGAAATTTCTTTATTATTTTAATTGAATAATTATTAAATTGGTATACTTATTTATGTATAATTGTAGGTTGCATTAAATGCATTCATATGTATCATATTTTTATTTATGTTCATCCAATATTGCTCTGTAATTAAACAAAAAAAAAAAAAAAAAACAGGTTCGCTGTAAGTGCGCCTTTTAATACAATATATGACAATTAAATTATGTACTTGAATTGACCAGAGCCGACCCGACGATCTTATCTAATTAAACATCATTTTAATCATTAATAAAGATCAACTGTTTATTATATTTATAGGATTATAAGTTTTTTTTTACTATTAATATTCTTTTATTAATTTATTTTAAATACAGTTTCGTAAAAGCTAAGCTGATTGATTAATCGTGTGAAATATCTGATTTTTTGAAACGCCATTATTATCAGTTTTTGATTTTCACTGTAGGTAAAAAACATACGGAACTGGGAGTTGTTTCTCTGTTTTCTCTATTTTGATTCGAATTTGAATTGAAAAACGATAATTTTAAACCTTTGAATAAATTATTCAAAATATCAAACACATAAAAAACGCCATCAAATTTAATCTTAAACAAATGTATTTAAAAAAATACTATTCATGTAAAATTGTTCGATTGAAAATTGCAGTGAAAGTATTTTTATACAAAAAATATACATAAATAAATATTTTATAAACTAACTTGAAATTGTTAGAAAACCTTTAAAATTAAATATTGTAAGAGTTTTATTATTATCCGACCACAAATTATAAAATAAACAACCTGAATTCGTTTTACAAAACTTCAAATATAGGTCTTCTTTTTGAAAACAAGTAAATTTTTCGAATTCCAAAAAAAAAACATTATACAAAATTACTCTCTTTCACACATTCTCATGAATTAGGATTTTGACAACAGACTTAGGTTTTTGCCTCTCAGTTACCTATCTAGTTTTCATCTATGATCTTATCATAATAATGCTGTATTCATAAATATAACTCTAAAAAGAAACTTAAATATAAATAACTAGTAGCTGAGCCACAAGTATATACATAAATTGGACCTGCTCTAAAACTAACGGAATCCCAAGCCGAAAATCGATTAAAAAATATGATTTTTTTTATCAAAATTTGGCGATTTAAATAAGCTTTTTTAGACATTCGAAACAAATGAAATATTCTTTCTAAAAAGACATAGAACACTAATATCGAAACCATATATTCTGCGAAATCTACTTTATTTTTAGCTAAATGTAAGTACACAAAATCATTATTTGTCTAAAATTTGGGACAATTCGTATTTGATATTAGTGTTTTATATAATATTAGATAATTTTATGCCGAATTTCAAACGTCTTTAAAATAATGTACAATGTACATTTAGATATCTGCTTATGATTTTAAAATAAATAGTATTTCTAGTATTTAATATATTAAACGACATATTCAACATTATGAACTTAAATAAATACATTCGAGTATATAAATAACTAAAGGTTTTTGTAATATAAAGAAAATAGTAGAACACACTCACTATTCAAACATACACTATACATATTTCTCCAAAAATAAGAAACCACCATTCTTACTACATCTTTAATAATAAAAAATAAATAAATGTAATCTATTACCATTGGCCAAATGATTTTTTATTTTACTATGGAATATGGTGCATATTTTGAACCGGTGCGCTGGTAAGTAAGTTATATTTACATATTTCTTTAGGTCAATGTTAATACTACAACTTTAAAGACATATCAATGTCATTTATGGATCGATTTTTAATATTAACCTATTCGTGACCATACCCGTATTATTTATGTAACATTCATGTTCGTAAGTTATAAGACGGACATCGATATAATTAAAAATCGAATTTTTTATTGAAATGGTATGTAAAATAGTTCATTAAATTGGCATCGACAAATTTTAAACGTTTAAACTTAAGCTTCCAAACTATGGCTGAAAACTGTTTCATAGGCTAATAAAGCATTCATACATCAATCAGTTCAATCATATTTTATTGCAATTATTTATGGTCTAACTTTGTTTAATACAGATTTACATAAATCAATTTTTGTTTCATGAAATCAAAAAACACCTATACTGACAACGGACTGTGACAAATCTGCAATGAATGGTCTCAAATGTGCAACGGTATGGTGTCAGTTTTTTCAAATCCTCATTAAATCGACCCAATAAGTTGGGATAATATTCGCCATTGTGGAATATGCCGCGTGCATCCCAAAAACAGTCGCCATGACTTTATTGGCTGACAAACCCACCTTCGCCTTCTTTGGCACCAATTCAACCCGAGAAATCCACTGTTTTAAAAAAAATTATTCCACTAGATTAAATAGTTTGCATGTTATCTTTAATCTAGCACGAAACAGTCGATATCGTAAAACACCAACGCCTTAGAGCTGAATATTTCAAGTAGTTTCCATTTTATATCTTGTTTTCTCCTGTAAACTAATAAAAGTCGTGGACATAATTTATAAAACGTTCAAAATTCTATGAAAACAATACAAAATTGTTGATAAACTACAGTTTCGTAATAGATTAAAGAAACAGGTTGCATTTATCTTTAATCAAAATTAGAAATGTTTTCATCAAGGCGAATTTAAACTAGGTGGCAGCACGAAAAAAAACAGGCGAATTCCTTTATTTTTGACATTTGATGATGCGGCGAATTATTTTTTATGTATGGAGTTTGACGTTTGCCATAGAATACAGCTGTGGACAGTTGTTTAGAAGTGGCCACCGAGAGTTATGATAGATACTGATAACACGAAAAGGAAGTATTTTTTGTTGTTGCTGAAAGTAAATATTAAAAAATGTTGGTGTGGAAGGATAAATAAAAGCCATTAAAAAAAGCAACTAAATCAACATGATTAATAAATTTGCGCTCATACGCAATGAGTGTCAGCAAAATATCTATGTTATATTATTAATATCGGCCATTGTATTAAGTGGTCTGTCTGTGTACAATGTTATCTATAAATCTCAGCGTTTGAAAAGTGATTTGAGAAACTTTAACCGGATATCGTTGGATTTTAACGACATCACAGAGGTGAGATTGCCCGAAAGCGCTGATAGATCAAAGGCGCGTCGCTCAAATTGTTCGATATGGACTTGTGTCGATCCATATCGATGTGGACATGATCGGATTAGTATTTATGTGTACCCCTTAGTGGAGTACGCTGATGCAAGTTCTGGTGTAGAAGCCGCTCCCTTAACGCAGGAATTTTACCAAATCTTGCGTACCATAGTCAAGAGTCCATATTACACCTCAAACCCTAATCAGGCATGCCTTTTTGTACCGAGTATCGATTTGATAAATCAAAATAGTGTAAACATTGATTTGGTAAATAGGGCACTGGCTTCGCTAGAATACTGGAATGATGGCCTAAATCATGTGTTGTTCAATATGCTAGCTGGATCTTATCCTACGTTCAACACTGTTATTGATGTAAACACAGACAATGCTATGGTTGTGGGAGCTGGTTTTGATTCATGGTCGTATAGGCGAGGCTTTGATGTTTCTATTCCAGTCTGGAGTCCGTTGTTGCGAAATCACCCAACTGCTCGAAGTTCAGCATCAGGGGAATACTCATTAGTGGTAGCACAACTTAACATTTTACCAAAACTATTGTGGACAGTACGAAGTATTTTGGATGAGTATCCAAATGACATTTTATTGCTGCAACAGTGTGGTGATAAAGCAATCCGTACTGAGCGTTGTTTAGCGGGTAGCAATGAGAATAAATTCGAATATCCTGAAGTTTTATCAAAAGGTACATTCTGTTTATTGGGTGTTGGTGTAAGACTAGGACAACCGGACCTGTTGGAAATGTTGGCTTTTAACTGCATACCAATAATTGTAGTTGACAGCTACGTTTTACCATTTGAAGACGTGATTGATTGGTCGTTGGCATCCATAAGGATACGCGAACCAGATTTACACCTGATAATGGAAAGAATTAAGCGTTTATCGTTGGATAAAATCGAAGAGATGAAGCGTCAGGGACGTCTACTGTACAACAACTACTTTAACGGAATTCGAGCTCTGACACTGACAACATTAGAATACTTGCAATCCCGAATGTTTCCACACAATGAAAGAAATAGAAAGCATTGGAACTTTGTGGACAGCTCCAATGGAGTTGCACTAAATCCACTATTTTTGTCTCGTGTTGTAAGTCGTTCAGACGGATTTACCGCAGTTATTTTAACGTATGATCGTGTAGAAAGTCTTTTCATATTGATAGAAAAGTTATCTTTAGTACCTTCATTGCATGCGATACTGGTCATCTGGAATAATCAACAAAAATCGCCACCTTTACGTAAGTAACATGTATTTATATATATTAACATATTCTTTGTATTAACATAGACATATTTTTTTTATTATATTTTAGTATCAAGTTTCCCAGCCATTTCTAGACCAATAAAGATTATACAAACCCGTAATAACAGACTTTCAAATCGTTTTTTCCCATACAAGGATATAGAAACGGAAGCGATATTGACAATTGATGATGACATTAACATGTTAACAGACGATGAAGTAGAATTTGGGTAAGAAAAACTACTCACACTTACTATTTGTTGAAAATATTTAAATGTTTTTAATTGGTTTTTATTACAGCTATGAAGTGTGGCGTGAATTTCCTGATAGAATAGTGGGCTTTCCTAGTCGATTGCATGTATGGGAAAATTTAACTTCTCATTGGCGTTATGAGTCCGAATGGACAAATCAAATTTCTATGGTACTAACAGGTGCAGCATTTCACCATAAATATTGGAGTCATATGTATACACATCGTATGCCAGATGTTATAAGGGAGATTGTAGATAGTCGCATGAACTGTGAGGATATTGCAATGAATTTCTTGGTATCTAATGTCACTAATAAGCCACCAATAAAAGTAACTCCTCGAAAAAAATTTAAATGTCCCGAATGCGCTAATAATGAAATGTTATCTGCTGATTTAAATCATATGCGCGAACGGTCAAGATGTATTGATGAATTCTCACATATCTATGGTCGAATGCCACTACGCACAGTAGAATTTAGAGCGGATCCTGTCTTATTTAAAGACAATTTCCCAGAAAAGTTAAAAAGATTCAGTGATATGGGTACCCTATAAAGGGTATCATTATACATAATATATACACATGTATAAATAACTTTAAGTGATTGATAAATACAAAAACATATAAACGAATCTATGCAAAGCACATACGCTATTAAACCTAATATAAAAACCTATTAAAAACAAATTCATTAAATTATAATTTAAGAGTAACATTTTGTGTTTTAGGCTCAAATGTTAGAAAAAGTTCAAGAATCATAAAAATCCACAATTCTGTGTAATAAAATAACGTAACTATTTATATTTAGTACATTCTTAAGTTTAAGTTTTCTCCGTTACTCTGAATGCTTAGCATATAATATTATTTGCCAACTACACTAAACACTCAAATGCTATGTTTGTTTTATAATTCCTTTGCATTCCCAATTAAGGTTTATTTTAAATGTTTCTTATTATTTAGCATAATTTAGATTTACTTTTGTTAGCTTTATTTATTATTGTAAAAATATATGTATATGGCCCAAGGGCTCGATTATATAAATAAAGAATGACATATTAAAGTACGCGATAGTTAAGTTTTCTCCGTTACTTTATTCAAAAAAATAAAAATTAAATTCGAAAATGTAACGCCTATTATGAGCGAGTTATGCGATAGTAAGATCAGCACCAAGGGCATAGAGAATCATACATAGGGACGAGACCAAGGCGAATTCATACAAGGTGGTTGCAGTTCTACAAAAACAATAATTGGTCTTAACAAATGTAAAAAAACAAAAATGAAAAATTAAACAAATATGTATTAAAACTTAATATAGTGCAGATAATTGAATAGTGAGGGCTTTACTTATTTATGTAAAAAAATAAAAACGAAAAAAAAGTTATCAGCTGATTGACTGACTCCACCTTGTATAAATTCCTCTTGGACGAGACACTCCAATTTGTCAAACAAAAATACAACAAATCATATGTCTGATACAACAACAACAAAATACATAATCCAACATGTATTTTGCTGTTGCAAGAGTTAGGTTTTTGACAACTACGCCTCGTCTCTATGTTACCCTATGACCCAGGGCATATTCATTATAAGGTGGTGGCAGTTCTAAAAAAAAACAACAAATGGTCTTAGCAAATGTCAGAAAAGAGATGATTAGTTTATATATTAAAACTTTAAAAAAGTGTGGATATTTAATAAGCATAAAATAGGGCGATATTAATATTAAAACAGTCTGACAGTCGCCAGAACAAAAAAAGTGAAAACAAGTTATCAGCTGTTTGACTGATATGAATTCACCTCGCTAGTCGCAAAGTAAGTCTAGGTGGATTAACAACTGGCGCGTCTTTGTAATTATTTTTTAAGTGCAATCAGGCCCGTTTTCGTTTTTTTTTTTTTTGCAAATCAAGATACCAGTAACAGTTTATAATATTTTTTTGTTAATATTCATATTTTCGGTATTGCTGACCATCGTCCGGTTAAAGGGACTTTAAACTCTGTGGTGTCTCGAACACTAGCTTCGCTAAAATCGCTTTTTCCATATATCAAAATTTTCTGAAGTACTGTCAAGGAATTTTTGGTTCACAAAGTTAATAAACAATATTCTAAAAGCGATTGACCACATTGTGCGATCGACACATTTTATATATTTTTTGTTGTCTTTTTCAATATTAAGTTCCTGTCTACACGAAACAAATTCATGTGTTGACAAGAAATTTTTCGCTAGTAAACAAATTAAATTGATGACTTGTCAAGACATTGATGACTTGTCAAGACATGGTAAAATTGCGTCTTTTTTGTGTGAAAAATTCATTTGATGGAAGACATAGCTGTCAACAAATTTTATAACAAAGATGTCCGGACAAGAACGTAACACCGACAAGTGTTCTCTACACTAGACTTGTTCTTGTGGGGATAAATAATTGTTGTTTACAAAACACAAAGAAAATACACACAAAACACGACTTCTTAGCGATTTTATCTTTTTTAATTAAATAATTCACATGGCAGCATTGGCATCACATTGACATGTGGCAACATTGTCCATTTTTATCTTTTGTAATTCTGAAAGTAACGGCTCTGCTGCTCTTCAATTAAGTCGTGTATTTTTTACCTGTTTGGTGAATTAAAGATTTACTTTGTTTTAAAGTGCTTGATTTCTGTGAATTGTTGAAAATAATTTGAGCAAATGTCTGCGAAAGCTTTACAGCTATATATATCGGAACAATTGTACAAGTTCTGTTTTGGACAAAGATGTTGTATGAAGTTCTTGGGGTTTCTGTTTTCTTTGGATCGACAGCATTTCATCAAGTCCACAAATGATTTGAGTTTAGAAATGCATATGTATGTCCATGATGGACAAGAGCATGTGATTGTGTTTAAAGATAGTTGTTGTCACATCTTGAAGGAAACGCCGATCTTGAAAATGCAAAAGGAGTCTTTCAAGGAGATGTACATGATGAAGTGTGGTTCTGAGTCTAGTGGGTGTCAAGAAAACAATATAAAATCAAACTTTGTCAATTCTCGTAATACACCGGTAGTTCCTCAACATCGATTTTCTTTGGGCCCCTTGAAACAATCGTTAGCACATCCCAATAAGTTTGCTTTGCAGAGCATCGAATGTGGTTGTCCTTTTACACCATACAGAGAGGCCATTTTGAATATCTTGCTGACAAATCGAGTGTTAGTAATAAATGGAGGGCCAAAATGTGAGAAATCTACAATCCTGCCGATGTACATTATAAATAACTGTGCCGAGAAGAAAGCCCACTGCAAAATAATATGTGTCGAAAGGGAACATTTGGTTGCAATCTATAATAGTGAACGAGTGGCTGAACGCTTTCAAGAAAAAGTTGGAGAAACTGTTGCTTACCAAATTCAACTTCAAAGTCGCATTAGCGATTCCTCCAATCTTGTTTATACAACCTCTTTTTTTCTACTCCGTGTGCTAATGGGTCAATCGGTAGTAGACAGTTTTCGTCATATTTCTCATGTGATCGTTGTAGATGCGCACTTGCATGAGGCCTACGCTGACTTGCTACTGCGTGAACTGAAGGAGGCGCTCTTGTATCACCAGCACTTAAAGATCATACTACTCTCTAACTCACGAAACAATTGCGAATTCCTCAACTACTTTGGCGAAGGTCAAGAATTATTTGTGGATACAACAAATGATATTCATGGAAAAAAGCTTGATGTTTTATATCTAGAGGATATACTTGAGAGTTTACCTGAAACACGAATTTCCTCTGGTATAACAAAAGCATTCTATGCGCTTCCAGTGAAAAATATTAAAAATAACATTACTAATAGTAAACATTTGGACAAATGTCTGGAGTCTTATGAAAGAATGGCTTCGGATCAGTATTTCGACTCATTTATCTACATGATAAAAGGCGAATGTTGTAATATCAATTATCGCCATTCCATTACTGGCAGAACTGCTATAATAATTGCTTCTCTGATTGGCAACTTGAATCATATTAAAACCCTTTTACAACTAAATGCCGATCCTTATATTAGTGACAATCAAAACACGAATGCTTTAAAAGCGGCCATATCCATGGGTTATAAAGAATGTGTGGATATATTGCAAATGTCAAGTTATGAACAGAAAATCTCAGCAGTGGAAGGTTCTAACAAAGACTATATCGATTATCATCTTATTCTAGATATTCTACAAATGATCAATTCTAATAAAACGTTTAAAGTTGGTGAGTAATAAAATGTACATATATTTATTTGAAAATTGTTAAAGATGTTAGTCTATATATAAAAGAGTAACGTTACTGAGTGACTGACTGATTCAATATCGACCATCCCAATCGCCAAAAGTTAGGGACATGAAATTTGGACTATACGTTCCCCTCTCCCTATGTAGATCCAATAAGATGGTTTAGGTGGTAAATTTGGCAACCTTATTTCTTTTAAACTAATATAGATACAAACTAAATTCAAAAAACTAGTATTTTCGCTTTTTTACACCAATACACATAGAATTAAATGCCAAATAGTATTTTTTACATATTCAAAAATAACAAATAGGTATAAGCATAGGGGATTATACATAGAGAAGATACACTCCGATTTGTCAAACAAAAATACGACAAATCATATGTCTGATACAACAACAAAATACATTGACTAGCATGTATTTTGTTGTTGCAAGAGTTAGGTTTTTGACAATTACGTCTCGTCTCTATGTTAGCTTTGTGTATAAGTTTGGTACCCTAGATTTGTTATTTGAATTATAATATGATCTGTCACTACGATTCTGATATTTATTTAAACAAAATTTGTATCATTTCAATGAGGACAAAAAGTACCAAATAGGGGGTAAAAAAGGAAAATTATCAAGCCAATTTTTATACAATTTTAAACATTATTTCCTGCTGTCCTACAAAAGTTTTACACCAAAAATTGATTTTTACTATAAAAATTTCAAATATCTGAAATTATGAATAACTTCGTAATTACTGCGATTTTAGAGAAACTAAGCTAAATCTGTGATCACTCATATTTTATACCAAAACTCGAATTATTGTATTAAAGTTCAATCTGTGATCACACATATTTTGTACCAAAACAAGCTCAATCTATGATCACTCATATTTTATACCAAAAATCGATTTTTGTTAAAAAAAAAAACTTAAATGCCTTAAATCGTTAATAACTTTGTAAATAAATAAATGATCACTCTTATTTTATACCAAAAACTGGGAATTTAGCATATAAAAAGTAAATCTTACTAAAAAAACGATTTATTTTTATTTGTTTATTTATGTACATATGTCAACTAAAATGTTTAGTATAAAAAACTCAAATAGGTATATTAATTTCTAAATAATTTATTGATTTTGTTTTAGGCAATATTATTGTATTTTTACCAGCATACCAACATTTAGTAAAACTTAATTATTTAATACTCAAGCAAAAGCTTTTGGGTAATATTCCTGAAAACATGATGGTTTTTCTATTACACAATTCCATTGATAAATCGGATTTAGATGCCATAATTCAAAAATGGCCAAACATGATCAAACTAATATTAGCCACTGATATAGCCGAAAGTCTGATGTGTTTCGACGACATTCAATATGTCATCGATACGGCCCGTCATTATCGTTGTAATTATAATTATCGAAACATGTGCAAGGAGTATGTTTATGAATGGTCACCGAAAGACAGCATGGATAATCGTTCGTTGCTTTTGAACAAGGCAACAGGTTAGTACTGCATTGTGTTAAAGAAATAATGTTTGCTAACAATGCGAGTATTTTTCAGATGGTGTCTGTTTTCGTTTAATCTCACAAAATATGTATAGCAAATTACCGGAATTTCCCACACCCGAAATTTTGAATATGCCTTTAGATCGAGTGTGTCTTTCGGTTAAATTATTGTCGCCGAATACTATGGTGGCCGAATATTTACAAGAAGCCATTGTTAAACCACCTTTTATACAAATATATCGAACAGTAGAGAGTTTAAAGAAAATAAATGTCTTCACGGACCTTGAGGATATTACCTGGCTTGGTTGCCGTCTTATAGATGTGCCAGTAGAATGTTATTTGGGCAAAATACTGGTGTTTGCTATACTGCTGCAGTGTTTGGATCCTGTACTAACAATTGTTGGTTTTATGACGACTTTGGATCCGTTAGAGTTGTCTCACTATATGAATCATCTAAACGAACCGTTTAAGGATTTACTGCGTTATAACATAAAAGCTGAAAAACAGCGACTATCCGAAGGAATTTCTTCCGATCACTTGATGTATTTGCGTCTGTATCAAGAGTGGCAGAATAATTTCAGAAATGAGGAAATGAGTTTGGAACTGAATGAATATCATTTTATTTTGAATGGTCTGCTGGAGCAAGTGTGTAATATGCGTACTCAATTAGTCGGCTCCTTGAGGTCATCACAATTAATACATAGTAAAGGAGACCTAAGCATGCATTATATAAATCTGAAATCGAATTGTTGGTCTGTAATTAAAGCAGCCCTTGTCGGCGGCATGTATCCTAATATATGTGTAGTGGATCCCAATGTTAACCGCATTAAGTCGCCATGTAAAAGAGAATTGGTGCTCCATCCAAATTCAGTTTTGCGACCATTAGACTTGTATTCGTTGACTTCGTTGAAATTAGCTTCACCTTGGATAGTGTACGGCAAAGAAACTAATAGTGTTAATTGCAACAGTGTTGAATGTAATACAGTTGTGACACCCATGACAGTTGCTCTGTTTGCCGGTGAGTCTTGGTATAATATGTCTTAAATTGAACGAGATGAAAATTATTTTAGCTAAAAAAAAAAAAAATTTTTTCTCGGTATTACATCGAAAACAGTTTACATTGTTAAAATATTTGAAGAAATAAGCGTAACAAATTTCTATTTTTTCAAGAGCAGGACTAATGTAATTTATCATCCATATGAACTTCTCTTTTAGGACCTACTAAAATGACATCTTCCAGCATCCAGGTTATAAGAAACCAACCACAAGAATCACAAAATCAGCTTTGCTACTTCCGTATCGATGATTGGATTTCATTCGTTGCCGACTACAAAGAGGCTCAATTGATTTTGAAAACACGTCAAAGTTTTTACAATATGTATGAAAATTATTTGCAATATTGCGGCTGTTTGGAGAGTCACAAACGTCCCCACCACATTCTAACTCTAACTCAGAATACAAAATTATTCGATTGCCTAGAAAAAATCTTAACACAAGAAGATATTGCCAATGGCTTTGTACAGCCAGAGAAAATTGGCCTAAGACCAAAAGCACTGCCCAATCAATTCATTATAAATCATAGTGCTTACACTTTATTAACGAAATCATGTTATAGAATCTCTAAACATCGTAATAGTTTTGCTGCAAACAATCAATTGATAAAACAATTCTTTATGATCTATAATGTGGAGTTGAATGAAAACAAGCATACTTATTACAATTGTGAATGGTATCATCTGCTGTCCGCAATGTTGCCGCCGTCCTCTGTTGAAAACAAACTAACCTTTGTAATATCTTATTCATTGAATCCAGATTATCTACATGGAGTTTATATTGCTGAATGTGATAAAGGAGTGTTGAAGTTGCATTTTTGCTTCAAATGTGACATCAATATTTTCGATATACTGTAAGTAATTAATATGAAATTTATATCTATAATACGTATGTATATCATATTCTGAAATGAGCATTGGTTTTTATTGAATGCTCATATGAAACAAAATGACTTTACATATTCATATATGTATATTTTACTGCAAGTTTTAAATTATTTATTAACAAAAATTAATCAATACCAGGACAATGGTGAGCACCAAAAAAAGTAAAAAAATTAATAGATTTTAAAAATATTTAAAACAGAGGATTTTGACCGTTTTTTATGTTTTCTGTAAAATTTGTGAAAAATAAACATTTACTTTATTTTTATAACATACTAGCGGACCCGGCGGACTTCTCATCGCTCCAATTTTAAGCCTTCAGACAAACTTTAGAGTAAAAGTCGATTTTTCCGACTTTACCGGAGGAATTTTCTTCCGTAAAAACCTTCTCCTCGAAAATACGAACAAATGACAAAAAATTTACAGAAATCGGCCCAGCCGTTCTCGTTTTATGAATTACTATACATTTTTTACACCATTTTTATATACATAAATTTTTTATTATTTTGATTTTACTTTTAGAAACCAAGTAAGTAGTACCAGTTCCATATTTTTAGCTGTATCTAACCGAAAAGTCGCTATTCAGTTAGATAACGAAACAGGGGAGTTCCTATTGAATATTTTTGCCGTACGTAACAATTGGTTACACTCATAACTTATAAATACAAACCTACAATACACCAACCTATGTAAACTATAAGGAAAAATTTAACAGATTAAGTTAATTTAATAGATTAAGTTAAAAAAATGAATGCAAGTGAGAATAAACATACATAATTTAAGTGGATCAGTTTAAGTTTATATATTTTTAAAAACACACACACCCACACACTCGTGAATGATGTAAATCGTGTGCATGTGTGTATTTCTTTTTTTTTACCTTTATGTATATGTATTACAAATAAAAATAAAGCGAATAATGATCAAAACAAAAATCAGCTGTAATCATTGCAAAATAAAAACAAACAAATGAGAATTTTGAGTATACTATGGTTGTCTCTTTTTAACACACGGTCATCTTATAAGATGTTCAATCAAAGTAAAAACCATATACAGCAACACAGAAATTCTCTCGAAAAATAACGGCAGCTACTTTCTGCAAATTCTAGACGCCTGGTATTTAAGCAGATTTTTGGATTTTATTAAAATGAAAATAGCTCCCCAGAGTTGCCAAATCACAATTTTTATAATAATTCCTGGGATTATGAAAAAAAATCAAACGAAATGGTTTGATTGTTTTTATTTATTTTTAAGCAATAATTTCCTTTTATGTACAATAAAATTAAAAAATGTAACAACTATTTTTCTTGGGTTTGTTTTCTTTTATTTGCATTTTAAATAAATACGTGTAAGTTTGTTAAATATTCAGTTTAATTTTATATAGTATGTAATATGAAAAATTTATTATTAATTTATTACACTATTGCCATAGTGGTCAATGGTTATTTTTATTGTTTTTAATTATGTAATTAGAATTATAATTTAAGAGTCTTTGAATCATTAGAATCTTCAATAATTTTTAATGCTTGATGTTGATGTTGTTGATCATTAGTAAAATTCGACACGCCTACTAGGTCTGCATTGAATGTTGAATTTCTTCTTGCTGTAAGAAAGTTTTCAGGTTTGTGGACTAGATTTTGATTAACTACAATATTGTGAGCTTCCTGTATGTGAAAAAATAAAATTTTGCAAAACAAACAAAACAGCAGCATCAGTACTTAAAGTAATGTTCATATGTATTATATTTTGATTTTAGCTACATACAGCACTGTTTAAGTAAAAGGGTTCCATGGGATGATTTTGCATTATTTGGTAACCATCCTCATTCATTAATTCGCCAATGGGAGTATTACTGGTTGTAGTGGTCGAAGAGGAGTCCTAAAATAGGAATTTATAATGAAAATATATTTATTTAATGATATTTGCGTATTACATTTCCTTCAAAATATTCGCCAAATATGGATTCATATCTTTGTCGTATGGCATCTACGACATCCAGTAGATTTTTTGCATCCATCGCCAGGACATGAGCAGCAGAAAGCATGCCTCTAAAATAGTATTAGATAAATGCAATGTTTTTAAAAACCAACGTTGGACATACATACATACATACATATGTATAAAACACTTACTTTTTATATTCTACATCTAAAGTGGTATCACTGTATTGTTGAGCTAGTTTCATAGCTGCAACCAATTCATGCATGTCTTTAGGTAATACTTTATGTGCCATTTCTACTTCTCTGCAAGATTAAATGAAACATATTAAAAACGTATAATATAAATGATTTTTTAAAGAGTCTTCCTGAAAAACGTATTGATTTGTAGATAAAAAATGTAATCAATTGATACATCGAAACACAAATTTTAAATAAACTGATATATGTTTTTAAAAAAATATTTTTTTTTTTTCACAAAAAATTAATTCGTTCCAAAACTATTTTCACAAAAAAAAAAAAAAAAAAAATGTGAAAATGTTTTTAATTCAATTTTTATCTAAAAAAAACCGACTTCGCAAAATCGAATTTCGATGGATTTTAAGTATAATTTTTTTAACCAAAAGCAGATGAAAAATAATCAGGGCTATTCCTGTTCTCACTTTCACCATTCACCGTATTTTTGGAAGCATAATAACAACAATATTATGTAATTTCCTCAGCATTTCTAATTATAAATGTTTGCACGTGATTTCTTTAACCTTAATTATTTAATTTTAGAAACTAAATTTAATATAAATATTGTTGTAATTATGCTTCCAAAAATAGGTGAATGGGTAAACAATTTAGCTTAATTTAGTTTGAACAATTTCGAAAAACGAAATTAATAATAAATGCATCTCAATACTTTTTGAAATCGATTTCCATCACAGGCATGGGCGGTTACTGCATAATTTAATCCGAAAATATGTGCTAAATACATTGTACTTTGAAATGATTTCCTCTCGAATCGAATTAGGGAGTAACCCCCCTGAATGTTTTCACAAAATCCAGATTTAATACAAAAACAGATTTTTACACAATTATAGTAAGCGTGATCTCAATCTACACTGATGGTTCAAAGTCAGAAAGAGGCACGGGCTCGGGAATTTTCTCCGATGAACTAGACCTTTCGCTGTCTCTGCGATTACCGGATACCTGCACGGTTTTCCAAGCTGAGATATATGCCATCGATACAGCGGCGAGAAGAATACGGGAGCTGAATCTCGAAAATTCGACTATACATATTTACTTGGACAGCCTTGCATCAATCAAGGCTCTTAATTCCAACTTTATTAAGTCGAAATGTCTTCTCAACTGTATCCAATCACTGGCACAACTGACACAACATCACGTCGAGTTGATATGGGTCCCAGGACATGATGGCATCCGGGGAAATGAAGTATCCGACGAATGCGCAACGAACGGGTCGTCCCTGGACGTATCTCTGACAGAGAATAGGACTAAGACTCTTTTGTCTCTTAGTAGGAATTCGATCAGGCTTCTTACGGGTATAATCACTGGGCACTGTATGATTGGACGCATGTCAGAACGTATGGGTTACCCACGTTATAGCTATTGTAGAAGTTGTTTGGATGAGGAGGAGGAAGAATCGGTAGAACACCTTCTATGTGATTGCCCAGCCTTACAAGAGCATAGACTACTACATCTTGGTAGAGCTCTTTTCCATGATCTGGACTGTCTCAGAGATGTGCCACTAGTAAATATGATCAGATTTATTAAAAGTACCGGTTGGTTCTCGCGGGGATCACAAGAAGTACATAGTCAACGAAATTAGGGTGGGCAACCATTCTCCCTTTATGTATATAAGGGAATGGTAATTCTAAGGGTATCACAATGGGCCACAAAGCCTCCGAGTGAACTCGCTAACTTGTTAGCAACCCACGTAATCTAACCATAGTAAGCGATAATTATGAACAAAAATTCTATATATATATTCTCAGTTATTATTGATTATTGTTATTTTGGCCATTATTATGGCTTTGTATTACTGAATTGTGATAATAAATGAAATGAAATAAATATGAACACAATTTAAATTACTTACTTATATGCCTCAGCAGGAATCATCGGCGAAATATGATCGACTGATTGCAACAGTTTCCTCAATTCGAATCCAATGTCTTTAACCAATTCCAGGTAATCGTTACCTTTATTTTCTCCCACCACCTGCGAAAGTGTTATAATGGCCTTGACTACATTTTTGGTCGCCATATAGACATCGTCTCTGTTACGATTCAGATTAGGTCGAAGATTATTTTTCTGTGTGTCAGAAAATTGCCGGGTGGATGAAGCGGAAGAGTCAGTTGCTGTCGAATATGAACCAGAAATGGTGGCTACACTTTGTGTGTTGAGTTTTGCATTTGAAGGAGAGATGTAGCTTTGATTTTCAGCCAAGCAGGAAGAGCTAGTGTTAGCGTGATTATCACTACCAGAATTATTCACCGAACCGAACTGATAATGTTGCGTTTCCATGTCATGACCAACTGATGTTTTTCGTGATTTCTAGACAATTAAAAAAAGATATATTAGCTTCACAAGATCTCAGCAATTACTGTGCAACCGTGCTAATCGCATTTCGATCAGTATGGTAACACACAAGTACTTAAAATATACAAAATATCAAACAAAATTGTGATAATATTCGCATCACCATTTTTTAAATGTTAAATATGGTGAGGTGAATACCTTCAATATACGTAAGTAAATATGTAAAACGTGCGAAGACCAAATGTATAAACTAAAAAAAAAAAATAAAAAAACGGCAAAAGCTTTAAAAAAAAAAAAATAAAATAAATTACATTACAGGTTTGTACTTTGTAATTGAAATCATAAAATTATAATGTACAAGTCGAATGGGATTAAAATTTTCAAACCTCCGCCATCATCTGAATCATTGATTTACTGTTATTCACTTCAGCACAAAATGCCTTTCCAGACAAATCTCTTTCTCTGTCTCGTTCGTTTGGTGGCTGATCAGTTGGAATGTTGGCATTCATACTTTGAATCATTATTCTCTGTTCGGGATTGGTATAACCGAAGCCATTACCCGGAGTCATGGGCATATATGTTTGACCCGTAGTTGGACAATTTTTGAAATTTCCCGCCGGACAAACATCATATATTTCTTCTTCGAAGGCTTTATATTCGGGTGAATTTTTCATGTGATTTTTAAAGGCTAAAAACGACGAATAGGCTTCTAAACTGCCGGAACGCGAGTAAGATTTTGGAAAATCTCTGTTGTAAACAGAACGTTCTAGGCTAGCACTACGTGGGACGCATTTTCGGGGAGGATTTATCGGATTTATAAACGATTTGTTACGTTCCAACGAGCCGCCTATTGAGCGACTGCCACTGCATTTATTGAAATGTGGTGGGATTACATTACGTTCTAGGCTACCGCAAACACTACTCATCTGTCTATTTACGGGCGTATTACGACCAAAGTCATAAATGACCTGAGCCCTTTCCTCATTACCTACTAAACAAGCCGATCTGCCCGATGGCAATGATTGCAATGAACCTTCAAAATCTGTACTATCACTATATGAAAACTGATGCGCGGTAAAACGTGGATCTATGGAACCTAAGTGCGTATTATCACTTTGGCGCATGTATTGCTGCACGGGGCAGACATTCGAGAATTTATGATTGGCTGAAGCCGCTATTTGAGCTGGTTGAGCTTGAGTTTGTGACGATGACATATTCGTTTCGTTTAAATTTATATTGATCTTTTCCTGTTGAAGTCTGTGCAAAACCGTGGCCTTTTCCTCTCTAGTTATTGTGTTGTCTAACTTTAAAAATTCCGATACTGGAAGTTTTGTCGTTTTTAGAGCTAAATCATTGTTAATTGTCTTAGTAAGATCTACTTCGACCGCTAAACTATTAAATACCGATGCTGGTGTTGTATAAGCTGCTGGATTAATGCAACGATTCTCATTTTCCTTCATTAAACGGGCTAACACTTCAGGATTTTGTGCTATTATGTACGTTTGAGGACTGAGGGCAGTTTTGTCGCTTGTCAGCTTAGCGTTGTCTACAAAACAGATTAGAATAGCTTAAATATGAAGGGAAATTCTAAAGAAATATCCTTGTACATACCTCCTCCTCCTCCACCTCCCATGCTTTGTGGAATTTTAGAGGGTTTCGTTGGCGGCAACTCGCAATCATCATTATTACTCATAATCATTGATAAAACGCGAGCATTTTCCTTGTTCATGCTATCGAATCCGCTTGCTCGTTCTTCTATTAGTATTTCGCTGTTAAAAACATAAATAGTTTCACATTGAAATACATTAAAATAAACCGTAGTTATTTATGTTCTGCTTACTATAAAGTTTCTTTAATTCTTTTGAAATTCGGCCTTTTGGACGGTTCATAAGTCCAACACTGTGAAAGCAAAGAATACAGCCGGGGTGGACAATTGTTGGGAAATGGTAATCTCTCTCCATTCTCGAGTTTCGTTATGATATCGCTGTTCTTAATGCCTTGAAATGGTTTCACGCCCAACATTAAAATTTCCCAAGCACACACGCCTAAAAAAACACAAAATATTCAAGTTTCCAATTCATGTATTGAATCTGATAATGAATAACATCTTACCAAACATCCAAACGTCACTGGCTATTGTGAAGCGACGAAAATTAATTGACTCTGGTGCCATCCATTTGATAGGTAACATACACATACTGGAATGATAGTACGACTGCTCCGACACCCAGCGGGATAGTCCAAAATCGGCCAACTAAAGCAATATTCAAACATACATTAACTGTTCGAATTTAAAGCAACAGTGAATGGTATTATAATTCCTTACCTTTATACAAGTTGGCGAACTAACTAAAACATTACGAGCTGCTATATCTCTATGGACAAATTTCTTGGATTCCAAGTAACTGAGAGCTGTTGACAGTTGGTAACAGTAAAGTAGTAAGGTTTCTCTCCTCAGCCTTTAAAATTAAATCGATTAAATACAATTCAATGAGAATAAATTTTTATATTTATATAATTACTTTTCTGCATTCGATTTAAGATACGCTCGGAGTTCACCATATTCGGCCAATTCCATAACTATCCAAACTGGAGATTCACTACAAATACCAATTAGCCGTATTATGTGGGGATGATCGAACTTTTGCATAACATCTATAATAAAAATGAAAAGTTGTACACAACATGTATGTATGCGCGGTCAAAAAACCTACAAGCTTCTTCAAGAAACCTCTCCATTTTTTCGGGATCATCGTTGGCTTTGCATGTTTTTACAGCCACCTGTATTACGGCTGAATTCGTTGAGTCGTTTTTGTCGCATTTTGCACCACATTTTACTTTGGTATTATAGGATCCTATATAAACATCGCCGAATTGTCCTACGCCAATTGTGTTCTTAAGAGAGATTTCCGATCTATCCAATTCGTAATTGCGTACTGGAAAGTTTTATACAATTTCAGTTTAATTTGTTCACAACAATGTAATAAACTTGATAATACCTGCAGGAGTTGAATAGTCGCCTTCTTCGTCAGCGAGGCCAAGCTCGGCATAGTCTTCGCTCAATTTAGGCTTTGAGTTTTCATCAGATTTATCGTGCACTTGCTCTCCATTGCTTATTTGTAATGTCGATATAGGGATTGTAAGGTCATTTGATTTATCATTTCTTTGATGACTTAATGGATTCCATAGAGTGCAAACTTGATTTTTGCTTATTAACAGACAGTATCCTTCAATGAGATCCGCTATACTAGTAGCCGTCTAATAGACAAGGATAAAGTTAAAAATTAAAGACCACTTGTGCATTCGTATTGAATAAAATTTCAGCTTCAATCGCTTACATTGTAACCGTTGCACGTTATTACCAAATCCTCATCATTACTAGAAGTTGTGATTCGAACTTGAGTCTTCATTTCGCGGCACCTGCATGTTTTGGATTGATTCGTGCCATCGTCGTTAGTAGGTACTACTGGTTTGAGGCTCGTTTCGTTATTGGAATGTAAATCATCTTTGGGCAAAAATAATGTAGTTATTCGATTTATGTCTTTAAAGTTGGCCACCTGTATCATGTTTGCTTGCGGATGTGTTTGATATGAAAGACCTGGAATGTGATATATGTTTATGCTTGTGTCTTTTCTATACAAAATAATCATGAAATAGTACCTATTTTAGGTCCAACATAAAGATATCCCGATATGTTCCATGACGAACTCAAAGTAACGGAAAATTTTTCATACTCTGTCTCGTAGAACTTGTTCAGAATGTCAAAATACCTTTGATAATAGAGAAACAGATTATTTATTAGCATACAATATAACACTTTTTTACCAAATCAGCGAAATCAAATAAATCTTGGATCCAAGGCGAATTATATAAGTTCGTCTTGCTTAAATCATTTCAGAAAACTTCAAATACGCGGGGGTTTTTGTTTTAAAATGCAGTTCGTAATTCAATACGAAAAATTCAAAAATGCTCATTAATTGTAGCACTATTCTTTACCAAGAAGTGATGGGGCTAAAATGGTTTATACACAAATTTAAATATTGTTACTAACTCACTTTGTAATATATTCGACATCAGTTAGTTGGTACATCTTTTTATATGTTGTATGTATCACTTTTTTCAGATTCTTTGGCTTTGTTGAAGATATCACAGTTTTTGGTAGGAAATGATGAAAGCCTACTTCCTTGTCAATATGCTCGACATGTTGTTGCTTCTTATCCGGTATTGTACACGTCACATTACGAAAATAGTGCAACATACTAAGACAACACAGTTGTATTGCACTATCAAAATCTATGCTGGTTGAATTCGACTGTATAAAATCTTGCTTCACCTTGATAATAATAATAATTCTCAATTAATTGAAATTTATTGTGGCAACAACAATCTTCACTTGAACTCACCTGATCGAAATAAAAATAACATGTGATTTTATCTTCATTGTAAAGTTCTCTGAGGCTGTGTGGCAAGTAACGTATTCGTAGTTCGGGTCTCCAAACGCTCAGCTTGTCGTTGACATTCAAGGTTGGCGGAGTATTTTGTGACCTTTGTTGGGGGCATTCCGTGTTCGGACAGGCTGAATTCCATATGTGTTCAAGTAGTTTTTCGATTTTTGTCGTCTTATTCATCCACAATGTCTCTTTTGTTACCATATTTTGTAAGCGCAAAGCATAATATTGTGGATTGGGTTTTTGTCCGGTGGGCACCATCGCCACCGTCTTCTCAATGATATCCTGAACCGTGTCATTGTGTTCGTCAACGCTAACCGCATGATGCAAATTGTTCGGCCAGTAAACGTTCAAATTAAATACTTTTGATGATATATTTGCTTTAATTAAATAGGAAAATTGTTTTATATATGTATTTAATCTAGCAATGTGTGTAGCATACGTACCTTGATTGAAAGTATGATTTTTATTAAAGGACTGAGACATGCTTTTGTTTTACTTATCCTATATATATACAAGGAGTCTTTAAAACTTTGAGCCTTAAATTAATTGTTCATATTATCTTGTGTGTTGTTGTCTATTTTAAAGTATTGTACCTAATTTAAAAAAAAATATATATGTTTGTTTATTAAAGGTGTAATAAAAAATAGTTTTTTGTATATGGATCTATAGATAGGTAAATGTTTCTCTATGTGAGGATCTTTTATCTTGAAATATGATAGTTATTATTTTATGTTTAAAATGTTTGTTAAACGTTTTATAAAATGAGCAACTCAATATACGTATGGGAAAAAACACAATTTTATTCAAATTTGAGTAGGGTGAATGCACCAGTAGTCGGCAGTTTAACTTTTTTCAGTTTTTAGGGTGGTACCATTATGAGTGCGAACATGGTATTGGGATGTTAATGGGTTATTGTTGTTTAATATTTTGTACAGTTTTAGACTCAATTAACACTTTTCAAGCAGTTTTTATTAAATTTGAGCAATTTACGTCTTCTTGAAAAAACACGATTTGTGCCCAAAGTCGGCACCCTTAATCCTAATGTCGGCAATTTGTGACCCAATTGTCGGCATTGCATTTTTTATTAAGAAAATAATAAAATCTTAAAAGAATTCAAGCGGTCGTATATATGGAAAGACAACCATTGGTACCACGGTCTTGCCATTTGCTGAAAAGACCAATAGCACTGTAATTGTTTCTTTTTCATTCCCCTTTTACTACCCCTGTTACTACCGCTCGACCCTAACTAATTCCTTATGCTTCTCTAATTGATAGACAGGGATGACGTATCAAAAACCCTTGATACCATTTCCTTCCTGGTCGGCCGTTTAAATACGGTGTGGTTCGCTGTTCTTCCTTCACGATTGTTTGAACCGTGTTTAGCAAATCCTCACTTTTTAATGGAAATCCACATTTTGCTAGATCTTGGCACCATTTTACTAAACGCTTTTCTTCAGAATCAGACAACACGCTTTGTGGCCCCATTTTCCTAGCACCTTCAGAAACACGTCCGTATAATTTGTCCATATTTTTTACTGGCACCTAATACCGAAATCTTCCTTTCTCTTATTTCACAAAAAGCATTTTTTAAGGCTTCTTCAGGATATTGGTGAATGGGTCTTTTTCCTGGTGTGTCCATATTAGTAATTCTAAAATGTTAGGAAAATAATCCCTTCTAAATCTCAAAATATTACTCGGTTTTGCGATCTCCAGACAAATAAAAGCTCCTGCCGACTTCAGGATTCTTTAAAAATACCCATTTGCCTGAAGTCGGCATCACTATGCCGACTATTGAAAATCATTGAAATTTTTGTTCCTAATGTCGGCATTGATTAAAATAACCAAACAAATTATTTTTTGTAAAATCTTTTACATTGGAGGTAATATTTAAACCAACTTTTATCTGTTAAAACCGCTTTGATAACAAAATCACTTAAATTAATATGGTTACTTATTTGTTTTAGTTGGCCCCGAAACTAAAAAAATTCTTAAAAAACAGGCACTACCGCACCTGTTGCAAGATGGTCACTGAATAAGGTCAAAAATAGATCAAAATACTCATCTCACTCAAATTTAAACATTACATAAAGAGAAATGAGTGTATGCTAAAATAAAGTTAAATATTATTTTTGTATAAAATTATCGTTATTCCTATTTATTAAGCTTTTAACTCAAAAATGCCGACTACTGGGTCATGCCGACTATAGGAGCACTTACCCTATGGAATTTATTTTTGATTTTTTCTTAGTACTAAAGTAGTACTTCAGAGTGTAAAGTTCGTTGGGGTGAATTAATTTGGAGAAGGCGCCCAAAAGCTATCGCTGTTTAAAAAATTTAAAGACACATTTTTTGATTTAATATTATAGGGTATGATATTTTTCATCTCTACTACAATAAAGAATTCTCTTTTACGTTAGTTTTAACAAATAAAATCAAAATGAATTTTAAAAGTATTTTTGAATTTAGATATTATGCAGACGCTTTTTTACAACAATTTTTATTTTTGTCAATTAAATCTGAAAATTTAAAATTTTTTGAGGTTTCCCTCGATTTTCGGATAACGTTTGCCATAAGCACTATTGCGTTCAGTGTATAAAACTTTTATACACTATCACTTTAACTTTTAACTTTAAACACTATCACCTTAATAAATTACCACAACTGTTTTTCATTGTTTTGTGTCAATCTTAAACCATTTTTGTTAATAAAAATGTATGGAACAAAAGTGAAATTTTCAAGTGGTCCTTTGGAAACTATGACTAAAATTTAAAATGTATTTTTAGCTAATATGGGAACATTTTGTAATGTTCTCCAAGAATGCATATCAATTATTGGATTCGATTAATCGACTTTAAAAATCGAAGCATTCTACAAATGTTGTGGCCTAGAGCCGACTGACTATTCAGTGAAACTTTTGCAAGCGAAGCCGGTTCGAAGTGTTCCTCAAAGTCAAAAGTGGTTCTTGCTGATAGGCATGTGTGAAACCAATACATTTTATACAAACATCAAACACTTGACCATCTCATGCAGAAAATACTTTCCTCATAGCATGTAAACATACATATGTATGTAAATATGTATCTATACATATATATTTATGTAAAATAAATTTCTCTCCATATACTTTCGCATGAAAATTTTTAATAAATGTACACATACAATACATACATATTTACGTAGGATGAATTAAAAAAATATATATATATGAAGAATCAAATTATTATGGAGAGAAGCATATTGGAATGGATGTGTGTAAACAAACACTCAACACATCTTATTACATTTTTGTTTTGCGGTTATTGTACCTAAATTATCATTTTAATATGTATTCATAGCAGTAAAAATAATATGGAAGAAAAAAAAACAGAACAGAAATGAGCACACGCTTGTCAAAATGATATGGAAGGAAATAAATCCAAAGAAAAATAAAACTAAATAGAATATTTGCTGGTCAGTTTGTCTGTCTGTTCAAAAAAACCTTTCATTAGCTGTATATACATATAGTTTATTTGTTTGTTATAAAATAATACATGTTTATTTTTGTATTTTAAGGCGTTATACCACTAATGTGTACAATATTTTACTGTATGGATTGAATAGTTTTTTTGTCTCTCTTCACAAAACTTTAACTTGTATTAAATCTTTATCACACACACGCACTGACACAATATACAAATCAATTTATTTTATAGAATTTATAAAATATTCCTTATTATGTTATGTTGGTAGTTTAACATTTTTAAATGGTAACTATTTCGTAAATATATTTTGCAATCACATAGTATAAAAACAACAACCACCTCCGCAAAAAATATATATCAATCAATTTACTTTCGTCTAGACGCACCTCTCGAAATCTTTTAGTGGTGAGTTTGCTAATGTCATTTGGTTGTAGTTAGTGGTGTGCAATTCATTTTTCATGCTCTGCGACGAGTAATCGTTATTCAACAATGTTGCGTTGTGATGTTTGGGGAAAAAAGTCCAAGTTAATGTACTACATTCATGTACTAATTTTATGCGTTTCTTTTTAATTATACTTTTTTGTTTTAATTATACTGATATATCAGTAATATTTAATTAAAATGTCCTCAAATTAGTTTTCCTTCTTTATTCAATTTTCTAAATCAAATTTTATCTTTTAACCATTCCCATTTAAGAATTCGGCAGTACTTCAAATATATTGAATTCATTCTTTTAAGAATTTATTCTTTAAGTAATTAATTCCTTATTGTATCATTCAAGTTTTCTTCAAATTCAAAAAAAAAAAAAAAAACTCAGATTATGGAATTTTAAAGCAGACACAACTTTTGAATATAATTAATTTTATTGTAAAATATCTAAACATCCTGTAAAAATTATTCCCCTAAAAATAAATATTTTAGTTCATGTAAAAAAAAAAAATAAATTAATTGAAGTCCACAATGTTAAGTGGGTGCATGGTACTTAAAAATGAGTTGAAACATGCTCTAAATTAAAATAATTAATGGTACATTTGAATTAACACAAATTTTGCCATTTAAAGATTGAATGCATTTAATTATGAACTAGTTCAATAATGAATGAATTCTCTTCAAACAAAAGCTTTTAAATGAAACTAAATAATTTGTTTTGTTGGGAATGAATTGCTGGAAGTTTTTAATTCTGAATTACAATTTTAGTAAATAAAGAATAAAGTTAATTAATTGTGATTGTTTCGCCACATATCCATAAACTCGGAATTGAAAAAAATTACTAAGAAGTTTTACATTAAATTTTCTGAAAACGTACGTGATAATTTTTTTTATTGATTTCAGCATATATTCTTAGCATATATTCGACCCAAATAACTATTATAAATACCTAAACAATAGTACAACGTTATATGACTTAATTTTCTGCGTAATTCTAATATCCAATATCTTAAAATTTGTATGATACTACTAAATCTCATCTGGTACAAATACGGAATTAATTTCACTTACGATCGGAATAAAATGCTATGACATGGGCGAGAATGAATAGTCAAAATTCATTTTAATAAAATTAGACATGTGTTTAATGACAATCTTTTTTTTTAAATTTAGAGGACATAAAAAATAGCAAAATTCGACATTTTTTTATAAATTTGGGAATGAAATAAAATAGTTTGGAAAGATTGAGCGTACTTAATATTAATGTTAAAAAGGAAGAATAATGTATTTAATTTGTTGTTGTTCTTTTTTCTTTACCTCTAATATTTCACAACTAATCAATCAATGAATTTGATGTTTATTTGGTTGTCTTACCTTACCGCAAGCTTGATGGAATTTCATTAAAACAAAATATGTTTGAATTATAGTTTCTTTTTAAAATCATTTAATTCACATAATAAATTTGAAATTCAAAGATAAATACTAAATCAATTATATTTTAAATACGATTTTATAGATTGTTAATTTGCAATTGGGAAAAACTTTAGCTCGATTTCTAAGAAGACATGCACAGTAAATACTACAAGGATTTCAAATCTTATTTAAATATTAATAAGTTTTATCTAGAAAAATATGCTTAAATTCCATAAAGAAAAAAATGGACAAAGAATAAATAAAAAAGTAAATCTTGAGTGTATAAGTAAAATAAATAATTGAATAAAAAAAATTTTATATTACTCGTAGTTTCATCTTATTTCTATGCACCTTTAGGTTACGTACATACATACATACATATTTAACAACTATACTGCTCCAATTTAACCGTCTATTTCTCTCAATATTTTTTAAATACATACTGTTTATTATTTGAATTATTAATATAAACTTAATTCGTGATTATTATTATTATTATTAATATTATTATAATTATTACTTTAATGTTGTACTGAGGACTACAATTATAAACAACCATTGAGGTAATATTGTTAAGCTCTACGTTCCACAAATTGAAAATTATAATTTCTAATAAATTAAGAAATTTTATATATTAATTATACTCATAATTTGTTTTCTTTTTATTATACAGGTTTTATAAGTACATACAGATGATGTATGCATAAAAACATTAATCTTAGTTAAGTAATTCAAAAATTAATACAAAATACTGTGTTTTTTACAACAATACAGTTACAGTTTCACGAATGTACAATAAAAGTGGTTTCAAATATGCTCTTTATGTGCTACATTTCAACGTACCTAAAATTATGAATTATGAAGAATGTCTTCAGTAATATCATGATCAAATATCAATTACCTATGTTGATTGGAACACTATGCTACACAGTCATGCTATGAGCCTCAAAAATGAGTAAACACCAGTGAATTAATTGATTTTTTTATGATAATGAAAAACATAAATTCAACTCTATCCATCGATTACATTTTGAAAGATTCGGTTAATCGCAGATTAGTTTAGAAAAAAAAAAAAACGTTTTGGTCAGACCATGCAAGGTCAACCATTTGTGGGGGATAATATAGTAAACTTTATTTTACATTTTTTCATTTTTTATATTAAAACTTTTCGGTGGTTACTCACTTTTGACGCCCACAGTAAACATATGTGGATGATCTTAGATCTACTTATAAACTTTAATTTTTTGGAAAATATAAAAATTCAATATCTAATAGGGCATAAACAATTATGCAAAATGTATGTACACATGTAATTACATTTCAGAATGCAATAAGACCCATAATTCAACTAGAATCGAATTTTGCATTCATACTCGGGAATGTACCTTTGAAGCATGGGCCCAAATAGGAACGTATAAAACACTTAGGGAATTTTCCCGGAGACGATAGAAAGGGGGTGTTGTTTGTAAATGAAAAACATTTATACAATAGTTTGAAATAATTTAATTTAGATGAAACTGGTATATATGGGCAAAAACTAAATTTTGGGTAAATTTGTTTCATGATCTTCTTTTCTTAGCACAATAGTAACGTTTTTTATGAAGAAGAAGTAGTACTTCAGAGTGTAAAATCCGTTGGCGTGAAGTAATTTGGTAAAGTTGCCCAAAAGCAATCGCAATAGAAAGGTCCTAACTCGTTTTTTTTTTTGGAAAGCCCAGATTTTCGTTTATTTCGATAAATGGTCCGAGTTAGGGTCTTTCTATATTAAAGTAACGACATATTATTTTTATTTAATATTTTAGAATAATTTAAGTGATTAATTAATAGTATTAGCGTGAATTAATAGTATTTTTCAATTCTATTACCATAAATAATTCCCTTTTTCATTAGTTTTAACAAATAAAATCGAAATATCTAAGGTCTTATTCATAATGTATTTTTAAATTTATTAAGGATTTATAAAACAAAAAGTCCATACAAAATTTCATAAATTTAACATTTGATTATGAATAAGTATTTAGTATTACATGCATTCTAAAAATTTTATTGGTTTTTAAAGGTATTTTTGAAATTTTAGAATTGGCCCACTAATATATTTAACTTTAAATTAAATTATACAGATTATAAATCAGCAAATTACGAATTTTTTTAAGGCCTCCTAGATTTTCTAAAAATGTTTGTCTATAAGCTAACTAATAAATTCAGTTTTGAAAACTTTTGAAAAGGATCTTCGATGTGCCTCAGCAAAATATGTTGAGATAACACGGGCCTCTCAGTCCATACTTTTTGATAGACAAATAGTATGGACTATTCTATACAGTTCTGTGGGTGTGCCTCGACAATGCTTTATATATTTTTTTTATATTTTTCAACTTTAGGAAACTAAAATGCAGATATAAATCATAGATTCTGAAATTTTGCATTTATGTAGCTAGTAGTGTCATTGACTCAAAATCATAAACACTTAAAAAATAAAAAACAATTAAGGTCGGTTTCACCGATATTCAAAGAAAAGTGTTTTTGCCCATATATTGTTAGACTTTCTTTTAAATGAATAAAATGTTGTATGTGCCCTTGCTTCATATATTGGAAGTTATATAAAAACATTATGGTCCGTCGCATGATAAAATTTGATTATACTCGTATTCCTAACGTATAATACACACATTTAGTTATATTGTAAACCACAAAATAAAGTTTTTTTTGTTTTTTTTTTACACAACGAAGTACATTACGTTTAAATCCACCGATAAATAGCATACAGAAAATTGAAATTTGTTTAAAAGTGTAACAACTAGAGATTCGATGAATAACAATCAGAAAAGTAAAAAGGACACACGAGTTCGACGCGTGTCACCTTTGGCTCTTCGAGCCATCCCGTAATGTCACATGCTGCCTTCAGTGCTATTGGTAGTACCCTTCGAGTCCATGGCTCCGCCGCCACAATCATCGGCACCCATAGTACCAGCCGTTATGCCGCCAGCAACACTATTAAAGTCCAAGTTGTACTAAAAAAGGATTGAAATGGAGCAAAGTTTGAAACAAATATATGTTTATTTAATCCTTTTTTTAGTTGATACACAACTTTCTCATGAAAATAAACTTAAAAAATACAAATTATAATATAAACTTTAACTGATTTCTTGTTAAATCATATTAAGAATAACATGTAAGAGTGGTATACCTAATGCGCCGAATATTATAAACTCTGCCCCTTAGAATAAAAAAAGTTATTTTGAGTGAAAGCTAAAATTATTTAAAAACTGAATGATTTTTATACAAAAATTTTAAAATTGTTTTCCTTTCGTGTTTCTGAATCAGGCTCTAAATGAAAACAATTATCAATTATCTATATGGCCCGATTTTACTGATTTTAAATACCAGCAAAATATTCAGTCCGTTGTGTGCAGGTATTCGGAAAACCCATTTTAAAAAATACACGGACGAATATTCCTTTTATGGTCTCAAATGAATGTTATATAAATTTGACGAACGAAGTTTACTCTTTTCTCTATTTTCGCATACAAACGTGAGAACGTACTATTTATGAATCATATGTAAAACGATAATTTTAACATAATATATAGTGATGTATTAAATATAAAAATGTGATTAATAAAATACATTTGCTAGCACGATTTAATAATAATACCGTGTTATTTTAGCGATGAAACTCCACCCTTTTCAATTATTTCATAGCATACTATTTATAATGGATATGCAGAACTAGAGTTAGCAGTCTAAAATTCGATTAAAAGAGTTTGTAACATCTTTTTTTATTCAAGAAGTACTTTTTGTGCCATGACCAGATATTTCTCTGTAAAAGTTTAAAGCCTTAATTCGGAAAATTCTTAATTTAATATTTATAAAAAATTTTGTGGTTAAATTTAACCACAATTGAACAAAATTTCAGACCTGCTAATGTGGGTTCGAGTGGTAAGAATTACTATATACATAAATAAAACTTTTGATTCGGACTACCCTGGTCAATATGTAATAAAATAAATATTTTGAATGTTTGTAGAAAATAATAAAATATATATATATATATGTAAATTACCTTGGTAGCACATTCTAGGCACTTTGTCACAACACTATTGATAACGCACATTAAATTTTTGGTTTCCCTGATAACATGATCTACTTTCACATAAGTAGCTGATGGACCTACGGTATGGTCCTTTACAGTGAATTGTAGTGATTGTACAAATGTCGGCACTCGATCTAATATGTTAAGTAAATCCTTTTTGTGTGGACTAGCAGGAACCTATAATAATATAAAATATTCTGTTAAATGTGTTTTCATTAAATACTTATATACAAATACTATGTCTGACGGTATGTAATACGAGTGTTTTAGAAATTGTAATACCTGATACGAAAATTGCCTCAATATCTTATACAAACGATTTGCTTCCTCGGCGAAATATTCCGCTTGAGTAAAGAGGTCTTGGGTGGTTTTCAGTGAACCATTTCCCTTAGTAAACTGATACATTAAGAACGCCATGGCCGATAAATTTTTAGCTCGTTTTATTATATCATTATCACATAACTCTTCATTCCAGCGAGGCTGTAGATCTCTTTTAACAGTTTCGGTTTCCAAATCCACCTCCTTTCCAATTTCCACAGGTAGCTCATTTTGAAAATTAACCGTTTTAGTCGGTTTAACTTCAGCAGTAGCATTCTATAACAAATTTTAAAAAATTAAATTCAGAAAACATATTAAAAAGTATACTAATGAGTTAATAATAGTAAACATACCGTTCCCATAGACAAATATTTCAAATCGTGATCGTTTATGTCGGTCGTTGACTCCAATATCTTTTTCGATACCAACGTTACCTCCGTTACCAACCAAGTCCACATTTCCACAAAGGCATCAAAGTTTTCACTAGCCACATTGCTTAGGGGAAATTTTGTTAAGATTTTGGCAGCTAATATCACTTGCGGTCCATAGATCCTTAGATTAATCGATACGTGACTAGCCTGCTCTTTTAAAGCATCTTGGACAGCTATATGTCTTAATAGTTTACACACTTCTAGAATATGATCACAATGTTCATGAAATTCATTTACTTGTTGTGTAAAATGCGGCAAGTTTTGTTGAGAAATGGCCACATTTAGGTTGTTGACTAGATCCGTAGACACTTTCAGAGCCTTAAACATTTCACGCGATTGTTCAAGGGCAGAATTTATCAGTTGTTCGGACAGCGTTTTCACGGTAGCTAGCACGGTGTCAATATATTCATCTTGAAAATGATCTTTGGAATATTGCTGCTGTTCACCTTGTTTACCAACAACATTTCGTAGGTACTTATTGAGTTCTCTAGTGCAGTGATCACAATATATTAAAATATTTTCACGCATTTCATGGCTCGTATAGGGAGAATCTGTGAAATCGTGAATGTTCTCTAAAATTCTATCAAAGGATATCAAGATCTTTTCAATGAGGTCACCACACACGCAATCTGGACTGATTGTCTTGTACTTAGGACTGTTGCTGCTACTGCTGGTGGAGTAGTGATCCAAGCCATAGCATTCATTTAATAAACGTTCACCCTCGGGTAGACCGCTGGAGTCGTATAGTTTTTTGCTTTTATTGTCAATCGGCCAGCGCTTTTCAATGGACTTTTTCCTATAGACATTGTGATTAAGTTTGGCATTCAAATAGGGATCAGTGTGTTTCGTTTTATAGCGGCAACATTGCATTAGATAGGTAAAGTGTTGTATTGTTGCATAAATGGTGCCACGCTCATCGTTGTTGTAGTATGAGTAGTGCTGCTTTGATGAATGCCATTCAGACTCTAGAATCGCATCCTTTATTATAAAATGTATATGATCCATGCCACGTCGTATTTGACAAAATACCGTATTTCGATTTTCTCTCGCTATAACGCAATTGTAGTGGATCATGCAAACTTTCGATGAAGTTATCAGCACTTTAACAGAATGATCCAAAACTTGGCGGGCTGACAGAATTTCTGAACGCCTTCTTTCCTCTTTCAAGCTGTTGTTGGCAGCGTTTGATGTCAAACAGGTCATTTCAACCATTTCCGTGCCAAATGCAGAAAACGCTTGCACAAATTTTGTAAAGTTCATAACACACTCCAGATTCTGAGGACATTTGCTGTCTTTATATTTGAATGTAAATAGCTGTTTAACCACAATTATATCAACCAATAACAGGACTCTAGTTATAGAGGTTAGTAGGGAGCGAGAAGCCAATATAATGGCTGTATGATCTACAAACGTTTTGGGTATACCTACTGCCAAACTACCAGCCTCGTTAACCATATCTCCAGATAAGCACAATTGTTCGATCGATTTTCCTACAATATGGACAATATATGTGGAAAATGTATAAAAATCTGTAGGCAAGTAGTTGTGTGAGTTTGTACGTACCAGTATCTCTAGCATCTTTGCAGCAGTCAAACATATCAGCCTTGATATCTTGAAATCCTTCAGCTATAATTTCCCCAATTGTCACCAAACGATCGACAGCCATATTAATTGCTTGACCTACACGTTTACACGTCACTATCTTTTGTTCACTACTCATCTCCAAATGCCGTTGAGGTGTCAACTGAAATTATAAACGAATGACGATTGTTTTCATGATACAAATATTTATAATACACTTACCGGCTCCAAGTTGTTTGAAGATATCATATTTGCGTCCACTTATTGATGGGCCTTACGTATGTCCCTCTGAAATATCGGCTAACCGTTTAATTGTTTCCTATTTATGTCTTTTGCGTTAATGTGAAAATACTGTACATAATTAGTGTATTCAATAGGATCAGCACCTAGTACGTACAGTTTGCTTTAGAATCAAATCATACAATCTAGCAATAATATAAAATGTTCTAAATTTTAATTTTATTTTTATTAATAATACATATACAGTGATAGTCACACGATTGTAAGGAGTGAGATCGTAAAATTCTTAACACACGTTTTTCATTAAAACTTTTAACCAAAGTATTATTTACCTTTGTAAAACATGTCAGTTATTATGTTTAATGTAAATTATATTCATTTGTTGTTAATCTGATTAAAATGAGTGACCAGAAAAAAGTGCGTACTAAAATTATTAAATATTTTCAACAAAACCCAACTTGGTCCTACAAAAAGCATGTCCAAGCATTTAAAGGTCTGCCGTCAAACTGTTTCCAATGTTATTAAACAGTACCGGGAGAACTTGTCCGTTGGTAGAAAAGCTGGTTCAGGTAGACGGAATGGTCCACATGATGTTTCTAAAGCCAAAAAAATTGGCCCGGTTAGCTCAGTGCTCGGACTATTTGGTACGAAAAGTTAAAGCTAATGCAGGTTTAAAAACATGCAAGCTCAAAAAGTTCCTGACAGGAAGGCTACTAAAAATTTAGAGGCCAAAAACAGAGCACGGAAATTGAAGTCAAGTTTTATAAAAAAATATTCCTACTGCATAATGGATGAAGAAACGTTTGTTCTGGCAGAATTTTCGCAACTTCCTGGTCAAAAATTTTATGTTGCTGATGCTCGAGGGAATTTTGAAGAAAAGTTTAGGACCCAAAAGCAGACAAAATTTCCCACAAAATTTTTGGTATGCCAAGCAATATGCAGTTGAGGCAAAAGAAGCCAATCATTTGTCACAACGGGTTCTATAAATACCGAAATTACCATCAAGGAATGTTTACAAAAAAGCTTCCATTCATAAGACTTCATAATGTGTCCACTTATTTTTGGCCTGACTTGGCATCCTGTCACAATAATGTGGTATTTGTACCAAGAGAGGCCCGGAGTTAAGGCCAGTGGAGAGATATTGGGCTCTTATTAAAAGAGAATTGAAGAGCACAAAAAAGGTGTCCAAAAGTGTGGTAGATTTTAAACTTAGATGGACTACCTGTTCGAGCAAAGTGACAGAAAGCAATATAAAAACGTTAATTGAAGGGTTTACGAAAAAGGTTTAAAATTTCATCACTAGTGATTAAAACTATAAAAATATTTTATTTTTTTTTTTGTAAATTGTAATAATAATTTCAATCAAATAAAAGTTTAGTGGTTTCGTTTAGTGGTGTCGTTTTTATTAACATGTTAAGAATTTTACGATCTCACTCCTTATGTCAAGTAAAGACAGGGGGTGAGATATGACAAAGATACTTGCTGAAATCGTCTTGAGCATAGGGTAACATAAAGACGAGACGTATTTGACAAAAACCTAAGTCTATTGTCAAAAATGTAACTCTTGCAACAACAAAATAAATGTTAGTCAATGTATTTAGTTGCAACATATATATGATTTGTTGTACTTTTGTTTTGATAAAACGGAGTGTCTCGTCTCTATGTATAATTCTCTATGGTTTTGAGTTTAAAATATTATTTTATCCGATTACCCATAACTAAAAAATTTACTATTTGTAAAAACAAACATCCTTACAAATATGACATACTCTATATGTCATATATATGATATGTTTGATATTTGCATATTTAGAAACGGACCTATGAAATTATGTACATGTGTCAAATATCGATATGGGTTTTAACACATTTTGTATGTGCTCGTACATGTGTAGGTAATTTACTAACAAACCTACACTCGTGTAAAATATATACACACTTACATATATGAATGTTTGTATGTATGTTCATAGGTACAATATAATTCGATTTAAAATCCAATTCAACTTTACCTTTACTTAGTAGCTACTCGTAGCTATCATCATCATCATCATCTTCAAGGTTACAGTCCATAAACACAGAAATAATACACTTATATTACAAGTTATTATTCCCTTTTGCAATACATATGTATATCTACATTAGACCGGCCCTTAAAACGACTTTGTAATCGATAAGCTACCGTTATCCTTAGAATATCCTTGACTATCGTTAAAGCTAAGCTACCGTTGCGGAAATAACTAATATTGCCGTTACCGCTAAAATACCGCAACCTCTAAATGCCGTTACCGGTATTCTATAAATAATTTTCAATTATGAAAATATAAAGTTTGATTCCAATAACTGAGTTTATTGAAAACAGGGCTTTTTTTGTGATTAATTCATTAAAATTTTAATTCTGACTTAAAAAATATCAGCCACTCATTTCATAAATACATTCCCAAACAAAGACTTTTATTTAAATAGAATTCTTTAATCGTTGAATTAATTTATAATGGAATTTAGTCATAACATAATCAACATGTGTTTGAATGCTAAAATAATTGTTAATTCAAATCTAAAGGCTTCAATAGTTTTCTTGTTACGATACTTCAGCCAGAAGGGGAACGATGATGGCTGAGGAGGCGATTAATCCCTGGAATTCTGGTATTTCCCTTGCAAAATGTAAGATGGTTGTACAGCAGAAACTACTTATATGAGACTGCACAGAACAGGTGGACTACTGAATCCATCTGTGTTATCGCGAGGTCGACCTGGACCGTATACGATGTCGGCAGGACGATTATACTTATAGAATTCCGTCGTGAGCAAATAAGGCTAATTCTTTATTTTATTACAGGACACTGCATAATTGGAACACATGCTAGAGGAATGAGCCTACGGTTTTACGACTACTGTAGGAAGCTGTCGAAATAAAGAAGAGGAAGAGACTGTGTCCTACCTATAATACCATTGCACAGCTATAACAAACTTGAGGGGACGTATTCTTGAAATCCCCCTCCTCTCGTGTTTTGATGAGTTATCAAGGTTGAATCTGAGACACATCCATTCCTTCATCAGAGAATCTGGTTGGTTCTCCTTGGAAACAACGAATGTGGAATAAGTATCCTGCTGTTTACTTCTTGGGTATCACAATGGGTTTAGTTTTGAAAGAACCCAAATATGACACAAATTACTTTAAGCTTATTTTACCAACACTTCTTTGATAAAAATAATTGAATACACAACTTTCCGCGGGAAAATGCTAATAACTCGGTAATTGTTCGTTTGATATTAATGTTTTATATCATGTTGGAACGACAATATTTAAAAAGTATAAAAATTACAATTTTTTTACACAACATTCAATCAATTTCCAGCACGGGTTCTAGTTATATGATTGACCTGAAATTTGGCAGTATTTGGTTCCAGTTACTAAAGAACGAAATAATATACATCCATAGAAAATCTGTATTTAAAGGGCAGGCCTAATATACATACAAACGTACATATGTATGTATGTATGTATGTATGTATGTATGTATGTATGTATGTATGTATGTATGTATATATGTATGTATGTGCCGTTGTAACCTTGTGGACAAATAGCGACGTAAGAACAAATACAAGTACACATCTACGGGTTCAAATATAAATTAAATATTAATTATTACCATTTGAAATGCTTATTTATATGAACGAATATACGAGTATGTATCTCAAATGGAAGAGTATAGGTATTTATAGTTAGATAAATACTTTTATTAAATGTATATTCATTTAATAGTATTGGAATTATTACACATATTTATTTATGACAATTTAATTTCAATAACACGTTCAGTAACACGTACTAAAGCAATTTTGTGTATTTTCGTCCTTTCTTCTTCTTTGTTTTCACTTACATATTATGTTTTGTAACCAAACATTCAAAATCGCTTTTTAAATTTTTTACAAGTATCTTCTCAATTGGAGTTTGGTGTTGCTTTCTTCATGCAGACATTGAAATTTCGAAACAATTTTAATGCCCCAACCACAAAATCTCTACCACAACATTTTTTTGTATTCTTAGGACAGACAATACATAAAATAAAATGTAAGCGAGCTAGTCGTATCAGTGGTAGATATTGATAATATATATTATTCGATACGTTTACCTAATGCCCGATCACAAACTTCTTTTGCCGATAAAGATTTTAATATTTAACACAATTATTTAACTTTTAAATTGTAACAATTACTGTGTTTATGTATAAGAAATACATAAACAATTTGTAGAAATTATTTTTTATTTTCTTCACAACTTCTGTAGATGCTCCCAGGTAAGCAAGTGTTTAAAGAGTCACTGAACAATACATGCGCACATCATCACAAGTTACATGTTTATCGATAAATTCTGTTCTTGTATTTTGAAGCAGTAATCGAAACTACTTATTTGTCATTTTGATTTGTTTTTACCAGCAATGAAAAGAAATTAACAATAGATTCAAACAAATATCGTTTGTAATCATAAATGGGTTTCTTTATCAGGAAAAATTAAGTAAATATGTTAATGTAGCTAATCTAATTGTTTTAAACTAGAACAAAAAATTAACCCAGCAAAAAAAAATATTGAATGTAGTTCAAAGTGAATTTCATTTTCACGACGTCTTACAATTAATTCTAAATACCTTCCTAAATTCGAATAAATTCGTCAATATTGAAGCACTTAAAAATACATCCCAGAACAGGTTTTTGATGATCTGGGAATTCAAATATTTCACATTTATTTAAAATTATTTGAGATTAAAGTGTTTTAAATTAAATATAGAAAAACAAATGAAATTAAATATACTTTTGCTTATTTTTGTTATTAAAATTCATTGTGTCTTTGTCCCTTTTCCAAAATCTTTGAAAATATCTTCCGCAATACATACAACAATAAATGTGTTTCGTCAATGAAAAAACGTAGTCAATTTAAATACTCGCATAAACACATGATCTCCATTGACAAGGTAATGTAAAAATCATGAATGTTTCACCTAAATCGAACAACTTCGTTATCACCGGAACCACTGCCGAAACTACTTCTGTCATTTTATTTTTTAACTGGAAGTGATTTAAAATTTTTTATTTTTTTCAAATATCTATAATATTTACGTATACTTAATATTATTTCATTTAAAGATTTTATTTACCCCCGTATTTTGAACATTGACACAACGAAACTGAAAACTTGAATACTTTTGTATTTTTTTTGTGGTACACTTTTAAGTATGTTATTCTCCATCAATATTGATAAAACATATATGGTTTTAAAGCTTATTTTCTCTAGACCACCAGACGACCTACATTTATTTTATAATGTTTTCATTGTCATAAAGTTCGGGGGGTTTTTAATGATGCTCCTATTAAAATACAAAATATTGGTAGAATAAAAAACAAGGTTGGCTACCGTTACCCCTAAAACTGCAATTACCGTTACCGCTAACATATCGTTACCGCTATAATCATAATAATTTTAAATAATAAAAAAAATCACATTTTTAATTTTAATAATTGCGTTTTTTTGAAGTCCACATAATTTAAAATTGAGTATTGGGCGTATGACTTAAAAATGCGGGTTTTACAATAGATGGCGTATCTTCTGAAAGCGAATTTTTTTAAATCTTATATGTCACATTGAAGGGTACATATCTTTCATTTATTCTCACTTAGTTATTGAACATTATTGTGTAAACAACAAATTATTTTTTTGCCGAATTCTGTACCAACGAATCGTCATTTGCGGGAAGTTTTGCTTTACTTCTTTAATTTGGAAAAAAAGTGCCGCTGATGCACACCGATTGCTCACCAAAGCTTATGGTAAGTGTGTTCCATCGGTTTCATCGTGCGAGATATGGTTTGTGCGGTTCAGAAGTTGTGATTTTGACATGGAAGACAAAGATCGCCCACGCCAATCTAAAAAGTTTGAAGACCAAGAATTGGAGGCATTATTACTCCATGAAGATTGTTGTCAAACTCAATAAGAGCTTCCAAAATTATTCGGAGCTACTCAAGCTGAATGTCAAAAAGCAGCAGGATTCATCCAAAAGCAGGGAAATAGGGTACCATACTAATTGATGCCGAAAAGCTTGAACGCTATAAAAGAAAATAATTTTTGCACCGAATCATTACTTGCGATGAAAAATGGATCCATTACGATAACCTGAAGCGTAAGAGATCGTATGTGAAGTTCGGACAACCAAAGCCAAATATCTATATATTATGAGCTACTGAGATCTGGCTAGCCCATCACAGGGGACCTGTACCGAACGTAACTGATTCGTTTGAAGCAAGCATTGACCGAAAAACCCTCAGACATGAAACCGTAATGTTCCATCATGACAATGATCGCCTACATGTTGCAATACCTGTTAAAAAGTATTTACAATGAAGTGGTGCCTCTGCCCCGTCCGACTACTATTTATTTCAATCAATGCAGAACGTACTCTCTGGAATACGCTTCATTTTGGAACTGAGTTTACAATATTGACTGGATTCGTTCTTGGCCTCAAAAGATAAGCAGTTATTTTGGATCGGAATCCATATGTTGCCATAAAGATGGGAAAAGGTCATAGCTAACAATAAATTTATATTGTACAAATGTTTTAAAATAAAAGCTAAACATTTGAAAAAATCCCGTATTTTTAAGTCATATACCCAATAGAATACCTACTTTTTCAACTTATTTTAAATTTTTTGTTCGTTCCAGAATTTCAAGAATTTAATTTGGGATTAAATTATCGTTATAATTAAAATATCGTTACAGAAATAACAGCAAATACCATTACCGCTATACTAGGATTACCAAAATAACTGCAATTACCGTTACCGAAATAATACAATTAACCGTTTCGTATTATTTTGGTAACGGTAGTTTAGCGGTAATGATATTTTGGTTTTTATCGGTAACGGCATTTGCTGTTAATTCGGTAACGGTAGTAAAGTTTATTATCTTTTTGTTTTATCTTTTGTTTATAAAGTTGTGGACAGACTTTAATCATTTAGATTGTTTAGAACTTTGTTTTCAATAATAAATTTGCCACGTGTCTACTTCACGACTGCCAAATATGAACTGTAAAGACTAATGTTTACCAAGATGGCGGCACCCGGCGGACACCCTGCATTTCTAAAACGACTTTTCAATAAGCTAAACCGTTATTGAGATACGCGAATATATGTTGGCCAACCTCCTCCATTTTCGAAATAACGGTATATCTCTAAAACAAAAGCTAACTAAAATTTGAATGATAACGGCAATTTCATCATAAAATAAATCGGGAGTGGGACTTAAATGGGAAACATGACTAATGGACTGATAGTCATAAAATTAAGACGTATGGTTTCCGTAGATATAAAACTTTTTTGTGTTGAAGTTTATTTGGCTATTAACATTTTTAAGAGTTTTATGTTTGTTTAAGCTATGACCAATTATTGACCGATCTTCATGAAATTAGGTCTCGTCATTTAATACTATATGAAACTTTGTTAATATGGTTTTCGGAAGTGGGCCTTATATGGAAGCTATGGTAGTATTTTTGGGCTCTTTTCTATTATTTCGGTAAGAGGTAATGGTAATTAAAGTTATTTTGGTAACGGTATTTTAGAAATAACGTTAATCGAGCTGAATTTTAGGGTAACAGTAGCCAACATTGGCTACATATTAATTCATAGGCTTAATTCCTTAGAACTTGGCACGTATTGAATTATTCCTTATTGTGTGATTAAAAATTCAATACAAATTAGCTTCGCTAACATTTTTAAATTCAGAATTAAGAATTTAATGATTAAAGCTCAAATTAAATAAATTATTTCCAATCTCTGGTCTTAAATTGAAAAATTCATAGTTAAATATGTGTAATTTGTATAACTAGTGTTTTTTTAAATTTAACCAAAACTAAAAGTTTTCCGAATTAAGAACATTGGTTTGTGTTTACAAAAGTTTAATTTTTTTATGCATAATTTTTCATTCTAATCTTATATATATATAAAAATGAAATGGTCCATGTATGTAATGGCATCACGTGAGAACGGCTGATTTTTTTTATTCGATTCGAAATTTTCAGGAGATGGTTTGTAAAGAAAAAAAATTCAAAAATTGGGAATTTTCAATTTTTAATATCTTGCCCTCTTTTCACTTCTCATTTTTCTTAATAAGATAAATTTTTTGGAGAAACTTGAAGAACTAACATTAGTAAATAGCTACCGAGCGAAGCCGGGGCGGTCAACTAGTTCATAATAATAATATGGTGTTTGACAGTAATTTCGGTCTGACTTACATATGTATAGATTTTACATTATAAATTTTTATAGGTTACTTACGATTATAACGGTAATATCAGTTATTTTGCTAATGGCAGCCAACATTGATTTCAATGAATGAATGGATTCCTAGGCTAGATCACCACGAAACTTTTCCCAAAGACTTGATGACTCTAATACTCATCTTTTTTACAAGTTACAAAATCCAAAATTTTAAAAGAATTTTTTTTATTACATTTAAAGTCACTGTAATGGTTATATTTTACAAAGATTTTTTTTCAGTTCTTTTATTTCTGTACCAATTTTATTCAGGGACTGTAAATAAAGGTTATTCAGAAAATTTAAACTCAAAAACTCCCCATGTAGGAGTCAACGGAGACCAATACTCATTTCAGAATCTATTGCGATATTAAAAAACGATCTCAACTCGACAGTTAACAGTTATATTTCAACGAAAAAATAAAAGTTTGGTTGAAACTCTTAAAAAATGAGTTTTATTTAATTAGCCGTCATAAAATAAAATTCATTCGAGGAGTTTTATTTTTCCCGTCATAAAATAAAACTCATTCAGCACAATCATGAATAAAAAATTCCCCGGGAGTTGGGGAGTTTTTTCCCATTGAATTTGAATAGGAAAAATGGGAAAAGGGAAAAGGGAAACAACTCCCGGGGAATTATTATTCATAATTGGGCTGATTGTTTTTTATTTTATTTTTTTTCATTACTTTTGTTATTGAGTCTATCTGATATAATGTGTGTAGTAATTTAAAACTCCTCAAATGAATTTTATTTTATGACGGCAAATTAAAACTCTCTTTTTAAGAGTTTCATGCGAACTTTTATTTATACGTTAAAAGTTATTTTTTTATAGTTTTAGATGGATTTATATTTTTAAAGTCACAAAATAACTTTTTTGATATCACTTATAACAGTTATGGTCCCTGATTATAATGAAATTTGTTGAACATATTAAAAATTATTGTAGAAACTAATTTATAAAATGGCAATGTTTAAGGATTTTACAGCTATTTTAGGAAAAAGGATATATGGGAGGATAATAAGTCCTTGGAGCTATTGAAATAAAATTAGGCATACAGTCAAATAATAATATAAGTACCGATTCTTAATGTGTTCTGGTCAAAAATATAAGATTCTGGATGTATGCGGAGGTAGGCGTGTCAATGCATCGATTTTCATGAAAATTTAAATTTGTCTTAATAAGACTATCAGACACTATAACCCACTTTTATGGCAACAAAATTAAAATCGAAAAATATTTTTTTATCCAACAATTTTTTTTTTTTACCTGAAATTTATTTTTCAAAAAACAAGAAACCTATTTTTAAGAAAAAAAAAAAAATTTTTTAAAGAAAATGTTTTTCACCAAAAAATTATTTCACTAGATATTAATCTTTAAATAAAAAAATAAAAAAAAAACATTAAAAAAATTCACTAAAAAAACTTATGTTTCTCACCAAAAATTTATTTTTCAAAAAAACAATATATGAAAAAAAGTACCAAGAAACTTATTTTTCTCATAAAAAAATGTTTAGTCTCTGTTAATAAATTAGTAGTTTTGTTAAAGTTCTAGGACAAGTTCAATATCTATGATAATAAGGGTACTCATTTAAACGCTTAAGTTTCCCATTTGTGCAAATGTGCAAATTTGCGCGACGTGTTTCATGAACCCACCTTTTCAATTTTGTGCAAGTTTACACAGAAAGTTTATATTTGTTAAAAATGTCAAATAAAAATAAATTCAACAAAAGTTGTAAAAAATAAGTTTTTCAAATTGTATAAATTTAAATTCTAAAAATGTTGAATGAAAGTTAAATCTTTGGAACAAACGATGATATACATAGTTTGGAAGATTTTGTATATGTTCTAGCTCTTGGTGAATGTTTCCATACACATTGCCATTCAATCCAATCATTCTGTTCCAAAGTTACACAATTTTCACATGCACAAAATATTTATATTTTATTTGATTTTTATTTTTCATAAATAAAAGTAAACAAAAGCAGCTGATATTCAAATGCACAATAAATTTAAGTTTGCGAGTCTAAATTGTCGCGCAAACTTATCGGAGTTGTGCAAACGAATTTCCATACATTTTTTGACAGTTCATTTGCGAGAGTGTAAAAATGCACAGATTGCACAGTTTGCGAGGCATTTAAGCGTTTACATGAGGACCCTTAATATAAATATATCTGTAAATAAGTGAAAAATATTGTCTGTATAAAATGGTTATTATTACTAAATTTGTATTAAACTAAACAACTTTATTTGTTAGCTGTAGGTCACGCACAAATGGTACTGCCCAGAATCCGTAAAATTTTCACACTTGACACCCTATATCTGTTGGCCGGCACTTTTAGTGAGCTCCACAATTTAAGCCTATTTTAGGAAGTTTAACTAGATACATATTTTGTGTTATAAACTTTTTATACTAATGAACGTTTCGCAATTAGATGTATGTGCCATTACGGATTGGAAAAGTTCAAAAAAATGAATAAAAAATGTGAATACTGATACAAAGGATACAAGCTGCTTAAAATGTTTAACATGCTTAACGAGCAGATTGTAGCATCTTATGGAAAATTTGATTTCCACCCCTAATTTTTGGCACCGCCTTTTATGTGAAGTTGATTTTCAGTTTTTGTTTGTTTTTATTGTTGTTTTATCAAATTACTCGCTTTAAAGCGTTTATTGTAATATGAGTATTAATTGCATCCTTCAGATAATATAGTGCTAATAAAGTTATTTTTCAAATTGAATATTTTTAGGTTTTTTTTTGCTAAATTGATATTAAATAAATTAGAAATATAAAATTAAACCAAAAAAATAATATAAAAATAAATAAAAGAAAACAATCATAAAATGGAGTATTCATTGAAAAATTTTGTGATTTCGGAAAATCTTAAAGATTCCGCTAAAACGTTTTATAGTTCTAATGTAATCGGTAGAGACATATTGTCCAGTTATGATTTGGTAATGGATCATTTTAAAAATTGCCACAGCCATTCAGCGCACCACAGTACCGTAGTTAATGATGTGAATACCCAAGCCCTATATGAAAATCAAGAGGAACCGGATATATATTTCAACTTTAATACCAATACAACAATAAGCAATCAGTTGTCAGGTACGTCTAACGTTCGTTATCTTATTCATTATCCAAATTTTAATTTCAAAATCAAACATACAGACACACATTTACTAACATACAGTGTCGCTCAAAACATTTTGAACCAAAAATCCTTCTAAACTGTTACTATAGGGAAAACTTAAAAAAAAACATAAAATGATAAATATTTCTGTACATAAAAAGCAAGCGACAAAATATATTGGACAAAACTGGCTATGTCTGAATAATAAATTAAGAGATCGTTACAATTTTTCAATAAAAAATTCAGTTGAACATCATTCTTAACTTCACGTTAAACTAATATCAATAAAAACTGCGAAAAATTGTATATGCCAAATTCTACAGTCAGCTACATAATACAAAATAAATAAGTATAAAAAAAAAAAAAAAAAACTGTGGAAACTATTCGCCGGGGGCGGATGTCGTTAAAAATGCACAATAGCTAAGGAAGATGCAGGGATTGTGAGAGAGTTCGAAAAGGATCCATACACGTCAGCTTCTAGAGTAATAGATACTATCAATCTAGTATTAAGTGAGCTGTGAAGAAATCATTTATATTGCAGAAAAATCGTAAAGCTAGCATTAAATTTGCTCGAGAACATTTGAACTGGACTGTTGCACAATGGAACACCGTTTTATTTGTCGATGAATATAAATTTAATTTTGTGGATTCTGATGGAATGAGGAGAGTTCGACGACTATATCCCAAATACTGGACTGGGCTTGCTTTTCTCTTGAAAGCTTAGGAGCTTTACACAAAATTTACGGTACAAGTGTTATGGACAAACAAGTCCCACATCAAAATTGGAGAATTGAAGATTTACTATTATTATAACAGGTGGCGCAAAAGTAATCCTCCTATCAGAAAATGCTATATATTTTGCCGATTATTGGTCAAATAAATAGTCAGCAATATTCCGCGTTCTGGAGCAGTGTAGCGTAACATTGTTTATTAACGTGTATTTAGCATGTGTTTACTACACAAATGTCAAAACAGAACTGACATTAGGGGCCTCGCAAAATTTATAGCATTTTCTGATAGGAGGATTACTTTTGCGCCACCTGTTAGAAAATAGTAAATATAAATGTAAATCTGGAATTGGCGCATCGAGATCCTAACAAATTGAACAATAGAGATGTGAGGCAGTTTCGAAGAATTGCGGTTATGCAGCAAAATATTAACCAATATGTTTAATCCTATGATTTTTATCTTTCTTAGTTTTTGTTAAATTTAATAATATCATCCGCAGCTCATAATAGACCACCAAATACAGAGAATTATTTACCTTAGCGCCATGGATATTTGGCTTTGGTGTCGATTCGGCCGGTTGGTCGGGCTTCACATACGGTCTCTTCTGCTTCGGGTTATCGTAATGGATCCATTTTTCATCGCAAGTAATCATTCGGTGCAAAAAAGAATTTCTTTTATAGCTTTCAAGCATTATTTCGGACCTTCAAAATCGTCTTTCAAGGTCTCTCGGCTTCAATTCGCATGGTACCCAAATTTTCCATCTTTTGGTTGAATCCTGTTGCTCGCAAACGTTTTGAAATTGCTACTTGAGTAGCTTCCAATGATTTTCCAAGCTCTTGTAGAGTTTGGCAACAATCTTCATGGAGTAATGCCTCCAATGCATGGTCTTCAAACTTTTTAATCTGGCGTGGGCGATCTTGGTCTTCATTGTCAAAATCACCTCTTCTAAACCGAACAAACCATCACTCGCACGTTGAAACCGATGGAACTCATTCACCATAAGCTTTGTAACCTTTAATAATACTGAGGATGTATTTTTATTTTAGAGTGCATTTGTTGTTTCTAAAATCTTTAATTTCTTTGCAATGCGAAATTTGTCCAATATATTTTGACCGATACTGTATGTAGGTAGATATTTATGTACTCGTATTATGTGATTGTTACTATGTTTCTATAACCAAATAATACAATACAACAATGTAAATCCTTATGAATGTTGTTATCCCATTATTTTTCACTTCTAATACAACTGCTTAACCAGAAATAAAATTAACACTCACTTGTATACAGACGCTCAACTACACAGTCACACACAATTTCAATGAATGTATACCAAGATAGACATTCTAATTGACGACTGTTAACATTTTCCTTAGCGTAGCAAGATTTTATTTACCCAGATGTGCATAATGGGCGACCTTCCTTTTCTGTGTTACTACAAGTTTCCACTCAAAACACTTAAGTAAATTGGCTGTTTGTTGGTTTGTTGTTGTATGTTGTTACAACACGCTTATGACACGCTTATACAAACAAAAACAAAACAAAAAAAAAAAAAACTTCACACAAAAAAATGATTTCTGACTTCAAGGGGTGGAAATAAAAATTGACTACTTTGAAATTTATTCATTGGGATTAGTCGAAATGTCAAATTGTTTAGTCAGACAATTTATTTTATAAACTTCCTAAATCATGTCTAAAAAGATTAAAAAAGTTCACATATTTCCTTTTGATGTTTACTGGGCATTAAAATTTAAATGTTTGGTCCGATACGCTACATTTCAATATACATCGTACTGTCATCCCTAATATCTTGACTAAATTTCAATATTCTTTTATGCTTGTAAACAAAACATGTACATATGTATTTTTAGAATCGTTTATTTTTATGTTTTATTTTTATATGAGAAAATAATTTCTAAATAAATCATTCAAAGGTTGTGTCCAATATTTTTGAAACACTGGATAAAACCATTAAAAACATTAAAATTTTAACATGTTTTTATTTCTTTTAAAATACTTTTAAATTGTAAAAATCGAGATTTTTCGGATACTATTCATATACTATTCTCTAATGTAAAAACCTATATATTTTTTAACAAAGTATAACGAGTAGTCCGACTCTTTGACAGCTATAACTAACTCTATATACGTCTTAGTAAAAAAATATATAACTCTAAATATATGTTTGTAATAAAAATGTACATGATTTGGTGCCTTTTTAATTTTCAACAGTCACACAGAGTTTTATAAACATTTTTCAATTTTAATTTGTTTGATTTTTTTTTTTTTTATTTTCAATACTAAAAATTTAAACTCTGTTTAATAGTTTAAATCTAGAGAATGATACATAGAGACGAGACACTCCATTTTGTCAAACTAAAATAACACAAATCATTTGTCTGATACAACGACAAAACACATAGACTAACATGTATTTTGTTATTACCAGAGATAGGTTTTTGACAACAGACTTGAATTCAACACATCCCAGCAATTCTAGGATACTGTCCCGAAGTAGTAATTTTGATTTTTTAGTTTTGCTTGGACCAGCACTCAGGGGATGACCCCTACTCATGCAATGCATTGTGTTGGAACTAGAAAAATATGTTATGGGAAGGAGTATAGGGGGAGTAGTGTTTGTGAACATTTGATTGAAAGAGACAGGAAATACTTCGACAGGAAGCTTAATCCAAATACGGACGGTACGGCTAAAAAGTCGCCCTCTCTTGTACGCGGTCAAGTAACTCCAAAATAGACTTCGAAGCACCGCCCTATACATGAGAGTTGTATTCCAATTTGGGTCGGATATACAGTAAATAGTAAGGAGATCAGATGAAGTGAAGTATTTCTTACACCGTCTTAATAAACCGAGGTACTTAAATGCTTCTTAAGACACTTGAAAAATGTGTTTTGTCCAGCGAACATCACAGTGAATTCTCATGCCTTGAACATCGAGTGCTTCTGATTCCTTAATATTTATACCACCCATAGAAACAGATGAAGCAACATGATCTGTCGTGCGTTTGTCTGTAAACATACAACATTGAGTCTTACGTGCATTAAAATCGACTCCGTTCGCATAACCCCATTCAGAGATTGTCACAAGATCTTGGTTAAGTATACCATTCATGTTTTACCTCATTGCCCCAATCTCTGAAAGGCTTGGACTATAGTTGAAAGAATATGAATGGCTGTCATCTATAGGGTTGGAAGTTTGACTTAGGTCATTTAGAAAAATAAGGAATAGAGTAGGAGAAAGAACGAAACCTTGCGGTACCCCTGAATTAATCTTGAACACATTTGATGAGATCCCATCTACAACATTGCGTATAGTGCGATCTCTGAGAAATCTCGATATAAATCGAGAGAAGTCGTTACCGACACCAAAAGTATTGGATTCACATACCGGTTACATAGTCAGTTATACATAGAGAATTATACATAGAGACGAGACACTCCGAATTGTCAAACTAAAATACAACAAAACATATGCCTGATACAACAACAAAATACATTGAATAGCATGTATTTTGTTGTTGCAAGAGTTAGGTTTTTGACAACAGACTTAGGTTTTTGATAATTACGTCTCGTCTCTATGTTACCCTATGGTCAGTTACCTTACATAACAGTCCAATAACCGATTGCTTGTAAACAAACCTTTCTCCGACAACTATCCAATAGATTACTTCTGGTGTGTAAAAGACTACTTTATAAAGTGCAGTAAAAAATAAACGCTCCAAGTTACTCTTAAGTTACTTAGAGACACTAAAGTAATAATTGACTTCATGCTTGGTTACATGAGATGTCAGTATATTAATAAAAAAGCAAATAAACTTTGTAAGAATTATATCAACATAATTTGTATTAAACCAGTTTGTACGAATTTTAATAAACCACTAAATCTTATTTGGTTAAATTTTGAATTCATAACATTTAAAATGTTTACATATAATTAGTGTTAACTTTAAGTTAAGTTTTTATTGTTAATGGGAGTATGAAATTAAAATTAAAATTTTTGTTAAGTCGACATAGTGGAACATTTGAGGAAACTGTTGAAATAGATTGTGATAACCGATATATATATATGTACTAGAGCGTACCACCTTAGAAGCCAAACAAAAGTGTACCGTACACCCTCTATTATAAAGTTGTTTTGGAAGACAGTTTAAATTTTTTTTTGCCGAAAGTAGGGGTCTCATTTTTAAATGTTTCCTTATATCTTTGATATTTAAAGTCGGATCTTAAAGTTATATTAATGTTATATATTAATGTTTTTTCTCGAGAAGACCAATGTTTTGCTCCAAGGGCCATTGTACTCAAGTATCCCGCTCTAGTATTTATACACCATATTAATTTTCAGACATTAGAATGGTAGAAACGGAGATCTTGTGGTATACTTGAAGAGCAAAACAATGGTCTTCTCGAGACAAACAAATTTTAAACTGTCTTGCGCATTTTTTTTTTTTTTTTTGCTTGTAAGGTGGTACGCTCTAGTATACATATATAATTTTTGCATTTCGTTTGTAATTTCCCAAATTTTTTTTTGGTGAAATGGGTTCAAGGACTATTTACATTTTAAATTTCAGCTCATTCGGATCATTAATGGATTTTTGACGATTTTTCTAAAATTTGTGAAACTCAGGGTGACTAAATTTTAGGGGCCAACCGCTGGCACCCGTTTCGCCTACGAAGCTGAACCACTGTAAATCACTTTAGCTTTCGTTACGAGAGATACCGAATTATTTCCAAAAGCGCTTCTAAACTACTGTGCAGTGTGAACAAATCTGCAAAATTTATTTTTCGACTTTTTAATAACTAGCAATTTCTATAGATCTTTGATTCATTCGTTTAAAATGTCCTTTATTAAAAAAAAAAAAAAACAGGCTGCAAATATTTTTGGAGTTTTGGACAGTTTAAAAAATAATATAAGTAAAATATATTCACATTATAATTTACAACTGTCATAGTCCGAATAAAAGAACATTAAACAAGTAGGTTGTGCCGAATCTTATATACCCACCACCAATATTATCGGGAAAAAAATATGTATATACAAAACCGGTTCATCCACTTTTGTTAATTTGTGGACACATTAGTTAGCTAATAGCAATAAATATGTGTACCAAATTGTCTAGGTCTTCTCGTTTAGGCCCTATAGTGTAGTTGGACGGTCACTTTAATTTTCAGTACCAAACATTTTAAATTGTCAACCCCCTAGGCCATATCGTGCCTTCTAAAGGCGGACTTATATAGATCCTGTTATCATTTTATAAGGACCCTAAATATATGCTGGGCGGAAAATAAAATTTTTGTTCGATATATTCAAATAGTACTATTCAACCTCAGATTACTAAAATGGAAAATTTATAATATTAGTGTATAAATACTTTAAGGATTTTCTACAGAAAACATTAGTACAACAGTAGTCCTTAAAAATTAATTGTATACAGTTCTACATACAGATTTCTATAGATAAAACTGTTATAAAAAATTGTGTTATTCTTTAACTATAGCAGAAAATCATTTTATATCTAAAGGAATTTGTAAATTTCGCCTGTTACCTAAAAATTCTTAAAATTGTTATAATATCCTTTAAACTCTTTACTTTTTAGACTTTAAAAATGATTCATCATCATATCATGCAGATCGACAGAAGCAAAGGAGAATGCGTACCACATTTAGTTCGGCCCAAATTAAGGAATTGGAAAAAATATTCCAGGAAACACATTACCCCGATATATATACACGAGAAGAAATTGCAACAAAAATAGATCTAACCGAAGCCCGGGTACAGGTGAGAAATAATAGATGATGTTATATGTTTATATTAGTTACACTATGCTACAGAATAAAAACATTAACCAAATTAATAATATAACTCCAAATAAGGAGTTATTACAAAGAAAATTGTAGTGACTTTAAGACAGTAATTTCTTAACCGATTTTAAATATTTAAAAAACATATAGCAAGAAAAACCAATAGCCCTTATGCTTATATGTCCACACAAAAATTCTAGAGTTTTGAATTTTGGGAGCAATTACGTTCAAATTTTTGTTTGTAGTAACTAAAAAGTGAGTCAGAAAAAACTTATACACACTATTACAGCCAAAACTTATACTTGCTCCAACAAATTATAACGTTAGCTTTTAAAAATATGTCAGATGTTATCTCTTCTGAATCATTAATTTTAAACTATTATTTCGGTCAAAATGGATAGCGAAAAAAAAGTACGTGAAAATTTAATGAAAATGTTTCAAAAAAAATTCTATATGAACTTTCAAATAAATAGCAAAAGATCTGAAGGTTCATCGTCACACTGTTTCCAAAGTCATTAAACAGTATAAGGATAACTGAACATTGAAAGAAAACCTGTACCTCGTTTCTGTAACTCTCGCATCGAGAAATTTCTCGCATGAAACAGTGAAATTGAATAAAAAACAACGTGAATTGAAACACGATTTCATATCTCACATGTAAGTGTTTCTGTAATTTCATTTTGTGAGAACTATCTGTCATTTAAGTTTTTTGACGTAACTTATTGGAAATTTGTGAGTCAAAGTGTTTCTGTAAGAAAATTTTGTGAAAAGTTTCTCACATGAACTGTCAAAACATCTCACATTTAAAAACGGTGCGAAAACAAATTTTTTCAAAAAATATAATATGAATACAAAAAATAAAGAAAAGGTAAGATTTTATTTTTATTTAAAACTTAAATTAATGTGAATTATTTTCCTTGCTTTAAAACGTTGCTCCGGAATAGTAAATGGATCAGTTGTATTCCTTAATTTTTGGCGATAAATTCGCAACATATTTCTACGATCATGTTGTTCTGCTTCTATTAATAAATTAGTATAAATTTCTGATCACTTTTAAATTATTTATTTTTTAAAAAAATTATAATTTTACTTTTTAATTTTTTTTTTAAATATAAATTGATTTGTTTATTTTTATTTTCTTCTTTATGTTTTTGACAGCTTGATTGGAAATTTCCAATAAAAACGTAATTAGTGCTGGCTCTTCTCACTTTAAGTTACAGAAACACTTTTTTCTCCCAAATCGAGAAACGATGGAATTTTTTGTTTCACACTTCTCGATGTGAGAACTTCTCACAAATAGTTACAGAAACGGGGTACTGGATCAGGAAGAAAAAAGGCCTAACAGATATTGGTAAGGCAAAAGAAGTCAAACAACTCTTTCGAAGAGCACCGATCCAAAGCTAATGCTGGGTTGAAGTTTTCTAAAGTTCAGAAAGTTCCAGATCGCAATGCGGTATAGAACACGCATACCTAAATTGGAGCGGAAGACGTTTTTTATTTGTCAAAAATTCTCATGCCCATACAATTTGTATGCAGCATACCGAAATAACGCGGCGGCAACGCTTTGCAATTGGAAAATCCGATTTTGACAGCGCGTTTAATAGTGAAGTTAGTTGCAAAACACAATAAATGTAAACACATACATACAAAAGGAGAAACAAATATGCAAGAAACTCATTTTTTAAACTTTAATATTTAGTTTTTTTGATAAAATTTTAGTTTACAAATCACAAAACAAAAATCAGAAACACCAATACTGCAATGTACTTTATTGTTTAAATAATCCGGGTTGTTATATTTATTTTTTTGATAACCTTGTTTTTATTGTTTGACGTAGCGTTGCCGCTTTTATTTAGGTATGACATTTCAGCGTTAAAGCTAAGCGGAAAAAAACGTTCCGCCTTACGCTTTTATTTAGGTAGGCCAGGAACTTAGAAGCAAAAGAACAAGCGAACAAATTGAGCTTAAATTTTATAAAAAAAAAATACACCTGATGTGCGGTATATGATGAAACTTATGTACTAGCAGACTTTTCACAACTTCCGGGTCAAGATTTTTATGTGGCTAATGGACAAGGTAATGTTCTAGAGCAGAACCAGACAAAAAACAAACAAAATTCCTCAAGAAGTTTCTTGTGGGGCAAGCCATTTGCAGTGTGTGACATCAGGCACGATAAACACAGAAATATATATTACGGAGTGTCTACGAAAACGGACTTTACCTTTCTTAAAATAGGACAGAGTGCCTTCATATTTCTGGCCCTATTTGGCATCATGCAACTATGGACAAAAGACCGTTGAGTGATATTCAAACAATAATGTCAATTTTGTGCCACGGGAGGCAAATCCACCCAACTGTCCAGAACTTCGGCCTATGGAAAGGTATTGAGAATTTTTATATTGAAAGGTTTAAGTTTTATTTGACTTAATACAAGTATAAGTTTTTTCTAACTCACTCCTTATGCATCATTAAAAAAACATGTATATATTCAGGTATTTAAAATAACACCGAAATTGATGACGCAAAGTCACAATTTTTAATTCAGCTTAACATGAGCCTTTATCAACAAATTTCAAAAAGCGGGACCGAAAACAATCAGTCTTATCTTGAAAGGCGTTGGCGTTATACACCATCGAAAGAAGTTGCACACGGTCGATGTCGCACGAAATACTGGTATTTCGTATGGGTCATACAATCTGGATGACATACATATGTATATTAGGGCGGGTCAATTTAAAAATCGCCCAAGTGACAAGGAAAATCGTACCTTGGGATCAAAATAAGAAACTTTGCCCAAGGAACCATACCTCTGAAATGAATTCTGATGTTCGTTATTTTGACCCAAAGGTTAAATTTCGAAAAATCCCACTGTGTCCCAATCGAGTCTAAATGTATGACCGACCCACCCATGCTAGTGGCACACCCCCTGCAACCCTCTGGGGCTAAAAATCACCATATTTGGCACTTTACATTATGTATACATTGTGTATAAATTTTGTTTATAGAGCGTATGATAAATATAAATGTGGTGTAGGTAATAAATAATATTAATCATGCGTCTATGAGAATCAGTATAGCTTTATTTTAAAGATTTAGTTTAAACTTTAAACCAACATAACTTTTGCTCGCAATGAGCGAAATGATTAACACGAATAGTTTTAGCGTGTTTAACTAACGGAGTATTCAACAAGCACAAAATGGCGTTCGTGTCATAATAAACAAATTTTGAAAAATATGCTTAGTCAAATTCTCTAAATTTGACATTTGAGTCAAAATAAGGAAGAGAATTCATTTTAGAAGTATGGTTCTTTGGGCAAAGTTTCTTATTTTGATCCCTAGAATACGATTTTCCTTGTCCCTTGGGTGATTTTTTTGCGTCCCTACAAATCGACTCGCCCTAATGTATATGTAATCGGTATTCCTGATGTAAAAAGAGTAATATTAGATAATATTTCGAATATTGTACTTCAGCGTATTCTTATAATTATACAAAAAGTTAAAAAACCGTAGTAAATTATGCCAACTAAAATTAAAGTTTACTTCAATTAACAGTAACATTTGAAAACGGATATGGTTGACCATATATATATCATACATGTTTGTAAGTTATTTGTCAACTTCGGAAACTTGATTTCAACAGACAGATCTTTGGAGAGTTTCGAATAGTTCGAGTACTATTATTATGACTACATTCTCACCTTTTAGGTTTCTGACAACTGAGTTAGGTCTTTGACAGTAGAGTTTTCGATCTATAAGTTATAGATGACAACTAGATAGGTAACTGAGAGCCAAAAACCTATGTCTTTTGTTAAAAATTCTAATTCATGAGAATGTATTGCATGTATTTTGTTATTGTATCACATGTATGTGTGAAAAGAGAGTAATTTGCTCCCTCCTTCCGTTCTATGCTTTTATTCTATACTATAAGTATTTATCTATGATTATAATTCGAAGAACATGAAACTACTTTTGTATTTTTATAAACATATTTGGTCAATTCACAAGGTCTCTTATCAGTCATATTGTCATAAAGTCGGCTTAACCGACTCTTAGGCATTCGGCGTTAGTCTCTGCTGGTTCGTTACGATAACACAATAAACATAGCATAGAAAGTAGTATTATTTTAGGACATTTTTTGCTTGAAAAGCAATTAAAACCATTCTGAAATATTAGGACAATATTACATGATAAGAGACCTTGTGAATTGACCAATTAAGAATTGTACACGATGTAGGGTACCACCACTATTGTAAATTAAACAGTTTCCTTTGAATAAAACATTAAATAAATATGATTTTTATTTTGTTGTATATTTTTAGGTCTGGTTCCAGAATCGAAGAGCTAAATTTAGAAAGCAGGAAAGACATTCTATACATATCAGCAGATCAACGCCTTCATACTAAATATACAACAACTATTTATAATATTTTATATATACACACATATGTATGTAATAGTTCTACATACACAAAATATGAAAGAATAGTAGATCGTTATTTTTAAAAAGTTTGACTGCAAAACATTCAAAATTTAATGAATGTTTGGAATGTGTCTCTCTAGTTAATTTAACGTATTCTTATATTATTTCATCCTATTGATATTAAAAAAAGTAAAAAATTTAAAATGTGAATTATATTTCAATATACATAAATTAAAGTCTTGAAACTACTGCAAAATTGCTGCATACTATTTACTTGCTGAATCTTTTTGATTAAATTTCGATAGTGAAAAATACACATAGAGCGGAAACTAGAAAAAAACCCAAACAAAAAATTACTTAAAATAATCACACATACGAGTGTTGTTTAAGTTTTTACCAACACATTCTCATCACTTAAGTTTTTGAAAACTGATTTAGAAAGTTTCCTATCTATGTGTACTTATCTATGATACATACTTTAAAATTGTGTAAAAACCAAAAACTACAGGGAGTTTTGATACTTGATATTGTTACGAAATTGCATTATTAATTTGAATAAAATAGTCTGTAACGCCTTCTTGCAACATTCATCATGTTTATAAACATTTCCATCAGTATACACTTCTACTTATAAACAATGTTGATAACACGCTGTTATTAACATTGTTTATAAGTACGATAACATTAACAGTGAATCAGTGAAAAGCTCTAGGAGATCATTATGAAAATATAACATTCTAGTTATTCCTTTAGATTATTCCTGAGACTTCTAGAAGATGACGCTGTGTATATTAATAGTAACAGCGGGTTACATCAACTATATTACCAGTGTATTCTTGTAAATTATAAAGTGTGTGTTTTTAAAGAGAGTGACTATTTAAATTGATGTGTTTATTTAAATAAATAAAAAGTTATTACAATTTTTAAACTACTGATGGCTTTTATTCATAGTTAAAAGAATCCATTTTTTTCCCGCTTCGTCTGTGAAGTAGTTTCAAATTTGTAAAAAATAAAATATATTAAATCAATTAGCCTGATTCAAAAACTCGAGCGAAAAACAATTCTTAACATTTTAGAATGAAAACGTTTTTCAGAAAAACACAAACAAATTATTTGATCTCTAGAGTACGATTTTCTTTGTCACTTGGGCGATTTTTAAATCGATCCGCCCTAATGAACATAAAGCAATATCTCGAAAACGTTGTAGTCAATTTAAAATATTTGGTCAGATTCGTGATGAACATGTTCAAATTAGTAAAAAAAAAACATATTTTGCAAATAGAGTGGTCCATGCTAGTGGTCCCCATACAAAAATTTAAAAAAATCACCATATTTACAAGATGTATGTATTGTGTATAAATTTTGTTTATAGAGCGTATGATAAATATAAATGTTATGTAGGTAATAAATAATATTAATCATGCGTCTATGAGAATCAGTATAGCATTATTTTTAAGATTTAGTTTAAACTTTAAACAATGAGCGAAATGATTAACACGAATAGTTTTAGTGTGCTTCAGTAGCGGAGTATACAACAAGCACAAAATGGCGTTCGTGTCATAATAAACAAAAAATTCTCCAAATTTGACCTTTGGGTCAAAATTAGGAACATCAGAATTCATTTTAGAGGTATGATTCCTTGGGCAAAGTTTCGTATTTTAATCCCTAGAATACGATTTTCCTTGTCACTTAGGTGATTTGTTTCTGTCCCTTCAAATCGACCCGCCCTAATTCATATATTAATATACATATATTAGAGCCGTAATATATTGTTACGAATGTGCAATAGCGATTTGAATTTAACGGTCTGTAACGACTGCCTGCAACATTCATCATGTTTATAAACAGGTCCATCAGTAGAAGCTTCTACTTATCAACAATGTTGATAGCATGCGGTTATTAGCATTGTTTGTAAGTACGACAACACTAAATGTTTAAGCTGCTAACATCAACATCGAAAGCTCTAGAATTCGAATGTTCTCGTTTGTCCGTTAAGATCATTGTAGAAGATTAACGAAAGTTGACGTGTGTATAAATAGTGGCAGAGGTTGCAGTCGTGAATGAGTTTATCATAGGCGCTGTTAGAGTTAACATCAACTGCCTTGTACATTTAAACGTGTATATAGAGGCTGAGTGACAATTTAAATTGTTGCTGTACATTTTAAATAAATAAACTGCTTTTTATTTGCAATCAAAAGTATCCGGTTTATTTAAAGGAAATAAACCCCCGTTTTTAAAAAGGTTAAAACGTAACAATATACTGTTAAACCTCATGTTAAGAATGATTTTAAGATAACTAAGGGCACTTATATATATTTCTAATGGAAGCGTAATGTATAAAACAAATTTCCTATTCGAATTAAACCATATACTTATCATCAATCTCGTAGTTCGCAATTGTATACCTTTTAAATGATATGAAAACATTTGATAGAATAATTATTTTGGAGAACCATATTTACGATTTTTTTTTAATTTTTTTAAGTTCAGTATTTTTATATTTTCTTAAAAAATTCGCAAAAAAGATTCGTCTCATATAGGTAAATATCAGTGATCATAGTTCTTAAATATTTTCTCTTTAAGCTCTTTAAAGTGACTTTATTTTTTTAAAATTTTTAAAAATCCATTCCCAAAATGTCGCATTGTGGATTCGAATTGTAAGCCGTCACATATATCGCTGAAATGCCTTTCATTTTATATACAAATTGTCTATGTACATGACTTAGTAAACAAGATATAGTGCAAAAATACGTTAGCAATCGCGGTCGTGGTTTTTTGCTTATATCTAGCAATTTTTGAGCCGATTTTCTCGATTTTATATAGCAAACGGTACTAACCTGATAAATTAAAGTACCAATTGTGTTTGTAAGTTAATTGGGAGCTACGAAAATTTGAATTCATCAGACAGATGTAAATCTGCATATCGACTCCAATCGAGATCGTGGTTTTTTGCTTATATCTCAGACATTTTTGAGCCGATTTTCCCGATTTTAAATAGCAAACGGGACTAACCTGATAAATTGAAGTACCAATTGTGTTTGTAAGTTAATTGGGGGCTACGAAAATTTGAATTCAACAGACAGATGGAAATTTGTATATCGACTCCACTATTTATAACGAACCAGAATAACAAATAAAAAAATTAGAAATAACAAAATGGAATGACAAACTTTTATATATCCTGATGCTGAAGGGAATACAAATTATTCACCCCTATCGCGAGTTAATATTTCACATGAAATATTTTCCCTTTCCCATTTTTTGTTCATGAATTTTGTTCAGGTGAAAAAATTCCCCATGTTGTGAAATTTTTAGTTGCAATTTTGTAAACAATAAACATCTGTTACGAACAAAATCAACTATTGTGAATTAAAAGTTCATGGGAATAGCACGATAGCAATTTTCCTTCGAGGAAAATGGATATTTCCAGGGAACATAAATTTCATATGTTTTTCACGAAAGGGGGTGATTGTGAACAGGTTTGTTTTTATTTTAAAACACATGAGACATAATGTGTCAAACAAAAAGCTCTGAGTAAGAACTAATTTTGAATATTAGAATCACCCTGTACATTGCAATACTAAATGTCTTATATTTGAACAACAATTTTACTAAAAATAAACATTTTTCCATGTTTATTGCAAAGTGATACATAAATTTTTTTTGAATGATACTGTTGGGAGTTTTGTGTTTAAAGAAAATAATTCGCTATAGTTGAAACAATTAATTGTTTCATATTTTTTAAGATCGAATCATATTTTCCAAGGTATTTGTTGTCTTATCTTAGGAGGTCTATTTTCTGATGTACATATCTATTTTTGTCGTAAGAATTATTCAAGAATGGGAGAAAAATAAAATAAAAAAGTCTTTGTTTAAACATAAGTATTGAAAGTGAAATGCGTAAATGAATGATCAATGTTTTGATGCGATTTGTTTGTCATAAATTTTGTTGAATTACTTATTATTTTACAATGTGCCAGCCAGTATACATACATATTTACATACTACGTACATATGTTATTATTGCATTGAATTTATTATGTAGCATTGATTTTTTTACTTTGTTTTTTTTATGCACACAAAACTAATTGATGATAGTTCTTGTGTGTAGTAGGTTAGTGAGTGAGTGGTTCTGTAATTCTGTAATTCCCTATGGACAGGAACTACATTAAATATTTAATATGTGTTTCATTATGTTTCCAGTCAATAGAAAATAAAAACAAAATATGTTTTCTAATGGTCTTCCTTGCAACTTGCCATTTCCCAGTTGTCTAGGCATATCAAAAGACAGTGGAAATGATGAATTGCTGCCCTCCAACACTGGTAACAGAGAACCAGTTATATTAAATGTATACGACATGGTGAATAATAATAATAACGTTTAAAATGTTAAATTTATGTAAATTATGGGTTTTTCTATTTTGCAGTATTGGATTAACGAATACACGACATCAATTGGTTTGGGAGTTTTTCATTCTGGCGTAGAAGTGTTTGGAACGGAGTTCGCTTATGGCGGCCATCCATTTCCGTTTACTGGCGTTTTTGAAATCACACCCAGAGACCATGATGAATTAGGAGAGCAATTTCAGTTTAGACAAAGTATACAAATAGGCTGTACAGATTTTACGTACCAAGAAGTTAGACGTATTGTGGAGGAATTGGGTAACCAATTTCGAGGAGACCGATATCATCTAATGAACAACAACTGCAATCATTTCTCCAGTGCTCTTACTCAGGTGTGTGTGGAATTTTGCCAAACCAAACTTTCATTATACATGCATATATGAATAAATATACATTTTTACGTTTTACAGATCCTTTGTGGCCAAGAAATACCCAGCTGGGTAAACCGTTTAGCCCATTTTAGTTCTTGTGTACCATTTTTGCAAAGATGCTTGCCAAAGTAAGTGTAATCAGTTAAGAAAATTAAACAATCGACCTTTTTGTCGAAAAAAAAGTAGAAATTTTGATAAGCCAAAAAATGTCGATTTTTATATTAAAAGGGCTATAGTTGAAAAGTCAACTGTTCAAAAATATCTTTTTGTTTCAACTATAGAACCCCTTTCTAAATATGAGTTGTTTATTATTTTCAGAGAATGGCTGACTCCGAATGCCTTACAGCAGAGCATAACGGCTATACAGGAACGAGATGACTCTGAACATAGTCCGCTTTGAAATAGGTTATGTTCAGGGCAACAACAATAATCGAAACATTGCACCAATTTGTACTATATAAATACATACTCGTACAACCATACAACACATACTACATACAAACAAACAAAACATACATACATAAATCCATTAATACATATTTGCATATAACAATTATCTTATTTTTTAAAATTTTAATATTATTTTGTATTTAGATTGATAAATTTTAGAAAAGTAATTTGGTTAACTTAACGATATAATGATAGATAAATAGAAATATGTAATTAATTATTTAAGATCATCGGCACTTGCATTCTATTTGTTTAAAATTACGATCATTATCTTGTGGATAAATTTTGAAATTAGAACGTTTCATTTTTACACGAAAAGTTTTCGTGCAAAACAAATAAGCATTGCAATGACAATGAGCATTTATAAAAACACAAAAAATTATAGTAAAAAAAAAACATGTTATCATATGAAATATTTATTAATATTTCATTATCTTGAACAAAAAATTATAAAATGTATTTTGAGAAGTTTATTTATTCTGCTCAAAAGCAATTTATTTTCACTTCCTCTCTAACTCTCTTTAAATAAGTTTTATTTCATATAAAAAAAAAACACTTGTATTACACATGAATTCGAAATCGAAATATTAAAAAAAAAAATGTTAAGAATTTTCCGTAGTTTGGTTTGTGATGAGTTTGTCATTTATTAGACATAATTAAATCATTATCAACAAAAATATCACAAATTATACCAAACTGGAGATAGTTTATTAATTATAAAATAAAACATTTTCATTTGTTACGCACATAAATTATGGTTACCAACATCATCTATTGTTCTTATAAATAATAATATAAATTGTATTATGTATTTTTGTTTTCTATTTACAACTTGCCATTACTTCTCAAAAGTGGTGTCGAAAAATAAATAATATGTTTGAATTTATATTGTATAGACGAAAAATAAAAGATATTCTATTAGAATCATACAAATACAAGTACAAAACGAATTCATCTCTTAAATCTGTTGGTTGTTTTATTTAAAAAAAGTTAAAATCTATCTCGAATTTTTGGTCGGAAAAAAGTTAATGTTATAAAGTTATATCCTAAAGTCAAATATTCAAAATTATAAAAAATTCGAAAAGTCGAAAGGTCGGCTTTTTAAAAATCGAAAGGTTTTTTTTATTTAGTGAAATCTGTATGTATTAGATCAGTTCTGTCAATCCAGTTTTTATTATATGAGCTATATTCAACTTATTATATTTTTAAAATTTTAATAGGAATTTTCAAAGTATGCATATGCAAACCCGTTGTGTTGGAGCCAAACCGTCGCCAATATAAACGCCGTCGTCAAATATTTTTGAATTACATACACTATACTTTTTATTTTGCAATGCGAATTCATACAATTGGCCTTACTAAATGTCATAAAACAGAAATGAAAAATTGAACAAATGTGTATTAGTAGATAATTGAATAGTGGGGGCTTAGCTTATTTATGTAAAAAATAAATATTTTCTTAATAAGCATAGAATATGTAGATATTGAAAAATAAAAACAGACGCTAGAACCAAAAATGCAAAAAACAAAAGTAATCAGCTATTTTGTTTTTTCCCGCCGCCAGACGCCGCCGTTAAATTTGGTCGCCACAGAAAATGAAGCAAAAGGATGACACAAAACTATTTATTTTGAAGAATTTTTTTAATAAACTGGGTTGTATAAGAAAATGGTGATTTGCGCCAAAACGAAATGTTTTCACCAAAATCAGTGTTAATGTGAACACACTTTATGTCCAGATGACAGATTTACCACAAAAATTTGAATATCAAAATCGCATTAGATCAATGGAGAAAATTTCAAGTGTTTTTCACAAAACGAGTAGTTTTCAAGCCAGTGGAAACATATTATTGATTATTTAAGAATTTTTGACAGATTATAGTGTTAAAATTAATAACGAACGAATTCGCAAAATAATTTATTTTCACAAAAATCACAAAAATTTATTTATTTTCTAAAATATTTTTTTTAACAAAATTTTTATATATTCAAAGAAGTTAGTTTGGTAATGATAAAATTCTTTTAATAAATTCGAAAACAGAATTTCTTTCGTTGCTTTGCTAAAAATGTAATAAAAATTAAATAAAGTCTGGTAGTGTAAGAGAGAAAACGAAATCAACTCAATGTTCCACTGTAACTATAACAGAGTTGTTCTCGATTTTAACAAAATATATGTGACACCCTGTAGATAATTTTTTTGCAAGACGCTTTGTTATGACAGAAACTGAACATTTTTGTTGCACATTTTGTTTACGCTAGAAAATAAATTGAAAATCTTAAGAACATTTTATAAATGAGTTAGAAAGAAAACAGTTTAAAAATGGCTCACAGTGAAAGTTTCCAGCTTAACACCTTTCGAAGCTACGTAACAATATTGGGAGATGCTAAAGCAACCGATGACAAGAAACTTCGAGCCGCCCAAGAATTGAGTGAACATTTTGAAGTGGTAGTGCAAAGCTCATCATATCCATCATTTTTGGAACATTCCCTTAAGGCTTTTATGCATTTTTTGCAAGATGGAGAGCCCCAATTTATACAAGAATACCAGGCACATCAGGTAGTCAAAAAATTCGTAATTTTCATCATTGTGAAATTAATACCTCATTTTACCACGATAATTCTTATTCTTCATTCTTTACTTGTTTCTTCAGGTGCGAAAATTAATTTTGGAAATGATCCATCGACTGCCTATCAGTGAAAATTTGAGGCAGCATGTAAAGTCAATAATATCGTTAATGCTAAAAATCTTACAAATTGATAATGAGGAAAATGTGCTCGTTTGTCTAAGGATTATTATAGAGTTGCACAAAAACTTTCGGCCATCATTTAACAATGAGGTAAGAACCATTTGCAATTATGTGCAAATATGCACAAAAAGAAGAAATCAGTACAGATTATTTGCAGACTACATGAAGTATGTATAATTGAGTTGACTAACATTCAAATCTTATTTTTAGGTCCAGCAGTTTTTGGCTTTGGTAAAGAAGATTTACACAGAACTGCCTAACCATATGAACAAAATATTTGAACCAGCCCAGCAAATCAGAATTAAAGATTTGAAAGAACTCAATATGGAACAGTTGCTTTCCGAAACATATGCTATTAAATCTATACATGTGGAAAATCCAACAGATTCTGTAACATTTCAAATGGTAATTCTACTCTTTTTCACATACATAAAATATATGTATAAACAAACATCTTCTTTTAGTATAATCTGTTGCCCAGAGGCATGCTATCATTAAGGGTATTGCAAGAATTACCCATCATAGTCGTGCTTATGTATCAGATTTATAAGAATGCAGTACACCAAGAAGTATCCGAATTTATACCACTAATAATGACTACAATTAATCTCCAGCCCTCAATGGTGCATAGGTATAAATAATATATAATATTTATTAACATTTCTTAATCGAACAACTGTTATTAATTGATTTAATGTTTAGAAATTCGCAATATTTCAATAAAGAAATATTTATTGATTTTATGGGAGCTCAAATAAAGACTCTATCCTTTTTAGCCTACATCGTAAGACTATTCCAGGTGAGTTATTTTATTAAACATTTAATTATTGAATGAGCAAATTAAAATGTTGCAATGTTTCTTTTAGGAAACAATTATGACACATTCTGCTGCCGTAACAAGTGGAATTTTAAGTTTGATGCATCTGTGCCCTAAAGAGGCGGCACATTTAAGAAAGGAGCTTTTAATTGCGGCTAGACATATTTTTGCCACAGACTTGAGACAAAGTAAATTCGAACAAGACAATTCAAATGCATTTGTAGTTATTGACTAATTTCCCCCCTTGTATCCAATTCTAGAGTTCATACCTTCAATTGAACGTCTATTCGATGAAGACTTGTTGATTGGCAAAGGTGTTACCCTGGATTCGATACGTCCGTTGGCTTACTCAACATTGGCTGATTTGGCCCATCATGTGCGACAAAGCTTAAGTTTGGATGTGTTGGAAAAAGCCATAAAATTATTTTCCAAAAACGTTCATGACGAATCTTTGGCCACCGGCATACAGACAATGTCCTGTAAGCTATTGCTAAATCTTGTTGATTGTGTTAGGCATCACAGTGAGGTGGAGCCGATTAAAGCTCGTAGTTTATTGACAACATTGTTGAAAGTTTTCGTTTATAAATTTCAAACAATTGCTAAAATAACGCTGCCCAGCATAACACAAAGATTGTAAGTATAAACAAATGCATATAACATATTTTTATACCCTTCACCATGAGATTATGTATAAGTTTGTAATTTCCACATTTTGCACATGCGAACCCATAAAGTATTTATATTCTGGAAAGTTTGTCGGACATGGCGTCCGTCTGTATGTTGAAATCAACTTTCCGCAGCCCCCAATTAACTAACAAATACAATTGGAACGTCAATATATCTGCTATGTCCCGCTTAGTTTGCTATTTAAAATGAAGTGTAAGCAAAAAACCACGACTGCCTCGATTTGTTATCTATATCTGGATTACTAAGACATCTTATATAACGCCATAGAATTGCGCACCAACAATAGCTCAAAATCATGAAAAATATTTTTTTCACCAAAAAAATGTTTACAACAAATTTTTTTCCCCACATTTTTTTCACGAAAGACTTTTTGACTAAAATTTTGTTTCACCAAAAAATGTTTTCAACAAAAAATTATTTTTTGGTGAACGGTATACAAGATATTGCTCTCTTAATTGTTATTATTTAAATCTACTGAATTGTTTTTTTTTATAGAAAAGCCCAGACTACAGCTTCACTAACTTCGCCAGCATCAACAACATCCTCATCTACGGCGGTATTGGATAATAAAGAAAATATAAACGTAAGATTTGAGTCTTGAATTGAAAATTTCATTTAAAAATTTAATATTCTATATTTGTTTTTAGGATACAGCCGCAGATCCTATTTCAAAAACAAATTTGGCCGGAAACCAAATGCTGTGTTCTCTTAATATAGTGGAATATCGAAGCTTGGTGAAAACATTAGTTGGTGGAGTTAAAACAATAACATGGGGATTTCTTAGTTCAAAGGTTAGTAGTGCTAATATTTTGAATCGAAATTGTATGTTTTATTAATAAATTTTATTCGTTATTTTCATTACAAAAGTCTCCTTCAGTCGATATTACTAAAAATAAACAAGAGAAACTCTTCCAACCATATGAAGTTAGTATATATATTGATTTGGTGCATTGGGCAATGGAAGCTTTGGACATATATTCGATTAACACCTCAACAGCCAATCAGCTAAAAACGTCCGGTATTATACCACGCACGAAAGAAGAAAAGGAGGTCCTGGAACATTTCAGTGGTATTGTAAGTATTAAAAATTAAATGACGTAGGATAAATCAATGAATTAATATTTATGTTGGTTCTTTAATTCAGTTTATTATGATGCACTCGCAAAATTTTCAAGAAGTTTTTGCCACAACTATTGATTTTATGGTTGAACGGATACACAAAAATCCCTCTCTGCAGATAGTAGCTAATTCTTTTTTGGCCAACCCCACTACATCACCATTGTTTGCAACGGTGCTGGTAGAATATCTTTTGGGAAAAATGCATGAAATGGGCACAAATGTGGAGAGATCTAATCTATATTTACGACTATTTAAGCTGGTATTTGGGAGTGTTAGCCTGTTTCCGGTAGAAAATGAACAAATGCTGAAACCCCATTTACACAATATAGTCAATCAATCAATGGAGTTGGCATTAACAGCAGAGGAGCCCTACAATTATTTTCTCCTATTGCGGGCATTGTTTCGTTCGATTGGCGGTGGTTCGCACGATCTATTGTATCAGGAATTTTTGCCTTTGCTGCCAAATTTACTAGAGGGTTTAAATCGTTTACAAAGCGGTTTTCACAAACAACACATGAAAGATCTTTTCGTTGAACTATGCTTGACAGTGCCGGTGAGACTGTCCTCTCTTCTACCCTACTTGCCAATGTTAATGGATCCTCTTGTCTCAGCTTTGAACGGTTCTGCTACCTTGGTCAGCCAGGTAAGTGCTCAAATTTGCTAACAAACCTTTACAAATGATTTACACTCAAATTCATCTGCGTTTAGGGCTTGAGAACGCTAGAACTTTGTGTGGATAATTTACAACCAGATTTCTTGTATGACCACATCCAGCCTGTTAGAGCAGCCCTTATGCAGGCTCTTTGGAAAACTCTTCGCAACCAAGACAACGCAGCACTGGTTGCCTTTCGCGTACTGGGCAAATTTGGCGGTGGCAACCGAAAAATGATGACAGAGCCACAAAGTATACAATATGCCAACAGTGAAATCCAACCTACGGCAGTGGTGACTTACTTCCAGGAGCTGGAAAGACCCATAGAGTTTCCGATCGATAAAGCGATAGAAACAGCATTCTCTGCACTCAATTCGAATGCTACAGACTCATTTTACCGCCGCCAAAGTTGGGAAGTTATACGTTGTTTTTTGGCAGCTTCCATCAATTTAGACGATGAAAAACATACATTACAAAAGTTCTTTCTACATCCCAGTTTTCTCGACAATAACATCGTAAATATGCCAGTAAGTCAAAGTAAGATTGAAGATTTCCAGGCACGAAAAACTTTGCAAAATGCTTTGACTGGAATGTTCGTGGCATCGGCGACCAAGGATTTGAGAGATTTCGTTTTTCCAGTTATGGTGGCTGTGGTTCGTCACTACACCATGATTGCTATAGCACAACAGGCTGGACCATTTCCCTACAAGCAATACTACTCCATCAATGGTATTGATCCGTTGGTGCTAATCGATGCCTTGGCCATATGCATGGGACACGAAGAGAAGGAATTGTGTAAACCGGGGCAACTTTGTATAGGGTTGATTTTAGATACAGCTGCTAACATCCTAGGTAGTAAGGAAAGAGCATGTCGTCTACCCTTAATGCAATATCTAGCAGAGAAGATGACGGCACTCTGTTATGAAAGACCTTGGTATGCCAAAGTTGGTGGCTGTAAGGCCATTCAGTTTTTGTACCAGCATTTCTCAATGCGCTCACTCTACCAACATCTCTTCTCTTTTGTAAAAGCATTCATGTTCGTTCTAATGGACCTTGAAGGCGAAGTGTCCAATGGTGCCATCTACATAGCGAAAACAAATTTGAGATCGTTGCTCGATCTGTGCATGGCACCGAAAGAACAAGAAAATGACGATATCAGCACTATTAAGAACAAAGCCATATACGATGTCATTCATGAACTGGTGAGGCAAGTAACAAGTCCAAATACGTTGGTACGCCAAGAATCAATGGCATCGCTTAAATATATTGCCACACTTCAGAACCGCACGGTGTCAGAAGTAATGGACCCGCACAAGGAGGTGCTGGCAGATATTATACCACCAAAAAAACACTTGCTTAGACATCAGCCGGTCAATGCTCAAATTGGTTTAATGGAAGGCAACACTTTTTGCACCACATTGGAGCCTAGGCTTTTCACCATCAATCTAACCAACAGCTATCATAAACTCTTCTTTCACGAGTTAATCACTCTGTCGGAAGCTGAGGACTCTACGCTCATGAAACTTGATTGCTACAAAAATGTCACCAACTTGGTTCCCTTGCGAATTAGTGCTTTAAAGGCCTTAGCAGCTTGTCACTACATTACGGACACACAACATAAGGACAAAATTATCAACATTCTATTTAAACTAATGGAACACAAGAAGCCAGAACTTCAAGAAGCCGCTTTCAAGTGCATGAAACGATTTAATGCTGGCATACAAATCGATAAAAAGGAGATACACAACTGTATAAGACCGCTACTATTGACGCTGGGCGATCATCGTAATCTAACGTTGACGGCTACCAAACGCTTGTCCTATTTCACTCAACTATTTCCACAAATTTTCAACGAAAAACTGAGCGAACAAATCTTGCAGCTTTGCAGAAAACTTTTAGAAATTTCGATTCAAATTTGCAAGCAGGGTCAACAAGGAGGCAACTTTTTTGCTGCCATCCGCGGTAGCGAGTATGAACAGAAAGTTGTTTGCCTTATAGAAATGTTCCATCAAATTACGGCCGCCACTCCAAAATATATTGAGAACCTATGTCAACTGGTTTTGCAGACAGAAAAGAATCTAATGATTGAATCCTCCTCACCATATAGAGCACCGCTTCTTAAATTCCTTATGCGTTTTCCCAACGAGACAGTCGACTACTTCCTCTCCGATATCTATATAATTGATGATCAGTGGAATCGTTTCTTCATTCATATATTGAAGCATAAAGACGGCCAGCCATTCCACAATGTTCTCAAGACCCAGTCCTACATTAATGGTCTAATAAGGCTTATAGGTGGCGCTCAAATCGACAGTACGGTTATGTCCGATGCTCAAAAGCAAGAGGCCCAGGAACAGGCCATCAAAATAGTGTACACAGTAATGGAGAACGATGATCAGTGGATCGCCACGCAAACGGAGTTAATAAACTGTCTCAAACATTTGTGGCAATTTAACTTGAGCAACAGTTGCCAGGAGAATGTCATCAGCTACAAGTGGCACTTGGTAGGAAAGATTTTGCTCAAATACTTTTCTCTCAACACAAATGAAATTGAATTACTCTTTCAACTGTCTAGAGCTCTGTGTTTACATTTCATACCAGACTTTTATTTCCTAAGAGATTTCCTACAAAACACCGTTGCTCAAAGCTACACGGTCTATTGGAAACGCCAGGCTTTTTTCTACTTTGTTGAGAATTTCAACAATGTCTCCCTGTCGGAGGAGTTGAAAGCGAAAATTATAACATCGATTTTAGTGCCGTGTTTCATAGCCAGTTTTGACAAGGGTGAGGGCAATAAACTAATCGGAGCACCACCAACTCCGTTCCAGGAGGACGACAGCAATATCGTATCGGTATTTATAAGTAAAGTCTTTGATCCAGACAAGCCATATGCAAACGATGATGCCGTTAGAATTGCTTTACTTCAATTTGCCTGCCTTCTGGTCGAGAGAGCCTCCCAACATATTCATGATGGCGATGCCAATAACAAGAGGCAAGGCAATAAACTACGAAGACTAATGACTTTCGCTTGGCCTTGTCTCTTGAGTAAAAATTCGGTTGATCCTACGGCTCGTTATCATGGCCATTTGCTGTTAGCCCACATAATAGCACGCTTAGCAATACACAAGAAAATTGTATTGCAGGTCTTTCATTCGCTATTGAAAGGTCATGCTTTGGAGGCAAGACCAGTGGTACGTCAAGCATTGGACGTTTTAACACCCGCTATGCCTCTGCGAATGGAAGATGGCAATACCATGCTCACACACTGGACTAAGAAAATAATTGTCGAAGAAGGCCATTCAATGCAACAATTATTCCACATTTTACAACTCATTGTTCGCCATTACAAGGTATGTTTGTGTGTGTGTGTAATTGCTTAATGTAATATTTAAGTTTTAACTTACTTATAATTCCAATAGGTTTATTTCCCCGTAAGACATCAATTGGTAACACACCTGGTTAACTATATGCAACGCTTAGGCTTTCCTCCCAATGCCTCATTGGAGCACAAAAAACTTTCGGTCGATTTAGCAGAGGTCATTATCAAGTGGGAGTTGCAGCGAATTAAAGATGACGAAAGTGAAAGCAAACTGTTAAATTCTACCATTGACGACGACTTGGATGACAAGTCCGCTATTAAAAGAACCTCCAGTGACGATTTCAATGAGTCACAACGAAAGAAACTACAAACAGACAGCGTTCGTGGCAGTAGTAAGTGTTTTCCATTACAACGAGTGTTCCAATTAAAGAATATTTTTTTTTTTGTACAATTTTAGGTGCAAGTGAGGCTTCTTTGAGCACGAAAGTGGATGAAAGTTGTCGTTCTATAGGAAAAGTTCACTGTGACACAGTTTTGAATTTCCTGATAAGATTGGCCTGTCAAGTTAATGACAGCCAGCCCACTATTCTGAATTCAGGAGATAATTTATCCAGAAGGTATGTTTTTAAACAATTTCTAATGCGTAGTGCAGTAAATTTTCAATTTTCACTAACAGATAGTGATAGTGCAAAATTGTTCAATTGTTAAATTGACACCATTGAACTTAGTAATTAAATGTAAACATTTTTTCAGATGCATAATATTGCTTAGAACTGCCATGCGACCGGATGTTTGGCCACAACCTTTTGAGTTGAAGCTGAACTGGATGGATAAGATTTTTGCCACAATCGAGTCTCCTCATACAAATATCAATAACATTTGTACAGCTTTGGATTTCCTAACGTTTTTGACCAATATTATGAAACCAGACCAACTACTGGCCATTATTAGACCCATACAAAAGGGCCTATCTGCCTGTATTATACATCAAAATACAAAAATCGTTCGTCTTATGCACGTACTTATTTCACGCTTAATGACAATCTTTCCACCAGATTCACAGCACAAAAACGATGAGCTTGAGATATTGTATAGTGCTATTAGCAAAATGATTGTGGACAATTTAACACTGTACGAGAAGAGTCCGCAGCCGAATCCCTCATCGCTTTTCGGAACACTGATGATTTTAAAGGCCTGTTGTGCCAATAATCCTGAGTATATTGATCGTTTAATGGTTCTGTTTATAAGAGTACTGAATCGACTGACTAAGGAGCACATAGCACAGCAAAACAATACACAAACATCGATCAATCCGACAACGGAGAATAATCACTTGTCCTTGGAGTTGTTAATATTGTCCTTGGATATGATTAAAAATCGCATTGTTATAATGAGTGTGGAGGTGCGCAAACTTCTGATTGGTAGCATTATAGTGAATTTGATTGAAAAGAGTATGGACACTAAGATAATGAAGTGTATTATAAAGATGTTGGACGATTGGGTTAGAGTAAAGGAACAAAACTCGATGGTTCAGATACCCTCAATACGTGAGAAATCTGTTTTACTTGTGAAGCTTATGCAGTACGTCGAAAAGAAGTTCTCGGATGAAAGTGAATTGCACATACAATTCTTGGAAATGATTAACTATATATACAGGGATGAGTATTTGAAGCAAACCGAATTGAGCGCTAAACTCGAAGGGGCCTTCTTAACGGGACTGAGAAGTCAGAATCCGGCAATTAGATCGAAATTCTTTGAGATTATCGATGCCTCGATGAGAAGACGTCTACACGATCGCTTATTGTACATTATATGCTCTCAAGCGTGGGACTCAATTGGCACTCATTATTGGATTAAACAATGCATCGAGTTGTTGGTCTTAACCGCCAATACAATGACCCACATTCAGAATGCTAATGACATGCACAAAATTCCCAGCATTACTTCCATTATCAATATGGGCGACAACGAGGATAAAAGTCAGTTTGTTATATACACTTCGTCGCAAACGGACTGTATGGATATGCCGCATGGCGTAGACGACAAAGATGAAGAGTTTGATGTCGATGTCAACTTGGACTTTACAAACACTCAGCCGGATCAACCAGACAGTGAGCGTATGCTACCGGCAAGAAAAGTGAAAATATGCAAATTGATTCATCGGCAAATTGAGTTTTTGGAAAAAAATCGAAAAATCCGGACAGATCAATTGCTCGTAGCTACATCGCAGCTGTGTCACATGGACACCAGTTTAGCGGAGAGTGTATGGCTGTCGATATTCCCTCGCATATGGTCGATATTCAGCAGCGATCAGCAGCACACTATTGTCAAGGAAGTCATACCTTTTTTGTCATCCGGAACAAACATTATTCAAAAGGACTGTTCCCCCAGCGCTATAAATACGTTTGTTGAAGGTTTGACACAGTGCAATCCAAAAATCTACATTCCTCCCAACCTCTGTACGTACCTGGGAAAGGCACATAATCTCTGGCATCGCATGACTCTTGTACTGGAGGAGATGGTGGCAAAGCAAAACGTCAATCATGCCGCTTCTTTAATGGACTTTAGCGACAGCAGTGGACAAGACAGCAATGGCAATCAAACAAGCGTACACGACTCCTTGTCGCAAATGTATTCAGCCATGCATGAAGAGGACTTGTGGGCTGGTTTATGGATGAAATATGCTCAATACTCCGAAACAAATGTTGCCATTTCCTATGAACAGATGGGCTTTTTCGAAGAGGCCCAGGGCGCCTACGATTTGGCAATGTCGAAATTTAAGGAGGACTTATCGAATGGCATTTGCAACTCCCATATGAACAGTGAAATAATGCTGTGGGAACATCATTGGATACGATGTGCCAAAGAACTCAATCAATGGGACATTCTGCTCGATTATGCCCAGACTAATCGTGAGCAACATGAGGTTCTTATAATGGAGAGTGCCTGGCGTGTACCCGACTGGAGTCTCATGAAAAAAGCTTTACTTAAAATAGAACAGGCCTATTCAAAGCAGTTCGGCTACAAAGTTAATCTCTACAAGGGCTTTTTAGCCATTCTCCATCCCGAAGAAAGGCAATTAGCCAATGTCGAGAAATATGTAGAAATATCTTCAGGCCTATGCATCCGCGAGTGGGGCAGGTTACCGCATATTGTGTCGCACATACACCTGCAGTACTTGCAGGCTGCCCAACAAATAATTGAACTTCACGAGGCCAGCCAGATACATCAGGGCCTATTACAATCCCGAAATACGTCACTGCATGACATGAAGGCTATTGTGAAAACTTGGAGAAACCGTTTGCCAGTTATAGCTGATGATCTCTCGCACTGGTCAGATATTTTCACTTGGCGTCAACATCACTATCAGATTATCACTCAGCATCTGGAACAACAATCCGATCAAGGAAATACAATGCTCGGCGTGCATGCATCCGCACAAGCTATTATTTATTTTGGAAAAATAGCCAGAAAGCATAATCTCACTGGAGTATGTCAGGAAACACTTTCACGCATCTACACAATACCATCCGTTCCCATTGTCGATTGTTTCCAGGTAATATTCTCCTACACACAGGAACATGCAATTTCAAGTCAACTGTATATTTTGTTTTTGGTTTTCAGAAAATACGACAACAAGTTAAATGTTACATTCAAACAGCCTCTTCAGCTGGCCGTAATGATCTTAATGAAGCTTTGGAGGTGATTGAGTCGACAAATCTTAAATATTTTACAGCTGAAATGAATGCTGAATTCTATGCCCTGAAGGGCTTGTTACTAGCAAAAATTGGACGTTCCGAAGAAGCTGGCAAAGCATTTAGTGCTGCAGTCCAGCTACACGATGGCCTTACTAAGGCTTGGGCTATGTGGGGTGATTTTATGGAGCAAATGTTCTTGCGCGACAAACAAATAGCGCTGGGTGTCAGTGCACTCACGTGCTATTTGCACGCCTGTCGCCACCAGAGCGAAAGCAAGACTCGAAAATACTTAGCCAAAGTATTGTGGTTCTTGTCCTACGACAACTCTAGCAACACATTAATGGGCACTCTAGAGAAGTATGTAGTTGGGGTACCTCCTTCCTACTGGCTTCCATGGATACCACAGCTGCTGTGCTGTCTAGTGCAATATGATGGAAGTGTTATACTGAATCTGTTAAGCCACGTAAATTCCAAAATCACCTTCAACCTGGCCAAATTTTTTCATTAATTAAAATATGTGTATTTCTATAGGTGGGGCGTTTATATCCGCAAGCTGTTTACTTCCCCATACGTACTCTTTATTTGACTTTGAAAATCGAGCAACGAGAGAAACACAAGACTGCTGAGCAGGCTTCTGGCAGACCTCAAAATCACGTAAGTGTTAGATATATTGCCTATTAATTTCAATTAAAATGTATTTTTCTAAAACATTAAAAACATTTTGCGAAATAAAAAAAAAAACAGCAAAATCTTGAAAACAATATGAACCAGGTATTCACCAATACGAGCTCATCTTCATCATCTGGGCCTACATCGGTTAATCCTATTAAGGCAACTCCTCCAATGTGGCGGTGCTCTAAAGTTATGCATGTACAAAGGGAAATACACCCCACAATACTCAGCTCACTAGAGGGTATTGTTGACCAAATGGTCTGGTTTAGAGAGAGTTGGACAGAAGAAGTATTACGTCAATTGCGACAGGGTTTAATTAAATGTTACGCCATCGCCTTTGAGACGAGAAGTACGGTAAGCGAGGCCACTATTACACCCCACACACTGCATTTTGTGAAAAAATTGGGTTCAACATTTGGCATTGGTATTGAAAACATACCGGGATCGGTGGCGTCATCATCATCCAATTCGGCAGCGTCAGAGTCATTGGCTCGCCGGGCCCAAGTTACTTTCCAAGATCCTGCTTTCCAAATGATGAAAGAACAGTTCACACGCGATTTTGATTTCACGAAACCCGACTCAATGAAACTGCACAATTTGATTACAAAACTTAAGTCCTGGATAAAGGCTTTAGAGATAAAGGTCAAAAAACTGCCGACTTCCTTCTTAATCGAAGACAAATGTAGATTTTTGTCAAACTTTAGTCAAAAAACAGCCGAGGTCGAGTTGCCGGGCGAATTTCTCATACCCTCCTCCTCCCATTATCACATTCGGATTTCTCGATTTATGCCCAGAGTGGAGATTGTACAAAAAAATAATACGGCTGCTCGACGTTTACACATACGAGGCACCAATGGCAAAATTTATCCCTATTTGGTTGTTATCGACACTGGACTAGGGGATGCCCGCCGCGAAGAAAGGGTTCTACAACTGCTGCGCATGCTTAACTACTACTTGGAAAAGCAAAAGGAGACCACACGACGTTTTCTCAATATTACCGTGCCGCGCGTTGTACCCATCTCACCACAAATGCGTTTAGCTGAAGACAATCCTGCTAGCATTTCACTGTATGAAATCTATAAAAGTACGTGTGCTAAAATGGACGTCGAACATGACTTGCCAATCATGAAGTATTACGAACGATTGTCGGAGGTGCAATCACAGGGCGCTCAAATAACGCATGCCATGCTGCGCGATATATTCCAGGAGATACAAACTAAAATGGTGCCAAAGACTCTATTTAAACAGTGGGCCATTAAAACGTTTGTTTCCGCCACAGATTTTTGGCAATTCCGAAAAATGGTAAGTTCTAAAAACATAAATATAATTTATATTGATTATTTCTTACTTCTTTCACTTTACACAGATGACCCTACAAATGGCATTGGCTTTCCTATGCGAATACGCTTTGCATTTGACGCGCTTAAATACAGACATGATATACATACACCAAGACTCGGGCCTAATGAACGTCTCCTACTTTAAATTTGATATTAACGATGATAAGGAGGAATTGGATCATAGTCGTCCAGTACCCTTCCGTCTAACACCGAACATTGCCGAATTTCTAACAAATATCGGCATTTCGGGACCCTTGTCCGCTGCCATCATCGCAACAGCCCGCTGTTTTGTACACCCCAACTACAAGCTCACATCTATATTACGAACAATACTTCGTGATGAAATCATTGCCCTGCACAAGAAACGCATGCGCGACAACAAACCCATCGACGCCATGGAAGATGGAACGACTGACGACAATATCACTGAAAATATGATACGTTTAGTGAATAAGGCCGTTAATGCAATACTAAATCGTTTAACAACGATCTCGTACTTCGATAATATAGAATCGAAGAAAATTTCTATCTTGCTGCAGCAGGCAACAAATCATGATAATTTATGTCGCATGGATCCCGCCTGGCATCCATGGCTCTAAACAAAAAAACCTAATTTTAGTTTTACTTTTTATTTTTATTTTTTGGAATTCAATAAATTTTCAATCGTTTTAAACAGAAATGAAGAGATAAAGAGCTGTATTACATATTTACTTTATGTAGTATAAGCAAAGGGAATGAAAAAAAAGTATTGAAAAGTATTTTCAATGAATATTAAATTATTGTTGGCAAATCTAACTGTTGAAGATTAAGTAAAAATGAGCCAAGCAAAACCGAAGGAAAACCCCTATTTGTACATTGTACGTTCGTTATACTCGCTCGCAATGATAATCGTATTGTTTGGCGTAGTAGTTTTTATTTTTTAAATCGATGCATTGTTACCTCTCTAAAATTTTATTATTTCTTTTTTGTCTAGTGTTAGCTAAATTTTTCTTCACGAAAAAAAGCTTTTTTTCAAAAGTGATGAAACAAAACAAGTTTTGACCACCTTCACTTTAGTTTATACTTGTATATTTAGTTTAGTAGCATAAAACAACATAACTTTTGTTTGATTGCTAAAAAGTAAAGAGTACTAACAACTACATACATATGCAGGTATTTACTATTATTTACAAAAACATAGATATACACACACACACAGACACCATTTAAACACGTACTGTACAGTATGTATGTACGTTTGTACATGTTTTACGTTAACACAGAAACACACATACAGCCACATATTGAGTGAGCACTAACTTTTCAATGACAATCTTTCAATGATGGTAAATTCCCCAAAAATAATTATAATACGAAGAATATAAACAGAATTTCGATCGCTTAATGAGTTTATTAATGGTTTCTTTGGCAGAAATTGTTTATTTGCTACTCTTGCAATTCCGTATTAGAGTATTTTCTTAATAGTCAATAGAAAAATATGGCTAAATCATTGTTGTAAGATGAATAAATCACTTTCTCTTCTGAAAAGAAAATAAGTTAGAAGAGATGTACCATATACATATTTGAATACAATTTCACAACTTTTTTCAGTTTCTCAATGATGTTTAGTTCATTTTGAGATGCTTCAATGAGCAGATCACCAGCACCATTGTGACATAGCCCATTACTTTGTTTTATGCTTAGTGTTATGCGTATTTTAAAGAATTTAACTGAGAATTTTAGTAACAACTATGTGATTGTCTACACACTAATATATGTGTTAATATGGTCGGGTCTTAACATTCCGAATAGTTCAGGTCAACTGAACTTTGACATTTTTAACAATACGCTCGAAACGAGAAGTAAAAGCGTTACTGAAATACTACCTCTTAAATCTCAATATACAAGAAAAGGTTCTAGGAATTTACCTATTGCAATTAAAAACAATTACCAGCACAGTAAACACAGTGTGCAAAAGAACTTATACTTTATATACTACAAGTAGGTGTCTTTACACGATGACTTCCTCTCACATATGTTGGCGCATTGTATAACAAAAAAAAACGTCCAAGTCTTTTATTCATGCATTCAATATTTTTTAGAAATGGTAAGGAGTTGCTAAAGAATTCTCCGGGCATCGAACCGTCTTATCAGATTTACACCCACGTTATTAATTCGTGTGTGAATGAAAAGATTTCATTCATTTTTCATGGCTGGACCGAAAGCTGCTATACCACCGAATGGATACCACTTTTAATAGAACGTAAGTGTACACTTTTAAATTCAGCACAATTAATCTCCCCTGCTCTGTTGGAGTAATTTCCAAAATGAGCGATTTTCAGCAACGAATAATTGAGAAATTTCGAGTAACGTTTTTGTTTTCACATATTTTTACAGAACACCAAAATATGTATCAATGGAAAAATCGTGCAATTTGCAGATCATAAATTTGTCAATTATTCGCTTTTGAAAATAGATCGATTTTGAAATCACCCGATTTACAGATCAGGGGTGTATATATTCCGGTAAATTGAGCGATTTTACAAACGAGTGATTCACAAGATCGGACATTCCCGCTGTTCTGAAACGAATTTGATGTTCGATAAATCGAATCTTTATGATTTACTGAATTACCTGTTTCAATGTAAAAATATCGTGCGGTTTGCAGAACATCAATTTGTCAGTTATTCCTTTTTGAAAATCGCAAGTTTTTGAAATCACTCAATTTACAGAATAGGGCCAGTTACCTAGCGTTTACACATGCAAGTAACAGTTCGAAAACACATTCATACACAATCGCACATGCATGTGTAAATTTACACGGGTGAAGTAAACAAAATCATTCAAGTCAAAGGTTCGTAAGATTAATTCTTAATTCAATTTTCAGAATCAAATTAATTTAATTAAAAATTCTATTAAAAAAATGCATTTCCTTAATTCAAATCGAGTAAAAAAAATTTAATAAAATTCATTGAATGATTTTTCTTAAATTGGAATCTATTACAAAAAGGCTTAAGAATTTTTGAAGACAATGGTTTTATGGAATAAATTGTCAAAATTTTTAATTAAGATTTTAATTAATTCAAAGTTCTGGCTTGAGTGTATAGGTCAGGGGCGACAAACTTTAGTTTAGTAGTAAATATAAAAAAAAATATGATTATAAAAGTAGTACAATTTTTTTTTTTTTTTTTGTAGGTTTAACATTTCATCGTGGTGGTTGTATTATTTGTGTCGACTATAGTTCCTGGTCTAAGAAATCTTACATAGAATTATTGCAAAAGTTCGATCCCATAAGTGAGATTTTATATGAAGAAGTCTTGCAGTTAATTCAAGTCGGCTTTAATCCAAGCAAAATTTTTATGTTTGGTTTTAGTTATGGCGGCCAAATAGCTTCAAAAATCGGACGGATGTTGAAACCTCAATACAATATAAACAAAATTGACAGTAAGTATACGATTTGTATATGGTATAAGATTCATTTAAACATAAAAAAGCAGCAGTTAGAGTCCTATATTAATTTTTTAAAAACAATTCCAAAATTTTGTTTGGGCTAAAATAATTTGATTTCAAATATATTTTTAACCAAATTCACCAATATTTGATCCAAATTTAATTTTTTCTAAAAACTTGTGAAATATGCAAAAATTACTAGCCCTGGCAAAGAACTTGACGTTGCTTGTTTGGTCTTACAAATGTCATGTAAGATCAAATAAACATTTGCTTAAATCTCTAATATTTAAACAATCTAAACGTACATACCTTTACATACATTTTGACGAATTGGCAACAAAAAATCCTACGAGATTTTTAACAAAAAGTACACATTCACTTTGATAACTTTGGAAAAATGGGTATATGTATTTGAAAATATTTTGGCATATGTATGTATGGACACTGAAGATGAAGCAGAAGACTAACTTTGTTGCAAAAATACTTTAAATGCGGAATTATTTAATAGATTTTTCCTTAACATATTCTTGTTACTTGTAGTTTGTGATATGGCCGGACCAGGATTTGACTTTCTCAGCTATTTGAATCATAGTGAGGCGGCGGAAAATATTCAATGTTATTACTCCAGCCTTGATAAGGGTTCGCATTTTCACAGTTGCCATCAAAATATACGACTTGGTCAGTGTGGTTACACGCAACCGGCTGTACTAAGTCAACCATATTTCAGTAGCCACGGTCTATGTGTGCATATATATATTAATGCGTTTGATTTCCCATTTTATGCATTTCAAAACTCTCCACAGTGGTGTGAAAGAGGCAAAACAATAAAGAATTTACCACACGGATTTACAGTGGGCTATAGAGAAGGAGGCTACAAGTAAGTCATTTTAATAAATATAAATATATCATTAAATATTAATAATAAGAAATAATTGCAGCGACATGACAGGTGACATATTTGTGCCCACCACTTTGAATTATCCTTATAACTTGTCTAAAAAGGAAATGATTTTATATGAGAAGTATTTAGAAGGCACATAAATAAAAATTTCTGAACATGTTGAAATTGATTTGATTTATAATAAATAAAAAGAACTAAACACTAATATATAAAATGTTTTTTTTGTTTTTTTTTTAATTTTGCTAAAAAACTTTCCATGGTTCTAAGGTGTGTTTGTTTACACAATAATTTGTACTAGTTTTTTTCAAATTTCCATCTTCGTACACAAAAAATAGTAAAATCTAGCAGATATTTCTCTTTTTACTATTGTTACAAATTTTTCCAAATAATAGCAATAAAGCAAAATTAGCTTGGAATTCGTTCGCCTACTTTATGTATTTTTGATAATATTTGTTGTTTGTTTTAGCTAGTTTAACTAGTAAAACAAGAAAGCTACATAGTTTCCTTTGAGCTCTATGCACTTTGTCCTAAGTTTCTCCAATTTGTGTATCCCTTCCAAAAAATAGATTTGTCGAGGTATTTTTTGTGAGATGATTACCACCAAGACATTACTACAGGTTTGAAAACAAGAAATAGTCGCTCGGTGCTAAATCCAGTGAATAGGGGGGAACTGGGAGCATTTCGTAGCCTAATTCATGGATTTTTGCAATGGAAACTGCATATGTAAGTACTCTTTTGTGCACTCGTTTGTGAGTAAACGCAGCAGGCAACTTGCGGAAAACTTTCTCCATGTGAAATGCCTATGGCTTCCACTATCTCTCGCACTTTCAATCAGACGAAATTCATTTTTGACAGGTCCATTTCTCGAAGTGAAGTAATCGCCAAATTTTTATTTAAAAAAATCATTGGTCGGTCAAGATCTTCATTGATCGTAACTCGAGCTCCGGCTTCATTTTTAAAGAAATAAGGTATCGGACCTTCTGCGTGTAAACCGCACCAAACGTTGCGTTTTTCTAAATGTAATGGAGTCTGTAGGTTCTGTTGAGGATTGGTCTAAGTCCTAAGCCAAAATTTAGCCTCATAGCTGAATACAATTTAGTGATAAAACAGTTGCGCGAATCGATGACTGATTTTCAAAGAAAATGTGGATAATTCGGTAGCATTGTTCAAGCGTCAATCTATTCATGATGATTTGCCAGAGTATACTGATCATAAGTTTCAAAAATCGAATTTGATTCAATTTCTCAACGGATTTTAATGACATTTAATGATTCAAAATTTTCTTTTATGATTCAAGGATTATTTCCAAAAAATGTTTAGTTCTAAAACTCATAAACATTGATGTTGTAACAGCTCCACTGTTATCGAAAGTTCTTTCCTGAAAAATCCAGTTGTCGTTTTGTTTATAGTATTTGGCCGAGTAGAAAATAAAATTGTCGTGGAAACGAATACAAGTTGTAGTTGGGGTCAATGATTCTAGAAGTAGTTCTTATACATATTAATAAATTTTGTTTGAATTAGTGTTCTAGGTTCAGAAAAGTGCTAAAAATCAAATATAAATCACTTATAATAGTTCTGAAGGCAATATATTCGAGATATAAACATGTTTTTCTTTAAATGCAATTTGTAAGAAATTGGGAAATTTTATAAATATAACAAAAATTTATGTTTTTTTATAGTTGTTAAGAGCTATTTGGTAACTACTATGTGGAATACGACTGAATATAATCATATAAAGTAATTCTATACAACTTTAACATTTAATTTAATTCTTTAAATTTTAGCACATGATTTAGAAGATTTTTTCTTATTCCATCCTGTATTTGAATAGTTTTTTATTATCTATTGGTAACATTAGAACTTTCCCAATGTTTTTATTTTTAAAAGTTGTACAATACTACCTGTAAGCCGATTATTTACCTAATTTGAGGGCCTGATTCTGAAACACGAAATAAAAATAATTTTCAAATTTTTGTATGAAAAACACTCAAAAATTGTTTTAAACTGAGTGATTTTCATACAAAAATTTGAAAATTATTTTCCAATCGTGTTTCTGAATTAGGCCCTGAAACCGATCAAATTCTATATACACAATTTGTTTTAAAGTTCATTTCGGAAATATCTACGGTTCCGTTCTATAGGTGGTGTTGCTGCATGATTCAGTTTATTCTAATTCGAAAATTAGTTATTTATTTTACAGTTAACTAGTGTTCCTAATTTCAAGGACTTTTTCCATACCCTGGAAATATTAAACTCAGTTCATTCCCGGGTAATTCTGGCACATTTTTAATAATAAATTATGTCAAAAACTAATAAAATATTTCAACTAATCGTTTAAAATTCACATATATTCGACTAAGTTAAATCTAAAAAAAATTCTTAATTCGTTTTGAAAGAGAACTTTTTCAAATCAGAATGTATAGCAATAAATTTAAAGCAATATTATTGTCATAGGTATGTATTATTCTCTAAATGTGAATAACCTTCGCAATATTAATTTTAAGCATCTCAATAATTCCATTAAGAACTAAAAATTTCATCTTTTATTAAGTCGACCTTTTAAACATGTTAATTTTCATATTTTAAATAAACATTTTTCTGTTTTTGTTTTGGCTGTGGTAACCGAATTTATTGATAATTGAATGATTCCCTCTAAATTATTGATTTTTTCTATTGTGCCTGAAAAATTTTAGTTGTGGTGACAAAAAATCTATTATAAAAAAAAAATCTAATCGAATCATTCGATTGGAAACAAATTACTAATCAGTTTAATCTGTGCAGAAATAATACTGCTACTTTAAGAAGAAAGCGTATTTGCTAAAAAGTTACCCCAAGAATTCCGGGAAAATTTTTCCCGATTAGGAATCCTACAACGAACATGAAAGTTGGTTTTAATATCCAGCTTTTTCATAATATTTAATTCGAAATCCGCTTTTTCATTCTTAATATCCCGCTTTTTGGTAAAAAAAACCATCTGGACATGAGTGGCTTAATTGTATAATCGCAAGTGTAAAGGGGAAGTACGTACATACAGTGTTGGAAAAATAATAGAAACGATAGCTTTTTTCAAATTTTGTAAGATATCCGAAAATCCTGGAACGCCTTGCTCGAATTCGGTACTGAATAGAGTGAAGAGGATAACATGCCCTTAAATTTTTTACAATATATAATTCAGAAAGAAAACGAAGATCTTTCTACTATTGTAGATCAAATTGATACGGAACATCTTTTCACGAATGCTGACATAAACAGCAGGATTCAAGAAGAATTTCATGTGGAAAGTAATTAGGAGCAAATGGAATTATCAGAAATGGAATCGGACAAAATTAAAGTGGACGATTGTTTAACATTGATAAACGTATGCTTTTAAAATGATACGCGAATACCGAGCTTGCACTGTACTTGTAAAATTTGAAAAAAAAGCTCTCGTTTCTATTATTTTTTTCAACACTGTATGTACCTATTTAGTTTAAATTGTTTCGTAAGTGCTAGGTAATAATGAAGACTCAATTCCAAAATCCACATTCAGATGTAATAAAAGCTATCAAAACTTTATAATATCACTAAAAGAAGGAATACAAATGATAGATTCCCTAGCTGTAAGTGTTTCTTGAATGTGGAAATTTTATTTAATTCCGTGGGCATTTATTGTCCATTTCTCTTCATTGTCGAATTGGAAACACTGTCTGCTGCTTGCTACTCTATTAAATTCATACACTAAAAATTGTAAGTTTGTATATCCATCACATAACATATACAAACACATGAATGTGTGGTTGTTGTTGTTGTTATGTTTGTTGTTCGTTACTGCTATACTAGAATGAATGGTGATTATGATTCACCATCACCATCATTAAAATGAGAAATTGTGAGAAAAGCTCTGCGTCGTCGATGTGAACTTTAAAAGAAATAACCACACACACACACTTGCGCTCAAAACACATAAAAAAAAAGAAAGAGCACTAGAGCACCATTCACCATTCGTAGCTTTCGGAGAGCATAATTCACAATCATATGGCTCTTCACACGAAAGTTGAAACAATAACGATGGAAACAACTAAAAAAAAAAAAACATTCAAATTCTCCATACACACCACACAGACACAGAGTGTGTTTTAGGTTGGAAAAGATCACATTGAAAGAAGGAGAAAATAAAACGTATCTAGTACAATTGCATTGAAAAAAGAGATGGTGAACAGAAAAACAACAAAAACAAACAAAAAATATGAAACCAACCAAACTAACTGACTGAACTAAACTGAACTGAACTGAAAAATAAAAGCTAAGTATGAAGTTTTACTGCAGTTGTGTTTTAGACCACGAAATGTGTTTACTTAAAAGTTTCGGCACAGTAAGAAAAGTGATATTTAAGCAAGCAGATCGGAAAACCTGTTGGGTGTTGGAAAGTGTTATTTCTTGATTTTTCTTTTTTATTTGTTGTTTTTTTTTCTTGTTCATTAAAGTGAGTGGAATTTATTGCGCTCCCCCCATGTTGTTTCACAATAAAACAATAAAAGTGATTTGAGGACACATACAAATTAGTGGTATGCAATAAGAAAGAAAGAAAAAAAAATTATTGAAAGCAAAACAAAAGAAATAAAAAAATAAAATAAAAATTAAATTACAAAAATTTATAAATGATCTGTATGTGATCTGGTCTAAATGGAATTAAATAAAGGAACATTAAATGTAAAAGTGTGACCGACCGACCGACCGACCTACCGATCGCTTAAAACGTTTGCACAATCACAGAAAAATAAATAAAAGAAAAAAGCCAACAAGAAGTTAAGAAAGTGTACAAAAGATACATACATACATATTAATAATAATTAATTAAAAAACATAGCTATAAAAAGTTACAAAACACAAGCAAGTGAAACAACAAATTTTCAAGGAATATTACTACATACCTACTACTACTCTTTTTGCGTTTTGGACAGCAACAACAACAGAAAAAACTATTGTAAATGAAAGAGGTAAGTTAGTCAGTTAGTTAGTTAGTTAGTTGGTTAGTTTATTAAAGTGAATAATTTTCTTTTATGTAGGTCGGGTATACATGTATTACATCTTTCTTCATACACACACGCATACACATGTAAACATAATAAATATACACACACACAAACACTCAAACACATGTACATCCATACATACATATTTACATGAATTGTATTCAACAAATATACACACACACATAGCTTATACATACATACATTTGTATAAACATACATATATACGACCTTCACTTCAAGTTTCTTCTTTTAATTTGAATTTTTTCTCATTTCTGCGTATATTTAACATAAATAGTTTCTTTGTTTTACTTTATTTTCTGGTCTTCACAGAAGTTTTATATGAAAAAGTAAGACAAAAACAAAAAAAAGCAACAAAAAACAACACAGAAATAAAAACAAGAAATATATACAACAACAACAGCAACAAATGCTTGCGATAAATATTACCACTTTTCAAAGTTTCACAAAAAACAACAACAACAACAGCAACAACAGAAATAAAATAAAACTTACGAAATGTTTTTTTTTCCATTTTTTTTTTGTTGTTGTTTATTTTTTATTGTATTAATGCAATCACATCTCCCATACTTACACACTTATGTTTGTTTGTTATTTACGAACATTTGTGTTGTTTTCCATGCTATTGTTGTTGTGGTTGTTGTTGTAGCAGACTACGATGTCGGTCACATCGTTACCGATGAATACTATTATTACGACGACTACTACGACGACGACGACGTCGGACAAACGACGATTTAGAGCTTTTTGTGAAAGGCAGACTTTATTTAATCTCTGCGTTACTAAAAAGTAGTAGATCGATCATACTTCTTAATGACAAACTTTCGAAAAGTTGTTGTTGCTGCTGTTGGCTTGCTTACTTGTTGTCTGCTTGCTTAGGAGATATTACCACACAGCCTAATACATTCATACATAAACATACACACACACACACACATACTAAGTCGTAACATTCATAAGCTTATTGCTTGCTGTGCTGTGTTTGTATCCCAACCAACCAAAAACTGTTAAAAAGAAAAATCTTCACGCATCTTTAACAATAACAATTTAACGATTATAATTTATGTACTCGAACATAATAAAAGCATCAATTTTTATTTATGGATGGATGCCACATTAAACCTGTCCTTCATTTTATGCAAAGTTTTCAAAATTACTTTTCTTTTTCATTTCACCATTTCTTTTTCAATAATTTTTCATCAATACATACATACATAGATTCGAAATATGTACATATGTTAATTTTATGTGAAATTTTATTAAATGTTTTTAAATTTCAAACAAAGAAATTAAATTTGTGTTATTTTAAAATACCGATGTTCGCATTTTTTGAGCTCTTATTTGTGTTTCATCGTCTTATTTTTCTCAGTTTTTTATTTGAAAAAAATCGAGTATTTTCTTTTTTAAAAAATCTAAAAAGCCCTAAATTCATTGGGAAATTTTTTCACTTTAGAAATGCATGGAATTTGAAGAGTGTTGAAAACACCAACAGCGTGTGCGAAAATAATCACTGATATTTGTTTTCATGAAGAAATTCACTATCTGTTCACATTTCTCAATATTAATTAGAATTGGAGGTCAAATTTGCAATTTACAGCAAATTGATTTAGAGCTATAGAATTATTTATTACAACTTTTAATGCTCCATATTCCAGATCTTATCAATAATAGGTTTATTTCTTTCCAAAAAAATCCACTTCCCTGTTCTTCCATTGTTAACATTTTGAAATAACTAAAGGCTAGATTTTCAAAAAGTTTTTTTTAAGGTATTATGTCAAAACATAACGTCATTCAAAATGAGTTTTGAAAAGCCTATAGCTCAAGTATATTTTTTCTTTGGACAGCGTCAATATTTATATTGCAATTTTAATTTTATTTTGAAATTGTTTATGAATTCCTATTTCTTTCTACTTTAAATTAGATTACGTTGATCATTTTAACAATCTGTGAGTAGAATTTGTACAAATCTCAAGTTTCTTTATTTTATCTTTCGCATATTAAAGCACCCTTTTCCATAAAATACTTTAACTTATTTTCTTCATATTAAAACTTGCCCTGGTATGACGATAAAAAATTCTAAAATTATTTTCCGTTCGTGTTTCTCAATCAGTTATGTAGATTTTGCGAAAGCAATGCTTAATTATTGCAATACTTTCTTAGAAAGGAGAGGGAACTTGCCAATTTCAATAAGGAAAAATATTTTCATTAAAACTAAGGGCCTAATTCCAAAACACAGGTGGAAAATTACGAACATTTTATTTACACAACTTTTATGAAAATCTCTGTTTTCAAAAATAGTTGAATTGTTTTCCGGCCGTATTTCTGAAATGGTGTTAGTTATAAGGCTGTGAAAAAAATCTAGGTGAAAAAATTAGTTTAAAGAAAATAATGTTTTTGGTGGCAACCTCATCGTCCTCATATTATAGTTTTTTGCCAAGTTCCTTTCGTTTACTTTTGAAAATAATTTTCTAAAATTTAACACATAAGGTTTCTTTAGCCGAATGTCTTGGATAGTTTACACATAGTTTTTATGCAAATGTCCTCCCACAATAGTTAAGGTCTTGTTTTAGGAGGACGCTAATAAATCTCTTAAATCTGCTAGAAATGTTAGCATTGACTAATCGACCAAAAACCAAATATTATGCTGTCTAAGACAAATAAAAATTCTATGTCCAGTTGATGAATGGCCATAAATTGGAATGAATCGCTGTAATGAATATACCCCACTTTCTAAATTATTTTCATTGGTGGGAATTCATTAACACAATTCCCAATCAATTCCTTTAAAAACATTATTCTCTAATAACCCAAAATTGTGTTTATTAATAAAAGTCTAAAATTATAGTCTCTTGGGCGACTTAATACCCAAAATAAATGCTCAGAAATGCAAATAGCTGTATTAACATAAAATGTTTCAGACTAGGGACTACTACTATAAACATCAGCTTGTTTCTCATATATATATGGTCATTTCACAAGGTCTCTTATCATGCCATATTGTCATAATGTCCTAATATTTCACAATGGTTTTTATTGCTTTTCAAGCAAAAAATGTCCTAAAATAATATTACTTTCTATGCTAAGTAAACACAGTAAACAGTGTTAACGTAACGACATTATGACAATATGACAGATAAGAGACCTTCTGAATTGACCAATGTTTATGAACTTTTTTAATTTCATTATAATACGAGTAACTCCCCCTGCTCTGTAAATGCTTTTTTTCTAAATCGTAAATTTACTCGTTTTACTATAGGTAAAACAAACCTACTTCAATTGATATAAATTTCTATTCTGATGAAATTATGGGAAAGTTCTCAATGAAACATGTATTTTACAAAATAATAAATGCATATTGATAGAAAACATATTTATAATGAAATGTGAAATAAGAATCTTAAATCATTTCAGAACACAGATTGTATAGAAAAGAGATAATTCAACGATTGATAATTCCAAAACACAACGTAAAACTAAATAAAACATATTAATACTTTTCACCTCACTCTAAATTATGTACGTATGTATTTCAATAAAAATTTCATTAACAAGTAAGGTGAAGTGAAGTGTTTGGTTTGCTGGGAAATCTTTACTGCTCTTCTTGCATTAATACGAATATTATATACACATACTCGTACATACTACATGGCTATTGGAGTACGTACGTATACGTATGTAGATACAAGTTTGTATGTATTTTTATATGAAAACGAAAGGTATGCCAAATACATACAACAAAAGAGAGCTGCAAAACCTAACCAGACCTAACATTTCAGCATTCAATATGAACAAGTCAAGTCAAAATAGAAACAGACAGACAGACAGATTTCAATAACAGACTGGTATGACGTACATATGGCGCAGTGTGCTGTGCTGCCTTTAACTGAAATTCATTGTGATTCAGATTAAACATGGAGCTCTTTCTACTCTTGAAATAAAAACTCATGTTTAAACAAAAAGATTTTCTTCTTTCCATTAATTAAACAGCTTCATGTATTCTACATACATACATACATTGTATGTTGCCAAACCAAAAAAAAAAAAAAAGGTTTGCCATTACAGTTACAATTTCATAGATTACTTAATAAACATTGTGTTAAAGAGTGTGTTGGATTTCACGTCTTTTGCTTTAATGTTTATACATATCTACATAGATACACACAAATGTACATACATAAATAGATACATACATACATACATACATCCATACATATTTGTATCTGTATTAAAATTTTTACTGCGTCTGTGGGGCTGACTGTCTGGCTTAATGTCTTTTACGCATACGTAATCGACTACTCGGAGCTTTTTCGTGAAAGGAATGAGTATTGAGAGAGAGGTATTGCACTATGCACCAGCGTTGTCAACTTTTTTATTTAAAAAAGCATTAAAATCAAGGAAAAATCGCTTATTTAAAAAAAAAGAAAAAAACAGTTCATATTACAATTAAAAATAATAATTATGTAAAAAAACAAAGAACATTTTTTATAAATAGCTAGGTACATTTACGGAGAAATATTTTTTTTATATTTTTTTGATAATTGCGCGACAATTTATGATTTTAGCTTAGTTTTGAAATTAAAACTACTTTCTTATAATTTTTTATTTATTTTAATAGAATTTAAAAAAACAATTTTGTTATGTTTTACTTTAATATTGGGTGTATGACTTAAAAATGCGGGATTTTTTAAAATGTTTAGATTTTATTTTGAAATATTTGTGCAATATAAATTTATTCAAAGTATTGGCATTGTTAGCTATAACCTATTCCCATCTTTATGACAACATATGGGCAATTCCACGAGAATGAAAAAATACGACTGAAAAAACAAAAACCCTGAAACTTTTTTTCAGGATGATTTGAATAGGAGAAAACACTAAAATGTTGCTATGTGAAAGCATTTAGAGCATATTACAACATTTTATGTGCAAAAATAATAGCTTAAACTGACTATATTTAATTTTTTTAATTTAATTGGTATGTTTTAGGGTAAAATTGGGAAAAAAAATTGAATCTGATTGTTTTTTTGCTATTATCAAATTGTTAAATGAAACCGAATCTATATTTTCTATTAATTTTTTTAGTTTTTGTAAACATATATTTACAGAATATATATTGTTTTACTATAAGAGAAAAATCTGTCACGTACGATATCAAATTTTATTTATTATAAAATCATCCAAAGATTATTTTTATTTAAATATGACGGATTGTAAAAGTAAAATATTTTGTTTAGTGTAAGAAATTAAAAGAAAACATAACGCCTCTTACGATTCGCAAATTATCGCATATTTCTACATGTACCTCAAAATTACTGCCGTTTTATATCATGTACAATGTTTCGAAAGAACTTATTATCCTCTGAATGGAACATAAAGACCAATTTACTTTTAAGATACTCCTTTTTTTGCAAAATCTATTCCACTCTATAGGCGTACAAATATCACGTACGATGACATGGAATTGCCCATATGTATTCCGCGGCAAAAGAACTGCTTATCTTTTGAGGCCAAGAAAGAATCAAGCTTATTTCGGATAATCTGATGGAAAAACTTCCCAACCACTTATTTCTAAATAGATTTTAACAGGTATTGCAACATGTGGGCTAGCGTTGTCACGATGGAATATAAACGTTTCGAAATTGCTGATTTAGTAGCTCCCAATGATTTTGCAAGCTCTTGTTTAGTTTGACAACGATTTTCATGGAGTAATGCCTCCAATTCTTGATCTTCAAACTTTTTTGAGAGGCCTGCGCGATCTTTGTCTTCTGTGGCAAAATCACCACTTCTGTAGCCTACAAATCATCTCTATTGCACGTTGAAACCGATGAAACACATCCACCATAAGTTTCGGATAACAATCGGTGTGCTTCAGCGGCACTTTTTTCAAATTAAAGAAGTAAAGCAAAACTTCCCGCTTGTTTACACTATAATGTTCAATAACTAAGTGAGAATAATGACAGATATGTACCCATCAAAATGACATATAAGTTATTTAAAACAAAAACAACCTCTACCCCCAATATAAAGAATCATTAGTGGCATCAAATGTCAAAGTACCATGTAGACTAATTTCTAATCAAATAACATATTTTAGTGTAAAATGGCATTGATTGGATATTAGTTCATTACCGGGAAATGTTTTAATACTAAACTACAAAAAGACAAAAACCAGTACATATAGTTTTTCAAACAGTTTTCATAAACTGTCGTTCAAAGTGTTTAAGGGTTTATAATGTAATATTAGTATTTGATCGGACTTGTCAAACTCATAGTTAAACGATTTTTCAAAAGATTACCTTTTCAAATCATAATGTACGCATATATAAAACAATTTCAATCAAAATGTATATAACAAATTTAAATAATATTTTGTTCAATTGGTTTTTTTACATTTTTGTCACACAGAGAAAAACTGTTTAGGTTGTATTCTCCGTTTTTAGTGCTAATCTTGAAATTCGAACTATTTTAGAAAATCTCATTGATGGAAAATTTTGTTGAAAAAATTTACTAAAAATACAGCTTAAAGCACTGTGTCAATAACGCCACTTGGACACTATTGTTGTTGATAGAAAGAAGTTAAACGGAAGAATAAGAGAGTTTAGTTAAGCTTTCGTTTAATACTCGTAAAAGTGGGTACAATTTAATATGTACAATGTACATGTGTATGTATGTTTGTATATGTAAAGAAAAAGCTGCCTTACTTCACTTGAAATCGGTAGACAGACGGACGGACTGACAGATAGACAATGAGTGGCAACATTTTTAGCGAACCAAAGAGCATGCGCATGGGTATTGGTGTAACTGAAAGAAAAATTCATAATACTAAATGTTATTGTCGTTGTTTATTTTTTTTAATCAAATACTAAAATAACTATTGTTTAATGTTCATATGTATGTATGTACGAGTATTTGCAATATTTTTATTAAAAGTTTTGTTAAAGCATCAAGTTAAGAACGCTTTCCATTTCATTGGTAAATTAAAATGCTTTTACAAAAAAAAAAAAAAATTAAAAATGTATACTCAATAACAAGGGTACAAATTGGTTGGTAAATTGGACGATCGTTCCTCTCACCATGATACTCCTACAAAATTCTCTTTGTTTAGGTATGCATGTATCTCTATATTTGATTATTATGTGAGTGTGTGTATATGAGAGCTTACGAAGAAAGAGATGTAAACCATTTTTAGAAAGTAGTTTTGATCAAGTATTATATATACATACAGATGTATATACAATATGAAAATTAAAAAAAAAATAAAAAAAATATTAATTTAAAAATCCAAGGCCTCTTACTATCTAACTCTTACTAACTCAACTTGTATTATGGCGTACTTTTTCAGACGTCTTTTTAAGAAATGAATTTGTAGCTATACCAAAGTGCTTATGATTTTATTTTATTTTATTTCTTTTATTTGTCAATTTCGTTTAAGGTACCGAGAATGTTGATGTTGCAATACAGCAAACATGGCGAATGTATTCTTAAAGAAATTGGAGCTGCATTTCGTGGAGAACATCCTGCTGATTTGACGATTGTCTGTGAGAATAAAGTGAAATTACATGCTCACAAATTGGTTTTGGCAGCAGCAAGTCCATTGATAAGGTAAATTAAATTTTAACATAGTAATTACATTACGCAGGTACAAACATTAATATTAATTTGCTTGTTTTATTGAAATTTTTAAGAAACCTTCTGGAAGATACTCAGCTATATGATTGTATGACGACAGTGTATTTCCCGGATGTTAATGCCACATATTTCAAATTCTTATTGGACTTTCTGTACTCCGGCCAGACGTGTATAACATCACGAGATGTCAATTATTTGCACGATCTGCTGTTGTTGCTACAGATTAAATCGGACAACTGGAAGACAACTGATACGACATTGACAGGCAGTGGCAGCGGGAGTGGAAGTGGAAGTGGCACTGGAACCAGCTCAGAAAGTGGGAGCAATCAAATAAATACGAATAGAAAAGTATCGGTTTCGGCCGAAAGTCCCGATTGTGAAAAGAAACTTAAAAGTGAAACTTGCAGCGACATAAAAAAGAGCCCTCCTCCATCATCATCCGGTTCGGAAAAAAATATCTCCGAGGAAAATGAAGACGACAACTTGAATATTGACAGCGACAGTACGGCAGATTTGAATAAAAATAAAGATACAAATGACATAGACAGCCTGTCAGATGCAAATAACATAAGTGGCCTAAATCCGGTTAATTTGTCTCTGGGCGTACGCACTAAATCCGAGCACAGTATGAAAAATATATTCCGTGGCAAAAGCAGCTATTCCCCAGACTACGATTCGCTCAACATTATGGAAAGTGCAAAGCGCAAAACACTGTTTTCCGACTCTGCCAAGGATTGCCTTAAACCACTTTCAGATCATGGCGACTTGAACAGTTCCCCAGACAATTACGTTGTTACGCCACATCGAAAACGACGACCCGGTTTTCATTCCTCGCCCAGCCACAAGCCCTTCGTATCTTATCAGCAGAATCTGCTCGATGAATTTCGCTCAGCTAAATCGTCCCTTTCACCAATGACCGGCTATTTGCCGGAAAAAAACCTACTACTGCCACTCGATGAGGGCGTAATCAACCCGTCTGATATATTGCCTCAAAATCGAAATTTGCTAGAAAAAAACATCTCCCGACATGACAGCCCTGAAAAGACAGTACAACTGCCACCACAATTGGTATACCAATGGCAATCAACGCACAACTCGAATATGTCCTCATTATCTCATCTACAGCCTGGCCTTACATCCATTTCGGAGATCAATCTAAGTCTCGAAGGCTCCAGCAATCAGAACAGCCCCAACACAGGCCTATGCAATAACACGCAGAACTCTGTCCGCGAATATCGCTGCGAGTACTGCGGCAAACAATTCGGCATGTCCTGGAATCTAAAAACCCATCTTAGAGTTCACACCGGCGAAAAGCCATTCGCCTGTCGCCTCTGCATAGCAATGTTCAAACAAAAGGCCCATCTATTAAAACACTTGTGTTCAGTTCATAGAAACGTCATCACCACAAACGGCAACGACAATGACACCCGCTATTGTTGCTGCTTCTGTTCAATGTATTTCGAATCAGTACAAGAGTTGGTCCGACATCTGTCTGGCCACCACAACAATTTATTGCTAGCAAAAAATTTACGCGATTAGTACTTTTACATAAATTTGCTCTTAAATATACATATGTATGTTATGTATGTATATATGTATGTATGTATGTAACACCTACTACTATATACACATTCAAATACATATATATTTATGCATTTTGTTAATTTTAACATTTCCATCTTCTTTTCTACTTTACTTTTTTTTTTTTTTTTGTATATTTTACACTATAAATTTTTACATCGTATACATGAATTTTTTTTATATTATTATTATTATATTATTATTATTTTATACATATTGTATGATGTATGTAATATATATATATATATAAATTGTAATACAACATTCAAATTTAAATATTAAAAAAAAAAATACAAATGAACATTTTTACATATTTTGTTATACATACAACAATATTATTGTATGTAAATAGAATTTTGTCTGATTTTATTTAATTATTACAGAATACTTACAGTTATTCTCGTATGTATGCGAAATCATTTAATAACAGGTAGTATTCATATTTAAAAATCTAACCACATAATAAGACTAAAAGACACAATTTATTTCGAGTTTAACTTAGCAGCTATTAGTCTAGCTTAACTAACAAATAATAATATGTTATATATGTAGGTATCTTTAGTAATTAAAAAAGTTTACAATTTATTGTAAACTGTTAGAGGAAGAGTAAAATTAATACTTTAAGATACTATCCAAAAATGTATACTTTCTGCCACAATATGACACTAAAGTCTGCAAAAAAAGACAGCACATAAACCATAGATTACAACTAGATAGGTCACCGAGAGCCAATAACCTTAGTCTGATGTCAACAACCTAATTCATAAGAATGTATGTAAAATCAATATTTCTCTTTCTTTAGAACAAATGTGTATTCAAATAAACATGCTTCCGTTTAGAAAATATCACAATATTAACTCATTATTATATTATTTGACATTTTATTTCTCCCATAAAAACATCTAAGATCAAATGAACATTTGTAGAAAATAGTGGTTACGTGTTTTCGTCAAATAATTGATCACTGTAAACGTACTTTCAGTTAGTTCTTGTCAAACAAATTTCTGCAAAAAGTTAACATTTTTATGCGCATATTTTAAAAAATTATTATATACTAGCTTGACCCGGTGCGCTTCGCTACCCCTGTCGATGTAAAAATCGGTTCAGCCGTTTAGTAATTATTGTTTAAAAACTAAAGGTACCAATTTTACCCGTTTTTCCCCCTTTTTATCCCTTTCTGGTCCAAGTATTGAAAAAATTTATAGCCTATTGACGCTTCCAAGTAAGGATCTATCTACGTTCCAAATTTCAATAAAATCGGTTCAGCCGTTTAGGCGTGATGCTCAAACAAACAAACAAACAAACAAACAAACAAACAAACTTACAAAGACATTTATATATTTATATAGATAAGTTTATACATATACCATTAGTACATCTGCAATTTGTTTCTTAATTTATTGATCTAACTTAAACTTATTCTGATAGAGACTAACTTACATAAAAGCTTTTACTCAAAATCGACTTTTTATATGAAAACATAAAATGGGCTCTAGCTCCTATAAAAGTGCACCAAATTGAAAAAGGAAGATAATCTGTGATCACTTTTGTTTCCCACTCACTCTAGCTCCTTTAAAAGTGCCCCAAATTGAATAAGGAAGATAATCTGTGATCACTTTTATTTCCCACTCAAAATCGATTTTTTATATGTAAATATAAAACAGCCTCTAGCTCCCTTAAAAGTGCTCTAAATTGAAAAAGGAAGATAATATGTGATCACTTTTATTTCCCACTCAAAATCGATTTTTTATATGAAAACATAAAACAGACTCTAGCTCCTTTAAAAGTGCTCCAAATTAAAAAAGGAAGATAATCTGTGATCACTTTTATTTCCCACTCAAAATCGATTTTTGATATGAAAACACATGAAAGCATAAAACAGGCTCTATCTCCCTTAAATGTGCTCCAAATTGTAAAAGGATGATAATCTGTGATCACTTTTATTTCCCACTCAAAATCGATTTTTTATATGAAAACATAAAACAGGCTCTAGCTCCATTAAAAGTGCTCTAAATTGAAAAAGGAAGATAATCAGTGATCACTTTTATTTCCCACTCAAAATCGATTTTTTATATGAAAACATAAAACAGGCTCTATCTCCCTTAAAAGTGCTCTAAATTGAAAAAGGAAGATAATCTGTGATCACTTTTATTTCCCACTCAAAATCGATTTTTTATATGAAAACATAAAACAGGCTCTATCTCCCTTAAAAGTGCTCTAAATTGAAAAAGGAAGATAATCTGTGATCACTTTTATTTCCCACTCAAAATCGATTTTTTATATGAAAACATAAAACACGCTATAACTCCCTTAAATGTGCTCCAAATTGTAAAAGGATGATAATCTGTGATCATTTTATTTCCCACTCAAAATCGATTTTTTATATGAAAACATAAAACACGCTCTAACTCCCTTAAATGTGCTCCAAATTGTAAAAGGATGATAATCTGTGATCATTTTATTTCCCACTCAAAATCGATTTTTTATATGAAAACATAAAACAGGCTCTAGCTCCCTTAAAAGTGCTCTAAATTGAAAAAGGAAGATTATATGTGATCACTTTTATTTCCCACTCAAAATCGATTTTTTATATGAAAACATAAAACACGCTCTAACTCCTTTAAATGTGATCCAAATTGTAAAAGGATGATAATCTGTGATCACTTTTATTTCCCACTCAAAATCGATTTTTTATATGAAAACATAAAACAGGCTCTAACTCCTTTAAATGTGCTCCAAATTGTAAAAGGATGATAATCTGTGATCACTTTTATTTCCCACTCAAAATCGATTTTTTATATGAAAACATAAAACAGGCTCTAGCTCCCTTAAAATTGAAAAAGGAAGATAATCTGTGATCACTTTTATTTCCCACTCAAAATCGACTTTTTTATATGAAAACATAAAACAGGCTCTAGCTCCCTTAAAAGTGCTCCAAATTAAAAAAGGAAGATAATCTGTGATCACTTTTATTTCCCACTCAAAATCGATTTTTTATATGAAAACATAAAACAGGCTCTATCTCCCTTAAAAGTGCTCCAAATTGACAAAGGAAGATAATCTGTGATCACTTTTATTTCCCACTCAAAATCGACTTTTTATATGAAAACATAAAACACGTTCTAACTCCTTTAAATGTGCTCCAAATTGTAAAAGGATGATAATCTGTGATCACATAAAACAGGCTCTATCTCCCTTAAAAGTGCTCTAAATTGAAAAAGGAAGATAATCTGTGATCACTTTTATTTCCCACTCAAAATCGATTTTTTATATGAAAACATAAAACAGGCTCTAACTCCTTTAAATGTGCTCCAAATTGTAAAAGGATGATAATCTGTGATCACATAAAACAGGCTCTATCTCCATTAAAAGTGCTCTAAATTGAAAAAGGAAGATAATCTGTGATCACTTTTATTTCCCACTCAAAATCGACTTTTTATATGAAAACATAAAACACGCTCTAACTCCTTTAAATGTGCTCCAAATTGTAAAAGGATGATAATCTGTGATCACTTTTATTTCCCACTCAAAATCGATTTTTTATATGAAAACATAAAACAGGCTCTAGCTCCCTTAAAAGTGCTCTAAATTAAAAAAGGAAGATAATCTGTGATCACTTTTATTTTCATCTCAAAATCGATTTTTTATATGAAAACATAAAACAGAATCTAGCTCCTTTAAAAGTGCTCCAAATTAAAAAAGGAAGACAATCTGTGTTCACTTTTATTTCCCACTCAAAATCGATTTTTTATATGAAAACATAAAACAGGCTATAAAATATACATAGAGCGGAAACTCTCCTGTCAAAGACCTAACTCAGTTGTCAAGAACCTAATTGCTGAGAATGTATTAGTGAAAAAAACTATGTAAAAACAAAAACAGCACTCGTATGTGTGATTATTTTGAATAAAACATTTGTTTGAGTTTTGTTCTCTATGGCTTTAGCTCCCTTAAAAGTGCTCTAAATTGAAAAAGGAAGATAATCTGTGATCGCTTTTACTTCCCATTAAATATGTATTTTTTATATGAAAACATAAAACAGGCTCTAGCTCCTTTAAAAGTGTTCCAAATTGAAAAAGGAAGATAATCTGTGATCACTTTTACTTCCCACTCAAAATCGATTTTTATATGAAAACACAAAACAGGCTCTATCTCCTTTAAAAGTGTTCCAAATTGAAAAAGGAAGATAATCTGTGATCACTTTTATTTCCCACTCAAATTGGTTTTTTATATGAAAACATAAAACAGGCTCTAACTCCTTTAAATGTGCTCCAAATTGTAAAAGGATGATTATCTGTGATCACTTTTATTTCCCACTCAAAATCGACTTTTTATATGAAAACATAAAACAGGCTCTACCTCCCTTAAAAGTGCTCCAAATTGACAAAGGAAGATAATCTGTGATCACTTTTATTTCCCACTCAAAATCGATTTTTTATATGAAAACATAAAACAGGCTCTATCTCCCTTAAAAGTGCTCTAAATTGAAAAAGGAAGATAATCTGTGATCACTTTTATTTCCCACTCAAAATCGACTTTTTATATGAAAACATAAAACACGCTCTAACTCCTTTAAATGTGCTCCAAATTGTAAAAGGATGATAATCTGTGATCACTTTTATTTCCCACTCAAAATCGATTTTTTATATGAAAACATAAAACAGGCTCTAGCTCCCTTAAAAGTGCTCTAAATTGAAAAAGGAAGATAATCTGTGATCACTTTTATTTCCCACTCAAAATCGACTTTTTATATGAAAACATAAAACACGCTCTAACTCCTTTAAATGTACTCCAAATTGTAAAAGGATGATAATCTGTGATCACTTTTATTTCCCACTCAAAATCGATTTTTTATATGAAAACATAAAACAGGCTCTAGCTCCCTTAAAAGTGCTCTAAATTAAAAAAGGAAGATAATCTGTGATCACTTTTATTTTCATCTCAAAATCGATTTTTTATATGAAAACATAAAACAGGATCTAGCTCCTTTAAAAGTGCTCCAAATTAAAAAAGGAAGACAATCTGTGTTCACTTTTATTTCCCACTCAAAATCGATTTTTTATATGAAAACATAAAACAGGCTATAAAATATACATAGAGCGGAAACTCTCCTGTCAAAGACCTAACACAGTTGTCAAGAACCTAATTGCTGAGAATGTATTAGTGAAAAAACTATGTAAAAACAAAAACAGCACTCGTATGTGTGATTATTTTGAATAAAACATTTGTTTGAGTTTTGTTCTCTATGGCTTTAGCTCCCTTAAAAGTGCTCTAAATTGAAAAAGGAAGATAATCTGTGATCGCTTTTACTTCCCATTAAATATGTATTTTTTATATGAAAACATAAAACAGGCTCTAGCTCCTTTAAAAGTGTTCCAAATTGAAAAAGGAAGATAATCTGTGATCACTTTTATTTCCCACTCAAAATCGATTTTTTATATGAAAACATAAAACAGGCTCTATCTCCCTTAAAAGTGCTCTAAATTGAAAAAGGAAGATAATCTGTGATCACTTTTATTTCCCACTCAAAATCGACTTTTTATATGAAAACATAAAACACGCTCTAACTCCTTTAAATGTGCTCCAAATTGTAAAAGGATGATAATCTGTGATCACTTTTATTTCCCACTCAAAATCGATTTTTTATATGAAAACATAAAACAGGCTCTAGCTCCCTTAAAAGTGCTCTAAATTGAAAAAGGAAGATAATCTGTGATCACTTTTATTTCCCACTCAAAATCGACTTTTTTATATGAAAACATAAAACAGGCTCTAGCTCCCTTAAAAGTGCTCCAAATTAAAAAAGGAAGATAATCTGTGATCACTTTTATTTCCCACTCAAAATCGATTTTTTATATGAAAACATAAAACAGGCTCTATCTCCCTTAAAAGTGCTCCAAATTGACAAAGGAAGATAATCTGTGATCACTTTTATTTCCCACTCAAAATCGACTTTTTATATGAAAACATAAAACACGTTCTAACTCCTTTAAATGTGCTCCAAATTGTAAAAGGATGATAATCTGTGATCACATAAAACAGGCTCTATCTCCCTTAAAAGTGCTCTAAATTGAAAAAGGAAGATAATCTGTGATCACTTTTATTTCCCACTCAAAATCGATTTTTTATATGAAAACATAAAACAGGCTCTATCTCCCTTAAAAGTGCTCCAAATTGACAAAGGAAGATAATCTGTGATCACTTTTATTTCCCACTCAAAATCGATTTTTTATATGAAAACATAAAACAGGCTCTATCTCCCTTAAAAGTGCTCCAAATTGACAAAGGAAGATAATCTGTGATCACTTTTATTTCCCACTCAAAATCGATTTTTTATATGAAAACATAAAACAGGCTCTAGCTCCTTTAAAAGTGCTCTAAATTGAAAAAGGAAGATAATCTGTGATCACTTTTATTTCCCACTCAAAATCGATTTTTTATATGAAAACATAAAACAGGCTCTATCTCCCTTAAAAGTGCTCCAAATTGTAAAAGGATGATAATCTGTGATCACTTTTATTTCCCACTCAAAATCGATTTTTTATATGAAAACATAAAACAGGCTCTATCTCCCTTAAAAGTGCTCTAAATTGAAAAAGGAAGATAATCTGTGATCACTATTATTTCCCACTCAAAATCGACTTTTTATATGAAAACATAAAACAGGCTCTAGCTCCCTTAAAAGTGCTCCAAATTGAAAAAGGAAGATAATCTGTGATCACTTTTATTTCCCACTCAAAATCGACTTTTTTATATGAAAACATAAAACAGGCTCTAGCTCCCTTAAAAGTGCTCTAAATTGTAAAAGGAAGATAATCTGTGATCACTTTTATTTCCCACTCAATATCGATTTTTTATATGAAAACATAAAACAGGCTCTATCTCCCTTAAAAGTGCTCCAAATTGAAAAAGGAAGATAATCTGTGATCACTTTTATTTCCCACTCAAAATCGACTTTTTTATATGAAAACATAAAACAGGCTCTAGCTCCCTTAAAAGTGCTCTAAATTGAAAAAGGAAGATAATCTGTGATCACTTTTATTTCCCACTCAATATCGATTTTTCATATGAAAACATAAACGAGGCTCTATCTAAAAGTGCTCCAAATTAAAAAAGGAAGATAATCTGTGATCACTTTTATTTCCCACTCAAAATCGATTTTTTATATGAAAACATAAAACAGGCTCTAGCTCCCTTAAAAGTGCTCCAAATTGAAAAAGGAAGATAATCTGTGATCACTTTTATTTCCCACTCAAAATCGATTTTTTATATGAAAACATAAAACAGGCTCTATCTCCCTTAAAAGTGCTCTAAATTGAAAAAGGAAGATAATCTGTGATCACTATTATTTCCCACTCAAAATCGACTTTTTATATGAAAACATAAAACAGGCTCTAGCTCCCTTAAAAGTGCTCCAAATTGAAAAAGGAAGATAATCTGTGATCACTTTTATTTCCCACTCAAAATCGATTTGTTATATGAAAACATAAAACAGGCTCTATCTCCCTTAAAAGTGCTCCAAATTGACAAAGGAAGATAATCTGTGATCACTTTTATTTCCCACTCAAAATCGATTTTTTATATGAAAACATAAAACAGGCTCTAGCTCCTTTAAAAGTGCTCCAAATTGACAAAGGAAGATAATCTGTGATCACTTTTATTTCCCACTCAAAATCGACTTTTTATATGAAAACATAAAACAGGCTCTAGCTCCCTTAAAAGTGCTCTAAATTGAAAAAGGAAGATAATCTGTGATCACTTTTATTTCCCACTCAAAATCGATTTTTTATATGAAAACATAAAACAGCTCCTTTAAAAGTGCTCCAAATTGAAAAAGGAAGATAATCTGTGATCACTTTCATTTCCCACTCAAAATCGATTTTTTATATGAAAACATAAAACAGGCTCTAGCTCCTTTAAAAGTGCTCCAAATTGAAAAAGGAAGATAATCTGTGATCACTTTTATTTCCCACTCAATATCGATTTTTTATATGAAAACATAAAACAGGCTCTAGCTCCCTTAAAAGTGCTCCAAATTGAAAAAGGAAGATAATCTGTGATCACTTTTATTTCCCACTCAAAATCGATTTTTTATATGAAAACATAAAACAGGCTCTATCTCCCTTAAAAGTGCTCTAAATTGAAAAAGGAAGATAATCTGTGATCACTTTTATTTCCCACTCAAAATCGACTTTTTATATGAAAACATAAAACAGGCTCTAGCTCCTTTAAAAGTGCTCTAAATTGAAAAAGGAAGATAATCTGTGATCACTTTTATTTCCCACTCAAAATCGATTTTTTATATGAAAACATAAAACAGGCTCTATCTCCCTTAAAAGTGCTCCAAATTGACAAAGGAAGATAATCTGTGATCACTTTCATTTCCCACTCAAAATCGATTTTTTATATGAAAACATAAAACAGGCTCTAGCTCCTTTAAAAGTGCTCCAAATTGAAAAAGGAAGATAATCTGTGATCACTTTTATTTCCCACTCAAAATCGACTTTTTATATGAAAACATAAAACAGGCTCTAGCTCCTTTAAAAGTGCTCCAAATTGAAAAAGGAAGATAATCTGTGATCACTTTTATTTCCCACTCAATATCGATTTTTTATATGAAAACATAAAACAGGCTCTAGCTCCCTTAAAAGTGCTCCAAATTGAAAAAGGAAGATAATCTGTGATCACTTTCATTTCCCACTCAAAATCGATTTTTTATATGAAAACATAAAACAGGCTCTAGCTCCTTTAAAAGTGCTCCAAATTGAAAAAGGAAGATAATCTGTGATCACTTTTATTTCCCACTCAATATCGATTTTTTATATGAAAACATAAAACAGGCTCTAGCTCCTTTAAAAGTGCTCTAAATTGAAAAAGGAAGATAATCTGTGATCACTTTTATTTCCCACTCAAAATCGATTTTTTATATGAAAACATAAAACAGGCTCTAACTCCTTTAAATGTGCTCCAAATTGTAAAAGGATGATAATCTGTGATCACATAAAACAGGCTCTATCTCCATTAAAAGTGCTCTAAATTGAAAAAGGAAGATAATCTGTGATCACTTTTATTTCCCACTCAAAATCGACTTTTTATATGAAAACATAAAACACGCTCTAACTCCTTTAAATGTGCTCCAAATTGTAAAAGGATGATAATCTGTGATCACTTTTATTTCCCACTCAAAATCGATTTTTTATATGAAAACATAAAACAGGCTCTAGCTCCCTTAAAAGTGCTCTAAATTAAAAAAGGAAGATAATCTGTGATCACTTTTATTTTCATCTCAAAATCGATTTTTTATATGAAAACATAAAACAGGATCTAGCTCCTTTAAAAGTGCTCCAAATTAAAAAAGGAAGACAATCTGTGTTCACTTTTATTTCCCACTCAAAATCGATTTTTTATATGAAAACATAAAACAGGCTATAAAATATACATAGAGCGGAAACTCTCCTGTCAAAGACCTAACTCAGTTGTCAAGAACCTAATTGCTGAGAATGTATTAGTGAAAAAAACTATGTAAAAACAAAAACAGCACTCGTATGTGTGATTATTTTGAATAAAACATTTGTTTGAGTTTTGTTCTCTATGGCTTTAGCTCCCTTAAAAGTGCTCTAAATTGAAAAAGGAAGATAATCTGTGATCGCTTTTACTTCCCATTAAATATGTATTTTTTATATGAAAACATAAAACAGGCTCTAGCTCCTTTAAAAGTGTTCCAAATTGAAAAAGGAAGATAATCTGTGATCACTTTTACTTCCCACTCAAAATCGATTTTTATATGAAAACACAAAACAGGCTCTATCTCCTTTAAAAGTGTTCCAAATTGAAAAAGGAAGATAATCTGTGATCACTTTTATTTCCCACTCAAATTGGTTTTTTATATGAAAACATAAAACAGGCTCTAACTCCTTTAAATGTGCTCCAAATTGTAAAAGGATGATTATCTGTGATCACTTTTATTTCCCACTCAAAATCGACTTTTTATATGAAAACATAAAACAGGCTCTACCTCCCTTAAAAGTGCTCCAAATTGACAAAGGAAGATAATCTGTGATCACTTTTATTTCCCACTCAAAATCGATTTTTTATATGAAAACATAAAACAGGCTCTATCTCCCTTAAAAGTGCTCTAAATTGAAAAAGGAAGATAATCTGTGATCACTTTTATTTCCCACTCAAAATCGACTTTTTATATGAAAACATAAAACACGCTCTAACTCCTTTAAATGTGCTCCAAATTGTAAAAGGATGATAATCTGTGATCACTTTCATTTCCCACTCAAAATCGATTTTTTATATGAAAACATAAAACAGGCTCTATCTCCCTTAAAAGTGCTCTAAATTGAAAAAGGAAGATAATCTGTGATCACTTTTATTTCCCACTCAAAATCGACTTTTTATATGAAAACATAAAACACGCTCTAACTCCTTTAAAAGTGCTCCAAATTGAAAAAGGAAGATAATCTGTGATCACTTTTATTTCCCACTCAATATCGATTTTTTATATGAAAACATAAAACAGGCTCTAGCTCCTTTAAAAGTGCTCTAAATTGAAAAAGGAAGATAATCTGTGATCACTTTTATTTCCCACTCAAAATCGATTTTTTATATGAAAACATAAAACAGGCTCTAACTCCTTTAAATGTGCTCCAAATTGTAAAAGGATGATAATCTGTGATCACATAAAACAGGCTCTATCTCCATTAAAAGTGCTCTAAATTGAAAAAGGAAGATAATCTGTGATCACTTTTATTTCCCACTCAAAATCGACTTTTTATATGAAAACATAAAACACGCTCTAACTCCTTTAAATGTGCTCCAAATTGTAAAAGGATGATAATCTGTGATCACTTTTATTTCCCACTCAAAATCGATTTTTTATATGAAAACATAAAACAGGCTCTAGCTCCCTTAAAAGTGCTCTAAATTAAAAAAGGAAGATAATCTGTGATCACTTTTATTTTCATCTCAAAATCGATTTTTTATATGAAAACATAAAACAGGATCTAGCTCCTTTAAAAGTGCTCCAAATTAAAAAAGGAAGACAATCTGTGTTCACTTTTATTTCCCACTCAAAATCGATTTTTTATATGAAAACATAAAACAGGCTATAAAATATACATAGAGCGGAAACTCTCCTGTCAAAGACCTAACTCAGTTGTCAAGAACCTAATTGCTGAGAATGTATTAGTGAAAAAAACTATGTAAAAACAAAAACAGCACTCGTATGTGTGATTATTTTGAATAAAACATTTGTTTGAGTTTTGTTCTCTATGGCTTTAGCTCCCTTAAAAGTGCTCTAAATTGAAAAAGGAAGATAATCTGTGATCGCTTTTACTTCCCATTAAATATGTATTTTTTATATGAAAACATAAAACAGGCTCTAGCTCCTTTAAAAGTGTTCCAAATTGAAAAAGGAAGATAATCTGTGATCACTTTTACTTCCCACTCAAAATCGATTTTTATATGAAAACACAAAACAGGCTCTATCTCCTTTAAAAGTGTTCCAAATTGAAAAAGGAAGATAATCTGTGATCACTTTTATTTCCCACTCAAATTGGTTTTTTATATGAAAACATAAAACAGGCTCTAACTCCTTTAAATGTGCTCCAAATTGTAAAAGGATGATTATCTGTGATCACTTTTATTTCCCACTCAAAATCGACTTTTTATATGAAAACATAAAACAGGCTCTACCTCCCTTAAAAGTGCTCCAAATTGACAAAGGAAGATAATCTGTGATCACTTTTATTTCCCACTCAAAATCGATTTTTTATATGAAAACATAAAACAGGCTCTATCTCCCTTAAAAGTGCTCTAAATTGAAAAAGGAAGATAATCTGTGATCACTTTTATTTCCCACTCAAAATCGACTTTTTATATGAAAACATAAAACACGCTCTAACTCCTTTAAATGTGCTCCAAATTGTAAAAGGATGATAATCTGTGATCACTTTTATTTCCCACTCAAAATCGATTTTTTATATGAAAACATAAAACAGGCTCTAGCTCCCTTAAAAGTGCTCTAAATTGAAAAAGGAAGATAATCTGTGATCACTTTTATTTCCCACTCAAAATCGACTTTTTATATGAAAACATAAAACACGCTCTAACTCCTTTAAATGTGCTCCAAATTGTAAAAGGATGATAATCTGTGATCACTTTTATTTCCCACTCAAAATCGATTTTTTATATGAAAACATAAAACAGGCTCTAGCTCCCTTAAAAGTGCTCTAAATTAAAAAAGGAAGATAATCTGTGATCACTTTTATTTTCATCTCAAAATCGATTTTTTATATGAAAACATAAAACAGGATCTAGCTCCTTTAAAAGTGCTCCAAATTAAAAAAGGAAGACAATCTGTGTTCACTTTTATTTCCCACTCAAAATCGATTTTTTATATGAAAACATAAAACAGGCTATAAAATATACATAGAGCGGAAACTCTCCTGTCAAAGACCTAACTCAGTTGTCAAGAACCTAATTGCTGAGAATGTATTAGTGAAAAAACTATGTAAAAACAAAAACAGCACTCGTATGTGTGATTATTTTGAATAAAACATTTGTTTGAGTTTTGTTCTCTATGGCTTTAGCTCCCTTAAAAGTGCTCTAAATTGAAAAAGGAAGATAATCTGTGATCGCTTTTACTTCCCATTAAATATGTATTTTTTATATGAAAACATAAAACAGGCTCTAGCTCCTTTAAAAGTGTTCCAAATTGAAAAAGGAAGATAATCTGTGATCACTTTTATTTCCCACTCAAAATCGATTTTTTATATGAAAACATAAAACAGGCTCTATCTCCCTTAAAAGTGCTCTAAATTGAAAAAGGAAGATAATCTGTGATCACTTTTATTTCCCACTCAAAATCGACTTTTTATATGAAAACATAAAACACGCTCTAACTCCTTTAAATGTGCTCCAAATTGTAAAAGGATGATAATCTGTGATCACTTTTATTTCCCACTCAAAATCGATTTTTTATATGAAAACATAAAACAGGCTCTAGCTCCCTTAAAAGTGCTCTAAATTGAAAAAGGAAGATAATCTGTGATCACTTTTATTTCCCACTCAAAATCGACTTTTTTATATGAAAACATAAAACAGGCTCTAGCTCCCTTAAAAGTGCTCCAAATTAAAAAAGGAAGATAATCTGTGATCACTTTTATTTCCCACTCAAAATCGATTTTTTATATGAAAACATAAAACAGGCTCTATCTCCCTTAAAAGTGCTCCAAATTGACAAAGGAAGATAATCTGTGATCACTTTTATTTCCCACTCAAAATCGACTTTTTATATGAAAACATAAAACACGTTCTAACTCCTTTAAATGTGCTCCAAATTGTAAAAGGATGATAATCTGTGATCACATAAAACAGGCTCTATCTCCCTTAAAAGTGCTCTAAATTGAAAAAGGAAGATAATCTGTGATCACTTTTATTTCCCACTCAAAATCGATTTTTTATATGAAAACATAAAACAGGCTCTATCTCCCTTAAAAGTGCTCCAAATTGACAAAGGAAGATAATCTGTGATCACTTTTATTTCCCACTCAAAATCGATTTTTTATATGAAAACATAAAACAGGCTCTATCTCCCTTAAAAGTGCTCCAAATTGACAAAGGAAGATAATCTGTGATCACTTTTATTTCCCACTCAAAATCGATTTTTTATATGAAAACATAAAACAGGCTCTAGCTCCTTTAAAAGTGCTCTAAATTGAAAAAGGAAGATAATCTGTGATCACTTTTATTTCCCACTCAAAATCGATTTTTTATATGAAAACATAAAACAGGCTCTATCTCCCTTAAAAGTGCTCCAAATTGTAAAAGGATGATAATCTGTGATCACTTTTATTTCCCACTCAAAATCGATTTTTTATATGAAAACATAAAACAGGCTCTATCTCCCTTAAAAGTGCTCTAAATTGAAAAAGGAAGATAATCTGTGATCACTTTTATTTCCCACTCAAAATCGACTTTTTTATATGAAAACATAAAACAGGCTCTAGCTCCCTTAAAAGTGCTCTAAATTGAAAAAGGAAGATAATCTGTGATCACTTTTATTTCCCACTCAATATCGATTTTTCATATGAAAACATAAACGAGGCTCTATCTAAAAGTGCTCCAAATTAAAAAAGGAAGATAATCTGTGATCACTTTTATTTCCCACTCAAAATCGATTTTTTATATGAAAACATAAAACAGGCTCTAGCTCCCTTAAAAGTGCTCCAAATTGAAAAAGGAAGATAATCTGTGATCACTTTTATTTCCCACTCAAAATCGATTTTTTATATGAAAACATAAAACAGGCTCTATCTCCCTTAAAAGTGCTCTAAATTGAAAAAGGAAGATAATCTGTGATCACTATTATTTCCCACTCAAAATCGACTTTTTATATGAAAACATAAAACAGGCTCTAGCTCCCTTAAAAGTGCTCCAAATTGAAAAAGGAAGATAATCTGTGATCACTTTTATTTCCCACTCAAAATCGACTTTTTTATATGAAAACATAAAACAGGCTCTAGCTCCCTTAAAAGTGCTCTAAATTGAAAAAGGAAGATGATCTGTGATCACTTTTATTTCCCACTCAAAATCGATTTTTTATATGAAAACATAAAACAGGCTCTAGCTCCTTTAAAAGTGCTCCAAATTAAAAAAGGAAGATAATCTGTGATCACTTTTATTTCCCACTCAATATCGATTTTTTATATGAAAACATAAAACAGGCTCTAGCTCCCTTAAAAGTGCTCCAAATTGAAAAAGGAAGATAATCTGTGATCACTTTTATTTCCCACTCAAAATCGATTTTTTATATGAAAACATAAAACAGGCTCTATCTCCCTTAAAAGTGCTCTAAATTGAAAAAGGAAGATAATCTGTGATCACTATTATTTCCCACTCAAAATCGACTTTTTATATGAAAACATAAAACAGGCTCTAGCTCCCTTAAAAGTGCTCCAAATTGAAAAAGGAAGATAATCTGTGATCACTTTTATTTCCCACTCAAAATCGACTTTTTATATGAAAACATAAAACAGGCTCTAGCTCCCTTAAAAGTGCTCTAAATTGAAAAAGGAAGATAATCTGTGATCACTTTTATTTCCCACTCAAAATCGATTTTTTATATGAAAACATAAAACAGCTCCCTTAAAAGTGCTCCAAATTGAAAAAGGAAGATAATCTGTGATCACTTTTATTTCCCACTCAAAATCGATTTTTTATATGAAAACATAAAACAGCTCCTTTAAAAGTGCTCCAAATTGAAAAAGGAAGATAATCTGTGATCACTTTCATTTCCCACTCAAAATCGATTTTTTATATGAAAACATAAAACAGGCTCTAGCTCCTTTAAAAGTGCTCCAAATTGAAAAAGGAAGATAATCTGTGATCACTTTTATTTCCCACTCAATATCGATTTTTTATATGAAAACATAAAACAGGCTCTAGCTCCCTTAAAAGTGCTCTAAATTGAAAAAGGAAGATAATCTGTGATCACTTTTATTTCCCACTCAAAATCGATTTTTTATATGAAAACATAAAACAGGCTCTATCTCCCTTAAAAGTGCTCTAAATTGAAAAAGGAAGATAATCTGTGATCACTTTTATTTCCCACTCAAAATCGACTTTTTATATGAAAACATAAAACAGGCTCTAGCTCCCTTAAAAGTGCTCTAAATTGAAAAAGGAAGATAATCTGTGATCACTTTTATTTCCCACTCAAAATCGATTTTTTATATGAAAACATAAAACAGCTCCTTTAAAAGTGCTCCAAATTGAAAAAGGAAGATAATCTGTGATCACTTTTATTTCCCACTCAAAATCGATTTTTTATATGAAAACATAAAACAGGCACTAGCTCCTTTAAAAGTGCTCCAAATTGAAAAAGGAAGATAATCTGTGATCACTTTTATTTCCCACTCAATATCGATTTTTTATATGAAAACATAAAACAGGCTCTAGCTCCCTTAAAAGTGCTCCAAATTGAAAAAGGAAGATAATCTGTGATCACTTTTATTTCCCACTCAAAATCGATTTTTTATATGAAAACATAAAACAGGCTCTATCTCCCTTAAAAGTGCTCTAAATTGAAAAAGGAAGATAATCTGTGATCACTTTTATTTCCCACTCAAAATCGACTTTTTATATGAAAACATAAAACAGGCTCTAGCTCCCTTAAAAGTGCTGTAAATTGAAAAAGGAAGATAATCTGTGATCACTTTTATTTCCCACTCAAAATCGACTTTTTTATATGAAAACATAAAACAGGCTCTAGCTCCCTTAAAAGTGCTCTAAATTGAAAAAGGAAGATAATCTGTGATCACTTTTATTTCCCACTCAATATCGATTTTTTATATGAAAACATAAAACAGGCTCTAGCTCCCTTAAAAGTGCTCCAAATTGAAAAAGGAAGATAATCTGTGATCACTTTTATTTCCCACTCAAAATCGATTTTTTATATGAAAACATAAAACAGGCTCTATCTCCCTTAAAAGTGCTCTAAATTGAAAAAGGAAGATAATCTGTGATCACTATTATTTCCCACTCAAAATCGACTTTTTATATGAAAACATAAAACAGGCTCTAGCTCCCTTAAAAGTGCTCCAAATTGAAAAAGGAAGATAATCTGTGATCACTTTTATTTCCCACTCAAAATCGACTTTTTTATATGAAAACATAAAACAGGCTCTAGCTCCCTTAAAAGTGCTCTAAATTGAAAAAGGAAGATGATCTGTGATCACTTTTATTTCCCACTCAAAATCGATTTTTTATATGAAAACATAAAACAGGCTCTAGCTCCTTTAAAAGTGCTCCAAATTAAAAAAGGAAGATAATCTGTGATCACTTTTATTTCCCACTCAATATCGATTTTTTATATGAAAACATAAAACAGGCTCTAGCTCCCTTAAAAGTGCTCCAAATTGAAAAAGGAAGATAATCTGTGATCACTTTTATTTCCCACTCAAAATCGATTTTTTATATGAAAACATAAAACAGGCTCTAGCTCCCTTAAAAGTGCTCCAAATTGAAAAAGGAAGATAATCTGTGATCACTTTTATTTCCCACTCAAAATCGATTTGTTATATGAAAACATAAAACAGGCTCTATCTCCCTTAAAAGTGCTCCAAATTGACAAAGGAAGATAATCTGTGATCACTTTTATTTCCCACTCAAAATCGATTTTTTATATGAAAACATAAAACAGGCTCTAGCTCCTTTAAAAGTGCTCCAAATTGACAAAGGAAGATAATCTGTGATCACTTTTATTTCCCACTCAAAATCGACTTTTTATATGAAAACATAAAACAGGCTCTAGCTCCCTTAAAAGTGCTCTAAATTGAAAAAGGAAGATAATCTGTGATCACTTTTATTTCCCACTCAAAATCGATTTTTTATATGAAAACATAAAACAGCTCCTTTAAAAGTGCTCCAAATTGAAAAAGGAAGATAATCTGTGATCACTTTTATTTCCCACTCAAAATCGACTTTTTTATATGAAAACATAAAACAGGCTCTAGCTCCCTTAAAAGTGCTCTAAATTGAAAAAGGAAGATAATCTGTGATCACTTTCATTTCCCACTCAAAATCGATTTTTTATATGAAAACATAAAACAGGCTCTAGCTCCTTTAAAAGTGCTCCAAATTGAAAAAGGAAGATAATCTGTGATCACTTTCATTTCCCACTCAAAATCGATTTTTTATATGAAAACATAAAACAGGCTCTAGCTCCTTTAAAAGTGCTCCAAATTGAAAAAGGAAGATAATCTGTGATCACTTTTATTTCCCACTCAATATCGATTTTTTATATGAAAACATAAAACAGGCTCTAGCTCCCTTAAAAGTGCTCCAAATTGAAAAAGGAAGATAATCTGTGATCACTTTTATTTCCCACTCAAAATCGATTTTTTATATGAAAACATAAAACAGGCTCTATCTCCCTTAAAAGTGCTCTAAATTGAAAAAGGAAGATAATCTGTGATCACTTTTATTTCCCACTCAAAATCGACTTTTTATATGAAAACATAAAACAGGCTCTAGCTCCCTTAAAAGTGCTCTAAATTGAAAAAGGAAGATAATCTGTGATCACTTTTATTTCCCACTCAAAATCGATTTTTTATATGAAAACATAAAACAGCTCCTTTAAAAGTGCTCCAAATTGAAAAAGGAAGATAATCTGTGATCACTTTTATTTCCCACTCAAAATCGATTTTTTATATGAAAACATAAAACAGGCTCTATCTCCCTTAAAAGTGCTCTAAATTGAAAAAGGAAGATAATCTGTGATCACTTTTATTTCCCACTCAAAATCGACTTTTTATATGAAAACATAAAACAGGCTCTAGCTCCCTTAAAAGTGCTCTAAATTGAAAAAGGAAGATAATCTGTGATCACTTTTATTTCCCACTCAATATCGATTTTTCATATGAAAACATAAACGAGGCTCTATCTAAAAGTGCTCCAAATTAAAAAAGGAAGATAATCTGTGATCACTTTTATTTCCCACTCAAAATCGATTTTTTATATGAAAACATAAAACAGGCTCTAGCTCCCTTAAAAGTGCTCTAAATTAAAAAAGGAAGATAATCTGTGATCACTTTTATTTTCATCTCAAAATCGATTTTTTATATGAAAACATAAAACAGGATCTAGCTCCTTTAAAAGTGCTCTAAATTAAAAAAGGAAGACAATCTGTGTTCACTTTTATTTCCCACTCAAAATCGATTTTTTATATGAAAACATAAAACAGGCTCTAACTCCTTTAAAAGTGCTCTAAATTGAAAAAGGAAGCTAATCTGTAATCACTTTTATTTCCCACTCACAATCGAATAGGCTCTAGCTGCTTTAAAAGTGCTCCAAATTGAAAAAGGAAGATAATCTGTGATCACTTTTATTTCCCACTCAAAATCGATTTTTTATATGAAAACATAAAACAGGCTATAAAATATACATAGAGCGGAAACTCTCCTGTCAAAGACCTAACTCAGTTGTCAAGAACCTAATTGCTGAGAATGTATTAGTGAAAAAAACTATGTAAAAACAAAAACAGCACTCGTATGTGTGATTATTTTGAGTAAAACATTTGTTTGAGTTTTGTTCTCTATGGCTTTAGCTCCCTTAAAAGTGCTCTAAATTGAAAAAGGAAGATAATCTGTGATCGCTTTTACTTCCCATTAAATATGTATTTTTTATATGAAAACATAAAACAGGCTCTAACTCCTTTAAATGTGCTCCAAATTGTAAAAGGATGATAATCTGTGATCACTTTTATTTCCCACTCAAAATCGATTTTTTATATGAAAACATAAAACAGGCTCTAGCTCCCTTAAAAGTGCTCTAAATTGAAAAAGGAAGATAATCTGTGATCACTTTTATTTCCCACTCAAAATCGACTTTTTTATATGAAAACATAAAACAGGCTCTAGCTCCCTTAAAAGTGCTCTAAATTGAAAAAGGAAGATAATCTGTGATCACTTTTATTTCCCACTCAATATCGATTTTTTATATGAAAACATAAACGAGGCTCTATCTAAAAGTGCTCCAAATTAAAAAAGGAAGATAATCTGTGATCACTTTTATTTCCCACTCAAAATCGATTTTTTATATGAAAACATAAAACAGGCTCTAGCTCCCTTAAAAGTGCTCTAAATTGTAAAAGGAAGATAATCTGTGATCACTTTTATTTCCCACTCAATATCGATTTTTTATATGAAAACATAAAACAGGCTCTATCTCCCTTAAAAGTGCTCCAAATTGACAAAGGAAGATAATCTGTGATCACTTTTATTTCCCACTCAAAATCGATTTTTTATATGAAAACATAAAACAGGCTCTAGCTCCCTTTAAAGTGCTCTAAATTGTAAAAGGATGATAATCTGTGATCACTTTTATTTCCCACTCAAAATCGACTTTTTTATATGAAAACATAAAACAGGCTCTATCTCCCTTAAAAGTGCTCCAAATTGAAAAAGGAAGATAATCTGTGATCACTTTTATTTCCCACTCAAAATCGACTTTTTATATGAAAACATAAAACACGCTCTAACTCCTTTAAATGTGCTCCAAATTGTAAAAGGATGATAATCTGTGATCACTTTTATTTCCCACTCAAAATCGATTTTTTATATGAAAACATAAAACAGGCTCTAGCTCCCTTAAAAGTGCTCTAAATTGAAAAAGGAAGATAATCTGTGATCACTTTTATTTCCCACTCAAAATCGATTTTTTATATGAAAACATAAACGAGGCTCTATCTAAAAGTGCTCCAAATTAAAAAAGGAAGATAATCTGTGATCACTTTTATTTCCCACTCAAAATCGATTTTTTATATGAAAACATAAAACAGGCTCTAGCTCCCTTAAAAGTGCTCTAAATTGTAAAAGGAAGATAATCTGTGATCACTTTTATTTCCCACTCAATATCGATTTTTTATATGAAAACATAAACGAGGCTCTATCTAAAAGTGTTCCAAATTAAAAAAGGAAGATAATCTGTGATCACTTTTATTTCCCACTCAAAATCGATTTTTTATATGAAAACATAAAACAGGCTCTAGCTCCCTTAAAAGTGCTCTAAATTGTAAAAGGATGATAATCTGTGATCACTTTTATTTCCCACTCAAAATCGACTTTTTTATATGAAAACATAAAACAGGCTCTAGCTCCCTTAAAAGTGCTCTAAATTGAAAAAGGAAGATAATCTGTGATCACTTTTATTTCCCACTCAAAATCGATTTTTTATATGAAAACATAAAACAGGCTCTAGCTCCCTTAAAAGTGCTCTAAATTGAAAAAGGAAGATAATCTGTGATCACTTTTATTTCCCACTCAAAATCGATTTTTTATATGAAAACATAAAACAGGCTCTAGCTCCCTTAAAAGTGCTCTAAATTGAAAAAGGAAGATAATCTGTGATCACTTTTATTTCCCACTCAAAATCGATTTTTTACGTGAAAACATAAAACAGGCACTAGCTCCTTTAAAAGTGCTCCAAATTGACAAAGGAAGATTATCTGTGATCACTTTTATTTCCCACTCAAAATCGACTTTTTATATGAAAACATAAAACAGGCTCTATCTCCCTTAAAAGTGCTCCAAATTGACAAAGGAAGATAATCTGTGATCACTTTTATTTCCCACTCAAAATCGACTTTTTATATGAAAACATAAAACACGTTCTAACTCCTTTAAATGTGCTCCAAATTGTAAAAGGATGATAATCTGTGATCACATAAAACAGGCTCTATGCTCTATCTCCCTTAAAAGTGCTCTAAATTGAAAAAGGAAGATAATCTGTGATCACTTTTATTTCCCACTCAAAATCGACTTTTTATATGAAAACATAAAACACGCTCTAACTCCTTTAAATGTGCTCCAAATTGTAAAAGGAAGATAATCTGTGATCACTTTTATTTCCCACTCAAAATCGACTTTTTTATATGAAAACATAAAACAGGCTCTAGCTCCCTTAAAAGTGCTCTAAATTGAAAAAGGAAGATAATCTGTGATCACTTTTATTTCCCACTCAATATCGATTTTTTATAAAAAGTGCTCCAAATTGACAAAGGAAGATTATCTGTGATCACTTTTATTTCCCACTCAAAATCGACTTTTTATATGAAAACATAAAACACGCTCTAACTCCTTTAAATGTGCTCCAAATTGTAAAAGGATGATAATCTGTGATCACTTTTATTTCCCACTCAAAATCGATTTTTTATATGAAAACATAAAACAGGCTCTAGCTCCCTTAAAAGTGCTCTAAATTGAAAAAGGAAGATAATCTGTGATCACTTTTATTTCCCACTCAAAATCGATTTTTTATATGAAAACATAAAACAGGCTCTAGCTCCCTTAAAAGTGCTCTAAATTGACAAAGGAAGATAATCTGTGATCACTTTTATTTCCCACTCAAAATCGACTTTTTATATGAAAACATAAAACACGCTCTAACTCCTTTAAATGTGCTCCAAATTGTAAAAGGAAGATAATCTGTGATCACTTTTATTTCCCACTCAATATCGATTTTTTATAAAAAGTGCTCCAAATTGACAAAGGAAGATTATCTGTGATCACTTTTATTTCCCACTCAAAATCGATTTTTTATATGAAAACATAAAACAGGCTCTAGCTCCTTTAAAAGTGCTCCAAATTGAAAAAGGAAGATAATCTGTGATCACTTTTATTTCCCACTCAAAATCGACTTTTTTATATGAAAACATAAAACAGGCTCTAGCTCCCTTAAAAGTGCTCTAAATTGAAAAAGGAAGATAATCTGTGATCACTTTTATTTCCCACTCAATATCGATTTTTTATAAAAAGTGCTCCAAATTGACAAAGGAAGATTATCTGTGATCACTTTTATTTCCCACTCAAAATCGACTTTTTATATGAAAACATAAAACACGCTCTAACTCCTTTAAATGTGCTCCAAATTGTAAAAGGATGATAATCTGTGATCACTTTTATTTCCCACTCAAAATCGATTTTTTATATGAAAACATAAAACAGGCTCTAGCTCCCTTAAAAGTGCTCTAAATTGACAAAGGAAGATAATCTGTGATCACTTTTATTTCCCACTCAAAATCGACTTTTTATATGAAAACATAAAACACGCTCTAACTCCTTTAAATGTGCTCCAAATTGTAAAAGGAAGATAATCTGTGATCACTTTTATTTCCCACTCAATATCGATTTTTTATAAAAAGTGCTCCAAATTGACAAAGGAAGATTATCTGTGATCACTTTTATTTCCCACTCAAAATCGATTTTTTATATGAAAACATAAAACAGGCTCTAGCTCCTTTAAAAGTGCTCCAAATTGAAAAAGGAAGATAATCTGTGATCACTTTTATTTCCCACTCAATATCGATTTTTTATATGAAAACATAAAAGAGGCTCTATCTAGCTCCTTTAAAAGTGCTCCAAATTAAAAAAGGAAGATAATCTGTGATCACTTTTATTTCCCACTCAAAATCGATTTTTTATAAAAAGTGCTCCAAATTAAAAAAGGAAGACAATCTGTGTTCACTTTTATTTCCCACTCAAAATCGATTTTTTATATGAAAACATAAAACAGGCTCTAGCTCCTTTAAAGGTGCTCTAAATTAAAAAAGGAAGATAATCAGTGATCACTTTTATTTCCCACTCAAAATCGATTTTTTATATGAAAACATAAAACAGGCTCTAACTCCTTTAAAAGTGCTCTACATTGAAAAAGGAAGCTAATCTGTAATCACTTTTATTTCCCACTCACAATCGAATAGGCTCTAGCTCCTTTAAAAGTGCTCCAAATTGAAAAAGGAAGATAATCTGTGATCACTTTTATTTCCCACTGAAAATCGATTTTTCACCAAGATTCGGCACAGCTGAATGTAGCGTTCTACATGTTTTCTACTTGTATTTTATTAAAACTAAATGCACTGTAATTTTATAATTTAAAAGTGTTCAACACTGTTTTACAGCAAAGACACAAAGTACGTCCGATTGGTACAAAAAATTGTACAGTTTACTAAATTAATCAGCCATGATAGTGATGCAAAAACATTTCACTAATAAATACGATAAACCAGATACAAATAGCAAATCACAAGTTCAGGCAGCCACAGTCAGTAGTCATTTATAAAATTTGTTGTGAAACGGTTGAAAAAGTATATTCTGCTGCTCGTAGGTGCGCTTTTGTGTGTGTGTGTGTTATTTTATTTATTGTTTTTTTTTATACATATCAGCTTGAATTAACAAAACGTCAACTGCAGAACGTTAAAGTGGTTTCTAATAAAGATTTTCATCCGGTGAAATTATATACATAGCCACGAAATAAAAAAAAGTATTAAAAACTTTTTGTATTTTAAAGGCAATACACTTAAAATACGAACTTTAAGAAAACATTTCAAAACAGATGATGTCATCACATAATAAAGTGTATTAATATAATTAATAAAATACTCATCCAAATCCCTTGAAATTAATAAATATAAATCGTATGTGCTAACAAAACCTACCACTACTGAATTGCTATTGTGTATCAATAATCTACATTGTGGAATTGTGGTTTAATTGTTTAATATGTATAACCAAGTTGTTTGTCGTTGCTCATTCATAAGCAATTATTGCAATTTATATCTAATAACATAAAAACTGCTAAGTAAACGAACAAAAATTCCATATGGTTGGAATTTTATATTAATTTATACAAATCGAAATACATAGATAGGTATTGTGTAAAAACTTGTTTGTTGCAAAACTTTCAATACATATTTTCCAATAATAGATTTGTTCCAAATCCCAAATATTTAGTATAAATATATAGTTATACTATATATTTAGTATATTAATTCAACAATGTACCTACTCTGTTTGTATGTAGGGTAAAAAGAAGAAGGAAAAAAACTACTAGAGATTTCTTGATTATGCCCCAAATAGGGAAACGATTTCACTTTACTGCTTGCTCTATTTAGCGACATTGATGGACAGACAATTCAATTCGTAAATTTAAATTCAACATTAGTAGACTACCTATGCATGACTGTTTTAGAATAACTATGTCGTCCGTCTTTCTCATATGACATGTCAGTTTTAAATTAAATAATTTTTCTAGTTTGAAAATAATATTCGTGCTGCCACTCCCCTCAATCTTTAACTTAAGTTTCCAGGTAATTCATATGAATGCATTACTCATCTTCCGATTGCCGGGTGTACTTAATTGTTAAAGAATTTATTCATTTGTTTATGTTTTAAGAGTTAACAATAAAAACCAAATACAAAGAGATTATTGTATACAGCGATAGTACATAAAACAATCGTTTTAGTATGAAAACGTAAACAAAATAGTATTATTGAGTATATAAAACAGTATAGTATACATCTTATATGTACATTTGTTTTATTTATTTGAACAAATTTTTGTTATCATTGGAATAAAATAACTAGATTTATAAGCTATTATCTGAGAATGCATTAGTGATGATATAAATTGTATTATATTAGGTACATTTTAGTTTAAAAAGGGTAAAGTTAAAATTTGTGTAGATAGGTATATGAGTAAAAACACAATTTTGTTTCATCAACGAAAGAAAAGTAGTGCCTCAGTGTGTAAAATCTGTTGGCGAGACCAAAAGTTATCGCGTTTTAAAAAATAAAAAAACAAAAATGTTGTTAATTTAATATTTAAGGATAATTTAAGTGATTAATAAATATCATCAGCGTGAATAAAAATTTTTCAACTCTATAAAGAATTGGCTTTTCGGTTCGTTTTAAAAATGCGGAATTTTTTTAAATTTTTTGCTTTTATTTTGAAACATTTGTACAATATAAATTTATTCAAAATATTGGCCATTGTTTGCTATGACCTTTTCCCAGCTTTCTGGCAACATATGGATTCCGAGCCAAAGTAACTGCTCATTTTTTGAGGCCAAGAACGAATCAAGCCAATATCAGATACTCTGTTCCAAAGTGAAGCGTTTCCCAGAGAGGGCGTTCTGCATCGAACGACTACTATCGGACTGGTTTGGACTATAAAGCGGGTGAGACAAAAAATTCCCAACCACTTCATTCTAAATACATTTTAACAGGTATTGCAACATGGAATATTACGATTTCTTGTTTGGCCGCATATTCTTTATCATCCTTGTCAAAATCACCACTACTGAACCGCACAAACCATCTATCGCACGTTGAAACCGATGGAACTCATTCACCATAAACTTTAGTGAGCAATCGATGTGCTTCGGTGGCACTTTTTTCAAATTAAATAACTAAAACAAAACTTCCCAGATATGACCCTTTGTTGGTACAAAATGTTCATTAACTAAGTGGGAATAAATGACAGATATGTACCCTTAAAAAACCGCGTTCAAAATTAGGAAAAAATGTAAAAATTTAGCACTTTATAACTTTTTACCGGAAGATTATTGAGCAATAACGCAGCTAAGCAGTTCATTCATACAACTCTAAATCCAAAAGTTCGTTTCAATAATTTAGTTTTATAATTTTTCTATTTTAGAGACAATTTTGTTGCTAGTAGATTCATTGACACAACAATAAAAGTGGATTTCATATATTTTAAAAGAATAGTGATTTTGGCATTATATAAGTTTGGAAAACATATATATTTATAAATTTAAGGCCTCATTCATAATTAATTTGTAAATGTACCAAAACTTTATAAAACAAATTTTGTATGAAATTTTTGTTTTATAAATCTTTGATAAATTTGAAAATTTATTATAAATATGGAAGTTAAGAAACTTTAACTCATATTCGAAATGTTAAAAATAATATTAAATGCTCTTAAATTTAGCCAACTCTTTCAACAACATGTGAAAACATTAATTAGGGGAAAAAATGTCTAATTCCTACTAAAAAAACTCTATATTGTACACAATACCAATACATACTATATATTTTTAAGAAATAAATGCGTCATACATACATATGTGTGTATTATGTATATATTGTACAGTGGCGGGCAGCTTTGTTGAAAAAAATCGTTTAATTTAGTTATCATCTCATTTAAAATTCAATAGAGCCCCAAGCGGAGGGACGGAAATGGTTCGTTTTGAAAATAGGACAAATCCGGTTCAATGGATGTGGATAAAAACACAACATGGACTTAAGGCGTCAAACTAGAAGAGTAATAGATCAAGCAAAGAAAAATCGCTTGAAATATAGCAAATAATTTTGTCACTAGATAGCTGGCCGCCCCTGTATATTGCACGCCTTAAAATGATTCATATATGTATAATTCTTTACATTTACTTTTAAGTTTCTAACAATTTATGATAAATAAAACATTTTTATATTTCTTGTTATTGTGTATTTAAAAAATTTAATAACTTTTCCCCTGTACGATTACAAATCAATGGATACATTGTGTAGATTATAGACAATTATAAATATTTATAACAAAAAACCCATATATTTTAACACACAACAACTTTTTGGTTGCAAATTTCATAAGAGAAAAATAGCAATTCGTTATTCGGCAAACAAATCATTATTATTATGTTTAACTTTTTTGTTTTGCTACAATTTTGGAGGACATATTTTCGAGACAGAAACAAATCGATATCCAACTCTAAGTAATGCATATAAAAAGATTATAAATACATATACTATGAACACATGTATTACAAAAAAGATTAAACTTTTTTAAAAAATCTCTGGGCCTGTTTATGGATTCCAAATAAAAATGTCTAGAAAATTCCTGTGAAAACTGAGTATTTTTTAAATATTTGTTTGGTTTAAAATATGAAAAGTTTATACAAAATTAAATATTTAAGCGAATTGCTTAAAGTGTTTTAGAAACTAAATACATGTGTAAATAAAAAGGTTTTTAGAAACTTCCAAACTGTCAACACCAAAATAGATATATGTACTTGCATACTTATTTTTAATTCTATATTTTGATAACACTAACGTACTGTGTTTGTTTTAGGATTTAACTTTCCAAAAACCAAAGCCTATCGATATCGAAATGTTATTATGTTATTTATACCCTACTTGTTTTAAATTAAATAATGATGAATTCAAATTTGCACTACAATTTGTTTAAGTATAGTAGACTAAGTTTGATCCCGTATTTTTTCTTCTCTTAAATACAGGTTACTAGTACTTTTAATTTGAATAACAAATAAATTAAATTTGCTTTTAGAATTACTGCATAATAAACCCAAACAAAATGGATGAAATTAAAGGGTTTTTTAGACAAGCCGGCAAAGAGTTCCTCAATGCTGCCGGTGATGCAGCCATGGGTGCTGCTAAGGATGTAATGGGTACGGTTATAAATGAAATTTTCATAAAGAAAGAGGCCGAAACTAAAAGAATATTACCCAGTATTAAAAATATGAAAGTGGTAAGTTATATTTTCAAACCATTCAATCTACACTAAAATATATTAAAAAAAAAAACATTTTAAACTATTCATCCACTCATCTAACAAAATTTAAAGATTTCAAAACGTAAACGATTGGCGGTATGTAATAAAAATTCTAATAGAAGGTTTTATATTATTTTGTCATTTATTTCTGTTCTAGTTCAGTTCTAGTTCAGTTCTAGTTCAGTTCTAGTTCTGTTCTAGTTCTGTTCTAGTTCTGTTCTAGTTCTGTTCTGTTCTAGTTCTGTTCTAGTTCTGTTCTAGTTCTGTTCTAGTTCTGTTCTAGTTCTGTTCTAGTTCTGTTCTAGTTCTGTTCTAGTTCTGTTCTAGTTCTGTTCTAGTTCTGTTCTAGTTCTGTTCTAGTTCTGTTCTAGTTCTGTTCTAGTTCTGTTCTAGTTCTGTTCTAGTTCTGTTCTAGTTCTGTTCTAGTTCTGTTCTGTTCTAGTTCTGTTCTAGTTCTGTTCTAGTTCTGTTCTAGTTCTGTTCTAGTTCTGTTCTAGTTTTGTTCTAGTTCTGTTCTAGTTCTGTTCTAGTTCTGTTCTAGTTCTGTTCTAGTTCTGTTCTAGTTCTGTTCTAGTTCTGTTCTAGTTCTGTTCTAGTTCTGTTCTAGTTCTGTTCTAGTTCTGTTCTAGTTCTGTTCTAGTTCTGTTCTAGTTCTGTTCTAGTTCTGTTCTAGTTCTGTTCTAGTTCTGTTCTAGTTCTGTTCTAGTTCTGTTCTAGTTCTGTTCTAGTTCTGTTCTAGTTCTGTTCTAGTTCTGTTCTAGTTCTGTTCTAGTTCTGTTCTAGTTCTGTTCTAGTTCTGTTCTAGTTCTGTTCTAGTTCTGTTCTAGTTCTGTTCTAGTTCTGTTCTAGTTCTGTTCTAGTTCTGTTCTAGTTCTGTTCTAGTTCTGTTCTAGTTCTGTTCTAGTTCTGTTCTAGTTCTGTTCTAGTTCTGTTCTAGTTCTGTTCCAGTTCTGTTCTAGTTCTGTTCTAGTTCTGTTCTAGTTCTGTTCTAGTTCTGTTCTAGTTCTGTTCTAGTTCTGTTCTAGTTCTGTTCTAGTTCTGTTCTAGTTCTGTTCTAGTTCTGTTCTAGTTCTAGTTCTGTTCTAGTTCTGTTCTAGTTCTGTTCTAGTTCTGTTCTAGTTCTGTTCTAGTTCTGTTCTAGTTCTGTTCTAGTTCTGTTCTAGTTCTAGGTCTAGTTCTGTTCTAGGTCTAGTTCTGTTCTAGTTCTGTTCTAGTTCTGTTCTAGTTCTGTTCTAGTTCTGTTCTAGTTCTGTTCTAGTTCTGTTCTAGTTCTGTTCTAGTTCTGTTCTAGTTCTGTTCTAGTTCTGTTCTAGTTCTGTTCTAGTTCTGTTCTAGTTCTGTTCTAGTTCTGTTCTAGTTCTGTTCTAGTTCTGTTCTAGTTCTGTTCTAGTTCTGTTCTAGTTCTGTTCTAGTTCTGTTCTAGTTCTGTTCTAGTTCTGTTCTAGTTCTGTTCTCGTTCTGTTCTAGTTATGTTCTAGTTCTGTTCTAGTTCTGTTCTAGTTCTGTTCTAGTTCTGTTCTAATTCTGTTCTAGTTCTGTTCTAGTTCTGTTCTAGTTCTGTTCTAGTTCTGTTCTAGTTCTGTTCTGTTCTGTTCTAGTTCTAGTTCTGTTCTAGTTCTGTTCTAGTTCTGTTCTAGTTCTGTTCTAGTTCTGTTCTAGTTCTGTTCTAGTTCTAGTTCTGTTCTAGTTCTGTTCTAGTTCTGTTCTAGTTCTGTTCTAGTTCTGTTCTAGTTCTGTTCTAGTTCTGTTCTAGTTCTGTTCTAGTTCTGTTCTAGTTCTGTTCTAGTTCTATTCTAGTTCTGTTCTAGTTATATTCTATGAAACAACATAGTATATTTATAAAAAATAGATATATAATTACAAATTCATTTAATTATTCCAGCTTGGCGATAAGCCTTTGGGCAGTCATAGGCCACACACAGAAATTCAGGACTTCGAAACAACACGCCAACAGTGTTTAGAAAACGGCTCTCTTTTTGAAGATCCACTTTTCACTGCTAGCAATGAATCTCTAATGTTTTCAAAACGTCCTGATCGCTATATTCAGTGGTTGAGACCTCATGTAAGTAACATATACATTAGGGTGACAGCCGAATTTTTTTTTTTAGATTTCAAAGAGTGCCGGGTGGAATATTGTGACACTAGGTCTAAAAGATAAGTACTGAAAATTTGAGCCAAATCGGACAACGATTTCGGGACGCGCATCGAGGTCAAAGGTCAGATATATGTAAAATTTTACTATTTATATGAAATAAATTTGTAAAACTCCTTAACTTTCTACATTATGTTAAAGAAATATGTAGATTTATTTATATTAATGAAAATTACAGTCAAAAAAATATTTTTCAGATTTAACCTATATCTCCTTTGGGTCAAATTGACCCACAAACTGTATTATCGTTAAAATTCGGAAAAAATGCAAATTTTTCAGTTTTTGTTAAAATTTTGCTACTAAATAATTATTTTTGCAATCGAATGCATAATAATCGAAATGTGTACGTAATTGTCGTTCTAATAAGATATAAAAGACAAAAATTGGTTAAAAAATGTTAAAGTTATTAAAAATTCCCCAGACAATTAACGTGTCTCAGGCCACTTGAGCAAGAAATGTAGGAACAAAATTAACATATTTTAAGAAATATTAAAATAAAAGCTAATTTTTACTTAAAATATATCCATATTTACATTCGTATGAGTTTTTGTCTTTGTAGAATACCGTTAACCTATTCGCAGGGATGGCCAAAAAAATTAATTTTTTTTAACGGCAGTTTCAAACCTCCATTTTCAAATTTTTAAAAATTTTCTTAAACAAATTTCCAAATTTTTTGATCATCACATTGGGATTTATTGAGATCATAATAGAGAATAAAAATATGAAAAAATTATGTCAATACCTATTACAGTTTTTCCGTACCTGCGATTTAAATTTTGTGATTTTCGGGAAAAAATATTTTTTTGGTCATAATTTGGCGAATGAGAGCAATTTCCTTACTGTTACAAATTTTAAGTAAAACCTATACAGAATCTTATAACTCAGATAATTTCAGATATACTATGAAAGTTTTACTAAAATCGGAAAACGTTAACCCTTAAACCGTGAAGGTCAAAGGTCAAATTTTTCAATATTTGGAATTTCTAATGTAAAGATGCCGAACTGTTATATATTTTTGGGCCGATTTTAATGAAACTTGAGAAAAATATAACATAAAGTCTATAATATACAATAACAGTGCAAAAATGGAAATTAACCGTTAATATAATTTGGGGTCCAAACTTTTAAAATCGCGAAAACCGCAGTCAAATATAGAGTCATTTTGACCCCAAGTGCTTCTAAGGGTTAACTTCCATTTTTTCACTGTTATTGTATATTTAAGACCTTAAGGTATATTTTTCGCAAGTTTCCTTAAATTTTGATCAAAAATTTATAATATTTCGCTATCTTTCATTTAAAAATTCCAAATATTGCTAAATTTTACATTTGACCTTCACCATTTAAGGGTTAAAGTTGTCCGATTTCAGTAAAACTTTCAGGGTATATTTAAAATGATCTGAACTATAAGATTCTGTATAGGTTTTACTTAAAATTCCTAACAGTAAGGAAATTGCTCTCATTCGCCAAAATATGGCCAAAAAAATATTTTTTACCGAAAATGACAAAATTTAAATCGCAGGTACGGAAAAACTATAAGAGATATTATCATAATTTTTCATATTTGTATTCCTTATTATATTCTCAATAAATGCCAATGAGATGACCAATAAATTTGGAAATTTGTTTAAGAAAATTTTTAAAAATTTGAAAATGGAGGTTTGAAACTGCCGTTAAAAAAAATTAATTTTTTTGGCCATGCCTGCGAATAGGTTAACGGTATTCTACAAAGACAAAAACTCATACGAATGTAAATACGGATATATTTTAAGTAAAAATTAGCTTTTATTTTAATATTTCTTAAAATATGTTAATTTTGTTCCTACATTTCTTGCTCAAGTGGCCTGAGACACGTTAATTGTCTGGGGAATTTTTAATAACTTTAACATTTTTTAACCAATTTTTGTCTTTTATATCTTATTAGAACGACAATTACGTACACATTTCGATTATTATGCATTCGATAGCAAAAATAATTATTTAGTAGCAAAATTTTAACAAAAACTGAAAAATTTGCATTTTTTCCGAATTTTAACGATAATACAGTTTGTGGGTCAATTTGACCCAAAGGAGATATAGGTTAAATCTGAAAAATATTTTTTTGACTGTAATTTTCATTAATATAAATAAATCTACATATTTCTGTAACATAATGTAGAAAGTTAAGGAGTTTTACAAATTTATTTCATATAAATAGTAAAATTTTACATATATCTGACCTTTGACCTCGATGCGCGTCCCGAAATCGTTGTCCGATTTGGCTCAAATTTTCAGTACTTATCTTTTAGACCTAGTGTCACAATATTCCACCCGGCACTCTTCAAAAATCGAACTCAAATTTTTTTCCATACAACTGATTGTCACTCTAATATACATGCATTGGTGGCATTATTTAATGATTACAAATTTTTGTAGGAAATTGCCGAGGATCCACAGTTTTTCGTAGAAGGCTACTCTAGATTTGATGTCCAACAGGGTGAATTGGGCGACTGTTGGCTATTGGCTGCTACTGCAAATCTAACTCAGGATTCGAATCTCTTCTTCCGCGTTGTGCCACCAGATCAAAGTTTTGAAGAAGGCTATGCCGGCGTATTTCACTTCTGCTTCTGGCAGTATGGCAAATGGATAGATGTGGTTGTAGACGATAGACTGCCCACGTATAATGGTGAACTGATGTATATGCATTCAACGGAAAAAAATGAATTCTGGAGTGCGTTATTAGAGAAGGCTTATGCCAAGTAAGACAAACCATTTCTAAGGATTTCATTATAAAGTTTCATATTGACCATTTAAATATTTTACACAGACTACATGGTTCTTATGAGGCCCTCAAAGGTGGTTCCACCTGTGAGGCTATGGAAGATTTTACGGGCGGCGTTACTGAATGGTACGATTTAAAAGAAGCTCCATCAAACCTCTTCAACATTCTCGCCAAAGCAGGTGAACGCAATTCAATGATGGGTTGCTCTCTAGAAGCCGATCCAAATGTGTTAGAAGCTGAAACGCCAGAAGGTCTCATCCGGGGACATGCCTACTCTATTACCAAAGTATGTATGATTGATATCGTCACGCCTAATCGTCAGGGCAAGATACCCATGATACGTCTACGTAATCCCTGGGGCAACGAAGCTGAGTGGAATGGTCCCTGGAGCGATAGTTCTCCTGAGTGGCGCTACATTCCCGATGAACAGAAACACGAGATTGGCTTAAACTTTGACCGTGACGGCGAATTTTGGATGAGTTTTCAAGATTTTTTGAACCACTTTGAACGTGTGGAAATTTGCAATTTGTCACCAGATTCCCTAACGGAAAGCCAACAGAATGATGGCAAGCGCAAGTGGGAAATGTCCATGTTCGAGGGTGAATGGACGCCTGGTGTTACTGCGGGTGGTTGTCGTAATTTCCTGGATACCTTCTGGCACAATCCTCAATATGTCATTTCCTTAGAGGATCCCGATGAGGAGGATGACGATGGCAAATGTACTGTAATTGTGGCCTTAATGCAAAAGAATCGTCGTTCCAAGCGTAACTTGGGTATGGAGTGCTTAACTATAGGTTTTGCCATCTATCATCTAAATGAACGCGACTTGCAAACCCGTCCCCAGGGCTTAAGCTTCTTCAAATACAAGGCTTCCGTGGCACGTTCGCCTCATTTCATAAACACCAGAGAGGTAAATTGAAACAATTATGGCAAAAGTATTTACTCAGTTTTGTTTCTTTCTCAATTTAGGTTACAGCTCGTTTTAGATTGCCTCCTGGCCACTATTTGATTATACCATCTACCTTCGATCCAAACGAAGATGGAGAGTTTATTATACGTGTCTTCTCCGAAACGCAAAACAACATGGAGTACGTATCTTAGTTGCAAATTGCTTGTTCGTTTTTATTTTATTTATTTTTTTTTGTTTTATATCATGTAGAGTAGTTTTTATGAATGTATTTTACTTATTGTAATATTTTGTCCACTTTTCTGGTATTAAATTGAATAACATTTATTGGTGTTAACAAATTATGTATTTGCAATTATTTGATGACTATGGGAATGCATTTTTTTTAGTTTTCACATATTGCAGTAGTAGTTTTTATCGGTATTATTTTAAGTTTTTTTTTTTTTTTTTGCTATTGTAGAAATATAGAAGAACATATGTACTAATGAGTTTAAAATTATTTTAGAGAAAATGATGATCATGTGGGCTACAGCGATGCTGACAACGATGTTAAACCACCAGTAAGTAGCGTAGTAATGTGATATGCAAACAAGCATTATATAAAAAATATAAATAAACACATATTTGTGTAGTAATGTATTTAATATTGCATGATTCTCCCTTAAATATTTATGTACATATGACTTGTCTGTCTGTCTATCTTTCAATTTCGAAAAATATTGGTATTTTGCATAGATTTTGTTATGAATAACATACATATATGTATGTGGAGATTGTTAAGAATGTTACTTAAATACAATTTATATATTATAGCTATATCCCAGTATGCCATCACCAGTGAAACCTGTTGATCCTCAGAGAGAAGCATTACAACGACTTTTCAATAGTGTTGCTGGCGCCGACATGGAAGTTGACTGGATGGAGTTGAAACGAATTTTAGATCATTCTCTACGAGATGGTAAGTGTGTTCTTCAATTACGTATATAACTATTTATTTAAGTTTATACATATGTAGTTGAATACGTTTATGTTTGGTTTTCGTTATTTTTAGTAACATTCAAAAGCATAAATATGCCCAATTCACAACTGAAGTTGTTCTGTTAGAACGTCACAAAGTTGTATAGACTTCTAAAAAATCAAAGTGTGTAATCAAAGAGTTTTAAATAACCGACTGTGCCCTTCACCACGAGTGGTTTTGTTTGTTTTTCGAAATTTCTTTTAGTTCAAATTTGATCCAAAATTCTCGACAAATTTGGTTTAATTTGGCAAAGTAACCGCTTGGGATATAGAAAGTTAATAGCAAGTTAATATCTCTAACCAAATCTATATACTAAATTGTTTTTGAAATTTCAAGAATCTAAAATGCCAAAATTTATGTATAATTGAATTGATATACCTTTCAAACCCCTAATGTGCATATATCCATTTTACTAGAGAATGTTATTGAAATAATGTGTAAAACGAGAATAATTCAAAACATGAGACTTGATTTAATGATCAAATTGCTGCTGAATTGCTTATTAGCTTAGCACTCTGGTGGACGCTTTAATTATACAACAATCCCCCCATACAACAGCAATTGTGAATTGGGCAACTATATTTTATACAAATAAATATTTATGCAGTTATGAACAGTAAAATACAAACATATCGGTTCTACAATTAAGATATATCTTAGGAACATTACAAAACATGTAAACGATACGAAAACCATTGACGCAATCTTTAAATTTAATAATATGCCAGCAAATTTCTGATACATATCGTTAGCTTAATGTGCAAACGAGCTAAGTCCACTTTTTATGTTATTGTTAAAAATTGTCAAAATTTTTTTCTTTTTTTTCTCTCGTTGTTATACTGTAAAACTTGTCAAAAAGGGACTTTGCACGTTTGCACACTATATGTATTTGGATTTGTTACTTAAAAATCTCATATTTTCCTTGGATTAACATGTTATGATTGCATTAAATATACATACAACCATATGTATACATATTCATGTATTGCTTTCTCTATTTAATTTAAGAGCTAGAATATTCCATATTTATTTGCGTTTAGTCAGTAGAACCGGTAGCAGTAGTAGTATTTGCATTTTATTGTTTATAACTGTGCATAAATATGTATTTATGTATATTTGGTTTGTATTATGTATAATATATTATTTTTTTTCGGATTAGCACTATATCTTTGTATCATTTCATCATGACTCATATACAAAATTGTAATGAAACATTTGCACGTTTCGATATTTAGAGAATCAATCATGTACCAACCACACAATCAATACCTCTTATCCCTAGCTTGGTTTTTTGTTTTTGCATGTAAATTTTAATAAAAAATATTTTAATTTCCTTTTAACAATTTTATACATATTTGAGTTATTATTTTTTTCTTACTCTGATTTTAAAGTAATGGTTAAAAATAGTTTTAGTAAATTAAAACATCAACTTTTTTGTTTGTTTTTTTGCAAATTCTTTCACATACTCCAATATTAAATATATAAATACATACAATACATATAGATTTGCCAAAGTCGTCAGACATTACTGCACAAAATGTTAGAGAAAACTTTGCGCCTTTGTCCAAGGAAAATGGTGAGGGGCCATACAATAATAATACTACCGAATTCGATGGTAATAATATTGTGAATACCATCATTTCGTTGCTATGCGGATTTTGTAATAATAACAATAATGACGAAATGCATGGACTTGATGAACAAAATAATACTACACAACGTCTGATGGATCGTAATACCACAGACGACCCCAACAACACCGGTGAGCTACTTCGTACTTTTAGAAAACAGATGCATATTATTAATATTATATATATAATACATAATTGAATAGTTCCCTAAATTATGGTGTTGGTTATATTGTTTCATACAGTTAACTTGATTCCAATTATTTTGATTTTGAGTACATATGTAATTGTACATATCAAAATGACAACATCCATTTTGTATTGAAGCAAGGATAATGAAATGTTTATTGAATAGTTAAATACAACAACTACAACAACAAAAACTGTGCACTACTTACCCTCTTATTAATCTTTTCAGTGATGATGGCATGCCCCGAAGGTTTCTCCAAAGATGTATGTCGTGCCATGGTGGCCATGTTGGATGCGGACAAATCAGGAAAATTGGGCTTCGAGGAGTTCGAAGCTCTATTAACAGATATTGCCAAATGGAAGGCTGTCTTTAAAATGTACGATGTGTATCAAACAGGACGCATTGATGGTTTTCAACTACGTACTGCTTTAAATTCAGCTGGTTATCATCTAAACAATAGCATTTTAAATGCCTTAGTACATCGTTATGGTTCTCGTGATGGAAAAATTGCATTTGATGATTTTCTTATGTGTGCTGTAAAAATTAAAACGTACATGGGTAAGTTTAAACTATTCAAACATATGTACATAGGTACATAATTTTTATAAATGTTAGCTAAATATCTTTGTATTTATTCAAAAATGTATGTCATTATAACGCACAATGAACCACATAACTTATTTCAAGCAAAATATCATGTTTGTTAAAAAAAAAAAAAAAAACTTAAACTATATATGTACCTATAACGATATCATAAATATAAAACCACAAACGCCGGAATAATTTCGAAGTGTTTAATTTTTGAGATAAAACTTAAAAAAAAATTAAACAAATTATGAAAATCTAAAGTGTTGTTCCAACAGTAGGTACAATACTAAAGAATAGAATTGTTTAGCATTCGAATAATAAAACAGGCTAAACTGTAGTTTATGGGCACCACTCCAGATATAAACTGAAATTTTACCATTCATGTTTTTATTACGAACATAGTGGTTTCGACGTTACGAACCTCCAATGGAGTTGAATATAATTCCGCCAGGCTAAAGGCCACATACGGTGTTGGATATACACCAGAGTTAAAAAATCTTCCACCTGAAGTTGGTTTTAGACACATCCCAGAGTTTGAAATCATTACCATCCGACCAAAGGCCGTCCACAAAGAAAAAATACAAAAAGAACCAGAAATTTTGCAGCCCTATTAGAGCCGACGACATGTTCGGCATAAAAGCACTTAATTGACTCCTAACTGTTTACATCCAATAGAATTTTCTTTATAAAATAATTGTGCTAATAGGTATAAAAAAAATCATCTAATGCGATATTTTCCGTTTGACAGTAAATAAATACTTATATTTAATGTTTAATTAATATACATACATAATAAATAACTACCATTTCCTTTGTATTTTTTTTCTTTAGACATTTTTAAGGACAAAGATACGGAGAACACAAAAACCGCTACATTTACTATGGATGAATGGATCGAAAGTACAATTTACTCATAATTTCAAAGCTACGACTTAATAAATTTATTGTATTTATTATTTTACTCGAATTATCTTCTTTTCTTGTATTCTGACGTACACAACTATTAATGTTAAACATTTTTATTCATGTTATAATCTGATTCGGCAAATATTAATACACTATTTTATAAATATATACATAAACAAACAAAAAAAGCTTTTCCTTAATATCTGGCTTTAATTTCCCGCACAAAAACACAAATAAACAAAACAAAAGAACAACAATCAAACATGCATACACATGAACATTATTGAACCGGTACTGCATTATCATACAAACTATTTACAGTTACAAAAACAATAACAAGAGTGTTGCCACTTTATTGTGAAACTTAGCAAAACGTCCATAAATAAATCAATTGTACATACATAAATACTTTGGTACTTAATATAATTTAGTAATTCGTTAAATAAACATATTTTTATTTGCATTTTAAATGTTATTGTCAAAATACACATTTTTCTATGGAGGATTTATTGTTTTTGAATTCGCCTTTCATTATTTAATGTATGTTGGGGTTTTAACAAAAACAAAATGCCTGTTGTTTTTTATAGTTGTATTTGTTGTAGAAACAAGTACACCTTATGCATACGCCTTGTTGCCACATTAATTTAAGTATCCAAATATAGGGAAACTTAAAATATCAGTTTGTCAAATCAACTTTCAAAAGTCGATTTGACATGGGCATAGGGTAATTAAAATTTTTAGATTTTGTTGTGAATTCTTTATAATAAATATATATGAAAACTATTATTAGTTGCAATTTTTTTTTTTCTTAAAAACTTGTAGTTTATATAAAGAAATATTTCATAGGGGATTTTTCTAAGGTATAATATAAAAATTGTGCTGATGATGATATTTTTTTATTTACTAGTTGTTCTAAAAAAAGAAACTTTAATATGGGTTTTTTCTAAGGGGATATTTTATTAGATTTCTTAAAAACTAGTTGCTATGTCTTCAATATTTGCCAGTGTTGGTAAATTTGTACTTTTTTGTACAATTCTATACGGTAATGACTTTGAATGCAAAATACATTTTAAATCTAGATAATATTTAAATGACTTTCGAAGTACTAAAATTTTTACTAGTAAACTTTAAAATTGGTTTAAATCATTTTTGTAATAAATATTTTTAATATTTCAGCTTAGTATGATTATGTTGTTAACAATCTGCTAACCTCAAATTAATGGTGTATATGAAAATATACAGAACATAGAACTAAACATTTTAAATAAGGATTCGTTGAAATATTTTTTTTGTTAATGTCTATAATTTTATCAGTTTTTATTAGTATTTTTAATTTTTTTAACTACTGATAATTGGTAAGAGCATAAATTGAGTCACATAAGTACTGAGATACTTTTTGACATCAAATAGTCCCAACAAAATAATAACTTTTACATCTCTGTTATCGAATATACACTCAGTGTTGCCAATTTAGGGGATTTATCCCCAAATAGAGATTTTTTTGCGCATCGAGAAATTTTATGTGGTTAAAAAAACATTATTGGAAATATTTATTTTATATTTAAAATTCTATTAAAAACATTTTGGTCATACAAATACCTATTATTTTTATGCCGTCAGATTTTTCAATTCTCCATACATATTTGCCTCACCGATATAATCTAGATGAAGAATCATAGTTTTAACATTAACTCAAATAACTTTTATAAATATCTAAATCATACTATGAAATTTTATGAGAATAGGTCTGTAATTGGTCATGGCTTCTATACAATGCCGTCTACATTAATGACTACAGTAACATGTTGTTGGGGAGTTATGGGGAATCAAAAGCGTTAATTGGGGATGGGGACTGTAAAAATACTCACACAACACTGACACACTGGCTGCGCGAGCCACAAGTTGAAGGTATATTTAATAAGGTGTACTCGTTAACCCAGCTGATCATCAGCTGTTTACACCCCAACTGTCAAAATTTGTGTTTATGCTTGATAGCATTGGAAAGTGATAAGATTAAAAAAGTTTAAAAAATATTAAAAACTAAAAAATGCAAAATTTTAAATATGCATGTACAAATTTGGCGAAATTCACATTTTTTGTGTATATTCTAGCACGAGGAGTTGTTATTTTTGAATTCTTCATTCATAATATTTTGACACTTGGAGTTTTTAACAAAAACAAAATGCCTGTTGTTTTTGTATAGTTGTATTCGTTGTAGGAACAAGTACACCATATAAATTCGCCTTGGCACAAGTTATATTTTTTTAATAATAATATTAAAAAGATACATTTGATTTTCAGTATATTTCATTTAGTTCGACTGTCAGCACACTTGCAGTAGCGGTTGTTGATTGGAACAATAAAAAAAGTGTATCTGTTTTATTATAATTACAAAAAATAGAAAAAAACAAAGTTTGCATTACGCAATTTTCTCTCTAAATCAAAGTGACGTATTGAAAATTTTCAAGGGAACCTTTCATATTTGCATCCAGAGTAAAACAATAATAAAAAAAAAGAAAACAACATGCCTTGCCCATTCCTAAATCGATTGAGTGCAAATTTTGTACGTAATTATTCGGAAAATCTGATGCAAGTCTATAGTCGTTACTGCCCTGTGTTGCGAAACAATGGACAAGCTGTTTTGACCAACGAAGTGGGTCAATTTGATGTTAACTCGACCAGAAACTATGTGACTTCGAATGTGAATGCTCACAATGAGGAGGAGGTAGTGGTGTCAACCAAGAAAGAGGATGGGCGAGTTGTTGCACCCAGGACAGCAACAAATGCATCAACCGACCAATTTGCCTATGACAACTTTTTCCATGAGCAAATAATGAAAAAGAAACAAGATCATTCGTATCGCGTTTTTAAAAAGGTTAATCGTTTGGCTGGTTCTGGTCTCTTTCCCCATGCAATGGAGTACTCGACTAGGGAAGAGCGACCCATAACGGTATGGTGTTCCAATGATTACTTGGGTATATCGGCACATCCAAGGGTGAAGCAGGCAGTAGCGGATGCCTTAGAATGTCATGGTACCGGAGCTGGTGGCACTCGTAATATTTCTGGCAACTCATTATACCATGAGTTGCTGGAAGATCGATTAGCCAAGCTACATGAAAAGGAAGCTGCTCTTTTATTCACCTCGTGCTTTGTAGCTAACGATTCGACGTTGTTTACTTTAGCTAAACTGTTACCTGACTGCCACATATTCTCTGATGCTGGGAATCATGCATCAATGATACAAGGCATACGAAATAGTGGTGTACCCAAGCATATTTTCCGGCACAACGATATAGATCATCTGGAGAGTATGTTGGGAAAACTGGACAAGAGGGTTCCCAAGATAGTAGCATTCGAAACTGTACATTCCATGACTGGTGATATTTGTCCTCTTGAAGAAATGTGTGATATTGCTCATGAACATGGCGCCATTACCTTTGTGGACGAAGTTCATGCGGTCGGGCTCTATGGAGAGCACGGAGCGGGCATCGGAGAGCGGGATGGTGTTATGCATAAGATTGACATTATATCTGGAACGCTGGGTAAAGCGTTCGGTAATATTGGCGGCTATATTGCAGGTTCTCACAATTTAGTTGATATGATACGTTCCTATGCCGCCGGATTCATTTTTACCACTTCTCTGCCTCCTACTGTCTGCCGCGGAGCCCTTGAGGCTATTGAAATTCTGGCGTCCGATGAAGGACGCGAACTGAGGGCACTGCATAGAAGAAATGTCAACTACTTGCGTAATCTTTTGCGAGCTGAAGGTAGGTTATAAATATTTTCAAATTCTAAACAGCAAAAGAAAAAAACTTGGCACGATTTTTAAACATTGATTTCTTTTGTTATTATTTAACAATTGTATACGTATATGTATATATTTTTACAATTTATCTTATTAGGTTTCCCCGTTGAAGATACTCCCAGTCATATAATACCTATTCGCATAGGTGATCCCCTGAAGAGTTCAAAAATATCTGACCTGCTTATGTTTAAATTCGGACATTATATCCAGGCTATAAACTACCCGACTGTTGCACGTGGCGAAGAGAAGTTACGCTTGGCCCCTACACCATTCCACAATGTCGAAATGATGAATCAACTTGTGAACGATTTGAAGGAAGTATGGAAGATGTTGGATATGAATCTTGAAAAACAAAAAATTCACAATGGACGTTATGTTGCCAAAAATGATGTCAATGTTTTAATATAAAACTATTTATAATTCGTAATTGTGTTTCATTAGTTTTATTCATAAATATATTTATCTATCTATATATACTTAAACATACATATGAACGTACATACATACATATATATTTAATGGTTTTTGGTATAACCACTGGTGAATTATTGCCATTTTTTTAATTGTTATTTTAGTTTTATTTTTTTCGTTTTGTATAATTTCAACTTTAGTTGATATTTTCACGAAATAAATGAATTGTATGGTGGCATGTGATAAAAATTTATTTCAATGTTTTAATTATTTGACCATTTGTCAGTTTGTAGAAGAATGCATTCTTAAAAATGTCAATATTCCATTTTATGGTTTTGAACAGCAATTAATATTTGTAGTTGTAGATGACAACTAGATAGGTAACTGAGTGCCAAAAAACCATAAGTCAGTTGTCAAAAACCTATTCATGAGAATGTTTTATCATGTATTTTACTATTGTATCACCAATATGTGTGAAAATAGAGTCTTATATACAGGTAATGTATGTAATCAATTTGTTAACATTTCCTTGCAAATGCAGACCCGATTACAAATAACAACAAATTAAATTTAGAATGTTGACAAAAATTTATTAAAATCTATCAAAATAAATTTTGTATAATATGAAAAAGTTATCAAGAAAAAAAGAATAAATTTCTTGTAGACTCTGTAATTGACTTAAGTATTGGTGTCGTTAATGTATAAATTTATTTTCTTTTTTTTGTTGGAAAACGATGACACGACATTTATGATAATGAATAAACAAGTTTGTCCAAATTCAACACGAATTGTGTGTTGCGACGTCACATGAATTCAAGTAATTTATATAAAATGTGCATATATAAGCATTTTATAAGAAAATTACCATCTAGAATTTACATACATATAATTGTTTGAGGATCAATTGTTTAGATCAATACTTTTCAATTCTATTATTATATCTTTCGACATGGGTGGAAGGCTATATAGCAGTTTGTCATTCCGTTTGTAATTTCTAAATTTTTCATTTGCTGCCCTTTAAAGTATGCATACATACATATGTATGTATTCTAGATCGTTATAAATAGCGGAGTCGATATAAACATCTCCGTCTGATGGTTTAAATAAGCCACTTAATAACTTACAAACATGATTGATACATTAATATATCCGCTATAACCCTCGTTCGATTGCTATTTAAATTCGGTAAAATCGGACCACAAATGGCTGAGATATAAGCAAAAACCCATAACTATATCGGATTACTAAATAACTCAAATTTTTTTTCATCAAAAAATTTTACAAAAAAATTGTTTTCAATATTTATCTTAAAGTAAAATTATATTTATGCAAATATGTAGTAATCATTTATATAGATCTTGTTATAACTTAGAGGAATCGATTCAGCGAGTTTGAAATCCAATTTTCGAAAACTGTACTGGGATATCAGATACATATGTATGTATATTCTGTAGAATTTTCTCATTGACATCGGCCTACAAATAGCTGAGATATAAGCAACAAACCACAACAGCCTCTGTTCTGCCAGTTTCAGTAGAAAATTTCATAAATATCTAAAAACTTAAAAACATACATTTTTTGCTGAAAATGAGTTTATAGGCGGGTTTTCTCTTATATCTTGTCCATTTACGGATACTCTTTTAAACCATTTATTCAATTTCAAGACCATGTCCTATATATAAATACATCATTCATGGTCGTAAGATATTTGGAGCTTCATTTGAACAGATATTCGTACCATCGCTATATTGAATCTGTTATATATGTACATATACTTCATGGTGTTATAAATAAAATCAGCGGTTTAGCTGATATAATTCATTAGTAAAAAGTCATGCGTGTCTAAATTAATGCATTTTTAGTTTTTTATGAGTTATGACGGTCTTGTCGCAAATGACAGATATGCACAAACATACATATATACATATGTTTAATATAAAACTACTAATTGCTTATAAAATGTATTGACATTGCGTGTTTTTTACTTGTTAAAGACTTTCTCTTCAAAAGACCTTGAATTGACATCTTAATTTTTAAGATATATTTAATTTTATATGTAGAACTATTACAAATAACAACAAAAGTTTCACTTATTTTGTATATTAAAATGGTTTTGTAGACATTGCAACTAGACAACCAAATATGTATGTATGTAATAGGTACTCTTTTAAAATTGTTGTTTGAATAATATTACAATAAAATCATTTTCTTAAAAATTGTATTTAAAGCAGGGTTTTTTACAAATTACTTGTGGGTTCACAGCTCTATTTAAAAGTTTAAACACTTTTCTCTCAAATACCGTGAGTAAAACAGCTGCATAATTGTCGTGAACGGAATACTGAAACAAAAATGCCGTTTACTTTAATATGATCATATGTAGGGGTAATTTTAGTATATTTGATATTATTTCATTGCATAGTTTAAGGAGTCAATGTGAAAAATGTATACAAATCATTTCGAATAAATGAACAATTTCTTACAAATAATTATTGATATTGAATATTGTAAATAAGTGATTGTAATAAAATTGCTGTACGAAGGGTACGAAGCGTCCACATATGATGGGGCGGCCTTAATTTAATAATATGTAAGCAAAATAATGGCAAAAATAATACTTATTAAAATGTTTCCTCAGAAGAAAACGTTAACGAAAGTGTATTGAGGATGATGATTATGTTGAAATAAAATTTATATAAGTGAAGTTATTTAAGGTGTCTTTAGACCAGCGAAAGGCATTGAGCTCTCAAATGAGCTCTCTTGTTTTTGTTTTCACATGTACGCAAGCACACACATTGTATAAAAACAATCAAAACCGGTCAGTCTCGCATGAGCATTGATGGAAGCAGGTTGTGTTACGCTTTTCGCTTTTTATGCTTGTTTATTTCAGTTATTGTTTTTGTTTTTTTCTCAACTTTTTACTCAACTCATACAACTACAATATCTAAAAACTGTAGTGGTGTGAGTTTGCCTTTCGCTGCTTTAGACGAAGAGAAAAACTTAATATTTTTTTTACTTAAAAAATTTAATTTATTCGAATAATTCGATTAATTTTAAACGTATGATCGAATTATTCAAACAAGTTAAAATCTCTTATTCGAATTATTCGAACAAACGAAAAATCTAATCATTCTTTTTTTAAATTTTGCGAACTGAGTTGGCCCAGTGAACTCGGGCCATTCCCGTACGTAGAACCGGCTGTCGTAGGAATGTATTCGTATTAATAATGGTTGCCAACCATGAAAACTTCCCGAAGTATAAAAGAAAGTACCCATATTACGTTACCATAGAAATACTATCGAAAACAAATGCATACAAAAAACTTTACAGGTTCATTAGTTAAGGACATTGTTTACTGTTTTTAATTGTACAATACATACATTCCAATATTTTTGAAAAAGTTATAAAATTTTCTGTCCAAAATTTATCTAACCAAACTATGGGAATGTTTGATAATTTTTTGAGTTTATTAAAGATTAATAAAGAAAAAATGACAGTGCTGGTTGTGGGCTTGAACAACAGTGGAAAATCGACCATTATAAACAATTTTAAAAGGAAAAATGAAGCCAATTCGTATATATCAGTACCGACAGTAGGCTTTACAAATGAGGAATTTTACAGTAAGTAAATGGAATGATTATATAATAACCAAAATTTCTTAAAAACAATATTTTAAAATTTTGTTTAGGTCATGGTATTCAGTTTACAGTAATAGATATGTCAGGGGCCTGGAAATATAGAAACCTATGGCAACATCAGTTCAAAAGCTGTCAAGGAATTATATATGTTATTGATTCTAGTGATAACATGAGAATGGGTAAGTTATGTTGTTTGCCATTCACCTGATACAATATGTATATACTTAATATGATGTACCTTTTATATGATATTTTTTCATACTAGTGGTTGTCAAAGAGGAACTATATATCTTGCTACAACATCCGGATTTGGTTAATAGACAAACTCCTATTTTATTCTACGCAAACAAAAACGATTGTGAAAATTCTTTATCCAGCGTCAATATTGCTGCAGGTTAGTTTTGCAAAAGTTCTTAATTCGGCTTTACCGAATTTATTTATATCCTTCACCAAATTCAATGTATATCTATATAAATTAGAGTGTCCTGTAGTAAAATATATAGAAATACCATTCAAACGGCTATATTTGAAGAGCTGAATAAGCGAAAAATCTGAAAAACAAATTATTATTAGGTCTTCAGTACTCCACAAAACATGTTTACCAAATGTTTTCGATATGGATGTCAAACATTTCGTAATTTTGAGTTTATTCTAGGAAACATATTTATAAATATCTTTCGCAAACACTTTACTCTTGGAAGGGACTGAAAGAATTCGTAAATTTGAACATATCATAAGATAAATATTTTAGTCAGTAATATCATCCTTACAGCCAGTATTTTACAGCTTAAAATAACGAAATTTTCTAAAAAAAAAGTGGCCAAACTTTTTGTTGAAAAATTACTTTTAAAAACTTGATTTTCTTTCAATCGCTGGTAAAGAGCTGAAGGCCATATTCAATTCTCTTTCTGATTTTTTTCCTTATTCAGGACAACATATTCTATAAAAGCCGTTATCCGGAATACTCTAATGTACGATATAAGTCAATTTGGGCTGTAATTACTTCTCCGCCTTTCCGAGATACAAAACAGAATGGTGAAGTTCATAAATACAATAAAACTCAATTTTAACCAATACCCGGTCAATACAATTATTTTAACTTTATTTCCAACAAAATTTGGCAAATATATTCTCAATATTATGAAAACAAAATCGACCAATTTTCTCATTTATAACGAACTCCCAAAAATGTGTACTGGACAAGTGAGAAATGATTTAGCTATGCTCGAAATTTAAATACATCAAGAATCAGTCAAGGTTGGCTACCGTTACTGCAAAGCTACCGCTACCCCTAAAATATCCTTTCAGCTCAACTACCGTTACCACTATTGAAATAACTGTAATTACCTTTACCGCTAAAATTTTAATTATAAAATATTGTAATCTCCGTATTATAGTTTTCAAATTAAAGAGGCAGTTTTTCTTTTTTATAAAAGAATAATTTAATTTAATTTAATAAAAATAATTTCAATAACTTCTACAATATTTTTCTTTCTAATGAAAATTTCTGACAAAATTTTCTGAAACTAATTTTCTGATTGCTATGATTTTCAACACCCCCTCTCAATCAGATAATCCAAGAATTCTTCTAAAATTTTGAAAACGTGTTGGATCTGTAGCCTTTGTAAAAATATCTGCCAACTGATCATTTGTTCCAATAGGATTTATCTTGATTTTATTATTAGCCACACAGTCACGAACAAAATGATGAGTAATGTCAATATGTCTGGCGCGTTTACTTTCTAAATTTGTAGCCATTCCAATACAACCATGATTATCTTCATACATTATAGCTGGCATATCATCTGATATGACTTCTAGATCATTAAGTAGGCCCTTTAACCATATTGCTTCCGTAGTTGCTAAACTAAGAGCAATATATTCAGCTTCGCTCGAAGATTTTGCAACGGTTTGCTGCTTTTTGCTACACCATGAAACAGTACATCCAAATATTTTAAAAACGTATCCACTTACAGATTTTCGATCAGCTACATCAGTCGCCCAGTCTGCATCAACATACCCAACAATTGGTATATTATTTGAGATTTCAAACTTCAATTTAAGCGACGATGTTCCCTTTAAATATCTTACAATACGTTTTAAGTGCTGCCAATGAATTTCGTTTGGATTTTGTTGATACCTTCCCATATAACCAACAGAATAACAAATGTCAGGTCTTGAACACAACATAATGTACATTAAGCTACCAAGTAGTTCTCGATAAGGTTCGCTACATACAGATTCAGACTCATGATTTAATTGTAATCCCTTCTCCATTGGACTTTTAACAGCATTACAATCTACCATACCGAACTTAGATAATAATTTTTCTACACTTGCCTCTTGAGAAATTAAAATTTTATTTTCTTTATGTTGAATTTTCATTCCAAGGAAAAACTTCAGGATACCACAATCTGACATCTCAAAACGTTCAGCTAAATCTTGCTTTAGTTTCTCAATACTAGCTAGTTTGTTTCCGGCAATAAGTAAGTCATCAACGTACATTATAACAACAAGATCATCAGTATGATTTGGACTTAGTTTTGTATAAAGACAGTAGTCATGCCTTGATCTTTTAAATTTTAGTGAAACAAGAAAGTTGTTAAATTTTATATTCCAACACCTTGGTGCTTGTTTTAAGCCATATAATGATTTATTTAATTTGCAAGCCTGGTTATCATTTGCTGTAACTCCTTCTGGAATCTTCATAAACAAATCCTCATTTAGGTCACCATGTAGAAATGCCGTCTTTACATCAAGTTGATGAAATATGTACTTCCGATGTAAACCAACAGCTAGCACCACACGAATAGTTGTCAATTTGGCGACAGGAGCATACGTTTCGAAGAAATCCACACCATGTTTTTGTTGAAACCCTTTAGCAACTAGTCGAGCTTTATATTTTGTTGGATTACCATTTTCATCTTCCTTTATAGAAAATACCCACTTTGATTTTAGAAGTTTTGCATTCTTAGGAGCTTCTACAATTTTCCAGACTTGATTTTTACCCATTGATTTCAGTTCTTCGCCAACTGCTTTAAACCACTTATCTGAATCAGTTACGGATGCAATATCACTATAAGTTTTAGGAATAACTTTATTTGATACATTAGCTTCTAATCCTGTTATAAAACTAAGTAATTTATTTGGCAAACGTCTTTCTCGGCTACTTCTTCGAACTGGAACTGTTACTTCAGGAACGGTATTTTGAGACAATTCTTCATCTTCAGTTAAATCTATGGTATCATTATTTTCTGTCAAATTATTGTCATCAACATCTTCAGTATTTATTTCATTTAAATTTGTATCAGGAACTATTTCATTTGTAGACACAGCACCTTCACTTTCAGTTTCCCCCTCTTGCTCGTGTCTTCTTTGAACTGTGATAACATCTTCATCGACTTCATTACAAATTTCTGCAAAAGGGAAATTGTCCTCTTCAAATTTAACATCTCTTGCAACTATAACTTTTTGTTTTTCCAGGTCCCAAAGTCGATAACCATTCGGTGCGTATCCAACCATCACGGACTTCTGACTTCTAGCATCAAGCTTTTTTCGATTCTGACGTGGAACCCAGGCATATGCCTTACAACCAAAAACTCTAATTTTATCAAACTTTGGTTTGACACCTTCCCACATCTCTGATGGAGTTTTTAAATTTTGAAGGGATCTTGTAGGACATCGATTTAACAAATAAACAGCTGTCAGTGCTGCTTCTGTCCACATAGTTTTGGGAGCTTTGGATTCAATTAGCATGGCTCTAACTTTTTCTGTTATAGTCCGGTTTAGCCTCTCTGCAACGCCATTTTGTTGAGGTGAATAAGCAACTGTAGGTTCTACTTGTATTCCTTTACTCTTGTACCACTGAGATTGTTCTTTAGATAAATACTCCCTTCCTTGATCAATCGTTAACTTTGAAATAGAGATTCCACTAAACTGACTAGTAACAACTGCTTCATATTCTTGAAAGATTTTGAATACATCTGATTTTTTCTTGATCGGGTATATCATAGTATAGTGAGTATAATCGTCTATGAAACTTACAAAATATTTGGATCCGTTCCATGCAATTGGATCAATAGGGCCACAAACATCGGAATGTATTCGCTCCAACACTCTTTTAGCTCTTACACGAGTATCATCGAAAGGTTCTCTACACTGCTTACCTTCAACACACACATCGCAAAAACCAAGGGATTGCGACTTATGATTCAGTCCTCTAATAAGATTCGCTTTTTCTAATTTTTGAAGACCACTTTCACCAATATGACCAAGTCGGCGATGCCATAGGACTACATCATTTGAAGTACTCAATAAAGCAGATGATGTATTTATATTTATGCTCAGTTCATACAAATTTCCACATAAAAAGGCTGTAGCAATTACTTCTTTGTTTTTCAATATAATTGCTTTATCATGAATAAATTTTACTTCTATACCAGAATTCGTCAGTTTTCTAACTGACAGTAAATTTTCTCGTAAATCCGGCACGTATAAAACATCTTTCATTATTACTTTAACGCCTTTATTACTTACACCGTTTATTTCACCATGAAGTTTAGCTACAATAAATTCTTTATTTTTGGCCACATTTATTTCCACTGGTTCTTTCAATTCTTTCAAATTCTGAAAACACCATTTTTCATTCGATAAATGATCACTTGCACCAGAGTCCAACTTGAAAATAATATTTTTGCTTTGATTATTACATCTTTCTTTTATATTTCTGCCAACCATGAAACACACACTCTTATCATTAGCGACATGAGCAACAGTATTTTTACAATCACGGGCCAGATGACCAAATTTGTTGCATTTAAAACACTTGCCATTGAACTTCTTGAACTTTTGAAACTTCTTTCCAACAAAGGCTGTTTTTTGTTCAATTTCTTCTTCATTTCTGTCCGATATTTTGGCTTCTTCTGACATTAGCCTCTCCTTAACTAAATTAAATGTTAGCTTACCATCTTCAACATTTTGTAAAGCTGTCACCAATGGATCAAATTTTTCTGGGAGGGTTAGAAAAAATTGTGTTAACAAATCGGCTTCTTCAATTGTACCACCTGCCATCTTCAACTGACGAATCAAATTTTCAAATGCCATTATATGGGCAGTCACATTATCACCTTCATTCATACGCATTCTCGATAATTTCTTACGCAAAAGTAATTGGTTTACCAAGGACTTCTTCGCGAATACCGATTGCAAACTGTCCCACATATCTTTTGCCGTATTCTTTTCACGAACATAGCACAAACAATCTGAATGTAAAAATCCAACCAATCGATCTTTTGCTTTCTTATCACTCTTCATAAAATTAGCAATTGCTCCAGCATCAGTAGGGGGAACGCCAGTTAAAACGTCCAATAATCCCAAGGAGTCCAAATGCAATTTGACGCGAAACTGCCAATCATCGAAACCAGAGCCGTTAAACTGTGGAATACCGTGAGATTCTTTTGAGTCGCCCATAACCTATTGTAATCTCCGTATTATAGTTTTCAAATTAAAGAGGCAGTTTTTCTTTTTTATAAAAGAATAATTTAATTTAATTTAATAAAAATAATTTCAATAACTTCTACAATATTTTTCTTTCTAATGAAAATTTCTGACAAAATTTTCTGAAACTAATTTTCTGATTGCTATGATTTTCAACATAAAAACATACATTTTATATTTCAATAATAAAATTTATTGAAATCTACAAAATCAACTTATTTTTAATTTTTGTGAATTTTTTTTTTTTTTTTTTTGAACTTTTGTTGGTTATAACCGAGTTTTATCGTTCATCAAAATTTAAATATATTTATTTTGCAGCTTTAGACCTAACATCTGTAATGGATAAGCCGTGGCACATTAGTTCTAGTAGTGCGAAAACTGGGGACGGACTTGACGAGGGTGTACAATGGTTAATTCAGCAAATTCGTTTAAAAAATCAAAAACATCATTCCAAAAAGGACAAATCCAAGCGAAAATAAATTTATTCTTTAATAAAATTAATTGGTTTAAACATTATATTTATATTAATAAAAAAAAAATTGAATTATTTCCAAATAAATTACTTAAAAAATTAGTGTTAATAATTCATTTTAGACTTTATATTGCATACATATAATAAGGGAAATCAGAATCATGTTTTTTTCACCGTTTTTAAACCTTTTCAAAACATCTTATCGTATAATTTTTTTGGAATTTTTATAATTTTATATTTATTTTTATAAATTTTTTTCATCATCAAATTTTGTTCACGAAACATTTTATTCACAAAATTTATTCAGATAAAAAAAGAAATGTTTTTATACCTTTCACCATGGGTATATATATTTTTTAATCTATAATGCCATAGTAATTCGTTACTACAATGGATCAAAATCCTTTTCCAATCCAAATACCTTTTTTTCAACCATATTTATATTCACTAATACAATTTTTTTAAACAATACTATGCATTTCATTGCTATCTTGGCGGACAACACTGTTGTTGTTTTTTGTGACAATTTGTTATCAGCTGTTTTCGAAATTCGTTTGACGTATCCACCAGCAAGCAGAGACATTTTCGCAAATACTCAGTGATCTTTGTACCGTGTACTAAATTTTAGTTTTGTTTGATTTTTTATATACCCGGTGTACAATATATATTCATTTTATACTTTAACTAATTAACATTAAATCGAAATTTGCAAAAATGTTGGCAAATATTAAATTGTTTGCTGTTACAAATTCTGCCAAGAAATTGTGCACCATTGGTAAGTAGTATAACAAATGCATTGAGACAAACAAAATGTATATTTTCGATATATTTTAAAAATTGTATAATTAATTAAGTACATATGTTTGCATTTAAAAAATAAAGGAATTTAGGCCCGATATAGTAATTTATCTAAACCAAAAATTTAATAAATATAAGAAAATAACTGTAAATTATTAAGTATTTGTTGTTTAATTGATTTAACTTTAAATTTAGTCATTTTTGTTGTTTGTCATTCGTAATGGTCAAAGTCCAATAAATAAGATTGCGTCTAGACAATAACAATATGCCAAAACAACAAAATGAAAGTCTCTTTCTAATCATAATCATGTACTAGATTTTTGATTATACTATGTGCATAACTATGTGTATTAAATAATCCAAAATTTTATATTTTTATAACTTTCTCAGGAGCTTTGCGCAATTTGTCCACCTCAACGCCCACTACGAAAACTAATAAAAATAATATTGTACTTGTTGATGGCGTGAGAAGTCCATTTTTATTATCAGGAACAACTTACTCAAAATTGATGCCACATGAATTGGCGCGCCATTCCCTTTTGTAAGTGTTATGTTCAGCTAAACTTGAAATAAACAACTAAAGGACAGGATTCGTGCTCCTGTCCTTATATATGAAAACCTACATTCAACACACGACCAAAAGGCTATCAATGAACTTTATTATGCAGCTGATTATTTACACATGTCTATTTGTTTTTTGTTTTTTTTTTTTAACAGGAGTCTTTTACGTAAAACTAAACTAGACAAGTCACTTATCGATTATATTGTCTATGGCTCAGTTATACAAGAAGTGAAGACATCTAATATTGCCCGTGAGGCAGCTTTAGCAGCTGGTTTTAGTGATAAAACTCCCGCTCATACGGTTACCATGGCTTGTATTAGCTCAAATGTGGTATGTAATCAAAACAATACGCCTCCAACATCAATCAGTATTGACATTTTCAATTTGAAACATCTCAGGCAATCACTACTGGCATGGGTTTAATTGCTACCGGCACTTATGATACTATTGTAGCTGGTGGTGTTGAGTTTATGTCCGATGTGCCAATTAGATTTTCCCGCAAAATGCGTTCCCTCATGCTGAGGGCCAATAAGGCCAAGACATTGGGCCAACGTTTGGCATTGCTCTCGACATTTAGACCTAACTTTTTGGTGCCCGAACTACCGGCTGTTGCCGAATTTTCATCTGGAGAAACAATGGGTCATTCGGCCGATCGTTTGGCTGCTGCATTCAATGTTTCACGCCAAGAACAGGATGAATACGCTTTAAGATCCCACACTGTGGCTCATGAAGCTCAAGAAAAAGGATACTTCACAGATTTAGTGCCATTTAAAGGTAATCTTTAGCGAATAATTTGTAATTCTTGACTAACGAAAAACATTGTAGTTTCTGGAGTTGATCAGTTGGTATCTAAAGATAATGGTATTCGAGTGTCATCCAAGGAACAATTGGGAAAATTGAAACCAGCTTTCATTAAGCCACATGGTACCATAACTGCAGCAAATGCCTCATTTCTTGTATGTATACTACGATATTAAGTATGTTCAGAATCAGGTGGCTTTAATTATAGATTTAAATTATATTTGTAGACCGATGGTTCTTCTGCTTGCCTCATAATGACTGAAGAAAAAGCTAAGCAATTGGGCCTAAAACCTAAGGCTTATTTACGTGAGTTTACATATGTGTCACAGGATCCCGTGGACCAATTACTTTTGGGACCTGCTTATGGTATTCCCAAGTTGTTGAAAAAAGCCGGCCTTGGTCTAAAGGATGTAGACACGTGGGAAGTTCATGAAGCTTTTGCCGGTCAAATTGTGGCAAACATTAAAGCCTTAGAATCCGACTGGTGGTGTAAGACCTACTTGGGTTTGAGTGAAAAATATGGAGCTCCAGACATGAACAAATTTAACAACTGGGGTGGCTCTCTCTCCATTGGTCATCCCTTCGCTGCTACTGGTGTACGCTTATGTATGCATACCGCCAATCGTCTTGTAAGAGAGGATGGCAAATTTGGTGTAGTAGCTGCTTGTGCCGCTGGCGGTCAAGGTGTCGCTATGCTCCTAGAAAGATATCCCGGAGCTACAGCTGACTAAATCCGATCCGATTACTTTTCCTCAATTTCTTATATACCTTGTTTTAAACATTTAAGCCGATATTTAATATAATTTAAAAAGTTTACTAAGCTAAAGAAACTGCATTTTTCGAGTCATCTACATCTACCTATCTCCATTAATTATATGTACTTTTACTCGAACATAAATCAAAAATCAGTACACGAGTATAAAAATTGAATAAAAACAATTTTATATAATTTTAAAAACAAACATACAATGTTTAAGGAACAAAAATTAGTTTATTTTTCTTATCTGGGGTGGTACATAGTGTTCATCTACAACACGAGGCTTCTTTTTCTTACCAAACCATCTCTTGGGATAAAATACACGCTTCTTGTATATTTCCAAGTCAAGTTTATCCTCATGGTTAAAGAACCAAAGTAACTCTTTTTTTGTTGAAATTTCATTTGTAATCTTTTCAATATTCTCCATTCTTTCCTTCTCTACTATCTCGTTTTCAACTTCTAATTTCTTTTGGGCTCTCAATTGCTGCCATTTTGGCAATAATTGTTTCTGCTTTTCAGCTAAAGTGATGGCCTCTTTGACGGCAGCTTCTTTCAAAAATCCATCAATAAACTCCCCAAACGACTTTTGAGACTGCAGCTTTTCAATTTTATTGACAAAATCTGCTTGATTTCCACGCGATAGAAGCTCTTTACAGATATCAGCAATATCCGCATTTATTTCGATCGATTTTGTACTTAAGGTCTTATCTAATTCAGCATAATTTGCAGATAGCACAAGACCTAAGACTACGGCATTGTCTCTCGGAATGCCTTCCAGAATTTTGGGCGCAATTTTTAAAATTGCTTTACCGATTTCTTTGTTTTGATCAAACTCCTCCTCGTTACGAAGAAAGTTTACTCGAATTTTTTTCTAAAATATAAAATACTAAATTTTGAATCAATTTCTAGTGAATTCAATTTTAGCTTACCTCTTGTACCTTGCCCTTGGGTGGGCTTGGGACTTTGTCATCGCTAGGCTGCTCGCTTGAAAGTTCTTTTTTTAAAGTTTCCAGTGACGATTTTAAAACAAATGCTTGGACGAATATGCTATCTAATTCATCCAATAACACTAGCTTTAAGGCCAATGGCAATCCCAAAATGTACTCTTTTTCATCGTGTAAAGTTTGAGTTACCGCAAAACCTGTGAAGTCGTTTAAAAAAATTCCATACTGTGGACGGTCCAGAAGAACCGGTACTACCTCTTGAATAGTAGAATTTTCCAACAAATGTCTAACTGCAGCAAAATGTGTAGACTCTAAGCAAGTATTAGCCAATTTCGTTGCTCGTAGATTTGCTAGCAAGTCTAGAACGGCCGATCTTCTGTCCTCATATTGGCTAAGATTATTTACGAACAAATCGAGGTTAAGTGCATTTAAATTTTTACTGACAACAGCAAGTTGCAGCTGATTGCCATTGGTACCACTTGGGTGATCCAAACGTGTATTAAGCACTTCTTTGATTTCGTTTGACAGAAGTCTCTTTGATATATTTATGTATGTTGGACACACAAATCCCTTCGATCGTAGAAACATCCTTAACAAAATCCAATGCGAATACAAATAAAACACTCCTCACTTTGGGTCACTTTAATTCCATGACATAACTAACAAGGTAATGTTGTTTACAAAAATATAAAATTTGACATTTAAAATAACAGGGTTACACATGTTCATTTAAATTACGTCGACAAAATACGTCGATGTTCATACATAGGTTTCTTGTGTGAAAATGAAATTTTGTGCCGGGCACAATAATTCAGTCGGAAACCAATGGAGCAACGTTTTTATCTGCATTCGAAATGACAATAAATTTCAAAATGATTCAATATCCCCTTAATAAATTTATGATTTATGTTTTTTGGTTGAAATTTAATGATATTGTTTCAGTTTTTTGTTTTGCGTAAAAAATAATTATTTGTAATTTAGTTTAACAATGAAAAGTTATGCACAGACTCTATTAGGACCGACAATAGGTCGAAATAGGGAAAAATATTTTTGAACCTGATTTTGGTTTCACTGCAATTTGTATGGGATGACCGTCAACCGTGATTAAAAATAAATCCATTTGTTTAAACAATTTTTCATATACACATACAACAAATTTAATATCCTTCTAGTTATAATGATACTTTTAACACAAACCTTTATTCCTCGTTTTTCGATTTAAGGTTTTATATAATTATATAGATGTATGTACATGGCAAATACTTACCAAAGTCGAAATGTCGATATATAATGTAGGGACATTTTTGTTTGTTCGATTTAATTTAATATATTCTTTGGTGTTGGCAAATATCTGTTGCTCGTAGGAAAATCTTTAAAATATTCCGCTCCTTTTTCCAAGTAATCAGATTTGTTAGTTAAAATGTTTTTAAATTCTAAGGAATTGGTCAGATCTTTTGCTCCATACCAAGCATCTAAAAGTGGATTTTTACTTTCTTTTACAGCAAAAGTCGAATTAAATGGACGCATTTCTTTCAGTTCCTTAAGTAGTCGGTTTTTAAGACCTACATGCAAATTATATATATTGTTATGATTGAATAAAAAATAAAATAAAAAATAAAAATACCTGGTAGTTGTGAACACCCTCCAGTAATAAAGATATTTTTAGCTAACGACTGTTGATCATTCGCATTAAACAGATTAAAAACAAAGTTTAAAAGCTCAGCTACACCAGCCTCAGACATTCCAATCATGCTTGGTTGAAATAACAATTCAGGAGCTCTCAACGATTCAACACCAACATGAAGCTATAGAAAAAGATATAGGTTTTTTCAAAATAAAAATCATTTTATTTTACTACGAGTATCGCTTGTCGTGCCAATTGTATTTATAAATCAATTATACGTGAGTCACCCTGTCTATTTAATATTTGCTAATTCAAATTCCAACTAGAAGTCTTCTCTAGTTTTTAATTTTGATTACACAGTCGGTGGACGGACAGCCGCTGCAAAATGTCTTTTAGCAATTTAATAAAACGTTGCACGTTAGTTGCTCCGCAATTAATAAAACGTAGTATATACACAAGCACTTCTAGGACAAGTAGTAAAGCTTATGATCATGATGGCAAAACAAAAATCACCATATTCAATACACAACAGGATTTGGGTATAATGATTACTGGCTACAGTCAGTATGGCTTTCGCATGAACAATGATATGGTTGTTATAGGTCCAGTTGCAGTCTTTCCCAGGTACGTACATACATATAAGTTAAATTATATAAGCAAATAACATTCTCTAATAAAAAAAATGTTCTAGGTCTCTTTTGTCCTGGAATGTGGAATCGGTAGATGACATAAACGAAGAAAGCTTGTCCCTATTCACAGCTTTGGAACCGAAATTAGATCTATTAATAATAGGTATTGGAGACCAACCTGCTACGCCCAGTTTCTCCAAAAAGATTTTGAGTTTTATGAAAAAGTATAAAATTAATGTAGAAGTTTTACGAACCGAACAAGTAAGTTTCTTGAAACCTATTGTCTTTCAAATTGCTAAACAAATATTTTAACTTTTAGGCATGTGCTACATTTAATTTCTTAAATGCGGAAAATCGAATGGTTGCTACAGCTTTGATACCTCCTCTACATATAACTTACAATGAAAATGATGTGTTGGGCACAAGTATCCAAAGATTCAAGCAAAGTTTTTAGAAAAATCATTTAGAATAGTTGAATTTTAATTAAGTTTAGTTTGTTCGTTGTTTTGAAATGTGTTAATAAAATACCAAAAGCTAAAGAAAGAACTTACCTGATATAGTTCCGCCGTATTTTCAATAGTTTCTCTATCTCTATCCATTATAGCATGATGATATTTCATTATATTGTCATATTCAAAAAGCTTCTCGTTTTCGGCATCACTATCACTTTCATTTTCGTTGCTAATTTTTTTATACACATCCCAATCTTTGTCATCCTTGCCAAATTCATCGCTTCCCTTTTCATTCGATGCTAGTAGCGAAATAATACGCATACGCTCTTGTGACGCCACCGTGTGTCGTTTTGCCATCTCCTGTCGCCGTTTACTACGATTTGATTTCTTTTCTATTATATCCATATGTTTCTTTCTTATGTCTTTAAGCCAATCCTCCAATGAAACGCCAGCGGGTGGCTTGAATTTAGAACCCCGACTTGATGTAACCGGGTTTATAGTTGGCAAAATTACAGCATCTGAACTCGACTATATTAATGTATACACATATAGATATTAATTGACGAAAATAACACGTATGGAGTTTGCTAAGTATTTATATATATATATATATATTTTTTTGCTCCACCGGCAATTTCCGACAGATTCATAAAAAAATAAATCGTGAAAAAATGTAATAATTTGGGTTGGAACAGGCCACTCATCTATTGGCTTTGCCGTCGGAGCGAAAAAATAATACATTTGCAAATTTGTGTTCTAATCGCAATTTCGATTTATGACGATCTAGTGGCAATAATCTTTGCAATAATCTAAATTTACCTCCTCTCCTTTTTTCTCCCGTAGCCTTTTTTGATTGGCTTCGATTAACCGTTTCGTCATCTCTTTTCGTTTTTTAAGTTTCTCCTCTGCAGCCATTGGATTGAATGCAGCCGGTTGAACGTACGGCAGTTGAATTTTTTTAACATTTTGATTGTAGTAATCTATGTTATCCCACTTTCTTAACTCCTCTCTATAGTCTAACGCTACGAAGCTGTGATTGTGGAATATCTCTTCCATACGAGTCCAGGAAATGGCATTTAAATGTGCGGGGTATTTCATTTGTAGTAGTCGATATAGATAGGATATCATTTGATAACCACCCAAATTGAGACGACGTACTTTGTCATGTTGCAAAACTCCCTTCAGTATAGGCACGACGTGCGTGGTATGGTAACCAAAACTTATAATCATACAGTCCTTCTCATTATTGTCAGCTTTATTGTGCTCCCAACTTAATATCGAATCTATGCCATAACACACTGATGATACACCGTAACATTCAAACAGTAACTCATTCATCGCTTTGGAGTTAGTGATGGGATAACATTAAAAAATGAAATGCATTTAGAAACTAACTGTACCACTTACTTTGCCTGCAATAATTGGGATTAGCCAGGGGCTCTGTTATTAAAACCGTTTGAGGTTGCCAATCCACCTCATTTTTAGCCAACTTTCCAAATATGTAATCGAATATGTGTTCCTGATAAATGGGATGAGTAACAACATTCCTTTCGAACTGATTTTTTACCAACAAACGCATTGCATCAACATCTATTTCATCTCCAATCTGAAAAGCATTTTCATTTATAACAGCAGGTGGTTCCTTCTTTTTGTCCTTACGGGGCTTGGCCACCAGATTCCGAAATTCCAACAATGGTTTCTCTGAATCATTGTAACCAATGCGACACTTGTATGATCCTAAAAATAATCATATTTACTTGTATTCTGTTTTCAGGTTCTTTAACAATAACTAACCATTGTCTATAATTAAAACTCTATCCTGAACCATGTTTAGTTGTTTGCTAAATAGACTTTTACAAATAAGAATAATTTCTGCTTTTAAATTGTCAGCTTTTTCAGTTTGTATTAAATATTATTATTAACCCATGAATTGCCAACAAAACAATAATTACAGGGTGATTATAAAATATTTATTACTGCCATATTTTTGCAAGAACATTGTGTTGGCAATTCGCAGTTTTTTAGATTGTTAATTATACGATTTTTTTAAATTCAGACTCCTAAACCTTTAAACATATATATATATATATATATAAAATTTAAAACAAATTTAAAATATTTATACAAACATTATACTGCCTAAATGACATTCAAGAAAAGTCTTCATGTTTATTTGATTTAGTATTATTGGCATCTCTTTCAGTTCCACAACTATCTGGCAACTTGAAAAAATAATTCACATATTTTTTAATCAAAACGAAGACGGCTAAAAAGTAAAAAAATTATACATAAGTATATTTAATTATATTAATATGGAAGATCAACGCAGCGATAAAATATATGGAGGATGTGAGGGTCCTGATGCCATGTATGTGAAGCTTATATCTTCTGATGGACACGAATTTATAGTCAAACGGGAACACGCTTTAACCTCTGGCACCATCAAGGCTATGTTGTCGGGACCTGGACAGTTTGCAGAAAACGAAGCCAATGAAGTTCATTTTCGCGAGATACCGTAAGTATTTGCTAGCCAAATAATGATCTCTCAATTAGCAATATTTTCCTGTGTACGGGTTTTTGCAAATACATTTCGGCAAGGGTATATTTTCTAATGACAAATGCATTTATATATGTATGTATGTACACATCCATATGTATGTACATAAATATGTATGAATAAATGCCAGTAAATAATGAAGTATTCATACATACTTATTTACCTTAAATTTTAGAAAATTATCATTGATTATTTTTTTTACTATTTTAAGTGTAATCACAAAGTATTCCGTGGTATAATAATATGCAACATCCCCGTTAAGTTTGTTCTGTCCGTCCGTATTTTCTTGTAAAATAATCTTTAAAGAAGGGTTATAAAAAAGCGAACTTTAACCTTTCAAATAAACATATATATTTAGTAATTTTTGTAAAGAATATACAAAAACATAAATCATCATTCTTTAATCTTAAATATTTAACCATTAATTACTTTTTTAGTTAAAAAAAACTAAAAAGTTTAATTTTAAATACCAGATGAACTGGTGATTCAAAGGATTATCGGTGGCAAAGTTTATACATATGTATATGTAATTTCTAAAATATTCTGGACGTATTTTGGTATTTTAAACTGATTTTAATAAATTTTCTGTTTGTGTTTCTGAATCAGTCCCATTATATTGTATATGTACATTAGGGTGGGTCGATTTGTATGGCTGCAAAAACAAGTCGTAGTGGGCTGATTCTATGTATGTTAGAACGGAAACTATAAAAAACTCAAAAAAGTTCCACATACGAGTGATGTTTATGTTTTCACACATTTTTTTTTTTTACTAATACATAGGTTTTTGAAAACTGAGTTAGGTATTTGACAAAAACACTCATACAAAAAAATTACTCATATTATGAGTGTTGCTTTTGGTTTTACATAGTTATTTTTACTAATACATTCTAACCACATAGGTATTTGACAACTGAGTTAGGTCTTTGACAAAAGAGGTTCGATCTATGTTTATTTATCTATGGTTGTGGTTTCAAAAGAGGGTCAAAATATATTCCACTGTGTGATATATTTTTGATATCGAAATAACCATACGATTCGATATTACTTTTTGGCAACTGTCATTATTGCATCTGTAATAATCTGTGATACTAACATTTGAAAATTGTAAACAAACATTGAAAAACATAAAAAAATATATATTTAAAAATTAACAATATTAATTTTTTTCTTTTTGTTATAGTTCTCATATTTTGCAAAAGGTTTGCATTTACTTTACATACAAAGTGCGCTATACAAATAGCTCGACAGAAATTCCAGAATTCCCGATTGCCCCTGAAATTGCTTTGGAACTCTTGATGGCTGCAAACTTTTTAGATTGTTAAAAAAAATTCAATATGTTGTTCTTTTATTTTTCTTATATAAACTCGATATGATAAAATACAATAATTTTTTATTTCGCTGAAAGTCGGACGATATTAAAAAAACAGTCAGTTAATGCAAAAAAAAAAACTCAAATACCAATAATATAAAAATAAGGTTCTGTTGGTTTTTTATGTTAGCTTCTATCTAAATTATTTAATTTGCCAATTTGTACTTTTTTTAATTAAATAAATTTATAATGTACATCTAATATAATGTAATAAAAAAAGATTTCAATTATTTATTTAAAACTTAATAAGAAACTGTTCTATTATGAGTTACAAATAAAAATTTTAAGTTTTCTTTATTCTTCATTGGTGACCCGTTAATTTGAGAAGCAAAACTAGCAGATTTCAGTAAAAATACTTGGTGCATAGTTTTTCTTTCCTTTTTTTTTTTTTTTTTTTTGTGTGTAAAAACATTTAATTTAATTTAATTTTATTTCATTTATTTGTAATACAAAGCCTAAAAAGGCCAAAATAAATATATTACAAAGCAAATATTGCCTGATATAATACAATAAAAAAATTATAAATACCATAATATATATAAAAATCTATAAATGTACATATGCAAAAATTTATGTACAAAAATTAATTCATTTAATATTTTCTTAATTATTTTATTTGGCTCCCCAGCCGTAAAAAAATTTAAAACATTGAGAATAATTTTATTGAAATAGGTCCACTCAGCAACAGATTTACATAATTAAATAGTACCAAGAAAGTTTAATTAAATTCCAGAATTCAAAAATGATTGTAAGAGTTTTAGTCTAAAAACATTATTAGATTGGGAAAAAGTGCGTAAATAATGTGGTAAAAAGTTCCACCATCTAGCAATGCGGACTAAGAAAGATTTTTCCAAAAAAGAAGATGATATTCTAGGTATTAAAATTTGAGGGTTTCTTGTGGATCTTGTAAACGTAAAAGAGCTATACAATGGAAGTGGTCTGCAAGTATTAATGACTCTATAAAAGAAAAGCAAGTTACGATAAGTTATAAAATCATGAAAAGAACAGTGAAGAAAACGTAAAACATAGGACGAGATATGTTCACGATGTCGAATATTGTATACAAAACGTACAATCGCATTAATTAAGCGTCTGATTCTATTCAAGTACACAGCACAAGTACCAGAAACAACTTCAAGTCCATATAATACCTGAGACATCAACAGTGCATAAGCTAATTTGTATCTAATTCTAGAGGGCAGATACAAATTAGTTGAGTATAGTCGTCTTAAGATACCAAAAACTCTAAAACTTAATGAATCAATGTGATCAGCAAAAGAAAGTTTGCAGTCCAATACAACACCCAGACATTTAAGATGTTCAACAAAATCAATCTGAACATCACCCAAGAAAATATTAAAATCAGAAAAAAATCGATTTGTAGGTCCAAAAACAATGGCTTTGGTCTTAGTAGGGTTTATACTTAAGGAATTATCCGAGGTCCATTCAAGAATACCCTTTAAGCTAAAGTTTATGTTAGATACTAATACATCCTTAAAGTCCAAACAGCTTCTGAACAGCAAAAAAACATCGTCAGCAAATAGAAAAGACTCGCATATCGAAGAGTTAACACAACGGGGAAGACTGTTAACATATAAAATAAACAGAAGAGGTCCTAAGTCTGATCCCTGGGGGACACCAGATGATAGAAAACTTATGTTTGAAATAGCTCCATTGATCTGTACAAATTGCAATCTACCGCATAAATAAGAAAACATAAGTTTACATGCTGATTTTGAAAAATTAAACTCACACTGAAGTTTCCTAATAAGTTTGTAGTGATTTAAAGAATTAAATGCCTTTGTCAGATCCAGGGAAATAAGAACGCTGAATTCATTATTATTAACATTATTCCTGATTTTATCAGTCAAACTTAAAAGCAGAGATGTTGTGTTAAAACCTCTACGAAAAGCATATTGTTTGTCATATATACAGTCGCATACTGATTCAAGAATCTGGTTTCGGATTACATGTTCTACAACTTTTGATAACGCAGGAAGAATTGATATAGGGCGAAGATCTTCAGGTCCATGAACTACAGTAGATTTAGGGATAGGTATAACCCTAGCTGTTTTCCAACATGCTAAGGTAAAGGTAAATATTTCTAATATATTAATAAGATGATTAATAAGATATATTTTCATATGTGAAGTTTTGTTTTATAAGAAAGATCATCAACAATGGATTGTTTTGAAGTTTTAAGGATATTTCCATGAGAAAAACAGATAAGTTGGTTTATTTTATTCTATAAATATGAATATCATTAGTTTAAATCTCGAAAATAAGTACATTCTCAGAACTCACGCATCGTTAATTTATACAACAAAACAATGTAATTACTTAGGACCAGTCATGCTGACCAGGTTCAGCTAGTAATTAATAAAATGTCTGAAAAAATGTGTATCATTGAGTAGTGCTTTAAAATACATTTCTGAAATTTTATCCGAATACTGGTATTAAACCGATTATTCGGTCGGACTCTGCAAATTATGTGAATATTAACAGTTAAGAAAAATATGAAAATATAAACTGCTGCGAGGAGTTTTGTTTTGTTCCATTTTTACTAATGAATTGTAACAAGCAATGAGTGAGGGATTAAACGATCTGTATTAAGTAAAACAAATAACAGACCTATATTCGGTTGTGCCAAATCTCACCATTGTATACTTTAAGATAAAGATTTTGACCCATTGCCGGTCCGAATTTCATTGAAATGTCTATCTTGATTGTCAGTATTAATGACTTAAAAAATCGATGCAGTACTGATTTTTACTTAAACCTCAGCCATTTGTTGACCGATTTTTCCGAATTTAAATAGCAACCGAACCGGGACTATAGCGGATATATTGATGTAAAATTATTTAAGAGCTTAGGTTCCATGAGCAGCCAATCATCAAGCAGCTTACTTGGGTCCATTCACAACTGATTCCATTAAGATATTTGGGTGCATCGGAATGTTGATTTCTACATACAGACGGCATGTAGGAATAATTATTTAATTTTTTATATATAACGAAACGAAAAATATAGAAATTCCAACGGAATGCAAAATTTTAATTATACCGTTACTCATGGTGAAATTATTATAAATATTTTGGATCGTTATAGATAGCGGAGTCGATATAGCCATGTCCTTCTGTCCGTCTATATGTTTAAATCAATTTCCCGTAGCCCCCAAATAACTTACATACATGATTCATACATCCATATTTTACCAATTTTGTATCTATATCTGGACTACTAAATCATTAATATAGACAATATCGATATCTAATAAAATCCTTTGCAACGGCATATATAACGCCACAGCAAGTGGGACCACACTGTGTCAAAATCGACAAAAAAAAATGTATAACCCGATTATTTTTTCACTAATAAAGTCTCATTGACATAAACTAGTTTGTGATAATAAAATTACTTTAATCTTGCACAGATGTTTTATTAACAAAAGCATTGTTACTTTTCTAATTTATTGAGTTAGGACAGTCTTCTTGTAAATGAACGTTTACAAAAAGTACGAAATATTTCCTATATTTTAGTATTAAATAGTATTGCATACGTTTTTAAGCATCTTTGCAACACGTGATAATTAAGTAGTCTCTACTTAGAGTAGAACAATTGTACAATCAGTGCGTTTAGAATGGATCCTGAAGTCAAGCCAAAAAGATCGAAAATGTCGGCTTTGGAGCAATTAAAAAAATACACTACTATTGTAGCTGATACCGGTGACTTTGAAAGTGAGTACACAAACTTATTGGGCATTTCTAGAATTAAGGCAATTGTTTTGTATAAAGGGGCAACTTGTGAAAATGTGAATGTGTGCGGGGGGTATTTCAATGTGAGATTGCAAAATGTGATTTGCAAAAATGAAAAGTTGTAACCTTAGATACTACACGTAGTACTACTTTCAACAGAGTCGTCTAACCTTCAATCGTCTTAGATTAGAATGAAGAATAACAATATAGATTAATTTGTATATACATATGTAGATACACAAATATGTATGTATATAGATACATATGCATGTACGTAAATTGTTTGTAAACACTTATGATAAATAAGTTGTTTGAGGAATAATTGATTGGTTAAAATGATTAATCTTTAAAACAAAAAAATAATAGATTATTACATTGATTTTTAGGCATGAAGCTTTACAAGCCCACCGATGCTACAACAAATCCTTCTCTTATTTTAAATGCCGCTAAGATGGAGCGTTACCAGGATATTGTGGAAAAGGCTGTAGAATATGGAAACAAAACCGGAGTGTTAGTATGACTGAATTTTTGTAGAATCTAGAAACAGTAATTATAGATTTTGGTTGTTTGTAGGTCTACTGATGATAAAATCGAAGAAGCCATGGATTATTTGTGCGTGTTATTTGGTTGTGAAATTTTGAAAATTGTCCCTGGACGTGTTTCGACTGAAGTTGATGCCCGTCTATCCTTTGATACCGAGAAAAGCGTTAAGAAGGCTTTAAAATTGATTTCCATATACGAAGACATGGGCGTCGGAAAGGATCGCATTCTCATTAAATTGGCCTCAACCTGGGAGGGCATACAAGCCGCCAAAATCTTGGAATCCCAACACAATATCAAATGCAATTTGACTTTATTGTTCTCCTTTGCGCAGGCCGTAGCCTGTGCCGAGGCAAATGTAACACTAATTTCCCCATTTGTGGGCCGTATTCTGGATTGGTATGTGGCCAATACAGACAAAAAGAAATATGAATCTAAAGAGGATCCTGGTGTTGTTTCTGTCACAAAAATTTACAACTACTATAAGAAATTTGGTTACAAGACTGTCGTCATGGGTGCATCATTTAGAAACACTGGTGAAATTAAAGCTTTAGCTGGCTGCGATTTGTTAACAATTGGACCTTCTCTTCTCAAGGAACTCGAAAATGATGCTGATGTAATTACACCCCAATTGAGTGCTGAACAGGCAGCCAAAGTAAATATGGAAAAGATTAGCATGGACGAATCTACATTCAGATGGATGCTTAACGAGGAGGCCATGGCTACCGACAAACTTTCCGAGGGTATTCGTAAATTTGCGGTTGATGCTGTTGCTTTGGAAAATCTCATTCGCAAGCGCATTTAAAATTATGTATAATTTTCTTTTAATTGGTACAGGGCCCCATATATAAATACTACTATTCCATATGTTATGTTAATACATACTAACTAACCCATATTTTTGTATGAGTAGAAATAAAAAATGGTTTTTCTTAAGATTTTACAAAATCTTTGTATATTTTTTTGTTTGTAATATATTGTATGTAAGTATATTATTTATGTGTTTGGGTTTCCATGAAACTTGTGTTTAGAAAAAAAAAAAACTGTTTAAAAGTATTCTTACCATCGTATCATTGCATTTCATCTTGTCACTGATTGGTTTAATCGATGGATTTCATTTTACTCAAATAGGCAGTTGGTATCATTTTTATTTCACCATTTAGCTGGCATATGCTAGTGTCTTTGTCTGAATGCGATACCACCTTGCCAACCGATTCGCGTTCATCGCCATAAATAACTTTAAATTCATCTCCAACTTCTGGCAAAACGGGTGCCAAATGTTCGCTTACCACCGACACACTGCGGTCTTCCTCTTGTAGGAAAACTGAACAGACGCCATTAGAAACAGTGCGTATTATGCCAGTTTGGCCCACTAAATCAACATCGTCGTGGGTGTGGATTTTCACCTCGATGTCCGTTGTACACCAGTCACCAATTGGTGATTCTAAGCTTGCTCCCGGAGTTTGAGGATTATAGGGTGAGTTTGGAGCGCCTCCGGGCGTGTTAGGCGAATAGCTAGAAGGAGATGGCGTATTCATGTAGCCCACAGGGTATGGAGAGGGAGCTGGACTTGGACTGGGATTGAAGGGACTGTAGCTGCGATCCGAGCCATAAAGTGTGCCTGGAGTTTGTGGTGGAAACTGTGTGTTGATCTGATAACCAGGAGTGCTGGGATTGTAGCCAGGACTTGGGCTTGGTTCTTCAAGTGAATAATCAAAGTCATTACTGCGAGCCGGTGTGTTTGTAACATTTGGATCCCAAGCCCCATGACGAGGCGTCATGCTGCCATCATGTAACGGTGTCATCGAACTGCTATAGGGAGTGCGACCCTCGGAATCCCAATTGGGTGTTTGACTACCCAACAAAGGTGTCTTAGAACCGGCTGCTGCATAAATTGGTGTATGAGAACCATAGCCGGGAGTACGAGCTGGAGTGCGTCCGTACGAGGAGAGACTTCCATCCTTGCCAGCTGGACCCACAATGGCGATGTGGTTACGATCAACCGAAATAGTTTGACACGACGTGTGCAATTCCACACGTGCTGTACTCTCTGTGGCATCCTTAACAATGCCCACGACACCTTTTAAATAGAACCAGTTTGTATTAAAAATAATTTTGCTCTTGCATTACACTAACACTACAATACTAATACAATACCTTTATATGGGCCTCCGCTGATTTTGATTGTTTTGCCCAATATTTCACGATCTCTGGTAACCTTGAAACCACCGCGACCACCTCTAGTTCCACCGCGACCACCACGTCCTCCCGAAGGATGCATAGGAGATTGAATGCGTGGCGACATGAAACCTAAACCTCCAAGCGGTCCGAAATTATTGGTTTGTGATTTACTGCCACCAGCTAGTTGAAGATGACGCGTCTTGCAAACAAATATTCCACCATTTTCGGTATACATGCGACAATGTAAAAACGCCAAACTGCGATATAAATGTTTAATTTCTCCCGACCGTCCCTATAACCAGACACACACATACACATTAGGAAAATTCCACGGAACCTCGACGGCTTCATACTTACCGCATGAGGACCTTCCATAACTTTAACAATGTCGCGGCGTCTAATTTGATTTTGATCAGCATCGAGAGCAATAGTGTTTCTGTTCTCTCTTCTCTTGTGAAGAGCAGTAGGTTTGCATTCTATAACCTTGCCATGCATTCCTAAAACATGGAAATTTTCACGTTCCAAACGAACAATAACACCAACATTTTGAGCACTATTGAAGGTATACAAAAATTTACAAGTTTTTTAACATCAACAAGCATATTTGAATCAACACCACACCACTTACTCCAGTTGCACCAAATCACCCCATTGGAATTGACCCAGACAATCCACACCAGTGGCAACATCTGAGCAAAGCTGCAAATCTCTGGGCAATACTTCCAATTCATGGTTTGTCAAATCGGACACAAGGACGACACGTGTGGGTTCGACACGTATAATTAAACCTGTTTCGCCTTCATAACGTCCAGCCAAGACACGGGCATGGTCACCCGTTTTGAAGTATTTTCGCAACTCGTTTGCTTTAAATACCAAAGGATCCTATACTCGGAGGATAAACAATAATATTTTTACTTTTTTATAATTTATTATTATATATCAGGAAAAACTGTATTAGTTCCACAACTATTTCTAAAACTCATATCCAGTACCCATTCTAGTTTGGCTTTACGACTTATGATTTTTGTTTGAAATTGTCACCTTCAGAACGAGTTCTATGGAATCGTTACGAAGTCAATATCCCTTCTTGGAACGGTTCTGGAACCAATTCTCTAAATTAATGATTTTTGCTCGAAATTGTCACCCGTATCCATCATTGTTTTATATTTGACATACTTGGAATTAGTTCTGGGAACCACTAAACTAAATTTTTGATTCTTTCAATACATTTCAAAAAAGTATTTTAAAATGCTGGCTTATAAAATTTTGGATCTATCTAACATTTGTTGCTTTCGTATTTATTGTAAACGCCCATGATGAATACTCTTAAAAACTATTTTGGACAAAATCGACATAAATTTATTCAATGAACACAATATTTCTGTTTTTTTTTTTAAGGTACCTAATGCAATTGATTAATAGATCTCTCCAAATTCAATTCGTTATTACATTTTATATTGTATTTTTCTTTAATTTTCCATAACAAAATTCAAAATATTTTTAATGGTTCCATTTCGGAACTAGTTTGTGTTCTATAGAACTAGTCTAGAAAATTGATCTTCAGAATGGGTTCTAGAAGTAGTTGCAAAATCACTAGCTCTATGGTTGTTATAAAATAATCTGAAGTAGTTCTGGTTATAGTCGTTCTACAACTAGTGATTTTGGAACAAATTCTACAAATGTTCCTGGGATACAATTTATACATATTATATAATTTATTTATAATTTATAATATAACTATAATTAATTGCATGAGTGATTAATATCAATAAATTACCTTCAAATCCTGATGTTTTGGCATAACAGTGATCATTCCACCATCGATAGCAATAATTTTTGCCTGCAAATTCTCCAAATCACCCACACATACTTCAACATTGTCACCCATGGAGAAAGAATGTCCAGCAGTGGGATCATCTTTAGCCCCGGTAACAATTTCTAAATTCACATCTACAAAATATACAGTGATCAGTTGTCGCCTCAAACTTATTAATAAACTAAAATTACCTTCAGGTTGTTCTTCAAACCTTTCTAATTCAGCTAGAGTTGGTTTGACACCTTCAGCCTGAATAGCAGACATGGTAAAGTTTTTGTACAAGAAGCCCTTGCGGGAGTAACGATTTCCTTCGAATAGCAAAAAATCACCATCAGAATGAACTTCACCACCAATGGCCCTTTAATTTAAATTCAAAAAAAATTTTAGTTCAAATAGAATACAGTTTGTGTGAACAAGCTTGTTTAACACAATTTAATGTTTAAAACAAAAAAATACTCTGTAAAGGCTTACCTAACGGCTTCTGGATCAAAATGCTTTGCAGCAGGCCTGCGTTTTCTCTTACGTTTACTGTCATCAGATTCCTGATAAGAATACAAGCATTAAACTATCTGCTCCTTTTTAGTTAATAACAAATATGACTTACACTTGTTGTTGATCTGAGTGCGCCTCTCATGCGGGTGTAATCAATGCGTGGTAACAGCTTTAAATGAGCTTGATTTTGAGCCAAATCCACGTAGTCCACTTGGGCTATATCATCCTTGTAAAGACCTCTTTTCAATCTTACCCATTGTTTTACCTTTAAACCCACTTGCTCCTTTACGACTTTCAACACATCTGTCATTTCCTTAATGGGTACCATTTCTTGTTTCCACTTTCCCATCCTAAGGTTACCTACGTTTTCAATTGTGGTCTTTACATGGGTTTGTTTGTACGACTCAATGTAAATATAACCCTTGACGCCCTCTGGCGCCACAACCGATTTTATTTGAAGTGGTTCATCGGTATTTAGGTAAGTTAGAAATTTTCGCATTAATAACAAAGCTGTTGCCTTCTCTTCGCCAATACGGCACTTGACCATCCATAAATTAGGGTCCCTTAAAAATATAGTGATTGTTTTTTCAAGGAATCTTATGAATTCAAATTTATTTTTTTAGCTTACTTTATACCCGGCAACAGTGTTTGTTGGGTAATTTCATCAGACATTTCTTCGCCTCCATCTCCAAAGTGTCTTTTTGCAATTGATTCGTCAGCATATTTCTTTCTTAAATACTCTTCAATTTCGTCCTCTCTCTGGGTGCTTTGTATTAAAAAAAAAATGATTTTTAATTAATTGTAAGTACATGTTTTGACATTGACTTACTCCCATAGATTCGTACCACGTCGCCTTATTTCAATATCTCGGGCTGTTGGACCCAATTCGTCAATTTCATTACCCACTATACCCAACTCATTGGCACCTTCTTCCCATTCATCATCTTCATCAACCTAATGTTTATATTATATTTTCAAATTTTTTATATTAATTACATTTTGAATTTCATTTCCATTTACCTCATCGTCCACTTCAGCTTCATCAATAATAAAGCCACCAAATCGATCCTTCTTCTTTTTCTTTCTTGGTCTATCGTCTTCATCTTCTTCATATTCCTCCGAGTCGACATCATCGCCATCGACTTCATCCTCGTCTTCTTCTTCCTCTGCATCTCGAGGTCGTTGTTTGTGTCCTCTTACAGAATTATCTGAGCCAGATTCTGAACCTACCGAACGCGAACGGGACCGAGAACGTGATCTTGATCTCGATGGAGATCTTGATCCCGACCTAGATCTTGATCCAGACCTGGACCGAACAGGTGAGCGTGATCGTGAATGCGCACTTTTTTGCGACTTATTGGATCCGACGGAACCATCTTCAGAACCACTGTCCGATATGTTACTTTCTTCAGAGTCGGACATTTTTACTGTAAAGTAATGCATGTAAAAAATCGTTAGTTTATCACCAACAAAAGCTATCGCCATGTTTATTTTCTATAATAGAAATAGCCACAATGCCAAAAGAATCACACATTTAGTACTTACCGACATGGGCTAACCTGTTATATACAAACTATCAATTGTATTTTAATATTATGTCTTTCACAAAATCCTTTTTACACGAAAACCGAGTTGCCTGAATAAAATTTCGACAGAAATAAAAGAAAATTTTTCAAAACAAGGTGATACGTGTAATTCATTTAATTCGACACAGATGTGCCATTTTGTGTAGGAATGTGGAAATTGAAATAACAGGATAACACAAAACCATTTATTTTTTAAAAAGGTGTTCAGAGACGGTTTTTGTTTTTTAGGGGTCTATTGTTGAAAGAAAATTTATCTCTGGGTCTTTATAAAAGGGTTCTATAAGTCGATTGTTCGAACAATCGATTACGTTTCTCAAAAATAAATGTGTATTAAATAATGATCTTTATACAAAAAATTCATCCACCATTTTTCTATTTAAACTAAAAAATCAAGGCGAATTTATAGAAGGTGACGACAGAACTACAACAAATACAACATGTACAAAAACAACAGGTACTTTGTTTTTGTAAAAAGATAAGTGAACTGTCAAAGTTGCCTGTTGTTGTTCTTGCTTTTGGGTTTGTTGTATTTTTCGCCACAACAACAACAAGTGAATTGACAGTTCACTTGTCTAAACAACTGAATATAAAAAATAATCAGCTGTTCTTGTGAGGTCACCTTCTATAAATTCGCCTTGCTAAAAAATAAATCATGTTAATATCAAGACGAATTTATTTGGTGGTGTTGATTCTACAACAAGTACAACATTTACAAAAACTACTTGTAATTTGTTTTTTTTTATGTTGTTTAAGCTGTCGAAGTCTGCCTGTTGTTTTTGTTTCTTTTACGTTTGTTGTAGTTTTCGCCGCAACAAACACTAGTGAATTTGACAGTTTGAGCCTCCAAACAAATTAAGAAAAAAAAAATAATAAGCCTTGTATAAATAAAGACACCACCTTGTATAAATAAATAAATTCGCCATGGGATGAGTTCTTGTTAATGGAATGAGTTCTTTTTTTAAATAATATTCCTACACTTACTGCATTTAATTTGTTATAATATACAAAATGAATTATTTTATGTGCTCGACTTGTTTATGTCCAATTTCATCCGGATATTAATTATTATAATACAATTATGAATGTTCCAGTCATTCTTTGATGCGGACCTTGTTGCCCGATTTTCGCCATACTTTTAATATAATTTTGAACTAATTTGTGCAAAATTTTATAAGGATTGCCGCAAATTCAACATATTTATGACTGCTCAAACAGTAATCCGGGGGGACATTTGTATGGGGGCAAGGACGTAGCTAGATAGTCTTAGAATCGTATGAGGACCCAGAATATGTGTACTAATGTGGGTCTGCGACAAATATGTTGATGTGTTACAAACGAAATGACAAAATCAATATGCCTCTCATCTTTCTTGATGGATGGTATAAAAATATGATTTATTTTGGACATGGTTGGTCACCCATTTGAAATGTTAACCAATAGTATATGAAGAGGTATGTAAAAAGTCCGGATGAACTATACTATATTTGCAGAAAAGAAATTAACAAATGTTGTTTAAAATTAAATCAAAGACTACCAACCGTATTTTGTTAATGTGTCGACATGATTTGATAATTCAAAAAACCATACAATAAAAGTATGTATATATGCATACGCAAATGACCATTTTAAGTGCCGCAAGGTATCGGTTGGTCATGTTATTTACAAAATTACATTTGCATTAATATATATACATACGTATTTTATTAGATTAAAATTATATAAGAATTTAAGAAAAATGTTTTATATTAGTATGCAATAAATTTAAAAAAAAAACAATTAAAAATTATGTAGCAAGTCTTTTAAAAACCACCCCCTCAAATTAAACACAAACTTTTATTTTATAAAGTTTCTTGACCTTTTCTAAAGACATTTCGGTAAATATATATATGTATATATATAATATAAATACATACATACACATATTTTCATATATGGATGTGAGTATGTATGTATGTATGTATGTTTACATATGTTTATGTAGATAAGTTTATATAAATTTATAATTTAATTTATTAACACGGTAGGTAAGTTTTATTATTGATTAATCCATTATGATTTACATACTTTTTATGGGTCTTCAGCAGGAAGGATTTTTTAGGCCTTTATTCTTAAAGTGTAATTTGACATAATTATGTACAATAACTAAAGTACAAACAAAAATGTTTAAATTTATGTCTCAAAAATACATACATACATGTATGAATTTGTACATAGTCGTATTAACATACATATATAAAAGTCTATCTATATTTGTACTATCCTTCGAATACTAGAATTTTTGACATTGCATGCCTTATTTTTATTTATATCTAAAATAAGTATGAGGTTCTGTAATATTTTTTCTACTTTTGTTATTGTTTCATTTAGTGCTTATTTAGCTTGCAGTGGCGTAGATTCAAAAAATACGTTCTTGTTTCTAAATATACTTTTAATACCTTTTTTAGTTATTTGCCTCACGCAAATAACCGAAAAACAAGATGGTTTCTAGATTATTAATTAAATTTTTAAAACAATTTTCATTTATTAATACTAAATTAAGCCAAAAATCAGTAAAATTTTTTAAATAATCAGTCAACATTTAATAATGTATTTACTTTTATTAAAATATTAAAGAAGTCCCACTAAATTAAATCTGAAAAAAGAACTTTTTCAAATCAGAATATATTATTGATATTATTTAATTTAACTTAAAATTATCGCTAACTATACGTCATTATTTTAAAAATTATGAATTAAAAATTTGAAATTTAATTTAGCAAAAATAATGGTCTCTTTTAGTGGTTTAAGATAAGTTCATATTGTTAATAAGCCTTAGAAGTTTTAATGTTAAACATCTTAGAAATTCTTTTACAACGTTGTCAGAACAATTCTTCGCACGTTTTCCCCACACCGAAGAATTTGAACAAATTTATAATGTTTTTTCTTACCACAAGACTTGACAGAATTATGGACACAAATTTGTTCATGTTCTTTGGCATGGGGAAATAGTTATGTGCATAGTTTTCTTTGTAATTATATTTATTTTAAACTGAAAATTATATATGAACATGAGTTGTCCACACGAGACAAATTTATGCGCGGATTGAAAGAATTGATGTCTTGTCAAGAGAGGGACAACCCGGCTCATGTATTATTTAAGTTCCAGACAAAGGTAAATGTGATACATATAAATTTAGAACATGAAATTCATTTAAAATCAGTTCCAGCCAACTTTGGCCAGTGTAGTTCTTAACTACGTCCCTGGTAAAAACACAAATATGTATAATAACCTTAAGCACTGTCTAAAAAATGCTTCAGAAAATCAAAACAACAACGGTAACAAAAACAACATATATTAGTGGCTACTATATCTACACTATCTACTTAATAAGTAGAAACCATCACAATACACACATTTTGTTTTCTTTAGCTTTATGAATATCATTTGAAACAACAACAAAAATAAAAAGAAAAAGAAAAACGACATAAACATCAGCTACAGGAATGAAGAATATATGCATTCATATTCTTAAAAGCAAGAACAACAAAAGCATCAGCTAAAAGCACACTACTAGCCACCACCAACCAAATATTTAGTATAATACTAAAGCAGCTAGCCTGGCTGACTTTCGGGCTGCCTTTGCTCGCTGTGGTCGCTTTTATTGTATTTGTTGTTGTTGTTTTTGTATTATTTCAATGTTCTATGTATGTACAGATGTACAATCTGTATGATGATTCTTTCTAATATGCTAAAAGTATTTTCCCGGGCAGTAGAGAGTTTACGTCTGTCTGGGAATTTTGCCAAAAGCAACAAATTCTGTAATTCAGATAGACACTCTCATCAAGCACTTTCTCCCTGTGTTTAGTCGCCGTCGATCGTTTCAAAAGCGCGATCTTTTCCTTAGTTCTTAATTTTTTGGCTGGGCCAAAAAATACAAAAAAATAATAATTATATAAAATTTTCGGTTCGCACAGCATTTTAATAACAATTATTTTTGTAAGTTTCAACTAAAATAATTGTAATAACTTAAAAAAACAGACTAAAAAAACAACAAAGAACATTACAAAAGGATATTAAAAGTGCTGCAATTCCTGTACTAGTTTTTAATTATAAATACCTACATAATACATACAATTATTAAGTGCTTCATTATTGGTTAAGAATAAAAATAAATCAGAAAAAAAAGAAACTGAAAATGCCTCAAAAATTGCCGTTAAAAACAGAAAAAATAAATTAAACAATAACGGGATATTTAAATTGTCAGTCAGGCAAAAGAAAAAACTGAGTAGAAAAACTCAAGAAGAAAATTATAAATGAAAGTTAAAGCAAAAAATAAATAAATTTTATTAATAAAAAAGCAATATGGATGGATTATAATAATAAATATGTATATGAAGAAGTTGTTACATAAATTATTCCATATTTTGTACAAAATGTTTTTATTAAAAATGTATGTACGTATGGCTATTTGCACAGTACATACATATATATATATATATATGTATGTATGTAAAATTACGTTCTTAAGATGTAAAATAATGCGTAAAAGATAAATATTAGTTATTTTCGTACTGTTTGAAACTATAATAATTATATTTCTGAAAAGAAAACAAAAGAATACTCTATTAATTTAAATATGCCAAAGAAATCACAAACATTGATACATTTTATTTTATTATTTACACATGTAAATATGTATACATTTGCATCAGTGATGCCAATAAAGTGATTTTTACGGGCTTTAGAAAGGCACAAATATTCCAAACTTTCAGAGAAAAAGCTACATGCTTTTTTTAATTTTCTATTTGTTGGTGTGAGATTTGCTACCAAATTATTGGCATCACTTATTTCTACACACACTCCGACACTCTTTTTAGAAAGACTCTCTCCCAAAATAAAATTTAATAAAAAAAAAATTAAAAATAAACCATCATATATTCAAGGTTTCTAAAATCTTTCAATATACACACTCATGTATATGCTTGTTCTTCATTAATTTCTATATATATGATATATTTATATATATATGTACCTACTAATTTAGATTTTATATATGTATGTATTATATTTATATATGTATATATGTGCATATTGTACGTATATTTGTCATTGCTCGTCGAAAATTTTCGAGGTGATTTGAGCAAAAAAAAAAAAAATTAAAAACGCTTAAGAAAACACAATTCCGATGTTTTAATAATAAATTATTATTTCTTTAATGAAGAAATTAAGAAAATCACCTTAAAATTCAGTTGTCAAGGCATATCAAAATTTTCATGTACATGTGTGTGTATGTGTGCCTGTATTTATATATAAATATAAAAAGAGGTAAAAAAAAGTGCTGGGATTTTTTGATGAGCATTTTTTTTTTTTTTTGGTTTTTCATATTTTCTTATTACATAATAACAGATTATTTTTGGCAAAAATATGAACATAAATTTGTATGAGTGCACATACATACATACTATCTATATACATATACAAGCATAGAATACGTTTTAGTTAATACGTAAATAATTATTTACAGAGCAATAAAACAAAGACATCATCGTTAATCTTGTATTGTGTCAATCAATTTGAAAAGTTCCTCTTTAGCAATTAAAGGGATGTCAGAATGTAGTTCATACATACATACTACTTATGTCTAATTAAAAAGTAATTACATACTACATCCATAGAACCTAGAAATTAAAACATCAGATTAACCCATCATTTTATTTACGTAAAAAATAAAACAGGTACCCATTGTGTTATGCGTATGTGTGCGTGTTAAATGCCCGGGAAAAATCTGTTAAGAAAAAACACCTGCTATTCGCTTTTAAATGAAAATAGGCCAGATAACTTTATTTTGCATGTGTTCATCACAAATGTTATAAACAGATTTTGAAGCATCATGACAAGTGATATTTTTACATCTCCATATAAATCTTAATCATATTAGGTCAATTACTTTTTAATAATTTTTGTTAAAATTTTAAAATTAACATAGATAATATGTTTAAATAGGGCATAACAAGTTATAAGTAAAATACGTTCAACTATTATATTTTTTGAGGGTTTAACAAAATCTTATTTAAGCTTTTTAAAACCATATTCGCAAATATAATTACACATTAGCCATGGAATACAATCACATAAAACTATATAAAAAAATAATAATATTCATACGTACCTATGTACGGTTTGAAAACTGTCTTCGATGCTTTCGATTTTTATTTCAAAATCATTTGTATAAAGTGACTATTATTATGATCTATCGCTTAGTAATTTATTTATTTATTTATTTATTTATTTATTTATTATACAATTATAACTAAGCACAATTTGCCATATATAGTTAACAAATTTGCAAAAAAAAATGTTAATATATTGTAATAATTACAATAATACAATAGAATACAATACATATAATATATTGTATACAAATATTAGATAGAAAAAATTTAGTAATATGTAATTAGGTCAACTAAAAGAAAAAAATTAAATCATCCGCAAAATATTACCATTTGTGAACATGTTATTAAAACACAGTAAAATATTAAATAAAAAAAATATTTAAAAGTAGTTAAACTTTGCAAGTTAAATGAAAATTTTAATTTATATTGAGAAAAAACAAATTGAAATTCAGAAATCCTAATTAATATGGAGAAAATAAAATCTGAATTTGAAAAATCCAATTAAGAAAGAATACAGATTGTAATTCACAAAAGCAAATTAATATTGAGAAAAAACTAATTGAAATTCAGAAATTCAAATTAATATGGAAAATACAAATTGAAATTCAAAATAGTAAATTAATATTGAGAAAAAACACACGGAAATTAAGTAATCAAGAAATTGATAATTTTTATGAAAATACTACGCGTGTGAACTTTAAACCCAATAGTAATTTATTATTATCAATATTAAATTAAGTTTTTTCAACATTAAGTTGTATTTTCCTAATTTCCATTTTCTGAATATTAATTTAGATTTCTTAATTTCAATTGGTTTATTCCAAATATTTAATTTAATCTTAATTTGCTTTTCAGAATTTCAATTCTTATTTTCTCAATAATAATTTGGATTTCTTGACTTCAATTTGTATTTTTGCATAATATTGTGTATTAAAATTACATATACATATGTATTGTTAAATTTTAAAAACTTAGATGTAATTGTCATATTTTAATTACCATTCCATTTAAAATTTACCATTGGACAAGAAATAATTTCAATAATTTTTACTTCTTAAGCCTGTTTTAATTCTCTCAAAGAAGATCAATATTTTACTATCCCCAAATTTTTAAATAAAAGTTAGAAAAGGGAAAACTATTTTCTCCTATATTTCTTATAACTTATTTTTGTAATATTTTATGCAAAAGAACCGAAGAATATACACTTTATATATACGATTTAAAACAGAGTTGCATTTAAAAGTTTTATATTTACTACGAATTGTAGTACAATTACCACACATTTTACTTAAATCTTGTCATGCAAACTCTATATATATAGTTTTGACATAAAGAATAAGAAGAAGAAGAGGCACACAAGAGGAAAGCAAGTCACTGAACAATAACTAAATTTGAAAAAAAAGAAGAAAGAAAAGTCAAGAGAAAATCGTCAACATTTTGCAAATCATAAGTTATATTTTATACAATAAGAAAGTTTACTAATAGAATAAGTGAAAAAATATTATAACATAAATTTTATAAATATATAAAACTACAACAACAGGTATTTAATAATCTTATTGAATGTTTATAAATCAGGGGAAAAAAATGTAATGGCATCAACCAACACATTTATTCAAGAGCTTGTGTAGACAGACGACCGACCGACTACTTTCGCAATTTAGAGGGAATTTATTGCATTTTTGTCCTTTTTTTATTTTTTGTAATAAAAAAACAAGACATTTCGAAGTGCCGAGTGATTTGTTTTTAAAATAATTTAACTAACAATTTATTAATACAAAAAAAGCCACAATAGAATGCGCAATAATTCACTCATTGTATGCGGTTGGTTTGCTTTAGAAATGGTAGACAGAAATTTACGTACATACATTTCATTCGGCAGTAGTAGTTCAGGGTAAGCGGCAAATAAGAAATATAAAGACAACGTAGACGACGATTTGGCAAACAAACGAATGTACAATATATATATTTTTTTGCAAAATCTCTATGTTACACGTGTTCTTTTCGAAATGTTACCAAGTCATCTATTACATGGCAGGCAGTAAAATTTATATTTTGAATTTTAAATAACTTTCTCAGTAAAAAATAAATATTTAACTTTGTAATTTAGTTTTAACCAAATGTAGCAAATGCGCTACATATCTCTATTTAATTAATATTAAAGATAACAAGTTTATTTGTTCAAGTTTTTCATCGGTCGGTCGTAGCTGAAGCAGTTATCCACTGATAGAAGAAATATTTTAATTATTTGTTGCACATATTTTTTAAATAGCTTCTTTAATTATAGGTATTGAATAAATGTTGACTAAACATTATTTAATTAGCAGTTAAGAATATTTAGTATGCGTGAGTGATGGCGCTGTAGTGTGTACCTAATCTGTTTTTTTTAATTTTTTTTTTTAATGACAACTATTTCAACAAAGATAAGGGAATTATTATTTACCTAATTTGCTAAATCTTATCAATAAATTTTTACCTCAATAAGAAAATAGGCGTTTGTGTGTGAAAATCTAGTATGTAGTCTATGAATGGGGTCACCACACTAATTTTCACCATTCCCATTTGGGGATATGTAGATATGTTTGCTTTTTAGATACATGTATGTACTGATGTAGGTAGTTGCTTGTAGTTGTGCCTTCTTTATTTTTATTTCTAAAAAACATTGTATGTACGTTGCATACTTTTGTTTTACTTATTTTTATCGCACATTAACCTTTTTTGTTTCGTAAAGATTTAGTGATATAATTAAAATAAATTATTAATTTTAATCACCGCAAAATTTTCAAGCAGAAATCGCTTACGTGTACCTATGTCGATGTAGGTATTTTTTGTTGTTGTTGTTTTAATATATATGTCTGTATGTATATTCAACATTCTAATTTCTTTTATTTTGGGACAGACAGTAGTTAAATAAAGAAAACTGCATAAATTATGAACACCCGGAAATTTGATTTTTTCACCACAGTTTTTTAAAGTTTGTTAACAAACATTTTTCTGCAATGCAAAATTTATAAAATCTGATGTAAGTGAATTCTAATAGAGCGTTAAGATGCCACTGGGAAAAATATGAAGTAAATGTCTTATTTTGCAGTCACAAGGATGCCCAGTAGTATTGCAAAGTACTCCACCATAGTGGGGTGGGTATTATGTGTTCGTGCTTATGTTTGCAACGTCCAAAAATATTAGCCCAACAGCCAGCCACATCAAAGTGATCGAATCACTTACTTAGTCAATTTAATTCTTTATTTTTTTTATCCGATTTTGAATGTCTATCACTTTATTTTACTTGGAGAAGTAATGTACATCTAATATTTTAGAATGTGTAAATGAGACATTTATAAGGTCTGCAAAGTGAAACCCCAGCAACTTTTAAGCTGGTATATTAATATGTCGGTAATTTGGGGTCAGACTGTCATAACAACAAGTTAAGACTGACCCATTTAAAATTTTATGTTTCATAAATAAAATTTGGAATAGGTAATTAGTTGTATTTTACAATACAGTTGAAAAATTTAGGTAATTTAAGCCCTACTGGTATAGAGAATAGACACTCCGTTTTGTAAAACAAAAATAAAACAAAACATTTGTCTGACACAACAACAAAATACATAAACTAACATATTTTTTGTTGTTCAAGAGTTAGGTTTTCGACAATTACGTCTCGTCTCTATGTAACCCTATGGCTACTGAATTATTATTAAAGTTGAATGAGTACATTAAAGTTTATATTAATTTTATCATTTTCAACTCTTTTTTTTAAGTAATAAATATTTCTAAATGTGACACAACTAATAAATACAAATAGCATTACGTATCCTCTTTATGTGGTTATTTTAGAAATAAATATTAAAATTTTTAGAAAACTATAAAAATGATATAACAATATAGATATGTATTTTAATTTGTTCAATATTTGTATGTACTTGCAGTTACGTTAAGTGCTTCTTACCGCTAAGCCATGGAAGACGGTCATGCTAAAACCGTCGAACAAGTATTACAACACTTTGGTACAGATGGAGAAAAAGGTCTTACTCTTGAGCAAGTAAAAGATCACCAGAAGAAATATGGTCCAAATGGTAAGTTTTTATTCATCGATGCTAGTGGTGGAGAGTTGAGAATTGAGTTGATTTTAATAATATGTTTATTGTACCTTTGTTAACTTACAGAGTTACCTACTGAAGAAGGCAAGTCTATTTGGCAGCTCGTATTAGAACAATTCGATGATTTGTTGGTCAAGATTTTGCTTTTGGCTGCTATTATTTCATTTGTAAGGACATATTATCTAGAAAATTGTTTAATTTTTGTGAAAATTTGTATTAATTTGTAATTGTATTTTTTTGTTTTTTAAATTTATTTTAAAATGTGTGGTTTGTAGGTTTTAGCACTTTTTGAAGAACATGAAGATACGTTTACTGCATTTGTAGAACCTTTAGTCATTTTACTTATTTTAATAGCCAACGCTGTTGTCGGTGTTTGGCAAGAGAGAAATGCTGAATCTGCTATTGAAGCCCTTAAAGAATATGAACCTGAAATGGGAAAAGTTGTCCGTCAGGACAAGTCAGGTATTCAAAAAATTAGAGCGAAGGAAATTGTACCCGGCGATATTGTCGAGGTGTCTGTCGGTGATAAGATCCCAGCTGACATCAGACTTACACACATCTACTCGACCACCTTGCGTATCGATCAGTCCATCTTGACTGGTGAATCGGTGTCTGTGATCAAGCACACTGACGCCATTCCCGATCCACGTGCCGTCAATCAAGACAAAAAGAACATTTTGTTCTCTGGCACCAATGTTGCCGCCGGTAAGGCTCGTGGTGTTGTATGCGGCACTGGCCTGAACACTGCCATCGGTAAGATTAGAACCGAAATGTCCGAAACTGAGGAAATCAAGACACCATTGCAACAGAAATTGGATGAATTTGGTGAACAATTGTCCAAGGTCATTTCTGTTATTTGCGTTGCCGTATGGGCTATTAATATTGGTCACTTCAACGATCCCGCCCATGGCGGTTCCTGGATTAAGGGTGCCATTTACTACTTCAAGATCGCCGTAGCTTTGGCTGTCGCTGCCATCCCAGAAGGTTTGCCAGCTGTCATCACCACCTGTTTGGCTTTGGGTACTCGTCGTATGGCCAAGAAGAACGCTATTGTCCGCTCCCTGCCCTCAGTCGAAACCTTGGGTTGCACCTCTGTCATCTGCTCAGATAAGACAGGTACCTTGACCACCAACCAAATGTCCGTCTCTCGCATGTTCGTCTTCGAGAAAGTTGAAGGCAATGACAGCAGCTTCTTGGAATTCGAATTGACTGGCTCCACCTACGAGCCCATTGGCGAACTCTTCCTTAATGGCCAACGTGTCAAGGCCTCCGAATACGATGCATTGCAAGAAGTCTCCACCATCTGCATCATGTGCAACGACTCCGCCATTGATTACAATGAATTCAAACAGTGCTTCGAGAAGGTCGGTGAAGCTACCGAAACTGCCCTCATTGTGTTGGCTGAAAAAATGAACCCCTTCGGTGTCAACAAGGCCGGTTTGGATCGTCGTTCTGCTGCCATTGCTGTCCGCCAAGAAATCGAAACCAAGTGGAAGAAGGAATTCACTTTGGAATTCTCTCGCGATCGTAAATCCATGTCTTCATACTGTGTACCCCTCAAGGCATCTCGCCTTGGAACCGGACCTAAATTGTTCGTTAAGGGCGCTCCCGAAGGTGTTTTGGACCGTTGCACACACGCTCGCGTTGGTACCTCCAAGGTTCCACTTACCAGCGCCTTGAAGGCCAAGATCTTGTCCTTGACTGCTCAATACGGTACTGGCAGAGATACATTGCGTTGCTTGGCTTTGGCTGTCGCTGATAGTCCAATGCGCCCCGATGAAATGGACTTGGGTGATTCCACTAAGTTCTACCTATATGAAGTCAACCTAACCTTTGTCGGTGTCGTCGGTATGTTGGATCCCCCACGTAAAGAAGTTTTCGATTCGATTGTCCGCTGCCGTGCTGCTGGTATCCGCGTCATTGTCATCACCGGTGATAACAAGGCTACTGCTGAAGCTATCTGCCGTCGTATCGGCGTGTTCGGCGAAGATGAAGATACTACTAACAAGTCCTACTCTGGTCGCGAATTCGACGATTTGTCCCCCGCTGAACAAAAGGCTGCCTGCGCTCGTGCTCGTTTGTTCTCCCGCGTAGAACCCCAACACAAGTCAAAGATTGTTGAGTACTTGCAAAGCATGAACGAAATCTCCGCTATGACTGGTGATGGTGTCAATGACGCCCCTGCCTTGAAGAAGGCCGAAATTGGTATTGCTATGGGCTCTGGTACCGCTGTCGCTAAGTCTGCCGCCGAGATGGTGTTGGCCGATGATAATTTCTCTTCCATTGTGTCTGCTGTTGAAGAAGGTCGTGCCATTTATAACAACATGAAACAGTTTATCCGCTATTTGATCTCATCCAACATTGGTGAAGTCGTCTCCATTTTCTTGACTGCTGCTCTTGGTCTTCCCGAAGCCTTGATTCCCGTACAATTGTTGTGGGTCAACTTGGTAAGTGGCAATTCGCTTTGCAGTCGCCAGAAATATTAATAGTATTTGGTATTAATTTGTGTCTTGTTTCACAATAGGTTACTGATGGTCTTCCAGCTACTGCCCTCGGTTTCAATCCTCCCGATTTGGACATCATGGAAAAACCACCACGTAAGGCTGATGAAGGTTTGATTTCCGGATGGTTGTTCTTCCGGTAAGTTTAACATTTGAATTTATAATGCTGTTGTGAAAAAACATACTGACTGTACCATCTCTGTATACACAGTTATATGGCTATTGGTTTTTATGTAGGCGCAGCTACCGTCGGTTCCGCTGCCTGGTGGTTCTTGTTTGCTGAATCTGGCCCTCATCTAAACTACTGGCAACTCACTCATCATTTGTCTTGCTTGGGTGGTGGTGATGACTTCAAGGGTGTCGACTGCAAGATCTTCAGCGATCCCCATGCCATGACCATGGCTCTTTCCGTTTTGGTCACCATTGAAATGTTGAACGCCATGAACAGGTAAAAATTGCTTAATAAAACAAAAGACATTTAAAAGATTATATGTGCTAACAATTTATTGTTTATCTCTAGTTTGTCTGAAAATCAATCTTTGATTTCCATGCCCCCATGGTCCAACATGTGGTTGATTGGTTCAATGGCATTGTCATTCTCATTGCACTTTGTCATTCTCCATGTTGAAGTACTTTCTGTAAGTGAACATTTCTTTAATCTTGACAAATTATTTACTTATGTTTCTCGATTTATGTATTAATAATAATTTATATTTATTTTCCAAATTTCTCTCTCTCTCGTACTTTTCTTCTCTCTCTCTCTCTTTATTTGTTTCCCCCTGTTCATAGACCGTGTTCCAAGTGACACCATTGGGTACTGATGAATGGCTAACTGTGATGAAATTCTCAATTCCCGTAGTTTTATTAGATGAAACACTTAAATTTGTTGCTAGAAAGATCGCTGACGGTGAGAATCCCATTTATAAAGTGCACGGGATTATTTTAATGTGGGCCGTATTTTTTGGCCTTTTGTTTGTTATGCAGTCTTAAATAAAATAAGTTTAAAAATAATAATAATAATAATACTACACTTTTTAACAAAGCCCTCTAATTTTAAACAATAATCATCGTTATGCATACCACTAATAATTTCTTATCTTACGCTTCTTTATCCTCTTTTTTTTTATATATATATATAAATACTTTTAAAGAAAAAGAAAATGGAAATTAATCATTTATGATACAAAAAAGAAAACAAGAAAATCAAATCAAATCAATCCATTTACTTACTTATACTATTATTATTTTTTGTTTTGTTCACACTCTACTAACTAAATAATAAGCTTTAATATAATCTGAAAATACCGGAAATATTTATTTTCTCATCATATCCGATCTATGGGGATTTCATGTAAATGATTTCCGTTTTGTTCGGATTTGATGATTACATCATCTATTGATTGCTTTATTGTTTATGAATGTTTTGAATGAATCTCTATGTAATTTCAATTTAGCTTCTCATACATGTGTTTTTTATTTTAATATCTTTCCTTTTGTAACATTTTTTTTTGTTTTTTTTTTTTTTTGTTTAATTTAATTAGTGCAATTTATTCCCAATTTTCTTTGTTAAAATTCATTGGTTTTTATTTCAAATAATAAGATTATTGTGCAAAGGAAAAGGCTTAAAATAAAAGAACTATATATTTTTTTTTTTTTTTGTTTTATAAAAAGAAATCTACTCCTTTCAATGTACATAAGATCATACAAAAAACAGCAATATTCTTCACATTTTCCAACAAAAAAAAAAAAAAAAAAAATTCAAAATTAAAAATTAAAAATAAAGTAAAGAAAGAATTAGGTTTCCATTTATTGTTCTAATTTTAACATTTATTCGGTACTTATCAGAAATTTATTAAAATTAAAAATAAATTATTATAATAATAGTGCGTCAAAATAAAGAGTTAACAATAACAACATTTTTAAAACAAACACCTACTTAGTGTTCCTTAGTTGCAGGTTTTAAGCAAACAAAATATAAATACAAATTTGTTTCACAAAAACAAATATATAAAAAAAGAAGTAAATTGAGCATTTTGATTAAAACCTGCACATTTCAGTGGAACTTGCCAAACTTGGCAAACTATAAAATAAAATGTTTTTACTGTTTTTGTCATAAACTCTTTATTAATACATACATATTGTAGGTTTTAGAAGTATTATTGTGACTTAAATATGATATACATACATATATAATATATAGAAATAGCCTTCTGATATGAGAGAATATGTTTTAGGAAACAAACAAACAAACAAAAAAATAATAAATTAAAAACAAGTAAAATTAGTTTAAATAGTGGTAATTAACAAACAATGTAAATTATTTAAAACAAAAACTTTTCATTTAAGGATCTGCATTACATTTAAAACGAATACTATGGATAGAAAAATAAACAATCTGAAATTGTAACGTGTTTGTTTGCAATGAAATTTCAATTAACCCATCATTGATACTCGAAAGTAATTTGTATGCATTTACACAAAGACTAGTTTAAACATTTCCCATTTTACGTTATTATTTCAAATACAATGATAGATAAAACATTTATTTTTTATTATTATTTATTTATTTATTTTTAACAGCTACACGTTCCTTCTTATATTGATTAAATTTTTATTTTTTTTTTTTTTTATATATATACATATATACAGAATAGTGTTATTGCCGTTCCCAATAAACATGTTAAATAATGCCTCTCATCTTTCCCGATGTAATTACATGTCGAAAATAACATTACGAGTTAATTTTACAGTAGGTGTATGCACGTCAGTAAATGCGTAATAGCTGACGTAAGCATTCTTCGAGAAATTTTGTTGATGCAAAAACTTGTTAGTTTTTATTAATAAGTTTATATGTATGCACAAACAAAACAAAGAAAAAAGTAATTAGGTTTCAATATAAACTTTTACAGTTTATATTTGTGGAATTATTGAGACTTAACAATTAATCTTGTCATTTAAAAAAAACACGACAGCACAAATTAGTGGGTAAATGCTCTTAGTTAGATAGTGCAAAGTTATTTTCCACATTTGTACTTATTTTGTGCTATTTCAAATTGGGAACTTAAATACTTTCAGAGTCATTTTGATATATATATTTTTAAACAGTTGAATGTTAAGTGAATTAGTTAGTTGACTTTGTTATTTTGAACATAAATATACGAGTAGAAGAAGTCATTGATAAATACACATATATCGGAAACGTTTCTGTCAAAGACCTAACTCAGTTGTCAAAAACCTAATTGGTGAGAATGTATTGGTAAAAAAGCTATGTAAAAGTAAAAACAACTCTTGTATGTATGATTTTTTGAGTTACATATATAAATAAATAAATAAATAAATAAATAAAAAATATATTGTTTGAGATTTTTTTCTAGTTTCCGCTCTATGTGTTTATCTCTATGGTAGAAGTATTCTACGCTCAAAACAATAGATACATTCACAAGTTAACTAAGTATATTTATAATAGTAAAGTTAGGGATTTGAATGCAGAAACGCTTCAGCATATCTAATTTATGTCTAATTCATGTATAATTTTATTATTATTTTTTTTTTTTTTTTGTAATGTATAAACACTTTAATTTCCCTCAACAGCGGTTAATTGAAATTGCATTGTATTTATATTTCTTTATATAAAAACTTAGCATTAATATATTTTGAAATGATTTTTATATAATTTCTAACATAAACAACTATTAAAAAACTGTATTTTCCAAAGTGCTGGCCTATATTTCTACACAAATGACACAACCAAAAACTAATCTCAGAATGTTGACCCACAATGAACGTACGCTTTACAACTGCTGCAGCATTATTTACCAAAAAAAAAAAAAACATGTCGTTGAAACACTTGAAAATGATGCAATGATGTCCTAACCTATTTTATAGCTTTCTCTATTGTTCCCAACAGTCATACATAAACGATTTTAGAGGAAATGAATGGTTTATCGCTGTACTAATATACATAAAAATTCCTATTTTTATAGAGTTATTATTTATATATCTGCGTTTGTTCTTTATATCTGAATATAATTTAATGTTTTATTTTCTTTCTTCAACCATTTCCCCCTTTCAGTTAACCCCGACTTCCATTAACGATATAAGGCACATAAACAACCCAACCCCGATGTATTTCATAAAACCAAAAACTTAAATTATATTTTTTCTAAGATGCTAGCTGCTTAAGTAATAAAACAGATACCAAAAAGGCAACGGAAAAACACGAAAAACATGTCATTTCATTTTACAAATTCGAAAATACAATAATAATTCGATCGATTACCTATAAAATATATACATACATACTCACATATATATATATTTATATATAGCTTATAATATGAATGTGGTCGTGTTATTAGATTTCTAGTAAAAACTCGCTCGTTAAAAATTTCTCAAAAAAAAAAAAAAAAAAAAAAAAATCGCACGTTCGACGAATGTGAGATGATTAACTTGTTTTACTTTCGAGTAAACAAACCAGTTTTAATGTAAACAGTCGTGGAATTTGCAGAACAATCAATCAATTTGACCATATATATATTAGATTTTGAAAATCGTTCAGTTTTAAAATGATTTATTTTGGCGGCAAAACAATTTGTCTTGCATGTATGCTAGACCTGTTTCATATAATTTTGTTGCTGTGGCCTAGCAAACTGTAGTATTATTGATAGACTTCCATGGTCTGCATGCTTTACAAAGGTAGTTTTATCAAAGTCGCGAAAAGTTAGTCTGTAAATCGAATAGTTTTTAAAATGACATTTAATAAAAAATCTAATTTGGGGATTTGCATTTAATCTAGCGATATGGATGAAAGTAATTTGCAACTAAAATAGAAATAGTATAAATAGCAGACATAAGAAGAGATACCCAGATTTAATTGAAGGCGTGGCAATAATAGTTTTAGATATAAATAAATAACAAAAATCATGCATCTTGTAAACTTTGCCATTACTATATATACTACTACATCCATCCGTACACTACTATCATCCTACTATTATTATACATAGAAAAGGTAACAGCATAAATATGTAAAAAATGTCAACACCCAGACTCTTGCTAAATCATACAGTAGTTGAAGAGTAAATGAATGAATCAATTAATTAATTAATTATACCTGCGTTTACACTGTTTGCAGTTGTTTTTCTCTCTCTTGTTTTTCTTAAACAAAAAAAAAAAAAACTCCATTCTCCTTACAGCTTTACCCCAAATTCCCACCCACAGCGAACTTATGCCAAAAAGGACCTAAAAAGTTAATCGTTATTTGATTTCATAGTTTTAGCTGAATATAGAAATTTGAAAATAACATGTATTTAAATTTTATCCAAAACATTTTATAGTTCCTGATGTTGTCGTTGACAAGTGGTGATCTATATCTGATTCGATCAGCGTATTAATCCACAAAAACAAATTTAAACTTATAAGTGAATCTACTACAACTACTTCTACTTCCTACAATACAAATGAACATAAACAATTTTGTTGTGTAACTTAGATGATCCGCACCAGTTTACAAACCCTGAGGAATAAAGAATTTACAAAAGAAGAAAACAAAAACAAAAAAAAAAAATCAACCAAAACAAATAATGAATAAAACCAATAAATAAATAAATATATCTTTATCTATCTTTACCTTTAATAATGTTGAGTGTGTGTATATATGTATGTATGTACAATGTACTAAATAAATAAATACAATTAACGATCCTTAGCTGGAGCAATGAATAAAAACACCAAAATCAAATGACAACAAATATACTACTGATGTACATCATATACTATACTATATATACTCATTTATAGTGAAATTATATTTTATTTATTATAAATATAAACAAAAGTATTCGCCAGAAAACAAAGTAATTCAATAAATATACATATATACATATATGTTAATAAAAATACATATATGAAAAATACAAAAATACAAAAAAATAAAATGAAATGTGTTTTATTTAATTTATTAAAATTTAACAACACAATACATATGTAATATCTTAAAATAGTTTTTCGACAGGCATTATTAGACAATCAAACATATTTGACGATTATGATTAATAAACGTATATTTCAAAATCATATTTTTATTTAACTAGAAGTTCAAATTGTTTCTCTATGGTTCAAATACTTATAGCATTTGATACAAGTATTTGAATGTCTAGTGAATTTAAGGTGAAATTTCACATGGTCAGAGGATTGATTTCAAGTTTATCATATGCTAATAATCAAACAAAATCCCTCTTCATCACTTCAAGTTGATATTGTGAAAGTGTAATAAATTCCGCATTTTGCTTATTCAGAATGAGTAAGTGTAATTATTTTCGCTTAGTGGGATAAATGTAACAAGACATACAATTTTTGATTTTTTCAAAATGGACCCATTTTTAAAATTTTTTTTGCTTAAAAGAAAGCTTAGGTGTTTTCCTTTAAGAGCTATATTGTCGCTTAGTGGGATATCTGCCAAAATAAATGTTTTGTAACTCAAAACAAACAATTTTTTGGCATTATATGTTCTTTTAGATATTTCACTAATAATTGAAAAAAAAAAAAATGTTTGCCATAATTTTTTTAAATTTTGTTTACCTACAAATATTTAAATTTTTTTTTAGATTATGAATTGGTGAAGGGTATATAAGATTCGGCAAAGCCAAATAAAGATCTCATACTTTAATTTTAATGTTCTCAATATAAATTTAGATGTCATAGTTTTTTCTCAAATTAATTTGAGTTTTCTTTGGAAATGGTGTAGATATGAATTTAAATTCAAAAATCTATTTTTGTTTATATTGTATGTTTGTTTACTAATCAGAATAGAAAGTCCCATGTGTTTTTAACAACATTTCAGGGGTGCCAGTAAACAGTTTTATTTTTATTTAAAGGGTTTAGAAATTTGCATAAAAGCTATAAATATTTGGGAATATAGAGTTAATTGAATATGCAATAAATTAATACTTAGAATAAAAAATTGTCCAAACAAATTGTTTATTAAAAAAGAATTTTTATCCAAAAAATTTGGTGGGAAATAGGTGAACAAATAGGTAGTCTTATATTGCTTATATATCAGTCATTTGTAGCCGATTATCTCGATTTTAAATAGCAATCTATATTGCACATATATTAAAGTTATTTGGGGGCTTCGTAAAGTACATTTCAACAGACAGACGGACGTGGCTATATAAACTTCTCTATCTACATATATGTATCCAGAATTTACCACTCAAGAGCATTTTTTCCATAGTGGCATGATGCCAAATCGGGCTAGAAATATGAAGGCACTCTGTGCTGTCTTAAGAAAGGTAAAAGCCGTTTTTGTAGACACTCCATAACATATATTTCTGTGTATATAATGCCTGATGTCACAAATGATTGGCTTCTTTTGCCACACAAGAAACTTCTTGGGGAATTTGGTTTGTTTTTTGTCCGGTATTATTTTTGAACATTAGTCTTGACTCGGGAGTTGTGAAAAAGGTGTTTTTTTTATTATTTTATTTCTAAAATGCCGCAAGCACTTAGGGCCAAAATTAGCAGGATTACAACTAAATCAATTTATTTACATTAATAAAAGTATTAAACAAAAATTTATATAAATTATAAAATGATTGAAATAAAATAAAAAAAAGGAATATGAAGAAATTCCCTAATAGTTATTGCACAAATATAAATATTATTAAAAAAAAGATTGTCATTAAAAACAAATAAATTAAAATTATAAAAAAGAGCGTATGCTACTTGCATATATAATTTTTAAACAAATTTTTAGAACAATACAAAAGTGAAGTGGTTAATAAATGTTTATAAAATCTTACCTCAATTTTTACGCTCGTTATTTACCGCATTGCGATCTGGAACTTTCAGAACTTTATACGACTTCAACACAGGATTAGCTTTGGCTCTGCGCACAAAAGAATTAGAGCATTTAACTTTACCAGCTGTTTTTCTCTTAGAAGTGTTCGGTGCTCTTCGAAAGAGTTGTTCGACTTCGTTTGCCTGATCCAGATTTTCTTTCAATGCGCATGTCTTTCTTATACTGTTTAATGGCTTTGGAAACAGTATGACGATGAACCGACATGATCTGTCGTCGTTAATTTTTGTGTCAACATGCAAAACACAGAGTATTGATGTGCTTTTCAAAGACCAACAATTTCGTATTGATCCTTTAAATCATATATGTGGCAAAAACAGAGAACTCAGGGGCCGAATTATCGAGTAAAATCGATCGTAATTTTCTTATTTGAGATTACAGCATTCGATATCGAGCATGAAATTTAGTACATTTTGTTATAATTACGATATCGAAATTATTTTTCGGTACGATAGTTTATCGATTACGAATGCGGTAATTCGGCCCCTGATCTTTTTTGGTTTTTGATCGAGCAATGACAACGTTTCTTTAGTGGGAAACATTTTTTGCTGACCAACTTTTTGCTGGGGCCAACCTAAACAACATATGTGTGCTAAAAATACTTACATTCATATGTATGTATGTACATACATATGTATGTAGGTATGTAGTATATTGTTAGATATGACCTCACATCGTATGGACTCTGTCTCTTATTATTGCACGAACAGCCAATATAGAAATGTACATATATTCACAAATTTTTATTATACGCCGATATTATTTAAATATGATTGTATATAATCTAAGTATATACATATACATATGTAGTTTTATTTTACAAAACTTTTTTTTTGGTTTTTAATTTTTAAATATTTATGTATGTATGTAAAATTTATTGTAAAGTTTGTCAAATTTAATATGTATTTTTAAGCATAGATAATAAAATAGAAAGAAAAATTCTCATAAGTTGTTAACATTAAATATTTTTTTTTAATTATTTATTTAAAAATATATAGATAATTTTATAAATAATTTGTTTATTATGTACATACATTTATAATGTAAATAAGTAAATAATAATTTATTAGTTTTAAAGGATTAGATTTTAATTTTTTTACAAAAAAAGAAAAAAACATTAAATAATAGTAAAAAACAAGCAACAAATATCTACAATTAGAACAAACTTAACAATTTCGAGGAGAAGGTCACAACGATTATTAGCCATAGAGGATCAAGGGTCAGAGAATTTCTAACGACTCCCGACCTAACCGTATCAGCTGTAAGATTTAGATTTATACCATCAAATGTAATAAAACAGTGAAAAACATCAGCATCGTCATCCGTATTTTGAGCAATGGCGGTCATGGAAGCATCGTAGTAGTCATTATTAAGTTTTTCTATGTGTGTTTCATTACTGGACATCACAATATTCTCATCGGCAGATCTAAATTAAAAATAGAAATTGTTTACCATATTATATCTATAAATACACGTACATACATATATAAATTATGACAGAACTTACACTAAATGTATTCTGGGCTTTGGAAATATGTTTGTGACTGTACATTCCAAATAGGTTTCATTTCTTACCGGCTGATTCTTAAACACAATTGAACTGTTGCTAATATCTACCACATGTAGTTCCTTTTCCATGGATCTCCAGCCATTATAGGTTTGTACTGAACACTTATATGTTCCACTTAACTCGATCGAGGGATTGATGAGTGTTAGACCACTGTACTCATGGTTTTTTTCCACCGATACTGGTTCTATTTCCCCAATATGTTGCTTAAAGGATGGCTGCAATTAATAAATAATTTTATTATTATACACACTATAAACTCCATATTGTAATATTCAGTTTTTCAAATGCAAATATCACATTTACTTTTAATTATGCTTAATTTTCAAATTTTTCAATATTTTAAAAGGTTTGAAAAAATTTTGAAAATTTCTTTAAGGCCTTTTTCAAAATTCTTTTATATGATTTATATTCATTGTCCTTTTATCCTTTTATCAACAAGGGAAAACAAGTGTGGTATAATATTGGAAATTAAAGCAAACTTTAATATTATTTGGCTCTATATAAACGGGACCACCTTAATGTGTATAGTTTTTCGCATAACAAATTATTAGTTTGACTCAAAATGCTGCCATTTGTTAAATTTGTTTAACATTTTGAAATGAGATCATAATCAGTGAAAATGTGTGTATTTTTAAAATAAAAGGAAATCTTTCTTTTCAGTTTAGATTGAGATAATGTATTCGTATTTTGTTTTAATATTTAGTTCATAATTATTTCCAAATGTAGAAAAGAAAATTCCGTTTAAGTCGCCCATTTAACTCAATCGGACCATCTTATGTACATTATACATAGTATATTAGCCGGTCCTAGAGATATACGACATTTCCAGATGCTATTTACAATGTTATAATGTTACAATAAGAAATTGGAGCAATTCAACCGTTTATAATGGTCTACATTTTATAAAATATGCATGTAAATAATAAGAAACAAGCAACAGAGTACAGTTTGATATGATCTACATAGAGCAGGACTAGAGTAGAATTTAATATTCCATATTTAAGTAGATATCTAAAATGTAAGCTAAATTATTAACTAATTCTCATCTAAATTGGTCAAATAATATATTTGTATATGAAACTTATACATATTGAATTCTATCTTGATATTCACTTCGGGTGTACTTATCTATGGACCAACATTAACCCTATTTAACAATATAATCACGAAATATAAACAACAGATTAGTGCCAAATTCAAGCCCAATTCCAATAGGAGGTAAATATGCGGCTAGGTGAAACCGCGAACAGAAATTGCTAAGTTTTCATTAATAAAGTTTTCTTAATAAATGTTCGAACATAAGTTCGAATTTTTAAATTTTCGAAAATAATATTCCATCATTCCATATTTTAACTAACAGCTATAAAAATGTTTCGAACATAATTTCGAATAATTTTTTTTTATTTATTTATTGCTTGTAGATTTCAAGCCCTTAGGGCCTAATCCAGAATATAGAATTGGCTAAAATTATTATCATATAAAAAATGTAAAAAATTTGTATATTTTTAATTAATCTTAACATATAAAAAAAATATATTGTTCGGTTAAAAATGATAATGTTGTACATAGTTGTACCATAATTGCACAAACACACATATGAAAAATATAACTACGAACCAAGTAGTAGCATATGTAAGAAAGCCTATTCGTGCTATGAGGACTAGTTCAAAATTCAGTTATATATTTTGATCTAAAAAAAAAAAACATACAAACATTGCAATAGCTTGTAATCATATCAGCAATACATTGTATAAAACAAATCCGAACTGAACAAATTCCTTAACTTCATTCAATCGCATTTATTTGTTGAATTAGCTCATAACAAAATTCATTCAACCTTTGAATCGGAATTTTTTTTTAAATTAAACTAGAAATTTGAGGTAAATCGAATAATCAAACATTCTGATTAATCAATAAACAGATTATTCAATTAATCGAATAATCAACATTTCTGATTAACTAAAACTATGATTAATCAATTAATTTGGATTTTTCAAATTCGAATATTTTTGTTCAGAAAAAAACATTAAAAAAACAAATAAAAACAAGTAGTATGTATTTCAATATTTCTTGCTTAATTATTAGTGAAACAAATTTGATGACAAAAAATTAAAAAATTAATTTAATTTTTTAAAAAAATTAATTTTAAAATTTATTAGTGAAAACAATTTTATGATAAAAAAGTTATTTTTAGTGAAAAAAAAAACGTATTAAAAAATATTTTTCCCGATTTTGACTTATTGTAGGTACCACTTACTCTAGCTTTATATATGTACTACATTGCAAAGGTCTTTGAAATATCTATCATTAGAGATTCGTAATCCAGTTATAGGCCAAAAATATAGGTTGACCTGGTTTGTTCCTTATATCTCAGTCATTTGTGTGCCGATTGAACCGGGTCTATAGCGGATATATTGATGTATGAATCATGTATGTTATTTCGGGGCTAACGAAAGTTGATTTCAACATACAGACGGACTGACGGACATGGCTACATCGACTTCGCTATCTATAACGATCCAGAATTTATATATTTTATGGGGTCGCAAATGAAAAATGTAGAAATTTCCAAACGAAATGACATACTTATAGTATACAATAATAATAATTAATTTGAATTTATTAAAATTTCTAATTAATTAGTTATTCATTGCTTTGAACAATCAAAATCAAAATAATTCATTTAATTATTAATATGAATAATCAAAATGTTTGATTAATCGAATAATTAATTAATCAGGATGTATAATCGATTAATCGAACTTCTCTAATCTTAAGCAATTTAGAAAATTAATTGAAAAAAAAAATTTTCTAAATCTTATTTGTAATAGAATTAAATTGACGACAAATTGAATCATTAAATCAATTTTTATTAAGCTATGTATATGGTATTGGATTTGAAGGCATGAATTCAATACGATTGAATACTAAGTAATCAAGTCTATGTATTAATTTGTTATGATACAATTACTTTTGATACAATTTAATTTGATTTATTGTTCGAAATTACAAAAAATGTTCTCAATTAATAAAAAGAGTACCAAAAGTCTTTGTGTGAAATAGAACTCAAAACACTCAACAGATAAATTAGCATATAACCAACTAAAATACCGGTGCACTCGAATTTACCTTTATTTATGTAAAATTGATTTCCAGTTTATGTTTATAATTACTTACTAGCACTGAAGGGAGTTGACCACGTATCCACTGATATATGGTATTATTATTCAAAAACCATTTGACAACCAAATAGGAGGGATCTTCATCTAGTTCATAATTGCAATTCAATTTAATGGGCTCTCCATCATCATCGTTTTCGATTTTAACCAATTCGGGAACATCAATGTCGTGTAATACTAGGCAATTTATAACTGAAATTATAATTAATATGAACCTAGTTAATAAAATAAAAAATATTTATGCAGAAACACATTTAAAATTTAACCACTATATTTAAAAAGGATTATTAAAGTTATCAAAGGTTTACAGCGGACATTTTATATAGAAAATGTGCTTAATAAAACATTATATTAAACTTTATTAATGTTTTGTTGTATGGGAATAAAAATTTTCTTTATTTTACTCATGCTAATATTGGAAGCAATCGTATAATATATTAAGATTTGGATTTTTACAATACTAAAGAGTAAACTGTCAAACGAACTATCATACTGCGCTCACTTTTTGACATTTATGAACTGTATAATTTAGCGATATATTTTTAAAAAATATTACGAAAAATATAATATAAATGATTTTTCTTTAAAAAAATTGTCTATAAAAACAAATTCAAGTTGACCTTTTTTATATTGAATAAAATTTTAATATAAACCGGTTAACCGACAACAACCGAAACCGGTTTTTTCAAAAGCACATTTTTTCGGTTAAACCGGAAACCCGTTTTTGAATTTGCCGGTTTTTTGAACACTTTAACCTCCATTTTCTCAATCTCTGGCTATTTTTTTATCGTGACAATATTCTGACAGTTCTCATACAAAATTTATATTAATTGGAAGTATGTATATCTTTACGAAAAACCATAACCAGAGATTGAGAAAATGAGAAATTACTTCCAGAAAAATGCACCGTTTGATGCGGTTTACACACTGGTCTTATTTCTTCTAAAATTACCGCACCATGTGGATGACATTGGACCAGATTTGGTTTCAAGAGGATGGCGCTAAGTGCCATACGGCGACCGCAACCATCTATTCAAATCAAAATTTGGCGATAACTTGATTTCGAGAAATAGACCTGTCAATTGCCTAAAAGGTCGGGTGATTTGGCAACTCACGTGGCCCCCCGAAGTCATTGGTTTATGCTGATAAACCAGCAATAATTGACGCCTTGGAGGTCAAAATTGAACGTCCAGATAGCGCTTCGTCAAAATATGTTGATCTTTCGAATAATTTCAATTTCTATCGGGCTTAAAACACCCTTTGTGTAGCAATTTTGATATTAATTTTGTCTAACTGTATAATACGGATATTCCATAAATAATAATACATTCTAAAATTGGTTTATTTTGGTAAAATTTTGACATGAATCACTTTAATAATTCATACATACATACAAACACACATCGTTTTCTTTAAATAAAATTGAATTTCTTTTATTTTCATTTTATCAAACAATTATGCATCATCATAAAGTGAGAAAAATAACTTTTTATTTGAATTTTAGTATTTTTTTTTTATATAAATATCACTTGATGTAAAAACTGTTTTCATTTTCAATTAATGCTAAATTTAAGACAAGCTCAAAATTTATATTGAAATAATAAAAATTAACTTTTTAAATACGTCTTTATGTAGTTAGTTGTTTTCAAAATTATTTCAAATTTTATCATATATGTATGTACATTTCTTTGCACAAAGTAGTAAAATTTTTTTTAGTACATACTGCATAGGTATAAGTTTTTTTATTATTTTTTTTTTTTAAACGAATTTCAAAAATTATACACATGTTACAAAATAATTTTTTTGTATATACATTTCGAATATACTAGATATACATATGAATATGTATAGGCTAAGTATGTAACGATTTGCGTTTTGAAATAAAAACACAAAACATTGGAAATTTCAAAATTTACCTTGAACGAAGAAAACACTAAGAATAAGTGAAGATATAAAAAACAATTTCATATTTATTTGTATTTGTAATTTATTCGCAAAACAGAAAACACAATTATAAAATAAATATTCAAATTATATTTATATTTATTTTTATTATTTTTTTGTTCGTATTTATTTTATGATTTTTAAATATTGAAAACAGTTAAACTAACTAAAATATTAAACCGTACCGAGTAGAATGTATCGAAATGTGAACTACTAAATAACTGAGCGAAAATTTTGTACGATCTTTATGGCATTTTGAGTGCGATACAAAAATAACGTATAGTTCGTTCCAATTGGCTGCCCAGCAAAACCGTTTGCACAAACATGACCGACTGACAATGAGCGCAAAAAAGACAAAGGAGAAGAAAAACTAAAGAAAAACAGACAGAAACAATACAACTCAAAATTTTGCTTGCCACCATCATGGTGGTGGTGGTGTGTAAATTGTGTTTTGGTCAAAAGGAATAAGAGTGGATATGGTACGGTGCGATCGTTTTGTATCTCATGAGTGTCATATAAACATATCAATGTATAAGTGTACAATATGGTTTTAAGAAAATAGAAAAGCAACAATAAAAAAACAAACAAGAAAATTTAAACTAAACTAAAATAATATAATGTTTATAATTCATATTCCAACACAATACACTTTGCCACAAAATTATTCACACAAATATTTAAAATCGAAACAATTTTTAAGATAAATCTTAAATTATTAAGAATAGGATTTTTGCTGAAATGTTAAATTGTTTTTGGAACAGTGGAAGTTTTAGAAACAAATTTGTCAAAAATATGGGGTAAAAAAATCTGGAATTTAGGAACATTCCAGATTTTTTTTACCCCATTCCCGGGAAACAATAAAAAATTCTGTTCATTTTTAATACTAACACTAAATCAGGCCAAAAACCTTTGGTTGTACAATGTTGGTTCATAGTTTGTTATTCAGTTTTTGTTTTCATCCGGGGTCTCAGTATGTCCAGATTCTTCAGAGGTCTGCTTCCTTTGAAATCTTCTTTACCACAGAGCTGTCTTGTATCTTTGGGATATGATTGTTAATGGACGAAGCTCCTAATAGAGAATTCGACGACTCATCATGGGATAGTTAACGCATACGGATGCAATCCGAGGAGATAAATTCGTTGGCCCTAGAAGTTAGGGCTAGTTAATTAATACAATCCTACGGTATAATTGCTTCGGCTCTCGGTAAGCTAACTACGAGGAGATAAGTTAGTTATATAAATAAGTAGTAATTAGCTCTGGGTCAGCTAACTACTACTTATTGGCTATGACTATCTAACGAGTACAATCCAACGAGATAAATGATTCTGCTCTCTGTCGTCTAACTATGGATGTTAGCTACGGTATTAGTACGAAGTAAGAATTCTGGTCTCGCCTAATAATGCTTTGTTACCCAGGAGCAAAATATAACTAGATCGGGGCTTCGATTCTTGCTTGATTTCTTCATTTTCTCTTAGGTGTCTTATATTAAAATTCACATAAAATGTTTGGTAATTATTAACAAAATTATACTAATATATGTATTAGTATTAATTATGTTAAGTTGATGGATTGACTTTTATAACTGCACGTTACAAGTTTTTCAAGGTTTTATAATATGATATTGATATTTGTTTGGACTTATTACACTGGTAGTTTTAATCGGTCATAATTCAATAAAGTCCATACTTTTATTAAAAGATTTAAGAGTAATTAGTTTCGAAAGAGAACTTTTTCTAATCAGAATTGGTGTTTATAAACCGGTTAACCATTTTCGTTTTTTGTGAACCGGACTGACTTTATATTGTTACTAGCTTGTTACTAGCCTATTGACGCTTCCAAGTAAGGATCTATCTACGTTCCAAATTTCAATAAAATCGGTTCAGCCGTTTAGGCGTGATGCTCAAACAAACAAACAAATAAACAAACAAACTTACAAAGACATTTATATATTTATATAGATAAAAGGAAAATCTATAGATATAAACGAATCTGTTTTATTTGTGCTGAAATAATACTGTAACTTTAAAAAGAAAACTTATAAAAAATTCCCGAAATTTTTATATAAAATAAAAATTTGTAATTTTAATGGCATGTATGATATATTTGGTTTCTTACTGTATATGTGTTTTTTTAGTGGTACATATGAATGTACGTTAATCTACGAGTATGTAGCTACAGTCGAACACAGTTATAACAAACAGTTTACTTATACAATTTACTATGTTTATAACGAACATTTCAATTCCGTAATTATTTTTTCGAATCGAATTAGCTTTAGCTTCTGCACATTCCGTGTGATTTTGTTAATTCCCAAAATAAGTAATAATTCCACTTTTCTGATTTTAATTAATGTTGTGTATTATACTCGAAGTCTGGTTATGTGTTTTATACTGTCGTTTTAAATTATTTTTTTATGAAAACTGTCAGTATAACTATTAGTTAACAAATAACAATGCTTCATCTTAATGTGGGTTAGAAAATTGAAAGTGATCACATTCCAGAAAAGTTTAGTTTTACTTTAAATTTTCGATCGGAATGACATTCTGTGACTGAGAGGATAAAATGTGGTGGTTGTGTGGAGAAAATCGATAGTTTATAAAACGATCGGTTTGAAGATCTATAACAATTTTCGATTGATTTCAAGATTATTTTTACTTTATCAACGGCTTATTATTTTCTAACAAAATATAGACCAGATATATTCACAAACCATTAAAAAAACACATACCCGATTTTTTTGAATTCGTATTATGTGTATTGTCGGTCTCCTGTAGTTCGTTATAACCGTGTTCGTATGTCTAAATATAGTGGTGGTTGTTCCTTTAGGTTTTCAAATAGAATCATAGTTTAAAGAATAGGCTCAAATTTAATGGTATCTTAGTTACTATGTATGTATATATTTTGAGTGAATAATATCAGTAATAAAAAATAGTCATGCTTTGTTTACCTTTTACTTTCCACACAATGCACACACATCTGATGACTGTCTGACTGACTGACTACTTTATCATTTCTACCCCCTTGTGCACATGCTGCTGCACATGATCAGTTTAAATTTAACATGTGCATACATATGTGTGTAATTAACTTTGTACAACTCAACGAACTGATAAACAATAGAACGTGCCACAACCGAAAGGTGTTTGCTTTAAGGTTGTCAAGTCATTGAACCGTTAATTTTTCTCCAGTAGCTAATTTCCTTGTTTTCCGTTTATTTTTTAATTTCTCCAAAATTTTCCGTATTTATATTAGACCAGCCCTTAAAATGAATGAAAAAGTAGTTTTTAGTAATTAAAGATTATCACGCATTAGAGAGTTAAAAATTCTACTCAACTGTACATATTTTTCACTTTATAGTTTAAAGATTTGAAAATATTTGTCGCTGCTTTTAAGATATTTTTATGTTAATTTTGCAAACGATAAATTGTGACATGTTTTTTTTTATTATCGAAAAGAGTTAATCATTATAATAAGGAAGGTGTTCTTATTAGAGAGTGTTAAATAATATTAATTAAAAGTAAACCAAAAATAGATTATATGCATAACTGTGGACCTCAAAAACGAGATACAGTTTTATATAGGAGTACATACATACCATTTTTACCTCGAATATGCTTGTGTTGAAGTTGTAATAGTTGCCACTTGGTTCATTTTGATGTCGCCTAAAGACTCGGTATTAGTTTGCAGCTGCCTTTTTCATAACAAACCCTGAACAACGAGTATACAAATATTTCATATGAAAATTGACATGCAAAAGAGAATTTCAGAATTTATTATACCCTTTACCATGAGTGGTAAGGGTATACATACATAAGTAGTATATCGTTGGTCTCATTTAGAAAGGCCCTAACTCGAATTTTTTCGAAATTGAGTTTTTTGTGATTCCAAAACATTTCACTCAAATACACCTCGTCACAAAAATTTAATGCAATTGTATGAAAATGTAACATGTTGATAATACAGCTTCTATTATGTTTTTACCTTCTCCTGTTAATTTCAAATTATTTGAGTTAGGGCCTTTCTACATAAGACCAACGATATATACATAAGAGTATAAATGGATATTTCCGTAGCCTCCAGATAATTTACAACATGATTGATACATCAATATATCGGGTCTAGTCTAGTCCAACAAATGGCTGAGATATAAGCAAAAAATCACGACTATCTTAATTTTTTTTTCAGTCATGAAAAATTTATGAAAAAAAAAATGTTTGGCGAAAAAAATATGGTAAATTTTTTTTTAATTTTATATAATTAGTATAAATTAATACTTTTAACTTTTTAAACCCAGGCGCGGATCCAAAGGGGGTGAAATAGGAGTTTCCCCACACCAAAACCGAAAAGTTTTCATATAAAAAAGAAGGAATAAAGAAAAATGTACAATTTTTTATTTTTTTCCTACCCCAAATGATTGACCTGGATCCGCGCCTTTTAAACCACATATAATTTCACCGAAACGTTTTTCCGTTTTTAAATCTAGTTCGAATTGCTGACACCAAGACAAATATTTCAATAAATGGTTGGAAACACCAACACGCTGTTTTTCCTCCATACAAAAGGGGTCACCCTCATGTACATGACTTTGTATCGAGATATAGGCAACAAGAAGTAAAAAATCGAGGTAATCATGTTTTTTGCTTATGTCACATCCATTTGTGGGACCTGATATATATTATACCAATCATGTTGCTAAGTAATTTGGGCACTGCCGAACGAACCGCCATGTATGTATTTATACCCTAATCCTCATGGTGAAGGGTATAATTATTGGGTATTATTGTTTGTAAGCTAAAAATAACTTATTTTTGCAAAATGAAAAATGTACATAAAAAATTGTTTTTCTTAAGTATTATTGTGAAAGATTTGATACTGATTTTTATGAAAAAACGTATAAAATTAACTTTACAAAGGTTTCAGATAACTTACGGACGGACATAGACACATTAGAGCGACTCACATTATGTGAGAATAAATTGATTTTGTTACCATCCATGGTTTATTTTGTAATGTCTAAGTAAGTTACCACTAGACCCAACATATTTAGGGAGAGACCCTAAAACAAACCAAGGTTTATATTGTGGTGGTAACAAAATCACTTTTTTCACTGAGTCGGCCTAATATACATACATACGAACATTTATGTATGTGGACTCGGTCCAATTATTGCCGAGTTACGTACTAAAGTCACTTTAAGAGCTCCCAGATAGGATATGTACGTTCCGTAAATACCGTAAAATACTGATCGTTGTATCTTTTAAAATTATTATTTTACTTTATTAATTTAATTTCAATTATTACTAAGCTAGGTATTTGTTTGAATGTATTCTTATTATATTCATATTAATTATGATAATTGTTTTGTTTTTTTTTAAAGTAAAATTTTTATAAATTAATTTATAAATTGTAAATTGTTGTATGGGTTTGTATGTTGCAAACGTGTTATGTGTGTGTATGTGAGTGTGTAAAATGTGATCAATCCTATATATTGATATAGGAATTTATATTATTACTATTATGGATGATATTGTGGCCAGGGATGGGAATTTGATTGCACTTTGGCATGATGGGAATGTGAGTGAGGTTGAGCTGCAAGTGGCGGATATGTTGTGTGCATCAAATGCGGATTCTCATTTGACGTTTGGGTAGGCGCTGTTAACATAAATGTCGACCATTGCGGATAGTATGATCCATAGAAATCTGAAAGCGATGGTGGATGCGAGGTTGCTGCAGTTTGGGGATTTGTGGGAGGAGGTGGAGGGGGTGGGGGATGAACCACGGGAGCAATGTTTGTGTGAGACGAATTACTACTGGTCGGATGATAACGTGTGCTTTGTGGCTGAGATCCATAAGATGGGTAGTCTGTATACTGTGGTGTTTGTGGATAGGAATTGTATGTATTTATATCGCCTGCTCGAACGGCGGTATAATGAGCGGCTGAATTACGCAATGTTGGATGTTGTGTGTAGGCATATGTTTGATGTTGGCTATAAGCTGTCGGCTGTTGAGAATGCATTAGCTGCGTTTGCGAAATAGTTGGAGTTTGTGTTGGAATCTGTGGAGGATTTGGTTGCAAATGTTGCTGTTCGTTAAGTGTTTGAGTATGAGAAACATGCGTATTCTGCTGCTGCTGCTGTTGTGGTTGCGATTGTGATTGCACGGGTTGAGCTGGTTGTTGTTGTTGTTGCTGAATTTGTGTCTGTTGTCGCTGACTAAAATGCAGTGATGTACTTTGTTCTTGAGTATCATTGTTTGCTCTGATCATTAGATTCGATTTAGATTTATTTTCTGATTCTATTGATGTGTTATTGTTGTTGAAAACGTTCGTTTCCACATTAGTAGAACTATTGAATAGATTTAATTGATTGGATGATGCTTCCTTTGGCGCCTCATCATTTTGATTACCGTTTCCATTGTTTAGCTTTAAATCGACATCTGTAAAAGAATAAAAGGCTTCGTAAAATAACATTAAACTATAACGTAATAAATTATTCTTTGTTTTTAAATGTTTGTTAGATGAAATGCAAAACCATATAACTAACATAAAATTTGAATCGTGTTTTTAACATATTGTGCGGCATATTTTCAGAATGTTGTAATTGAAAACAAAAAGGAATGCCGAAAGTGGAAAATACTTTACTACCAATCTATATAAATATATAAATGTCTTTGTAAGTTTGTTTGTTTATTTGTTTGTTTGTTTGAGCATCACGCCTAAACGGCTGAATCGATTTTATTGAAATTTGGAACGTAGATAGATCCTTACTTGGAAGCGTCAATAGGCTATAAATTTTTTCAATACAGGCGGAAAACCGGTAAAATTGGTACCTTTAGTTCTTAAACAATAAATACTAAACGGCCGAAACGATTTTATTGAAATTTCCAACATAGACTAAGACAGGGGTAGCGAAGCACACCGGGTCAAGCTAGTTAATAATATAGTAAAATAATATTTTTAAATATAGCTTTCCTGAATTCAAATTATGCTAAAGAAATTTGTATTCCGAGGATATTTGAAGGTATTGAAAATGGACCAGAATGGGCGGTTCAATATGACGTTGGTACACCAAAGTCATCTATCAAAATGTACTTTTTACCTTATGCTACCACATGGAAGACGATCATTTTAATTAATTCGGTAGTTTATACAGTATATATATATTCTGCATCAAATATTTTTAAGTGGAAATTATACAAAATAATTGGATGGAGATAGAGGGTATTGTTGACAGTCAGAGAATCGCTATTGTAAGTAGTATATTTATATGTTTATGTGTGGTGTATGTGTTTTTATACCTTTATTGGCAGGTGATGATGAATTATCAGTTTCGGATTTCTCAGTCTTTGGCGACTCCTTCGACGATGCAGTTTCCGATTCTCCAGTTATATCAATAACATCACTTTTTTCCGATGTCGCAACGTTGGGTTTGTTCAAAGTCCTTATAGCTATTATTTTTCCACTATCTAGCTGCATGTAAATGCCCTTGGCCGATTTCAGTACCATTACCCTTTGGCCAGCCTTGATTATAATTTTTGATTTATTGCTTGAATTTGTTGGTATAACAACATCTACGAAAATGTGTGTAAAACAAAACAATTGATTAGTTTAATAGAGCTTTAATAATCAGAAGTATGTAGGAGTACCTAGTGGTAAAGACATTTCTTGAGCAGTCATTCCCTGTTTTTGCCACACTTCTGCCGGTATCCACCTGGTAGTTCTTAGGCCACTGCTATTCTTTTGAGTTGTTTGACTCCTGGGTGCCTGTATGGGACGAACCTATTTAGTTAACAAGTGTTTAAAAATGTGTGTTATATATAGGAATAGAAAGAGAGGAAAAATAGTTATTTTGCATACCGAAGCGACTGGTCTGGTAATTAATGAACCATCTTTGCGTACAGTCTGATATTGGATCCTGTTAGAGTTTGAATAAACTGTTTGTTTAGCTGAAGTCTTCTTTTGCATTTCATAGCTGCGATGTGCCAATCTCTTCTCAGCCTGTGATAGTTTTTCGCCTTTGCGATCAATTAATAGACTTTCGTGGAAGAATGGTTCTTTGGTTAAACATGTTTTGTATTCGGTTAAAATGATTTTCATTATTGTGTCCGTATAGGTATCCAAAGGCTTTATATATTCGAAGGTATTTGTTTTGTCATCGTCATCATCATAGTCGTAGCATAGATTGGTAACGTCCTTTATGGAGAGGTGGGCATCAGGGTTGCATTCATCGACCACACGATCAGACATGCCCTGTTTTTTTATTTGTCGATCATAAATTTTCTTTTCCAAACATCTGTCCATAACCAAACGATATATAAAACAAGCTCTTCGCTGGCCATACCTTTTCAAAGAAGTAGAAGAACATAACAATCAATGTCATTAACAATAAGTACTAATACTAAGATATTCTCTTATATCTTTACCTATAAATCCGATAAATAGCTTGTGTATCATGACAAGGATTCCAACTTGCATCGAAGATAATAACTCTATTGGCTCCTACAAGATTGATGCCCAGCGATCCAGCCTTTGTTGAGATCAGGAACAACTTGACATTTGTGTTCGAATTGAATTCATTGACAAACTTTTCTCTTTCTTGAGAAGTTGTTGAACCATCTAAACCTATATTGTTCACAAAGAGAAGATTATTAATTACATTATTAAACGCACCATTGCCACAATTACTTACGAAAATAATGTTTGTTATATGTCCAATTAGTGTCATCACCAGGAATACGATTGGCTTGCAGGAATTTCTCGATAAGATTTAATGTTAGTAAACTTTGGCTAAACAATAAAACACGATCGCCTATGCAAACACTTTCGTTGAGAATACAGAAAAATATTTCCATTTTAGGAGAGTTCGAAATAAGACCAGGCTCATATTTCTTCATAAATTTCATCGCCCAGTCGTACGTGATCTTTTCAGAGCCCTTCTTTTGTTCGACGTCATTATTTTCAGAAGCTCCAATCGAACTACTAAAATGACTGTCCGTCTCTGATTTATCGTTATCGATTGATGCGTTCGGCTTATCGCTTTTTTCGTCTTTATTTAATGGGATATTTTTGTCCATGTCAATGTCGGTTTCGATCGTTCGGATTTCATTTGTATCCAAATCAACTATTTCCGATGACGAATTGTGCGAGTCGTCCGCATTACTTGTCTCGTGGGCAGTTTGCTTAAGCATACAACCCACATAGTTGGGTTGCAACGGGCGACCCATGCTGCTCATCATAGTCGGATAGGAAAAATATGATGATTGCATGTCCGGATTGTAGGGCACAGTATTGAGAGTAGGATTTTCAAACTGATTCATTTCTGAAAAAAGCGATGGCCTAAACAAACATATGAATGGAGAATAATATAATAATATTTTGACTAAATATATAATATAAGTAAATGTATAATTAAATGAATGAGTGAATATTTGTAAATTTAAATTCATCCATGATTATTGTATCATGGATTATTCTATCTTTGATGGAGTTTTATATGAATGTTCGGCTTGTTTGGCCATTCGAACTTTTTCTGTTTTGATCAAATAGCTTCAAATTGTCTTTCAATGCAATTCATATTTGTCGCTGCCAACTGCTTACCAGTACATTATCGTATATATTATATACAAATTATTGAATTTGTGGAAACTCTACGCCATTTTTAATTGAAATTTAGAAAATTCCATACGAAATTAATATTGAAATTGAGAAATCCAGAAAATACCAAATGATATTGAGAATTGAACTTAGCGAAATTTCCAAATAAAATTGCGAATTTAAAATTTAAATTGCACAGTTCACCAGATATGCGCAATTTGTACTGCATTATTCATTTCAGTTTTTTTATTTATTTACAAAAAGGTCCACCATCTAGCAATGCTGACTAAAAAAAATTTTCCAAAAACGAAGATGATATCCTAGATGATATCAATTCGGGGGTTTCCTGTGGATCGCGTAATTGAGCTATGCAAAGGAAGTGATTTACAAGTTATAGTGACTCTATGTAAGAAAACCAAACAGTGAGAAAAACGTAGAACATTGGACGTGATATGTTCCCGACGTCGTATATTTTGTATAAAACGTACCACAACATTAATTAAATGCTTGATCCTATTAAAGTACGAAGCAGTGCTGTGCCGGAAACAACTTCATGTCCATAAAATACTTGCGACATCACCAAGGCATAAGCCATTTTGTATCTAATTCTAGCTGTCAAATACAAATCAGTTAAGTAAAAGCTCCGTAAGATACCAAAACTCTAAAAATTAACATATCAATATGATCAGTAAAATACAGTTTGCAATTCAATACAACATCCAGATATTTAAGATTGGCAACAAAAGCAATCTGAACATCACCTTAAATAATATTCAAATCAGCAAAACATGGATTAGTAGGTCCAAACGTAATAACCTTGGTCTTAGCAGAGTTAATATTTACACTCAAGAATACACTTTAAGCTACAGTTAATATTTCACACTAGTGCATCCTTTAAGTCCAAGGAGCCTCTGAACAGCAAAGAAATAGGGTTCTATAAGTCGATTGTTCGATTGTTCGAACAATCGACTTTTTGCTGAAAAAAGTCGAAAAGTCTAAGTCGACTTTTTGGTCACAAAAAAGTCGAACAATCGATTAGTTATCACAAAAGTCGAATAGTCGATAAAAGTCGATAAAAGTCGAAAAAAGTCGACTTTTCAGATTGTTAAAAAAATTTTTAATTGCAACATTCATACTAAAACAAAATATGCACAGAATAACATAATAATTTTATGTTATTGCAATTTGGTACACTTACATTTTTTCTAGTGTATGCAAAAATAAATAATAAGTAAATGTTCATAAAAAAATGCTCTTTCTACATATTATATATTATCGCCTTAATACATTTAATTTTTATTGCTAAACATTACACAAGGCGCATCAATAAATGCAGAAACCATGTATTTTTTACAAAAAATGGTAAAAAGTGGAAAAAAGTCGAAAATAGTCGGAAAGTCGAAAATAGTCGAAAAAAGTCGAAAAGTCTAAAAAAGTCGATTTAACTAAAAAGTCGAAAGTTCGAAAAGTCGACTTTTCATAAATTACCAAAAGTCGAAAGTTCGAAAAGTCGACTTTTTAAAAATCGAAAAAAGTCGAAAGTTCGAAAAGTCGACTTTTTGTTTCAACTATAGAACCCTACAAAGAAACATCATCAGCAAATTAAAAATAATCATATATCCTAGAGTTAATACAACAGGGAAGACTATTAACATACAAAATAAACTAAAGAGGTCCCTCAGGGATCAGTCATAGGACCAGATGGGTGAAGAAGTAAGCTTTAACTAGCTCCATTCATCTAAACAAATTGCGATCTACCACATAAAGTAAAATTTAGAGGTTCGTTAATTGTCGAATGCACAAATTATTGTTTCACTTCTTTAATGAGTATTATTCATGTAGATTTTTTTAATCCGGTCCTTAATTTCAATTAGAATTTTCCCAATTTCAAACAGAAATTCTCAATTTCATTTTGTATATATTTAAATGGTACCAGAAAAAAATAAAACATATTCAGATAGGCCAAAATGATTAGATCATTTTCTAATATACAAGAAACCTAATTCTAAACCCATGTAAGCATTCCATTCCAAAAATTTAGGAAGAGAATAGTTAAATTACGAAATAAATATAAGTTGAGTGACAACCATTATACATACCCTTGATAGTTGTTAGTTTTCGTAGTTGATGCTGAAAGTGTCTGTGCAATTGCTTGTGATGTGTCCTTTAGATCATTTTGATTTTGCAATTGTTGTACAGATAAAGGCGTGCTTGTTTCTGATTCATGAATGGAGGATTTTAAGATCGGCTGATACGGTTGTGTTTCAGATGGAGTTAAAGGTGTATCGGTGTTAAGAGGAAGGCAAGCAGTAACAGTTGCTGGAGTTGTTGCAGGCACAGGCGGTGGGAAGCCATTTTTATTTACACTTGATGCAATCGGTATATCATCGACTTCTTCAATATCCCAATCCAAACCGGAATCGGCCATTTTCATAGCATCGTACAAAACATCCGGATGATTCCAGATTTTGCAACACACCGCAAATGCTTTAAGTGGATTGGGTACATTCTTTGTACGCACAATGTCATTCATGAATGTATCGTACAATTGTTTCTGTAACTCCGACATGCGTGTAAGTATCACAAATTCCTGCTTCTCAGGCAATGATAGCTGCAGTACTGTGTGTGATCTCCTCTGGACAAAGCCCACAAGTAACGAGTGCAACACATGTGCACGATAGCGCATTAGTTTTATGTCGTCCGGCGTAGAATCAATGCAGAGTCCATTCTGGATGGGTCTTTCGAACATATTGCAAAATTCGGTTCTTGTGCCTAAGTAATTGGGTCGTACAAAATCAACCATACACCAATATTCGAGTAAGTTATTCTGTAAAGGGTAACCGGTGAGGACAATTCGTCGGCGAGTTCCAATTTGCTTAAGAGCCTGCGAAATGCCTGCCTGAGCGTTCTTAATACGGTGACCTTCATCACAGATAATTAAATCGGGCCCTGGTTTCACCAAAGCTTCGTAGACTTCGTCCATGACGCGACTGCGAGATTCGGTGAAATTATCATTTGCAGTCTGACATTTTTTACTGCGACGTTTTCCTGCCGTACTTAGTTTAAGTGCTAAAAGGCGATATAGTTCGTAGCCAATCAGCAATACTCCGCCTCTTTCCTTCCATTGCAAAATCACTTTGGCTCTGGCTGTGAGAGTCTTTTGTTGATCGTTAAGTACAAAGACATCAAAGTGACGCGGTCTAATGTATTCGGGATTGTCCGACTGTTTTGGTATCCACATATCGAATTCTGCTAGCCAGTTTTGTAGCGTGTTTATGGGCATTACGCACACGACGTGTTTTGAAGGGGTATACCTTAGGAATATGTCACTAAAACAAACCACCTGAAGAGTCTTGCCAAGTCCCATTGAATGGGCCAAAATGCAACCAAATCCCCCGGAACTTTTAAAACGTTTAATCGACTCAATTATATTATCGAATAGAAAACGAACTCCACCGATTTGATGGGGTTTAATGGTGCGTGCTATTTGTGGGGCTATAAATATGTCTTCTTCGTCCTCGGGGTGGCCCACATTGATAACAACTCGTCCCAAGTGATCGGGCACATTAAACTCATCCTTGACATGCATGCCGCTATTGTGCGGATCATCGTTTTCGTTGTCTTCTTCGAGTTCGGCTTCATCGTCTGACAACACGATACAATCATCGTCATCAGAACTGTCTTCGATGGTAACGACTTCAGCCGGGGCCACATCGTCCTTGTCGTCAGCACTCTTAACCGGTTCTGTATCAGTTTCTGTTTCTGTACTCTCAAATGATTGACAGGTAGCTGTTTGTTCTACCTTCACATCGTTCTCTTCCGGAACTTTATGTAAGTTGGCCTTTTTCTGCTCGGGTATAAGATCGGCGGGGTCCCGCACTCTGTGTTCATTAACAAAACGATCGAAATGGGTTAAAACAGCTTCCCTCTGTTGATATTCTCTTAGAAGTTTCTGCTGCTCGGCTACACGGGCCAAACGCTCGGATTCTTCATGCTGAGCCCTTAACGTGTTCGTATCCAACTGGTTTGTGTCCATAACTTCTCGAATATTTTTTCTCAAACTAGACTTTTTCTTCTCCTCTGCTAACTGACAAAGTTGTTGCTTTTTTGCCAAATGATTAATGTCGACATTTGGTTCAACGGGCGATTTACGCTTCTGACTCTCGCACATATCGTTTGAATATACTGGAGGTATTTCGACATCAGCAGGCATCTCATGTTTTAACAGTGAAGAAGCAGGACTACTGGTTGTTTTTGGACAATCAAGCGTGGCTGTGCTAGTAGCTATGGGGGCATCACAACTAACAAACATGCTACCGTTATTGGATGACATTTTCTGGGTATTTGTTAACTCATTATTTAGCGGATCATCACTTGGAAATTGGTGTATGTTTGTTAAATGCTGATTAAATGCATCCTGCTGTTTCAAAGCCTCTGCCATTGGATTGTCAACCGGGGTATTAACCATATAGTTTATTTTGTCCGTATTATCCATGTCTAGTCCTTCAATATTCTAACGAATTTGTAGTATTTTTAAACGTTAGTATTTACAATACGATCTTTGCAATCCACTTTATTCTTGGACTCGATTCACACAATTTTTCTTTGCTCCTATTTTTTAATTATGTACATACAAACTAGTGTATGACAACTACAAGATACAGATTTATTCATTACAAGGGTGAGGCGAGTGAGTAGATAATAATTCGATTTTCATTCCATTTTCTTGAGAATTCATCCCAAATTTACACAATTAACAATTATTAACATACTTCTATTTAAAGTAAACTAATTGATTTTTTTTCAAGTGAACAGAATTTGCAATTGAAAGAATAACTATCAACATTCTTCACAGATACATATTGACTACTTTATGATACAGACTTTTTCTCTGCAAAACTTCTGTGGTTCGTTCACACCTTTTGATTAAATAAAATTGATACACTTTTCCACTAAACTACTTATATTAATTGATTTAAACTGTATTCATTAAGGGTTCGCCTTAATAATAATTATAAAAGTTTATTTTTGACATATTTTTATTTATTTTCTGTAATTTACAATTCTCTCGTATAATTCAAACAACACTATAATACAATCAAATAGGCAAGTAAGCATAGTTGCCACATGATTTCGATGTAAAATCGTAAAAATTTTAAAAAATCATCAAAGTATTTCAACAAAAAAAAAAAACACTTTTTATCATTTTGTGCTTTTTGTGCTTTAAATCATAAAATATAAACCCCGAACCATGTCTCGAACGACTACGATTAAATTTTTATACAAAATTCGACTCTTCGAACAAAAAAGTGTTGTTTAAAACAAACTTAAATCCTTATAAGTATTAATTTTATTAAAATATCTTCTTTAATTCTATAAATTAAAAGACTTTCTTTCAAATATTCGATAAAATAATTTAAACAAATTTACAAATTAGTATGTATAGAATTTCCCATTAATAAAATCATAAAATTTAGGACAAAAATCGTCAAATCGTTAATGTGCCATTTTGGATACCAAAAATCGTCAAAATAACAATAAATCATCAAATCTGGCAAGCAATTTATTTATGTCAACACATTAGTTAGCAATTCGACGTGAATTTAAATTAACTCGAAGGTTGGCATCGTTAAAGAACACTATAAACTTGACATTTTATACTTGAATTAACGAACTGACAAAATAGTTCGTTACGGTAAATAAGTTAATATGTGGTGAAAATACATATATCGATATATTAATTTTCTTTCCAATTGCTTTATAATTGCGACGAGTGAACAGAATAAGTAAATACAAATAAATGTAATGCAAGCCCTTTCCATCTCAAAAACTAACATTTAGAGTAAAATTACTTCCAATGTCATTTAATTATAAAATATGACAATCTACTGCAAAGTTTGACATTTTCTTTTGTTTGTATACATCATATTATAGTTGGAGGATCTTCATCGTAAAAGTGGTTTTCACTTTATATAGTGCTATAACATTACAAGGAGTTTGATATTTAACCATACAAAAAAATCCGATTTTTCCCGATATCACCTTGGTTACGGGACTTTAAAATTACAGCTTCAAGACTTTTTATTATACATATATAAAATTGAATAGTATATATAATTCAATACGATGTTAATACGAAGACCACTAATTAATTGAGGCTTCAACCCATATTTATCATAAGAATCTAAATAACGGAAACAGTTATTTACGCCACTCTACGTTACGTTCGAGTAATTGAGCCGTAAAAGAACACATTATAGGGCGACTCTTATATTAATAAAATATACAAATAGTAAGATGACTCAAATATTGATTTGTTGTATAAATACGGTACAAAACAACCGATTACCCGTATATGAAATAGATTTTTTAACGATATTTTTAGAAATTAAATAAACACTAATAATTAAATTATACTTATTCATTATTTCTGTTTTCATTTTAAGACTTTTTTATTGATTATGTTAATAATTATAAATGTATATATGTATGTATATATTTGACTAATAAATACAAATTTTACAGAGCGTTATATTGTTTACAAAAAAATTAAATAAAAAGGCATTTTCTAAGTGCTTTAACGTTTCGCCATCATTCCCAGTTTATGTTTACAATAAACATTTTCTTTTCCAGCAATAACAATAACAATGTCGGTGGCGACTGCAACGACAATACAGCTTTACGTGGCTATGAGAGCAATAATAATATGGTGAACACAAAGAGTAGCAGGAATCATGGTAGCAACAAGAGATGTAAGTCTCACACATTATGCTGAAATTGTACAAGAAATCTAGTAATCGAAATTCATTAGTGTATTTTACTTATAAAATATTCAAATACTAATAATAACAACAAGTAAGAGTGCTATATTCGGCTGTGCCGTAACTTATATACCCTTCACCAAATTATACTTTAAAACATTTTTAGGTAACCAAAACTTAAAAAAAAAATTTTCAAAATTTTTTTCCTAATTTTAATTTAAAATTTTTTATTTTTATTTTTTTTTTGGAGAAAAAATTTATGGCAAAAATTTAATATAAAATTTTTTTTGTTATTCCGCAACAAATGCAACCATCGAGATTTTAAATCTATGGTGGAGAACTGAAATAATATTAACTTGTGATTCCGTATTAAAGTGTATATCATTTTCTGAACCCTTATAGTTAGAGATTTTACAATGTCCACCTGTCCGTAGGTTAAATATTTCATTTGTACTAAGACTTAGCAATTTTTATCGACAATAGAACAATTTCGGTAAAAATATTTTTTAACTCGGACCTTTAGGTAAGTAGAAAGTAAATATCTTGATTCAAATACTGTTTTTTTATAATAAGTATGAATAGTATGTACGATTGTTGGTTATCCAAATAGGCACCAAAATTTACATTGATGTTAAGTACAATAATTTTTAAACTTCCTGTACGAAGTAGGGGGTTTGTATCTTATACATATATAAATAGGCCACACGTTTAACGTACACTTTTAAGTATATTATTGTCTACCAATATTTAAAAGATTATTTTCTCTAGATATGCACAATATAAAAATTGTTTTCAAAATTCGTTCCATAAAACTGGTAAAAAGCGAATTTCTACCACCTAGTATACATAAATATTCAGTTTGCTATTATGATTTGTTTTAAACTAAATAGTAGTAAAAATAGCAATAACTCATACAAATATTTAAATATTCGTTTATTTATTTGCTAATGGAAAAATGTTTATACAAAAAGTAAACAAAATGTTGGAAAATTGTATTTCTATCAGGTAATTGAACAGAAAATAAATAAACATTGGTTGCCATTATCATTAAGTTATTTTTAGATGGGAGTTCTGAGTACTTAATTTTTGTGTATGTCGTAATATAATTTTTATGAAATAAGCTTAATATTTTTTTAACTTTAAATATTGTATTTTCCGTTTAATTGTTTTTTATTTTTAGAATATAAATTTAATTCATATGTAAGTATTAACATTAAGTATCGCTGCTGAAAAAATCTTAAGCAATATTAGAAAAAAAATTCAATTATTCAATAAGCTAACCGATAACTTTAAAACCTTTAACTAAATACAATTAAGATTTAACTAAATTGTTTATCATTCACTTAAATAAGTTAAATAACTAATGTTATTAAAAAATAACAAACAAAATAAAAACAAAATCGGTATTACAATTTATATAAAAACTCTTACATATTGATAAACAATAGCTGAACAATTTTCCCTTTTGGGTATAGCCAAATTAAACGTTATCTTTTATCCACAATTCACTTACTACTAATCTTTCAAGTTTGAAATTTGTAAAGCTCTACTGGTAATACATTGATGTATGTAAGAAGGTAGCCATAGAAACCATACAAAATATTGATATAACTGAACATAACCTATATTCGGATATAATTGCCAAAAAACATGCCAATTAGGAAATCATATACACGAGAACGATAAACACACTTTAAGTTTAGTAGGTCAGGATATTTTGCTTAAGCGAATTCTTTGACAGTTCTATGACATTGCCGACCACTATCATTATATTAGGTGTTGGATATTTCAGTTACATTATGATATTGAGAGCCTATATTCAAAATAGGCCAATTCGAATTTTGGTAAAAATGGGACTCATTCTCCATGCCCGTTATTAATTTAAAAGCATAAATTAGGTTTTACACATGTTTCTTAAATTTTTCCATATAAATATTAATTTATAGTGTTTTTAAATAAATGATTATACCATTAACAAAATACATGTTAGTCAATGTATTTTGTTGTTGTATCAGTGTCTGCCCTCTATATATAATTCTCTATGTATTATACATTTATCTCAAATTTTACAAGCTGTAAAACAATTGGATATTTAATGATCAGTTTCCGATATATGGATAAATATTTGTGTATATAATTCTCTATGTATTATACATTTATCTCTAATTTGACAAGCTGCAAAACAATTGGATATTTAATGATCAGTTTCCGATATATGGATATGTGGATATAAAATAAAAATATTAATGTAAAATGTACCAAAAATTTGCAGAAATTTAGAAACAATTGCTAAAATAAAAGAATATAAAGAACACGGTACGAATGTACGTGTTTCCACCCCATGGGATAAATGTGTTATTTTCAATATTCATCCCTGCTTTTACAATAAACGACTGAAACTTCAGAGTTATATGTATATTGGGAGTGTTTCATTTCATTTGTTTCATATATACAAAGGATTGCAAAGGATAATTCATTACAAAGAAATAAAACTCAAAGCAAGTGTCAGCAAACTAACACAAAAAAAAAAAAAAAAATAAAAAATAAAATTGTTAAGTGAAAATTGTTAATTTTATAGTTAAATTTTATAAAATTAATTACAAGATATAATTGCCATTAAAGAAACTAAACCAACTTTAAAATAGTTTTAGAATCTTACACGAAAATAATAATAATAATAATATATACTATACGAGTACTTTCCAACCCCCACAATACAAAAAATGATAAACATTGACTGCAACAATATTTTATGAAGGAAAAACTATCCCTTAAAATATTTTAAAATAATTGCAATAAACAAACAATTATTTATATTAAATGACATGTTTCATACAAAATACATATCTTTAATACATATTTGCATATGTATTTTAGATAAATTCTAATAAAACCTAAACATAAACCATAAATAATAATGAATTAAAAATGACTAAGTTTGGTGCAACAGATGGCCTATACAATTTTTTGTGAGCTTTTATCAATTACAACCGTCTAGATAGATCCATGACGGGAGTCTTCAAAATAAAACTAACACAATATGAAAATAATTATAATTTTGTTCGCATAATGTACGTTTTTGAATAAAAAACAATGGTTGAATTATTTTTTAAACGATTTTGAAAGAATGGTCCTTATAAAGTCATTAAAATTTGTTTAACATAGTTTAGACGTCACTAAGGAACAGGGGAAAACAAATATGGTAAGACATTAATTTCAATATTTAAAACTTTTTAACAACTTGACAATTTAAATTTGTTTTACATACTCTCACGGATAGATATACATATGCACATTAGACCTTCCTTTAATAATAGATTGGATTCCGTATGTCCTCATGTCCTCAGCAAGGAGGTAAATTTACCCTTTTGGATTACAATGAGACTGTCCGACGCATTGGATTTACATACGTGTTATATAGAGTCAGTGGCCGTACTAGCTACCAAACTGGTTAATAATTAGTTATTTTGACTTGTACTGTACTAATTAAGTTAAAAAAACATCTAATAACCTATTGCTTGTAAACAAAACCTTCCTCTGACAACTCTCCAATAGATTACCTACTTCTAGTGGGTTAAATAACTACTTTCTAAAGTGCAGTATAAAATAAACGTTTAAAGTTACTTAGAGATACTCAAGTGACAATTGATTTCACACTATGTTACATAGAATGTCAGTATACTTAAGCAAAACGAAAATGACCTGTATGAGTATTATATTAACACAATTTGTATAAAACCAGTTTGTTCAAATTAATCAGTACATAACGAATGTTTAAAGTGACTACACTCTAGATTACTTAGAGACACTTAAGTGGCAATTGCCTTCACGCTAGATTACATGGGATGTAATAAAGCAAACAATTGACTCTCTGCACTATAAATACACATAGACTCTCCTGTCATAGACCTAACTCAGTTGTCAAAAGCCTAAGTGGTGAGAATGTATAAGTAAAAAAACTATGTGAAAGTAAAAACAACACTCTAGAGCAGAAACTAGAAAAAAACTCAAAATCATAAAAATAAATTAAAAAAAAAATTATAATTAAAATATTTGAAAAGCTGAGTGTTTTTTTTATAAATAACATCTAAATGTTGGTTGTTTTTGGACCGGCTTTTAGTTATATTTTAATATAATCAAGAGTAATAATATAATCTTAATTGATGTTACTTTTTTATCTTTACAGATCTTTAAAAAATATTTCTCCTTAAAAACTTCATCTATTATTTTATTTGCTGGCAATTTGCTATGGTCGCTACATTTATACTTCTTAAGTCAGTGCAATACACTTACTACTCATAATGGATCTCATAATTTCGTGAAAAACATTAGTGCAGTTCAAGTAGCAACGTTGAAAGATGGCCGGCTATATGGTAACTCGAGTAGCTATCGGATAAATAAAGAAATCGCAGTCAATGGAAAATATGGTCTCAACAAGTTAGAGTCATCGGGATTAGCCTTTGAAAATGTACCGCTAAATTTGGGACGTTGGGACAATCAGCGTGTATATAAATTGTTTGATTTTGCGCTGATCGGTGACACCTATGAAGAGTCTTCGCTCAGCGGATTAGTATGTTTGGCCACACAGACTTCTGTCGAGCGATTACTGTCGGTGGCAGAGGTGGCCAGAAAATGGCTAGGGCCGATATCTGTTGCTGTTTTTGTATCAGGTAGCGATGAATTCACAATATTAAAGCACTATGTTACCTATCTGAGGTTGTGTTTCGATTTTGTACGCACAAATGTTACGTTCCATTTGGCATTTCCTCACGACCGGAAGCCCAAGCACGATACGGCCAACTCGTACAAGCTGTTGCAAATGTTCGATTGCCGGAATCCGCAAAAGACTCTGCACAGCATGTTGCAAATGAGAACAACCGAAACAATACGCTGGCGATCACGAAATCTGTATCCGCAAAATCATTTGCGCAACTTTGCACGCAAAGGCTGCCAAACAAAATATGTATTTCTCACAGATGTCGACATAGTACCAAGCCATAATATTGTGCCATTGCTAAATGATTTTCTAGCTACGGCCAGATGTTCGACGGGTTTGTGTGCTTACGTCATACCTACACTAGAAATTGATGATCGCGTGCGATTTCCATCCAGTAAAACCGAACTACTGCGGCTGGTGAAAAGAGGATTGGCAAGGCCTTTCCATGAAAAAGTATTCATCTACAATCAATATGCTACAAACTTTTCAAGGTGTGAAAAAACAGACATATATACAAAAATATGTACTTACATATAAGTATGTATGGATGTGCGAGCTATTAATAAACAATATGTATAATTATTTTTGTATTTATTCATTATGAATCACACAATCTTTATTTGTTTGTTTATCCGTCTGTCCGTATGCCTATATTCTCTGTCTCACACAGTGTCCATCGTCCGTCTCCTTGTTTATATTCTTTGATTACATTTTTTTTATTTTTATTTTTTTGTTGTTTGTTTTTACCATTTTTTCTTATTTACTCGTATTTTTCTTATTTGCAGTTGGCTTGCCAACAGTCACACAGATGACCAACTGATCGCCATTAGTCACCAAGTGACAAATTATGAGTTTTTTTATGAACCTTTCTATGTGGCTTTGGACAATGTGCCCCCGCACGATGAACGTTTCGTTGGCTATGGTTTTACAAGAAATTCACAGGTTTAATAATAATGCATAATAAATATAATTGAATATTTAATAACACTTTTTCTATCTTCTTCCATTTTTCTTTTTATGCATATGTATGTCTGATAATACCTGATGATACCCCTTATCCGCCGTACCTGTCTGTCTATATAAACATGAATGTGTTTATGCATGTATTTGGATTTGTATTCGAATTGAAGGTCTACGAGATGTATGTTTCTGGTTACTCATTTTATGTCTTAACTCCTGTATTCACCTGTCACTGGGGTTTGCAAAAGAAAAACGCTCGTCCGTCGTGGCGTGAACAGCAAAATACATTCAACAGCAAACGCTTTGAGATATTCAAAAAAGAAATATTTGCACGTTACAAAAAACCATTACATTCATTCGATCAGAAGAAACATGGATGATATTGATTGATATTATTGTAATAAAATTACATTAGAGTGGCATTTCTTTTTTTTTTTTTTCCTCGATTTTCGATATTCTCTAAGAATCGGACTGATTATTGAAGTTTATATGGTACATATTTGAGCCCACGAGCCAAATCAAAAACTCCAAAAACGTACGCAAACTATAAAATGTTTAACATCAACCTCAAAGTTCAAATTATGTGTATTTTTCATATCTTTAGATTTAGCTCAAGACTACACCGCTACAGTTATAGTCCTATTTTTAGAATAATTCGACCACTAGCAGATAAGCCAAGGACACATGGTTTTTCTATATAAATAATGCCACTCGATAGCTATATTTAAAATAAGTATATAACATAAACATGTATGTACTTAGGTATAAGAACTACATGCATACATACATACATCGTATGTACATTGCAGTGTCCCGTAGGACTGACTATATTGAGTAGGAATACCACTCAAACAATGCGGATTAATGTGCTGAATACAATGAAGCTCCCTACCAGAGATTGGAAATCTTTATATCAATATAATTTGCCATACAGTTTGTAATTTAGAACTTACTATTAGATAAATATTTATAAATTTTTTGCTCAAACAGATTCCCAAATAATTCGTTCCTCAGGACACTTTAACGTACACGTACATATTGCTCATTAGCGTAGGTTAAACTTTAAATTTGCAATCCAGTAACAAAACACATACAAAATTTTGCATCTACTACCATTTTGAATTATCTCATCAGAGTAAACACTTAAACAAATTTAAATTGTATGTTGTGTCCATCTATCTTGCATTAGGTGAGCGATATGTTCGTACAATATGTATAAGATATTTGTTTTTATTTTTAAATATTAAGTATTTACTACATTAGCGCAATAAATTAATTAATTTTTCTACTTAAAAATTATAGATAATTTCCTAAAATATCTAAAAGTACTGGCTGCAATGTAATTAAGTAAAAATTGTAATAAATAATTTAAAAAAAAAATCATGAGTATTACTAAGTATACATACAAATACGTATGATGCTTTTTAAATGGAATAATAAAAAATATAAGTCAAAATCCATATATGCATAGAATATTTCTAAGTTATTTATTTAGTGTAGTTAATAAACTATTTTCTGCCTTTATTGTAAGAGTAGAGAATTAGTTCAAATTGAGCTGAATTCACTAGATTCTAAATACAGAAAACAATTCTTTAAATTCATTCAACGACTTTAATTTGAATCAAATCATAATAAATAGTCATAGAGAAATACACATAGAGCGGAAACTACACAAAATTACTCAAAATAATTTCACATACGAATGTTGTTTTTGTTTTCCCATAGTATTTTTAGCTAATATATTCATGCCGCATAGGTTTTTGACAACTGAGTTAGGTCTCTGGCAGTAGAGTTTCCGATCTATGTGTATTTACCTATGGTTCAAGCTTTGTTAATTCAAATCTAATCCAAATTGAGTGGTAATGTTTTTTCCATAGATAAATATACATAGAGCGGAAACCCTTCGGTCAAGTACTAACCATAGATAAATACACATAGATAGGAAAATATACTATCAAAGACCTTATCCAGTTGTTAAAAACCTAAAAAAAGTACTATTTGAAAACAGTAACAGCACTCGTATCTGAGATTATTTTGATTTTTTTATACTTTCCGCTCTATGTGTATTTCTCTATGGACCTAACTCAGCTGTCCAAAAACCTAAGAGGTGAGAATGTATTAGTAAAAAAGGTATGTGAACACAAAATCAACACCGTATGAATTTTTAAAAGTATTTGTTTCTAGTGATTCAATGCTGATTCAATATAGAAATTAGCTACATTATTTAAATAGAATTCATGGATCGCAGAACTAATTTATAAACGTATTAATTTATTACAGAATTCATTGAACCTGTGAATGTTCTAGTTTTGTAAATTCAAATCTAATTTTAGTTTACACCTAGACCCCATACAAATTTCTCTCGAAATACTGTTTTAGCAGTGATAAATATGTTGTGGCAATCCTGATCAAATTTTAAACAAATTAGTTCCAAGTACTCAGAAATTATACTGTAAAGTATGGCGAAATCGGACGACATTTGTCTTTATTCCTAATGCAAGGACCCCTCAGAAAATGATTTGAAAATTCATAATTGTCTTATAATAATTAATATCGCGATAAAATTGGAAATAAGCAAGTTTTATATGAACCAACGTTTGTGATAAACGGTCAATAATTGACTCTACCTCCCATATAATTCATATATCAGACAAATATTATGTCAATACTAAATACATGTATGACTTTTGACAAAACAACTTAAGTGGAATTTTAAAAATGTTCAAGGGAGTGTAAAAACTGATGAACTGGTCAATAATTACGTGGCGCTACAGTGAAAAAGAACATGGAAAACGACCTAGCTTGGGTCATAGAGAATAGACATAGAGCGGAAACTCTCCTCTCAAAGACCTAACTCAGTTGTCTCAGTTTCCGCTCTATGGATTAGGTTCTAGGTCTTGTTGAGTACATTACAAATTGTGTCAACAAATTTCAGAAACACCCTCAAATTCAGAAGTTATTGTAAAAAAAAACATTTTTCAGTGATGTTCGTCAACTTATCGACCTGTAACTCAGTCTGTTTTAGTTTTTAGCAGGTTTGGAAAGTCCACAGAATAATTTTAATAACTTAAATTTCGACATATGTATGTAAGTCATTCAAAGTTTTAGGAAATTAATCACTTTATCAAATTGTGTACAGTTTGGACCATAACTGATTCAATTCCCCATAGAAGGCCAAAATTACATATTAATTGTGGGTATACAAGAATCGGCACAGTAAAATATAACTCTTTTACTTATTTTAAATTGCTTTTGGGAGCTGGACTAGATACAGTTGTACAGTGCATAAAATAACTTTACAAAACGGTTTTTTTTCTTGTACGATTCACTTCTAAAATGTAATAAAATAGATTACTTTTCAGCAATTTTAAAATTATTGGCACCGGAAAATACGACACAAAACAATTAAAATAGGTCCCATATAGGTAGATTATGGCTGCAAGGGACGAGTTTTGTTCTGCAAAGAACAATTTTCAATATAATTTATAGAAGTCAAGGAGAGACTTTTGTTTGTAATTCACTTCAGATACTAAAGATTTGCTATCATGATTTTCTTTTTTAAAAAGCTAGTAACGAGTTTTGGATTTCACATGGACTAGTTAAATACATTTAAGCTTTATGCCTTCCATGTTATTAATTTCTTAAAATAAAGATAAAAAGAAATAAATGAAATTAGTTTAGATGCACAGAAAATTTAAAGTATGTATCTTTTTTGCATTTAGTCCATATGAGTACCATGTACATATATATGCATTCTGAATCGTATAAATTTATAAATATATATGTATGTATGTATGTATATAGATAGATATATAGAATGATGAATACATACATAAATATTTTTTTAATACAAAAATGAGTGTTTATTATTAAAAATAGATTTGTTATTTATAACAAAAAACAAAAAAAAAAAAAAACAAAATTAATAAAAATCAAGCAACAACAAGAAAAACAAACAAACAAAAAATAAACCAAGAGAATTCTGGCGGGCGGGCGCTTGATCGGTCAGCAGTTACATTCAAAATTCTTCCGCATTAAATCTGTATACGTAATATAACAACAACAAAATATCACATCTCTTCAGTTGTACACAAAAATCTTGGAGAAAAAAAAATTGGACGCTAGCGCTTCACGATTGACTCCATACTCCAAATGTTGAAGGAAAATTTTCTTTTTAATTTGTATTGGGTATACATATGATGATGGCGGGGGAGAAGGAGGAAGAGGATAAGGGTTGTATGTGTGTATGGATGGGTGGATAGATGAATTCTCAAAGTTTTGCATTGAATATCATCGGAAGAAGCAGCAGCAAATGTATTCTCATGAGAATAAATGTTATTGGAAGACGTAAAGTGCTCCGTGTGCATTTTTCAAATATAGTATGTATGTATGTATGTACGTACGTGTTGTGGCAATGGGGAACATATGTGTGTACCGAGAGACGACCAACCAAGTGAAATTTGGTGAACGAAGGGAATTTTAGTATTATTTTGAAAATGTGTGTGTCTCTCGCTCTTTCTATCCATCTTTTTCTAATGTTGTATCTATTATGTGTTGTGCCGTGTGCAGTATGAAATAAAGACTACCTGCGCTGAGCATCAGTGAAGTTCATTTTAAATCGGTATTTTTCACGTAGTGGTACCTCAGTGCGGTAAAGTGAATTTTTATTTTCTATATATTAAATAATTTTGATTCAAATAAAAATTAAATTTTGAATTCACCCTTTTAGTGAAGAAATAACTAATTGTTTTTTATTACTATAATTCTCAATTCATACATAGATTTAAACAAAACAAAATGCCTTTCACTCCCGTCGAAACTCCAAAGTGCCCCAAGTGCGGCAAATCCGTATACGCTGCCGAAGAACGCGTTGCCGGAGGATACAAATACCACAAGACCTGCTTCAAATGTGGTATGTGATTGCTTAATTACATGATCAAATTTGAAAATAAACTGAAAATGTTATTGTTATAGAGCAATAATTTACAAGTTTAATTAATCAATTAATTCATTAATTAATTAATAAATAAATAACGTGCTCAAAAGTGAAACTAACCTAAAAAAAAACAAACATTTGTCTACTCCTTAGGAATGTGCAACAAAGCTCTTGACTCCACAAACTGCACAGAACACGAAAAGGAATTGTTCTGCAAAAATTGCCATGCCCGCAAATATGGACCTAAGGGTTACGGTTTCGGTGGCGGCGCTGGTTGCCTTTCCATGGACACTGGTGCTCATTTGAACAGAGAGTAAGTTGCTAAATCACATTTACTTAAATAAAAACCAAGTTAGTCTTAACCCTAGCAAAAAAATTAAAAAAAAAAATAAAATAAAACAAAACATAACTATTTACTTATACATACATATGTACTATATTAACTATGTATATAAGTATCTATGTAAATATTGCCAAAATTATATATATATATATATTAATATATGTACATACAATATGTATATGTATGTATCTCTGTGTATGTATTTATGTACAAGTACGTAATTATTACAAACTACAACAGATTTAACAGAATATTTTAAACTAAACTAAACAAAAGAAAAGATCATAGCAAATCTATTCAAAATAAATCCTAAATATTACATATATATATATGTATATGTACATGGTGGATTTGAGTCCATAAAAAGTTTCCGATATTACATACATACTTAAATACTATATTACACTATCCACTAAAACAAATGTTGTAGACATACATACATATATACGTACATTCATACAAATGTCGTCAGCTTATTATTTTTTTTGGCTCAAATCCAAAAACTTTCAAAAAGTTTTACTTACCACCATTATCATAATGCATAGTTAGTTAATGTTTTAACCTAAAGTTATACTGATAGTTGTCATGCAAAAAGTATAATTATAACCAGACATCGCGTTAATGGGCGTTAAAGTTTTTTTTTTTCAAAAAATGTTTTTTCAATAATTTTCACTAAATGTCCTCTTAAATATGTCGGCGTTTCTATATAAAATTCAATGTAAATAAGTCATATATTAGTTAAAAATTAAACCAAAAAATGTTGTGCAAAATCGCTTCATAATTAACTATAGCCTCCATATAAGACCCACATTCGAAAACCACTTTAACGTGAATAATAACTTTGTTATGAATATCGATATTGAGATAAAATTCAAACTCAAATAATTTTTATAAGTGTTTAATGAAGATCGGTCAATAATTGCTCCATAGCTCCCATATAAAATTGCGTTTGATTATGTTTGAGGATATAATCCACTCCTAACTCTATTTCTTGGTAAAAAAAAAAAAATAATAAGCTAACGATGTATGTACAGATATTTATACATATATACATACATATGTATACATATATACACACACACACACAAACTTTGTACATTTACTCTGTTTTTATAATTAATACTACACCACTCACCACTACTATGACAGCCGCAAGTTGTTATGTATATAACTGTGTCACCGTTTATTTTTAATTACATTTTTTTCCGTTTTTCTTTTGAACACAAAAAAAAAAATAAATAAAAGAAAACAAAAAAAGAAAAACACAACACATACACACACACACACACACTTTTCATTTTGTGCAACAAAAATATATAAATATATATATATATATGTATACAATGTATGTATACGATATTTCTATATGTATATTCTTATAATTATTATCGAATCAAATCGAATCGAAATCGCTACTATCATTATTATTTACTGTAATAGTTTTACAGCCCAACCACAAATGAAATTTTAAATTTAATTTTTGTTTTAACTGTAACCTAAGAAATATGTATTTTCAAAACTTTTTCCAAGAAATACAGTCAAATATTTTATTTTTCAATGAATGTAAATAATAATAAAAATAAATTTAAAAATATTTGAAAAAAAAAGTTCATAAAATTTGCAAATTGAAATTTGTTTTATGGTACGATATAGAAAATAATAGTGGCTGAGACTTTATGGATTTAAAATCGTGTTTTCGGCATTTGTGGTTAGGTTGTTAGTTTTAATAATTTTCAATATAATAATAATAATATATAGATAGATATATGTATGTATGTATGTAGTATATGTAGTGTATGTATGTATATGTAATTAGTTAAATATTTAGTTGTTAGCTTTAAATTTAGTTACATACATACTTATATTTAAAATATCACAAACAAAACAAAAACACATACTAAGTTAATTTTTCGTATTATCACAGCAACTAAATTACTTACTGGCGAATTCTAGACGCAACAACGATGGAATTCAGGATTTGATCTGTTTCAGTTTCAATGTTATGTTTCAGTTAGTCCATTTGTTGTTAACTACTACTACTACTCCACTACTACTACTACTACTTCTACTACCACCTTCTACTTCTACCGTTGTTCCCAAAATGTACAATTATCAGAAAAGAAAAAAGAAAATGAAAATACCTAACTAAAACAGAACAGAACATACGAAGTGGTATTCTCTATTTACATATAAATACATATATAATTTATCTATTTATTTATTTATTTGTTTTTATTTACATCATTTTATTTATTGTCAATTTATTCTATTGTTTCCTTTTTCTTTGTTTGTTTGTTTGTTTAACTTTTGTTTTTATTATTTAATTCTTGGTTTTTTATTTTTTTGTAATAAATTTTTGCATTAGATGTGATGATGTCCATTTTAAAAAAAAAAAAAACAAACAAAAGAAAAAAAAAGAAAAGTAAAATTTATGTAGTTTTGTTACAACTTAAAATAATTATATTATTATTATTTATAAATTTAATTAATTTGCGTCTTTTTTTTATAAATAATGAAAACTATACATATAAACTATATACATATATTTTTGTTATGAAATGAAATTGTCAAATAAAATAGACTTCTATATGAAAAAACACACACACACAAAACAAAAAAAAATAATGTAATTGTTAATAATTTGATTGATTGATTGATTCATTTATTTGTTTATAAATGTAAAACAAAAGATAAACGGTGAGAAAAACATAAACTTGAAGTTGTCATATACTAAAAAAAAAAAATACGTATCGCATGGCTTAGCCAACAAAAACATTTTAACACATTTAAATCTACATTAATTGTAATTAACACTGGTTGTAGCAACAATAACATTTTAAAAGCTAAACGTCTTTATAACAATAAAAATTAAAAAAAAATAAAATTAACAATTCACAATAACATGATCGCTTATAGCTTGGGGGTGAATAACCTTATTCGTGATCGAAAAATAATTTCCATATCGAAATTATAATCAATAGTAACAAATTTCTTTCTCACTATCACATACCATAATCTCGAATAAGAAAATTACAATAAATTTTACACGATATCAAATGAGGTAATTCTGCCCCAGCTACTTACTTCAAACACAATAACACATACCTAAACATACACTCTCGCTTTTAATCAAAAATGGCCTGGGAGGGATTTAAAAAAAAAAAAATATTTTTGAAATTTTATGCCATTCGATTAACCGCTTTCTTTAATTTTCAATTTTGTTTCAAAAGTCACAAAATTGTTATTATTATTCATAAAATAACTTTTATCCAAATCGCGTCTTTGGAAAATTAAAACATCAATATGTGACAATAAAATAAATTGTAGACCGATCCTCAGAAAAGTTGGTAAAATGATTTAGGTTTATATAAAACTTGTTTATGTCCAATTTCATTACGATATTGATTATTATAAGACAACTATGAATGTTCAAGTCAAGAATGGGGACTGGGGACAAATGTTGTATAATTTAAGTATTTGGAACTAATTTGTGCAAAATTTTATCAAACAGTATTCCCGGGGAACATTTGTATGAGGGACCTATCGTGTTTTCAACAGACAAACACGGACGGACGGATCGTCTTAGAATCTTATGAGGGCCCAGAATATATATATATATATATATACTATGTGGGTCAAATATTTTGATGTGTTAGAAATTTAATGATATACCCCCAATCTTTATTGATGGTGGGTATAAACATAAGTACATTTCTTGTATACACATTAGTATTCAAAATATATACAAACATATATTTTTGTTGATTTTGATGTTTTTCTGAAAATTTTAATTAGTTTTTATATTTTCTTCATTCAAAATATAAGTAATTTTTGAATTTTTTTTTAATATTTGTGAATACCGTACAACAAAAAAATCATTTCATCATTTCTATTATTTGAAAATCTATTACAATGTTTGTTTAGACAATGAAATTGTATTATGTTATGTTAATTTGTTGACAAATATTAATACTGAGTATTGCTGTCTGAAAATTCTTTAGAATTTACTGTAGATTAAGTGCCGCAGATTTTTTATTTTTTTTTTTTGGAAAACTGTCTTTCATTGCCACATGAGGTAAAATATGACAAATTGTTCCTGGTTGCAAATAGAAAAATTACAAAACTTTTGTAAACAAATTATGTTAGATATTTCTGTTCCTTTGTTGTTTTCATACATTTTGTATCAACGTATGAGTGATATTAATTATAACTAATAATTATTCATCATTCGTTCCATGCTCCCATAGTCTAGCTTAAATTGTTCTTTGTCATCTTAAAACCATATGCTAAACATTTTTAGCAAATTCGGGTAATGTTTAAAGTTTGCATATTTTATTTGAAGTTTGGTTTGGGAGAAAGTAGAAATCATAGATTTGTCAAACAAAAATACAACAAATCATATGTTTAATACAAAAATAAAATACATTGAATAAGATGTATTTTGTTGTTGCAAGAGTTAGGTTTTTGACAATTACGTCTCGTCTCTATAAAAATTTAATTAAAAATTATTTTTGTATTCTATAAATATTAAAAATGTCTGAAAAAAATCATAAAATTTTATGCATATCTCAAATCTCAAATTTTACATTTTCAAAATTTTTTTTAAACGAAATTTCAAAAAATTAAAAAAATAGTTTTTGTTATTAATAAACGATAAATGAGGATTAAAAATGTAAATTTTAAAGGCTAGCGCGGGGGTCTGAACAGATATTTTACGAAAGTGAAAATAAGCGTATGTTCGAAATGTTTTTGGTTTTGCTATTTCAGCTTTCGTAAAAAAGTTTTGCTACAAAAGCTTCACATTTCTAAGCTTCAACTTACAACTTCAGCTTCGGAAAGAAATATTTATTTGTCACAGCTAAAAGTATACACAATGAAATATTTCAAAGTTTTTCTATTCAGGCCTGTCACACATTTTGTTCGGAATGGTTTTAAGTCCGAAGTTTTTATTCCGATCGATTTCGTTTTAGGTTCTTCAGATTCCGTGTAATTTATTAATTCCAAAAATTTTTTATAATTCTATATTTCTGATTTTAATTTGACATCATTTTTTATATTAAAACAAAAGTGAAGTTTATGGTACAGAAATTGATTAAAAATTTTAGAAAAACAAATAATTACAAAGAAAAATCAATTCCACTTTGAAAACTGAAAGTGGTTTCATTCCGAAAGAAATTTTCGTTTTACTTTTTCTAAAGAAGCTAAATACGGAATAAATTCCACTTTCGAACGGAATGGAATTCTGTGACAGGCCTGATTATTTATAAATTTATAATTTTCTATTCCACTTTTTCATTTGAATGTGAAATTGTTTGTTTTTCAATAGAAGCTAAATACGTATTAGTATCACTTTCGTACGAAGTTGTTGTATGTGACATATCTGCGGGGGGGTTTACTCCCTAATTCGATTCGAAAGGAAATCTTTTCGAATTACAATCACCCCTATCGCAAGTCAATATTTCACATGAAATATGTTCCTTTTTCCCATTTTTGATCACATGAAAAAATTCCCCATGTTATGAAATTTTTATAAGCAATTTTGTAAACAATAAACAGCTGTTACGAACAAAATCAACTATTGTGAATGAAATATTCATGGGAATAGCACGATAGCAATTTTCCCTTCTAGGGAAAGTGATATTTCATGGGATCATAAATTTTACATGTTTTTCACGATAGGGGTGAATGTATTTAGGATACATTTTCGAACATTTTCGTTTTCGGATTGAGTTAGGCAGTAACCGCCCTGATTGTTAATCTGGAGTCAAAATTGCCCAATACATAAAAGTTGAACCTGTGCACTAAACAATATTAAAAATATAAAACAAGCAATTTATTTGTTAATATGTATTCTTTTTTACACTCCATTGGACTATAACTATTTTTTTATTTGGTCTTGATTAACCCATTACATATATCCAGTAATCAAACATAATAGCCTAATTCGCAATCTTGTGTATTTGTATTGCAAATTTATGCAATGGTGTTTTTCTATGTGTTATTCATATATATTTTCATAATAGATAGAGAGCAAGAATGTATCTTAACAAATAAATGTCAAACTTGGACAATTATGACCCCAGATATAAAACGTTAATAATGTTCTAGAAATTTAGAATTACAAAATCAGCAATAAGCTAAGAAACAATCACAAATTAAATATTAGTAAATAAGCTACGAAATGTATTTTTTAAAAATAATTTTAAATAATGTGTGACCAAAAACAACATTTTCTCGAAACGCTAACCTTACATTTGTATACCTACCATCAAAAGGATGGGTTATATTGATTTTGTAACACATCAAAATATTTGTCGACGATCTAGCTTGTATGTGCGTCTGTCTGTCTGTTGAAAACACGATACGGCTGAAATTTTCCACAAATGCAGTCTGTTGATAAGTGGAAAATGGGCAATAAATTGAAAATGGGCAATATCGGTCCATGATTTCACCTAGCCCCCATACAAAGGAATTACGGTTTGAGCAGTCATTATGCGGCAAACCTGTTCAAATTTTGCACAAATTAGTTCTAAATACTCTGAAATTATACTGTAAAGTATGGCGAAAATCGGACAACATTTGTCCGTAGTCCCCAACCATCTGCGTGCATAATTAGATTAGATGTACACTGTATAATTTCTATATCTTAAATCAATGTTTCTATAATCCAAAATGTCTATCTCAAATTTTTAGAAGTCATTTCACTTAAAAGTCTATTTATATTTGCATTTAATGGGCATACATGACAACAAGATAGGTAACTGAGAGCCGAAAACCTAATTCATGAGAATGTATTGCATGTATTTTGTTATTGTATCACCCGTATGTGTGAAAAGAGAGTAATATTTTCCATTGATATTACTCTCTCCTTTCGTTCTATGCGTTTATTCTATCTTAATAGGCTTAAATAATATTTTATAACGAATTTTACTAGGGTAGACAACAAAAATTATTTGTGTCTGTTATTAGTAAATTAATCTAGAAAACTAATAACAAGATCAACATTCATCGGAAAAAGAGTTATTTTTTAATTACTTTTGTAGATTTCTATAGTTAATTTCTTGAGGAAGATATATATATAAATTAATTTATTTCCATTTCTTTTTATTTTAGAGAAATTGATGGCGTACGCAATGGTGCTCGCCTTGAACCCAAAAAAATTGCCAAAGCACCCGAAGGTATGGGATGTCCCCGTTGCGGTGGTTATGTTTACGCCGCTGAGCAAATGTTGGCCAGAGGCAGAGTAAGTACAGTTATTTAAAACATAATTTATAGATGTATTTAGAACAATTTTTTAAATTCGGAAATACTGAAAGGGTTATCACAGAAGATGTTTCAAATGTTTACTCTGCAATCGCACTTTGGATTCAACAATGCATTGTGATGGTCCTGATAAGGATATCTATTGCAGAGGTATTTAACGTGCAGTTTATAAAAATTAGACTTGAAGTTTTCGTGTTATTTTTCGTTGATGGCATTTGTTATACTCGTATGTAGTCGGTCATTATATTACATGTCACCGTTTCTACTCGTACATCCTATTTACATGTGTCAAATATGTAAAAATCTAAATATCTTTGTGTGTAATTGAAAGTGATAACTCAATTTTTGTGTGTTCGGTTACTAAATAAAACAATTTTTTTCAATTAGAAACAAAATCCATATATGTGGATCTTATTTTGTTCTTTCATTCGTTTGCCGGCCGATACGGATTCTCGTTATCCGATAGGCCTTATATTTGTCATCGGAGTTAGTTTACGATATTAAAGAACAAAATAATAACCATTCAAACCAAATCTACTATTTAAGGGCAGATCTATTGTATTGTGTTTCTAATTAAATCTAATGATTCACTTGTAGAATGTATTTTTATTTGTTCGTTCGTTTGTTTGTATGTATTTTAATTGTTTTTTGTTGGGTATTTTTTGTTTTTAATCGTTATTTAGGCTTGGCATAAGGAGTGCTTCAAATGCGGTAACTGCTCTAAGGGTTTAGATTCCATTTTATGCTGTGAAGGACCAGATAAAAATATTTATTGCAAAGGTAAATAAATTGTGAAAACATTTAACAAACAAACAAAAAATAACACTTTCAACAAATTGGATTTTGTTGCGTAAACATTTTCTAACACTCTGTATTAATTTAACTAATATATAAATGTTTATTTAACATTGTGTTTTGTGTATCTATTTATTATCTAAATTCAGCTTGTTATGCGAAAAAGTTTGGTCCAAAAGGTTACGGCTATGGCCAGGGCGGTGGTGCCCTCCAATCCGACTGTTATCCCAATGGGTAAGTAAAATAATAATCAATGTCTGGTCTGTACGTTACGTTGGTGTGTCTATTTATTGTTATAATTTTGTTAGTTAACTTCAAGAGATAAGCTGATGAAATTGTTCACAAAAGCTAAGAATTATAAGCGATCGTTTCTATTATTGCATTTCTTTTAATATTAACATATTTAAAGGTTGTTACGCACAAAGATTTGGTACCAGAGGTTATGGTCATATAGGCATGTCATCTTTAGGTCTAATGTCTGATATAAAAGACATTGAATGGCAAAGGTATATTTTAGTTATAAATGTTTTCCAACGATCATTCAACAGATGTACACACTCATCCATATACAATATATATGTATCTATATCTATAGTATTTGTTATATGTACCCACAAGATAGATAGATACATATTCCAACATTTGTGAATGTGTGAATGTATTATATTCATATATATGTATGTCAATGTATGTATCATTGTGTATAAATTCTATGTGGGAGAACCGAACATTTGTTATCCATCTATTATTTCTTAAAATTATTTAAATGAATTTATTTATGTTCTACATGTACGTATAGATAATTGCTATAATAAATTTTGATATGTTTCTACATACATGTATACATCGCTCATTTGCTGCAACAACGACATAACTCAAAATCCGTGTGTTTTGAACTGAATAATACGAAATATGCGCCGTTCTATAGTCTTTCATATAGTTTTATCAGTTTTCAAAAAAGTCAATAATTTTTTCCGTGAGAGTGTTTTTTTGTTGTAAACGTCAAAACGAAAATTCATGTTTTCTCGTATATTTCACAAGAAAAAATTTGGGTTAAATACAGATTAGAAGGATATTAACATCTACTATTCAAATCAGGTTTTATTTCTAAAATCTCATGATTTGTTGAAAATTTATTTAAGAAATAGTGAAATGTCATAAAACATTCAAAGCCGTTTTTCTCGAAACGACTTTTTTTGAATTATGACGTTGTTGCAGCAAATGAGCGACATGTATACTTATATTTATTTATATGTACAACGATCATACACTGAATCAAAAATAGAAGGTAAATAATGTAAAATAGGATGTAGAATTGAAGAAAATTTGTTTTATATATAAACTACCTTAACCCATTGCGCTTCGCTACCCCTATCGTAGTAAACTAATAAAAAAAATGTAAAAGGATTTTATAAAAAATTAAATGAATATAGTTTTTTGATAGTTTTTAATTAATCTTGCCATTGAAAGTATAAAAGAAACTCTGTCTAGAGAATTTCTCTGAAATTCGATAATGAATATTATCTATCTCCCTTGTTCCGAACTACGTTCAGTTGTTGTTATTCGCAACTGCATACAATCGCAACAAAATAAATAACGCAACTACATACAATATAGTTTTCCAGATATTCGATAATAAATATTTACTTTGTACGTTAGGGGCACGTCCCTCCGTTCAACTTATGTGTCGATTATGGATGGCAACCGAACTTCAGTTGTGTTGCCAGAGGGCAACCACAAATTTCTGGTTGCCATTTGGTAACAGAAAATGATGCTGTCAGTTGCCATCTGTAATACCATTTAGGCAACTGACAACGCAACTTCAGTTCGGTTGCCATCCATAATCGACCCATTAATTTCTGTCATAACAGAGACACTGGCTTCAACGTACCATATTTATATATTTTATGTACAATGGTAACAAAATATCTCATTTCAAGGTTTTCTTAACTGTTATAACTCTCCAGATATTCAATTATAACTATTTTCTTTATATGACAGGGGTCATTCCCAACCAATTTCACCCAAACATCGCAAAACTATAAGAAAGTGATTCAGGCAAAGCTTAGACTCTCGAAATTACAATTTTCTTAGAAATGGAGGTTCTACATCCATTGTACATTCACAATTACTGTTCTCCAAATTCCAAATTCATTCAGCCAACGGTTTTCTCTAATACAGTTCACCAGATATTGGATAATATTTATTTTGTATATCCAATAATAATAACCCTCCCAATTTCGGACAAATTATTTACTTTGTATGGAAAGTGCCACGCCCACTTTTGTTCCTTCCAGATATAGAGGAACATACAGTAAACATTTCAAGAGGATCGGTACTGTGGTTTAGGCTCCTATAAGTCACAAACAAATAAATAAACAGACATACATACAGCTGACCGCCCCGGCTTCGCTCGGTAGCTATTTACTAATGATTTGTATTTCATCTATATATATATTAAAATTGAGTAGTGAAAAGGAGGCAGTGTTGTTATCTTATTAAGAAAAATGAGAAATAAAAAGGAGGCAGTAAAATGTAATTCTTTGAATTTTGGTGTTAGTTCTTCAAGTTTCTCCAAAAAATGTCTCTTATTAAGAAAAATGAGAAGTGAAAAGGAGTCAATATATTAAAAACTTAAAATTTTCGATTTTATCAGGCATTTTTTTCTTTACAAACCATCTCCTGAAAATTTTGAATCGAATAAAAAAAAGTCAGCCAAATCGCTCCAGCCGTTCTCACCTGATGCCATTACATACATGGACCATTTAATTTGTATATATATAGAAAATATACATATAATAAACGGTAGCCAAACCTAGATTTTGTTACATTAACAACAAAACACGGGCCGAATTACCGCATTCGATATCGAGTAAAATTTATCGTAATTTTCTAATTTGAGATTACGGCATTCGATATCGAGCATGAAATTTAGTACATTTCGTTATAATTACGAAATCGAAATTATTTTTCGATACGATAGCTCATTCGATCACGAATGCCGTAATTCGGCCCCACATTTTATTACATTTTCGTTCGGTTTACTTAATCTTGTTCTATAAAACTCGACATATTAGCATTTTGGTATTTTTGAGACTGATCTCCCCCAAGTCAAGCAGGCCTCACCAAAAGTAAAACAAATCTTAATTCTAGAACATGCCTGACTTAAAAAAATGTTTTCGTTTCTCCTGTAAAAATTTAAAAACTGTAGTTATGTACGAGTATTTTCACAAGTCTTTTGTATAACTTGAATTAAATGTTTTATGCAGGATGCACTAAGTAAGGTGAAATCATCAACACAGCTGATTTTTATTTATCTATTTTGAAAATGCTTGGGTTTTGTCAAACTGAATTTATTTTGAAAAAATAATAAATTTTATTTTCAAAGAAAACAATTTTTAAACCAAAAAACATGAATGAAAATGTGAATAAAAAGATTTCATATAATGAAATTTGGATAAAGCACTATTAAACCGTCGTTCTTTTTCAAATATAATTTAAATTTAACGGCCGTTTTTTAGTTAATATGCCAAAATAAAATTTGTTTATTTTTTATTTGACAAATTCAATTTTGACAAAACCTATGCTCTTGTCAGCAAGAAATATTATGTTTGTTGTGTTTGTTGTCGAAACGCTCTCACCTTACTTATTACATCATGGTTTTATGTATATACATTAAAGATGGGACTAACAACTTGAAGTTATTTCGAAACGAATTTATGACAAAACGTTTTACGGTATACTTAGAGTTTAAATGAACAACTGTTACTTAAAGTCAAATAGTCCAAACATTCATTATTCGGCCTAATTTTAGAGCATTTTTAGCACACACATTACATTGTGGACTCCTTTAATCAAGTATTTTCATCTTGAACTCAAAAGTTTGTTTGAGGGAATAGTTTTTACAAGATTTTTTAAGACATTTTACTATAAAATATTTGTTTTTGTATTGTATTAATTCGGATTTTGAATCGGAATAAAACCGCTTTTTTTTTCTAGATGGAATTGATATTTGTTTTACTGAAATTTTTAATAACATTTTTTACCAAAAACTTGACTTTTATTTAATTATACAAAAATATTTCCGGTATTGGACCAAATTTTTACCGAATATTGGTATTAGGCCAATTTTTGGCCTAATCCTTTACCGAATATTCGCTCGAACTCAACAGTTCTTCGATAAATTCCAATAACAAATATTAAAATGTATCGTGTTCTGACATAGATAAATCAATAACTAGAATTTTAACTTAAGCCATGGTGCTGTACGTCTTATACTATTACACATAGCAACTTACAATTATACCACCTGTCAGTTGGAGAATATCGAAAGTTGAGGAAACAAATTTCCCTTCAATTGTACTTGTATGTTTGTGATCTTATATACTATTCATATTAGTTACATATTTATGTAGTATTGTTATGTTTTCGGTTGAAGAAATTTATATTTCTGTATATTGTTAATAAAGTAATACTTACATGGTACTTTTAAACAATACAATTTTAGTGATATGGCTCCACGTACAGCTGCTATTGATGTGAGCAAGATTCAAGCTCGTCCCGGTGAGGGTTGTCCACGTTGTGGTGGTGTAGTCTTTGCTGCCGAACAAGTGCTTTCTAAAGGCCGTGAATGGCACAGAAAGTGCTTTAAGTGCAATGATTGCACCAAGACTTTGGATTCGATCATTGCTTGCGATGGTCCCGATAAGGAAGTCTACTGCAGAACTTGCTACGGCAAAAAATGGGGTCCTCATGGCTATGGTTTTGCCTGCGGATCTGGATTTTTGCAAACTGATGGTTTGACGTAAGTTTCATTGCTTCAGTTACTGTATTTGAAATTGATTTGATGTGATATTATTTAATTATGTAGTGAGGAGCAAATTATTGCCAACCGTCCATTCGCAGCCCCTGATACTACTTCAATTAAAGCGCCCGAGGGTGAGGGTTGTCCCCGTTGTGGTGGTGCCGTATTTGCCGCTGAACAACAATTGTCCAAAGGCAGAATGTGGCATCAGAAGTGCTACAACTGCAGCCAGTGTCATCGCCCTCTAGATTCGATGCTTGCTTGTGATGGTCCCGATAAGGAAATCTATTGCAAGGCCTGTTATGGCAAAAACTTTGGACCCAAAGGCTTTGGTTATGGCCACACTCCAACATTGGTGTCTACAACTGGCGAATCTACTATGCAATAGTGAGTGAAAATTTATTTATTTCTTCATAAACACCTACTTAATGTTACCCTAACTTTATTCATTACGATATCTAGCCCTGATGGCAAACCTTTCAGTGGTGCCCGTTCGTCTGGAGGTTGTCCCCGCTGTGGATATGCAGTCTTTGCTGCCGAACAAATGATCAGCAAGAGCCGTATTTGGCACAAGAGATGTTTCCACTGTGCCGATTGTCGCAAATCATTGGATTCCACCAACTTGAACGATGGTCCTGATGGTGATATATATTGCAGGTCTTGTTATGGTCGTAACTATGGTCCCAAGGGTGTTGGTTATGGTCTCGGTGCCGGCACTTTGTCAATGTCTTAAGCGTTACACAAACTAACAGAGTAACACTAAGAAAAACATTTCCATTCAAATCGCCTACCACAAAAAAAAAAACAACAAAAAATAAAAATACCACTACAACGACGAAAAATTTTAAATTAAAATGATACAAAGAAACGAAATGAAAAGTAGTAGATTTAAAATAAAACTTTTAATTAAACGAACAAACAAACGATATTTACAAACAAATCCAATGATAATAATTAATCGTATTGTAAATCTACACCAACATTAAACCAATGGAAGTTACGACCCCTTTTTAACGAACGCCCACACAATATATATATTGAAATTCTTGTTGAGGAACATTATAGAAACGATCATTGCGAAATATGTATATGTATGTATAATGTATATATACATCATATACATATATGATTATTATACTTATTATTTCTTTTTTTATATTTTATACATATACATAGATAGTTTACTATAGAAACAAACCTGATTATAAAAAAAAAATATAAATAAAAATAAAAAATGCATACATTTATAGTTAAGCATAAAGCATAAGAATGTGAAAATGAAAATGAAGGAAAAAAAAAAAAATAATAATGAAAGTGAACAAACCTTTATCGAGTATGAGACAATTACAAACATACTAGAATTATTACATTATTATTTTATATACCTAGAAGATATATACATACTACTAAGTATATAGTATACATATGTAAGTAAACTCAATGAAGTGCATGCATGCATATACATACATATATAGTTTTATATACATACATACAAACAAACAAATCTATAACTTAAACTAAACAAAAAAAATAAATTAACAAACATTTTAGAAATAAATGCTATCAAAAAAAAAACTCAAATTAAATTTTTTAGCTATTATTGAAAATAGACACATTTTTATTTATATTTACTTAATGTTCCGCAATATTTTTAAATATTATGCGTAAAGAATTGCGTAATATTTGTAATTTATCTATTTGCATTCGATTATGATCACAATTTTAAACAACTTCGCACTGGTCGAGGGTATACATATATTGCAAATCAACTTTAATCGTAATCGGGATTAATGTAATCATAATCGCACCTTAAATATTGCAAGGGAGCATTATTTGGCTGTGCCGAATCTTATATACCCTCCCCCAAAGAATACTTTAAGATGAAGATTGGAAAAATGTTTTCGTTAAATATTTTTTTTTTTTTTAATTTTTGTGGCAAAATATAATATGGTTCAAAAAATTGTACAAAAAACCCGAGTTAAAATTTTGTTTCCTGATTTTGACATATAAATCTTTGTCTATATATAGATCAACAAGAGAGCTATATTCCTAAGTTATTTGGGGGCAACGGAAAGTTGATTTCAACATACAGACGGACATGGCTATATCGACTTCGCTATCCATCCATAATGATTGGTATAATAAATAGTTATTATTCTTTGACCCAAACCCAAAAATTGAATGTCAGAAAATTTAAAAAAAAGTACTTTTTTTCGTTCGTGAAAAATGTACTTGTTTCGGTTCAAAGAATAACAAGAAGGGAAGGATCTCATTTGTTCTACAACAACAACTTCAATCTCTTCTCACAATTATTCTTTGGTTTTTACTATTTAATCTATTTTCATAATTTATGGGCCGAACTTCAGTTGCGTTGTCAGTTGCCTAAATGGTATTACATATGACAACTGGCAGCTATCATTTCTGTAGCCAAACTGGCAACGCACCTGAAGTTCGGTTGCCATCCATAATCGACCCATTAGAAATGAAAAAATGGAAGTAGTATTTTTTAGTCTCCCTTTGTGAATTCTTTTTCATTCAGAATAACATGTCTCTAGTTTCAAGTTTATTGGTTCATGTGTATTCTAGAATAAAATAAAAAAAATTCCATAAATACCCATATGTTGTATTCTCATTCAGCATCATGAATACCTAATTTCATATTTCTGGGTCCAATATATTATAGAAAATACAAAAATACATTATGAGGAACTCATTTAGAATAACGTGTGCCTAATCAAAAATTATCATTATAATAAAGAAATAGTACTATTAATTATCCCTTTTGAATTTTCATTCACTTTGAACTATAAATGCTTAATTTCATGTTTCTAAGTCCACCGTTATAAAATATTCAAAAAGTACTATTAGTAGGACAAAAGTATGTAAGTATAATAAAAAGTGTCATTAGATGAAAAAGTACCAATTTTTCCAACTTAAATCCCCGTCAAGATTAAAATTTCAAAGTAATTGCCTGCTTTTAGGTTCAATATTATAGAAATTTCAAAAAGTACCATTTGAAGAACGAAAAACACCCGTCAAGTTTGTATTTTCAATTTACTCCATTTTGGCAATATTTGCCTCAAACGACTTAAATCTGTGTACATGTGCAATGAAAAAATATGATAAAAAAGAGTACTGATTTGGTCCAAAATAGATCTTCAGAATAAACCCATATTTTATAGTTAATTTTTGTATGATATATAGATTATTGAGTACCCAAAATAAAATTTGTAGCATTTGACAGCACTAATACATACATAGATATGTAGTATACAAGTATGTGTGTTTTATAGAATTTTCCCATGATTTTGTTTCTATAATATTTAATTTTTAATAAATTAACACAAAACCGAAACCGATCGGTTTTCAATTTTATAAAACCGAACCGCGGTTATGAAACCGAAACATGTATATTTTGCACAAATAAAATTTTTTTTTTAACATTACATTTTTGGGGGTTGAAATTAAAACTGAAAAAAAAAACACATTTGTAAAATTTGGTATTGGATGTGAATAAAAAATTCAAATAAATTTAATTTTTGCAGAAAATATGGAATAAAAAGCAAAAAAATCTGTTTATAAAATCTTACCAAGTCAAATATATGTACATTAAATAATTTGAGAATTGTTTGAATTATGTTTGAATGTTAATTGTATATCACTTTCGTGGAACTAGTTCCGAAGGCGACAATTTAGAGATTGCATCAATAATTAATGAAAAATTTGAAAAAATTTAAAGTTTCTATAAAAATGAGACTATGTACCTTCTTTGTTAAAAATATATACTTGTAATTATTCGAAAATTATAAATATTCTAAAAAGAGCTATCGCAAAGGGAGTTTCACAAAATGCTATAAATTGTGGAGTAAAATCAATAGTTACATATTTTCCTCCATCTGCAGAACAGAACTTTAACCAAAGTAAATATTTTTTAACGCATTTCAATTTTCAATTTCGAAATTTTGCGTATTCATAATAATTATAGAATTAATGTACTTACCCATTAGTATCGATTAATATATAGATGATATATCCAGTCATTTAAATTTTATATGTACTAGCTATGCTGCCAATTTTCATTGTCATTTTTTTCTTTAATAAAATGTTGTACGTAATCTTAAATTTGTTGTCGTTTTTATAAAATAAACATTTGAAGGATTAGATGATGATTGTAACAATGACATCTCAGATTAGTCCAAATCAAAACATGAATGAGCATGACTACAGAATAATAAAATGTACTCGTACTACATACGTACTAAATTTATACTAAATAAAGAGAAAAAGAAAAAATATATATTGAAACAGTGTAATAGGATTGTTGTATAAGTATTTTCATTCTTTTTTTTTTTTTTTTAATTGTTTTACTTTAATAAGTAGTATAAAAGTGGGGATGTCTTCTGTGTATATAAATTTTATATTTATGCAACTCACATATCAAAATTACACAAATATTTAGTTTATTATGGCATATTTTTTTTAGAAATTTGTGTCAAAAATGTTTGCAAGATTTATAGTATTTTACAATTATAAATGATGTTATATTTTTCATACTTTCTTCTTTTTAGTTCTTTCTTTCTTCATATAAATGACATACATACATGCATATAAAAATTAAAAAATCCTGCATATCAATTTTTTTTTTGTTTAATATGTATATCCTAAAGATGTTTTAGGAATAATATTACTTGTTTTTCTTTTCTTTTTTTTTCGTTTTCTTTTTAGTTTTTCTTTACAGATATTTTACAAAAATATGTTACATTATTATTCTCAAGAGACTTACATTAAGAGACGTTAATAAAATTGGTAATTTAAAAATCATTATAAACTGTTCAATACTTAAGAGTGTTTATGGGTTTTTTTTTTTTTTTTTGTTTTTGTTTTGTTTTTTTTTTCTTTTCTTAATCATCTTCTCTTCTTCTGGTTGTTTTTTTTTTATAATATTTATATTAGAATTATTAGATATATGTATGTGTATAAATGTGTCTTTAAGAGACAATCAAATACGTTGGTTGATCTATCTCTTTAAAAATTAAAAAGATGTAAACAATATTTGTTTAATTTTTAAAAATATTAATTAATTTCGTTTCTAGCAGACAGTTAAACAAAAAAAAAATAAAAAAAAAATACAATCTTAAAATTAAAAAACGAAATAACAAATAAAGAAATTTTAATATTTTTCATAACTAAAAAAAAAAAAAAAATCAGAAATGCCCATTTAAATGGTATAGGAAAAGTTGGGAACTATAACAATTGTTTAATCGATATTTCCAATTAAAAAAATATAAAAAATAATAATAAAATGGAAAAATTAAGATTTCTGCAGAATTAGAGAAATTATCAATTATTTATATTTGTTAACATTTTCTTGTTTGTTTATTTCCAAATCGAAGCGTGTGCTTTTAATGTAGAGTCACTTTGGAAAGTTTTCAATTTAAACTAATGTTTAAAATTGTCCTTTTATGAATTTTCCACAAAATTTGCAAGTGACAAAACATAGCGATTAAAAGGATAACAAATATAAAAGAAAATAATTGAAAATTTCCGAAATCAGAAAGTTAAGAGTTGCATAGGAAATATTTGGATAGTTTTATATTGGATGTATTAAGTTCTACATTTATTAATTGGTTTCATGTAAAAGGATAATAATAATATTGCCGACTTATATTCAAAGAAAAATAAAAATGTTAGTAAACAGCATATCAGGGTTAAAAATGCTTTTAAATGATTCTTGTGATTTGTTTGTTTCCATTTTAAACTTACATTTTAACATAAATGAGGGGAATGCATTTTAAATAGACATCCATCTTTCTTTCTTTCGTTCATTGTTAATGAATGTAAACATTTTTTTTTCGTTTTTCTTTTTAAGTTTTTAACTTTCAATGCAGCATTGTATATGACTGAGTGTTGTTGTTATTGTTTTATTTGCTGGATAAGTCTGAAAAATTAAGACTTTTTCCTTGTTTAAGTAAATCAAAATTATTATTGTTGTTTTTACTTTTACTTTTACTTTAACTTTAACTTTTTTATGTGTTTAAATGTGTTTTTGTGTTTGCTAAATTCGCTTTACATTTTGACATACAAAATATATTTATCATTAGCTAAACAGTTAATGAATTGAATGAATAATATTGATGATAATGATGATGGTGGTGTGGTGGTGGTTTTGATGAAGCATTTCATCAATTTAAATAATTATTATAATTTTGACCCTCATTTAATTAACATTATAATTATATTAATACATTTTTTTTTTCTTCTTTTATATTATTGTAGTATTATTGTTAGTTAATTTATATTATAATATGTACGTGTGTGCATAGTTGAAGTAATTATTTGCAAAATCCTTCTATAAAAGAGCACAACAACAATAACTTTTTTTCTGTCTTTTATCCTGGGTCATATTCATTTCACGTACTATTGTAGCAAATACTTCATTGACATTAATACGATCCTTAGCAGATGCTTCTATGAATGGACATTCCCAGAGTTGTGCTAGGGCATTACCTAAAATACAAAAGAAATATTTATTTATAAAGATTTATTTTTTAAATTACATATTTCTGGAAAATGAGGTCCACAACGAAAGTCTTTGCAACTATTACTTGTGAAGAAGTGTAAAGGTATAATAGGTTTACAAATACTTTCGCCTTGATCCTCTTAGAAATGTTAATTTGTTAACGTTGTACAACCTTCGGCAGTCGAAACTTCTCTTTGGCAATCTAAATCTAATTTATTAGCGACTAGTAAAATAGGTGCTGGTTGACTTCCTTTAACACGTGTTATAACATTTTTCATGCTGGAAATATCCTGTAAATGTTTATAAGAATTAAACGTTAACAAAAATGGTATTGAGAAATATTTGATACATAATATCAGTGCCGCCAAGCATATTTTGAAATCTAACAAAAATAGATAACAAAAAAAAAAATATTTTATTTTACTATCTTATTTGTACTTTTATAAAATTAAATTACCCTGAAAAATGTTCAGATCTTGATCTAAAATAACTAGTTCTAGAACGAGTGTTATCAGAACCACATCAAATTTTTTTAGTAAATGCCTCGGAAACAGTAACATTGCAATTAATCCTGGAACCCGTTCTGTAGAACTCTATTGTGATTCTAATGAACTTATATGGAGTTTTTAAGGAAGTTATACATGGATTCTAGACTAGTTCAATAAATCACTTATTAGTTCCTAGTTCCGAAACTATTTTTTGGAACCGGTTTAAAAACTTTGATTTTGTGATATGTGAAAAAAATTTAAATGATGACTAATTAAATTTTTTCTTTTTTTCGAATAAATACACAAATTAAATATATTCAAACACATGTATGTACGCATACAATGAATCATTAAGGAATTGGAGAAATGTACTAAGAATTCTGTAAACAATACAACATATATTTATGCATCTAAAGAAACAATAAAAAATCACAATTTTCAAATTAAAAAAAAAAAAAAAATCACGAATGAATGAACTAGTTTTAGGAACTGTTCCAAAGCAATTATGTTTGTTATTATGTATGTAAAGCTTCTCTAGAACTAGTTCTGAGGGTGACAATTTCATGCATATACCGTTCCAAATAACGTATTCCAGCACCGCAAGGCTTCTTTAGAAACAGTTCTATATTTGAGAATTTCAAACATAAAGCATTATTCGCAACTACTAACTAGAATGAGCACTGGCTATATGCATGCATTATAGAACTAATTCAATTTCTCCTGTGTAATAATTTGACAAAATCTAATTAATTTGAAGATAAATAAATTAAATAAATATCGCTCATTTGTTGCAACGTCGTTATAACTCAAAAAATTTAATTTTTCAGGAGACACATTTTTAGTTTTTAAATCGATATATAAATACATAACAAAATGTGTCACATTTCTAGATAACTTATCGATGTTGAATACTCAAACGACAACGCACAACTAAAATAATAAGTTAATGGAAGTAATAGACAATAGGTTATAACATGGACAAAATGTTTCATGGGGATCCTGCGTGTAATTTTAGAAGTTAGTTCACAAGACTTTGTCAGTAATTAAAACAACTTATTTACTATGCAATGGTGTTATTAACTCAAAATTTGAGTTTTTGAATTAAGACGTTCTGCAGTAATTGAGCGATATGTACTTTTTATTATTGTTATACAAAATTCCAGAATAAGAATTTCTATAAATTTCCTTAAAATTCATCCAAAAAATTTATTGCATCATAGATTCTCCTGACAGATTTCTACGCACTAGAATTCCCCCAGACGTGAAAAGTGTTCATAAATCTGGAGAGAAACCCCTTTACTTGGCAACACTGCTTTGTATGTAGATTATAGCGTAGAAAAATAGACATAGAGCGGAAACTAGAAAAAACTCATACAAAAAATTACTTAAAATAATCACACATACGAGTGTGGTTTTTGTTTTTACTTATACATCCTCAACTCTTAGGTTTTTTACAACTGAGTTAGGACTCTGACAGGAGAGTTTCCGATCTATGTGTATTTATCTGTGGATTATAGTATGCAGTTGAGTTGTTAGTTACCTGAAATGTTTGATGGTTTGTTAACGAATACATTACGATAAATCCGTGTCCATTTTTAATGTAGAGATCCCTCATTGAAGCAAATTGTTCTGTACCAGCAGTATCTAGGATTTCTAGCACACATGGTGAACTATCAACCTTAAAGACAAAAATAAATAATTAACATTTATGAGCATAAATACGTATGTATGTGATAATGATTTTTTATTTAAATTATATTATGTATTATCAATATTACTACATATTACGAATTATTAAAGATTGCTACAAATTGTGCAAGGTTAGTTACTTGGTTATACTTTGGTTTAGCCATCAGCTTATAAATAATAAAATTTGCTAATTAAAAATAAAAACAAAAAAATATATACAAAAAATAATAATTTTTATTACAATAAAAAACTTTTTTACACAAACATTAAAAAACTAGAATTATTCTCACAAATAATGTTAAATAACAAAAAAATGCTAAATAAATATGGATAACTAATAAAGGATTATCAATATTTTTCGAGTTAGATCTATTTATATAAGACTACAAAATAACTAGATAACCAGTTAACGAATATTAATGAAGGCGCCCGCCTGTGGCGCCTGAAATTGTGAATCAACGTTAGACTGCAGTAAATGCATTCCAGTCAGAGCCAGAATATTAATTTATTTCTTATTTCAACGGGGTTTTATGAGAATCTGGATGTGTTCCCTTTGACTGGTTGTGTCCATAAACCAACAGAACTTAAGGAGAAGATATTGAAATCTAAGATAATCCCATGTTGATACCATCGTAATAGCATTATAAATATCTTTATTTTATCCGAAATTATGCATTATCACAATTTGCAATAAATTTAAGCTTTTTATTTAAAATATATAGATTTGAGCGATATTTAATAACTGATATTATTTAGGGTTATTAAAACTTTAACGGATTTTAATAATTTTACATACAACAAACATTTTAAAAATTAAGTACGAATACTTGCAATATATTTTTTTATTTGCCAAAAGGCTCTATATATTTCATTTATTGTAATATTTAAAGCCACATTTCAAATGAATAAAAGAAAATACATAAATACGGTAACATCAAAGGTCTATTTTTTTAAAAAAATTCCAACTCCTGCTGCATATCTGCAGCTGAAATCACTGATCTTAATATATTTTAAATCTGGCTTTACCATACGATTCTATAGGAAAATGTAGCGAAAATAAATCTTCTTTAAAACTATTACAATGCATCGAAAATGCGTTAGAGTGATTGACAAAAAAAATAACTTCGCACAACTAATGCACCTTATAAAACTTATACAATGATCATTTTCTGGATCCTTAACTTTCATGGTTTTATAAATATGACGTTATAAAGTTTTGCAATTTCAAACATTTTAAAAGATAGTGATAGAATAAATATTTTTGTACAATTTTTCCCAGTTTTAGGTGTAGAAAAAATATATATTTTTGAAATTTTACAAAAATGTTTTTTTCGATTTCTATGAAATAAAGTTAATTTTTCTACTTTCTTGTGCAAAATCCTTCTTAAAAGGTATCACAACATCCGAATACATTTATTTTTTAACTTTTATGGCCAGAAATTATGTAAATCTAAGATAAATTATGACAAAATAATGCCGATAGTAGTTTTATAACATTTTTATGGTCTCGTGTAACATTTGCTAAACGATTTATATGCGCTTATACGCCAATTTAATAAACATGTATAAATAATCCTTGGTACAAATGAAAATCATCGAATAGTTTGTTTGTTTATCTGGGAATATAACAAATTAAATTTCACCAAACTAGAATACTCTTTCTCTATCGACAATTGCAATAGTTAAAATGTCGACAACTTTCCTATAAACGTCAGTAGAGATACGTTATAGACAACAGTTCTAGTGTATTTCTGGTGACATTGTCAACGAACTCGTCAATAGTAATTTTTGTATGGTCTAATGGTGGATTTTCAATGACAAGTTATTCTTAAATGTCAATAGAAGATTACATTGGCTGGGATACATCTAGTCAGTAGTACTACTGACAATGTCACTAGTAAATCACTACAAATTCACTGTAGTTTTAAATTTTAATTTGTGTGAATTGTATTAAATTTTCAATTCAAAAAATGTTAACTATTTTCAATTGTTTAATTTGTACCATAATCAAAAATAAATGTAAAAAATTAGTGAAATATTATAATATATTATTCGCACATACGAAAGTTGTAAACATTTCAGTTTCGTTATAATTTTGACACTGTCAAAATTATAATATTAATATGCCACTTTTGTTATCAAACACATTTATATTAAATATGTTTTGTTATAGGTATTTTTATTTACATAATAATATTTATGAAGTAAATGAATAATACTTTTTTTTCTGGCCCTGATGGATTTTGTATTAGAATATGGATTAATAAACTAAATAAATTGTTTTAGTTAAAGTTGATAATGAGAAACAAAATTCCCGAAATCCCGGTGTTTACATTTATAAATAAAATACCAAATACGGTATTGAAAAATCCATTACTATTTGGCATCCCTAGTATGTATACATATGTATATAATATTACTATGAAAGAATAACTTAAAAGTTAATTAATCATAAGACTCTACAAACCTCAATTTCTTTGCGATAGAAATCTTCTATTGTAGGGTCATATTTTTCTATAAAACATCCTGAAACGAATTGCACGGTAAGAGCAGATTTGCCAACACCTCCGGACCCCAAAACAACAACTTTGAATTCACGCATATCTGATGATATTGCCTTCTGCCACCGCCGCCGCTGCTTTTAGATACTACCTACTGTCGTCGGCACTGTTAGTAATCGGGCCACAAGGAGGATCTTATGTTAATTTTTCAAATGATTTTTTCTTGTAACTAGTTGCAATAAGAGTCGATAGTTTTTTTTCTGGAGCTTCTTGATGTAATCTATTTTATCTTTTAGTTGCTTTTTCGATATTTTTGTTTGTTGAATAAGCAATTTGATTTAATAAATGTATTATATATACACTCACTCACGCACACACACACTCATATATACGAACATGTATATATATATATAAACTTAATTGTTGTTGTTCTTTTGATTTTTTTCTTTTAATTTATAATTATTTTATTATAGATATGCAAAATGGTGTGGACCGAAGAAATTTTTAATAAATGTATGTATGTACGTCTGCACGATTGGTTGATTTTTAGGAAAAATAAAACAGAAAAATCTTTTGCCTTTTATCTTAATTTTTCTCGTGATTTGTGTTCTTTCTTTCCTGCCTTTGTAGAGTTTTAGTGGAAATAAAGTAAACGTCGTAATTGGCGTAGTGGTGGTGGTAGAGGTGGTGGAGTCGTAGTTCGTTCTTAAAATATATACGAAGTGTGAACAGGGGACAAGCAGAACACCTGCGAATTTCTACGATATATTAATTATTTTCGTTTTTTATTTGTTAACATTTTTATTTAACAAAGACACTTATTGAAAATGTTTTTTTATTTTTTCACACAAAACATCTTATTAATAAAATAAACACGACAACCAACTATTGGCAGAAATTCTTCTCGCTTTGTCCAAATTTCACAAAAATCTACAGGAGATATACTTGCAGCCTTGCCATATCTTTAAAGTCTCCACTTGAAAAACAATTTTCACAATCACAAAAATATTTTTCACTTTTGCCGACAAATGGCACAGAGTTGTATTGCATTAGAACATAGTAAATTTACCACATTTCTATATGAATTTATTTCAATTAAACCCACATTTTCAATAATATTATAATATTTAAAATTCAAAATGTAGTGAGTAACAATAATCTATAATATATTTACTCAGAATGTCTAAAAAATAATTGAGAATAATGGGACATTTAGAGGCCATTGTCATTTTATTATGCTCAGTCAGGTAATCGTTTGTTTATTCATACATCACTATAACAACCACCTTTTTATGCAACTGCTTCCATGTAACGATTAGCTGTCAACATTGTGTCTTGTAAACACAGTTTGGAGAAAAAGTTATTGTGTTTTTATTGTTACGAATCTTTTAAAATAAGACTTATTCAATGTAAAATTAAGCGAAACTTTTACAAATTTCACAAGAAGCAAAAAATAATTAATTTTTCATAAGGAAAACAATGTACGTGTAGAGAGTATTGTATAAATTCATAAGTATATGTATGTATGGGAAAAAGATATGTATCCGTATTTGTATACGCATTTTTTTTTGTAAAATACGTTGTAGTACAACGAACGGTCGGTTGTACGTACGTATGTGGTGTGTATATATTGTAGATATTTAGTTTTGTTGCGTTTTTTTCCCGCAGATATTGTGCAAAATGTTTGACTCCACCCAAGAAATAAGTTTGGATGTGTGGCAAAAATGGATTTTGGAAGCCATTTCCAAAATTCGTTCCCAGAAGCAGAGGCCCAGTGTTCAGCGTATTTGTCAGGCAATTGGTACACATCATAAATTCCACGAAGACATTGTGGCCGAAAAGCTGGAACAAATTGTGGAAACTGGCGCCGTAATTAAAGTTTACAACAAGGGATTGCATTCGTATAAGGCACCAATGGCGAAGCGGGTAATTAGCATTGAGAAAAATACCAACTTGTGCAAGATAGTGGCGAGAGCTGTACACGATCTGGGCGAATGTGAAGGATCCAGCTTAAAAAGTATTGAAAACTACATACAAAAATTCAATAATATTGAACTTGTTGATGACGCAGACTACAAAACGATCATCAAACAGTCGATTAAAAAGGCCGTAGAGGCTGGTTTTCTCATACAGGAGGGTAAACTGTACAAAAAAGGTCGTTCATTGACGACACCGAGGAACTCAAATGCATCGGCCGACATACCCGTACAAATTGTAAGTTTACAATTCAAATACTAATTCGGAAAACAAAATTTTGTTAAATGTACATACATACATTTTTTACAGGGCAACGACACATGCAAACATTGTTCGGGAAATGCTCAGAAAAATCTGAACGGCATTCCTGAACCGTTGAGTTCATGCAAACAATGTGGCATATCGCTCCACACTACGTGCGCCAATATAGCTGCGAAATGCAAAACACAGTCATTTGTATTACTTTATATGCTGGTGACCAAGGGTAGCTCATGGTATTGTGAGAATTGTGTCAAGTGTAGCGCATGTGGCAAGGGCAACAAGGGTCCGTGTCTTTTGCAATGCTTTGTCTGCCAGAAGAATTTTCACTTGAATTGTTTGGATACGATACCTGACAAGAAACCTAAACATCCATACCGATGCAGTACTTGTTTGAAACTGAATACAGACGTTTTTCGATTGGTTAAGGGCAAAGATGCTCAAAAAAAGATGGTGTTGACTAAAAGTCGGTATGTTTTAGGAAGATTTTAATTTGTGTCCTGGTTGCGATATCTATTATTTTCCTTTTGTTGTTTTTTTCTTTTCATTTAGTGCATCGGCAACGGCTAAGCAACAAGTTACCAATTCATCGCCTTCGTCAAAATTAAACCTGAGTAATACGTCGAATACTACACCCAATAGCTCCCCGGAAAAGGGATGGTCTGTCGTCAGAAGTAAGGGAGGTACTAAAACGACACCCATCAAAGTGGAAGCGAATGTATTCGAAGCGGTCGCAACTTCAACGGCAGCGGCAATGGCTAAAGCCAGAGCTCAAGCGAGTGCAGAGGAAACATTCAAACAACAGTTAAGCACTTACCAGGAAACATCCCTGAAAAATCTCAAAAGTCGCAAAAGAACTCTTTCGAATTTATCATCGTCGAGCTCCTCCAGTGACAGTGACGATGAACAGAATAACGAAGGTGATGACCAGGATAATGACGATACTTCGTCCTCAGACTCTTGTTCCTCAACCAGCAGCAGTGGCTCGGATTCTTCCGAAAGTAGTAGCGACAGCTCCGATTGTGATGACAATGATGACGATAATGATGACGATGACTACGATTCGGAAAATAGTGAGTCAAAATCAAACGTCATGTTGGCGCAAATTTACAAGAAGCAAAAATGTGAAGGTTTATTGAGTGCTGGGTCGATCGGCAAGCATTTAAATTTAGTGCAGCCCCAGAAGGAGGAGGAATGGGGTTTTGCTGCTGTCGCTAAAAGTCATCCTGATATTTTCGCCAATAGCAGCAACAGCAATACTGGAAATAGTAGTAGCGATATTGTGAAAAGTTTGAAATCGGTAAAACGAAAAATTACCGAACATTTTACTTTGATGACGAAAGATCAAGAACAAGATCAACAGCAACCACAACCACAACAACTACAACAACCACAACATAATCAAACAGAACAACAACAGCAACAACAATTGCTACAGAAACCTTCTTTGATCCTTCAAACGCCATGTGCAAATCCGCAGGCAAGTTTTCCTCATAATGATTCGAAAACAAATACAGACAAGATTAAGAATAAATCAAGTACGCCCACTCAGACCCAGGCTGTTCAAAAACCTACCATGATGATAAAATACAAGTCGAAACCAACGACAGATGTCAGTTTGACTAAAAAAGTCGAAACTGCGGTTGTACAAAAGAAAGCTGTTTTGTTAAAGTCGATGCCATTGGAAAAGAAGCCAATTCATAAATCGGCCGATGAAGATGAGGAGGATGCCATACCGTATCTATCGCAAAAAAATGTTATTAAATATAAAATGTTGGAAGACATTGACAAAGCAAAAAATCCAGAGAAAATAGAGGAAGCGCCAAAAGAGCCCGAAGAAAAACATCCCTGGGAGGTGAAGGCTGATGAAAACCCCTTTGATTCACAACCGCTACCAAATGGTGTGTCACAAGCCGACTACGATGTCTACAAGGTGATTAGGGAAAGAGCACGCAAAGCAATTACCGGTGCTATGGAAAGTCCCAGCAAACTTATCACAAAGCCAGCGTTTATTAGTTCAAACGCCGAACGTTGCCCCGGTTCAATCGAAATAGGAAAATGGCATATAGAGACCTGGTATTCGAGCCCCTTCCCACAAGAATATGCCAGGTACTTTTTCTTCTTATTTCACACAAAATATATATATTTTTTTATACATTTTCTTCTTTAGACTGGCCAAGTTATATTTATGCGAATTTTGTTTAAAGTATACAAAAAGCCGCTCAGTACTTGATCGGCATCAGAATAAGTGCTCGTGGAAGCAGCCACCCGGAACAGAGATATATCGACATCAAGACCTTTCAGTGTTCGAGGTTGATGGGAATATCAATAAAATATATTGTCAAAACTTGTGCCTCTTGGCCAAGCTTTTCTTGGACCATAAAACTCTCTACTATGACGTAGAGCCGTTTCTTTTTTACGTCCTCACTAAAAACGATAATAAAGGTTGTCATCTAGTTGGTTATTTTTCCAAGGAGAAACACTGTGCCCAAAAGTACAATGTGTCGTGCATTCTAACAATGCCTCAATTCCAAAGGCAAGGATTTGGTCGATTTCTCATTGATTTCAGTTATCTTTTGAGCCGCGAAGAAGGCCAGCTGGGCACACCCGAAAAACCTCTATCGGATTTGGGCAGACTTTCGTATTTCTCATACTGGAAATCAATTCTCTTGGAGTACATGTACGACCATAGAAATGATCAAAAAATTACGTTCAACGAAATTGCTCTTGAAACTGGCCTAACTGTGGTGGACATCGCCCTGGCCTTAGAGTTGTTGGACTTTATCAAATTGCGCAAAAACGAGCATGACATTCGCTATCAAATTAACATAAAAGTGGACTGGCAAAAGGTAACTGAGCACCATGATAGGCTTGAAAGAAAGAATAGTCGGATTCAAATCGAACCAGAGAGACTACGATGGAGTCCACTCTTAACGTACGTTAAAAACAACCATTCGTTGGACCAGTCAGGCAGACAAAGCCTCTCGCCTAGAAAAAATGTTGTGAAAATTGAAGAATCTCCGAATATACCGAAAATAAGCAGTCAAAGGCCACAAAAGCTGCCAACATCGACACCGTTGCCAGCAATATCATCTGCAACAAAAACAAGTAAAAAAATATCTTGCGTTAATCCAAAGATAAATGATGATGAACGCAGCAGCATTGTTCCGAAAACAGAAAATGTGTCTGGTGTCGCCAAGAATGACCAGGCTGTTGATATTGTTCAAAATTGCACGAATTCGGAAAATTTGTTTCCAGACAACAACAAAGAAAGCGAATACATGAACAAGCGCAAGAGAACCGACAGCCCTTGGCAAACAGAAGCAGAAAATGAAACAAAAGTGGAGAATGTAGAAAAGTTACAGAATACTACTAATACGAACAACTTTGACGATCAACATGATATGGAAATATGCTCACCAGCAGAAGAAATACAGACCAAGCAGGAACAGGATCAGGATCAGCAACAAAGTAATCACAAAAATGAGGACGATCTGATCGTGAAAGCTGAACAATTTGAGACTGCTAAAAGTGGCTCAAATCGTTCCCAACGTTTAGCTAATCGCAAACAAGGCGCCGTCTTACCGCCACTTAAGAGAAAACACGAGGAATTATCCGAATCAAAAACAGATTCAAATATAGAGGCTACTGCAGACACCACCGATCCTGAAACTATTGAAGAACCTGTTTTGGAAAAAACTCCAACAAACAATGAAACGAATGCCGCAAAAGATGTAGAAGATCCAACTAAAATAAATATCAATACACCAGAAGAAGAAGAGAAAATATCACAAACATCTCCCAAAAGTGTGGAATCAAAAAATGACAAGCGTGTACCGAATTTGTTTCCCAAATTGAGAGCAAAAAATTCGGGTAAAATAAATGAGGAAATTACAAATGGTGCCGAAATAGAATCGCCGCAGCAAAAGCCAAAAGATGATGTACCAGCAGAGGCTGTAAAACAAAGTGAAGAAATAGTGGAAGCAACAAATGAAAGCTTTAAAAAATCGGCTATCAAGGTTGAGTACAACCCTCCTTCAACTTGCTTCAATACGTCTCCATCTCCGTCTAGTTCAGTTATAAAATCAACAGAAAATGACGAAAAAGTTCTCGAGGCTGTTGCAAAGAAAACGAAGAAATCTCTTTTCAATGAAACCCAAAACCAGGTAAAACCTGAGATAGAAACAACTCAAGTCATCAACGTTCCCAAACAACCGGACATTGCAGCGCTAGAGCAGAAAGAAAATAATAAACAAATGGAAAACAAAGATCTGGATGAATTAGGGACAAAAATTCAAGCTCCAACTAAACAAAATGTTGTGGAAAATGTTTTCATCGAAAATTCTGAATCAACAAAAATCAATCAACATGTGACAAATTGTAATGTATCAGTCATTAACGAATCCAAGTTGGCTGTGGAAAATCGAGAAACATCTAGTGCTGCCATCGTAGACGCTACCGAAGAGATGAAACCTCCATCATCTACCGAAGAGCCCAAGCAGGAACCAAAAAAGGAAGCTGAAGTTCTAAAAACAGAACAATTTTCACCTGTTGGTAAAAGTCCCCATCGAAGCGAAATATCACTAGCTGTCACTCAAGAGCCTGTAACGGCTAAGCCTTTCAATGAAGCGGAAATTTCAATTCCTCCAGAAGGCGACATAAAAGTTGCAAAAAACTCAATCTTGGAACAGACAAGGCAAACTGAGACAAAACCGCAGGAGACCATACTGGCAAATAATCCGTTACCAACCATTGTCAAACCAGAAATATCTCAAGTGCAGCATTACACAGATCAAATACAACCTAAAAAAGAGCAGCCCACATTAAAAAGTCCTCCAAAAGCCGCTCCGCCTGTAAACATACCAGACACGAAACCTGTTTTAGTTCCAGCACCATTGCCTCAGTCTGTATTGCAATCTACAGAACAACAGCACATTCAAATACCTCATCAGCTACCATTGCCGACACAGGCACATCAGTCACATCCTACTGTATTGCACACATCCAGTGGTGGTATTTTGAAGACGTCTGCAGACAAGTTCAAATGTAAATCTGAAAGAATGTCCTCGGAACATGTCACCGCCAGCATAATAAACAATGAAAGATCAGCGACGCACGAAAAACACATTAAATCGTCAAACAAATCAAAGGACAAAATGGAGCCAAAAATTTCTTCGGAATCGAAAAGTAAGTCCTTGCACACTGGACGCGAAAAACCAGAGCCACAAAACAAGTTAGTTGCCCAAAATCAAGGCGTAAAGCCTTTACATGGCCCCATACAAATTAAGGAAGAAGATAGAATGTTGCAAGCTTCAGTATCTTCTTCGACAGCGCCAGCAGTCCACGATAAATTGCATTTCAAACCCACAGCAGAACACAACTTGAACACAATCGATTTAAACAAAATAGCGCCACAATTTCCTTTAAATCAGTTGTCCAATTATCACACATCTCAGTATTGGCAGTGGGACTACTATGGCTACAATCTTTCCCATTTGGATGCTACTGCACAGAAAAATCAAAACAAATTCCACAAGGATTTAGCCACATCAATGGCCTACAATAACTTTACACAAAATCTATACCAATCGGCAAATTTGGCCATGCAACATGTTCACCAACAACACATGCAACAGCAACAACAGCAGCAACAACAACACCATCCCAAGGACAAGCTGAAGGCTGAGCGTAAAACAAGCCCTCTTAAAAAGGAAGAGGCCATAAAAAATCATACCCACACATCCAGTGTCAACGAAATGATGCGCGAAGAAAATCCGGCTTGCAGTTATAACAACAACAACCAACTTCTTTACGCTAATGCCCAGAAGAATAGGCCAATAACACAATCCGAGCATCATCATATACGTTCCACAATCAACAATCATCAGAGTTCCGCAAACAAATACCACAATGCGCAACAACAAGGCTCGGCAAGCCTGTTGGCGGCTCAGCAACTGCACCAGCAACAGCAGCAACAAGCAACTTGTCAGAAAGCTAAAGTTGAACAGAATATCAATCAGTCAGCCACGGCTCCAACATCGACAAATCCTAATGAGGACAATAAAATTAAATCAACAAGTTCATCGGTTATGAGCAATAATTCGCAACAGCAGTCTACCAATGCGGCTACTGTCAGTCCTGAAATCCCTTCACCAATGGTATACAGTGGCAACAGCAATAACAACGAAAATGTAGGCACTAATAATAACAACAACGCGGGCGCCGCCACCAACAGTAGCAACAACACAAACGCAAACAATTCTAGTAACAACAGCAACAACGGCCCGAATGCAATGCATCATTATGAATGTAGTCTTAATGTGCCAATGGGTATGGATTCTCCAGCCAGCATCGCCAGCGATATAACACAGAATTCCTCAGAAGTATCGGGTAGTGGAGTTCACATGCAACAGACACAACAATTCTCTAATTGTTCAATGCAAAATCAAGGAACCAACACACCCATGCACATGTCCATACATACACCACAACATATTCAGCAACAACAACAACAGCAGCAGCAACAACAGCAGCAGCAGCAACAACAACAGCAACAAAATAATATGAGTATTAACAATCAAAATCTTAATAATTTGGGACATAATCAACAGCAACAACAACAACAGCAGCAGCAACAACAGCAGCATAACACACAACAAAATCGTAAAATAAATCAGGTGAGTAACTATCAAACACGTAGTAGTCTGGCCAACCGACCACAGGAAGAATTAAAGTAAATACATGCATTTTTCTATTTCTATAAATAAAATATATCGTAATCCAAAGTCAAAAGTGATCTTACCAGACCACATCGCTCATCAAAAGCTGCAAATTCACTAGAGTATTAAAGAAACCGCCTTTTTGAAGCCGATTTTTTCGGGTCATTCGACAAATTGCATTTTCTATAAACCCGATTTCGAATACGGTTTCAGTTATAAAAGCTGGTTAATTGGGTTTTCAATATATCCTGTATTTTTCAGTTTTTCTTTATATTTACTAGAACAAATTTCCAAATATAAAATATTCAGGGTTATTCCTGTTCTCACTTTCACCATTCACCGTATTTTTGGAAGCATAATTACAACAATATTTATATTAAATAAAGTTTCTAAAATTATATAATTAAAGTTGAAAAAATCACTTGTAAATATTTATAATTAGAAATGCTGAGGAAATTACACACTATTGTTCAATAAATGAAATTGTTGAATTCCGCTTTAGAGCCGATTAATCTATACAAAAAACCGGCTTGTCGAGTTTTCGAAAATATAAAATATTCGAAACCGGTCGGTTAAAGGCTCTTATTTATACTTATTTCAAGTTCATAGAACAAATGTAAGTTCGTTGAATCGACTAGATTTTTTCATTGGTGAATTGTGGAAGGTATTGCAAATGATATTCGAGAAATAGTGAAATAAATGTACAATATATTTTAATAATAAAATTAAACAAGAGTACATTTAATTACATATGTATCTTATTTGTATCAATCTGATGCAATTGTAGATTAAAGTAAAATATAAAAATTGTCAGATCAATTTTAAATACACGTTAATTGATAAGAACTTTAAAGATGATGGCATTTATTCGAATTTATATTTAATTCTATTGTACTACATCCAAATTTGGTGGATAACGTTTTACTGTATGAAATTGGGTCTGCTTCAGAAAAATACTTTTTGTAAAGGCACGTTAATGGATAAGAATTTTAACGATGATAATTATTATTTTCTTTTAGAATGAAAATCCAACAACATCCGGCTCCAGTGCTGTCCAGAGGTCAACTACGCCAAAACTAATGCGAAACGCTAATACATCAACCTCGAATGCGCACAGACAATCTAAGCAGCAGCAGCAGCAACAACAACAGCAGCAGCAAGCTTTAAATAATGGTCTTACTCAACAACAGCAACAGCAGCAGCAACAAGCTTTAGGTAACCACACCAATCAGAACAGTTCGGAACAAACGCAGCACCAAGAACAATTGCATAACATTCAGTTTAGCCAATTAAATGCTCATGCCCATCATCAAAACATGCAGGGCTCCGACAACATATACATTTCTCATCTGGGACAAAATTATGCCGGCAACTCTTCGAACTATAATGAAATAGCCAACATGCCCGCTGTTATACAACAACGGATGTCACTAAACAGCGCAATCAATTCACATACAGGATCATCAGTACGTGTCGAACAGTCGTCACCATCTTGTGCCGTCAATAACTTTTATTTACAAAACAACTTGACTGCAAACGAGTCGTTGAACAATGCAGCTAGAGTGCCTATTTCTATACCATCGGGTGGCTCTTCAACAGCCAGTTCGTCCAACGAACATACATTGAATCAGCAACAACAACAGCAGCAGCAACAACAACAGCAGCAGCAACAACAACAGCAACAGCAGCAACAACAAACGAGATCGGAATCGTTACCAAGTGCACAGGCTGGATCGCCAGCTGTTGTTGGTAACTTAAGCAGCCTCTCCAGATTGCAACAATTAACGAATGGTTTGGATATACCACCATGCAATACATCGCCTATAGGTCAGGTCGACATGACCTCACCGCCGCAACACGGCTTGGCCAATAATTCGATGACTCCGCCACCACATTTGATTGTACCACAAAATAGAAATCCGAATACATCGCCCAACATGCTGCAATCTCAAATGGCATCGTTGCAGTACAAGTACTATTCGAGCAACATGAATATAGCACCCATAACTACAACTCCGCAGAGTATCAGCCGATCAGTACGCAATACTGCATCGGCACCCATTCAGCACATTTCCTCTTCGCCCTCCACCTCTTCACCCAATAGCAGCCGACCCGCTAACGTACACATTACACCGAATTTAATGGCACCCTATAGTGCTATCAACAGCTATCGTATGTCTGCCCAACAGGGCCCTTCGTCCGGCTATTCAACCGGTGGCGAATATCCAAACACCCAAATACCAATGCAAATGGGTGTCATGAATATGCAATCTCAATATCAAGATGCATGCGCCATACAAAGAGCTGCGCAACAGAATTCAATGTACTCTACCTATTCCCCATATATATCTTTGAATGCCCCCATGAGAAGATAAGTGAAAAAGAAGAACAAGTTAAAATATTGAATATTTTAGCTTGCTTGCACACACACAAAAAAAGTATAATAATAATAATAATTACATTAACACAACGTCCCTTCTTTCTTTCATTCATTCATTCACTCTCTCTCTCTCTGCCTGATGAATAATTTCGGATGTACATTAGAATACATACATAAACTGAGGTGCAAAAATTACTGAATGTTTACAATGTTTTTATGAAATTGTTAACATTTAAAAATGTTTTTAATTTTATACATCATTAAGTGTGGTACTCTTCATTGGAATGCACAATTTCAAATAAATGGGAAACATTTGAATTCCCAGATCATCTTTGGATGACATTTTTAATTGCTTCATTATTGACATTATATATTCAAATTCAGGAAGGCATTTAAAATGTATTGTAATGTACTATTGCTTAAGAAGTCGTGTAAATTACATTCATTTTTAACTATTTCCGATTATTTTTTAACATTAAATTTTTTTTTTTTTAATTTTTAAAATTTTTCAAATGTATTAATTATATTAGCAATTTTCTAAAAAATTAAAAACATTGCTTCTTTTTTGCACCACCCTGAATGTATGTACGTACATAAGTCGCATACGATTGAGAGTAATAAATATTACTCACCACCAATTAATGTTTGATGGCTAAAAGCATGGAAATGTGGTTAAGGCAAAACACACTAAAATCTTTTTACAGTTTATTTGTATTTTTTTTTTTTTACCTTATTTTTGACCCAAAAAGGGGAACTTAATTTTGGTTCCACTCAACACTAGGGTGTTGGTTGCAAGAAATATGTTCAACTGCTTTGTATGTAGATATCTATACCCACAGCTGGTAATTAGGCCGAGCTGTAACAAACCAATCCAGCCGCTCAAACAATATAAAATAGAATTTTATGGAGAAGCGGTGGAGTATATGCAAAGAGGAATATATGGAGAATTTAAAAATATTACAACTAAAAATTATATTAGAAATTACTTGCATTCGTAACATTTCTTATTAGCATGTATTCACTCTCACACAAACACACACACATAATTATTCTTACTAAACTATTATTCACTTGATGTCCTTAAAAGGAAATTAATAAAGTTTTATCTACAAAAAATAAAAAATAAATAATAATAAAAGTAATAGATATTGTATGTGTCAATATAATATGTATGTAGTATTTTTTTTCTAATTTTATTTTAGACAGGTTTTCAACTCCGGAAACAAAGAATAACTCCGGAAATATTAAACAAAATAAATAAACAAATATATATGCTACTTTAGGTATTTACAGACGACAATATTGTGTATTAATACTTTTCAAATTTAATATATTATTTACTACCTTAAAACGGTGACCTTCGCAACCCAAATCGTAGTAGAATTAAAAACTGATAAAGATTTTATAAAAAAAAAAAAATTAAATGAAAAATTAAATGGTCCAAAGGGACTTTTTATATTACTATGAATTTCAATAAATAAATAAATTCCGGACACTTTTTATAGTTTTTATGGTTAAACATTGATATGTATATGCCATTGAGTGTAAAGAGAGCTAGATTCGGCACAGCCGACAACAACCTCGATCAAATTATAACTTTAAAATAAAAATATTAAATATTTTTAAGTAAACAAAATTTAAAAAAAAAAATTATGGGAATTTTTTTTAATTTAATTTATTTATTTATTTTCAATAACCTAGCCTATTGGCCATAACCGGTTACAAATTTCTACTTAAAAAAAGTTTACATTAAAAATATATATATATAAGTAAATTAAATAATTATGATATAAATTAATTATGATAGGTATAAATTATAATAAAAAAAAATTTAACAAAGTCAAAAGCTTAACTCCAACATATATTATACTATAAAACATCCTTATTGGATAATGATTATTAAATTGAAATCAGTTAATAAGCAACTTGATAAGAAAAAATAGTTTTCACTAGAAAAAAAATAAATTTGATAAAGTACATGTGTATCAGAAATAATCAACCAAGTAAAAAAGAAAGCAAGGTACTCAGTACAACCTAGAAACTATAAAGGGCCAGATATATGTATATAGAAGTATTAGTCACTGAGTGTCTATTAGTTGATACAACCTTCAAAGATATAAACAATAGAGGACCCAACCTATATGACAAACAATATCACCAAAAGGGTGAATACCTAATAATCAATTCCAATACTCAAACACTAATATTATAAGTGATTCAAACAATAATCAAAATAAATACAAATAAGTCTATAAGAGACTGATAAATTCACCGGAAGGGTACTTATCTCACTCAACAAATCAATATCTACACACTATCCGCAAATTAAACTCCAAACGTATATATTATTTTGGTGCCCAACCAAATGCACTAGTGCAACATGTCAATCAAACACTAATATGTAACTCAAACACAACGACAGTTTACTAAACAAAACTTCAAGAATTCACAAACATAACGCAGTCAAGCGAGTCTCATAAAATCCACAACATCGGAATGGAAATAAACTAACATGACAATGACTAAAAAAAATGCAGAAAATCATATGATAATTTAAAAAATCCATTAACAATGTTTATATCAATTACCCCCTAGAGAACCACATTTGATAGTAGTCAAAAAGCATAAGAGGATCAATGAACCAATATATTATCATAGCCAAATTAGAGTCAGTATCTTCAGAATATATCAACATATTAGGAGCAAAAATAACTGAATGACAACCTGACGGAAAAGAAAACAAGCCAAATAAATTACAAGAAAACAAAGCAATTGACACATGACTATGAGCAAAGCAGGGAAAAAAAAACAATATTAAGATTAGTGTATCAAAAACTAAAGTATGAGGTAGCAGATTGGAATGACAATACTAAGAGTGCCGGTCCCGATGATCAAGACAATTCCCTCTTTATAATCAATCTGAGTTTGAAAAAACACGAATGAAATTTCCACAAACCAAACAATAAAAACTCTTATGTGCAATAGATACCAATGACATGTTATCGGCATTTATCAATATAAAGAAAATATTTGAAGCAATGAAAATTCAACACACAAGTCAATTACAATGACATCAACAACTACTTGCAATCTACAACCAAAACCACTGTTACATCATATTGGAAGTTGCTAAACTATTATCAAATAAGGAAGAAAACTTTTGCAATAGCATCAAATAATTTAGATCTATATCACATGCCATTATCAGAACAATGAACATCAAATAAAACTCAACCCAGAAAACATATCTACAAAAATTATACAAACCAAAACATTGTCAACCAGCTGTCCAATGCAATCGGACTACCACCGCATAACAACCTGATAAACTGACAACAAAAAAGATATAAAATATGTAGCAAGAAATAATATGAGTAATTACCCAGACTTTGATATAACCAATCATAGATCAAATCAAAAGCATTACGTGAAAGGCTACATACAACATACAGTCCCACAAAGTCATGATACAAATTAATAGATGCCATCTATCCCATAGAGCATAGTATGAATTATAAATGTTGTTTATCCAGTAATTTCGAATTTAAAGCAGTGATTAACAGGAATCAACATAGAGAACCCTACTATTTACATGCATATAAATGAACATTCAAAATGCAGTTAAACAAAATATAACAACCAAATTCATTTTAGATAATGAACAGTTAACCATTAAGGAAATGAGTAGAATTTCCCTATATTATGCAAATTACAATTTTTTTTAAATTGAATTAAATTCATGATTGGGTCCCTATAAATTCATCTGTCTAACAATAAAGATAAAGAAAAAACAATAACAAACAGAAATATAGATGTAACAACCTCTCAGCTCACTCTAATAGTAAACAATTGGAGTTTAAAACCAGAACCAAACGTCAGAGTGCAATTAAAGATAACAAGTGACCTTTCAGAAGTCATGAAAATACTGAAATACATTTTACCACAATAAAACATACAACAAAGAGTCTGATGCTACTGTACACATCAAGACACGGGTTATTCATGCACCACAATACCAGTACCAACATAATGCCTGTCTACAACATGAAAAAAAAAAACAAATACTTCAATAAAGAAATCCAGCATCTACACTATCTCAAAATGTATTACCACGTCTCACCATATATCCCAAAATTTAAGTTAATCATTAATGTACTATAACGAATAAGAATCCAGCACACAATTACAAATCATTAAATTACAAGCATCAAGATTTTTTAAAAATTTTATCCTATTCTGTTGATAAACCAAATAAAATTGAGGCTAACAAAAATATCAATACAGCACCTCCAAATTAAATGCACATTCTATGCAAGAATGGCACAAAGCTATAACAAAAAGTAATCCCATAAAAACATGTGACACCCCAACTGTACCTATAGGAACAAACTATTACGAGAGAGTTCTTGAAATAGTTTCCTCTTATATGCATCAGTAGACAAATCAAACATTCTTAAAGAGATTGGCAATTTGTTATAAGCTCGTGCCACCCTAACACAAAATGAACGTTCCAATATGGAAGTCAGTCTTGGAATTTTAAGCTGAATATTCCTAGTAGATCTGCAGAAATCAAACAAATTAATTAAATATCCTGGAGTCTGTAACTTATATGATTTGTAAAAATGCAACAAATTTCTATACATTATAAATTCCATAAATGAAAAACCCAAGAACTTCAATATATACGACGAAACATGCTGACACATCCTAAGGGAGTATAGGTACCTAATAACCCTGTTAAAAGCTAATCTTAGTTTCTTCATGACATAGCCAAAGGTACCAGAAAATACCTCTAAGGCATATAAAAATATTGGCATTATCAGTGCATGAACAACTCTTTTCTTAACATGAAAAGGCAACAACAAATCCAAGCTATATAATTTACGTAAAGTAAAGTTAACCCTAGATACAACAGAATTGACATGACCTTCAAAACTCAAATTGTTGTCAAGAATGACACCAAGACACTTGAGTCTATCAACAAACTCAATCAATTTGCCACCAAAGTGAACTGAAAATTTATAAATACCAATTTTACCGAATATCATTGCTTTAGTCTTATCAGTATTGATAAATAGACGATTATCAGTAACCCAATTAAAAAGTAATCCAACTGTAAAATCAATCATATTTTGCAAAACGTCAGGAAATTCTGCATTACCCTTGAACAACAACTGAACATCATCTGCATAAGAAAATGGAAGACACATATTACTTGACACCATATTGAAAAGGTCATTCATAAACATAATAAAAAGTAGTGGCCCAAGCACAGATCCCTGCGGTACACCACTGTAAACTGGAAGTATTCTAGAAGCATAACCATTACAAAAAACATACTGCATTCTGTTAGATAGATATGAATGTATTAACTTACAAGCTGAACTTGAAAACCCATAATATCTATGTAATTTTTCAATCAAAAGCAAATGATTCACTCTATCAAAAGCTTTGGCAAAGTCCAAAGATAACAAAACACAAACACCCTTGCTAGAAAGATTACTCCTAATGTTGTCAGTTGAACCAAGAAGCAAGGAAGTAGTACTCCTATTGCACCTAAAACCCGATTGACAATCATGAAGTAAGTGATTTTCATTAATATGTTTCACAAGTTGAATCTTCATCAAATGCTCCACCATCTTAGACAATATTGGCAAAATTGATATCGGTCTAAATTCATCACAACCAACGAAAACACTATTCTTCCTTATAGGAATAATCTTCGCAATTTTCCATAACAATGGAAAAGTGGAAGTAGTTAATATCATATTAACTAAACGCAATATATGATTACCAATAATTGGCATTAACATCCTAATAAACTTGAGTGTAAAACGATCATAACCAACAGCACTTGACTTTATTAGATCAAAAGCATCAAACATCTCAAAAACATCTACGGAACGAAAAGAAAAACCATCATATGGAATATTAGAAAAATCAACATCATTATCAAAATCCACAGACTGATTAGAGGAGAAAATATCATTTAAATTATTAGGATCCACACTATTATAATGGTCAGTTCCATCAACTACTCCATTCTTGTTCAAGATAGCCCAAACCGTCTTACTATCTTTATCCTCAAAAATCACACCATGTGCCTTTCTCTTATGTTTTCTAATAACTGACTTAGCCTTATTTCTACACCGACAGAATATTCTCCAATTAGCTTCAGTCCTCTCATTTAAATATGCCCTGTAGGCAAGATCTCTAATTGACAATTGATAACAAATTTCAGGTGCATTAATCCACTCATCATTATGACCACGTACCATACGCCGTTTAAAAGGGACAACCGAGTGTAAAAACTGCAAATTTCTATTCAAAATCATCAATTGTTCATCAACATTATCAGTCAAATACATGTCACTAAAATCACAATTCCACGACATGGCTTCCAGAGATCCAATATTGACAGCATCATAATCGTAAAATTCATAAAATTGTTTAGTAAGCGGTCGCATAATCTTAAGCGACAAAAAAATTAATGAGTGACGTGTTACACCAGGGCACTGAAATTGATTAGATTTCTCCACCAATTCCGGAGAAGACACCAAAAAATAGTCCAATAAGGAAGTTGAATTATGACGAACATCAAAATGCGTAGGCATTGAATTATGAATAGGTGAAAGATTCATTCCACTACAAATTTCCCGAACTCTCAAAGACTTAATCGGATCAAATAAGTTATTATTGAAATCACCCATAATTATAATGTTTGAATATCGAACAAGTATATCAGATATTTCACCCTCAAGTGAAACAAAGTCACCATGAGGAAGATAAACAATCCCAACTAAAAGTTTTACATCACCAAAAACTATTTCAACAAAGAGACACTCAACAACTCCATAATTTCTACCTACATATACGACCCTATAATCAAAATTCCTAGAAATATAAAGAGCAACCCCACCACCTCTTCCACATGGGCGATCATTCCTAAGACACACATACCCAGAAATATCAATAACACTAGTAGAAACCGTGTCTCTCAACCAAGTCTCACTCAAACCGAAAACATCCAGAAAACCACCATCCAATAGATGTTTAATCTCTGTAAATTTTGCAGAGTTTGGATTTAAATTAAGACTCGTACAATTTAAATGAGCTACATTAAAGTTACGATTCAAATTATGTAGTTGAGATCGCAGTAAATTATTGTCACTAGCAACGTATCCTAAATTATCTCGAGCAGACATATTAAATATAATTTTAAACAATATTGAAATGCTTTAAAATAATTAAAAAATAAAAATTAAATAATACAATATAATTAAATGCAGTTAACTCTACTGTAAAATTAAAAACATTAAAAATTTAAAAAATAACAACATATTAAAAAATAAAAAAGAAAAACACAATTGTCACCCAATTCACATATGTAGACACATATAGATAGATATGCATAAGTATGTAAATAAGAAAGCAAATTTAAAACAATAATTCTACATGAAGAACATACACATATTCTTAACATAAACCGAAAACGCGCCAACAACAAATATTTAAAAACCAACCAACAACAAAACCAGCTTTAGCAACGACATATATGAGTGACATATAACAACCCAATAAGCACCAAAGCTACAAAAATTTAAGCACTTGAACATTTTGTTGGAATTTGATTTGAATGCAAATGTAATAATGTTTTAAGCTTGAAAAATATTTGAAAAACAAAATATTTTTCAAACAAAAAACAAAAAACATATGGTTTGAATTTATATTTCCTTTTTACTGGAGAATGTTATTGAAATAAATAGAAATACAACTGTAATTCAATTGCTTGACTATAATTCAAGTCTTGAATTGCACTCGCTTTCAAGTTAAAATGCTTATTGGGAGAAATTAATTCCATCAACTAATTATGCATTTATTTTAGTTACAAAATAAGGCTAATTAGATTAAATTAGAATACATCATTTAATTCTTTTATTTTTCGTGCAAATGATCCGCAAATTAATTCAAAAATAAAAGACATACATACATACATACATACATACATACATACATACATACATACATACATACATACATACATACATACATACATACATACATACATACATACATACATACATACATACATACATACATACATACATACATACATACATACATACATACATACATACATACATACATACATACATACATACATACATACATACATACATACATACATACATACATACATACATACATACATACATACATACAATGTTCAAATAAAAACTACTAAGTGAATGGGGGGACAAATATGCTAAAATAATACTACAGGTGTTTAAAAACTTATAATAGCAAAAAAATATAAATACATAAGTGCAACATTTATACAATTAACAATTAACAATAAAAATTATCTATTAAGTTGGAATAAAATTTCGATTGAAGTTATCAATTGGTGACAATGAACAGTTATTTAAATTACCGAGCAGTTCAACACATTGCTCGTGAGAGAGCAATTTAACAGATCCATCATTCATTGTGATGTTAGCCTTGGGGACATCATAATTTCTGAATTTATATTTTATAATTATTTTGTCATTTCTCAACTTTCGACATACGGAAATCAACCTCCTTGCAGCATCAGTTAAATGATCATTCAAAATTACTTCGGAATGCGCAGAACAGGGAATAACGTCATTTAACTTTACGTTTCTATTATTATTGTAGTTTATCATTACAGCATCCCGCAGTTGTATGGAATTGAATTTGACAAGAACAGCTTTTCCACTTGCAAAATAAGTGCAGTGTTGAAGATCTATATCAGATATGGCCACATTGCACAACGAACAAATTTTTTTTATAGGAGTTCGAAGATCCTTAATATTTTTCGGTAACCCCCTTATAATAATATTGGATCTGTTCAGTCTCCTCTGCAAAATACTGGCTTGCATTTCTATTTTCAACAATTTAGCATTAGCCGCATTATCCACCACTTCAACAATATCAAAACAATGTTTCAAATCATTTTTTATTATTTCAACATCAGATGAGTTCGATATGGGTTGAGCATTAGACAATTCTGCAAACTTTTCATCAATTTTACTAAGACCAACTTCGAGACGCTCATTCAACACTTGCATACTGGCTTCAATTTTCGCTTCTAAGTCTTTTTCCAAAGTACTCCTAAGTGCCGCAAAACCACTCCTCAATTCTTCCTGCACATTACAGCATTTGGATTTGTTAGAGCAATTACTGCATATATATTTCAATATTTTATTTTTTAATAAAAAATTATGCTGCTCTAATGTAATATTAGCACATTGTATATGAAAATATTGGTCACAATACGCACAACCAACACTTCTTTGAGTCTTGGTGACATTTTTATCACATTGGGGACATTTATAAATGTCATTGTGTGGAGCCATCATACAAATTGCAATACACTGTATGTCCCAGCTCTGATAAAAAAAAAACAGCAATAGACAATAAAACAGGTGTCTCAAAATAATGGAATTGTGTTCACACAAAGCAGCAAAACGGAGGAGCCAACTTGCAAGTATATAAATACTCCGAAAAAAATTCAATCCGGCAATAGATGAGTTTTGTTTCTTTTAAATGGATGAGTTATGTTATATGTGAAACTGCACAACCACAAACACTAGGTATTGATACCAATTACAATGTATATGTGTTATGTTTATTTTATACAAAATAACAAAATATTTAATAATCCAAGTCGATTTTATAAGTAAACGTTCTTTCTTTTTCAAGTATTTATTAAATAAAAACTACTTTAGTAAATTATACTTTTTAATTTTTAATTATTTTCTTAGCGCACAATATTTTGTTTATTTACTCATGACAGTGTTGCCAATCCAAGTTGTTTTTTTGTTTATTATTATTTTTTTTTTTTTAATTTGAACTAGTTCATTTAGCACAATCAAGTGAATCGTTCAATTGTAAATATTAATACACTTTTTTTTAATTTATTAGTGACAAAATTTTTTGTGAAGGGTATAAAAAGAGCGATTGAACTAGATGAGCTACATAGTTAATTTTTGAACTATAATGAGCTTTCATTGAATTGAAAGAAAAAGTCTAATATTCACGCTGATTTCATATTGTTGTTTGATTGAATTGACGGAATTCCAAGTGATATCTATTATCCTTATGTGGATCGACTAATCTTGTCACAATTAGGGTAGTTTTTTTACTTGAAGATCAAATGGCTATTAATAATCAGATTAGTTAGACTAAAAGTAAATATAATCTAACATTAATCCACATTGATGTTTTTGGGTTCAAGTTTAAAAACTTCGTAGTATCAAAACAAGAAGAAGAAAATTGTAAATTCTGAAAAATCAAATTAAAACAAAAAATCTATTCAAAATTTATTTGGTTGGAAAAATGAAATGCCGTTAATGTATTTTCAAGTTCCTTAAATCTTTCTTAGCACCAGAATGGTTCATTCTTTATGTTATCCTACACAAATATTTTTTCATCAGCTGTTTGTTTTATTTTAAACTAGCAAATAAAACAAGTTTGTTTTATTTTAAACTAGCAAATAAAACAAAATAATCGGTGATCCAAAAACAACATTCCTAAATTAAACTTAATTTAATCTATAATCTTTAAGTAAAAAAAAACGCCCTAAGTGAGCTGTATTATATGTAGTTGTAGTAGTTGTTGATGTTTAATTAATCAGGGTATTGGGTTACTATCTCAAAGCATAACCTCTAATAGAGAAAGATAATGGTTGTGTTTAAACAAATATTTATACGAGTGTACATATTGTTTTGTTTTTATTATGATTATTTAAAAAAAAAAAAAACACTTGAAATTTATGATTATTGTTTTTATTCTGTTATCATTAGTTTTATTTGCAAGATTAAGTAGTTAGCATGCCATCAATAAAATAAGAATCTTTTTAAATAAATTAGTTGTAAAAATGAAACGAGTCTGCATAGTTGGAGCTGGTACAGCGGGTCTCTGCGCTGCCCGTAGAGCATTAGAGGACGGGTTTAGTGTAACCCTTTACGAGCAGACAAATAGTGTTGGAGGCACATGGGTATATACGGATAAGATAGGAACCGATGAATATGGCATTGACGTTCACAGCAGCATGTATCAGGGCCTACGAACCAATCTGCCAAAAGAGGTTATGGGCTATCCCGACTATTCCATTGAACGCACAGATGAGTCGTATGTGCCCTCGCAGGTCATAGAGAAATTTTTGAACGATTACTGTAGTGAACACAATTTGCTACAATACATCAAATTTTTGCACTATGTTATAAGAATAACGCCAGCAAGAAACAATACATGGCAGGTATGATGCTTTTGTTTTTAATATTTCCCTTATCATTTATTTATTTTTGTATATTAGACCTGTTCTTAAAATATGTTGGTCTTAGATGACAACAATTTTGTTCTTTTGTAAATAAAACTGATGCAGAATTTTGAGCCAATCGGATTATGTGAATACATGAACTAAGATGTTTGTTAAAATTAAAAAAGAATAACTTTGATCCATTTTCGTAAGTTTTAATTCATATCTTGTAGAGGTTTCCAGTGGCTCCACAATTTGCAAAATTGGAATTTTACAAGCAAAAAAAACTAATTGTTAAAAACGTTTCATACTGTGAGGTTCAAGTTTAATACGGATTCATACATACTAACATACGCCCGCAAAATACACATGCAAATATGTATGTATTTGAAAACAATCTTAAAAACATTTACTATAAAGCTTAAGAAATATATCTGAAATACATTTATTACGAGTTCTGAATGCTTGATTAAATAAAACGCACGAATCAAATATGAACGTACACATTTTTTTAATTAGGATGTCGTTTTTTTTTCTTATTGTACTATTTTCAGTACAAAAATTCATCATTTATAGAGTAAAAACGAAATGTTTATTATATTAAAGCTATTTTCCAAAAACAACATATTTGTAAAAATAGAGACATAACAACAGTGAATTTTATTATTATCTGAATGGTCGACATACATTCTTAGAGTTTAGAGATAAAAGCCCAACATACCGTAGAATTAAACAAGGATTTTCTCAGGGCCAGTGTCGTAACTACTATAACTCTAAACTTCCCGCACCACTATAAGTAGTCGAAGTGAAATCATAAGCGGACGACTGCAGCATAATGGCGACGGGCCATAACATGGTTATCTCGGAGAAATACATAATTTCTTCACTGCACATAACCTGCTGATATCTCCAACGAAATTTTGACGTCGTAGTCGATGAGGCCCAAATTCCGACTGTGCACCATCCAAACATATTGGGGTCATCTTTGAGCCTATTTATCTCCTCAGCTCATGTCACTGCAATCACACGCAAATTGCAAAGTACACGGGGAACAGATAAAGAAACCTTGTTGGCTATCAACAAGACGATTGCTCGATTAGTGGTCAATTATTCAGCTCCAGTGTGGTCACCTTCGCTGAGTGATACCTCGGAACACCATCTACATGAGGAACCGAAGGTTCTTCCAGTAAATGAACACATCGTCATGTTGTTGAATCTGTTCCTCCTGGGATATCATCGGAGAAGTCATCCTTGCTTTAATATCACACAGCAGGGACCTGCCCCGAGGCACGTCAGGATATTTTTCGTATATACGAGGAAAACATACAAATGTATGTCCTGAATCCATTGGATCGCAATTCGTATACGGCAGCTTTGAACGACATTCATAGGGACACTATCAATACCGTGGTTACAGAATACCGCATGCATGTACTTGGAGGTCGTCCCATATGTATGCAAAGCAAGTGGTCAGGGTCGCTATGATATCCCCAACATATTCAACTGCATTGAATATACTTCACTTAGTCCAATGGATTTGTAGCCCAACCCCGTTTAAGTAGCACAATTTCTTGGCCTTGACCTCGATGCTGAACCCCAATATTGGAATATTGTATAGTTGAAGTTGTAAAAACAACAACGATCGATCCATAATTGATCATAGCTGCCATATAAAATCCACAAGCAAAATTCATTAAAATTGTGGACATAAATCAGGTTTTGTTTGAATATACTTTATATCTCAAAAATCATAAAAAAATATATCTAAAAACGGATTCGGAATCAGAAAGAGGAGAGTTAAAATATATGTATATCTATATAATCCATACTCATAACTCATTTTGTTTTAAAAATATGTAGTCGGTGGGCCAAAACAATAATAAGCTGATGATATAGGAATAATTTCAAAATCAATCATGTTTGAATTTTAAATAAAGATTTGTTAGTCCTTTTTTTGCAATGAAATTTTGAATATGTATGCAAGTTTTTAGAAGAAGAAACAAAGTCCGGAACATATTCTGCAAGGCAGAGTGTTGTATCGCATCTTTTAAATTGTGTAAACATGTCTTTTAAAAGGGCCCTATCATTTTTCCCAACTGAGTTGTTTTGGGTTATCAAAAAATGTCTGCTGTTGTAGTTGTACCTCGACCATGAACGACACAACTCTAATGTATATCAATTACACTGAAATTTCTGAACAAGTGGTCCAAATTGATCGTCCAAAATGAGCTTCGTCAAGAACGGCCGCGGTGGCCATATGCCCAGGATCTTTGGAATAAAATTTTTTTTTTTATTAAAATTTACTTTTTTGTGTTCAAGTTATATCGAGCTTAAAAAAACAACCTTTACTAGATACATTTAAATTTATAAATTTTGTTTTTATTTTAGGTGATTGTGAAAAATTTAGAAAATCAAAGTGTAGATATTCTATTCTACGACTATGTAATGGTATGCAATGGTCACTATCATACTCCTTCGTATCCCAGCGTCGAGGGATCGGATACTTTTACAGGCTTACAAATACACAGCCATGATTATAAAAATGCAAACAGATTTAAAGGTAAAATATAATTACATATGTATGTTATGTACATAAAACATGCCCTTAAAATCGGATAATTGAAACCCTTGCAGGAAATCGAATGGTACTATTCTGATTATGAAATCGAATTTGTTTAGTACCATTGGGAAATTCAAAAAATTTTTATATTATAGTTATGGGTAAATGAAATACGTACAAGAAGTATTTTTAATTGTGATTTTTTAAAACATTTAATCAGAAAATAACAAAAAACAATATCAAAATGGTTGTGGTTTGAAAAAAGGGCAAATATATTTCACACTCGTTGCTTATTGAAAATTTTATTTTTCTCTCGCTCTGCTCTGTTATAATCTATGCATTTAATTTTGAAAATTTGTTGAAAACCAAAAATATAAAACCAGAGAACTTCAAATAAATTTTTTAGTTGAAAAAGAATAAGTTTAAAAATAAGGGCCGCCCTAATATATATACATAACGCTTTTTAACGACAATACCGTCATAACTTGAAATGGATACTATTGTAAAACATTTTCTTGTCTGAATTCTCTCTGTTATTTCAATATATTTAGCGAAATTTCCTTTACTTTCAACTTTATTATTTGATTTTATGTCGTTATTGATGCTTATGAGCGTTATTTTAAATTGTTTAGTTTTATTATTCATACTCGTATTATTACTATTTTCTTATATAGACCAAACCGTATTGATTATTGGAGCCGGACCAAGTGGCATGGATTTATGTAATGAAATATCGAAAGTAGCAAAAAAAGTTACACTCAGCCATCACATGCCAGAGGCACCCAAGACAATATTTAAATCAAATGTAAATCAGAAACCTGATGTATCCCACATCGAAGGCGACACAATTTATTTCAAAGACAATTCATGTGATAAATATTCGATTCTGTTTTATTGTACTGGCTACAAATATGCGTTTCCTTTCTTATCTGCGGACTGTGGTATTTATGTAGATGATAATTATGTGAAACACTTGTATAAACACTGTCTTAATATTCGGCATCCCTCAATGGCGTTTATTGGTATACCTTATTATGTATGTGCGGCTCAAATGTGTGATTTGCAAGCAAGATTCGTGTTAACATATTGGAAGGGACGTCAAAATCTACCCAGCCAACATGAAATGCTACAGGATACAAAAGATAAAATGAAGCAGCGTTTTGCCAAAGGCTTAAAAAAGCGTCAAGCTCATATGATGGGCGAAGAACAGGTATGTTTTAGGGTTCTATAAGTCGATTGTTCGAACAATCGACTTTTTGCTGAAAAAGGTCGAAAAGTCTAAGTCGACTTTTTGGTCACAAAAAAGTCGAACATTCGATTGGTTATCACAAAAGTCGATAAAAGTCGAATAGTCGATAAAAGTCGAAAAAAGTCGAATAGTCGATAAAAGTCGAAAAAAGTCGACTTTTAAGATTGTTAAAAAAATTTTTAATTGCAACATTATACTAAAACAAAATATGCACAGAATAACATAATAATTTTATGTTATTGCAATTTGGTACACTTACATTTTTTCTAGTGTATGCAAAAATAAATAATAAGTAAATGTTCATAAAAAAATGCTCTTTCTACATATTATATATTATCGCCTTAATACATTTAATTTTTATTGCTAAAATTAACACAAGGCGCATCAATAAATGTATTTTTTACAAAAAATGGTAAAAAGTGGAAAAAAGTCGAAAATAGTCGGAAAGTCGAAAATAGTCGAAAAAAGTCGATTTAACTAAAAAGTCGAAAGTTCGAAAAGTCGACTTTTCATAAATTACCAAAAGTCGAAAGTTCGAAAAGTCGACTTTTTAAAAATCGAAAAAGTCGAAAGTTCGAAAAGTCGACTTTTTGTTTCAACTATAGAACCCTAGTATGTTTGTTCAAAATGGTCGTAAGTTTGTAGCGTGGGTATTTTTTGCAGCCGGTTAATAAGCTTTGTCATTGTTATAGGAATATTTCGTATAAAATTAAATTAAGATTTATTTCATGTCAAAATTGTTTCGACATGTATATTAAATATCATGTGAGGGGTATAGAAGAAAAGGCTGCAATGTCAACTTTTTTAATTTCAAAATAAAAGAGAAAAATCTGTATCTCTAAAGATTCTAATATTTAACTCAGTATTTTAGAATTAAATGAAGATATGAAATGAAGCAAGTTTGAAACAAATTCATATAGAGGTCAAATACGATAAGAAATTTGGACATTGTTGTGTTTGCTTTAACCAATTAGACTTGAGATACATAGTTTGATTAACTTTAAAATTAATAACACAGACGATTTTAGTTTAACTTAAAGACATTAATTTAATTCAAACATGAACAAAATATATATTAAAAAAACAAATATTAATCTTATAATATTTTTATAATTTTTTAGTTTGCAAAAAGTTAAAATTCTAAAGCAAAATAATGAAATTTTTTAAAAATATGGTACATAATATTGTTGATAGAACTGACTATCTCAAAAGCTACTTTGTCCAATGGACATTGGCTGTCTTTGCTTCAAGCTATAGTTTTTGATCACTGATTTATATTGTTTGGTTGGTATTGGCATATTGAGAAGGCATTATTGGATAAGTTCACGAAACAAAATAGACATTACAGACTATGCTTCTATACCAAAAAGCATTCGTAAATGTACTTACATTTAAAATAATTTTATTCGTGTAAACTAATTTTATTTATATTTCTCACTATTTACTTAGGGTTTTTACTACAATGATTTGGCCGAAACAGCGCATATCGAAAATATTAAACCAGTGATGACCGCCTTGCACAACGAAAGCAGTAGAAGATTTTTAGACGATTTGTTACATTTTCGTGATGACGTATTTCGGATAGTAGATGATAAAGAATTTATCAAATTAAACTAAATCATATTGTTTTATGCAAAAGTAACGTATCTCTAATTTAATCATTATTAAATCAAATGTATGTAAATGCTTTTTAATTCAAATAAATATGGGACGTAAACATTTTGTTTAAATGTACATACATACATATATATGTTGAATTCATAAAACCCCCTGTATCCTTGTGTATATTTAACAAATTTATCAATAAATTAAAAATTGTAAATTTTTCTAAAAATCCCCAATCATAGATTTTTTTTGAAAAATCAACAAACAATACGCCAATTTTAATGTATTTTTAAAAAAAAATTGTAAATTTTAAAAATAATCGTAAATTTTACAAAAAATCATAAATTTAAAAAAAAAAAAATTAAAAAATCAGCTACATATTTTATAAAAAAGTAAAATTTTCAAAAAAAAAAAAAAATCATAAAAATCATCAGCTGTTTGTATTTTCGAATGTATTGCAGAGTTTAACCTACCGGCATTGGCCGCTTAAACTAGCAAATAAAACAAAATAATCGATAACCCAAAAAACTTATGTTGTTTTTGGGTTATCTATTATTTTTTTAGATTTAACTTAATTTGATCTACAATCTTCACTATACTATTATTGTTGCTACCGTTATGTTCTAAGACCCTAACAATTTTAAACCTATACTTTTACTGATTTAAGTATTCTATGGACTCCAACAAAACAGAATTGCTACACATATGAATATCGCAATAATTTATATCATTACTTTTTATGAAGTGTCGGGCTATTTGCCGAAATAAAATGTTCATCCTGCGATTGATGATTAACTTCTAAGACGGGGTTTTCAGTTCTAATTGAGGAAATGTATAAATGCTTTCGTTTTAGATTCAGCCTCAAAATCGTTTAACATGAAACAATAATTAAGAGGCTCCCACTGCTCGATAATTCGTCTAACGACTTCTTGTCGCAATAACCAACTGGTGGAATGATATATTTTGAAATACCAAATTATGATGCAGCTTGGCAGAATTTAGTAAAATGTACCATCCATTTGTGTAAAAGTGATAAATTAAATTCTTAAATTTAGTTTGCACTCCATTTACTAAACCCATCATTCTGCCATGAATTTTACAATAGAAATAAAGGGTGTTTTTTTAAACACGATAGAGCTTACGAAAGAGTTAACTGTCATACTGCGATCACTTTTTGATATTTATGATCAGAATACTCTCGAAATCATCTTGAACAAATCTACCAAATTTACTTATTTTGATTTACCAATTGATCTTGTTTGTGTTATTTTTTAAAATTCAAATTCTATCTAGAATTTTATCTACCATTGAATGCAATTGTCTTGTCTGTCTGTTTTAAATTAAAATGACAAAACAAAGAACATTAACAAAGTTGCTGATACGATATAAATACAAAATTTGGCTATTTTGAAATTGTACTAAATGACACGATACCAACTGAGTCTAAAACGTACCAAACAAAAAGTACAATTGTACCAAGTTTGCCAAACTATTCCAAAATACAATTTGAATATGTATCCATATTTCGGCAGTAATCAATTGTTTATAAGATTATTGAAATTGCAGCAATTGGTTAAATTATTGAAAAAGCTTTGTTTGATATTAATGGTCTTTCCAAAAAGATTACTTGTACATAATTCTATTTTTATAAGAAATTTTTCAAACAAAACTTTTTTACAATTGTGTATTCGTAATCGTGTGCTAATGAATAAATGCTGGTGGTGGTGATGAGCAGTGAATAAGAAATAGCCGAAGACTTAAGTTTATGACACATCCAACTCCAAGTTTCTTTTGTGTGTAAGAAGCTCAAAAAGCTCAAATACAGCAGGAGCGTAATATAAGGTAAAGAAAGATATATACAATTTAGGTACCCGCTTGGGGGGCTGAACATTTTCTGATTTTTTCTTAAAACAAAACATGGCCAATGAAAAACCGAAAGAGCAAATAGAGCGAGCATCCATGTGTAGTGTGGTAAAAGAAACAAAGTTATGTAAAATTTTGTTTACAATGCCAGCCAGGCAGGCAGTAAGTAAGCCAGCCACTCAGTTAGCCAAAAAGCCAGCCAGCCCGACAACCAACGGCAGCAACAACTTCATAATTAAAAAGCCAGCTTTTAAAACGTATTTAACATAACCAGTTTTATTGTTTTCTTAGCTTCGTTGCAGCAAAGTCGCTTTTTGTTTTAATATTATTATTGTGTGTACTATATAGTGTAACTATTTTAAAAAATAATTTCTTACGGCTTTAAAGAAATATTATTCGTTTACTTAGTTTAGTTAGTTAGTACTTGTACACTTGTAAATTTAATACAACTTTAAAACTTATTAGAATATAGAGAAACATAAATACTAAATAGAAATTAAATAAAATTCAAATTAAAAGTGCAACTTAAAAAAGTGAGTAACAAAAAAAAAAAAAAAATCACAAAGAAGTTTAATTATTTTTAACCAAATCAAGTGAATCTTACAAATTACAAAATAAAAATAATAATAATTAAAAAAAAAAAAAATAAATTAAAAAAAATACGTGCAACAAAACTGTGTATCTGTTGATAAACAAGTTTCTTACAACATTTAAAAAAGTTTTTTAACTACTCCGAATATAAAACAAACAAATAAATAAGTATTTACTACAAAAAAATAGTTTAAAATCCAATAGATACTTCAAGAAATATATGTATGTATATAATTAACAATATACATAAGTACATATGTATGTAGATATTAAAAATATCGTTCACTTAGTTAAATATAGGTACATAATATGTACATATGAACCATGTACTTATATACAGAAGCCAAAAACAACTACAAACATACAAAACTTATTTTAGCAATAGCAACAATACCGTCTCGACGCGTCGTTCCACCGTCGTCCACACTTATACAATAGTAGTGCAATTTGTTGTTTATGTTGTAACTTGTTTCGAGCAGTAGTCAGTCGGTGATTGTTGTTGTTGTTACTACTTTTCGAATGTTACCACCGCTTTGGTTTGGTTTGGTTTTGATCCCACGTTTACGTTACACGAACACTGCTATAGATAAGGAGTGCGCACCAAAAAAAATTGTGCTTACGTTTATCATAATAAACGGGGCAAGTTTTTCAAGCTTTTATTCTTGAAAACAACATACAACAACAACCTTATTTGTATGGTACCACCTAATATCTGCCCAGAACACAATTATTATCTGAGAACGCAGTATGACAGTGGCATTTCGTAAGTTATATCGTGCTTAAAAACCCATTAATTACCTGTTCAGAGATTTTAGGGTTTCTGCATATGCTTACTAAATCCCTTTACATTCTCCAACTCAAAAATTAATATATTCAGACACATACTTGCTTGCCTTGTAATTTTATAAACGAGCAGCCATAGAATAAACCCATAGAACGGAAGGATAGAGAAATATCTATCTCTTTTCACACATACGGGTGATACAATAACAAAATACATTCTCATGAATTAGGTTTTTGACAATAGACTTAGGTTTTTGGCTCTCAGTTACCTATCTAGTTATCATCAAAATATTTTTTGTTTTACTTTTACCAATTCTCCATTTTTAGAATAACTAAGATTTAATGTTTCTGACAGTAATGACAAATGTAAAAAAACTAAAACGGTATCAATTTCGCTTGTCTGTAAAAATGTTATAAACCTAAACGTATTCAACATTTTTTTCGTGCGCACTCCTTACATAGATAGATAGATACATGCATACATTCACACAACTTGCATATAAATATTTCATACACTCTGAATATATCGCAAGATGTTTATATAAAAAGAGTAAAGTGCGAGACCGCCACAACTTCAAATTTAAAAAAAAAATAAAAAAATATTTGAACTCTTTTAGATAATTTAAGCTTTATGTTAATTTCGAAGTTGGAGAGTTTCTTCTTCTATATGCATAGTTTGGATTAAATTTATTTAAAGAATAATTCAACGACATTGAAAGTCATTTTACTCGAAACTATATTTTATGAGTTGTATCAGTCTTGTACTGACTGAGCAATAGTATGAATGTATGTAAATAAATATTCATAACAATAGCAGCAGCAACATTGGAATATAAATAGTAACAATATCAACAATAGCAACAATATTAACGGTAATTTAACAACGTTAGGTATTCATAACATTTGTATTTATTAACACAACTACATATATGTATGTATAGACATATGTTTATAGTTATTAATGTTAATGCAGAATTTCTTGAGGCGTTTTTTTTTTTTGTGTTGCTAAAGTTAAATTGATTATACAACAACTCTTAGCTAAGTATGTACTTTTACTTCCATTTATATCAAAATCAAAAAGTAGAAAAAATTATCGTAAATATAAATACATATCTATTTTACGTGTACATACGAATTTACATACAATTAAAGAATTGTTGTTATAATTTATTTATTTCATTCTTAGAACAAACATACTCGTAGATAGTCGTATATACATACATACAAACATATGTACATATACAGTCAATCACTAAATTAAGTATACAGTAGTATTGAAAAATAATTTTGTTAAGAAAAATATTATAATTTCTTTAAATATAATGAAGCATTGTAACGATTTAATAAAAAAAAAATTTTATTATTTACTAACCATTTTTTATTTAAGACTAGCTTGATCCGGTGCGCTTCGCTACCCCTGTCGTAGTCTATGTTGGAAATTTCAATAAAATCGTTTCGGCCGTTTAGGCGTGATCCTCAAACAAACAAACAAACAAATAAATAAACAAACAAACAAACTTACAAAGACATTTATATATTTATATATTTATATAGATTTATATAGATGATGTTGAATAAAGCGTGAGTCAAAAAAAACTTATACTTGTATTAAGTTAAATAAAACTTAAACCGTTCAATATAAAAGTTCTCACATTAAACATTAAAATACTTATTGGCATATTACTCCGTATTTATAAATTTAATAACTTTTTCCAGAAATCCTCCCATTAATGATTTTATTATTGCTCCCCTTACCTTTTAGGACGAGGTGACCCATTTAGGCTTAATATAGGACATTCTTTTTTAACAAGAGCCCAATACCCTTCCACAGGCCGATTGGATTTGCAACCCGTGGTACAAAATTGACATTAATGTTTGAGTACCACTCAAGGGCCCTTTTTCCATAGTGGCATGATTCTCCGTAATATATGTACATTTCCTGATGTCAAAATGATTGGCTTCTTTTGCCACAACCGCAAATGGCTTGCAACACAAGAAACTTCTTGGGGAATTTTGTTTGTTTTTTTGTCCGGTATTATTCTTGAACATTACCTCGTCCAATATCCACATAAAAATCTTGACCCGGAAGTTCTGCCAGTACATAAGTTACATCATCCATGACACAACAGTGCATTATTTATATAAAATTTGAATATTTTTTTAACGCATTGCGATTTGGAACTTTCTGAACTTTACACGACTTCAACCAAGCATTTGGTTTAGCTATACGCATAAAATAATCAGAGCAATTAACTTTACGAGCTGCATTTGTGATAGAAGTTTCGGTGCTCTTCGAAAGAGTTGTTCGACTTCTTTTGCCTTACCAATATCTGTTAGACCTTTCTTTCTTACTGATCCAAGTTTTCTTTTAATTATAAACTTCTTTATAATGTTTAATGGCTTTGGTAGTAAAATTTACATCAAGAAATAAACAGTTTTTTTTTTTTTTGCTCTCCTGAAAGGGGTTTGAATATATTTCCTCGATATCCAATTCAATATGACCATGTTCCATAGTACATTGCAGTTGTTGTAAAGGTATAGTTCTTTTAAAAGGTAAAACATAGACTTTTAACGCAAAACATAGACTTTAGAACATAAAATGTTGGATTTTTCAATGGTATCCAGAACAAATACCTTTCAACCATGTACAAACTTGATATGTTTTGTCAATATTTGTAAACCAAAACTTATTTGAAGCACAGTATATACCAACTGTTGTGATGTAAATTTCACTAATTTTAAACTTCATCGTAAATACAATACGCTAATAACTAAAATATCTAAAATTTGGTTAGTAAATAATAAATACCATGCTTTTTTTTATTAAATTGCTATGATACTTCATTATATTTAAAGAAATTACCATATTTTTTTTAACAAAATGAATGTGCAATACTACTTACTGTATAATTATTTTAGTGATTGACTGTATATGTACATATCTACTTATTCACATCTATAAGAATGTATGATTGAGCTTCCAGCATTATATGAATGTATAATGTCCGTTACCTCTAACTATTCGTAATGTTAACGTTATTCAAACATATATATATATACACATATATATATAGTTATAGTGTGTTGTTAGTTGACGTTAAAACTCAATTAAGTTTAAAATAAATAAAAAAAAATTAAACAAAAAAAAATCGTAGAAAAAATGTTTGAAAGTATATAACCTTGAGTTAAAATGAACTTAAAGAAATAAAAACAGTAAGTAATTCTGGTGGTAAAAGGAAAAAAAACAAAAAATTCACATACATATGTATGTACCCAGATTCAGCTAAATGTATGTACTCGTTTTGTTCAGTCCAGTAGATTACAATAGATACAGTGCAGATAACTTAAATAGCTCCATTTGTAGAGAAAATCAAAAACGTACTTTTTCCAAAATCGTTTTGCCTCTTTATCCGTTCACTTTAAACACATCTGGTAAAACATATAAACACTAATTTTAATTAAATTTTATAATAAGCAGTCAGCACAGATGCACTTGCGTTAGTACAGAATGCCTAAAATATGACACAGGTCCCATATATTTCAAATGTTAGAATACACCATTTCCAATTGTATTTCAGAAGTTTCTAATATTACATATATTTCTAATACGGCTTCAGAAATTTCTAATTGTAAAAATATGCATGTTGTACAAAGTTTTTTATATATTTTCTACACCATTTCCATAAAAGTAAAGTAACGATATTTGCTTTCATTCCGGTAACGGTAATTTCATTCTGAATTAAATTATTAATAAAATTTACAAAAATTAAAAATATGTTAATAAATATGTATAGTATTTTAAAAGATTTAAAATTTTGTAGATTAATTGAAATTAAAAATATGTATAATTATAAATAAAACTATTTAAAGGTAATGGTATTTACGATTATATCGGTTACGGTAAATTAACCCGGGTTTTCTATTATGATGTTTCCCAAAATATTTTCGATCTAGAGATAACCATTCGTGATTTCGGGGATTTCATGTCAAGTGATCCAACTTTTGAAGTCGATGTTTTCGATCGGGATGAAATTTGCACCAGGGTTAGTCCAATTTAATAGTAATTCAGATACAATTTTTCAACTCTCTGAGTTAGAGTGGGTTAAATATTTACATTTTGGCCAAACATGTGTTTTTTTCTCATCCATCTAACTCATTACTTATTGTTCTTAGCAAAATGTGTCCCAAATAGTTTAGATATCTATTTGTTCAATTTATTCGAAAAAAATTAAAGTAGAATTTTTGAAATTTTTTTTTCCAAAATCAATGCTTTGATATTTTTACAAATAAAACTTAAGTGTCTGTAATTCTCATTCACTCTATAGTTTTATTTATAAAATATCTTTAGTTTTTCTTAAGCCTTTTGGGAAAAGGTTTCCAGATGATCTGGCCTAAGCAACCAGTGAAATCCGCATAGGAACTAGCTTATCCCCCAACAATATATTTCAGTGAATTTATCAGTAAAATTGGAAATTTAGTATATGAAAACTAAATCTTTTTTCTTTTTTTCAAAATGCAACCATTTTTCAAAATAAATGTTTAAAGTCAATAATTTTATGTCTTGAGTTACAAAACATTTGTTTTAATAGATATCCCACTAATCGACCAAAAAGGTCTTAAAGGAAATGAGCGTTCTTTTGATAAAATATGGCCCATTAAATAAAAAAAAAAAAAGAAAAAAACAAGTTTTTGATTTTGGACATTTTTTTCTGGCTTTCTTTTTTTTACACATTTTGCTAAGAACAATAGGTATTAAGTTACATGGATTAGAAAAAACACTCAAGGAGTTCTTGACCGATCTGATTGAAAAATTGTGTCCTTGGCGCAAATTTCATCCCAATTGGAAAACATATATTTCAAAAGTTGGTTCACTTGACATTAAATTCCCTTATATTTAAAAAAAAATCCTGTTTTCAAAAGGTCTAACATATTTTGGGAAACATTATAAAACAACATATAGTTTATTATGAGGAAGAAATATAACAAACACGCTTTTTTTTTCTACAAACAAATTAAGTTGCTCTAATGTACATATGTATATGTAGTACATACATATGTATCTATAATCAATTAAATGGCTGAAAACAATTGAACTCTATTTTGACATTGATCTATTCAATCTGTAAATACATATTGCTATAATTCATTAATTTGTTAATTGATTTATTTGTTTTTATTTCTGTTTACTTTTAGCAAATTATACGTGTATTTGTATTGTTTTTGTTACTAATGTTTTAAAAAAAGCAAACATAATCAGCATCATCAAGTTATATTAACTAATCTTCACACGGCCTTTTATAAACAAAATGAATATTTGGACCATAATTTTGTTTTTATTCATAAATGGTAAGCTAAAATCGAAAGTTTATACATACATGCATAATTAAAACAAATCTTTTGTTATGATAACAGTTATTTGCTAATACTAAATAATATAGACATACAACTTTATAAATGTGTATGTAAAAGTAGTAATTAAATTTCCCGGCAAAAATCAATGGGACTTTAGCAGAAATAAAAACGATTTATGATACTTTTTTTCATAATACCTACGAAGTTTGTTTTATAATATCGAAATTAAGTTAATTTCATTAACAAAATATATACATTTTATATCTACATATGTATTATATACAAGATTTCCACATGTATTTCAAAAGATTTTTAGTTATAAAACAGAAATATCAAATTGTGCAACAACAATAATCGTCCACCTTACCAAAAACCTATTGAATTTTTATATATTCTTTATTAATTTCACATTAGTCTTCTTAAAATCAAAACACCACCCAAATTTAAAATAGTTTAATAAAGGAAATTTTATGCAGTTTATAAGGATATATCATTATAGCTTTTGCCATCGATAGTGTTATGATATTGTCCTACTTTCGGTATGCTATAACTGCGTATGTTTTCACACTACTACGAGCCTTTAGATATCCCAGGATTAAGTACTATTGGAAGAAAGAAACTACTATTATGTCTACCTTTGTGAATTCTCACTCATTCAGGATAACATATATCTTGTTTAATGTTTATTGGTGCATTGTAATGTACATTCTGACTCATTCAAAAGGCATCATTAGAATAAATTAAGAGTACCACAAAGACCTACATTGATTTTCTCAATTGGCAGCATGAATGCTTTATTTCATATTTCTAAGAGGAAGAAAGGTACCACTAAAGTCATATATTATGGATTCTAACTCGTTCAGTATCATGATTTTTGAATTATTATTCATTCAGAACCATAAGTGCTTAATTTCATGTTTCTAGTTCGATTATTATAAAATTTTCAGTCAGTATTATAGAAAATTCAAAAATGATCAATTTTCATTTTCTGTCTAAACTATAGTTTGAAATTTCAAAGTAATTTCCAAATTATAAATTTAATATAATAGAAAATCCAAAAAGTACCATTTGAAGAACGTTAAAGAACCATTAGTTCTCATTTTTTTGGTACCATAATACCATTCTTCCATTACTCAAATGCATATCTAGACAACTATTATGTACATAAGTCAAACAATCTAATATAATAAAAAAGTACCATTAGAAGACATTTTGGCAAACATTTTTGTGACAAAGATATGTCTCAAACTAAAAGTACCAAATTTTATTGGCTTAAGACACATAAGGTGCCAAAAAAGTACCAACACATAGATTTTACCCGTTTTCTCCCCTGAAGGGTTAGAATTTGAAAAAAGGTCCAAACATCTTCTGCTAAATTTTTTAAGTAGATAAAGGTGCATTTTAAATTTAATTTTAATCTTTATTAGTTTAGAATTTCTTCGAATTTCCAAAAATCCCATCTTAGTGGATTTACATAGTCCAAATTTCATGTCTCTTAGGCAAGGCGATGTTGAATCAGTCACTCAGTAACGTTACTCTTTTATATCTATAGACAGAAAGATGTAGGTCAATATTCAACTAAACTATGACAGTTCCGTTACGAGTATAAAAAACATGGTTTAACATTTCATTATGGTGCAACAAATAAGAAGAAAAATGGAAATATTATAATGATACGTTCTTTGTAAACCCGATATTTTAACATACTTTTTGAAACAGCCGTAATTTTGTATTGTATTTAAAGTATTGTAGTGGAACACAATACATATTTAGAAAAATATGTAAATTCAAATTGGGCTGTTATACATACATATACAAAAATACTACTAATACTTTTTGATTTGTTTCATTATTATCGCACACTAAATAGCACAAGTTGGTTTATCGAATGATGATGGTCCTCTGTTGACTCAGACCATCTATGGATTTTTGGATTTTACCACTACAATTGGTAATACGGTAATGGTTTTTTCACCACAAAGTGCTCCATCATTAGGTAATTACAATACAAACAATAAATTAAATGAAACTAATGTTGTAACACCAGAATCTTATTTGTTTGTTTTATTTTTGCAACAGTCATAAAACCAGAAATAATAGCACCTATTATAAAAACAAAACCAGAAAATGTGGTCCCCATTATAACGGATGATGTTATAAATCCTACTAAACTAAAAACAGTTAATACGAAATCGAAAACCCAAAATACTTCGAAAGGCAGCGAAAATAAGTTGAAACCACCTAATGCTCATCCTACCACCTCTACGCCAGCATCTGCTCCGGTTGCAGTTCCGGCTCCTATCCCTCAAAATGTGGCAATTCCAAATGAAATTGTTAAAACGTCCCTGACTCTAGAGAATGACGTACAAGATCCTGAATATGATTTACTGTCACGACAGCCGCCGCAATTCATTGAAGAAACTTATCGCGTTGTAAATTTAAAATCAAATAGCAAAAATTCACGGACGCCCGTTGTTGTAACACCTGAGAAAAACACTGCCAGCAGTATTGTTTTGTGCTCTAAGGCACCATCGAGATCCCACAAGAACAAAAAAAATAAGGTAAGGCCTTCTAGCACATTGCAAGTACTGAAAACAGCCGCACCTGTGACACCTCAAAAAAACAGCATTAGTAACAAAGTCACACTACGCAACACATCGTCGTCGTCCACTTCATCCACATCGACATCCCGAAAGAGCAGTAAAAAGGGATCAAGTCATAGAGGAACTACATCCACCACCCCTCAACCCGAAGAGGTCGTTATTGTGAAATCGACTACTACCAGAAACAAACCCAAAAGGTATTATGTGCTACTAGTTATATTTAATATTTTAATTTAATAAATGTACATATCGCATATTAGCATAAAGATCACATAAAAATTATAGACCATAACAATAGCATGCTTTTAAACACTCAACCCCATTTTAAACTACTTCGCAAATAAGAGATACTATGTAGATGACAAGGTGCGGGTCGAGATATCGTAATATATGTAAAAATCTTTACTTTTGAAAATTCTATTGTAGTAACATTTTAAAAATAGGATTATTACATATACAGTGCACTCGCGGTAACGTGAACACCGTCTAACGTGAACACCGCCTAACGTGAACAAGCTTTTGCTTACATTGACTACTCTGTAACGTGAACAAACTCAGAAAGCTCTATAACGTGAACAATTTTTTTTCACTGCATTTGTTTTCTAATTATGTAGACAACACTTCAATACATACATTAAATTCAATTTTTAAAGTTTTGAGAATCCCCTTGTTAAAAAAATGTGTTTTATCCTCTAAATTAATTTTTTTTAGTGGCAACGAATGAGTAATTTTATTTGCTATGTAATTCTGTTTCAATTTATAGTTTCTCGTGATCTCGTTTTGTTTTGTAATGCATTTTAATCAATAATTTTGTTTTATTTCACGTTTAAGCGTCTAAAACACATGTTTATATTATAAAATTTTATATTTTTTCCATGAAATTCGACAATCGCTAACGTGAACAATTTCACTAACATGAACTCCCTTGGTTTTAATTAGTTCACGTTACCGCGAGTGCACTGTATATATACTTAATTACTCCATATAAAATTACTATTTTAGAAAAAACAAACACAAGAATTCATCGACCACATCCAAACCCAGATACTCTACGACAACAAGTGCTACCACCACAGAACAAACGGTTCGGAGAGCATTCAGACCAAAGTTGCAAGTAACTAACTCGGATTTGGATAGCAATAACAATTTACATATAACAAAACTGAATCGTACACCAGGCCGATGGCAATACAAAACTTCACCCAAGCCCAGAATAAGCATACGAAAGCCAGCGATTGAGGCCAATGGACCGGTGGGTTTGAACAATGTTACCTCTTCAGCCAACAGCAATTCAAACGTTTTTGCTGACACAGCTTTAAGTGAAAATATCAATGGTAACTTCTTAAACCAAAATGTTATCTACAATCAAACCGATTTGGAGATATCCGGTTCACAAAATGGACCCATCTTGAATAATATCGATCAAGAGGGAAAACAAAAAGTTTTTACCGAAACCATAAATGTAGAAATATCAACACCAGCGGATTTTAAAGACACCTATTATGAAATTGCAACTATTAAGAAACCATTTATATTCCAGGTAATTTTATCTTTGATGAAGTGAATAATTGTTTATTTTTACCAAAAATTGTTTCATTTTTCATTTGCAGGCTGGAGTTTTGAAAAAGACTCGTTTTATAACAGTGACGTCGACCATTGAAAAATATCTAACTCCAGAACCTTCTATAGAGCCACGGAATGATGACGAACCTTTGACTGAGAATATTCTAGCCGCAACGACCAAGGCGGAAGGTGTTCTAGTAGGCAGCATAACAACTTTACCTCCTATTTATGTGAACGGTGAGAGCGATACACCGATTTTACAAACTATAACTGAATCGTTTAGTATTGTAAACAAAAAATTAAAAACTCAAATTCTACCGGTTATCAATGAAAATGATAATGAAACGACTTATCACACACTGGTGCAAACGATCGACTTGACTAGCCTCATCACAGTTACGAAGACGACATCGCCCCAATTGGAAACGAAGGAATTTAATGGGTTTAAGGACTTTGTAGGCAACTTAGATGAAGCGGGTTCTGAAATAAACTTGGACTTGGAATTTGGCGACGAAGGCAACCAGGAGAACGGTAGTGGTGAATCACATAAAAACGACTTCGATGGTGCACGATTCAATAAAACAACTCAACAAATTCAGCCAACGTTTACCACAGGTGTGCTAAATCTGCCTTCACAAAACGTCATTACAAACTCACGACCAGTCGTTAAATTAGAGACTCTCTGGGAGTCCTATGTGGTGCCAATTACCAATGGTCAATCAACCACTTTTAGAACCTTGTCTAAGGCCAAGGGCGTTGTAGAGAAAACTGACTATGTTATTGAGACCACAACACTTTCGGTGCCGCCTCCAATTCTGCCACCCTCTACAATAAATCCCTTCTTATTGAACCTTCCTCAACAATTCCAAACGATTACATCGCCCGTTGTCCACCAAACGATAGTTACACAAACAGAGAGTAAAATTTTAAAATTAACTTTCGGCGCTAAAACCGCTTACACCACTCTATACTCTACGCAAGTAGTACCTACTCTTCAGACCATGTATGTGACCACCTCAGTGCCTGTCCAGCCTACAGCCAATCCTTTCCAAGGATTTTTCCCTCAACCTTACAATCCTTTTGCTTATTTAGGTTAACATCTCTATCTTTTTCGAATTATACACACACTCACACACATCCTTCTTTATCGTAAAGATCATATAGCGTAACCAACATTTTTGCAATCTGTTTATTGTAATAGGTATTCGGTAAACAACAAACACAAAGTCAAAAGTTTGAAAAATGTAATTTCAAATCCGTATTCTTCAATTTGAGAATAAACATCCGTTATACTGACTTATTCATAATGAAAATTATTATACTAACTAATGTTCCACAGAGGTTTATAAAAGTTTTATTATGGTAATAATTCGATTGGAGATATCTTAATGAAATTTCACATGAATTTCAGTGATGAGGTGTTTTTGAGTTGAGTTGTATTTACATGGGATCGTAGTTGGAACGGGGCCTATTGGGCGACCCACCAAAATTTCTCACCTCGGGCTTGCAAAATTAAAAAAAAAAATCCCTCACTAAAGATTCAGTTCTTATCAGAATGTCAAGAAATTGTATATTCAGATATTATCTACAAATTTTTTTGTAAAGCCAAATACCGAACACAGGTAGGCGAAACATTTTTTAAAACAATGTTTCAACACAAATATCTCTTGAACTAAAAGAGACACAAACACATGTAAGCTTTTTTTTTTTGTAGATACTTTGAAGTACTATTTTAACATTCTGATAGGAACTTAACTTTTGGTGATTTTTTTAAATTTTATAGGCCCGATGAGAGCAAAGTTTCGTGGCCGCCCACTAGGCCCCATTCCACCAACGAGCCTGTAATTACAAATATATCTAAAAACATCCCAGCACTTACTGAGCGGAATTTCATTAAGATCGTTCACGAGCTAACAAATAATTTCCAAAATAAAAAAACTATAAACCACTGTGCAGCATTCTGCTAACTTTATCTTATAGAAACTCACAAAAAAGTTAGCAGCTCCTTAGTTAACACTGAAATGTTCATTATGAATGGCGCCGCTATTGCTAACTACTTATTTCCTCTTCTTTAAGGACTATTAGACAAAAAAAGTTGTGTTTGTTCCTTACTAAAATTAAGGTTTAATTCATTCTAAGATACCGTTTCAAAAAGTGTTTGGCCTGGTGGGCTGTATCAAAGGATAAATAGGTCCATTTTTAGGTTTTTATGATTTTTTTAAAATTGATATCATGTGAAAGGCGCTTTCAATGCCAGAATATTAGAAATATTCGTGTAAGTACAAAAATATTCGAACTATTGTAATTTTTTGCAAACATTTTAAGTCGTTTAAATTTTTACATATTAATAGTTTATATTAATACACTAAACTTTTTGTTTCCATTTTTCGAAATTCAATCTAGTTAACATTTTATGATGTCCATATTGTAATCATCATGAATATATTAGAAAATTCATATAAAAATCAAACTAGATTGAATTTTGGAAAACGGAAAATACCTTGAATTTAAATGATTAAATTCATTTAATAAATTACTTACAAACTAAACATTAATTTTTGGTTGGGAACATCAACGCCTTTTTTTCCTATATAGTACGGGGCCACCCTAATGACATATATGTATCTATCGACATGTTAGACTAATAATGAACTTGAAATACACGTTCACATAGGTTTAATGTTTAATGATTTGCAAATTTTTTTATATTACTTGCATTTTTATATTCTTAATTAACATTAAACTTTACAAATTCTATCCCAAAAGTTGTAAAATACATAGTCTATAGTTAAACATGTCATCAGATATGTTTTATCGTTTAATAGTGCCTTACAAATTGACTATAAACATTTTTGAGTTACAAAATATGTATGCATTTACATAAAGGTGACACTATGTGAATGTATGTAATTATATATTCAAACAACATTTATTAATCCTACCCTACCCACTTCATTAAACATTAATTCGCTCAGTATTTTAGTTTCTTTTTTTTTTTTTTCTTTTCTCTGTCCTGTCCTATTCAATTCATTCGATGTAATCTATAAGTTATTTGCGCATTGTTGCATTAAAATACTCAATATTCACAAACAAAATACTCATTTACTAAATTCATAAATGTAAATTTTAATTTATTTCAAAATAAAATGTAAAAAACTCGGCATCCCATAGTTTTAATAATAATGATAATTCTTTTATAAATAATAAAAATAGTACTCGTATGTAATAATTATCTACGGAAACCAATCGTGATCACGTCGTACAAATTCCAGTAAGCAATTTGATCGATTTTACTTTGCCGCCTTCATATTTGTACATATTTATTAGAATATAAATGATTTTTTAGTTGTACATACATACATAAATACAATCTTCATTCATACGTTTATTTGTTTTTATATACACATATTGTTGGATTTCAAGTACTTTTCCGTTAATGTTAAATTTTTATTATCTGATTATATTTTAATTTGTTTTAATAAATAAAGAAATGGTGAAATCACAAAACTAAATTAGTAAATACATGTCTGTTACCTTTTTGTTTTTATTACTTTGGTATGTATTTCAAATACTTCAACTCATGGCTTAACCAAACTGCAAATGAAAGCAAGAGCAATGATCCAGATTGATGTGCAGCTGCCAATGAAACGGGAACGTGATGAAGGAGTGTGGTAATGCCCAGAGTAACTTGCAGGCAGCCAACTAAAGCTGCAGCATTTATAGCCCAATAGGCTCGTCGTGGAAGTTTGGTTCTTTTTGATAGTAACCACATGGCCGATACCAGTGTCAGTGTGGAAATACCCAAAATACGATGATTGAATTGTACTGTTGTGGGATTCTCAGTTATATTTCTATTCACTGGTTCAAATGCTAATATATCGTCTGGTATCCACTTGTCTCCCATTTTGGGAAAAGAGTTGTACACCAAACCAGCATCCAAACCGGCTACAAATGCGCCAGAGAAAGCTGTTAGAAATATGAGGCCTTTGGCAGCGTATGCTAGTCTCTTAAAACGTAATGCTTTGCTGGTTACCGAACTGATTGCCTCAGCTGGTAAGAGTCGTTTCAAGCCCTGTGATAAAAACAATGTATAAAGAACAAATGCTGCACCCAAATGCATGGCCAAACGATGTTGAGACACGCGAGGCACATCGTTAACATCCTCGAATCTATTTTCAAGTCCCGACTTGACCATATACCAGCCCATCAAACCCTGACATCCTATTAATGTACCCATTAATAACACAAATTTTTTGGTTGAACTATTAAAATAGTTTTTCTTCCAGAAATACGCAGCAGGCAACAAAAACACTGCTCCAATAGCACGTCCCCACATACGATGTATGTATTCCATCCAGAAAATGGTCTTAAATTCGTCCAATGTCATGTTTGCATTTTTCCTGCGATTGTAATACATTTATAGCTTATAACAAACAATATGCATATAGGTAGTAGGTATAGATTATTTTCATTAAAACTCACATTTTAAATTCTGGATATTCTTGATACTTGGCGAATTCCTCTTTCCAATCTAACTCTGTACGTGGAACTTTCTCACCCAACAACTTCCAACTCACCATGGAGAGACCGGATTCTGTCAGTCTCGTAACACCTCCAAGTACTACGGCTAAATAAACCATACCGCCACAGCCGATCAACCATTTTCCTACAATCTTTTCACTCGGTTTAACTTGTTGGTTATGACATATTCTTACCGGTGTTTTCCTAATAGGAAAAGATTCAAGAAGGGGCTAAAATACAAGTAATTTGTTAAGTAAATTACAAAAATTAATTAAGTCAATATTGTTTACCTTGGATACTCCTTGGGCTCTAAAATTCCTAATACCTTGACTTAAAATATGTTTATTGCAGTGATTGTAGGAAATGTTTATAGTTGTATGTGCAAATTTTACAAGCCGGTTCATTGTTTTCTTCGTTTATTTATAAAATCTGTGTATTACTTAACTGAATTTATAACAAAACACATGCACACAATTCTATTTTATATATTATTCTATTGCGACTTTTATTGCATCACTCTGTTATTAGCAAAACAAGTAGAACAGGGCGTTCAATATATATTTAAATAAAGCACAAATGTTTCGTTAAATTTTGACGACAGTAAATACATATGTATGTATGTATGTATGTAAATATCTTATATGTAAATAATTGTATATGTATAAATGGTTGTTTCTTTATTTCCTTTTCCTAGCACTTGTTACAAGGCGAATTTATACATTATTTACTTTTTTTAGCTTTTTTGGTTCTAACAGTTGCCAAAGCTTGTTTTTATATTTAAATCAATAAGTAACATAAATAAGTAAAGCCCTTACTATTCAATTATCTACACTATATTAAGTTTTAATACATATTTGGTTAATTTTTGTTTTTGACATTTGTTAAGACCAATTGTTGTTTTTATAGAACTGCCACCACCTTGTATGAATTCGCATTGACTTGTTATTTATTAAACGATGTACAGTAAAATACAATTACAGTGAAAATGTATGTATTCAATGCAAATCTATTACAAAGCAGCTTTAGACAATTTATTTTGTAAATGATTAAACAAAACCAAATGAATTAAGAAAAAAAATGTTCATTCATATGGATTAGATTTGAATTAATAAAAATTTTAACATTCAACGCAATAAGCTCTAAAGACCTAAAAATTCAAGCACTTGAGGATTTTGTTGGTATTTTAATTTGATTTGAAGGCAAATATAATTATGTTTTAAACTTGAAAAATATTTGAAAAAATTAAAGATTATTCAAACAAAAAACATGTGGCTTGAATTTATATTTTCTTTTTACTGGAGAATACTATATACCACAGATTATTACAGAAATGACAGTTCTCAAAGTAATATTTTGACGTTGTACAACCACTTCTCAATGGTTGTGATGAAAACATAAAATTTTCAATAGGCAACGACTGTAATATATTTATATTTGTGCCTCTTTCCAAGCCACAATCATTTTGACATTTTCTTTTATTTATTTTCTTTTTTGATATTACTGAAACCAGCTGATTCATATCTGTATAATTTGTGCTATATACAATTGATTGAAATTGGGTTCAAGGCTTGAAATACACTTGTTTTCAACTTGAATTCCAGTAAAAATATTTATTAGGAAAGGTTAAATAAATTCAAATTAAAGCCTTTGAATGTAGCTAAAGAATTTGTTTTGTTGAGAATGATTTTAGGACTTTTTTATCCATGTCAGTGTACGACTGTCGGTTGAAATCAACTTTCCGCAGCCGCCAAATATCTTACAATCATGATGGATACATCAATATATCGGGTTTAGTCCTGGTTCGGTCTCTATTAAAAATCGAGAAAAAATATTTTTTTCCTCAACTTTAGTGAAGACTTAGCCGAATATTGCACTCTTAATTTGTTTAAATCTGAATTAGGAATTTAGTGAATTAGGCTTAAATTGAATAAATTAATGTGATGCTCTGGTTCATATAATTAGATCAGCATTTCACATTTCAGACTGCTCGATAAAAGCAAATACTTAGTTAATACTATGTCGTAAACACTTGGAATCAGTCTTGGAACAGATACATTTATATTTTACTTCACAACATATCATAATCAGCGTGAAATATTTTTGATTACAATAGAAAATAAGTAAATGTAAAAAGTTAGTTAGATTTTTTATTTTTTTGGCCACAAAAAACAGGTTAACCGGTTTTATCTTTTTTATCAAAAGATTCAATAATTCTTGTAAAGTTTTAAATTAGATCGAAGTCTAGCAAAATGACGGACTTATTTGTTTCAAGAATTTTTTTTTTTTTTTTTTGCAAAAATAATCATTAAATTATAAAAACATCTGACACAAATCGATTTGTTGAATGGAAATTCATGAAAAAAACAAATATCTAATATCTTGAAAAGTAGAATCGCTACAGATAAAAAGAATTTCTTATACATCCTTACACTTTATAAACAGGAGAGTAATTTTATAATCATTTAAGTGTTTTAAGCTATTTTAAGTTTCATTTAAAATTAAACAATTTTGTAGTGGGTATATTTTTTAAAAAGTCGTATTCAATTTATTTTGTCTATAATAAGTACATAATACATTATAAATAAATAAATAGTAATTTGCATAAGAAAATCAAATTAAATTATTATTTCGTAATATTACAATACACCAGAGTTGAATCGTTTAATGTACAAGGGTTGTTTGTTCCATTTGCCGCATCAGAATTTTTGAATCATGTTCATCAGTGAATTCTTATACCAATTGATTGAGAGTGCTAAAGCTGGCTGAGGTTTTGTCAATTTCATCGAAATTCTTCTTGATCTTGGGCGATTCGTTCGATAACTGGAGTTCGGGGGAAACTGTAAAATAGACATTACTATCATTATCGAAAATATGACTACATAAATGTGATAAATGTGTCAGTGATTTTGTTTGATTCGCACATTGAGCCACTAATTTCGATAACAAGAGCTTTCTGTAAACAAAGAAATTTGAAGAAATAAAGTTAAATGTAATTAATATTTAATTTAGTTTTAATTTATTTTCACATATGTAGTTGTTGCTGGTTTTTTGGATCAGTTTTTATTTTACCTTAACATAATTGAATCCGCATCCATGTTATTAATGTAAGCTAATTTATAAGTTGAAATATAAATAATACAAATACCAGAATAAGTTTTAGTATTATGTTAATTATTGTCCTTAGTTAACATCCAATATATACGATAGATACAATGTGTTTGTATATGTTTGACATGCCATAAAAACATATACATATGTACTACATACTATATATAATATACAAAATAAATAGAATATTAATATTACATACTATATACTATATACAAGAACACATGCACGTCCATCTAAATATAAATTAAATTTTAAAGATTTAAATTATTTGTTTTTTTTTAAATTATTATTATTAGTTGTCATGCATCATGCTTTCGGCCAACAGTCGATATTTAGATTAAATGACCGCCTCCGATACTATCTAAGCTTTTCTTATCGACAAATCTTTTGGGATATGTATATGGTAATTCATAGATATTCAAACCTCGTAAAGCATTTAAACTAGGCCTCTGACGCTCATCACTGGGATAGGGTCCAAGCACATAAATGGGATAGCGATCATGTATAGAAGCAATATTTTGTAAATTGCCTCCACGCATTGCACCAAAATCTTCCTCAGATGCTGCATAAAAACATTAAAAAGAAAAAATCAAATCAAGATATATTTTTTGAATACATTATTAAGGTCCAATGTATTTCCAAGTACTTACACAGCGGAGTTAAAGAAACCTATAAAAAAAATGTGTGTAATTAATGAATTGATCTTTTAAGTTCCAAAGATATACTTTTTTTTTAAATAAATCGCAGAATTTAATAAAAAAAAAAAAAATATTTTACCTTTTGTGGCATTCCCATCACGGACGCAATGTATATGAAGACTGACAGTAGATACAATAATTTCATTTTGAGTTTCAAATATTATTTTCTATATGACAGTTAGTGAGTTAGTAATTTACTGTGCTGCGTTCAACGAATCACTGTATACCAATCTTGAGAATGTTCCTCCTTTTATATAAATCTGTTACTGGTACTTGCGTTAGAAATTGTATACATTCATACATACATGATATTGTATGTTGTAGTAGTTCGGTGTAATATATTTAAAGCATTAGTCCATATGTATGCCATTTCTATATCCTCAAACATCGTCGTAGTCGTTGTGGTAAGTTCAATTGCTCTAGCACTGAATTACTAAATAGTACTCACTCATATTCCTCCCACTCAATATCGTACAGACTTATTTCAGTGGTATGAATGTACGAGTAGTATGTATATGGTTTACTTTAGTATTAAATGGTATTTTAGTAACTAAATGTTATTGTTTTAAGGATTTGTTGCAGAGTATTCTAAGCCATATGATCAAACAACATCAGCAGACACCATATTTGGCGTAAAAACAATACAAATATTTGTTAGTGGTTTTTGATTAAACCATAATGTAATGTGCGGTAAAAATCAACTTAACCATAAATTTACAGATGTTATGATGGAGATGATGTTGACGATGGTTGGTTGGACGGACTACGACACTTAACATTAGATAACATTGCTTCCATGCATATGTACACATTCGTAGAACACACGAACGAACAGGAGAAAGAGCCAAACAGCCAACAACAAACAGTCAAGTCAAGTCATGTCGATTCATTAATTCAGTCATCAACCAAAACTAATGGTTTAATTTCATTACACACTTTCTTGCTGGTTGCATTACTTGTAAATATTATTTATACAAACTCGTAGATAAGTACATACATACATACATATGTATGTAATTAATTATTTGTACTTATATGTTTATTATACATATTTATTTACACTACGAGTATATACTTGTCAAAACTATAATTTTGATACCCATATTGACCATGCTTTTAACATTGAATGTCCGATAAATAACACGCGAACTAGTACGAATATTGAAAATAAAATTAACAAACTAAGTATTGCTTATATCAAGTAAATTTTTACTTTCAATCTACTTTCAAAATAAAAATTAAAATAAAAAAAATTGAAAATCGTATAAATTATGAAATATCTATATATCAAGAGTATGCCTGGACATGACAAATACAGAGTTGTATGCGGCTTGATGAGAGCTTTTAAATGATACCCAATATTATAAAGTGTTTGGGAGAAAATAAAAATATTGAAAAAACTAAAAAAAAGTTTTTTTTTGAAAATAGTAAGACCGGTTATCACTAGACCCAAACTATTTTGGAAGACATCCTAAAACATACCAAGGTTTATCACTTTTTTCCACTCCATACGATGTAATGTACATTAGACCTGACTTTTAAATAATACATATATGTATGTACTTGTCTTATTTTTCTTATTTTGTTCCTATTCTTTAAAATTAAATTGGCACCCATCGGGTAATGCCAATCAGAAAGTGATTCTAAGTCGATCGGTGGGTGTTAGACTAATATTTTTGGGCGTTACAAACATCAGCACAAACGCATTATACCCTCCTCAATATGGTGGTATAGGGTATAAATATATTTGATGAATAAGAAAAATGGATTCGAATTTCTAAGCCGTGATTTCGATGTAAAGGTCTTTCATTAGAGATGGATTTGGTCTATGTATATGACTTAGTTAAAAAATTCGGGTTAAACAATATTTTTCACGAAATTGACGCATGTAAATGAGCGTTTCCCAATTTATATTAAAAATAATAATTCACTTTCATTTGTATAAACTATAAGAAAAATTAAATTTTTGGTGAAATTTTTCTCAAAATTGTCGCAATGTGACTCCGAATTTCTATATCGCTCAATCCGCAATCGGAAATGTTCGAAATTGAGTGCTAAATACATTGTAATTCGAAACGATTTCCTTTCAAATCAAATTAGGGAGTAACCCCCGAGCATTTTGAATTTTCATAATACAATGTCTATAAAAAACACACTCACACCCTGTCACAAAGCCCTGTCATTGTTACCAACACATATACATTGGCAGTACGTGTTCATCAATTTAGGAAAAGAAGTGATCAAAATGATAACTTTGTCCCAATAATTTTGTTTATAACCACCATCAAAAAAGATGTGGGATATATATTGATTTCGTCATTTCGTTTGTAACACATCAAAATAGTCATTACAGACTCACATAAGTATATTATACTGGGCCCTCGTAAAATTCTAAGACGATTTAGCTATGTCCGTGCGTCTGTCTGTCAAACAAAAAAAGCTGACTGAAATTTTCCACAAATACTCTCTGTTGATAAGGTTTGTTTAGTATTGAAAATGGCCAATATCGGCCCATGATATCACCTAGCCCTCATACAAATGTCCCCCCGTAATACTGTTTGAACAGTCAATCCTGTTAAAAAAATTTGCACATATTAGTTCGAAGTACTCTGAAGTTATGGTGTAAAATATAACGAAAATCGAGTCCCGATAGTCCCCTTACAAGATCCCCCTTTGAAAATGACTTAAACATTCATAATTGTCTTATAATAGTTAATATCATGATTAAATTGTACTCAATTTTCATATGAACCCATGGCAGAACGAACAAGGTACAATTATTAGAAAGTATGTTCTCAATTTTTATTTCCCTAAAATAAATACAAACAAAAGAAAACTGAAAAAACAATTACATATATATTTGTAAACAATATTAAATTTTTTTATATTCATATTTAATTTAAAATAAATGTTTCTAAAAATAGTGTTTGTATATGTTCTTTTGAACAAAACTATGTGAATTTTGTGAAAAATAAAAGATTTGAGTAATGCAAGTTGTGTAAATATAAACAAAGAATTAATAACTATATACATATTTTTTCGTTTCTGTAATTTGACATAACAAGGTAATTAATTGACAACTCTCCCTAATAAGGACTGAGATCGAAAAATTCTTAACATACATATGTGTCATGGCAGAACTAACAAGGTACAATTAATAGAAAGTATGTTCTCAATTATACATTCCTTATAACGTCAAACAAAAGAAAATTAGAAAAAAATCAAAACGAAATGTCTAAAATAAAAATAAATTAATTTGTGGTTGTATTAAAAAATATTTATGTATTTAAATTTGTTCATGAAATATTTAATACAAATTAAAATGTGTCCAAATAAATATGTTGGCTTTAATAGAACGTGCAAAAAATCGTGGATACAAAATAAAAATTGATGAGAGTAAATGCGTTATTTGACGTTGTAGGGATAAATAATGACAACTCTCCCCAATAATTGTACCTGGTTTATTCTGCCATGCATATGTGTTAACAAAAATTAAACCAATAAACTTACAGTTTTTATTTATTTTTTTTTTATTTTTATTTGATTGAAATTATTATTACAATTTACATAATATTATATTTTTATAGTTCTTATCAATAGTGATGAATTTATGAACCTGTTCCGGAAACCCTTCCATACGTACGTTTCGTCATCCATTATGCAGCAGGTATATTTTTTGTATAAAATTAGACTTGAATTTTCGTGTTCTGTCTTTCACCTCTAAACTTTTAGGATAGTTCCTGTCAGGAACTTTTTGAGCCTTAAATAACTATCATCCTTTCAAAACTGGTCGATTTCTATCGCATACCTGTTTATTATTTAAATTTTGTAAATAGTTAAATCTTTCATTTTGATACTTTTGAGTCAAAGTTCAATAAATAATGGGTAAAAAATTATTCTTAAAATCGATTGAAATTAATAACACGTTTCCATAACGATCGATTTTCAATACATACCTGGGCCGATTTACTGCGCTCGTGGTCGAATAAGCCTACGTTTCGAAAAATAATTTCTACAACGCTATTGCAATAAAAAGTACTGATTGATATCTTGCACAATATCAAATGCCATAATCCCAAATAAGAAAATTACAATAAATTTTATTCGATCGCGAATGAGCTTAACAGTGTTATAAAAATTAATCAAATCAAAGTATTTATATATCTATTTTTTAAATGACCTTCTCAGTATGTTGTGCTAAATACAAGCAATTTTATATGTACGTCCTACAAGTCAACACCTCATCCTTGAACTCATTTCACCAGTACACACTATATAATACATGCATACCTTCACATAGATACATACATATACATGTATATACCATATACATATATACATGTATACATATAAATATAACAACTATTGCAATATCAAATAGAGAGAGATAGAGATTTTGAGATACTTTTGACTGAAATGTCTAATTCTAAGAATTTCTTTTATTTTTTTTTTTAATTGAATTTTGTTTGTACATTGAACATGACAAAATAACAACAACATAAATTGAGGGCCACATTTATTATTTTCCATCTCAAATTAGTAGAATAGTATTTTTTTTGTTTAGTAATAGGTAGTGTAGATATTATTACGAATAGTAATCTAAAACATTTTATATTTTTGTTTGTTTTTAATTCAATTGAACACTTAAAAGCTAATCGTCTGTCATTTTTTACCACCGGGAGCTGATGTTTTTAGCACACGATGGCCCGGTGCTGTTGGTGACAAACTTAAAGGTGAAGGAATGTCCTGGCGCTTATCCTGAATGGAGAGTGGTAGAAATTGTTGCTGACGTTTCTTGCTCAGCTTATTATTTTCGTAACCATGTTCGTGTTTTCCATATAAAATTGCCAGATGAACAACACAAAAAAGACCAAGGCTCTGTAAGATATTATAAACAAAATAATCACTTTAATAATATGCAATACGAATTTCAAATGTGTCCCCTAGAAATAGGAATTGTAATGATTTCAAATGATTCCGGAAATAATTCAGCTCAATGTGTGTGTTTTTCTGATTTTATTTATAATTTTATAGACAACATATAATATAAAAACTTTCTATGACGTGGTCTACGGAGAAAACTTATTTTAAAACACGTTTCTCTCCTCCAGATATAAACATTGTATTATGTTATTTAAAGCATTATTTTAAATATTCTACAGTTCCATTATTTCTCACATTTTTTTGTCATTGTAAATTGGATTCACTCAGAGCTTTGAATTAATATATGTACATAGATACGTTGATTAATTCATAATTGACTTATGCCTTTTTGTAATAGAATTAAATTAAAGAAAAATTTAATCATTCAATACATTTTTAAAGCTATTTTGCAATGGATTTGAATTCAAGAAAATTTTAATGATTCAATAAGAAATTATGAAGCCTATAAATAAATTTATAATGAATTCATGAACGGAATGCTTAAGAGATACAATTTAATTTTGTATCGAATTAATTCTTTCGAACCTTTGCATTCACTATTGGTGTATTGAATAATGATTAATTTAATTAGGTAAATATATTAATCTATAGTATTATAGCCTAAATTTTAATTTGCGAAAGCAAATGTTATATTTTTGAAATTAAAAGAACAAATTAATAGAGAGCGCCAAATATGGCGATCATAAAAACTAAAGTTAAAATTATTTTATACATTGTCATTAATGCTTGAAAAACGTGAACAATCAGTCGAAATATTTTGGGAATCATATGAAAACATACCAAACTCGAATGTGTGTTTGTGAAATAATTAATACCTGGAAAATGGCAATGATGGCAGCTCCGAATGCTGTTATTAACAGTGTGTATTTGATTTGTTCTGAAACTACAGCCAAACAACCCCTTTTGTAATGTGTATCACAAGCTGATTCATATGCGTGTTCTGGTCTGGAACAGCATGACCATGGCAAGGACAAGCGGCGATAATCCAATGGTCCATCCACACCACAGCATTGCAACTATTTGAAGAAAAAAATATAAGAATTTGAAAAAAATATATATTTTCATACATATTTGAATGTACATAATTTTACACATAAACAGTATTCAATTTATGAATCAAGTATACGTACACACATACATAGGTTCGTTCTACCTTACCATAATGAAAAATTCCTGACAAAAGTAACCAAACAAAGTAATTTAATCACTCTCTTATAGAGCATAATTTTCTAATAAGTAATATATATTTTTATAACCACCACCAAAAATATGGGAAATAATGTTTGGTATTGAAAATGGAGAAAATCAGTCCAACCAAAAAAAAAAATAAATTAGAAGAAAATGTCCATCTCTATCTTGTTATCTAACACTGTTACTAGTGTGCTTGCTAAAATTTTTATTTTATTTATGTTATTTCATTTGATCATTACAATTTTATCAAAAAGCAAATATTAATAACTTAAAACGAAAGAAATATGACTTAGACCATTATCATATCGCTCATTTGCTACAACAACGACATTTTACTATTTCTTAAATAAATTTTCAACATATCATGGGATTTCAGAAATAAAACCTGACTTAAACAGAAGATGTTAATATCTTTCTAATCTATATTTAACCCAAAATTTTTACTTGTCAAATATGCGAGAAAACATGAAGTTTAATTTTGATGTTTACAACAAAAATACACTCTCACACAAGAAATAATTGACTTTTTTGAAAACTGATAAAACTATATGGAAAACTATAGAATGGCGCATATTTTGTATTACTCAGTTCAAATTACACGGATTTTGAGTTATGACGTTGTTGCAGCAAATGAGCGATATATGTTCTTACTTGCTCCTTATTATGATAACAGTCTAAGTTATATTTCTTTCGTTTTGAGTTATTAATTAGTTCAATATTTTTAAAAAGAGACAAAATAAAAGATTAACTAAGATATATATATATATATATATATATATATATATATATATATATATATATATATATATATATATTCCATAAAAATATTGTATTTTTTAACAAGTCATTGAGTATAATGGATTTGGGGTTTTTACGGTTATTTGCTTATATCTCAGCCATTTATGGATCGATCGGAATTAAATGTCTCTGGAATTCCAATCCATAAAACCATTCCCAACAAAAACAAATTATTTAGCTTCATTCAGAGTATTTTATTTGATTAGAATTTATTTATTGTAGAATTAATTCATAATGGAAATTAACTTATTTGGATGTTTAAATTTTTATTAATTCAAATCTAATCCTAATTCAATTAAGCTCTTTTATCTTCATTCAAATTGTTGTTATTTCGTTTCTAATAAGCTACAAAATTAAGCCTATTTGACTTAAAGAAAACTTGAATGGCTCAATAAAGAATTAATTCTACAAAGAATGAATTTTGAAATAAATGAATTCAGTACATTTGATGTACTAAGGAATTAAGCTTAATGAATTATTTAAGTGAATGATTAAGTGATAAAAAAAACTTTTTAGAACCGTTTCTTATGGTGTTGCAAATGAAAATTTTAAAACTTAGAAATTGTATCTTATTACAAATGGTGGATACACAATATGATAATTTTCTATTCATTTTAAATTAAGATGCCCTTTATACAGTCTTTATTATGGGATAAATTAATGCTTAGTGTGACTATCTCAATGTGGGTTACTTTAAACTTAACGATTTTTAAGGATTTTATTTTTCCAGATTTTTATATGTATGTATATGACCTAGAAGTCGTAGATTTTTGCTTATCTCAGTAATGTAAGGACCAATATCAATAGCGTAATTCTCGAACGTATAATAATGTATATTCCTTTGAGAATTTAAATCTGAAAAATGCAAAATCGTTTCGAAGGAGAACTTTTCCAAATGTTAAGCAACTCAATAATTCCTTTAATAACTTAAAATTTCAGTTTGTGTTAAGTCAACCTACTAGAAATTTAAGTTTTCCTGTTTCAAAAAATCATTTTTCTGTTTTTGGCACAAAGAGTAAATAGTTTTGGTTCTGCTAACCAAATTTATTAATAAACAAATCATCCACTCTATTTGACAAACATATTTTCTGGTGACCGAACAATTTTAGTTGGTGTAACAAAATTTAAATCGTAATTCTTCTGTGTCATCTGATTTCCTGTTGCTAGTATCACAACCAAAACTACCTACTCTGTGTGTCATAAACAGAAAAATATTTATTTAAAACAGGAAAATTAACATTTTTAAAAGAATTATTGCTTTTAATTAATTTTCTAAACGATATTTTTTATAATAGTTAACTATTCTTTGTCTCAAAATAATTAGCATCAATATAAAACATTAAAATTTTTAATTTTAAGGATTTTACCAATAGTTTTATGAACATAAAGTTCAATCTGAAATATTCTATGGTAGTAGACTGCGTGCGTTTTTGTGTATGTATGTGTAACTGTATACATATATACATAGATACATATGTATGTATGTATGTATGTATATAAATACCCTATTTATATATATAATATATGTTTCTATTTTTTTCAAGGTTACCTGTGATTGCATTCTATTCCACAAATGTAGGTTATCAACCTTGGTCCTGGAGAATTTGTCCAAGAACTCAACGAATGAATCGTCTATGTAAATCTCTACAGATGATGGTAAATGCTCTCTCATGGCTAATGACCAGCCGCATAATAAGAACTGTATTAAGATGTTAATCACCAGGAATGTTGCAAACTGTTTTTTTTTTTTTTTTTTAAATAAACAAAAAATATAAGTATAGATAGGTACATGGGATATTAATAAAGTTTATTTGTATATAATATATGTTGGTATATGTGGTATTCGTATAAAATGTACTTACCATACCCAGAAGACATCGTTTCTTTTGGTTGGTAGCCTGACAACCTATCCAGCACAGTATAAACGTACCAGGGCCTAAGCACAACAACAGAGCTGCTGGCGCCCATAGCCTATTTTGCACTACACCATAGTGTCCCGAATGGCCCCACAATAGTGATGTTCCCAAGAATATTTGAGCACATCCTGTTACCTACATATGTATGTATGTATGTATAATGTACAATGTAATATTTAATTATGAGTTTGAATTAATAATATATTTATTGATGTTTCCATAGAGTTTGCTTTGTTTGTCATAGAAAATGGTATTTAAGGTCATTTGCCTATATTTGCCAGAGATGTGTATCAAAAACATGCTCTGAAATCCATACTCTACATACATTACAAACATACGTATTATTGTTTATTTATTTCCATAAAAAAATGCATTACCCAGCAGTTTTAGAAGTAGTCAATGTATCCCTTAGAGGCAGTAATTGTTACTAATGCAAAGAGAAATCAATTGGTACTTTATAAATCCCAGGTAAACTAGCGTAAGTCAATTGTCACTTAAATGTCTCTAAGTACTTGTACTGCACTTTAGAAAGTAGTTATTTTACCCACTAGAAGTAATATATTGGAGAGTAGTCGGAGGAAAGTTTATTTACAAACAATCGGTTATTGGACTGTCTATGAGATGTCTTTTAAACTGACTATATGAAGTAAAACAACTAGTTATGTAGCTAATAAAGTAAACAGTTAGGTAGCTAGTAAGGTAACTGGCTCTATGTAACCGGTATGTGAATAAAATGCGTTAACTACGTAGCTATATAGTTCGGGACAGTCTTCCAGAACTGCTGGGTGCTGGGTAGTATCTATGTATGTATTTAAATATGTGAATGAAAGTGTACTATATACACAAACACACTTACAAACATTAGTATGTATGTAGGTATGTTGGTATGTTGCGCAACCATGTTTTCTATTATTTACCTATCAACTCGATTTTTATTTATTTATTTTTTATTATTTTACTAACTCGTCGAATTTTAAGAAAGCGTTAAAATTAATAATATAAACTTACCGCTAATAGGACAATATAACAGTAAACCATATATTTAAAACATTTTATACGTTTTGTTAATGCCATCTCATTGGTTTTTGGTTTAAAATACCAATATGTGTGTGTTGGTCTATTTATTTATTTATTTATAATTACTCCCCGCCCCTTTGGTTGGGTTGCTGATTGGTGGTTATAATCTTATTTGATGTTGTTAATTAATTATTTTATCTTCCGTTTATGTTTTGCAAATTCACTTTTATTTTATTTTTCTTCTCGAGGTTTCGTTATCCTTCTTGTTCACATAATGCATTCATTTGACTGACTAATAATGTTTACAAGTTTTGAATCACTTTTCAACAATGAGGAATGATTTTTTCTTTTTTGGGAAAATTTTTGTGCAGTAGATTTTGAAAATTAAATTATAAAAACAATTCAATTGAACCAAGTAATAAAAATTATAAGAAATCAGTTGTGGTAATCAGTAACCAGACTTTTTCTTACATGGCATTGTTATACTGTTTTCAATTTGAACAGTGAACGCATTATCTATAACCATATTTACGCAAATGAAACACTTTGTACATGGTTGTTTTTGTCACAATGATATGTGTATTTGGGATATTATCCCATCAAGGGATCATAAACGGCAGTTATTTGTTTCTTTTTTAAAAAGAAAAAGAAACAAAAATATTCGATTTTAAGAAAACTTATTTCATATGGCATTCATTTGAACATATATAAATTTATATTTACATATGCTTGCTTGATCTATGCATATACGTAGTTTTTAACTTTAACTTTATATTATAAAATAATTTTAAAAAAATACAAATCTATTACAATTTTAACAAATTATGAAAAAAAAAAAAATTTTAAATTTGAATGTTTCTTTTAATACTTTTCTTATAATTATTTTTACAAGACGATATGAATTTTAAACAATATATTTTAATGTTATATACAGTTTTTCTATCATAATTACTTAAACATTCATTTAATTTTAATTACCAGTTAAGCTATTACAATATAAATGTGTAAACCCAGCAAATTTGACAGACACGTGCTAAAAAGCAATTTAGTACAATAATTGGTTGGGTTATATCAACTCTGTCAACTACATCTAACTTCGCTTCGTACATTTCTTTCTTTTTCGTTCTTCCGGCCAAAGAAGACAAATCAAAATGGTGCGTTTTGCTAAAAAATTGTGTAAAAAAATTAATAACTTAAATTGTAAACAAAATCTTAATTTTGAGCTTAATCGTTTGTTATATTAATAATTGAATGAATATTTTGTTCTACAGTGTTTATTTACATAACAATTGTTTGGTCAAAGTGTATTAATAGGAATTGTTTTATCATTTAAGACTAAAAAACGCCGTAATGGGGGACGTTGCAAGCACAATAGAGGACACGTAAAGGCTGTCCGTTGCACAAACTGTGCCAGATGTGTCCCCAAGGATAAGGCAATCAAGAAGTTCGTAATCCGTAACATTGTCGAAGCTGCTGCTGTCCGTGACATCTCTGAAGCTTCCATTTGGGATTGTAAGATAGCTACATATTTTATCATGCTAAGTTTTTGGTTAATTGACATAATTTCTATCTATTACAGCTTACATTCTACCAAAATTGTACGCAAAGTTGCACTACTGTGTGTCATGCGCTATCCACTCTAAGGTCGTAAGAAACAGATCCAAGGAGGCACGTCGCATTCGTACTCCTCCAGTCAGAACTTTCCCTAAGGATATGCAACGTAACCAACCCAGAAAGTAAATCTACTGTATAAGCATGTGTAAACAATAAATGCTAAATGCGTAAAAAAAATTATTTGTTATTATTTAAAGAGATGTTTAAGATAATTTTGTTTGTTCATGGCATAACCCTACATTATAGACAGTATTTCTCTATGCCCTACAAGGCAAATATTCATATGTACGAAAGTGTGATAGTAGTAAATTTTGTACCCGTTCAATTACATATTTCTTCCTACCACTAAAAAATAACGTGTTAGACTATAAACAAAAGCAACGGGAGTTTACCTATAATGGGTCGATTATGGATGCCAACGGAAATTTAGTTGCATTGCCAGAGGGCAACCACAAATTTCTGGTTGCCAGTTACCATCTGTAATACCAATTAGGTAACTGAAGTTCGGTTGCCATCCATAATCGACCCATAAGTTTTTTACAAAATTAATGTAGGATAACAACTGAAATATTTTCTTTAAGAGCAATACAAATAATTCGACAATCTCAAAATCCTCTTAAATTTCATACCTGGGTGGTTAGTGCGTAACTCAATCTGAAAATGTGTGCTAATTACATTGTAATTCAAAAACATTTCCTATCGAATTAGGGAGTAACTAAGGTTCTGAAACAGAAAGAAAATTTAGTGTTGTTGCTGATGTACTGCATCAGAACACATGTTTAGAATAAATAATTGGAAATTGAATTAGATAAAAATTATTCTATCAAAACTAGCAGAGTCATTAATAATATTTCAATGCTCATAAGGGCATACTAAATTATTCCTTTTGAAATGGTATTTTCAAACATCGTACATATATTTTAACACCATTGTTGTATTCAACCAAAAAATTGTAAAACAAAAATACATACGAGTGGGAGTAGTTTTTGTTTCCACTATGATATTGATCTAAGATTTTCATATCTTTCGGAAAAGAACTTAAAATGGAAAAAGTAAATAATTGCCGAAATCTAAAAAATTTTAGGAACGAAACTGAAAAGAAACACTTTAGTATTTATTTATATTACAAATAATGTTGTACAACATGCGCGTTGTACAACTTTCCATTAATATAAAAAAACTGAGAGCAATGGAAATTAGCTGTAAAGGCTTATATTGAACTGGGAACTGAACAAAATATCAAGAAAATGTTTTAATAGCAAAGAAAATATGGGATAATTTTATCAAACCTGGACATACACGCAGAATAGGTTTCCTAAGAATAGTATTTTTTAAAATTCAAATTACTTTTTACGATTATAGCGGTAATTGCAGTTATTTCAGTATCGATAGCTTAGCGGTAACGATAGACGATATGAAAGGGTATTTCAGGGGTAACGGTAGCTTGACGATAACGGTAGCCAACCTTGTTAAATATACAATAAATTCATAGGTATTTAACTAAATTTCACTTTACTTCTAAAATATACCTATTTAATATACTTCTTTAAGAAATCGTACCTATAACTTGAATAAAAATACGTATTTTCAAATTTAACTGTTTCAAACAAATTTACTATTGGTAATTCTATTTTCGTGTTTTCAACTGTATGAACATTAGTGTGGTTCAGACGTGTGTATGAATATGGAAAATCCTAGATCTTGATAGGTATAACATTAAAATGTAATCATATTAGAATTAATTTGCTTAATTTAATTTGATTTACTTTCTGAATAAACTAAAATTTTAAAATTTTTGAGACAAAATGTGGCGATTTTATTTTTTTGGAATTCTTATGATTTTTACAATCAATTTGTCAATCTATATATTTTAGTAATCACATCAAATTATTGCTGTATTTGTTTACCAACAAACTATCTTTCTATATTTCATTAGATGATATATTAAGGTGTCAGAAAAATAACATGTTCCCAGCTAAAATAAAAGTTTAATAATGTATAATATTAAAAACGATTAAGCTTTTCACAAATACAATTATAAAAAACAGCAGGCATGTTGTTTTTGTTTAAAAACCCAACTGTCAAAAAATTATGAAAGAAGAATTAACAGATAACAAATACTCGTGATTTTGTGAATTTATTCACGCATGTTTAAAATTTTGCATTATTTTTTACTTTTTATATGGATTTACACTTTTTTAATTTTGTCACTTTCCAATGTTATCAAACATAAACACAAATTTTGACAGTTGGGGTAAAAACTTATTAAATATACCCAAAGTATATTTATACAAGTACATGCAAGTGATCAGCTGTTCATTTTTTTCTCCTTTGAAAATAATTGTGAGATTGTCAAAATTTTTTACTTTTTTGTTTTTCTTTCCGTTTGTTTACATTTTTTGTATGTGAAAATTTTAATAAAAAAAAATTAATTTTGAAAACTTTTAACAATAAAAGTAAAAATAACATTTGGAAAACTGTGTTTCGGTTCATTGTGCAAAAAAATGTACCAGTGGCAGTGGTGACTTATTCTATGTGCGAAAAGACCCGATTAAAAGGGCAATGTAAGTGAAATTTGTGGCAAAAATTTTAAATTATTTGACAATCTCACAATGTTTTACACAAACAAAATTAATGTTGTTTTTTTTATTGTTGATTTGTTGTAGAGTTGCATGTACTTGTATAAATATACTTTGAATATACCTTGAATCAAGGCATATTTAACCAGGTGGCAGCGTAACGCCAGCTTACTATTTTTTGCTATACTTATATTGTACCTTATGAAATGTCAAAAACGTGTTTACAAACATTTTTAAATTTGTTATAAGAGTAAAAAGATTATTTTATATTTATAAAAGTGAGTTTTAGTTACCGCTTTATGTGCGTAAAATATTTGAAAGTGCTAAAACGAAATAATTTGTCGTTTTAAAAAGTGCGTTTTTGTGAATTTATTTTTTGGCAGTTTATTGTATTGTTGTAATTGTTGTAGTTACGCTGCCACCTGGTTAATACATCTTGCCTTGAATGTGTTTGAGCGAATATTATTTATACATGTAGTTTGACATTTATGCTGTGCTCCCGATGACACCTTATGAAATGCACCTTGATCAAGCCTTCATTGATACTGATAGGGTGATTCGAATAAATGACTACTTTAAACATTATTTATTTTAGAAAACCACACAATTCTGGTCATAATACTTTAATATATTTGCCTATAAATATTAATTATATTAGGGCTTTCATGATGTTGAGCTACTATCGTAGTAAAAGTGGAACAAATTTAAAGAAATTGTGAATTTAACTTTTGTTTTTTTTTTATCGATAAATTCGAATACCAATATTTTTGGAATTTGTAATGCCGTTTTCCGCTTCTTCAATTTAACTATTATTTCATAATTTACTAATATTAATTTTTGTTACACAATTTAAAAATATTTCTTAAATTTCCGAAACAAAACAAAAAAGTGTTAAGAAATGGAGTTGACAGAAATGAGTTAATTTTTTTTATCTAGCAAGTGCGACATATGTACGCAACAGCTGTTTAGCTGATGCCACCATGTTTAAATTCACCTTGCTCGAGTTGTTGTTGTGGTAAAATCGCCTCCATCTTGTGTACATTCGTATTGGTACTGGTTCTTTAATCAGGTATTCAGATATTGTTGACACTTTCATCGGGTATCTGGTACTTTTGATATCCACATCTCTATTCGATACTAATTTCATTTTACACAATGCGAAAATAGCTAATGTAGCTACAATTGCTACATAATAATTTTCTTTTTCACAAAATTTTTGTAAAATTACGGAAAAGTTTTGAGTTTGTGCTAGATTCAATATTGTAAACAAGTGCGGGCACGATGTCTGTGCATTACAAATTCAAAAGCACTCTCGATTATGACACCATAACTTTTGATGGGCTGCATATATCGGTGGCGGACCTGAAAAAAGCAATTCTGCAACAGAAGCGTCTAAGTAAAATTACTGATTTTGATTTGCAAATTATTAATGCCCAAACTAAGGAAGGTAATGAATGAGACAAGAATGATTAAAGATTAAGTTTGATGGCGTGGCAGTTTGTAAAATATTTCTTCTATTCAATATGCTTTTTATTGCAGAATATCAACATGAATCAAGTTTGATACCTAAAAATACCTCATTGATAATATCGCGCGTGCCGGTGGCCAACCAAATAAAAAAATCATGGGATCCAGCGATTAGGCCAGTGCAACCAAGAATACCATCTAAAGTGGAATCAGCAGATTTCGATTTATCGAAAATGGAAGGTAGCGAGGAGGATAAAATTCAGGCTATGATGTTACAAAGTACTGCTGAATATGATCCCAAAAGGTAAGTTATTATTTATGATCAAATTAAGAATCATAAAAGCAACATACACTTTTTACGTGGGTACAATTTTTCTATAGCTACCAGAAAATTAGAGGCTACTCGCAAACTGGTGAGGTTCCATCCACTTATCGTTGTAACAAGTGCAAAAAAGGAGGCCATTGGATTAAAAATTGTCCCTACATTATTAGTAAGGAACATACCGTGGAAAAGAGGACGACAGGAATTCCCAAATCTTTCAGGGACAAGGATGATAGGTAAATTAGCAACACAAATTTGTTTACCTCATTATCTGAACATTAACACAATACATACATAATATATACAGGGCATTGATGATTGAAAGTCAAGAAGCGGTTGTGGAAGAGGATAAGAAACAGGAAATACCCGAGGACTTAATATGTAGCATTTGCAACGATTTGTTTGTAGATGCCGTAATGATACCATGTTGTGGGAGTTCATTTTGTGATGACTGTATGTTTACAAATATATCTTAATATTAAATATGTATTATATGTATTTTCTAATATAGGTGTACGCACAGCATTACTCGAATCTGAAGATAATGAATGTCCTGATTGCAAAGAAAATGGTAGTTCACCGGGTTCGCTGATACCGAATAGATTTTTAAGAAATTCCGTTAATGCTTTTAAAAATCGCACCGGCTACAAAGCCAGTGGTCTGGCGAAAAAGGGTAATTGTTTATTAAATACATACTTGTCATGTTAAATTTGTGTATCTAAATTTCATTATTTCTTTCAGAACTAAATCATCAGCCTAAGGAAGCGTTAGAGACTAAACAAACTGAGAATATCAATGATAAGGAGTCAGATAATGAGTTGCCGACTACAAAATTAGTAGAACCAGAGGCCGAAGCAGAAGAGAAAGTCCGTAGTGAATCTGAGATCAAAGAAAAGGAAGATATCGATGTGAAAATATTACCAACACCAACACCAGCACCAGCACAACCAGTGGAAGAACCAACTATCGATGATTCAACTATTGAAAATGTTGAATTAAAGCCTAAAACAACAAATGTTATTAATAGTCCGGCTCACGAAGATTCGGATTATGAAGACAATATTGTTGTTAAAGTTCCATCAGCATCGGATACTCGTACAGAAAAATATCTGAGCCGGCGTCATGCTTCACATCCCAAACCACCGGGTATTGAGCAAAGTTCTCCGAAAACTAATCATCAGGTATTTACAGTCTAACAAAACATACATTTATGTATACTTGATTAGAAACAAATTATTGGCTTTCGAATGGTGGTTGTGAATATTAAATTTTGTATATGATTTTGTTTTAAATTTAGGTATCACCCTATCAACAGGAAAGTAATTCTCATAGATCCAATGAGACCTCTAGCCATTCTGCTAAAGAATGGGAACATTCGTCTCGTGAGAAAATTCGTGAACACCACGAAAATGCCAACAATGAACATTACATGTATGAAAAGAGCAGAAACATGCCGTCGTCATCTAAATCAATAGATAACGTGCAACCACCCGGGTCTAATCCGATTCCAGTTCCTTTATACCCTTCTCACCAATCATATGATATGCAACAACAACGACCAATAAGGCCCATGAATATGCATCCGGGATTTCACAACCACATGCATCGGCCGCCTTTATATCCTCATCCAAATATGCCTCCGCATCATCCATCTCATCAAATGCGTTTGCCAATGCCGCCCATAAACTCATACGACCCATCTTATAATCCAATTGGCAATGTGGCACCAGGGTAAGTGAGCTTCCTCTTCTTCTTCTTTGTAGAACAGATTGATTTCCTTAAAACTTTTCCGAGCAACGGAAAATGGCATTCATTTCATAATGAAGATTCCTATACATGCATATGTATGTAAGTATATCAATATGGAGGGTCTCAGAATTTGTAAGAGCCTAAATATGGAGTTCTAGACTATGACTATATTTAGTTCATATCTCTGTAAAGCCAAAAGCAAACATAAACAAAGTGATAGTGAATTATATATCGGATGAAAAAGAAAAATTGTATTTTATCGTATTGAATAAACTTATTATGTTATGTAACAAACATACAGTGTTCCACCCTTCTCAGGTCAGCGAATTCATTTCTAAATACATATTTTAAAGGGAATATCAAAACATTTATAAAGAGAAAACATAAATTATGTAAATAATTCAAATCCGAGGACTTAATTGTAAAATGTCTAAGAAACTAATGGGTATTTAAAAACCATAATTTGTTTCGGATCAGGACGAATATCATGTTCGGTTTCGGCATGAAAAACTCTCTTTGTCAGACTCTAAAAGGATATGTCATCCGTAATACTTGGCTGAAATTTTGCAAACGAAATTATTGCAATACGGAGCAAATCATATTTTTTGTTTTTATTTTTCAGAAAAGTTATATTTTTACAAGAAATGACAATCAGAAAGAAAAATATTGTAGTTTGGACATGATATAATACATATTTTTGACTGTATGTAAGTGAGCGCCGTTTGCGTTTTAGATCATAATATCGATCCCTCCTAACAGCGAAAATATCTTAATCAACAATGTATTCAATTTTTGATTACAAAATCGGAGTTCGTCTCTTTTGTTGGTAAGGCTGACTACAGTTTATTATACCCTTCACCACGAGTGCCAAGGGTAAATACAAGTTTGTCATTCCATTTGTGATTTCAAAATACCTTACATACATATAATATATCGGCAATAGTTACATTTGTTTATTTTCATTTATTTAAGAATATTACAAGATACAGAATGTTGTAAATTAAATAAAAATTCACAGGGAACATAGGACGTCTACAAATTCTCTCCACTTTGCTCGATCATTAGCTAGAATCTTTGGTCGGTTCCCAGTCAGAGATAAACATTCCTTCTTCATCATTCGATTCCAGGAAATCCAGGAAACTTCTATGACACTGTGGGTTTCAGTCCAGTGCTTGCCTTGCAATTTCATCACGAGGTCTTCCCAAAATATGACCGATCCATGTCTATTTGCGTTTGCAGATTTCGGATTCAATAGTTTTGCAGTTCGTCAACATGAGCAGTTGTTATTATAGAAGACTTGTAGCTTCCGGCGCACGGTGTTCGATTTGAGAATTTAGATCCTACAAAAATACAAAATTTTTGTGATTCTTTTATACCTTTTACTTTGTATTCTTATAACGGTACTATGAATGACAGTTAAAAGCAAATATTAAAAAATTGCGCACGAAATATGTACTAGTTTGGAAATTAGTGAGATTTATTCTAGCTAAAATATCTCAAAAATTATTTTAATATTAAAATTGTTGTAGTATTTCAAACTAACGTGCAAAATTACATTAATTTCTAATTAAAGGTATGTTTATAATTAGTATTGTATTAAATGATGGCTGGTAGTAGTCGCAGTGGGTATATCAGCCTAATTTTTTTCTCTAACTTATCTCTTACATATTACAAGCACTTGTACAACAAATCAGCATTCTATGTCTGTTATTTACAAAGTTATGATATTTGTCGCTATATTATGTGTTGTATTTATATTATTTCCCCGATCTGAACCGTAGAAGGTTTTCTAAAGCTGGAGAAATTAGTTTTAGAATTAGGGATGATAACAATTTATTGAACGCATTTAATAACTAGATGCGTCTCCAGTTACTCATTGATTTAGATCACCTTTTTTTATTGTCACCATGACTCCCTTCTTCCAGCTGTTCGGTATAGACTCTTGTTTCCACACTTTTTTATTACTAATGTGAGAGCTTCGGCGATGGGTACGTCACCATATTTTAACAACTCTGCAGGTATGCCGTCGGGATCAGGCTCTTTTGAGTTTTTCATGTTGAATAGTGCGGGAACTAATTCTGCAAAATTTGGTGTAACAGCGGATATTTCTCTTCTTGACAGGCGTCTGTTTACATGCCAGGGATAGTGCAACGTTTGGCTGAAGGTGGGAAGAGAGCTCGGTGTAGAGAAGAAATCACGCCAACGTAATAGCTGCTTTTTCGTGCTGGTGAGATCATTGCCATTTTCATCCTTAATTACGTCGGTAGTATGTGTCTGTTTTCGGCTCAGTTGCCTTATATCATTGCACACCTCACGCATATTACCCACTGCCGATGCATTTTGCGCCTTTTAATAGATATTTCTGTAGTAGGCGTACTTAGTTAAGTCTTTAACGGAAAGACTTCGTACATTCTAGATTCCAAACAATATAAGTTGTTTAAAGGCCTAAGTCGTCGTCGTGTGGGTGGAGGTTGTTCGCATACCTCCTATTTCTTAAGACGCTCCGTTAACTACAACCATTTGGGATTATTCGACTTCCCCTACTCCATTTTCTTATTTTTTAGCTTAATTACTTGGTTTCTTTTTGCAGTAACTTTGATTCATAAGAGGAATAAGTTACAGAATTAGATTTCGTATCTTTTGTTAGAAGGTTGAGTAGTTGAGTTGAGTTTATTTTTCATTTCATTTATTTATTTAATAAGTATTAAGCCTAAATGGTCAGAATAACAATATTCAATGTTATAACACTTGAAGTGAAACAATAAAAATAGATGATAGTATTAACTAATATACAATTCCGAAATTCCTTACAAAAGCTTATGAATATATCACCTATAATACAAATTATTCCAGTGGTATTCCCTTAACACATACGAAAAAGTGTCGGTAAAATCCAAATGTATGTGCATAGGACATAGGCACCTTATCGTAACATACACTCACTTAGATTAGATATCTGGAGGATTTACTTAATTTGTTTTTTTTTATATTTTTAATGAATCAAGTATTGTTGACTTTATAATTAACTTAAGCACATAATATGTATTTTAAAATTAATTTAATAATTCAAAGAGACTTGGATGGAACGCTGTATCGTCCCAATCGATAAATACGTAGATTAAACAGACATAAATATTTGTTTGTAAGAAAGTAAAAAAAAAAAAAAAAAACAATTAACTTGTAAGTAAATCTAATAGTAAAATGTATATTATATAATGTAGTACATATACATACATATATATATATATATATATATATATATGTATATTTGCATACATACACACATGTATATGTTAGTATATATGTAAAATAATGTGTAAGTCAAGATACTACGAATACATGATTACAAAAGACTAAGAGTTATTTAAGTTTTTCTAATAAAATATTAAATTGTTTATATGGAATAACCAACCAACAATCAATGAAATAACTGAATACAATACAAATTAAAAAAAAAATATAATAAAAAATGTCTAATTGAATTATAAATAATAATTACTACTATTTGTTATTGATCAACCGAATAGAAAATTAAGTTATTGTACATAAATCATATGAATATGTATATGTATATATACAGTTGTAATAGTTTATCCGAGTGCTGATATTAATTAACTGGAATGTAACTGGACATGACTTTGTGGAATTCGTTTGTGATCTTTTGGTTAAATTTATGCGCTTTTCCGGTAAGTTCTTGCTGATTCAGTCCAATAGGTGCACAATTTTTGACACTGTAAGTTGAATGATCTGACAATGGTGGTTTAGCTTGGAACCTAGTTAAACTGTGAACGTGCTATTAACTTGTTTGAAAAACACATATTTTGTGCTAAATGTTGGTGTTTTTTTCTTTTTGTTTCATTCACAGATATCAACGTTTTCCCTCAGCTATGCCGAATCGCTTTAACTATCCGATAAGAGAAGCCGACGCCACAAATCAAATGCGTCCATTTAATAACATTGCGTCTGTTTATGAAGAAGTAGCCGCCAAAGTTGGAGTTGGGTAAGAATGACCTTGCTAAATAATTAATAATAATGTTAACTATATGAATGTATTCAATTCTTTAGGATAATTGACGATCCATTGGAAGCATTTAATCGCATTATGAAGGAGAAAGAAAAAAAGAAAGATGAACGTCGTTCTCCCGACCGTCGCAGAAGATCAAAAGAACGTCATGTGAGAGGAAATTTTCGAACATCTCCCTATAACAATCGCACAAAAGATCACGGCTATCACGACAAGCGGGGCCGTTCGCGAGATCGAGATAATGATCGCAGGTGGCCTCGCTATGGAAAAGCCATTGATAAGGATAGAGAGCGAGAAAGGGAAAGAGACAGAGATAGAGAAAGGGAGCGAGATCGCGAGCGTGAAAAGGATCAAGGCTACAGAACTAGACGTTCGAAATCTTTAGATAGAAGTTCAAGGTTAATATTTAAACAAATTTCAAAATCAGTTACATTAAATATTAATGGGGGTTTTTCCATTTTAGATCAAGATCTCATTCTCCTCCCATCAAAAGGTATAGATCACCACAAAATACTAAAGCACATAGTGCTCACGAAAAGTAAGTAGGAACACTCGCTTTAAGTTTAAACAAATTATTTTAATGCCAATATACATTTAGACATCTGCACCACTACCACCAACGTTTTAGATTGGATGAACAGCAAGATGATGGATTTGAAAGGTACATTTAATTTAAACATTAGATTTGTTTAGAAATTAGTTGCTACTAAGAGGTTAATAAAATTTCAGGCAAAAAAGAGATTCTGGTAGATTATTGTCAAACCCATCTAAGTCTTTGGATACTAGAGGTGGAAGTAGACAGCACATGGACCACGAAGACAAGAATATGGAACTACGGTATGTTTGATGTTTAAATATCTAAAATTTGTGGATAAATGATTGATTGTGTTCTTATGTAAATTTAATTTAAAAGGAGGCCCTATAATATAAATGATGAAAACTCGGAACCGCCACCACCAGGTTTTGAAATACAATCATCACGTAATCCATTCCATAGCAATAATACTTCACCGCCGGCTACTATCAGAGAAAGAGATCGACCGGTGCGTAACAACACTCCAGACCTATACGAAAAATGTGTCTCTCAAGATATGGAAGAAAACAAATTGTATAATATTGGTAGTAAAACTGATCAGAGATCGAGAAGCAGATCCCACACGCGGTCAAGATCCCGTTCGCGATCGAGCTTAAGATTAAGCGAAAAACGCCGAAAGGTTCATAGAAGTACGACGCCAAAAGGAAAGCCAAGCGACGGACACACCAAACGGGACAAAGACAATGCGGTGACTAATAGAAGTCACTCGCACGGTAAACGCAAAAGCGAAGAGCGACATAGTAAAAAGGACAAGGAGCTAAATGACCGCGAGTCAAAGCGACGCAGTATGACACCACCCAGACAAAAAGATATGTTAAGTGACCAACATCAAACTTCTTCTGAAACCGACCACAAAGATAAGTCAGAAAGCAAAAAATCGGACAAAAAACTTAAGGATCGAAAGAAAAAACGAAGAGAGAAGAGCGAACGTAAAAAGGTTAAGAAAGAAAAGAAATCTAAAAAGGAACGTCACAGGCTCAAGTCGGAAGAAAAAGAGTATATGAACAAAGATGAAGAAAATGACGAACTTAATACAAGCACCAACAGTGTTGAAAATGAAATTGAGCAGGAAAATAAATTAGAGATGGAATTTAACAAAGAAAACAAACACGACTTGGACGACGAGGGTGAATATCACAGCATTGAAAAGGATTTAGCCACTAATTCTACACCAAAAACTGAACAAAACGGTTCCGTTGCACATCCTAGCACTCCTAAGAACCAGCAGCCGACTACGGAATACGAAGAGAAAACTCCAACGTCGTCGGAAATAAAGTGTTTCGATGCTGTTCTGGATATTCACGAGTACGAAACTGATTTCGATGACAACAGTTTTAAACTACAGGAAAGCACTAATAAACTCGTACCCGAAGCATCCAAATGGGAACTGGATGACCAGGTTAGCGCAGCAACCCAATTTGTTGAAGCCAACACAGTCGGTGCTAATGTACAGAACCACACAGACAACAAAGTGACAAATGACGTTATTGTAAGAGCCGAAAAAGCCATTTTTGCTCGAGCAATTAACGCCATTCGACCTCTAGAAGTGCGTAAAAAATCTGTATCAAAAGAAAGATCCTCTAAAAGCTACAGTGACGAACATGAAAGCATTCGTAATATACAAATAACATTGCCTGTAAATATCAACAAAGATCGTTCGATCGAGGTGAAAAGTGAGAACAATGAAAAAAAGAAATCAATCAAGGATCGGTTAGGCAGTAAGGTCAGTAATCAACCCATTTATTCGCAGCTTTCAGATACTCGAAGAGATCCAGATCATACGTACAAATCAAGTTTCGCCACCGCCGATCGAGATCCAGACAGTGATCGACGAAAAAAAATCGGTGCGGATAATAAAGTCAGCAGCAAGAAAAGTGAAATCGACAAAAATTATCGTGAACGCCACGGAAGAGATAGGGACCGAGAAAGAAGCCATGAAAAGGAAAAACCAAGAGTGAAAGATAGAGATAAAGACAGAGAACGGGAAAAAGATAAGGATAAGGACAGGGAGCGTGGCAAAGATAAAGAACGCGTGCGACATCGTGATAAAGATAACGTAGACAAGGATAGAGATCATGATAAAGATAAAAATAGAGAGCGTATTCGAGACCGTCATGGTCATGAACCCGATAGCGACCGCACCAGACTTCATAGCAAAAGTAGGGATCACAAAACTTCGAAAACTGACAAGGCACATCTCAGCTCTGAGCGGGAGCATCGCGAATATGACAATACTTCACGCAAACGTCATCAGTCAAATTCCCCCGCTGCTGTCCAAAGGAAACGAAGTCCTTCCTCCTCAAACTCTGAATCTGATGACGAAGATCGCAAGCGAAAACATACAAAAGGCGACAAGAAATCACGTAAACGCTCAGAGTCTCCGGACAGCGACAGTGGCAAAAAGTCAAGCAAAAAGAAAAATAAATCGGATAAGAAAAAGAAAAAGAAGAGCAAGAAATAAAAGGAGTAGTAGTGTATCAATTAAATGTAAAGAAACAACAACAAACAAGAAATGCAAAAATAAACATAAACATGTTTTTTTTTTAACAAGAACTACAATAACACACACATCCATATACTTACACATAAATGCTCATATTCAGCATTTACATTTAAAAACACATACAAATGAAATTTATAAAGTACATAATATATACATATATAATTAAATAAATATATATTTAAATTACCTATTAAGGAAATTTAATTTTCTTTTTAATAAAACCCAACTAATGAGAAAAATTTACATTATCTTATTTATTTATTTTCTTTTCATAATATTACTATATTTTTAAACGAAAACTTTACGCATATTTCACAATTTATATTATGTAATTAATAATTATAATATAATTATTATACATAAGTATGGAGTATATTATCATCTGTCTGTTTTAAGGGGATCGATGATATCGGTTTCTGAAATGAAAATATCAAACAAAAACAAATCTTATAGACTGTATGTATGTATATTAGGCTGTGTCAAATTGTATGGACGATCAAAAAGTAAAAAATCGTATACCAGAAACTCAATCTACGGAAAATTCCTCAAGAAACCATAGGTCTAAAATCAAATCCTATCTTGCGCATTTTGTCGTTTATCAAATAAAAAAAACTATTAAAAAATATATATATACTGAAATAACATTGGAAAAAAACGAAATGCGCAAGAGGATTTGATTTTAGATCTATGGTTTCTTGCGGAAAATTTCTTAAAATTTTCCGTAGAATGCGTTTCTGCTATAAAAAATTTACCCACCCTAATGTATATACATTGGGGCTATCATTTTGGCCCTAGCACCACGCGGTCTTCAATATTGTGTTTTCCAAAACGGCCAAAAAAGTATAAATTTGAAATATTTTTCTATCAAAATAGCAGATCGGTTTTACATGGCATCGTACCTGAAATTTTAAATACGATGTCGAATAACGTTAAAATACATATTGTGTTTTTTCGATAATTAAATGGAAAAAAATAAGACACGAATTCCAGACTTCACCACGTGTTGTAAGTGAACTTTTTAACAACCGCGATAAAAAACTTTTCTTAATAACTTTTAATTCGACTATACTGGGGCCATTCTCATATTTGTAAACAAATTATAGTCCTAATGTATATACATATGTATCAACCTACAATCTTTTCTGTTTGTATTATTTTATTTGATGTTTCATATCCTTTGATGGTAAGACAATCCTCTAGGAAGAACAAGATTCCTACCAAAAATGATAGTGTTCCTAAGACTATCGCATTAATTCTAATGTCGTCTGGCACGTATTCTACCGAATAGAACACCATAATGCCTATAAAAAGAAAATGAAAAACTCAACATATTATACTGTTTTTTCGTACACAATTTGTATAAACTAACCTTGTACGACAAATATAATAACACCGAAACGCAAGAAAAGTGTATCCGTTGAAGAAGACGTTTTCTTAAAATTTATCAGTCTGGAAATTTTTATATTCAGTGAAATAATAATATTGTACATAGCAATCATACATATGTATGTACATACCTGTCCAACAAACAAACCGCAATTATAAAGGTGTAGCCAGCATAAGCAAAAATACTAAAGTCATTACCCTCTGCTGACCATGTAACATTTTGCAGAAGATTCCATTCGTTTGAAGTTTTTTGGTTTATTTTCAAAATCATGTTCGCCTTATTGTCTGTAATTTTTTTAAATATCACTGCGCTTATGCACACAATCTAAGAAGAAATTATGAAGAATATGATAATAAATATATAGTGCACTATTCTATTCCTAGACGTATGTATGTACGTACTAGCTGTAAAATCTTAAAGCTTATATTTCTGCCAGACTGACTCATTTCGACTGACAAATTATACTAAATAAGTTCTATCAAATAAAACACGAATAAAGTTTTAAGACAAGAAAACAAATACTGAAATACTAGTTCCCAAAACCTTTGGAAGTTTAAGCTTTTCTCTAATGCAATTGTTATTTTTTTCCCACAAATTAAATTTTTGTCGTATTTGTTAGTTGGTGTGGTTGGTTTATAAAAAGTGTGCGTAAAATACTAAATACACTCAAGATTGTTTGCAAGCGAAAAATTCATAATTTTTTAATTTCTTTAAAAATTATGAATTTAAAAAAGGTAAACAAAAACACTCATATCGTGTAAGGAGTTGGCATTTTACGACAACGATTAAAGATAACATTCTTTAATATAGTATGAAACATAATGAAGCTGAATATATGTATCTAAAAATATTATAGTCTCGAATTTCCTTACCGTTTGTGATCCGGGCGTCCAATAAGAAATGATATACATATTGTTACGTTTTTACCTTTTAAAAACGGTGGTTTATTACCTTTAAATAAACCGTATTACATTAATTGAAAATAAAAGCGACCAGTAGTTTATAAATTGTATCAACTCTATATTTATTTAAATTAACAAAATAATTTAAATAGCACTCTCTGTTAATACAGTTGATGTTAAGTCTAACAGCGCCTACAATGCACCAACTGCTCTGCAACTCGCTGTTACTATTTATATACACAGGGGTATTTTCTAGTAGTTTAATGAATAATCTAACGGTCACAACTAGAATGTTCTATTCAGAGACCGAAAATAACGAAAATAACTTCAATTTCAATGGTAAATTCTCATTCGCAGCCATTTAAAAATATTTTGTTTGTGTTATATCGCTGAGAGAGTGACTTATTGAAGAACATTTTAGGTTAGTGGTTGAGAGAAACAGAAAACAAATAATCTAGATGAATGATTTATATATATTAGGATGTAACTTTTATTTGCGAACATGCAAAGTAAATAGCAAAAATTCATTTGATGCAAATAAACGCTGAAATATATTTAATTTATAAAGCATTGAAGCATTAAATTTTCAATTTCATAAAAAATCTACAATTTTATAAAAAAAAAGGTTTTGTAAAAATCTAAACATGTTCAAAAAATTAACCAATTTAATAAAAAGTCAACATTAGACAATTTAAAAAAAATCAGAAACTTTACAAAATATTATAAATGTTTTGAAAAATCAAAAAATTTTACAAACTAATTTTAAAAGATAAAAAAATCTAAAAAAAATTAAAAATAAAAAATTCACCAATTTTATGAAAAATAATTAAAACGTTTTACCACAATTTAAAAAAAATCTTAATTCTGTTAATCAGAAAGAGAATGTATCAGTTATTACGATAAAGAACAATTGAATTGTTTGCCTCACACCAAAGCATTGAAAAACAACAAAAACAAATAAAGGTCATTCCAAACCATTTAAATAAAAATAATTATGTTATTTTAAGTGATTTATATTTTTCACAAAATATAAATCACAATTTGTGTTTTTTGGTATGGACAAGTTATTTTCGATCTCTAGTTCTATTTCTAGAGCTTATAGCGGTTTTAATGTTCATGTTAGCAGCTTTAACAGTTAATGTCATAGGGTAATTGTTATAAACTTAAGTCTGTTGTCAAAAATCTAACTATTGCAACAACAAAATACATGCTAGTCAATGTACTAAAGTTGGACTTAATTAAATTGAAGACTCATATAACACAAAAAGCGCTAACTAAAATGCTAGTAATTAAAGTTAATACCTTTATTATTTTTAGACAATAATACTGTGTTTTAATACATTTCAAAATTAAAATATTAAATCCATTCGATTTGTAAAGAAATCATTTTGAATAATATTTTTCTTATTTACACGATAGTATTCAAGATATTGAAAATATAAGTTTTTAAATTGTTTAAAAAAATATGATACCGACCACCATACACCAAAAGTCATTTCGCTAGTTCACTTAAAAATTTAGATTTTTATACAAGACATTATACATAGTAACTATTTTCTTTAAAAAACTTTTATTTTTTTTTTGTCGTTATACAGTGGTGTGCAAGGTTGCTAAGTCCACTTAAAAGTATATAATAAAAAAACGTAATAAAAAATTAGCAATTCTTCTAAACAATTATTGTTATCTTTATAAATTAGACCAAATAAGTAATAATAAAACTGCATTAACAGTTTTCAAAAATATTTAAAACAAAGAATTTTAGAACGTTTTTTGTGTCCCCTGTAAAATTATAGTTATAGTAAATTGATAAGATTACTGTAATGAACCAAACTTTAATAATTTAAACAACAAGATTTAACAAATTTAAATTAGCATTTTATTGTCTATATAATCATAACAAAATAAGATGGGCCATAGTCATATTTTTATTGCGAAGCGAACTAAATGAATCGCTTTTTTGAATAAAATATGACTAGGACGGACTTACTGATTGCATACAAATAATAATATATAATTTAATTTTCTCTAAAATATTAAAAATCTATTAAATCTACGATGTTTTAGATTTCTTCGCTTCTTTTGCAGAGAACAATGATTTTGGATAAGCTTCTGTAAATATGATTGTACCGGTAAATACTAAAATTGTACCAATCCAATGGTAAAGTGTAAATGAATTTTTAAAGTAAAGTATTGAAAAGAGCAGAGAAACAAATTTGCGCAGCGTTACGACCAAAGTAACTGTCAACGAACTGCATTCAGCTGTCAACACATAAACTGAACTTATACAGACATATTGTGTGATCATGTTGCATATTAAATAAAATATCTGTTCTGGAAAATATGTGTTTATTCCAGCAACGACGAGGGCATCGCTGGTAGCACATATCGCTAGATGATCCCAAATGTTTTTGCCCAATAACATGAAGCCCGGTAAAGGTAAGAGATGCTGCAAGAATTATAATTTTATTTAGAAAACTATATGTGTATGTTCATGAATTATATTAAACTTAATGTTTACCGTGTAAAACAAAGCTTCCCTTGATCTTTTTCCGAATTTCTTGTATAACACTTCTTGATATATGCCCATACACGCCGATATTAACAAAGCAACTGTAAGTATGCCTATGCCAACACACCACCAAAATACCACCGAATATTCGTCATTAACTGCATTATCTTTAAATTTGGGATTGCTAGTATCCTCCTAAAATATAGAAAAGAGTTATATAATTTACATATGTACGTTTGCATACAGTAATTTATATTTTTATATTGTTACTTCAAATATTTTCTTAATAATCTGATTGGTAATTTTGTAACATTGGATGTAAGCTCTTTAATAATATATTTTTGCCTTTCTATTATTACTTTAAATTGAAATAAATAAGAAAATATATATATATAAACACTAGATGCACTTACCACTTTTGTAGCTGAAACTAACGTGCAGGTAATTATACCAACTGTAATTAAGATCACAGATAGATATTTGGAAATTCCATAACGTTTCTTGAGTATCAAAATACCCATTATCATATTCGCCATTAATGAGCCCTTAAATAAAAAAAAAATCAAATGTAAAATAATAAATTTATATTCAAATGCAACTGTATAACGCTCATTTGCAACAAGATCGTCGTAATGTTATTCTTCAAATTACTTTTACCGAAATTTATGAGCTTGGAATTTTGTGTATGTGTTTATAATAAATATTTATACCTATAAATTATAAAGATGTACAAGTAGGTATATATGTTTTTTTAAGTATTTAAAACGTTTCAAAATCTTTAGCCATGGAAGTATTAGAATCAATAAACGATAATTTTAATTTATAACTGTCTTGTCGCAAATTATTGATTTGTTTCTTAAATTTTACCGCTCTAAATATCATATGCAAAGGCATAGGAATATTAAAATTAAAAGCGTAATTATTGCAAACGCTGGTTACGAAAAACATTAGCACTAAAATGGCATAGTCCTTAAAACCAATCACGGGCTTAACCGTGCCAAACTTAGAAGTAAATATATAGCCCTCCACAGCTATGAACAAAAACTGTGAGAAAGTAATAAGATTTCCAGCGCCAGCATCATGTCTTAAATTAATAAAAGTTATTTTTTAATATATAGCAGCATTATTATTGAAATCTTATCTTACTTAATACTTACTTCACTAAAAGTTCCAAAAATATCACATTACTGCAACACCCAATGAATACACCTAGTACCGCGGACCAAGCCTTTAAATTCATACTTTTTTGTATTAAAATTTTTTGGTCTGAAAATACATAAAATATATTTGATTAGTACGACAATGATAGAATAATAGCTATTACACATATGTATTAAGTGCGTGTGTCCAGGAAAAATATACGCAGTATTTACTACATAGGTCTGTATGTTGCAACTATAAATGTAGTAATATTTTAAATAACCTTCAATATAAATTTGATTTTTTCAGAGCTTATTTGGCATCAAACATTATCTCTTTCACATATCTAAAGAATTAGAAAACTACTGAGATTTCCTTCACTGTATGTGGATCACTGAATTGAGAGAAACACGGTTCTCAATTATCTGTATCTTTAGGACCAACATGATTCAGCAAATAACTTAAGTAGTACATCTGATAGCATTGTGTTTGTTTAATGTAATCAACTTGAATCCGAACATGACTTTGACATTTTGTACAAATAGTCAATCAGTCTATCTGTTAGTCAGTCAGTTAGTTGCTTATCTTAACGGTCTTCTTTATAACAATAAATAAATAATTCAAAATAACGATTAAAAACATCTTATAAAAAATAACAATCACGTCAGACTTATGTAATTCAGACAAATTTACAAACAAAAAATAAGTAAATAATATAACCATTTATTTAATTGGAAAATTGATCATATTATTTAATTTATTCGTGCACTCCCGCATGAATATTAACAAATTTACTACTTATAAATGAAATATAGGAATGTAATTAACCACAAAATCCTAAATAATCTCTGAGTTACAGTAACTTGGAAATAACAGATAATTTTTAATTTAATTTTATTTATGCAACTTATTTAAAGTTATTTAAATATTAATCTAAGCAGATTACCGTACGAATTAATTAAATGTTTAGTGTCACAGTGTTTTTTCTCTAATAAAAACAATTATTTTAGTGATAATAAACTAAACACTACCGGTTACTTGTTCATTTAGAAGAAAAGTAATACATTCCAAGACAAATTTAAAGTTAGTTGGTAACTCAAACATAATACAAAAATATTTACTTTTCTTTTTTATTAAATAAAGGAAACCAAAAAAAAAAAAAAAAAATAATATTTTGTTTTTAAATTTATATACACATAAAAAAGTTTCATAATTATCATGATTTGAATTCATAAAATTTATTAATAATTTCTTAAATGGTGAGATTTTTTCATATTTTTTAATTTCAAGTAAAATCTAGAAGGCTTGAATAAAATATAAAAAACCCTGAGTATATAGGTATTATTATTCATTGAGCTTATAACTATTATTATTATTTGTTTAATTTTTTAAGAAATAAATAAATTTAAAAAAGGGAACAGGTAAAACCAAATAAGATCCAGAAAATATCATTGCCAGATCATAATTAAATGGGATAGTTGGCAACTAACTTTTATGAATGTATGTTGCCAATTACATTCCATTTTTTCAATGTTTTTTGACATCTTGACACAGTGTTGTCAAACTTTGTTGCCGTAAATAATGTTTGTTTAAAATAGTTACAGCTAAAAGTAAAATTGTTTTAAAAAAAGATACGTAAATAAATTAAAAAAAATATGGCTAATATGCTTAATGAAAATTTTGAATTATTAAAGCAGTTATTTACTGATTGTTTAAATGCCAAAAACAACATAAAGGATACGGTTAGTAAAATGCTATATTTTGGCCAATAACGCCACAAAAATGTGTGATGTTAAGATGCATGATATTCTTTTATACAGAAAGTTGACCTGGATGAAAAACTGAAAATAGGATCTTTAGAATTTGTAGTAATAAAAAAAATAAATCGTTTGGTTAAATATAAAGTACGTTCCGGCCGCGAGGAGTTGCAAGCTCAGAAAACATTAGTTGACTGCAATCGCTTACATTTGCAAAATCTTTTATACGAAGTAAACTATTTGAAACGTGAAATAAAGCATTGCTACAGGTTTAAAAGTCAGGATGAAGACATTGATATCTATGAACAAAGAACTGATACCGTTCCAGAATCGAAATTGAGTCATAAAGACCGCATTGAGCGTTTAGAAAGAGAGCTAAATTTGCGAAAGAAATTGTCGGACGACTGCAACAAGCTGTTAAATGACAAAAATATGGTTTTCAATCAAATTATAGTGAAGATGGAAAACTTGTCCACGTTTGCCCCTTCATTGCGTACTCTTCTGAAAGCCACACGTCCCCTACAGGAAGCTTTACAAATGCCGATAGAACAGAAATGGAAACTAGAGCAGAAAGTACACATGTTACCTCAACATTTATATTTAGCTTACGTAAATTTACGCGCTATAGAGCAACTGGAAGGTGGATTTGATCTAATGGTACTTGGAATGGAAGAGGAATTAAAAATGTACGAAATGAAAAAGAATGAAACAAGTAACCAACCAGATCAATCATCCTTGCTTCTACCACATCCACTTTCACTTCAAATTAAGGTATTTTTTGCAAGTAATTTATTTACATACATTTGTATTTGTAATTTATTTGGATTGTCTACAGTTTATTGACGGGAATTTTCCAAATGACTACATCGCTGTTAGAGTCTATCATTTGCCATTACTTGGAATTGTTACTGGTCATTGCGAGATCCATTTAAATGAAAATCAGATAAATCATTCCGAAAGTAATGTTTTACAAGATTTTCTAAAGTTTATAGGCGAAGATGATATGGGCGATACGGTACCATATTCCACTGTCAGTTTAAATGTAAGTTATTATTTCCATACACCTAAATTTAATCATATATTTAAATAGGCCACACATTTTTTTGTGGTACACTTTTAAGTATGTTATTGTCCACCAATATTGATGAAACATATATGGTTTAAAAGGTTATTTTCTCTAGATATGCATTTTTATACCCTTCACCTTCGTGAGAAGGGTATATATAAGTTTGTCATTCCGTTTGTAATTTCCACAATATAATTTTCCGACCCTATAAAGTATATTTATTCTGGATGCTTATAGATAGCGGAGTCGATTTAGCCATGTCCGTCTGTCTGTCTGTTGAAATCAATTTTCTGAAGACTCCAGATATCTTCGAGATCCAAATCTTTTCAAATAATTCTGTCAGACATGCTTTCGAGAAGTTTCCTATTTAAAATCAGCAAAATCCGTCCATAAATAACGGAGATATGAGCAAAAATCCGAGACAATCTCTATTACTAAGTCATTAATATAGACTAAGTCATAAATATAGACAATATGAATATCTAATGATAGATATTTCAAAGTCCATTGCAACGATGTATATGTATAAGGCTATAGTAAGTTGGATCTAAAATGGGTCAAAATCGGGAAAAAATATTTTTTAACCCGAATTATTTTTCACAAAAAACTTTTTTTGTCATACATTTTTTTCCTTAAATTAAAAAAAAAAATAAATTTTTAAATTAAAAAAAAATTGTTTTTAAAAAAACTTTTAAAAAACAATTTGGAAAAAGTACCTATAATTTGGTGAAGGGTATATAAGATTCGGCACAGCCGAATATAGCTCTCTTACTTGTTGTTTCAAAATTCTTTCCATAAAAGTGGGAAAAAGCGTTTTAAAAGTAGTCGAATTTCGGTCACCGGATGATCCTAGTAATTATATAAATAAACCAAACCAAATATAAAGCATTCCATAAAAGATTTGCAAGGAAATCTGTGTTTCTGTAAATTGCAAAGCGCTCTATCAGTTTTCAAATTTTATAGGATAAAAATTAATATATAATAACAATTAGCACAAAAAACGCTGACAAATTAATTTCTGACATAATATTGAATATATTCAGTCCGTCGAACACTGCTATTGTGAACTCCCATTGATTGTAATTTTTCATACAAATTACTAAATAAATGCATTATATGCTGAGATTTACATAAAATTGCATATTAGGCATTCCGACTATAAAAACGTCTTTCTTTTTTGGTTACAGATTCCATAACTTATATGTATATTAGGTTCTTATGAAACTTTAAAACGATCTAGCTATTTTCGTTGTTTTGTCTGTCTGCCATTTTTTAATGAATTTTTTTACAAATTATTATTTTTTTTTTTTTGGCATTTTATGCAACAAAAACAGGATAAACACATTATTTTACTTTGTAAACACATTTTTATGCCTGTTTCAATATTTATTCGGCTATTTGTGTGCATATTTTCAAGTTTTTTTTAGCTGTTTAATTATTTAGTGTATAAACATGCCCTGAAAATAACTATAAATTATTTAAATTAATCTAGCTTCAAAATCACAACATATCCCTGGGGGAATTTCATAAAAAAATTGCCAAGCATAACTTAGGAAAGCCATATCGCTGGCTTCAGCATTTATGTGGTAATACATCGTGTAACAGTGTTAAAAATGATCACAATAAGATCCTAAAATTAAAAGATTTTACATCCGATTGTGTCAAAAAAATAAAATGTTATTGGCATTCTCGACTAATTTTGATAACACAGATTAGGTCGTTTATGAATAAAAACCTCGATGAATACATTGACAATAAAATGGGATGTGCAAAGCCGAATTGTGCACTAGTACAGTGGTCCGCAATATCTTGGGAGGAATATGAAGGATCAGAAACGACCGCCCAACTAATAAATCAGAAACTGACCGATGAAACCTGCAGTTTCTTTAGAGCGGTTATAGTACTGAGTTCAGCAAAAATGGAATGTCTAATAAGTATATCAAATAAATATCCGATGAACATACCTTTATGGACAATCACAGTGCATTGGAATGGTCATCACAATGCATTGAATAATTCATCAATTAAAGTATGTATGGTTAACGCTATGTGAACTGGTAATACATAATAAATTATTCCTTTTTTACCTTGCAGATTATGGAACTTTACACAAACTCTTTAAATGATTCCAAGGCATCATCATTAAACCTTTTGGCTAAGCAATTATTGCGTACTATGTACAGCTTTGATATATTTCTCGAAACAGAGGGCCCACTTTATCATCCATTAGAGTACAACAAAGAAAAGAGTTTCATCAAATCGTTTTCTAAACGTATACGTGTACGGCCTTATAAAAAAATTACAAAGGGATCTATAAACTATTTTAAGCAATAATAGTCAGAAAATAACTAGACAGGAAGGTTCGAGCTGGAAACCGCAGCAGTCAAAAAATCTATATTACTGTGTAATACATGCGCATGTAGTACGAATCATTCTTTCTAGTCATCTTGTTCTCTGGTAATACTTTTTTAACAAATTGTTTAATGAATAACTGAATAAAATACAGCTAATATTTAATCCGCATTTTAATCTTGAATTAATGAATAAAAAAACAACTGTCAAGGTACATATATGCCTTGAGCACAATACGGATATTTTATACAAGTTTGTATACGAATTTCAAAATAAAATTTATGTAATATCTATCATAGAGAAAAACACACACAATTATTTATTGATACAAATAATGAAATATTATAGACAGCTGCAATTAATTTTATTTGACCATCGTATTCTGAGGCGGCTATTTTGTGACAAAATAAATACAGATACATTTTTAAAGGTCACAAGCTTGTCATATTTGCAAGAATATAAAGAATATACCGATGGCGTTAATCGAATAGTTCCGATATTTAAAAAGGGATTATTGTATGCTGATAATATATGTTTAAAGGATTTTGCGGGTCAATACACCTATCTGCAATTGTATAATAACTCCAAGAGACTGTCAAGACAAATTTCCAATATATGTGGTAATACGTGTGTGTTTTAAATAATTACATTCTTTGTAGCAATTATTATTCTAGGCAGTGGTTCCTCTTCAACGATAGCATTTTTTAGTTCCAATGATGTTTTGACGGTTTTAATTCTATGGTCCATTTGGATGTCAGGACAAACAGCTATGGCACTGAAACGTGATCAAACCTATCCTGGGCTTGATAATTTAGTCAAAAGAAATAAAACGAGGCTTTTAATATCGTCTGATAAATATGAAAATTGTAGTCGTAATCTAGCTTTTGAGAATAGTATCGCATTGTTAAAAATAGATCACAAGTTTCTCAATATTGATCAACCGAACAATGATTTAAAACCTGAAATTGTCATGGCTACACAGAAGAATGCATTTTTAGAAGGAGTTCTTTTTAATGAGTTCTACAACTCCTCGGGAGCTCTGTATATCTGTACCAATGAAAATGATGAAATTCCCAAGACTATTTTACTGAGTCACAATGAATTAAACACTCATTTAAGAAAAACAGTGCAAACTTGGAATATATGTGAAACAGATAGAATTCTTTCTATTTGTCCATTATTCCATAGATATAATGTTGAATACATCTATAACATGTTATTCCCCTTAAGTGTGGGCAGTCACGTATTTATATTTGCACCATTCGACGCCAAGTCTGCTTGGCGCACTATATTGGGGATAAACATACCTTTAAAGGAACGCGTCAATATATTAATTGCGGAACCGAATGTTTACCAAAAGCTAATTCAAGAATATGATAAACTGATCGCAAGAGACAACCGAATGATAGAGTATATAAAGGATTATTGTTTGCTTAATATTCGTCTAATGATATCTTGTTTTTTACCCTTGAATCCTTCAATATATTCAGCTTGGCTGAAGATCACAGGACACTCTCTACTTGAAACTGATTTCCGAATTGATTATTTAAATTCACAACTATGCGGAGGAGATATTCAAGATAATAAAGACATGCCTAATATAAAGCTGCTTATAGTTGATGCAAATAAAAAAGTTTTGTTGGAGCTAGATAACATTCAAATGGAAAGGCTTCAAACTTCGCATAGAGTACTAGTAGGACGACTCATGATAACAACATTTCATCATAAAACATTGCGCTGCACTGGAGAAATAGTATCCTACTGCAATGGAGTTTTAAAAAAAATTGGCCGTTATCATTGTTCAAACTGATTGATTTGCAATCACAAGTGCACTTTTATAATTGTATTTGTCTACATTTTCTGATTATAAAAATGACTAATTGTCTGATAATAGGGGAACGAACGAAAAACAAAAATGACTAACTATCGAATGAGTCACCAACTCTCACTTACACACATATTTATCTCTCTTTTTAAGAGAACCAAATTTTAAAAATAAAAAAAAAATCACAAATTATAAAGGGTAATTTTTAGTGTTTTTTTTTTTTTTGTTTAATTTTTATTATTATTATTTATAAAAAGCTGAAATTCAATGTTTCATTATTTCTGCTTCAAAATACAAATATTGTGTTGTGGTTGATGTAATTTTATTGGATTGGGTGGTAGAATGGTGTTAATAAAAAAGCATTCATCTTACTGACGGTCAGTGGCGCGCAATTTTTCCTCTACCGCTTCGCGGGAAGCTTCAGATAAATCGGTAGCTTGTATGTATTTTTGGACACCAACAAGAGACTTTTTCAAGGCATCGAAGGAGCTGGAGTACAACATCTTCTTCTTAACCTACAGAGAAAACCATCATACATATAATACATACGTACATATATATATTTATGTTAAAACCTATTTTTTTATTTTTACTTACTTTGGCAGTATCAGGGCACCAGGACATAAGGAAAAGCTTTTGTTTTTTGGAACTTTCTGAGGTACCTTGACATTGGTGCATGTATTCAAAATCAAAGAGACCATAGCTTTGGAAGATATGGAATTATGGAAATTACAAAATGTCTGCAAGATAGACAGTGTTTGCACTTACCGGCACTCTCCGGGTCCGCACTTTTGAATATCTTCCAAGAATTGGTCATATTCAGCATTACGCTCACCCACAGTCTCTACATCGATTTGTTTCTCATCACGAATGTAAAAGATAACATATCTATGTTTTTTGTCCTTCTTAATTTCCTCGTATGTAGTTTTGCACACGTCAGATACGGTGACTCCTGATGCCTATGGATTAAAAAAAAAATATATATATATTGGAATACTATGTTAAACCACGCCCAATACTGCACAACATATACACCCCAAAATGTAAAAAATATACCGGCCGCATAAGAGATCACGTCTACCGCATACGTATTTTATATATACATTTCTTCAAAGACATAAGTAAACTTAAACTTTTACAAGCCGCATTCTTTACAACTTTCTAGCCAAAAAAATTTATTTATCATATTTATTTTTTCTTCCAAAAAGATAAAAACTTAATTTCTTTTTCTGCAAAAACCGTGGATGATAATTTCGCCATTTTTTATTATTGCAAAATGGTGAGACGCCTCTCACCATATTCTCTCCCTCTCTATTTGATGCGATATATTTCTGACCTTATAAGGCTATTTTTAAACGGCGTGTGGTCGTCTAATTTATGAATTTCATATAAAAATATATATATGGATATATACATATATTTTTAGACGGTATAACCTCTAAAAATTAAATTTAAACAATTTTTCAATCAATTTTTGATGAGGCCGCAGCATTGTTAAAAGGCATGTATGTCTCTTTTTTCCATCTGTCGGCAGTATGTATAACAATATTGTTTGCATGTGTGTGAGATTTTTGCCGTCTATATGCATTGCCATTTTTACCGATTTATTACTTCCCACTTGGTAGTTTTCATCGCTGGATAATTTTTACATTTCGGGAGATTTTTGGACACAATTACAAAATTGTTGACTCCAGCAAAAGTTTTTCCTTACCATTTTTAAATAATTTGGGTGTAGACGATACGAATTAAAAAAAATGCGACGAACTTGCAGCGTGTAGACGCTAAAAAAATTTCTGCCAGACTGACGCACAGAATACAGAGAGTTGACAGAGGTGAAACTGAACCCCGCAAAGAAAGCGAGAGGGAAGATGAAAACCATACAGTGCTGACAAGTTTTTCAAAACAAAAGACTTGGCAGCATACACTTTTCAATGTGTCATGTTTCCAGAGGTGCCAGTTTTTTCCAAAGTCGGCATAGAATAATATTTAAAATGTAAATAAACATTAGCTTACGTTCACAATAACATTTTAACAATCCTGATGGTATATTTTATCAGAAAACTAAGTTTTAACTAAAAAAAATTGATTTTCAATAAAACAAAATTTTAAAAACGACAAAAAAAATATTTTTTCATCAAATAAATTTATTTTTCACAAACAAAAAGTTTATTTTTACTAAAATACCAAATATTAATTAATGTATTAATTCTAGTATATAAGATTCGGCACAACCGAAAACTTGTTGAATTAACGATTTTGTTCTTCATCGATTAAATATACAAATAATTCCTTTGATAGAATAGGTGTTTTATTATTGAAATTAACGTAAATTGTCTTAATAAATAAATTAAAAAATAAATAATTGAGAACAAAAAAGTTTTTAAATTAAAGTACATTTTAGTGCCATCTACCGTATTTATTTTTCTTAATAGCTTGATATTTGTTTAGAATCTGAGAGGAAAACATATTTAGCAACTCTGTTATCAATTCACGTACGGCGATGTTTATTTTGTTAGTCTTTGTACTTCGGTGTTAAAAATCTGGACAAAAAAGAAAAAAGTTGACAAATGTGAAATAAGGAAAAAATGTCTGAACTTTGTGGTAAATATCATTAAAGCTATTTTTATTATGCCCAATATTTGGGTACGATGGCTAGGGCCAAAAAGATTAACGCCTACATATGTAAATATGTCTATTATTGGCAAGAAATTTACCCCCTGTCACCCTCGTACTTATACTATACAAAGAGAAAGATTTCGATTTGGAACTATATTGAGGTCACCGCTTTGGCCTTTCGTATGGAGTGTTACTATTAAGCGTTTGTGGTCCAACTGAACACTGGATGAGTATGACTGATTCTATTAGATATTTTCTAAATTCGTTCACTCGTAAAAGGCGTGTCTGCGTACACCTGTCAAAATGATGGGCATGTAACCATTAGTGGAATGAACTAAAGCCGCTAGTCTTATTATTAGTTGATGAGTAATATGCTCCAGCATCAAGTCGTGTGTTTTTTATTCATTATTTCTTATTGCTATTAAGTTTTTGTTTATGTTGATTTCTTTAAACTAGAATCTCTTGAAGAATCGTGTACCAGGCGCTTGAAGTTACTAGAATCTGTCATATTGGAACATGGCATGTCCCAAGGCATGCTCTTGGTGGCTGACAACAAGGAAAGTGAAGATGAAATATTACCACCCCATGGCAAAGCGATTTCAGTTGAAACATTAATAGATGCACTACTCTTGCTCTATGACGAATGTTCAAACTCTTCGCTAAGAAGAGAAAAGACGGTATCCGATTTTATCAAAATAGGTGTGTATGAATTGCTAATATTAAATTTGTTCAATTGATTTTATACGCATTTATTTTTAATAGCCAAACCTGTGGTATCATTAGTAAAAAAATTACGCCTGTCTCGAGATGATTTTGAGATTATAAAAATTATTGGCCGAGGTGCCTTTGGAGAAGTGTGCGTAGTTCGTATGATCAGTACCCAAAAAATATATGCCATGAAAATTTTAAATAAGTGGGAAATGTTAAAAAGAGCAGAAACAGCATGTTTTCGCGAGGAGCGCGATGTTTTGGTATACGGCGACCGCCAATGGATAACGAATTTACACTACGCCTTTCAGGATGACACAAATTTAGTAAGAACATAAATTTCCCGAGAATACTATAGCCTACTAAAATTATGCTCTATCTTTCAGTACTTAGTCATGGATTACTACTGTGGAGGTGATCTGTTGACGCTACTTAGCAAATTTGAAGATCGTTTGCCAGAGGATATGGCAAAATTCTATATTGCTGAAATAATACTTGCTATCCATAGTATCCATCAATTGCGATATGTCCATCGCGACATTAAGCCAGACAATCTTGTAATTGATGTTAACGGACATATACGTCTTGCCGATTTCGGGTCATGCTTACGCCTCGGCACTGACGGCAAAGTTCAATCTAATGTAGCAGTTGGTACCCCCGATTATATATCTCCTGAAATTCTTCGAGCTATGGAAGATGGACAGGGTAGATACGGTGCTGAGTGCGATTGGTGGTCGCTTGGGGTGTGTATGTATGAAATGCTATACGGTGAGACGCCATTTTATGCCGAAAGTCTAGTGGAGACTTATGGAAAAATTATGAATCACCAGAATTGCTTTGATTTCCCCCCGGAAGAGAGTACACACAAAGTGTCAGATTCTGCCAAGGACCTCATTAAACGACTTATTTGCGCTCCCGAATTTCGCTTAGGTCGAAATGGTCTAGAAGATTTTAAATCACATCCATGGTTCGAAGGCGTCGATTGGGATCACTTGCGATTGGGCCCAGCTCCATATGTACCCGATGTATCCAGTCCAACAGACACGTCAAATTTCGATGTTGATGATAACACAATAAGGCATTCTGAAAGCGTACCGCCAACATCAAATCCAGCATTTTCTGGCTTTCACCTACCCTTTGTAGGTTTTACATTTACCCAGAATAGCTGCCTATCCGATTTAGGAAAACTCGATATAAATATAGTTGGTACTCGAAAGGAAAGTTTGGATGGCATGGATATTTCATTCTTGAATACTCTCAAACATGAGCTACTAAACGAAAAGAATTTGTCGCCAGAAATCACACGGCAAATTTTAAACGAAATCAAAATCTTCAGCAAAAATTCACAAGGAATTGAGGGCATTAGGTCAGTGGGGGATAAAGAAACCCAATCATTAAATACGGAATCTCTAGAGCTCGATGGAGCATCTAAAGCTCAATTGCAAGAACTAGATAAGGAGATTAACGAACTAAAGCGTGAGAAATTAGAGTTAATAAAAGAGTATAATGATGCTATGGAACGCATTAAACAACAAGATTCTGAATTAAAAGATGCAATAAGCCAAAGAAATCTAGCAATGATGGAGTATTCAGAGGTCACTGACAAACTTTCTGAACTTAGAAGTCAAAAACAAAAACTGTCAAGACAGGTAAGTGAAAACTAATAATATACATAACTATTGTTCTAACTAGTTCGGAAACAATGCAATGAAATGTTTGTACTTAAAATGTTCGCCCCAACAATCTAACCATTTACATACAACAGGTACGAGATAAGGAAGAAGAACTCGAGACTGTTATGAAAAAGATAGATAGCCTGCGGCAGGATCTTAGAAAATCGGATAAAAGTCGAAGAGAGCTAGAAATGCGCATTGAAGATGCGTTGACCGACATAGCAACGGAGAAAAAGCAAAGAGAACGCACAGAAGAATTTTGCCGTCAATTACAAGATGAATTGAACAAAAAAAAGAACTCAGACGTCTCATATGCTGGATCCAATTTCAACTCTGATGCTTCACGTTACGAAATCGAACGTATTGAAATACAATGTACAGAAAAGTTAAACCAGCAACAGGCCAGATATAATTTGGAAATCTCTGCTCTAAGGGAGCAACTAAAGGAAGCCGAAAAATATCAAGAGACACTACTCAACGAATTACAACACAATCGAGAGAAATATGAATCAAGTAAACTAGATACTTTTAGTGACACAACAGATACCATTTCTGAACTCAAAGAAGACTACGACAAGGAGAGAAATATATGGATGGAGGAAAAGCAGAGACTTCTCATGGAAGTTGAATTACAAAATCAAAAAACTCTTCAGATGCAAGCTAAACAAAGTGAATTTGAGGATAACTTTGAAGAACTAAAGTAAGTTCCTTTTTGGCAAAACAAAATTGTCTCTTTAGTCAGTAATGTAATTGCATTCGCTTTATTAGATCTAAACGTCAGGCAATAAGTCAATGGGAGAAGCAAATGTCTGAAATTATACAGTGGGTATCGGATGAAAAAGACGCCAGGAGTTATTTGCAGGCTTTAGCAACAAAGATGACCGAAGAGTTGGAGTATTTGAAACATTCTGGTAAGTATTTGTGTTTATTGTCGTAAGCTTTATTTTTTGTGTAATTTTAAATTTTCACTATTGAACAAACATCAAGAAATCTGACATTGAAAAATGCCAGATAAGACACAGCCTCTTTATTATGATTTTATAAAAAAAAAATTAAATTAAATTGGAAATTTCGCGAAAACAATATTCGCGTAGAATGTTTTTGTCATATCTGTTATTACAATTTCTTTTTTACTTTTTTAAAAATAACGTTTCCTCGGTCTTTCTCAGGTTTTTATAAAACTTTTTGCTCATTCAATTCGTCACAGTAACGAAAGAAATTTTGTTTTCGATTTTATCAAAAGAATTTTATAATTTTCAAACGGAAATTGGCTGACTTTATAAACGCAGTTTGTAAAGCAACACTGCAAAGAAATTCATTTACAAGGCAAACCAATACTTTATGACAATACTGCTTTGTTAAAATGTGCAATGACATTTTAGAACATTTATGAACGCATAAATGTTTTTTTTTTGTAAATTTACGTAAAATTACATATTTTACAAACAAAAATTCAACTTATCATAAATCCGCCATTTCTACCAATATATAAATGTTTGCCTCCTTAATAATTGTGATTATGCTAAAAACAATCTCAGTTGCTTTGTGATTGTTGTGATGCAAAAGTCTATGGAACGTAAAACTGGAAGCATTTGACAACATGCTTACTCACTATTGAGTAGTATGTATTAGTGAATAAGATCCCTTCTAATAATAAGAATAGTCCATACACGCGTGTTAAATATAGCCCTACACAACTACACAATGGACCACACCAGTGAATTAGTTTGCAATCGTATTAATACAATGACATGGTCCATGACTGCATTACATTGGACCATGGATCAAGTAGCCCTATATTATTTGCAGGGATGAGAGTATGAGATAAATGTTTTTAGTTTTTTTGTTACACTCAACTCGATTACATGCGTTTTACTTTAACAATGAATGCTGTCTGTGTAGTCAGAATACAAATAGATTTTGATGATTTTATTTGTGCGTCTCCATTTAAACGACAAGCCCAGAATACTCACACTAGTCAATATTTTACCTAATTTAAAAAAAGTGTTGATTGGAACTACATTCTATATTTTTATCATGAATTTGACTATTACACAAATTATACAGATATGAATCAGCTGATTTCAGAAATTTGGAAATAGAAAAATAACAAAAGCAAATGTTAAAAAGAATTATTTTTCTCTCGCTCTGCAAACCACAACCTTTGAAAACTTTTTTGACAACTGTCATTTGCATATCTGTAATAACCTGTGGCGCATTAATTCGCCCTGGGTGTAAAAAAAAGATAAACAAACTCATAAATTTTCTAAATAGCACAAGTAAAAGTGGTATTTATTCGGCTATGACAAATATATTTTTGTTTGTTTGTATAAATAAAATTGGGCAAAAAAACATTTTTAAGATAAAAACAAAAAAATTTTTATAAAAAAATAATTTATAATAATAATTTCCCGATTTTCACCTATTATCGATCCGAATTTGATAAAATATAAAATATTTTGGTATAATCCATATTCTAATTATATTTCTAAACTGTTGCAAATGTGATTATGTAGGTCCCTTCTATAAGAAAAATAATGATAACAACAAGAATTGGCGAAATAGAAGATCACAGAAATTGGATAAAATGGAATTGCTTAATTTACAATCATCATTGCAGTCCGAAATTCAAGCGAAAGCAGCTATATCTGATGAATTGAGTAAAACTCGTGCCGAATTGATAGCTACCCAAAAGTAATTACACTTACCACCAACATTAAATTAAACTAACAAATTAAAAAATAATAAATACATTTTATTACCAGGGATTTAAATGAATGTCGCAAACGTTGCGAATCGGCAATTTACGAACTACATTATAAGGAGAATCAATTGAGAGATATTCAGAAGGGTTTGGAATCATCAAAGGGCTGTAAGTATTTCAATTCATTTTGTATTTATTTTATTAGTTTTTCTAGTTATTTTTATTTTGTTTTCGTTAATTTTAACCCAATGAAGAAATATTAATTGGCATTAGATGATGAGAAAGAAGGCTTGCTTGATTGAAGTTTTTAAAGCGTCACAGCTTAACATAAAATTTAATAACATGTAATATTCATAATCTGTTCTGTTGTTTTGTCTTTGTCAAACGCTGCATGATTTTTACAAATTCAATTGGTTATATTCTTACGTTATAGAGATTAAATAGCATTTAATTTTTTTTAACTTCACTTAAAGCCCCTGTAGACGCTAATATCAACGAATTAAATGCTGAGTTTAAAGGTTTGGAAAATTTCACCTTAACCGATAGAAAGCAAACTCGTTCAAAATTTACTAGGTGTGCCAAATGTAATCAGTATACGCGAACTAGTGAACAATTTAAAAGCATTTTAAAATCAGAAAATGAGCCAGAAATTCAGCAACAATTTTTTAGTCAAAGCCAAAACATCAGCAGCACTTCCAGAGCCAACACAAGTACCGGCTGTAATAACAAACATGATGTCGTCTTGAACGATTCGAATATATCACTAACGGCAACGACGTTGAAAAGCACCATGAAAGAAATAAAGGCTCAAAATAAGGTCTACACCTGGGTTGGATTTACTTCATGTTTTCTGGGCATGTTATATCTGTTCTTCCGCAATAACGCAATGCAATAGACAATTGAGCGAAAGGCACTTAAGTACAATAGTGAAAACTCATACATACATACAACTTTATATATATATATATATATGTACCTACACTTAAATGTTAAATGAAATATAGTTTTGTCGTCAATTATATATCAATCGTTCAAATCGTTCATCTCATTTTGGACTGAAAAAAAAACAACGTCTACTGTCTTACTTAAATATTTTCTTAGGTTCAATATACATATATATTTATGGTAATGTATTTGGATTTAAAGGGTTGAAATCGAACCGAACCGAACGAATTACATCCAGCCTCGCTATCCTGCACAGAAACGTCATCAGATTTATGTGTGCTAATTGTAATTGTAACATTGTTCTTGGAATTGTCTATTGGAATTTCAATTTTCGCATCGTGTTCGGTTTCGATTCTTTTCATATTTTGTTATTGCTTTGCTTTTATTACTTATTCCTATTTAATTTCAAATCTGTACGTTACACATTTCCTACTTTGTCGCTATAACCAATGCTGTGTTCCTTCTATGTGAACTTATTTTAATTAAAACAAATTATTATTTTATTTCGTTAACAAATGCAAATATGCTGTTAAGACTCATATGAATATCTACAGATTTATAGGTTGACAATGTTGGCTCACTCTAATATGTACAAATATATGTATGTAGAAGAAACAGACGATTGACCGTTGCATGTCCGCAAGTTAAGCTTTATTTTAAATCAAGCAAGTTTATATATCTTTTTAATAATCATTTCCTATTGTTCCTAATTTTGTTCATTTTTATCCACCAACTACGAACATATCTACATGTTGAAAATAATTATTCAATACAAATATACAGAAAGTCATTCCATTCTTCATTGGGATATGTCATTTAAAATATAAATTATTCAAATATAAGAGTAACAGTCCCTTGATTTGTTAATTATTTTCTTGTTGTAACTAAGTATATGTTCTCTTTTTACTTTATATATTTATCTACATAACAAATCATATGCTTGCACATAACGTTGTGTGTGTTCTTTTTTTGCAATACAATCATTTCCATCCACCAACATCACCACGATGCAGTTTTGGAGAGATCAAATTCACAGGTATCTTATAATTATTTCAATAAAGAAGCAGCAGCTATTTTCAAAGAATCAGATCCAAATATCTGTGGTATGTCACTAGGTGATACGATGGTGAGTATCCTTTCACATTTTGTTATCGCGAAATTAATTTTTATAACTAGCACAGTATTTTTATATACATGAGCCTTCGTTTTAGAATAAATTTTTCTTTAAATTGTCTACTTTCATTTAAGAACATTGATGTTATTTATTAAAGGTTTTTAAATTAAATAGTATAATAATTGTTATTATATTATGAATTGTAAAAGCTAAAAAGCAATTCTAAAATTAATGATAAATTGTTTGAAATTGAGCGAACTGATAATGAAAACAGTTTATTTATTTAAATCTACCCACCGTGACCTTTTTTATAAAGGTATGGTCACACATGGCAAATATTTACTCAAAAGAGCGTAACCACTTTTTAGCATTAATTTGTTTGACGTTGTTTTCTCTTACAAGAGATCTGTAAGATCAAACAGCATTAAATAAAATAAAACTAAACATTTGTTTTGAATTGTCCTAGGTAAAATAAGTTTTTGAAAGAAATAAAAAGAATTAAAATACATATATTTTATTTAGTGGTTACGTTTTTTTTCGTCAAATATTAGCCATGTGTGACCCTACCTTAAGAGTGGTAAAAATTTAAAAGCATTTTCCGTCATAGTATTTCATGCAGTATTGATAGGTCCGATTATATATTAATCGTAACTAATTGTAACGAAAACTTATATCGCTAATAATGTACACGTATATATGGAATATATTTTTATTTGCGTATTAGATGAACTCCTCGTCGAATATATTCTTTTCGGATGATGAACAACGACAGCAACAGTTGCAACAAATGTCAACAATGTTTAGTGGTTCTAGCTATCCAATGAATTTGTCGCCTGAACACAATCTATCTTATGGGGAAGAGGGTAAAACTCGTATTAGTAATTCAAGTTCAAAAAGTAATTTGAGTTGTAAATCAACAGAACTTCATCAGCAACAGCAGCAGCAAGCATCAGGCGTACACAAGCAAAAGATTCATCAGTTTTTGGTTCGTACTTTTAGCAGCCCTACGAAATGTAACCATTGCACATCGTTAATGGTGGGTCTGACGAGACAGGGAGTTGTGTGTGAGATTTGTGGGTTTGCCTGTCATACAAACTGCTGTCAAAAGGTTCCTACTATATGTCCTGTACCAAATGATCAAACCAAACGGCCGTTAGGCATCGATCCAACTCGTGGAATTGGAACTGCGTATGAGGGCTATGTAAAGGTACCAAAACAGGGTGTTGTTAAGCGCGGCTGGGTACGCCAATTTGTGGTAGTTTGTGATTTTAAGCTGTTTCTATACGACATTTCGGCAGATCGCAGCGCTTTACCTTGTGTGAACGTCTCACAAGTGCTGGATATGAGAGATACGGAGTTTGCAGTTACCAGCGTAAGAGAAAGCGACGTCATTCATGCAGCTAAAAAGGACGTGCCATGTATATTTAAGGTATCATATCCACACATACCCATCCATTGCAACATTTATGTTAAGAAATATTAATTTCAGATAAAAACATCATTAATTGATGGCGGACCATGCCTAAATACTCTAATGTTGGCGGATAATGAATCGGAGAAAACCAAATGGGTAGTTGCCTTAAGCGAATTACATCGAATTCTAAAGCGAAATAATCTTCCAAACACAGCAATATATAAAGTTAATGAAATTTTAGATAGTTCTCTGGCTCTTATGCGAAACGCACTAAGTGCTCTTATCGTGTATCCCGATCAATTGTTACTGGGTACTGATGATGGTCTCTATTGCATAAATTTTGAGCAATATGAAATTGCACGCATTGGCGATAGCAAGAAAATCATTCAAATTTGGTATATTGAGGAGGAGCATATTCTAGTACTGCTCTGCGGCAAGCAGAGACACATACGTCTTCTTCCGATTCGCGCGCTGGAATGCAGTGATGTCGAATGGATCAAAGTAGTCGATTCTAAGAATTGCGTAGCTGCTTGTACGGGCATTATCAAACGTATGCCCACGTTAGTTTATTGCTTTGTGGTTGCCTTGAAGAAACCAACCAATCAAACCCAAATAATTGTTTATGAAATCAATCGTAATCGCTTGCGACACCAAAAAATGTGTGAATTCACTGTGGCCTATACAGTACAATGTGTTCAAATACTTTCCGACATGAGGTTGGTTATAGGTCATCAAAGCGGTTTCACCGCCTACTTATTACAAGGAGAAGCAACAGCCATGTGTAAGCTACTTATATTCAAAACATTATTTTGTTTCTTTTTTATTTTTGGACAAGAAATACATGTGCGTATAAATATTTTACAATTGTTTATTATTTAGCGTTAATTCATCCCGAAAATCAACTTTGTGCCTTTCTAAATTATTCTGGCGTGGATGCTATACGCGTTATAGAAATACAATGTGCGGGAGGAGGTTATGGCGAATATCTCTTAGTCTTCCAAACTCTCGCCATATATGTTGATTTACAAGGTCGCAAGTCGCGAGACCGTGAGATTATGTATCCCGCTGTACCTACAAATATAAGTGAGGAGAGACAAGTTGGACTTTTTTTTGGAAACGATTTAACATACTGTCCTACATATTTTTTTTAGCATACTCGGAAGGACACTTGTTGGTATTTTCAGAAACTCATCTGGATATATTCAATACACAGACTGCCGAATGGGTTCAATCTATTGGTCTTAAGCGATCATCGCCACTAAGTCAACAAGGAAATATAGTTTTAACACATGTCAATGATACACCAAATGTTGTTTATTTAGCCAATATTCACACAAGTAAGTTGTAACCATAAAAACGATATATGTATGTATATAGTATGTTAGAATTTACCCAGGCTGAAAAGGACAATCAGCACAATGTCAATCAGATGTTCAAGAACATCGATACAATATCTAAATGTAATCCAGCGGTTAATTTTAGTACGTTTTTTAAATATGTTTTCTTTTCCATTTTAAAGATGATTTGATAAAAGTTCATCACTTACAAATATAATCGTTTGTCTGGCTGTCCATGTAATTTTTGAAGCTATTTCGAAAAGATTTGGCTCATGTGTTTTGGCTCATTGTGTAAGTTCCGCGTTTAAATTGAATAATGATCGGTCCATGACAAGTTATTGTTATAATAAATTGAATGATAATCGGTCTATGACAATTCATAGCTCCCATATTAGGTCCACTTCAGAAAATCACTCACGAATAAGGAATTATTGTAATTTTAAACGAAAAATGTTTTTGCATTAGTAGGATAGTATATGGTCGAGCTTGACCGACTATACATTCTTACTTGTTTTTTACTGTTATAGTCAATATTAGGAAGGGGTGCAATTTCAGTCTGGGTATGTATCGAAGACAACCAATCACAATTTATTTCTATATGTATTTCTATAATAATACATATGTTGTAAAAAGTGGTATTAGGCAATAAATAGCATATGCTATTTTAGAGTTGATGTTTTTTAATTATTTGTTTATTATCTTACAGAGGGTTTATTCCAGTCTAAAAACTTAAAGCGCATTAGTGGCGTGAACACAAAACGACGTTTCTCAATGAGAGAAATTAATAAAACTATTAAAAAGTTTGTATTTTTTAACATTATTATTTAAAATCAAGTGCAATTTTCTTATTTGATTTTTTTGTTTGTTTTTTTTTTATTTTTTTATTTATAAACTACTAGCACCGACAGAAGATCGAAAATGATTTCAGCGCCTACAAACTTTAATCATATATCGCATATGGGTCCTGGGGATGGAATTCAAAATCAACGCCTTTTGGATTTACCAACATCTATCGAGAGCCCTAATGAATCTCGTAGTCAATTGTTAAGCATGATACAGCCCGATATGGCATCTTTGAAACAATTTAGGCAACTTAAAATAGGTCACAACAATGGTAAGTACACACGCTAGTATGTGCATTTACTAATCCCGAAAAATCACAGGATTTTCGGGATTAGTAAATGTTTTTCAACGTAAATTATAAAACCCGAGATCCCGGAATTTACATTTTCAAAATTCCGGAATTGCATCTCAATTCAATGATCTATGTGTATTTCGTTTAGGAATGATGCAAAAGAGCACAATGCACGATCAGCAGTCAGAACACAATTATTCAGAATCTCGGTCGCCGAGTCCATTTGGCAATGAATCGTCATCTTTTAAAGACATGTTTGAGGTAAGTATGACTTATATTCTACGCGCATCCACATTCAAGCAACCATATTGTAAATACATTTTAAATTTACTAAATTTTAGGATGAGCTTTCTTTCAGTGCTCAACTTATGAATGATGGAAATCAGCAGTGACATTCACTACGTTCGATATTTTCCATATTTTCTGAGCAACATACCTAGATTTGTGCAATACAGTGAGAGAGAGAGAGAAAGAAAGAGGAAAATGGAGAGGCCACGAGAAAGCTTCCTTTCACTTAAAACAAACAAAAAGAGAGATTAACTTGTTAAAACTGATCTCATCGGCAAATAAACTGATTTATTTATTTAGAAGGGAACGGAACGTAATCTTATATAATTCGAATTACATATTAACATAAATATATACATACATATATCTATCTATTCATGCATAAAACACATACTAATCCAATATACTACATTTATTTGACTTTTTTCATATTTTACGATACTGAAATCGATCGAAAATTATATTTATATATAAACACACATACACACACAAACTAATACTTTTATTAATATTGTATGATATTGAGTTTAATAATTTTGCATATACATACTTTACATTATAACTACATACATAATACATACACACTATCTATATACTTACCATACATAAAAACATGTTAGATTAAATTATTAATTGCAAAAATATTTGTATACATACATACATACATACTCCATACTTTATTTTGTTAAGTATTGTATTATTTTTTAACTAATTTAGATTATTACGGTTTCACAGGGATGTAGACGTGTTAATTTGTATCACTGCAAGGAGATTATACAGTTGTAGAAAAAAAAATAAATTTCTATGTCCACTACTTTGTGATGCCTTTAAGATTTAAATTAAAACCTTTTTTTATTTTATAACGGATCAGCTTAAAATATGCTAAAAAAAATTAAAAAGAAGAATAAAGTAGACAACTTAACATTTACAAATTTATTTAGTTATTTAAAATGTGTCTTAACTTCAAAACACGTCAATATGCAATATTTACTAAGTGGGGTTGTTTATGCCGGTGCACTATGGTTCAGAAAGAATTTTGTGCTAAAATATATGTTTTATATTGTTAAGATTTTACCTTTTAAAATCGTTGGTTTATGTCCTTTAAATAAACTGGATTCTTTTAAAAGAAAATCGCCAAGTAGTTTACTGATTATTTTAATTTAATTTTATTTCATTTATTTGTAATACAAATCCTAAAAAGCCCAAAATAATTATATTACAAAGCAAATATTGCCTGATATATAAAAATCTATAAATGTACATATACAAAAATTATTTATCCAAATTTCATAACAGTTTAAACAGTCACTGCGTTTTTATACAGATATGTATAACTTTTATAAATTATTTCAATAGACACACTTAAATTATGGTTGGAGAACGCGCTTGAATTATTTATCGGTTTGATCTTAACTCAATCAAGATTCACAATAAACTATTTAGATTTTTCTCTTGCAAATACTATTTTTACATCAGCGGCATCTTCTAGCAATTTCCAGCCGTTACAAACCGTTAAATTTTAATTGCGAAAGCCAAATTTCATAAACATGTAAGTGCTGTATATTTATCTAAGAGAAAATCAATTAAATAAAACTACATTGGTAGAAAATTAAAAATAAAAGAAATAGTCAAAAAAATGATTGACAAGTATTTTTGGTAAGTTATTACATATAGGCTTTCGGAAAGTTGATTTCAACAAACAGGCTGACTATACCTATTCCCGTAGGTATATATATTTTAATATTGTTACATTTAAAGGAAATAAACCGGATTACTTTTAATTGCAAACAAAAACGATCAGTAGTAGTAACAACTCTTTATTTAAATTTAACAACAATTTAAATAGTCACTCTTTTAATACACACATGAATACTGGTAATACAGTTTATGTTAAGTCTAACAGCGGCTATGATACACTAACGCACTCTGCAACTCGCTTTTACTATTTATATACACACTGCCGTACCGAAGCTGTCATCTTCTGTCCATGTGACATACAACTACTAGAAGATGTCATATACGATGTAGCCTTATTTCGCTCGATGTTTTGGGCTTTGGAATGTACTTATTTTTCTTAAACATAGTATCTTCTGAATGGAACATAAAGACCAAATTATTTTTCAGTTACACTTATTTTTGCAAAATATATTCCACAGGCGAATTTTTGGTCATTTTTTTAAACAAAATGTTTATAATTTTTCAAAATAATCAATTCAATCCGAAAACGGAAATGTTTGAAAATGTGTGCTAAATACATTGCAGTTCGAAACAATTTCCTTTCGAACCGAATTAGGGAGTATTTCGGTACGGTCTAATGTTCATATGTATTTAGTAAAACTTGCAAATAAACGAAATATTCTGAATTCAACAATCAATGAGGCCAGGTTTGCACGATAGAAGAGCCGATCATGCAAGGGCTTTTCTCCCAATGACACGTCGTGTAAAATTGAAACGATTTTGCACAAAGCTTTTAGGAAGACATCTTTACTACATATTTTTCTCGCTGGGATGTTACGGTGTCCAAGTTAACAACTCAAGCGCCGAACGTGCCAAAATATTTTGTTTCCAAGTATCAGTTAGGTCTTCAGGTAGCCGTCCAAAGCCTTTCGTCCATTGTGCAGCTCACGTGGGTCCATTGATTGTTCTCTTTGTGTTTCTCGAGTTTCAGTTACTAAAATCAAAAATAGTCTGTTTTGAGTAGATTGTTTAAACCTGATCATATTTATACTATCCTTTAAGTTATGAAGAGTTGGATTGTTTACAAAACTATGTTTTAGACGTTTCTTTATCCATTAAATTCTCTTATAAAGTTCAAAATTCAAATATCTGAATGATTCTGAAACCCCTTTTATAAACTCTAGGCAGAAACTGATGAAATGGTGTCTGTACAGTTAATATTAATAATTTAAGGATCTTTTTGATAGCTTTTTAACAATGAGTGAAATTAATAAATACATTTACAACATGACATGAGACATTTTGGAGTTTTGACATGTAGTTTTAACCAGTTTTACTTTTACTTCAACTGTAGCTATCAAAGTATTGTATGTGATTGCGTATATAAGAACTTTTGTAACAGGATGACTATTGTTTTAATTTTATTTTATCTGGGGCACCCTGTTAACGAAATGTTTATTTTTCAGTAGCAATTTCATTTATAATGCAACATTATTATTTCTGAAGTGGTGTATTATTCATGGTTTAGTATAGATAAATTAATATATATTGGATGTTCTAATTATGAATACTAAAATAAAAGAGAACTCATTGATAACATAATAATAGTTAATACAATATTAATTACATGAATTGCTTATAAGAAGTGTAAGTTTTGTGACAATGAAAAAATATCCCAATTGAATATGAGTACATACATACATATGTATATATACATAAAAATCTATTTGATGCATTAGAGGTGTTGATTGAATATACATATGAATGTATATACATATGTACAATATAAATATTTGTATGAACAATATTGATGAAGAGAATGGGAGAAGAGTGCGAACGAAAAAGAGATTTTTGAACAATTGTGTGTGTGGAGATGTGTATATTTATGTGATACATTTACTGTATTCAATTGAATGAACATCATAATTTTTTTTTCTAATATTCACGATGGAAAATTGTATTTTCTTTTAATTATTTTTTTGTTTTGTACTTGTATCAATGGACGTTATAAAAAAAATACCTAATAATTTAGAAAGAAAACACAATAAATTCAAGAAGAAACTACCAATACATTACAATACAAGATGGCAGACCTAGAGGCTGTTTTGGCAGATGTCAGTTACTTGATGGCCATGGAGAAGTCCAAGTGTACTCCAGCGGCTAGGGCCAGCAAGAAATTAATTTTGCCCGATCCAAGGTATGTATGGATAAAAATCGTTTACTTAAAAGCTAACAAGCTAAAAGTTGATTAATAAATAATAATAGACTATTTGAATAACAAAAGTTTATTGACGCAGTTGGTTTTTTATCCATAAAATACTCATTATTATAGCGTAATAAACATACTAAAGAAATGTGTGAGATTTAAAATAAAATAGGGTTTTTATTACTTAAAAGAAAATCATTGGTGCCTACCTATTATTCTATAAATTATGATTTTATCATCTATCAAAAGATCAGCTGTATTTTAGTTAATTAAAAATTAATCGTTGAAAAATTTACCAACACAACTATTATTTATCATTCATATTGGAATATTTGGTCACTAGTTATAAACTGTAAAACAAATCCGTTTCACTGTTGAATAATAAAATGATTTAATTATTTAAAAGATCATATGTATATTATTGTGTCATTATATAAATATTTAACTGTAATAACAATTTAAAAAATTATGATTTAATTTATTTATTTATTTATCCAGGCCAAAAAAAACATATTACATAGCAATACAATCCTGAGTACAGTTGTTCATTAAGCTTAAAACTATTTTTATTTGTTTGCTTTTATAAATTATAAATTTTTGGCTCCCCAGCCTTTAATAAAAAAATTTAAGAAATGACAAAAATACACGAATAAAAAACAATTTAAATATCCGGTCATCATTAGAAACAACTCCAAAGGGTAAAAAATGTAAAAATTCAATGCAAAAGTATTCTTATCTAGAAACAAGTCATATATAAGTAACAGAGAAGTGTCTCAAGAGTTTAAGGCGAAATACGTTATACGTTAACAGTTTTCATAAACAATTGGGGCATAAATAAAGATCATCGAAGCTTGCATTTTAATAAATTTTTTGGTGTTGATAACTGTTAAAATTTTTGTCCGCTTTCTCTTAGTTTAAGAGTTATATGAATTTAAAGTCAATATATATAATAGTAAATTTCTCATATATTTGGAAAATAATCAGAATATTATGGGTATCATTGAATAGTGCTTCAAAAGACCTTTAATATGATATATAATATGGTAGTGTTTATTGACATTGTGAACCAAAAATTCCTTTTTGAATTTATATGACAGTACTTCAGAAAATTTTGATATACAGAAAATGTGATTTAAACGAAGCCGGTGTACGATACACTCCAGAGCATAAAGGCGGCAATACAGCAAATATGAATATTAACAGAAAATAAATTATAAAAATATAAACTGTTAATGGGATCTTGATTTGTTCCACAATTGGATATTTGTTCACTGAGGTCTGTAAAACAAATAGGCTGTCGTCCTTTTAAGTGTTGAAAAAGTAAATTATTAAAAACAAGTAAGAGAGCTATATTCGTCTGTGCCGAATCTTATATACCCTTCACCAACTTGTACTTTAAAATAAAAATTTTAAATATTTTTAGGTAAAACAAATAAAAAATAACTTTTTTTAAATTTATGTATTGCGAAAAAATTTAATTGCTAAATTAATTTTTTTAATTTAGAAATTACAAACTGAATGACAAACTTATATATGTATACCCTTGCCACTCAATTTAAATTTACTTGCTAAAATTGCGGCGGTATATCGATACTGATCCACCTCCACAAAAAATATGTTTTTACTAATAATATGTTTTTATATACTATCTTAAAAATGTAAAGCGTGCTTTCATATAATTTATATATGTTAACTATTTTGTAAAACTCGTCTTATGGGTCGATTATGAATGGCAACCGAACTTCAGTTTTGTTGCTAGAGGGTAACCATAAATTTCTGGTTGCCAATTTGGCAACAGAAATGGTAGATGCCAGTTGACATCTGTAATACCATTTAAGCAACTGACAACACAACTGAAGTTCGGTTGCCATTCATAATCGACCCATTATTTTCTCTACAAGATTTATATTTTGTTGCATCAATTGTAATAAATTGGCATAAAGTAGTAGCATTTTTCTTGCTTTCTTCTTATCTGAGGTATTACAAAGCCAATTTCGGTTATCTGAAATAACAATACTACTAATAATATTAACACATTACTTACATATTTTCATTACAGTGTTCGCAGTGTTATGTATAAGTATTTAGAAAAGGAAAATGAACTGGAGTTTTACAAAATATTCAATCAAGTTATAGGTAAAAATATGAAGAAATCCTTTAAATCTGTTTATTACGATTTAATATTAATTTTTTAGGTTACAACTTATTTAAAGATTTTTGCGAAAATGATTCTGACGAACCTATACAACAATTTAAATTTTATGAACAGGTAAATGTACTTCAATTATGAATTTATATTTATATGCCTTATGGCTTTTTATATTACTTGGAATAAATAAATAAATTTATTAAAAACGTGTTGTTAAAAAAAACTGTTTTAATTTTTTAGATAAAACAATTCGAAAAAACCGAATGCTATGAGGAACGAAAGAAGATGGCTCGAGAAATCTATGATAATTTTATAATGGAAGAATTACTAACTCACACATATGTATGTATACCAATATTGAAATCTATATAGGTATTAATAAAATAGTAGTCTTTGTTCGTAATCGATAAACTCAAGAACTACGGCACCAAATTGGAGAAATTCGTCACTTTTGTAAATGTCTGTTTTTAATCCGAATTTTCAAGCAGTAAAAATTTATTATTTTAACTTTAAATCACGGCCTCGTTAACTCTAAATTAGCATTACCGAAATCGTAGAATAAGATTATAAAATGTATAAGATTGAGCTATTCGGGATTAAATAATGATATTCTAAACTTGTTTCTCCTTTAAAATTCCATAATGTATGTATTTTCTTTATAAATGCGTCGATTCCAGCATTCGGCTAAATTTAGCTCGAAAAACAAATATGTACTGGACGAAACCCGATAACAATTAATTCATTTTTTCTTTTTATTATACATATGTTAATAATTCTTAATTTTTCTGCTAACTTTAAATTTTAGTGTCAAATTATTGTAAATAAAAATATTTACAAGGAATTACTTTGAACATAATAAAAATTACGGTACATCGTCTCAAACCCAAATAACAGTAAATTGTAAAAAAATGTAGTTAATATATTTTGTAATCTCGAAAATCCTGCTAAAAATTACAATTAAAGCTATCAGTTATCCCATCATCATGCGAAACTATTATCTTGAGTTTAGAAACATCTTCAAGGACTGGTAGAATAAGATACACTAATAAATTATTTGATTTAATTTAATTTAAAGGTTATTTTCATCTTTTTAGAGAAATTCAATAAAAGCTTGTTTTAAAAATGTTTTTTATTTATTATCAATTTATTTTCTTGAATATTTGGAATTTAAATTGTAATTTTCGAACATATTTTAAAGCTACAATTAAAATTCTTTTAATATAATAAGAAATTACCCTTAAATAAAACATAAATTATTTTTTAAAGAATCCTCACGGAACATAAGTCCGAAACTTACGTTCGAACATATTGCAGTATAGCATTGTCATCAGATTTACATATTTTTTAACAGCTTTAAAACTTTTTCGAAGATAGGATCGAATTTTCGACACAATTTTGCATTATCATTACCCAGCGTTTACACATGCAAGTAACAGTTCGAAAAACGCAATACATTGCCACTTTTGCACTAACACAATCACACATGCAGCCACCTGCAGCTCACAGTCTTGTGAATTTAGCTGGACTGCGATTTTTTGACACTTTTTGCAATGAAGTGTCAAAAAAAAAAAACACAGAGTTGTCCAATAAAAATGTTTAACAAACTTAAAGGATTGTGTTAAAATAATTACTATATTTTTAACTTATTTTAGTATATTTGTAAAATAAAGTACTACAAATTCGCTGAAATTTTATTTATTTAATTTGCTGTAATTTTCTTATATGTATTTGTGGCTTTTTGGCGACATCATTCTCCTTCGCTAACATTTGCAAAATGAACTTTTACTTGCATGTGTAAACACTCAACCAACTTGTAAACATTTCGATGTATTTTTCGACATTTTCGAAAATAATACGTATACTCAACTTTCATCAATCCACTTGCATGTGTAAATGCTGGGTTAGGTGTATGCATAAATGTCAAATTTCAGCCATCTTGGACTACGAGATCTGGTTCAAAATTCATTTACAAAATGTTGACCAAACTATCTTACAAACAAACTAACATTACAAGTTAAATAAAAGCATCTATACAATACTTTTTACTATAAATTGATTATTACAAAAATATTTGAGAAATCATTTAATGCATTCAATGAAAATCTATTCATAAATTAACAATTGTTTTTTTCGCAGGATTATTCTAAAGATGCTGTTGGCAGCGTACAGAGATATTTGCTAAAGAATGAAGTTCCAACAAATTTATTTGAGGTAATAATTGAGAAAATTGGATTTCCATTTGATCATAAATGTGTAATTGTAATTAATTACATTAATTCTTTACACTTATATATTTTTTTAGCCGTATATTGAGGAAATATTTAGCTATTTAAAGGGCAAACCATTTAAGAAATTCTTGGAAAGGTATATATGAAAACAGGAGTACATTATATTTTAATATCAATTGTTCTGAATGTTCTATTTCCAATTTTTCAGTGAAAAATTTACACGTTTTTGTCAATGGAAGAACTTGGAACTTAATATACAGGTAAGATTTTGTGTATTTAACACAAACAAAAATATAGTAGAAATGTAACTACTCTAAATTATTATTTTATTTTCAGTTAACCATGAATGACTTTAGTGTTCACAGAATTATAGGACGAGGAGGTTTTGGAGAAGTATATGGCTGTCGTAAAGCGGATACAGGAAAAATGTATGCCATGAAGTGTTTGGATAAAAAACGAATTAAAATGAAACAGGGAGAGATGTTGGCATTGAATGAACGTTCAATGCTGCAGGTTGTTAGTACTGGTGTAAGTAAACAATGGTTAACAAATATATAACTCGCTATTTGTTTTTTTTTTTTTTTTTTTTTTTTATTTTATTTTCTTTTTAAGACGAAAGAAAGCCTTAGCTGTTAGTGCTCTCTTATTAATTGTAATTAAAAATAAATAATTTTATTTTTCGTAGAATGACTGCCCTTTTATTGTATGCATGACATATGCTTTTCATACACCGGACAAATTGTGTTTTATATTGGATCTTATGAATGGCGGGGATTTACATTATCACTTGTCTCAACATGGTGTCTTTAATGAGGATGAAATGAAATTTTACGCCGCAGAGGTAAATTATTTTAAAAAGATATTAAATATTAAAAAGCAAACAAAACATGTACATTCGTATGTATTTAATTTTGTTTAGGTCATATTGGGCTTGGAACATATGCACAAACGTTTCATTGTGTATAGAGATTTGAAGCCAGCAAATATTTTGCTGGATGAAAATGGCCATATACGTATTTCGGATTTGGGTTTAGCTTGTGATTTTTCGCGAAAAAAGCCTCATGCTTCGGTGGGTACACATGGTTATATGGCGCCCGAGGTTTTATCAAAAGGTACTCCGTACGACTCTTGTGCTGATTGGTTTAGTTTCGGTTGCATGCTTTACAAATTGCTCAAAGGTCATTCCCCTTTCAGACAGCACAAGACCAAAGATAAGCATGAAATCGATAAAATGACTCTTACCATGGTAAGTTGTTAATTAAAGTATTGAAAAACGCTAAACGATTTATACATATCATCATTGTCTTTAAATTGTCTTAGAACGTAGAACTTCCCGATACGTTTAGTCCAGAACTGAAAAATTTATTAGAATTACTGCTTCAGAGAGATGTTGATAAACGTCTTGGTTGTATGGGGAATGGGTATGCTTTGTTCTATTCTATTGATTTCGCTATTCCATTGGATTCAATTTAATAATTTCACTATTCGTTTTCAGGGCTGAAGAAGTAAAATCCCACCCGTTCTTTTCTGGCATTGATTGGCACCAGGTGTACATGCATAAATATACACCGCCGTTGATACCACCCCGTGGCGAGGTAAATGCAGCTGACGCCTTTGATATTGGGTCATTTGATGAAGAGGATACCAAGGGCATCAAACTCACAGAATCTGATCAGGAACTGTATAAGAATTTCAATTTAACAATATCAGAAAGGTAAGCTAAATAATAATTACAAAATTGTTAGCAAATGGATAACGACGGGTCATATACTCATAGATGGCAGCAAGAAGTGATAGAAACTGTTTACGAAACCATTAACCAGGAAACGGACAAAATTGAACAGAAGAAAAAAGCCAAGCAGAAAATGCATTTTGATGCCGACGAAAAAGAATCCGATTGTATTTTGCACGGGTACATAAAAAAATATGGTGGCTCCTTTGCGTCTCTTTGGCAAACAAAATATGCCAAACTGTATCCCAATCGGTGAGAATATAGACCACAAATTTTAAATGAACTATTAAATAATGAATTTATTTCTTAAGGTTGGAATTACATTCAGAGAGTGGCAACAACAAGCCTGAATTGATATTTATGGATCAAATTGAGGACATATCCTCAGACTTTGTGACATACAAGGGAGAACAATGTATTCAAATACGAGTTAACGATGGCTCGCGTGATGGTCGCATTTTATTAACAAATTCCGTAAGATCATCACAAGTTCAGCCATGCTTATGTAACTATTTAATAATACATTTTTCTTTTAGGATGAAATCGGTCTTAAAGAATGGGCCTATTCTTTACGTTCAGCGCACAAAGTGTCTCAAGAACTTTTAGGTTCGATGGCGAAAAAGGCTGGAAAAATTTATGGAAGCGAACGTGATGGCAACAAAGCGATGTACATAATAAGTGGCGGCAATTCAATGCAAAAAAATGCAAATGGTGCAAATTAGCATCAACTTTAGTATTAAAACAAACAACAACCGAAAATTATATTTTTAAGTTCGTAACGAGAAAAATTATATAAATATATTATCATAGTACACACAAATCAACAATGAAATATGAACATTATGGCGGTATAATGCCGCTTCTCTCAAAATTTATATAAAAATATTAGAAAAACTAAATGCCAATTAAATGTGCGGTTATAGAAAACCAAAATAATCCCTTAAAAATCCTGTACACTAACAAAAACTTGTAAAACACGTAAAAACGCATTTGTGTCAGAAGTAATAAAAGTAAATATCTAGTAATCAAAATGAAAAAAAAACAGAATTCATATATTTATTTATTCGGGGGAAGAATAACACAAAATATTATTACATATGTAAGTAGTTACATAAAATCATCAGAATCGTTGCCATTGTCATAGTTGGTGGTCATATTTTCAGATTTTAGCAGAGATGTGTAATTTTTGAGTTCCTGCTCTTGTTGTCTTTGTTTTTCAATTTCTTTTTCGATTTCTCTCTGCGATCGAATCTGGGCTTTTTGTGCTTGTCGTTCCAAAGAATCGCGTTTCTCTCGCTGTTGTCTAAGATCAGGATATTCCTCTGTTTTGGTTCTATTCAGTCGGTTAACTATTTCGTTGCGCCGCTTTTCCACACGTATCTTTTTGACTGCCTTCTCACTGTGGTAGGCCACTTGACCAGCTTCCATGTCTGGAGTTTTCTTAAGGTTCTCCCACATAGTATATACGACATCTATGTTATTCAATTTATTTCCCTGAATACTATTGGCTTTGACTAACTGAACGGCGTCTTCTACAACTTCTGTCGGGATGTCATCAATGGTCTGCCCCTAAGTTATATTTTATTTATTTTACTTGGTTCATTTATCCAAAACATGATATTATGATATGTTACCTCTTCCAACCGTAGATACACATGAGCGGATGAATAATTATGTACATGGAACCAAACATCTTCAGGCCAGCCCCATCTGATCAAGTCTTCATCTTTAAATTTTAGTTAAATAAAAAACAATGTAAAAGTTCTACTCGAGAAAATTGGTGTTTCTGTTTACATACTTTCATGTTTGTCTCGGCCCATATACAATACAGCTGGAGGATCAACCACATTACTTTTAAAGTAAAAAACCATTTTTATTTAAAATTGTATTCAATTGACCAGCTCACGAAAGAATAACAATATGTCACAAAGTAACAGTGTTGACACTATTTGTTAAGTCCTAATCACCAGTTAACGTTTTTGTAACCACAAAACTCCTCAACAAAAACATTGTTTTGGCAGTGAAACCAATTTAGAGAAAGTCTAGCGATTTTATTTTTTCAAGATTATTTTTTTATTATTCAATAACAGGAAAAATTAAGTTAATTTATTTACTTATGATATGTGTAGCAAAAACAAACAAAACACGACTTCTTTTTGTAAAATTGTGTAATTTGAGATCTTTTTTTCTTGGGCCTGGTAAACAGTTTTTAACTTTGGCGTTTGTAAAAAAGTCTTAAAATCTTATGATCTATTAACAGTGAAAAAATAATTTGGGTCGTATATTTTAACGAAATATTTACCTTATTTAAATTCCTTACTTATTATAATTAAAATTTACTTTCAAATTATATAAAATAAAAATAATTCAAATAATTACCAAAATTAAAATAATTTGAAATGTTAAGCAGTACCCCCAATTTTTCAAATTTCCAAAAATCCCATCTTAATCGATCTACACAGGGAGAGGGGACCTCTAGTCCAAATTTCATGTCTCTACCTTTTGACGTTTGGGCTGGCCCAAGGCGAATTTATACAAGGTGGAGTCAGTCAATCAGCTGATAACTTTTTTTTTCGCTTTTTGGTTCTAACTGTTGTCAAAGCTTGTGTTTATCATTAAATATATACATATTCTAAGCTTATTAACAAAATATTTATTTTTTACATAAATAAGTAAAGCCCTCACTATTCAATTATCTACACTATATTAAGTTTTAATACATATTTGTTTAATTTTTAATTTTTCTTTTTTGACATTTGTTAAGACCAATTGTTGTTTTTGTAGAACTGCCACCACCTTGTATAAATTCGCCTTGGGCTGGCCGATGTAAAGATTGAATACTTATTTAAAGTAAAATATGATATGTTCATTTGATTTGCAATAAGTTGGCATTACTGGATACATTCGCTTTACCAACTATATTTATGAAAATAGTACCATATTATCCTAATTGATTTTTTCCCCTTTCTTAGTACTGAAAATATCAACCATATTAATTTGTTAAAAGTACGTGTGTAAAGAAAAACGAATTTGTGAAAATTTTAACTACGCTGTTAAAAAAAAATAATTTCTTTAATTCAAGGCTAATAAAATTAATAATTTTTTATACAACCGCTAAATAAAGTGTTTTTAGATTGTTTTATATCAAGTAATATTGAAAATTGTAAGAAATCAAGCCATTTATCATGATAAAAATAAGAAAATTTTCCCTTCGTTAGTTCGTTTCGTCGTCATATTTATCATCGCCCCTTATGTTGTCGACTTTTTTTAGTAGCCATTAAATTGCATATTGTTAATAACTATAATACTACAAAGTTGACAGCAACAAAATCAATTTAGGAACTGCGTTAATAAATCTTTTAGTTTCGTTGAATGTGTTTGTCAATTATTTTTTTTTAGTAAAATTAAAGTTTTTTTAAAAGAAAATTATTTATGTTTTATTGCGATGAAAGGCAAACATTTTTACAGATCAATTATTTATCAAATGTAGAAATGTGTATTACATTTTCTGTGTTTGTATTTTAATATATTTTATTTACTTCGATTTGTATCTATGTAAACACAGTCGCAATTACAATTATTATTTTTCTTTTTTACATGTTTATACGTGTATATATATATCTTCATTCAAATGTATACAGTTACCATTCATTAATTGAATTTGCTCACATATTGCTTGCTCATTTACTTCAAGACTGTCATAAATCAAAAAATATTTTTTTTGTTAATGGTGGGGAATTATGCATTATATCTATCTTGTTTTATCTTGTGTAAAAAATGTATATTGAGATCTTGTATACTCACCACTTCAGATAATATCAACGTAAAATAAAAACTAAAAACTTAATACGATTTTTATGAATATTCGTTTCTTTTTATTTATTGCAGTCTTGAAGTAAATGAGCGACATGTAAATATGTATAATGTACATAATGTGTATATTGTGAAATTTAAAATAACATTATATGTATTTACATGCTTATGTATTCACGTATATAAATATATACATATATGTATATATATTGCAATATGCATGCTAATGCATGTATTTGAAATTTCAAATTGTGATATATAACTATGTACTATTTTCCTTTATAGCTGCTATTTATTAGAGACAAACGTAAAGATAAGAAATCGTATAGTATCTAGAGATTTATGAAATTATCTTTCAAAATAGAGCCAAATCAAGAAAATAATTCTCTAAAAGGAAAAGGGATGCATACATTCAGTGAGACGGGCGCTGGTGTGCCGGCCTTTTTGGCCAAGCTTTGGCGATTGGTTGAAGATCCGGAAACTAATAATCTCATTTGTTGGAGCAAGGTATGTATGTTTATTTTTAAATTTATTTCAGTAATATTAACCAGGCGTCAATGAGGTCTTTTTTTTATTTTAATTTTAATTAAAAAGTACACATTTTCAACCTAATTGTGGTATTTTATTTACTGATCTTGTTAAGCGGATCCTATAATTAATATATACCAAGAAAAAAGCTTATTACATAATTAGGTATCTGAAAAGGTAAAAAAAATTGTAAAAGAGATAATACAAATAAATATATAACAAAATATATCCAGTTCAATTTATGGCTTACCAGCCGCAAAACTTAAAAATGTATAGCGACAATATTATCGTAAATTAACCCCAACAGGGGCAACTTTGGTATATGCAATGAAATATTTGATTTAACCGCATGTAATCGTATGTCTTTGGTAGCAATAATAATAATAAATGTTTATTTGAAACCACAGAAATATAAAACTAGAAATATGTATTTATATTCAACATATTTGTACATTTATTTATTTCAGGATGGACGAAGTTTCATTATACAAAATCAGGCCCAATTTGCTCGCGAATTGTTACCTCTCAACTACAAGCACAATAACATGGCCTCCTTTATAAGGCAATTGAATATGTGTAAGCAAAATTTCAATAATATTTTAAGCTAATTCTAGAAGATCGGTAGACTTTAATTTTTTTTTATTCTTTAAACACTACAGATGGTTTTCATAAAATAACTTCCATTGATAATGGTGGTTTAAAGTTTGATCGAGATGAAATGGAATTTACGCATCCCTGTTTCAAACGGAATTGCCCATACTTACTGGAACACATTAAACGGAAGATTGCTTCTACTAAATCTGTTGATGAGAAGTCAGCTTTAAAGCCTGAAGCTGTAACAAAAGTTTTACAAGATGTGAAGGCCATGCGTGGACGACAAGATTCATTGGATTCTCGTTTCTCCGTAATGAAACAGGAAAATGAAGCTTTATGGCGTGAAATTGCATCTTTACGGCAGAAACACGCAAAGCAACAGCAGATTGTAAATAAACTAATACAATTTTTAATAACGATTGTACAGCCACAACGTAATATGACCAGTGTAAAGCGACACATGCAATTAATGATTAATGACATACCGGACAAGTCTAAACTGCGCAAGGCTAGTGAATCGGAATCGGAATGCGGACCGGTTATTCATGAGTTAGGCGAAGAACTGCTCGATGAAGTATCTGAAGTTGAACCCGAATTAATGTTGCCGAATAGTCCATTTGCTCGAGTTGCTACACCTGCAACACCCTCAACAGATACCGACGCAGCGCATTCACCACACAATATAGAACGCCCACAGTCAAGTGTTAGTATGATCTCTCAAAATTACGACTTCTCTAATCAAAGTACTGAAGATGCTAGTGGCTATTTGAGTCCAGCAGCTGCGGCTGCCGCAGCTGCCAATGATGGCCTTATACATACCATTAATAATGACGGTTCAAAAATATTTTACCACATAACTGAGGTGCCCGATGTACAACCTCAAGAAACCAAAATAAGTCCCGTTAGCTATAATGAAGATAATGTGCTAACAACACCGATGGTGCGTGAGGAGATGGCTCGTAGCCAAATGTTAAAACAGAAAAATCGCCAGAGGCGCATCAAAAATGAATACGAAATAGAAAATCGCGTAAAAGTGGCTGGTCCCCCTGGTGCAAAAGTACAGCGTGTTGCCAGCCAACCACAAACATCCACAAAGGAACAGCAACAACAACAACAAGTAGCACATCAGCTTCCACAACCGATTCAAATAAAATCGGAACAAGATGCAGCTATTGATCCCATGCTTTTCTTAAATGTATATCCTGATAATCGTGGTCTAAAACCGGATCCAAATTTGATTTCCCCCAATTTTAGCGAAGATTCACTCCAGTCAAATTCCAATAACACTGGTAGTTTTTTTATAAATACTCCAACGTCATCTGCAAACACAACATCGCCAGCACAAAACGACATACTGTCAGGCAACAGTACCGACTTGTATAATCCAAACAGTTTCATTACTAGCGACATACCGGCTGATATATTTGAAGTAAGTAAATTTAGAAAAAAGTCCAACATTTGAATTGCCCACTACTATTTGATATTAAATTTATTTTATCAGGATAATTCCCTAATGTCTGCCGAAGAGAATAGTAACATTGGGGCCAATGACAATTTCAAACAGACTCAACAACAGCAGTTTGGTCATTCTACTGTTAACAGTGGCAAATTTTCAACATATTTGTCTGGTTCAACGTCAGGAAATTGTGGATCACAGCCATCTACTTCCGCCGCCGCTGCTGCTGCAGCCATTTCATCGACAGATAATAACATCAACAACAATAATAATAATAATACTCAAAAGGCTGTAGACACTTCATCATCACCGTCTACATCGAAAAACGAGAATGGCACTAACATGGCTCTCACCAAATACAAGAACAATCCAGATGTTATGCGGTTGAGTACTGCTTTAGTAACTAAGAGGAATCTTAGTTGCACATTATAATTGTGAAAAAATACTAAACATGTTTATTTTTTCCTTCTTCGTTTTTACAATTTATAGTAATGAAGTCAGCGGGCACATAGACATTGTGCAGGACGAACTGGAAGGTTTGAAAGATTTACTCCGTAGTGATATTTACTCTTTGGATCACAATACGTTGCTAGGTGTAAGTTTACCTATTTTAAATGCACAAGATGATGAAGAAACAAATTATGGGGATGCTAACAATTTAACTGCTGGCAGTAAACAAATTTCCAATTCAAATGAAAACGATAATGATAATGATGATGATATTGAACAAACTCGTTACAAAATTTTACAATTTCTAAACGATTCATTATTTAATGATATAGAGTAGAGAGGTTTAAATCAAACAAAATCAAATGAAGAATTACAAATGTTTTTAGGGATTTGTTATTAATTTTCCAAGATCTATGTATGGATTAAATTTTTCTGATTTTTTTTCCGCCTTTTTTACTTATTAATATTTTAAAACAGAATTTCATTTCCTTTGTAAGCATATATTTATGTACATACCTACATATAGTTAAGAAATGTGTGTATGTATTTAAAGAAATGTATTACATATTGTTAACTTTGAAAGAATAACACTGTTGTAGTAAGTTAAAACAAAAATAATTTCCTTGCTTAATTTGTTGTTTTCACATGCTGTTTGTTCAACTTGTTTCCATTCTTTTTTTTTATAAATCGTTCATCTTTTCATTTTATATAACTGTAATTTTTAAATGGATTCCACATTATTGTTCTAACACGACCGCTTCTCAACTTAATAAATACAATAAATACATAAAAATCAAATGATACGGTACACGTGTCCTATGATAATTACAAAAAACAAAACAAAAATGTTACATGTTTTATAAACTAATCCTTTAAAACCCATGTAAATCAAAAATATTTTTCAATAAATATAAACAAATTCATTAAATGAAAAAGATGCCTTTAAACGGATTCAACTCTATACAGAATTCAAAACTCAATGCGTTTGAGAACAATAATCATCGAATATTTTTGCCGCCAGCTATGGAAGAGGATATTCTCAATAAGGTCAGCCTTAACAAAAAACAATGAATTAAAACAAAAATCTAGAAAGTAATCAGTACTATTCGGTTATTCGCAAAGTAATCACTTTAAATGATGCTACAATCAATTTTTTTGTTTTCTCACAACTAACGGTTGTTTTCCAAATTTTAAATGTTAAATGTCATTTTGTTATTCTTCTTATTCTTATTTTTTTTCCTTTGAAGATAATTCATTGTTTTCTTGTTTACAATCTAATAATCATTTCTGATACTATCTGGATATTGATAAAACATTTTGGAGAGATGAAACGTTTTTTCATTTCTAAATACAATTGTATACATATATGTATAAACGTATAAACAACATTCTATGTACAATCTTTTATTATTTAGCTCTTTACTGATTCGGATATTTTGGGACCATATGGTTTACATTTAACAAATGACGGTGGCTATAGCAATGATAAAAAAGGTAAATACATATTCTCTAGCGTAAAAAATACAATTAAATTACATTGAAATAAAACATGTTTTATTTACTTTACTTAGGGTCGGAATTGATGACATACCAACCAATGTATGATTTATCCGATATTATAAATGATCAAAACGATTTAGATGGTATGTACAAATCTAACTTACACTATGTAGTAGGTATTCATTACTGACATTTTTTATTTAAATTTTGTATATTTTTAAACACATACTATTTATTATTTCCGAAAATGAGATTTTGATGTTAAACTCTTCATTAATACATCCTACATCTATTATAATTATTATATTTTTTTTTTTTATTTATTTATTTCGTTATATATTTTTGTTTGTTTAATTTTTTTTCAAAGCCTTGTGATATTAAAATTGTTCAACCATAGGTAAATACACATATGTATATCGGAAACTCTCATGTCAAAGACCACACTCAGTTGACAAAATCCGAAGTGGTAGGAATGAATTAGTAAAAAAAACTATATAAAAACAATAACACGTTTTGTTAGAGTTTTTTCTAGTAATATTTTAGTTTGAGTTTTTTTCTAGTTTTCGCTCCATAGAGAAAAAACTCAAACAAAAAAATAAAAAATAAAATAATCACACATACTTGTGTTGTTTTTGTTTTCACATACTTTTTTCTACTAATACATTCTCACCACTTAGGTTTTTGACAACTGAGTTAGGTCTTTGACCGGAGAGTTTCCGATCTATGTGTATTTATCTATGGTTTGAACCATAGAATAAAAAAAATTACACATACGAGTGTTGTTTTTGTTTTCACATATTTTTTTTACTAATACATTCTCAACACTTAAGGTTTCGACAACTGAGTAAGGCCTTTGACAGGAGAGTTTCCGCTCTATGTGTATTCTCTATGGTTTGAACCATAGAGAAACATAGAGCGGAAACTAGAAAAAAACTCAAACAAAAAAATTACTCAAAAATGTTACACATACGAGTGTTGTTTTTGTTTTCACATAGTTTTTTTTACTAATACATTCTCACCACTTAGGTTTCTGACAACTGAGTTAGGTCTTTGACAAGAGAGTTTCCGCTCTATGTCTATTCTCTATGGTTTGAACCATAGAGAAACATAGAGCGGAAACTAGAAAAAAACTCAAACAAAAAAATTACTCAAAAATGTTACACATACGAGTGTTGTTTTTGTTTTCACATAGTTTTTTTTACTAATACATTCTCACCACTTAGGTTTTTGACAACTGTGTTAGGTCTTTGACAGAAGAGTTTCCGATCTATGTGTATTTATCTATGGTTTGAACCATAGATAAATACACATAGATCGGAAACTCTCCTGTCAAAGACCTAACTCAGTTGTCAAAAACCTAAGTGGTGAGAATGTATTAGTAAAAAAATCTATGTGAAAACAAAAACAACACTCGTATGTGTGATTATTTTGAGTAATTTTTTTGTTTGAGTTTTTTTCGAGTTTCCGCTCTATGTATATTTTCTCTATGGTTTGAACCGTAAAGAAAATATATATGTATATAGAAAAAACTCAAACAAAAAAATTACTCAAAAATGACAATAGAGAAATAGACATATAGCGGAAACTAAAAAAAAAAATACTCAAATAATCACACATACGACTTTTTATTTTTACATAGTTTGTTTTACTACATTCTCACCACTTAGGTTTGTGACAGCTGAGTTAGGTCTTTGACAGGAGATTTTCTGATCCATGTGTATTTATCTATGGTTTTAACCAAAGTATACCAAGTAGTCCGACTCTTAATTTTTTCATATTACTCTCTCACATATACGGGTACCGTGTGAGCTCAGAGAAATGTAAAAAAAATTAAATGTTTTGAAATTTAAACTTTTAATTTTTGATATAATAACGTTTTTTTACACATTATTGCTTAAACATATATTATTCTATATTTTTTTTAAACACTTTTGGCACATTTTCTTTGATAAAAAGCTTCTGTTTTGCACAAATCACCAAAAAAATATTTTTGGAATTTCTGACATTTTATTTTTTGTTATTGTATAATTTAAACTATAGGACAGAGTTACAATTTTTGGTATTGAAAATTCATACAAAACAAAATTTAGAACGTATTTATAAAACTCTGTAGCCTGTAGAAAATTTAAAAGGCACCAACACATGTGTAATTTTGTTACTCACACATGTTTAGAGTTAGGTACTTTTTTACTAACACATGCATAGAGTTAGGTACTGTTGTCAAAGAGTCGGACTACTTGTTATACTTTGGTTTTAACTTTTATTTATTTATTGAAATTCATAGTAATATAAAAGTCCCTTTGGACCAAAATAACTTTTATTTTTTATGGTGGAAATATCCCAAATGTAGAAACAAAACTTTGATTTTAACCGGTCCATAATAAGTTAAAACAAGTTAATTAGATTGTAGAATATTTTTATTTCAAGTAAAGTTTATTTGAATAACATATTATAAGTTTTAAGTAAGGTAGGGGATTTTGCATACAAACTTGGTATAGGTAATTTATACAGTCATTCATAGTCCATCATAAGTTATGAATCTCTTTATTGTTTTTGAACATTTTTTAATGAACAACAAAAATGTTATATTTATTTTTTTGTTATAGCTAAAAAAAACTTGTAATTTTTTTCCCCAGCTGATGTCAACATGTCCCCGAATTCTTCATTGCAATCACAACAACAATCTAAGCAGGACTATAGCAGTAAATCTGTCCTTAATACACCGTATCATGAATAAAATATTGTAAATGCATATTTTAAAGTTATGAATGCCAGTTACATATTACAAAAATAACAATAATATAATCAATCAATAACAAAGCATACAAATTACTGATGATACAAAGGAATTCTATGTATTTATTCTGGATACACACAAAAACCCTAATGTTAAATTTTTTACTACTTATTATTATTATTATACATATTATTATTCAGACGATGATTAATAATTAGATTTAAATAACTATTTAGGATACACACATATACAGACAGACAAACAGACACATACATATATCCATATGTACTGTATATGTATTTACAGTTATATTCGTAATTAATTTTGAAATTAACTTTAACTTTTTATACAAAGTTTTAAAATATTTATAGTATATAACATGGTGGAAATATGTTGAAATGTACGTTAAGTGTTTTTTGTTGTTTATGTTTATTTTAAGTTTTATTTTTTAATGAAAAATACATTTATTCGAAATTTGTATATATGGGCAAAAACACTATTCTTTTGAAATCTATGTAACTGAACTCACTGTTCATTGTTTTTTAAGTTACAAAATAGAAAATAATTTTGCAATAAAATTGCAATTGTTTCCTAAAGATGAAAAATATAAAAAAAAAAATTGAAACGAAGGGAGTTTTTTTTCCATTTTATAATTTTTATAATTTATTTACAACAAATTAAAACTTTTGAATTTAGAGTTGTATGAATGAACTGCTTAGCAGATATGGATGAATGTTATAAGGTGCTAAATATTGAAGTAAGTGATAGTTTTAAATTTATTTAAATAAATGTTTGTAAACCAACACATCCAAGATCCTTTGTGAAAGTTCTCTAAACTGAATGCTATAGTAAGCTTTAAACAAACTTTGCAGATTTAAATGGCAACAAATAATTTCATAGTAAAAAAATGCATCTCTATATAATTCCTTTCAAAATTTAAATCGATTAGTGAGCCAATACGTTTTAGCTTATATTTATTTAGATATGTAAATTCAAAAATACTTTTCTCCTAAAATTCATGTATTTTTCGATTACAATTTTTAGAATGCAAGTAATATAGAAGACTAAATATTTTGAGTTTAATTCTTAAAATACTTTGTTACAATAGATGATGCTACTACCAAAGTAATTCACGCCAACGGAATTTACATGCTGAAGTAGTTTTTTTGTACATGAACAAAATTTACTCAAATTTAAACATAATTGTGTTTTTGCCCATATACTAAGTACATATTATGTATGTGTGTTTTTGGAAAGAATTATGTATTCAAATTTTGAACATTGAAGAAAAAAACAAGTGGTATAGGGTATGTAAACTTACCAGCGAGCGGCAAATTTCAACTCAAAATATACTGAAAGAGAAATTCTAAGGCCACGAGCAGTACACACAAATTATCCTTGTTGCACGGATAGAAACACAAGTAGAGCGGAAACTAGTGTTATTTATGTTTTCACATACTTATTATTTTACTAAAACATTCTCATCACTTAGGTTTTTGACAACTTTGTTAGGTCTTTGACAGAGGAGTTTCCGATCTATGTTTATAATCATTACGGTCCCTGAAACTTACACATTCAGCCCAATTATGAATAAAAAATTCCCCGGGAGTTTGTTCCCTGGGAGTTTTTTCCCATTGAATTTGAATAGGAAAAATGGGAAAAGGGAAAAAACTCCCGGGGAATTATTATTCATAATTGGGCTGATTATGTTGCTTCGAAAAATATACGATTTTTTGCTACACCCCGAAATACTGCCATATTTGGTTTTTATATAATGTGTCGACCGACCATCAACGAAATTTAGATCAATATCCGCTCATAATATCCAATATTTAATAAATTTACTTTTGTAAAATAAATAACTAAATGAATGTGACATTTACAGATCAATCGTAACATCGCATATCGCTGTTGCTAATGATTTAAGAAGAGCTACTATTTTTGGTTATTTTAAACCCTACGTCGAATTCTAGATGTTTGATATTGCTTGAATATTGCGTGAATACGAATTTTAACACAATTTTCGAAAATAATTGTTATACCCTTCAAACTTATGTATATCATTGCGTTTGTAATTTCTCATTTGCTACCCCATAAAGTATACATATATATATTATGGATCGTTGTAGATAGCGGAGTCGATATAACCATGTCCGTCTGTACGCTGAAATCAACTTCACAAAGCCCCTAAATAACTTACATGATTCATACATCAATATATCCGCTATAGTCCCGGTTCGATTGCTATTAAAATTCGGGAAAATCGACCCACAAATAGCTGAGATATAAGCAAAAAAAACCACGACTACCTCGATATTTTACCTATTTTTTATCTATGTATATCCGGATTACAAATTTATTAATATAGACAATGAAAGACCTTTCCAGCGATGTTTATAACGTCATAGTAATTCAGATCTACAATGGGTCAAAATCGAGTTATTTTTCACCAAAAAATGTTTTTCAATATAACATTTCTTATTAACATACATTTTTTTCACAAAAAATAACATTTTTTTTTCTAACAAAAAAAATTTTTTAACCAAAAATAAATGTTCAATCTTTATCTTAAAGTATACTTTGGTGAAGGGTATATAATGTGTCGATTATGGATGGCAACCGAACTTCAGTTGTGTTGTCCGTTGCCTAAATGGTATTACAGATGGCAACCAGAAATTTGGGGTTGCCTCTGGCAACGCAACTGAAGTTCGGTTGCCATAGATAATCGACCTTAAGATTCGACACATCCGAATATAGCTCTCTTACTGGTTCAATAATGGAAACGAAATATTTTAATGCCTTCAGCAGATATGGTAACAACTTCATTTATTTTAATTTCCTTTTTAATTAAAATATTAAATTTGTTTGTCTGTAGTTTTACTACTACTTTTTGTGAAGAAAATCGTAAAAACTAACAAACCAACGTACAGACTCTTTATTTATTGCTTACGAAAACAATTTGATTTTTTAATAAGAATACAAATACTGCTACATTGCTTAAATGTGTTTAGAGTTACATATATTTGAGATGCAAATTTTAAAAATTAATTGCAAATTATAGAATTATACGCTTTTTTATGATTATATTTCCTTAATGTTTTATTTAATACTTTTAAAAATGAATGACAAAGTTCTAAATCGTTTAAAAAGTTGATAAAAATAATACTATTGAAAATGTTATTAAATACAATTACAACTAACAAAACAATACTGATTATTAATCATACAAGATACAATTAAGTATTTTTTTAATAAAACACTGAATAAAATAAATAAAAATGTACGATGATGTACATCACTTTATATGAAAACCTAACAGAAAGATGTTTAATTTTTAACAGTTTTTTTTTCTAGTAAGTATATACAGTTAGTGACAAAATTGTTCCGTTATTTTCAAAGTTATCATATTTCTTACAAAAATATTTATTCACAAACAATGAACAGATTTGTCAGATTAAAATTGAAATTATTTTTAAAATGTTCGCTGTTTCAAAAAAATTTACAAGTGGTACTGCTATTTTTGTGTTCGCAACTGTACATGCTACATAGTAAAAACAACAACAAATCGCGCTAGTTTTTTGCTTATATCTCAACCATTTAAGTTGGACAGTAGCGGATATATTGATGTTTTAATCATGGGTGCTTCGAAAAGTTGATTTCAACAGACAGACTGACATGGCTATATCGACTTCGGTATCTATAAAGATCCAGAATACATATATATACTTTATGGGGTCATAAATCAAAAATGTGGAAATTATAAAAAGGAAAGACAAACTTATATAAACCAATCAAGGTGAAGGGCATAGAGAATTATACATAGAGACGAGACATTGACTAACATGTATTTTGTTATTGCAATAGGTAGGTAGGTTAGGCTTTTTCCATGCTTCAATGGAGCGCTCCCACAGATTATCGTCATCAGCGTTTCTCTTTTTACAAATATCTTCTTTTTAAGATATATTAGAGGTGTTCGATCGGATTAAAATATGGGGATTGTGAAGATGCCCAAACTTGGCAGATATGAGTCATCAAGACTGGCAATATAGTCCTAAGTGCACATATAACCTTTAATCCGGCGAAGAACTTCCAACTAGTTCCAACGAAAAGAACCCCAAGCGATTAAATTTCAATGTATTGCCAATATTTTTATCTACCCATATCCATTGACTTTGATTTTGATCTTATCTGACCATGTTACCCGTTTCCAATCTTTTATTGTAAAATATTCATACTTTATAAACTCTAATTTTTTTTTCAGTTGTTGTCACTTAAAAAGTGTTTCTTGTCTGTGTTCAGGTAACAAAATGTGCAAAATATGCAGAGATAAGTCGAATGCATTTTTAACCAGAAAATATTTCATAATGACTAAAATCAATTGAACACCTTTTCTAATATCTCTGGAACTAAAAGGGATATCCGCCTGAAACGTAATCCAACTAACAGATTGAAACCTCAGCTATTTTGCGAACATATTTTGCACAGCCCATTGCCACCACAACTAGATACAATTTGCTGATAAACTTTGAAAGAGCAATTAATTAAGAAAAGAGTGGGCGTGGCAACTTTTCAATTTCAGCAATGAATTGTCCGTTTTATTATCTATATTCCTGCCAAATTTCTTATTAATTGCTTTCCATTTGGTGGAGATATTCAATGAAAACTAAAAAAACTTTGAAACCATAAAAATTACAAAAATCAAAATTGAACTTTTTTGTCAGGTAATAGGTGAACAGAATTTAGTAGAAGGTGATTGTCAAATAATATTTTTCTTTAAAAACGTATAATTCCTAAACTAGAAGAGATGTTGAAAAGAAATTTAATGCATATGATAGAATGGAATTCCAGCTAGATTGTGGACATATTTTTTTCTACCCACTGCCACGCCCACTTTGGTAAATTTGCAAGTTTTTGATACAAATGCATATAATTCGGTAATGAGTGAACATGGCAGGTTTTAGACTTCACCAATGAAAACCCAGTTTCTTTCTCCTTACTTATTCCAAGTTTCAAGGAAATTGGTAACTAAATGTGCAAAATATGCAGAAATAACTCGAAAGCATTTTTAACCAGAAAATATTTCATAATGACAAAAATCAATTGAACTCTTTTTCAAATATCTCAGGAACTAAAAGAGATATCCGCCTGAAACTTAATCCAACTAACAGATTGAAACCTTAGCTATTTTGCGAACATATTTTTCACAACCGATTGCCACAACCACTAGATACAATTTGCAGATAAATTTTGAAAGAGCATATAATTAAGAAACGAGTGGGCGTGGCAATTTTTCAATTTCAGCAATGAATTGTCCATTTTATTATCTATATTCCTGCCAAATTTCTTAGAAATTGCTTTCCATTTGGTGGAGATATTCAATGCAAACTAAAATAATTTTGAAACCATAAATATTGCAAAATAAATTTAACTTTTTTGTCAGGTAATAGGTGAACAGAATTAAGTAGAAGGTGATTGTCAAATAATTTTTTTCTTTTAGAACGTATAATTCTTAAACTAGAAGAGGTGCTGGATTTTTGGTCGGCAAGCTTTATTACTGGTTAGGTTTACATTTTTTCTACCTATGAACATTTTCTCTATTTTTGTGCCCAATTTCGTCCTTTACTATATAGTTTTTCAAAAGTACCCCATAGTTTGATCTTGCACAGGAATGAGTTGGAATAGTAATAAAATAAATTCATGATAACTTACTAAGGAAAAAAGCTTATAAAAATGTTTGTTACCACAAAATTATTACTTTTTAATGAAACCCCAACAAACACAAAGTTTTTTGTTATTATACTATCTTATATTTAAATTATTTAATATTAGATGTAATAAATTAGATGTAAAAATAATACACTTGTCCTTCTTTATTTCTAGCTTATTACCATTTATGGGACTTTTTTATTGTTACTTTTATTAATTTAATTGTTCTTATTTTTGGCTGGGGAGCCATTTGTTTCACTTTTCTTATATGATCTCATAATAAATTTTTTTTTATTTTATTTAGATTTTGTATATTATTTTTAATATACCTATTTACATATTTTTTAAATATTTTTTATAATATTTTTAATTTATCTATGAATATAGTTTTAAATATTTTTTACATATACATATATGCTATTCAGGATTTGCTTATGTAATATAGTTTAATTGGCCTATTTAGGCTTTTATATTACTTTGTTGAATAAATAAATAAATAAATAAATTACTTAATTACAACATATGTATCTATGTGCATGAGAAGTTTAACTAAAATTCGACTTTATCGCTACGCGGTTGCCAGTGGTGAGGTTTACTATTATCAAAAACTTTTTTGAAACATGGAATGTATATTTAGAATACAAAATTTAAAAAACAAGTAACTACAACTCTTTCTTTTTTTTGTTCATCCTGTGGCCAGTAAGTTTGTTTATTTTGCTTACAGTGTATATACCGATCTTCAATGTGTTCCATTGGGAAACTATCATAACGTCCACGAATTTATGTACGCTCTATTGTATACATATATATTTTTTTTTATTGTATGTATATTTTAAGTAGAAATTTGAGACCGATTGTTGCATAGGTTATTGAAAATAAATAAGTTAAACTCCTAATGTACATATATATGTATGTTTTTCAATCGTGATGATTCCAGAGCACTCGCTTTATAGAACAGGGCCGGTTGTTATTTGTAATGCAAAAGAACGTAACTAATATTTGCTCTTAAAAATAAATTCATATTACATATGTTTAATTCTGTTCTTTGGTATCTTATGTTAAAGACAAATTTATTTTTAAAGAGCTTTTTTATTGTTTATAAACGTGAATTGTTTAAAAATACATAAGCGGTATTCATGATGTGGAGCTCTAGTCATTCAGATCGTACATACTTGCTATTTACTGCATTTAAAAATAATTTTTCCTCTTCTTTTATTTGTTTATTTTATTACTTTGTTGTCAATTTGTTAAAAATAAAGAATTTATGTCCAAAACAAACACAAAAAATTCATAAAATATGAAACAAAAAGTAACTCATGTACATTAGGCGACAATTGAAAGTAGAAATGAGTAAATAACAGCGTTATCCTCCAATAAATAACAACAAGTCTGAAATAGCTTCAAAATATTATACTAATATATAAACTAGTGATGAAATAAAAAATAAAAATTAGTTTTGAAACACAAAACAAACAAAATTTGAAGGTATTTATGTAAATTAAAAGTATTTCACATACGACAATTGAAAGTAAAAAAAGCAAAAACTTGAAATTAAACCAACCCCGATATAGAGTTCTAACTAATAATCTATGTCCCCTCCTTTATTTTCAATTACAGCACGAAGTCGGTTTGGCATGCTATGAACCAAATTCGCCAACGTCTTGGGAAAAAATCATTGCCCATTGATTTTGCATCTCTGTCCTAATGTTTGGGATGTAAGTCCTGCTGTTTATAGAAATTTGGGTGTCCAGTATCGCCCATAAGTGCTCAATGAGATTCAAATCTGGGGATTGAGACAAACTATTCTAATTCCATTTTCTCCTCTGACTCCATAAGATTTTGTTGCAGAATATCAACATAGATATTGGCTGTCATCTTGCAGTCGATTTTTACTAAATTACCGAATTACTAAATACCCTCCACTATGCTTCACAGTATGATGAACGAACTTTGGTATTGGCTTGTCAACATATCAATGCCTACTAAATTTAATTTTTACTTTTAATAGTCGCCTACTGTAGTTTGAAAAGTAAAATTGTAAAGAAGTAAATAGATATTTCTAATGTATTTTGTTTTTAGTTTGTGCTAATGTGCTCTTTTGCTACATTACCAGGCCCAGTACTCTACATTGTGAATACCGCTATAGTATAAAAATTGTTGTACTAAAGAGTTCATACTCGGAGTCAAATCGAATTTTACATTTGGTCTTTATATTCAGCGTCTTTAAGGATTTTAGCAAATTCGAATTTAACCCTCTCTCTTTCCGAACGTGGCATAGCCCGAAAACAGTCAACCAATGAGAGGCAATATAATTCAATTGCATCGTTATTTATTGGTACCAGTGATGGAGTGGTTTTACGCTTTCCACTGTTTATAGAAATTTGATCGTGGGGTGAAAAAGTTAATTGCCGTTTCAAAGGTGAAGCTGGTGGTAATGGCTGTATCGTAACCTCGTTATAGAATTCACTGTTACCATTACTTATACTTTTTATGTCGCTTCCATTTTTAATTATCGCTGGAGCTGTTAAAATTGGTGTTAGCAGTGGCGATGATCGTGGAGAAGAGTGAGAATTCGTCGGTGAAACGGAACGTTTTAAATTTTTCGTTGATTTGTTTGGGTATTGATGTATTGTTACTTCTAGTTCTGTTTTGAGTTCATTGTTTTTTGTTATACCACTAGCCTCTTCTGGATTATCCGGTTGACCATATGGATCCTGTGGACTGTTTCGCGTTATATCATTCATTGGAGCTAAAAATGCCGAAACATCCGGCATAAAGTCATCGGCTTCATCTTCACTTTGGTCCAGTTCGATAACCTCATATGTGTTACTGGCTGATGCTAAATTGTCGGGATACATATAACTGTTGCTGTCATCACTAAAACAAATAAGAATTCGCTTATATTGAGTTATTAATTTTATATTTCCTTGTCTTATTCCACTTACGATCCGTTGCAATTCGATTTTGTTGGTGTTATACCATCTCTACGATAAGCTGTATACTTTAGAAACGACAAATCTTCTGTGAACCTTCTTTTCCTTATATTTGTGTTAACGGTGCCTGTTTCGAGGCACTTTTGCTCCTGTAGATAATTGTATCGTATATTTTTCCATTTTGTTTGCAAAAATCGAGCTAGAATGTAAGAATATACACAACCATCATACAAAGAAACAAATAAACTGAAGAAACACCCGGCACAAACATTTTTACAACCCTTAAATATTTCTAGTCAGTACAAACAAAATGGTAAAGTTCACTTACATGGTGCTCCCAATTCTTTAGCAATATTATCCCATATTGCCATACGGACTGGAGTTCGACGATAATGAGGATGGCTGACATCGTAAATGGCAGCATTTTCTTTAACCAATTTTATCAAACGATCATCTAAAATTAAAAACCATCATAAATTATCTGAAAGTTAATTCGTATTAAAAATTACCATCCCTTCCTAATTATAAAATTTCCTCCCTTATGGGAAAAATTTCAATTCTTTACCAACATTTGCAGACGAACTTACCAAATTCAGGTCCGTATCCCTCACGATCCATTTTGTATAAACCTTTTATAAGTTAATTCTATTCACCAACAATTATTCACCTTTAAGTTTGTTGCACTTATTTTGCAATATATAAAAACAACAACACAAATCACAGAAAAACCTATTACTTTGTCCTATGTACGTGTATTGATTGATCCTGGTAAAGAATTAATGTTTCTTCGAATGTATCTTTTCTGCATATACATAAATACACACATATGAATGTATTTTGTGTATTTCTTCTGGCTCTTGTTTGACAAGTATTCTACAATTGTGACATTTTACTCAACTTCATGTTGTTATTTTTGTTGTGACATATAAGCGCATGTCCTTTTCATATATAAAATATTTGCATCTTTTAGATTGTTTCCAGTGTTGGCCAGACAATTTTTAGCTTCGCATGTTATTGGCAATAAATCGTTAACATTTAAATTTTATTTTGAAAATAACAAAATCCTTTTACATATTGATATCAATATATCAGATACATCATAATATCACCCACAAAAGGGTGAAGTATTACAACAAAACACAGATTAGTCTTCTTGATATGATACTATATTACATTTTTTATATAAGTATGGAGTTTGACATTTGATATATTACATATTCCTGTGTTCATATACATAATTGTTTTTTTTATTAGGTTATTATTAAGAAAATCATAATTTTTATAAAAAAAAGTAAACCATTTTTTTCTGTTAATAATATGGCAACTTTAGTGAAACTAAGAATAAGCATTCACAATAGTGGTAGAAAACATGGTAGTATAACAGGGATGTAAAATTCGGTATTATTGTAGTACTTTTGATCAGTGGTCGGCATAAAGAAAACACGGAAATGGATTATAAGATGTAATATGATAAAAGATGCAATATGTTTTAGTTTTTTTTTTTTTAATTTAATTTTTATGAAATTTGTACTGTTTAAAGGTAATTAACCGATTAACATTACCCCTGGCTAGATTCTACTCCCATCGATTAGCTTTTACTTCTTCTGATTCCATTCAGTTTTGTAAATTGGAAACATATTGCAGTTTTTGTTTTAAATTGACAACTTTTTTATAAGAAAAAAACCAAAACTCTTAAATTTTTTGGTAACATATCCGAAGATACGGAATTAATTCCACTTACTATTGCAAAAGTATTGCTCCATATAAACGTTGGTGTTAACAATTTATTAGCATGTACGACATAAATTAGCCTAGATAAGTATTATTAACGACCAAGGCGTATTTACATAGTCAGTTGAATAGAGAATTATACATAGAGACGAGACACTCAAACAAATCATATGTCTGATACAACAACAAAATACATTGACTAGCATGTATTTTGTTGTTGCAAGAGATAGGTTTTTGACAACAGACTTAGGTTTTTGACAATTCCGTCTCGTCTCTAGTTGGCCTATGGTCAGTTGCCTAAATAATATTACAGATGATAACTGGCAGCTATCATTTCTGTTGCCAAATTGGCAACCAGAAATTTCATTGCCCTCTGGCAACGCAACTGAAGTTCGGTTGCCATCCATAGTCGACCCACTATTAATTGGAGTGCTTTTTAGAACGTGTTATAATATTATCTAGAATGGAACCCTTGTATAGAGTAGAGGTTGATCCCCACAAAGTATAGTGTGCATTAAAATCACCACGTTGATGCGTAGAAAAAGAGATTTTAACACCGTTGTAGGTAATAGATCAGATGGTGTTATGTAAACAGATATAATTTTCAGTTTAAACCCAGCAAACGCATAAGCTATTACAAAATTCCTGTTTGGAGTGCAATAATATCTGCTATATTTAAACGGATTAAGATCTGAAGTTCGTGTAAGTTATTATAAAATCCATTAAGGTTCCACTGCAATATTTTTATGGACATCAAAATAATATTATGTATTGAAAATTTAGTGTTTTAATGTTCCATAGAAATTCTTGATAGATAGTAGTTGCTTATAGAAATCAATTTTTTGGGCTTTTTTTTGAGGTTACCAACCCTTGTAAAAGTTGTTTTTAGAGTTGGATCACTTGAGATACCTTCCAGTGCATTTGATACTAAAAATATGTTGAAAATTTGTATGGGTTTTTACTTTTTAGTATAATAAACTTTAGACATTGGTTTTTATTGTTAATTAGTGTCTTGTTTCGAATGGTTTATAGGTATTAAATTGTGCGTTATTCCATAATTGCCTAATATTCCATAATTGCCTCCTGAAAATACTAAACACTACAACTAAACGATGCGAATAATGATTAAACTGTATTTAACCGAACAATTTTTTTTAGTTACTGTTCTATTAATAAAAAAACTAAACGATAAAGTCTTGGTTAGTAGGTAAATTGTAAACGCGACAAATAAAATAAACACGACCGCCAGTGAGCACTTGTTTATAACTAAATGCTTCCATGTATATTTTATTCCAAGATCAGAACTATGAACCTAATTTAAAATTATTTGGTTTAATTCATTAAAATTTAACTATATTAATTGGGTTTATTAAAAAGACTTGAAGTTACCACTACTTTTTCATAATGATATAATTATTTAATTGTAACATATGTTGACTTGGATTAGACCCTGGACATTGTGTAAGATTTTTTATCCATACAAAATAAAACATTTATTGAGCATAAAAATTAATTTAATTTGAAAGAGTGAACTTAAATCTTTTATTTTATATTTAAGTTTGTATGTATTATTTCCATTATTAAATTATTATTTTTATTTTTTTTTTTCACATTTTTATATATAATATATAGTAATTAAAATTAATATTTATGCTTTTAATTAATATTTAAATGATAATATTCAAGTGTTAAATATACTTGATTAAGTTTTTGAGAAATGAAATACAATTTTTTTTTGGAGAAAATAAACGAGTAAAAAAAGAACGTTTCATTGAAAACACGGAATATTATAAAAATTATAAATTAAATTAAAAAAAGGAAATGAAAAATATTTATAATACGAAATTAACATACAGATATTATGTATATGTCAAATTAAATATTAAATTATAAGAGAAAATAAACTAAATACTTCACAGATTTGAGAAGAAGCAAAACTTAAAATTGAATGCAATGGATTTGAGTTTGTTTACTTTTTTTATAAGAATCCTAAGATATTTTTTTTGTTATCGAATGTTTATAAAATGTTTTATTTTTATGTAGTTTTCTTTTTTTAAAGAGCAACTTTTTGCAGTTTCATGTTTATAAATAATAATTTTGTGGATTGTTGTAGGGTTGTTGTTGCTTCATATAGAATTATGTATACATACGTTTGTATTAATATTTTGTAGACATTTTAAAATTCCAATTAAATAAAATTTAGCTGGTGTTTGTTATTGATGTTTTGATAAATGAATCTTATACAGTCAGGATAGAGATACAGAAAGAATGAAAGAGAAGAGCAAGTTAGAAGAGATGTTTTTAAAGAAGGATCAATGATAAAATTTATATGTGTTTTTCATTGCATAGTGAAGAAAACTTGCGGGTGTACGTGTGCTGCTGCATTTTAAATGTATTGTTGCTTATTTTTTGTTTTGTTGGTTTTGTGGAAGGTAGATCTTTTTCAAGGACCTCAAAAATATTAATTGTTTACCACCATCAACCCTCCCGTTTTATAGAACTGGGTGTTTCTGCTAAACCTTTCACCTTAAGGCGATCAGCTGTCTTTAGGAATGCAGGTAACTGTTCTTGTGACACATTCACTTCGCCAGCATACATAAATTCTAAAATCGCTTGCAGATGTATGTAGGAAACATCTTTGAGTATGATAATAGGATGTTTGGATGGATTTTCCTGGAAAAAAATATAATAAAAAGTTACACATATTTGCGGAAACACTTTTGCAACACAAAAGAACGTATTAAAAATTAATATTAAATAACTGAATTTTGGTTCTACAAAAATGTTATCGTTTTATAAAAGTATTTAAGATGTTAACATTTAAACATTATTATCATGCTTTTATGTTTTGTAGAACAAATTTTAAAGTTTTTAGTCAGGGAAATGTTTAAAAATGTTTAATATTTTAAGTTATGACGGTACATATATATTACCTCAAGCAATGCCTTAAAGTACGGACTACATGCCGATAAGACCATTTTATGCGCTTTACATGTTTGTCCTTCACAGGCAAGAGTAACCTAAAAAAATAAACATAATTGATTGAAAGTTTCATATTTGTAGCATTATTATATATAATTTCATGCACTCGATCAGTAACTGACTGAGTTTAATATGGAAATGTGTTCTTAATAGCGCATAATTTTTATCTAGGAATAACTGTGGCCGGTCTGCTTTACTGGTGCTAAATAATTGTGTTATATTGTACGAGTCATTTCACTTAAATATAATTTTACACATAATATTGTAATAAAAGTACAAATTTTACCATTGCATTTATATTTATGTATATGTGTCTGAAATCTAAAAATATGACACCAACTATAGGACCAAATATTTCAAAGAAACACTCACGTTCCATAGAACATCTTTGTAACATTTGCAGCAGTAGTTATTGCATCTATCAATTACGAACAACAAACACTGATATTTAATATTGATACTTACATCTGTGAAGCTTTTTTCATCTCTTAAGTGCCGAAACGATGTCACCATATTCGTTTGAAAATCGTTCCATTTTAAAAAGAACTGTTGATCGGACGACATCATTAATAGGCCGTTTATTTGTTTTTAAAATATAAATGTTTATGTAAATTCTATATGAAAGTAGTTCCTTTTTTATTTATCTTAGACTTCTAGCAAGATCTTTTCTTTTATTCGATTGGTTGGCACCAGCTAGGAGAATAGACCAAAGATTTATTGTTGCTGTTATTTTACTGAAAATATGTTCAATATATGTACGTCTCATAGAAACATGCTGTGTAAATATCGATAGTCAGAAATCAATGATCTTTGGTTATACTTTGGTTACATACAATCCGCATACGATTCTGAAATGAATAATATATCAAAATTAAATTACTGGTAGAATTAACTAGGGTCAATAGTAATAGTATGCAATTACTTTTAGATAGCATTTAAATCTTTATTAGGTATGAAACTCTACTTAAAACAAATTTTTTTTGATTTTTTAACTAAAGCAAATCTATCTACTAAATATATGTATCAATAATTGATATCGAATTATATCAACATGATACGTATTTTCTATTGAACATAATATGTATCTATTCACAAAAAATATATATATACAGTGGTGGCCATATAATTTGAAACAATGTTTTATTTAACTTACAGTTCAAAATTTACTTATCCAAAAAATATGGAGTTAATTATGCAGTGTTATCAGAATGAACAACAGAACAACTCCAAACAAAATGGTATTTGGTGCAATTCACTTGTACAACAAGGCAAGGGTTTGAAGTCCCAGCCAGGAAGCCTAGGGCAAGAAATACCACTCCAGCAGAAGATAGAATTATTTGTAGGGCCAAGTAAGAGAAATCCAATTTTGTCTAAAGAAGCAGTTGCGCATCGAAAATATCCATGTTACTGGAATAGAGTTCTCTGGAGCTACGAATACAAGCTTAAGTACATATTTTCTATTTAATGAAAAACGTATATAAGACCCCAGATAAACTGTAAAATACGTCTATGCTGCAAAGTCGTTTATAACTATAAGGCCACGACTGTATGTATTAGTAAATTAATATAAGCATTGTTGATGCATCATGATAAATGAACTAAAACTACAATTTAATAAGAATTTGTTTAAATATATGTAGGTATTTTTTTGCAGCAATTGTTAATATCATTTGTTTACAATACCTATTATTTTTTTCGTATGAGCTTCTATCAAATTTCTCGTAGCGTGAGATACATTAAATGTTTTTATTAAAAAGTGCAGAAATTGCCTTGAAAAGTGAAAGGCATATATATATATTTTTTTTTTTTTTTTTTTTGTTTTGTTTGATTTTTCTTCTTTATTAGGGGAGTACGAAGAGAAAATGTACACATTAAACATCAATAAGAATGTTTTTATATATAATGTCAAAATGATACAACGCAGACATTAGCTACATTTCAACAAAAGCTTTAATACGAGTTTACACAATTCTTTGGTTTATAACTACGAGTAAACTAAATTTTTTTATTTGAAAATTGTTAAAAATATTAAGCTATAAGGTTTTTCTAAATTTATTTTATTAATTTTATTATAATAAATTCTGTAATAAACGATCCATTAGAAATCCACAAATTTGTATACCCAAAATTTCTACTTCTTTCTTTGACAAATCATTTGTTGTGAGAATTGCTAGGCAGTGGAATATTTTACCTTATTCCTTGCGTATTTTTTCGCAATCTAATAATGTGTTTCGTTTAAAAATTTTGGAATTTTTATCTAGTGCTACTCATTGATGATTTACTTGCTATTTTAAATACACTTACAGTTTGCCACTGATGGGACCTATTTAGGTTTATTTTAATTTTCCAATCTATATGTTATTACGGCTGGGGAGCCACGAATCTTTAACTGTATATATTAAAAATATATATTAATTTTTATTTAACTAATATTTTGTAATTAGTTTATTATTGTTTCACCTCAGGTGTTATTACTATGTAATATTGTTATTTTGGCCATTTAGGCTTAATATTACAGAAATAAATGAATAAATGAAATGAAATGAAAAATATGTATAGCGTTATCAAAATTACACAGAATATCGTTTCCGAAATAAACCAAAAAATATAGTTTTTTTATCTCAATTGATGACTTTTGCAAGAAACCCAACAACGTCAAATCGTATAACAATGGCCTTATAAAAAGTGATCTCTTATGAATTAAGGTTTGTTTAATAAAATATGACGATATACCTATTTGTTTTAAAGAAAGTAAAATATTGATTTTCTGTGGTCACACTTTTTCATGAAATATTTGAAAATGTGAACGTATTCTTAGTAGGTACAGATGGAGTTGTTTTTTAGACTTCTACTACTTTATTTATTATGTTACATACGATATGAAAGTTTAGTCTATCTGTAGGTTATAGGTAGTTATTTTCAAAACAAATATGATGACGATGAAACAATTGTTTATTACTATTTTAATTGTTTCTTCAGTTGGTAAATTTATGTACATATATATATGTTTGTTTGTCTTGGCATAGTTTTCATAGTTAATTTTTTTTATTTGCACTGTATGTGTTTCTTCTTTCTTTTACGATTAATGTGCAGGAGGAGGCGCACTTGCAGAAAAAAATCAATATTTTTGTTCGAATATTTTCTGTTTCTTCTAAAATGCAATTACATATGTATCTATATACACACATAGAGAAACGTTAATTCGTATTAAATAAAAACAAAAGTTTGTTGTGTTTTTCTGGTTTTTATACGTAAACATACCTATTTTGTTGCTATTGTTTCAAGTAACTAAACAAATTAACGGACCTTATTATGAATATTCTTTATTTAGGTACTGTGCAGCAATATTAAAAAATTAAAAGAAAACAAGAAAAACTCCCACATTCAAGAGAAGTGATACATTAAAATTACATAAAACAACAAAAACAGGATTTAAGAAAGAAAATATGGAAACAATTACAGTTCTCTTTAATTTACACTCGCTGATATTATATTCTGTGTATTTCGCAACAGCGACTGTAAAATACCAAATGGCATTACTTCACATTTAAACACACACACGTAGACCACAAAGTGTATGTAAACGTACGTATGTAATTGCAATTGAAAATAAAATTGTAAGAAATTAAAATGGAAAACGTGGAGGTAAAAAAAAGAAAGAGTAATAATATTATAATAAAACAAATACATTGGTGTTTTTAAACTACAAATTAAGCATTTTCATTCCAAATATAGTTAGTTGCCTGATTATATTATTTTGTAACTTAACAGCAGTTTAGTTGATTTTTTTAAATAAAGCTCTCACTAATCAACCAACTTATATTTCTAGAAAAACAACTTCTTTTTGTTGATTCAAAAGTAGAAATTATGTTTTTTAGGTCGCCTTGGGCTCATTTGTATATGTTTTTGTAGGTATTTGTTAAAAACGAGCTACCATATCTTTGTTTACATAAATTTAATTTATTTAAACCTACATAAATAATAAAGTTATTGGTAAATAATATATATAGCGTCCTGTTTTATATTCTAAATCAATTTCAGAGAAAATAATATCTTTTTAAAACAATCTATTAGTTATTTCGATAATGTGAAAAAAGAAAATATTGTCTATATTCAATCTGGTAACTTTAAGATGGTTGTCTTTAAAGATGATCTCTTGTTCTCTTTCTCTCTTATTTGGGGCTCCCTTTTTCTAATGAAAATACTTTTTTGCGTACGTACTCCAAATTACAGAAAAGACAAACACACACATTCATACACAATACAATCTCATTTGTTTTACTCATTTTTTTTGTTAATAACAACAAAGTACACCAATAAAAAAATAAAACATCGTCATACAAAAACGGTTCATTTCTTTCGCAATATCTACAAAAGTGTGTACTTCAGCTACATATATATTTTTGTTGGCTATTCATGCTACTCAATTAAATAACTCTTACCTTTTCAATATATACTTCTTAATTTTAATTATTTGTAAAAAAATATACATGTACTTTTTGTCGCTTGCATTCGTTTACCTCAATGCACACTAACACATCAATAATTTTCTTTTTCTCAGAAAAATTTCACTGTACTTTTTTCACCGTTTGTAGTAAGTAGTCTGCTCCAATATTCTTCACTTCTTTCACTCGAAATTTCTTTTGTTTCCTTTTAAAAGAAAACTTATTTCGGCTTAACACTTGCAAAACAAAGTTACTTTTTTGATGTTTATTTTTTATATAATTATGTATATTTTCTATGCACTTTTTTGTCCAAGTTCTTTTTATATTCTTTTCAGATTTTTTTTTCTATAAATTGTTCCGATAATCCGTTCCGGCTCTTTCAAATTGAAGGAGAAAAACAAAATGAAAGTCGTGTACAGTGATGGTATTCAGCGATTCTTTCGTCAAATCTAGCGATTTTAAAAGCGGATTAGAAGGGAACAAAGTTTTATCTATTAGCGGAAATTCTAGCGATTTTCACTGGATAGTAAGAAAAAAATTATTAATTACAAATAATTAGTTCATATATATATCTTTTAACATTCCATCTCCACCTAACATAACCCGCTGTCTGTACTTGACAAATATTTATCATAACAATTAGTGACGTTCGTAGTCAAGACAAAGTTGTCTGAGCAAAAGCACGAAGCAATAATACTAATAAATGGAGACTATACCTGATAATTTTTTTTCTTGGCAACCATTTTGATGTTTATCATGATACAAATTTATCAGGTATAGACAGGGGGTAATATCTAAGATTTAAATATTATCAAACGTCAAATTCAATCGCAGAGACCACAATCTAGTAGTCTATAAGTGAAACAGTCCACTTTTCGAACTTTCGACTATTTAGTAAATCGATTTTTTTAATTTCCGAATATTTTCGACTTTTTTCAACTTTTTACCATTTCTTGTAAAGAATACATGGTTTCTACATTTATTCATGCGCCTTTTCTAATGTTTAACTAAAAATTAAACATATCAATGCTATAATGTATTAAATAATATTATTTTGTTTCTAATAGTTAGATTTAAATTTATAAAATAGTAAACAAATTTACATTACTAATTTGTTTTTAACAATCTAAAAGGTCTAGTTTTTAACAATCTAAAAGGTCTACTTTTTTCGACTATTCGACTTTTGAGATAACATAATCGATTGTTCGACTTTTTTCCGACCAAAAAGGCTATTTCGACTTTTTGTTTATAGAACCCCAGTTTGTTGTATTTTTTGCCACAACAATCAGAAGTGAATTGAAAGTTAAATTATCTAAACAAGTGAAGAACAATTCTTCTGTGGTAACCTTCTATAAATGCCGGTTGTTTTTGTATAGTTGTATTTGTTGTAGGGACGAGTACACCTTATATGAATACGCCCAAGGCGAATTTATACATGGTGGAGTCAGTCAAACAGCTGATTACTTTTTTTCGCTTTTTGGTTCTAACAGATGTCAAAGCTTGTTTTTACATTTCAATATCTGCATATTCTATGCGTATTAACAAAATATTTATATTTTACATAAATAAGTTAAACAAATATTCAAATATCCATACTATTTTAAGTTTTAATACATATTTGTTTAATTTTTCATTTCTGTTAAGACCAATTGTTGTTTTTGTATAACTGCCACCACCTTGTATGAATTCGACTTGAATACGCCTTAATATCGAAGTTGTGAGTACCGGGAAAATAGATAGTCACAAATTATACAGATATGAATCAGCTGGTTTCAGTAATATGGCAATAGAAAACAAACAAAAGAAAATGTCAAAATACTCGTTGCCTATTGAAAATTGTATTTCTTCCCTCGATCTGCCAACCACACCATCAAAATAACCATACGGTTCGATATTACTTTTTTGAGAACTGTCATTTGTTTCGTATCTGTAATAACTGTGTGATAGTATTGAGTACTGAGTACCCAAATACTCAATACAGTCACAACTCTATACCAGATGCTCAAAAATTGTTTTTTATAAAATATTAATTATTATTGAAAAAGTAAAATTACAATGATTAAGTTAAATTCAATTCTATGTAATATCAAGAATATACAATATGCTAAACAATTGACTCGATTCCTATCTACGGATTTAAACGAAAATTCATCAAAATTAAGTTTGCGTCAAAAATCATGGATGTATTTTCAGCAAAGATATGGAAACCATCCGCACATTTTTTACAGTTCCCACTTAGAGCTCCAAGAGAAATACATGAGTTATGGACTAAAAAGATCTCTTCAAAATAATATCAAAAAGAGTTTAAAACGATATCAAAACGAACAAAAAACCTTAAATCCATATGGTTCCGATCGACCTGAAAATTGGATGGAGGATTATGAGTATTATAATGAAACAAGTGAAGAAATAAATGGATTAAATCAGAAAAATAAGTTTGGAACGGCTGATCCAACAATACCTGCTTCAAATGTACCCTGTAATGGATGTGGTGCCATTTTACACTGTAATTATCAGACAAGTCCAGGTTAGATTCTTATATTCACACAAAAACGACAATATTAATTTTATTTATAGGATTTTTACCAACCGAAATTTTTAAGGGAAGAACGGAAAATGAACTTAAAACCATAACGTGTCAAAGATGCCATTTTCTAAAAAACTACAATATAGCTTTAGATTTAGAAGTCACACCAGAATCTTATATCGAAACAATATCTAGTATTAGAGATAAATTCGCTTTGGCTATTGTGATAGTTGACCTCCTCGATTTTCCTTGCTCAATATGGCCTGGTTTGCATGAATTATTGGGACCTAAAAGACCCGTTTTTATTGTCGGCAATAAAGTTGATCTCTTGCCCCGAGATAGTAACAGCTATTTGGATCATATAAAGCATTGTTTGAAGGAGGAAATCCTGAAAACTGGTTTCGATCGCTTGAATTTGAAATATGTGAGTCTGATTTCAGCTAAAACTGGATATGGAATTGAAGAACTCATTACACAGTTGCAGAAAATATGGGCATATAAAGGAGACGTTTATTTGTTGGGTTGTACAAATGTGGGTAAAAGTTCGTTGTTTAACGTTCTATTGAATTCAGATTATAGTCGTCCCAAATCGTCGGACTTAATACGAAAAGCTACTACCTGTCCATGGCCTGGAACAACGCTGCAAATGATAAAATTTCCAATACACAGGCCATCAGAAATTCGGGTTTACGAACGTTTTAAAAGATTAAATTCTGAGAAATTTGTAAAAGCCGAAAAAGAAAAGTTGCGAATAGAAAGTGCTCGAAAATCGGGAAACGTAAATGATGCTGTACCAGTAGGCACGATTGGCCGCACTTTTGTTGAAAACACTGAGGAAGTCGATGACGTTTTTGCTATGAGTAAGGGAACCCAACCAATAACAACATTCAATGAGAGGAGTAAAGAGTATCAGAAGGCTAGATGGGTCTATGACACACCAGGTGTTTTGCATCCCGAACAAATAACCAATTTACTAACACCACAAGAGTTAGGAGAGTTACAACCGAAGCAAATGATTTCTCCTCGTTCTTTTCGCCTAAAGCCGGGGATGAGTTTATTTCTAGCTGGCTTAGGAAGACTTGACTTTATTAGAAGCGATTCAAATGACTTGGATTGGGTTCAAATATTTGTATTTGCTTCCTTTGATCTTCCTACAATGATTGTTGAAACCGATCATGCTTTGGACATTTATAAGAAATACTTAAATACTCCACTAATAAAAGTACCAATGGGAAATGAGGAGCGCCTTCAAAAATGGCCAGGCTTACAGTGTCATACTGAGGATTTAATTGTAAAAGGATACATTTTAAAATCGAAATCTAAAGAACTTAATTGTTCAGGAGACATTACACTCTCGTCATCTGGTTGGGTCGGCTTACGTATCCCAGTAGATGTTCATTGTGTTTTTCGAGCTTGGACACCACTCGCGAAAGGTATATACCTAAGAACGCCATCATTAGTTCCATATGCCGAACGATTAATTGGCAAAAGAATACGAAATTCTTTAGCTTATAATACGTCAAAGCCGTTTGTTTTCAAAAAATGATATTCGTAAATTTGTACAATGTTTGTTAAGAATTTTGTTTGTTTAATAAAATAGCATTAATTGTTATATAATTTTAAATCGTATACATAGTTTATAGTTTATAATATACATAGTAAATGGTTAAATCCCAAAATATTTTCACATCAATGATACTGATTCATTTCTAAATTAGAGAATTTTAATAAATAATGTTTACACTATTGCTGTTACGACACTTTGATATCTAAGTTTTGATATAAAACTAATTGCGTGAACAGTCAAAATTGAAATTTCAAAAAAAAAAAAAAAAAATGGTTGAAACGAACTAAAAACTCGGGTTAACAATTTTACATGTTTACCCATTGTAGGTCCGAATTTCTATGACGAGAAATGTCTAGCATTAGATATGCAGTTTTTTTTTTTGTGGGGCGATTTTCCCGAATTTAAATAGCAACTGAACTGGGACTATAGCGGATGTATGATGTATGTATCAAGTATGTAAGTTATTTCAACGTACATACATCTATATCGACTCCGCTATCTATAATCATCCAGAATATATATACTTTATGGCGTAGCATCTAAAAAGAGTAGAAATTACAAAAGGAATGCCGAACTTATTTATACCCTTACCACTCACTCATGGTGAAAGGTATACATAAATTATAAATTTGATAATAAAAAATTATATGTTTTACCATATATGTTTTATTTCGATGATTTTCAATTATTTTGTTTTAAATTCACTATTTTGTTTTTGTCATTAATAAAATACAATCGCTAAAAAATCTATAAAAAAACAAACAGAAGAAACAACTTTTGAGTTTGGCAATCTGTAATATTCAACGACGAAAGCAAATGCAAAATTTTTGTTTCAAATTGGCGACGTATGCTTTGGAGGAATCAAAATGAAGCATTATCTATGGAATATAAAACTAACTGTTAAGCATGGTGGCGGTTCTATGATGCTATGGGATTGCATATCTGTCGATGGACTTGGTAATTTTGTACAGGGTTGGCCATCCTTATAACTTTTTAACAATTAATCGTCCGGAAACATAATAAAATTGAAAAATTTGTACACGATCTTGCGTTGAGTATGATGACATTATGCAATTTTTATTTATTAATTCATTGATTTCAATACATAAAAGCCTTCGTGGCCAATTATGCATGTATTGTTAGATTAATAACCATGTATTACAATAATATTATCATTAATTCAAATCTAAAACTAAATATATTAGTGTTCAAATGGGTCCCCAGTATTTGTTCGTATAGCAGAATCGAATTCTACGGAAAATTCTAAGAAATTTTCCTCAAGAAACCATACGTCTAAAATCAAATCCTGAACGAAAAACGTTCGCAGTGGGAAAGAATCTGTAATTTAATAATATTTTCAACGATTTTCGAAATTGATGTTAAAATGCTAATAGGTCTAAAATTATATGTACAGTAATTATTATTTTTTAGCAATTGGTACCACTCGAGCCAATTTCCATGAAATTTGGAAACTGTAAAAATTGTATTTATCAAATGACAAAGATATGATATAGGAATCATATCATAACCTGCCGCATTAGATTTAATGGAATTCATTGTAATGAAGACATCAGATTCTGTAATATTTTGAATCGAAAACATTACTGGACTTTCAATAATATTATCCAAATCAAAATTACCAAAGTGATTAGGATTGAATTTAGTCAAAAAAATCAACTCAACATCACATTCCAATAACTCAGGACGTTCCGTACCAATCTCGCGCACCTTACGCCACATCTGGGCGTTGTCTAAATCTTTAACGCATCTTTCTAATGACAGATTTTGCCCTGTTTCTCAGTTTACAATAATTTTGCCAGCTATCCATCTCTAAGGTGAGCTTTATATGCCATATACCTTAAAGATCTAGCACGAATGACCTCCCTAAAGTTCATGAAAATAACGTAATTAGATTTACCTTTAGCCCTGTACGTACATACAACGTAGGAACTAAACAATGTAGATTTTTTATCAAATTATTAAGAGAAGTAACTTGTTCATCCACATCATTAGTAAGAAAAATAGACAAATTATCATTTAGATTAATGGATTGTGCAAGCTTATCAAAATTTATGTGATTATAATCCTTAAAGTAAATGTCATTTGCTATCAGTTGTGGAAAAAATCTATAAGAAATTAAAATTAAACTGAATGGATAATAAGAGTGAGAATTGCTTAAGACGAAATAGTCGATTAGCGACGTGCCATTATTAGGTAAAAACAAGTGTGTTGGTAAGCAGTTGTGTAAACATGTTAATCCAATCTGTACATTACCAAATATTTTAAAAAATAGAGATTCACTTATACCATACATATTTCTTCGAAAAACAGTTTATAATGTAATCTTTCAGAAATATAAATACAGACACCACCACCTTTAACACAATCAGGTCGATCATTCCTAACTAGATTATAACCGAGCAGTGCTACTGATTGGGACAAAACATTTGACTTAAACCACGTTTCCGATAAGGGAATAATATCAAGACCAGCTTTTTTAAATAAGAACTTAAATTCCTCAAGTTTCACATCATAAGTTTTAAAAATTAAAAAGTTATAACCGTTTCAAGTCAGTCAGTCGCCTTGCATTTATGACCTAACTCAGTTGTCAAAAACCTAAGTGGTGAGAAAATTATTAATTATTAGAAATTATAAGTGGACAGTCATAGGAACCGTCATATTAACTTGTTTTGGAAATATGTACTTTAACAAACCCATTTTTCAAGATACAATTTTAATTAAAACAATAATTCCAAAATTATTGTATATAAGGCAATGTGCATTATATTGGAAAACAGTAATAATAGTGGATAGTAATAGAAATAGAATGGCATATAAACATTTTTTTTGAAAAATCTGTAATAGGCCCATTCAAACTTAGATATATTTTGATTTATTTATTTCAAACTCTATAATTATTGTTATGTTTGGTATAATTTAATTGTTTTTATTTTCGACCATGAACCTGATGGTACTACTGAAACTAACATGTAATATTTAGTATGTATTCTTACTTATATTTTGCTTTCCTAAACATGTGAGGTTTAGTTCTTTGTAGTGTTATTGTTACCTGTGCCGCTTGTTATATTCACCACTGCAAAAATAATTTTTTGTACAACATCAACAAAACAAAATCAGCTGTTTCCGGTTTGTATTCTTTACAACTAGAATAATATGTATCAGCGATTGGACGTTGTACATTGACGCCCGTGAACAAAACAAACCGAAGAAAACAAACCGGAAACAGCTGATTGTTTTTTGTTGTTGTTGATGTTGTACATTCCATTTTATTTATTTTGGTGTGGTGAATATAAAAGTTAACATTTGTTATTGTAATAGTTTGTTAAAATGAAGTTTGTTGCATATGAACAAACCAAAACATAACCTTAAAAAAAAATAATGATTAAAAAAATTGCAATAACTTTGATATATACAGAAAAAAAATTACCAAATTTATACAAGACGATGGGCATCATATCTGGGAACGGGCTTGATAAGTGGACAGTTATAGGAATCGAATGGCATATAAAGAATTTTTGGAAAAACTTGAACTTGGGGGGTAGGCCCATTCAAACTTTGATGTCAAAAGCATTTTTCATGAAAAATTTAAAATTAGAAAAAAAATTGCCACAATTTTATAAGACGCTGGGCATCATATCTGGGAACGGGCACGATAAGTGGACAGTCATAGGAATCGAATGGCATATAAAGAATTTTTGGAAAAACTTGAACTTGTGGGGTAGGCCCATTCAAACTTTGATGTCAATAGCATTTTTCATTAAAAATTTTAAATTAGAAAAAAAATTGCCAAAATTTTATAAGACGTTGGGCATCACACTTGGGAACGGGCACGATAAGTGGACAGTCATAGGAATCGAATGGCATATAAAGAGTTTTTGGAAAAACTTGAACTTGGGGGGTAGGCCCATTCAAACTTTGATGTCAAAAGCATTTTTCATGAAAAATTTTAATTAGAAAAAAAATTGCCACAATTTTATAAGACGTTGGGCATCATATCTGGGAACGGGCACGATAAGTGGACAGTCATAGGAATCGAACAGCATATAAAGAATTTTTGGAAAAACTTGAACTTGGGGGGTAGGCCCATTCAAACATTTTTTTCTAATTTAAAATTTTTAATGAAAAATGCTTTTGACATCAAAGTTTGAATGGGCCTACCCCCCAAGTTCAAGTTTTTCCAAAAATTCTTTATATGCCATTCGATTCCTATGACTGTCCACTTATCGTGCCCGTACCCAAATATGATGCCCAACGTCTTATAAAATTTTGGCAATTTTTTCTCTAATTTAAAATTTTTCATGAAAAATGCTTTTGACATCAAAGTTTGAATGGCCCTACGCCCCAAGTTCAAGTTTTTCCACAAAAAACTTTATATGCCATTCGATTCCTATGACTGTCCACTTATAGTGCCCGTTCCCAAATGTGATGCCCAACGTCTTATAAAATTGTGGCAATTTTTTTTCTAATTTAAAATTTTTCATGAAAAATGCTTTTGACATCAAAGTTTGAATGGGCCTACCCACCAAGTTCAAGTTTTTCCAAAAACTCTTTATATGCCATTCGATTCCTATGACTGTCCACTTATCGTGCCCGTTCCCAGATATGATGCCCAACGTCTTATAAAATTGTGGCAATTTTTTTTCTAATTTAAAATTTTTCATGAAAAATGCTTTTGACATCAAAGTTTGAATGGGCCTACCCCCCAAGTTCAAGTTTTTCCAAAAATTCTTTATATGCCATTCGATTCCTATGACTGTCCACTTATCGTGCCCGTTCCCAAATGTGATGCCCAACGTCTTATAAAATTTTGGCAATTTTTTTTCTAATTTAAAATTTTTAATGAAAAATGCTTTTGACATCAAAGTTTGAATGGGCCTACCCCCCAAGTTCAAGTTTTTCCAAAAATTCTTTATATGCCATTCGATTCCTATAACTGTCCACTTATCGTGCCCGTTCCCAGATATGATGCCCATCGTCTTGTATAAATTTGGTAATTTTTTTTCTGTATATATCAAAGTTATTGCAATTTTTTTAATCATTATTTTTTTTTAAGGTTATGTTTTGGTTTGTTCATATGCAACAAACTTCATTTTAACAAACTATTACAATAACAAATGTTAACTTTTATATTCACCACACCAAAATAAATAAAATGGAATGTACAACATCAACAACAACAAAAAACAATCAGCTGTTTCCGGTTTGTTTTCTTATGTTTGTTTTGTTCACGGGCGTTGTACATTGTATGTTTGACCAGAGTTGATTACAAATAGCATTCTATTTTATCACTCTTAGTTGTAATAAAAAGTACATCTGTGTATAAACTGTTTTTCCACGAATGAAAAAAATTTGACAGTTCAATAAAATAAAATAAAAAAACAAAGGCAAAAAGTCCTGTAATTTTTTCTTATAAAATTTCGTTTAAAATTTAAAAAAGAATCAAAAAGGCAATATGTTTATATAAAAAAGTTGTGACCGAAATAAATGAAATGTTAAAAACGATATTTTGGTTAAAAAATATTTGTGTGAAAAAATTCCAATAGAAATCAAATCAGGGGTTGAACACACTCGCATATACAGCCGACGAAGTAAATACAACTACATACAGTGTCTTTCATAAGTATACTAATTTTATTTTGTTTTGATTATCCTAATTATTTTATATACTAACAATAGTTACAAAAGCTATTTTTAAATTCTAGAAATAGCATTTTACTGCTTTTTATTTTTTTAAAACATGGAAAAAGAAGTAACATAAAAACTGTTCCACTTCCAAAAAAAAAAAAAAAAAAAATCCGTTTAACTTGTGAGCATGCCTTGTCCCATTTTATCCATCGGTGGGTTTATTATAGTTTGAATGGGAATTGTTATACAATATTAAGTAAAATTTGCATAATTTTTTTGTTTTTGTTAGTATAAGTACTTATAAATTTATTCAGAAAGAGTAGTATAAATGTCTACAGACAAATCAAGAAACATATTTTGTATCCCTAATATAAATTTCGTCTCCCTAATATAAAGTTCGAAGTCATCATGTATAAAATCACGTTTGTTTTTGTAGTATAACAAAATTCGGATACTTATGTGTGACACTGTACATAGTACAAGAGAACGAGAAAGAATTGGTAAAATTTTATTAAGGATCATTCATGTAAATTATTATTGAAAAAAGTAGGCATATTAAATTGTTAGAGAAGGTACAGATATAAACAAGAAAAGTAGTATATAGCGGATAAGATGGAACAAAATGCAAATGATCCATTTGCATCTGAAAATAGTGGTACTGCTAGATTCGTCGGCGGCGGAGTGGTAAGCGGGGACCACTCCCTTGATAATGGTGCTATAGCTGGGGGCTCTGTTATTGTGAGCAGCAATACAGCTGGCACTGTAAATGCTGGTCACGAATACCAGACTATGAAGCCGGGAGCAGGCGCCAACTTTAAGCAAGTGGGTCGTACTGAAATTCCACACAGTGAATTGGTAAAAATGTTGTACTATCTTGAAGGCGAACTGCAGGCTCGAGATGTTGTAATAGCGGCCTTACGTAACGAACGTGTCAAACAATATATATCTCAACTTAAAAGCAAAAGGCTCCAGCCAAGTGACCCTCATGTAGCAATTTTTCGCGACAAAGTTGCATTATCAGGCAATTTAATATCGAGGGAATCGTCTACACAAGCTGCCCAAGCTGAAATGGAAGTGCGACAAATTATTGAACAACAAATGGAACAGTTGTATCAAATGGTCAACAAACAGCGGGCTACACATCTTCGAATGGTCAACATTCTGACGGAGTCGTTGGAAAACAATCAGCGCATGTTGCAGGAACTGGAAGATGAGAAACGAAAGCATGAGCACGATACTGCACAGGGAGACGACATAACTTATGGCTTAGAAATGGAACGAACTAAGCTACGGCAAGAACTGGAGGAAGAAAGAGCTCAGGTGAAAAAACTGGAAAAAGATTTAAAAAAGTTGCAAGAAACTTTAGATTTTGAACGAAATCGCCAAAAGCAAATAGTACTATTATTAATTGCCGAAAGAAAAAAGATTATGATGAAATACATTGAGGAAGGTAAGCTTTCTTAGGGTTTTAATCGAGAGTAGATAAAATGTTAGAACAACCATTTATTTACTATAATATGCACATATATTTGTTAATGTTCGACAGGAAAACGTTCTGAAGATTTGGCACAAATCTTGGCTGAAGAAAAACAACGTTCTGATAATATAGCTGAAGGTTTAGAAGAAGAAAGCAAAAAATCTTTGCGTATGGAAGAAGAATTGGAAAAGCAAGCAGCTGCTTCTGACCAAGAACGTAAACTCATTAAAGCAAATCTAGCAAAAGAAGAACTTCGGTAAATAAAAAAATAAATAACGCATTCGCACAGCGCAGCGCAGTCACTTTGATTAATTATATCCATTTTCTTTTTCAGGGTCAAAGAACTGGAACAGGAGCTAATAACATTAAGAGCTGAAAATGAGGCTTTAAAAAAACATCAGCTGCAGCAAAATGTCACATTGAGCAGCAATACTGCATCCAAATCTAGAGCGTTTACTGGTAGTTAATAATGTTTCAATATTTATATAAAAAAACAATTTTTACTTTAGTATGTAATTTCTATGATTTTATTTAATATTTTTTAATTTTCTTCAATACAGAGATATTTTGTTAGAAAAAAATTGCAAGACTTTTTGAAAACAAAATTTAAATCAATAATCCTTAATTAAAATCTCCTTCTTATGCTTCTTCACCTTCTATTTTCCTCAAAACAAAAAATAAATCTATTCTACTACATAAAACAACAATTAAAAAGATATCTGAAAAATGTATAGAAAGCAAGGTGATTTTTGTTTCTTAAATTTTATTATTTTCCTTTTTTTTTTTTTGTTCTCAATCTGTTTTGTCTTCTTTTTATTGATAAAAAAAGCACCTTTCAATATTATTTGTACATACATATGTACTACATACTTGTATTTGTGTAGACGTTAATGGTCAAAATCTGTAATTCATTTCCTTCATATTGTAAAACGATTTGAATTCCATTGAATTGAAATGTTACAGATTTCGATAGTTATCTTTTAAACACTATGCCTTATTGTACTTTTTCGCACATATCTATTTTTTTTTTTTTTATCATTTTTAACCAACAGTTATGAACACTAAGTAAAATCGCTTGATCGTATAAATATGAGGTATTTAAAAATAATTTCGGTCGCTTCATGTTATGAAATTCGAATTGAAAATTCACCTAAAATCATCTGACCGACACGCGAGATATTGAGTTCCAATTTGAATGGAATTTGGAGTCAAATGGTTTAAGCGTGTCATGTCAATGTAGGAGACATATATTGAAGGCATAATGAGCAATACCCCGTTTTTTGTGACTTCGATCAATATGAGTGATAATCGTTGAGACTTAACTTTAGTGTTCCTAACTGTCCGCATATACATGAACATCGTATTGTGTATGTAGTTATAAATATTTGTTAAGAGTACTTCTTAAGTAAAAAAAACCATTTAATATTTTGTACTACTCACTTAGTTTTATTAAGACATTAATTTTTTCTCGTTTGAGTTTTGAAATGCATTACATTTGTACATGTAGTTTAACGAGTTTATTTTAAAATGTTTCAGAAGATGGATGTGTCACACCAATGGTGAATATAGCCAAAATTGTACAACCTACGGCGACAGTATCTAGCGTCCCTGTATCTGGACCCACAACTGGTATCGCTCTGTCCCTAACCCCAGCAATAAATTTACGTACGGGTATAGCCACAGCTCCTTCGAATCTAACACCTTTACCTCAAATAGCTGCTGCTGCAACAATAGTTGTGCAGTCTGCTACAGTTGGCAATGATGCCACTTCATGCACACCAACACCAGGGACGGTTTTGGCTCCTATTACTTCAGCATCTGTTGCACAAAAAGCACAAACGGCAGCTCCTTCATCGCCATCACCGGCTAAAATGCAACCAACAGCAACAATACAACGTGCTCCTGGTGGTAAATATTCAGCATTAGCAGCTGCTGCAGCGGCAGGCCACTCACTTGACCAAGCTCCATCACCTCATCCCGTACCAATAGCGGTACCGCCTGTAACTGTGCCACCAGCTGGTGCCAGAGGTGCTCCTCCACCCATACCACCCAATAAACCAATAGTCCCACCAAAGCGTGAACCCTCATTATCGCGCCTTGGCTCTATAACTGGTGCTGCAAGTGTAGCGGCTGTCGCCTCATCAGCTTCTACCGCTGCCAATGCAAAAAATTAATTCAATTCTATTAAATTTACTCTAAGTAATAATCAATGACATATAAAAACAAAATCTACATTATACGATAAAGAATAATACTCTCAAATTACTTTATACAAATCATGATACTATAAACAATTGATATTTAGAAAGTTATAAAACTACAAACATACATAATATATATACATATAATATATTCCAAGAACAACAACAAATTAAGTAATCTCAAAATTATTAAAGAAAAATTTACATACGAGTATATCGTTAGCTTTGTGTGCAAATGTGCTAAGTCCCTTTTCACAATTTTTACAGGAGACAATTAGTATGATTTATAAAGAAGTGCGTGACCATGGTATATTTTCTTTATTTTTTTTTTGTCGTTTTAATTCTGTTATTGGTTTTAAAGTCAAAATTCCAAAATGATCCAATATTTCCTTTTGGTTAAAATTTAATAATAGTTAAAACATCTTTGAAGCTATTATATATTTATTTACTCAATTTCATTTTACTTAAGTAATAATTTTGACAAAATAAAAAGGACTTAGCACATTTGCCACAGTATAATTACGAGAAAAAAACGAAGCAATCGTAATCTTTGTTTACCCAAATTATGTATTTCTACTTATTCTATCGTTTTGTATTAAAATCTAAATCTTCATAAAAAGTGGACTTACATTTGCACATTAAGCTAACTATATTTTGTTTTAACAATGATTTTCAATTGTAAAATCAATAGAAAATAAACTCGATTATAAAGTATTATCATCAATATCTACCCATCCTTTACAAAAACAAAAAACACATTCTACTTAATAAATAAAAGATACATACTATATATAGAAAGCAGCTAATTTAAGAATAAACCTTTTTTTAAGATTCGTTTAAACGTAAGCTGCCTAAATGAATGATGCTAGTTTCGTTTAAAATACTTACTTACATGCAAACATCTTCCTACTTACGTCTATCTATCTATACACACATTATAAATAGAATACAAACAAATAATTAATAAAGAACGGCTAGTAAGCGAATTCGCATAATTTAAATTTACCTTCTGTAAATTTCAATGAAGTTATTGTTTTATATTTTTTGGTATTTGGCATGAATATTGTAATTTGAATCTGACAGCTTTTATTTGTTACTACTTATGTATATGAACATGGCCGATTGATATCCATGTTCTAATTCTGATAAAAAAGAAATATAATTTTATTTTAGGTCATTTTATTAATAACATTACATATTTGATTTAATTAACTGATGTATGAAAAGCGATAACACAAACTATTCCCTTTGCCATACTTACTGTGAAATAAATGTGGCAATAAATTGACATCGCTCATTTGCCACAAGAATCACCTCATAAATCAAAAATGAGATTTTCGAGTAAATGTCTTCGAATGTTTTAAGCCACACAATACATTAAAACTAAATGGTAACACTGGATTATTCCTGTAAAGGTATTAAACGGAAACGCTATTTATCAAAATTCGGTTACAAATTTCTACTTAAAAATAGTTCACAAAAAAAATAATATTGAGATATTTACTACATAAACAAAAAAATGTAGGTGAAAAGTCGAGGTAGTAGCGGTGTATTGCTTATATCCCAACCATTTGTGGACCTATGATGTATCAATCTTGTATTTGGGGATTGATTTCAACATTCAACAGACTATATAGTTATAGATATACTTTGTGGCAACGCCACTAAAATTTTGGTTGCCATCCATAATCAACCCATTAGATTTATAAGTTTTTAAATTAATTTTGAATTAAACTTTTACATTTGATAACGAAAACTCTCACGGATTGAGTTATGATGGTCTTATCGCAAATGAGCGCCATGATTTCCTAAATGTATAAACGAAAAAAACCCTTAAAAGTAACTAAGAAAAAAAAAACAAATTAAATAGTCGACAAATTTTAGTCACAAAAAAAAAAAAAAAAAAACCCCAATGTATTTAAATGATAATTTTGTTGGTTTTGAGTGTAGTAGTTTCAAGCAAAATCACCCTGACAAATACAATGTAATATGAACAATTTATTAGAAAAAATTGAGATAACATTACACAAAAGAAATTTAAAACTATAATTAATAAAAAAAAAACTTATCATTAATAATAAATAAATATATTCAACCCATCATAGTGTTTTCTATAATGATTGCTCGTGAGAGATTGCGGGCGCAAGCCAAACGTAATAAATTTATGATTTCTTCAATATTTTCAATACGATAGTCCTTGAGAATATTAACAGGTTCCTGTAACAAAAAAAAAAAAAACCGAATCAAATAAAGCAACACATTTGTGAGTTATGAATAATTACGTCTGGATATTTCTCTAATCTTTTCTTTTTCTTTTCAATCAGCGGCACTAATTCCGATTCCAAATGGTGTAAAATGGCACTGGTTTCTTTTGAAAGTATTTTAGGATCTTTAGATTCCAAAAGTGGTATAGTGTCAATTAATAATGAGGGCCAAAAGCTAAAAGAAAAAATATTTTAAACCTCATTAAAACCCCATTATCCGATAAATGTTTTTGATAGAACTTACTATTCCGGTGTTATTTTTGATTCTAACAAATTTACTAGTAATTCTGCAGCTGGTAGGAAGTCACGTTTACGATAAAATTGGTAGAAATCAAAATATTTCACTAAAAACACCAATCTCGGTGAAATAAACATTTTGGCTCCGATATTGGCTATAACATCCGGACATAACATGTCTCCCGTGCGAGAATAATGCTAATTAAGGTAATGTAATACAAATAAGTTGTAATTTGTAACAAAGTGAACAACTTACCTTTAAAAGGAAATCGGCTATTGAGGTGACATATAAAGTATCTTTTGATCGAATGGCCCATTCTAAAGCATTTCCATAACGATGGCTGTCTAATGATTTTTTCGCTTGAACTTTGCAAATTTCCTGTTCGGCATTGGTAAAATGTTTCTTACTACAGATTTCCAAAACTTTAAAAGCTTGTTTTTCAGTTTTAATCGGTATCTTAGTTAGACACAATTCCAAAGCAGCTAATCCTAAGAAGAGTGAATAATATTTAATAGAATGACCATTATATAATCATTATGGGTGACTTCATAAACGCAGGTTGCAATGCAATTACAAGGCAAAGCAATACTTTGTGACATTCATGAACGCATAAATGTTTTGTAAAGAATCATAAATAAAAACAGTTGCGGCATGACCAAAACAAAATCTATTGAGTTTATGAATATTATGCATTGGTGTGTTGCATTGCAAACTACGATTATGAAGTCAGCATATTTTTGTTTACCTTCTTCCGAACAAAATTGCAAATAATCCATACCCAATTGCCATAATGAATTTCTGGACATTAAACAACTGCCGAACTCGTACAGTAGTGAATCTCTAAGTTTAATGCAGTCACTAAAAGCAAAATGAAACAAAATCGTACAAATATAATTGGGTGGGTTTATAACAGTTACAATACTTACTTCATTTGATGATCTCCTACTACTTGCAATTGACCACAATTATAGAGTAAATCAGTAAGATGAGTAACGAACCATTGATTGTCTGCCATCAGTTGTATCGAGTGAATAACTTGATGCATTTCATTTTCCATCAGAGACAGTATTACTTTATCCAAATGCTTAAGTTTCGGCTCGTTGCCCTGTTGAGATTTGAATCGTGCCCAACGATCTAACCAGGAGTTGGCAGCGGTACCCAACTCAAAATGCTTGCAAGCAGGATTCGTGTAAAACAGATAGCCAGGCAGATATTCATACCAATATTCTGAATTTTGTATTTGTGCATTCCAGATGACCGTGTTGCCAGTTACAAGTTGTACTAGTTCCTCCAATGAGGGTTCGATGCTTAGAATGTTTGCGCTCAATTTACGTTCGGTGTCTGTGAGCCAATACTGCCATTGAGACCTAAATTTTTGTATTGAAAATCCGCCAAATACCTTTAAATGGAGTCGCAAATTATTTCAATATTTTACGTGGAAGATATCAAAGATTGTACTTACATTATATGTAGGCATAGCTTTAAAAATTTGCTCAGCCATTTTAAAAGCAGTGCTTTCTGCTTGTGGGTGAAGCTGAAGAATTGCTCGTGCCACATCTACTTGACCTTGCATTATTAAACCTTTCAGCGCAGGCCAGTATTCATCACTGTCACTGGCGTCACGTCCAAGCAGTAACAAGTCGGTTGCCATTCGCTCCGCGGCAGGGAAATGGAAACGAACCCATTCAAGTAATTGAGGCACTATAACATTCGATGATGTCTGCTCCAAAAAGAGTATTTCACTCAAATGCCAAATGCACTCAATGGAATAGAATATCGAAATAAAATGTTGATACATTTCATACTTATCTGGCATTTCGAGTTCAGCACTTCCAGCTGCATCTTGTAGTTTTTCCAAACAAGCTCTAATTATACTACGGTATGTTCTAGATATTTTTGTATAGTCTGCCTTTGAACCTTTCTTTTTTAGTGATTGCAGAGCTACAAACGTTGAGTTGGCCTCTGCTATAAGGCTTCTTAAAATCGGGTCATCGAAGATAAATTCCGGCTGTAAAATGTGTATATGTACTGGATGCTTTCCAGCATATTCAGTCGGCTTATCCCGTGTGCTTGCAGTTATCGGTCTAAATGCGTGCAACGATATTTTGCTACCATCAACAAACTGTCCCGCCAATGTGTTACCGTAGCGTGTGCTAAGCGAGTCCACAATACCCTAAAAAAAAACATTCAATTTCACAAAATCATCTTATGAAGTGTACTTTTTCGTATATACTTACAAAAACTGCAATTTTACATTCATCCATATTTCCTGGACTAATATTTAACGTGATAAATGGCGAGAATTAAACAAATAATAAAAATTGATTGGCAAACTTATTACTAGAAAATAAACCGGTGTGACAAAGGCGAATTCTTCTAAGGTGGTAGCAGTTCTACAATAACAACAAATGGTCTTGGCAAATGTCACAACACAGCTGATTGTTTTATATGAAAAATTAACAAATTTGCATTAAAACTTAAAATAGTGTGGTTATTTGAACAGTGGTAATTTAATTTATTTATGTAAAAAATTAATATTTTATTAATAAGCAGTTAATAGGGCGATATAGATATATAAAAATAATCCTTGACAGTCGCTAGAACCAAACAAGCGAAAAAAAGTAATCAGCAGATTGACTGACTCCACCTGACATAAATTCGTCTTGGGTGTGATAAAAACAGAGTTGTTGAATTAGCGTTGCCAACAGTTGATATTTCTGCAGAAGTGTGATTATTGTGTTTGCGATTTTAAAGTAGTTTCCATTTGTTTACTTATTCCAAGTTATATCAAAATCCTATAAGGCCAATAAATATATATTACAAAAGTAATTTCCTGAATACAATTGAAGATAATTATTATAAATAACAATATAAATTTAAATTATTTATTTATTTAAATTCAAGTAATATAAAACTTATAAAATTAATCATAAAAAATTATGATTAATTTTAAATAAATTTCCAGTTTTTAATGATACTCTTCCAAATTATTTTTTAACAAAAATACAAAAAATCATGCCTGATACAACAACAAAATACATAGACCATAGTGAAATATACATAGAGCGGAAACTCTCCTGTCAAAGACCTAACTCAGTTGTCAAAAACCTAAGTGCTGAGAATGCATTAGTAAAAAAAACTATGTGAAAACAAAAACAACACCAGTATGTGTAATTATTTTGATTAAAATTTTTGTTTGAGTTTTTTTCTAGTTTCCGCTCTTGTTGTTTCTTTATGACATAGACTAACATGTATTTTATTGTTGCAAGAGTTAGGTTTTTAACAACAGACTTAGGTTTTTGACAATTACGTCTCGTCTCTATGTTACCCTATAGTTTCCCCTTTGTTGTGAGATTTTTTCCACTTAAGCAATAAAATAATTTTTTTTTAAATTTGATTTATTATAAAACTCAACGATTTCAAGATTTTTTTTAAATGTTTCGTTTTATTTAAAATATTTGAAAACGATAATATCGTTTTCAATAATAAAAAATATGATATCATATGGTAACATGGTTTTCGCTATCATATTGTTCTCTGGTTTATTTGGTAGTGATTATTATTAAAAATTTAATTTTTTTTTTGAGTTCTGTGAGAAAAAGTTCTTTGTTCAATCTTAGAAAATAATTTTTTTTCAGACTTGTGTTTCGCGTCAATTAATCTAAAATTAGAACAATTTTAGATTAATTGACGCCAAAAGTTGATTTCAGTCAGTATAATAAAATAATCGATTTCGATTTACCATTCACTTTACACTACATATAAATTAAGATTGCTGTCGAATGTAATTAAAAGGCAATGTTGAAGCCATTTATGTTTAGTTTCGACTATACTCCAGCAAACCCATGTCTATTAATACATCTGGAAGGGGATATTCATTCTTGTCTACAAAAGAAATAAATAAATCCTCATAGTGAGATATAACTTTAACATCCATCGATTTGTTGAGGATCATTTCACACAATTTTTCTATGCCATTTTTACATTCTTCAGGTGAAATAGATTGCTTTTCGTTAACAGCTTCAAATCTGCATAGAACTGCTTGAAATGGCAATTGAGCTATACTCATTTCCATTGATGACAAATTACGCAGATGTACCATTTGATAGTTACCATAATCGATGTAAAGAACTTTGAACATTTTATAGTCGTCATCGTGAGACATAATTTTAGCACGGTACCATAGGCCATCTATATAACGAGATAAAACTAGTTCGAACATGTGGGGTGGTTTTTTTAATAGTTTCCATGATGGTATGTCTTCATCGTTCCATACTAGTGGTGTGGTGTTTTGATTAGGATCATTAATTAGTGCATAAAATCTGTCCAATTGTCCGACATAGGTGGGTGTTATATTAATTATACTTCCTGTGGGAAAAACCGTTGTCGGATGTCGACAGTCTATAATTGATGCTGCGGGTAGCACATCTTTAGTCCAACCATCAGGTTGACGTAGTGTATGCTCCAGTCTACAGTTTGCGCCTTTGAAACAGCCCCCGGATTTGGGGTCATAAAAACGACATATACGTTTATCGTCTTGAGGATCATATCCCATTACTGCCTTCATAGCATTGCTAGTGTTTAGAGGTTCTTCATAAAGCATTTCTAAATCATCCTCAGTCAGTTGTTTGACATCCACTTTGTTCGAGCCACTGTTTGAAGGAACGTTCGCTATAGTTATATTCTGCAAGCCATATTCCTTTACAGCTTTATCTGGTTTATCGGCAATCTCCACGTACAGAGTGTTGCTCTCTATTGCTACTATTTTAAAATGAGTGCAGTTTACATATTCTAGTGCCTTTAATTTTTCTTCCATTTCTTGTTGATCCACAAACGGATTTTTATTGGTTGTATTCAGTTGACATCGTAGTGCCTGTGCAGGAATACTTTTTTGTTCATGTGATAATCTATACATAATATTATCTGACTTTAAAGGCAATATTTCTCCAGTATCTAATAAATAGCAAGGCACAATTTTTTCGTTCATTTCCACATCGTAAAAATGCTTAGAGCTAAGTACAGCTCTGAATATATGCTTATCTAATACGTAGCCAAACACTTCGTTGGAGTTGGGCAAGTGATGATATTGACGTAGTTCCAAAGATTTCGCAAGCTCTACAATAGTCTCCAGATGTTCAGAGTTCTTGTCAAATATATAAAAACTCAAGTCTTTTACATTTTTAATATAAGTCACTCTACCGGCTATTACGTCCATTTTTTTATAAACCTCACTCAAATTTAATCTGGGATACAAAAACTCCTCGGTTTCTTCTGAATTTGTGTCATACTCTTCTGCTGGATACAAATCAGTTGGATGTTTTTTTAATAAAGTAGTATTATCACTTTGTGGTTTCTCTTTTTGGAATAATTTTGAAAATATAATCTGCATATCCGATAGTTTCATATTGTGCAAATGCATTTGAAGATTAAACTTTCTTGTGACATCCATTATAGCTGTTATATTGGTAATTAAAGTATCATATTCTATTAGAAAAGAGTTGGTGGTGCCTTGCCAATTCGTCTTCACTTGATCCGTCAATAAACTCATGTTGGAAGCATATCGTTCTGAATTCGTTTGTGCTTGTTCCAGCTCATTTAGACACATTTTTTGCAGTTTTAAAATTGTATCCAGTCTTTCGTGCATATTCAATTTATTTCAAATAGAAAATTAAACAATAAATGTTATGTCTGTGCAATATATAAAGGCTGCTGACCACAAACAATAATAATGACAGATTAATACATTCATACATATGTTTGTTTGCAAATTGTACACCAAGGCGAATTAAGTATAAGGTGTAGGCAATTCTACAAAAACCACATGCATTTTGTTTATTTCGGCAGAAACTGTCAAAGTTTGCCTGTTGTTTCTGTAGCTTTTACGTTTAGTGTAGCATTCACAAGAACAAACAAGTTAAGAATAAAATAGTCAGCTGTGCTATCGACATCACCTTGTTCAAATTCACCTTGCTGAAGAGTAGGGTTCTATAGTTGAAACAAAAAGTCGACTTTTCGAACTTTCGACTTTTTTCGATTTTTAAAAAGGCGACTTTTCGACTTTGGTAATTTATGAAAAGTCTACTTTTCGAACTTTCGACTTTTAGTTAAATCGACTTTTTTCGACTTTTCGAATATTTTGGCCTTTCCGAATATTTTTGACTTTTTTCAACTTTTTACCATTTCTTGTAAAAAATACATGGTTTCTGCATTTATTGATGCGCATTTGTAGCATTTTATTATTAATTTTTGCATACACTAGAAAAAATGAAAGTGTATCAAATTGCAATGACATAAAATTATTATATTATTCTGTGCATATTTTGATTTAGTATAATGTTGCAATTAAAATTTTTTTTAATAATCTAAAAAGTCGACTTTTTCGACTTTTGTGATAACGAATCGATTGTTCGACCAAAAAGTCGATTTCAACTTTTCTAACAATCGACTTATAGAATTCATATAAAGTATAGCGTTCTATAATGGATTATTCGAATAATCGAAAACTCGATTATGTTATCCCACAAAGATGACAGTCAGAAAATGTCGAATAGTCAATATTTTTATTTTGAATTTTTATTGTAAACATTTTACATAATGAGATTTTCTCATCAATAAATACAGCAAGCATATACATATTTTTACATTGAAATGCCTGAGGCCATCATAATCAAACTATGCAATTTCCAAATAAGTTTGATTTTTAACAAATTATATACAAAATTGTTTTTTTGTATTTATGAAACTATATTTTGGTACAATTTTTACATAAATTTGGCAGTATACAAAAATATTAATATCCCATCTCTGGTATGACAAAAAGAACCAACATGCCATGCCTGTTTTAGTTCATTCTTTAAGTTTATTCAAATGTTGTGTTATAAATTTCGCAAGTGTTGTTATTAAAATTTCTATAAGTAAAAACATTGTAATATATGTTCAAATAAATATAATTATTAAGTAATAACATGTTCATTACTAAATGGACAATAAGTGAAATAAAATTAAGGTAAGTAAATAATATTTGTTTAATCAAATAACAAAAAAATAAAAAAAAAGCTCTAACTATCAATAGGAATCCCAATCCTATTATTGCAAAATCCCGAATCCGAGGATTTAGCATAATTAATCCCAGATAATCCCCATTTTGGTATATTAATATTTATTTTAAAATTAATTGAAAATATTGCAATATTGTATAACTTTATTCAAGAATTTATTAAAAAAACATAAATGTGATGTGTTTAACTCAATTTACAATAACTTTCACGAAGAGAAAATTAAAAAGAAACATTGTAATAATTTAAGAATATATTAAAGGGGGGTCCAAATAACTGCAATTATAGGCTTATAGGCTTTATATTACATATATGGAATAATAAATAAAATAAAAATAAAAATAAAACCGTTATATCTAAATAACTTTACCGATATTCTATAAATAATTTGTATTATAAAAACCACTTTTTTTTAAATAATCAATTGGATATAGAAATAATAACTGCGAAAAATAGGACTAAATACTAAACAAATTTTAGTCCTCCCATAACCAATACAAAAGAGTATTCTTTTTTTGGTCTTCGATAACCATTATGAAAGTTTTTTTTTGGTCTTTGACAACCATTATGAACGATTTTTATAACCCAGAAAAAAAATTACATGGTGACAAACTCGTTCAATTTAGGTGAATCATACTTGATTCTGAACCGATTTATCTTTCTCCGTTCAATCGTTCAAAAGCTGAAGGAATTATCTCCTCGGATTTCATCCGAAGCATATATTTCGTCGGATAGTATTCATCAGATACTAGCCTTAACTAATAGTGATGAAAAAATCTAAAACTAAAACAGCAACAAATGCAAATAGGGCTTAAAATACATGGTATAATAAAAATTGTAATTATGTACGATTTTCGGAATGTTATACCGAAAGATTTACTTATATGAAATAATGGCTTAATTTAACCTATAATTTGGCATATTATTGCTAAATTTAAAGAAAAAGAACAAAAAAATTTAATTTTCAGCTTTACCTAAAATAAGAATATGTCGCAAAGTAGGTCTGGGTTGATTAACAACTCGCGCGTCATTGTAATTATCTCTTAAGTGCAATCAGGCCCGTTTTCGTTTTTTTGCCTTCGACAATTTTGCGTCTCACTCTGGCACGTGTGTGATGTAAGGCTTCGTATAACGGTTCCTGTTCTACGTTGTTTGCACCAACCGCGTGTCTTTTAATTTTATGTGATCACTGGTGGAGACCATATAAAACTCAACATCGATACTGGTGGAGTACCATTTAAAACTCAAATCGTATACTGGTGGAGTACCATTAAAAACTCAACTTATTAACTGGTGAAGTACCATTAACACTCCTGATTTTTACAACAAGGTTTAAGCGTTCCAGCTTCCTATATGAAGATATAGGTCGACTAGGGACCAACTTGAATCGACGTGGGATAACCTGGCAATTTGAGAGTCTTTACTCCGCCATCTAACTTTAAATTACAAAAAAAAAAAAAAAAAAAATAAGAATAAATTGCTTTAAATAAACTTAAAGGTTTAAAAGAGCTCACATATAAAACAGTCAAATATGATATAAGCACATGATCCAGATTATTGACAAAGAATTAATTAAAGTATTATATTTACATATTTATGTTTTTGTTGAATAGTACCTAATAACAAAAATATTTAAAAAGAAATAATACCGAAACTTAGAGCAAGAAAAAAATTTTAAAATGCAAGAAAACCAGGTCCTTGCTACCAAAAAACTTTTTGGTAACTTATGATAAAGAAGTAAAAATCTTGCATACTGTTTACAGAAGACCAAACAAATAAAAATCTTTTATAATGGTTATTAAAGACCAATCAAAATAAAAATCTGTCATAATGGTTATGGAAGACGAAAAAAAAAATTGTAGTGGTTATTAAAGATAAGACAAGTTTTTAAAAATTCTTGATAAATAATTATTTCAGCATTTTTTCCAATATTGGTTATAACAGTTATGTCCCTGATAAAATTCTAATTTTTGATTTTAGAAAAAAAAAAAAAAAAAAGTTTCAGTCTTACTTAAAGGTAATTTTATTGCGGAATTTCGTTTTCTTTAGTTTATTCAATAAGCTAAACAATTTTTGAAATACGCGAACAAGTGTTGTGCAAGCTCCTCCATTTTAAAAATAACTATATATCTCGAAAACAAGAGCTTAGGTTAGCTCTTGTTTTCGAGAGAAACGGTTAGCACCACTGGATTCAGCGTAATCGAATTAGGTTAACCCGCCGATCGATGTTATTGAAATCTACAGAAGTTGTAATGAAATAGAATTCCAACACACAAAAAAATCTATAGGTTATATTTCCTAAAAATATAGTATAAATTTAACTAAGCGCAAGGGTAGAATGGCATTTACAAAGATTCTTATTTCATATAACTAAAATTTTAGATAATTTCATACATACCCTTTTGCACCAAAAATATTTTAAATTGACAATAAAATAAACAAAAACTTCGAAAAAGACACCAAACATCAAATTATTAATTCCAATAGTTATATTAACATAGTTTTTAGGTATGTGTATTGTTTAAATTATATAATAAAACTTAGTTTTTAGTTTTCTAATTTAATTCAGGATGAAATTGCCGTTACCGCTAAAATACCATTACCGAAATAATCCAAATTAGCGTTACCGTTAACTTTCATCCGGTTCGAATTAGTAGCCAACCTTAATAATTAGATGAGTGAATAGTTATATTAACATGTGCGTGTGCTAAGCATGGAATCAATTGAACCTACATAGATTACAAAGAGACTATCTGATATCTGTTCTATCTAATTCACTGGTTACTCGACTAACTACTTAACTAGTAATTTTTATGTAAACTAGACCAAATAGTAAATAGTATAATACAAAATTATTTTCCAAGTCACATATTATTAAAATTAACTCGAACAGATATTACTAGTTGTTAGTTAAATATAAATTTAACTAAACTTTTGAAATAACTACAGCTTGGCCTTTAAAATGGTAATACACAAAGAATTCTATAGTGAGTAATGGCTTATTTCGAAAGTGGAATGATAATAAAAAACATACTACACTTCAGATTATAAAAGCAGAATAAGTGACAAATGACACTCCAATGGATTACTTATATTAGGCACTTTTTAAAGTGTAGTATGACTTCATCCTAGATTATTTAGAGACAATAAAGTGACGATTGGCTTCACTTTAGATCATATGGGACGTATAAAGTAACCAATTGACTTCCCTTTGTACTACAAAGAGCACATGAACCAAAAAATATAAATTGGATTCAGTCAAGTGATCAAACATTAGTGTAAATTAAAGGGCGCAGTGGCTACTTTTAAAACAGCTGGGTAATTATAAAATCGGCAAACTTAGAAAATAGTAAATATTTAAGTTCGAGGGTATCCAAATTATTCGATTTTTCTTTTGTTCGAATAAAACGAATAATTCGAACAAGAGATTATAACTTGTTCGTATAATTCGATTAGATTTTTAGAAATAGTCGAATAATTCGAATAATTAAAATTTTTTAAATAATGTTTCTTCCTCAAGTCAATAAGTTAAGTCAAGTTAATAACATCACTTACATATATAACAGGTGGCGCAAAAGTAATCCTCCTATCAGAAAATGATATAAATTTTGCGTTAATTAACAATGTTACGCTACACTGCTCCAGAACGCGGAATATTGCTGACTATTTATTTGACCAATAATCGGCAAAATTTATAGAATTTTCTGATAGGAGGATTACTTTTGCGCCACCTGTTACATTTTAAGATCATATTCTTCGTCTATTTCATAAATGTCACTGTCGAAAACATTTTCTGTATCACATTCACCATCACTTTCAATATTACTCGTACTGAGTTAACATTATTAATTATTTTACCAAAAACAGTATCAATAACGGCCATATGTATAGCGTGCTTAATATATAATTGAAATTCTGTCAATTTTTCACCATTGTATTTTCGCATTACATCGTCGTATCTGGACCCCACAATTTCTGATTCTAAATAAAATCCAGGATAACACAAAACAATTTATTTTTAAGTGTTTCTGAAAAAAAAAAAAATGGTTTTTGTTCTTCTGCAAATTGTATGGGAAGAAAACATGAACGCAAACTGTGAATTGTGTGAAATCCATTCGTTTTGATTATAAGGAGTTATAATAGACGACATTATTATTTATTTTAATTCATAAGTCGTTTTAGTTGATTATTCTTCATAAAACTGTTCGAATAATACGAAAATGGTAATTTTTAAATTCTTCGAATAATTATTCGTAAGGAATTGTTCGATTAATCGAACAATCATTATTAGAATGGATACCCTAGTAGGTAAAAATTCCGATATTTTTGTGATATTGGAAACTCTCCAAAATATAATTGTATGCACAGTATTTGGTATTTTAGTTCAAAGTTATAAGACAAGCAAAAATCCTAAAATTGTAAAAGCTCAGAGATAAATGTGTACATCTTTTTCGAAACTATTGTATTTACATATTTATAATTCTCATAGTGCTTATATTTTTCGTTAAAGCTCTTTCAACAATGTACACGTTGAAAGAGCTGGGGCACAGTTACCGCATTCGATATCGAGTAAAATTTATCGTAATTTTCTTATTTGAGATTATCGGATTAAGAGATCGAGCAAGAAATCTTATATATTTTATTATAAGTTCGCAATTGAAAATATGTTTCGATACGAAAGCTCATTTGATCACGAATGCGGTAATATGACCCTTGGGATTCAATTCTTATTTGTTTTTTATGACACACACACTTATTTAGTTAAATTAAGAGGGACTTGATCGAAATTGTTTTCGCCGTTAGAAATACTTTTTGTTCTTTTGGAACAAAGATGAGCGAAAATATGACAACGACTTTACCTTAAAATTGTTTAGAAATAATAAGTTATGTAAGTAATTTTATTTGGGAACATCATACAAACAGTGCTGTTATCAATAATTTACAGAAATTTATTTTCAACAATATCGCTAAAACTATGAGCACGAATATATACAAGTGGATTTATTAATTTTTTTAAATTTGACTCAAATTGCTCCTTCCAATTATCTGTCTCATTGTTTGTAATTCATCTCTTAGTGCCATTACTTGTGCTCGTAACAAGGAATTTTCTTGCTCCAGAAAGGCCGCCCTGAATGCGATACGATCTTCTCGTATTTTACGAGCATCTCGTGATTTCTTAGCTGCTTCATTATTGCGTTTTCTTCTTTCATAGTATTTATCATCCTTTTGTTCTTCTGGAATTGGCCTCTTCTCCCCTCTAGGTCGGCGGTGTAAAAATGATGGAAACATACCACCCACACGATTTAGTTCCATTAGTGGAAAGTCAACCGGACTTATGTTGCGAACGGCTGGCGTCAAGTACTCAAATGCTGGTAAAGCGGTTTGATGGTTTAAAAGTGCTGAAGAGACTCCAGACAAAGGTAACACGTTTATATTGGGTATGGGGAGTGCATTATCGCTTGATGGCAATTTGCTAGAATCCACTCCAATTGACTTTATGAAATGTTGCGATTTATTGGAGACAGTTTCCGTCTGTATTAAAGAACTTGAGGAATTTTCCAACTCCGTCGGTAACTGTTCCAATGTTGAGCTGTCCATTACATCCAAAATAGGAGATGTCGGTGGCGTTCTCTCCATTTCATAGTTGTGCGGTAAAATTGTATCTAGTTGCGGTTGAGTTTGTGTATCTTTTATCAAATTATGATAAGATGTTGAATCTGAAACATATTTTTTGTTAACTGTTTTTAAATATATTATAAATTGCGTTATTTAATAAAGCTTAAACAGAAAACTGATATCCAGTGCCAGTAGCAGAGTCAATGATTAAGGAATTTTCCTTCTTGAGTTATTAAAAATTGCTCCCAGGCCACAAGAAACAAATTTACTAATTTATTAACATTTTATAATGCAAGACTATTTTCAACTTCCTAATATTCATAAAAGCTGTGATGTGAATTTTTGTCTAAATAGGATAACCTTTATCTGAACTTTGTCTCTTGGGATCTACATTATCTGAATATAAATATTTGCCAATTTTAAACGCGATTAAAGCACTTTAACAATAAAAACTTAAAGTTATCACTAACTATAGGTATTCTCAATATTGAAATTTTTTACTGAAATATTTTACATTATTTTAGCTACCACTAAATTGTAGTTAAATAAAATCACAAGATTTATTTTGTTTACATTTCTAAAACTATGATCTAACATAAAATTTTTATTTTAAAACCCCATTATACAAAAGTTCTAATGCTTTTTAATTAAGGATATATACCAGATTAAAAGCAAAAAAGAAGTAAATAACTCTCAAAGTGTTGCCGTACCTGAACTTAAGCTTTGGACCTTGGGATGCAAATTATCGAAAAACAAATGTTTGTTGCCTTAAAATTGGTATTTTTAAAAACCACCAAAAAAGTTCTAACATTCATAGTTAGAACATTTTAAACATACAAATTGTGCTTATTTGACCTCAAGTAATTTTTACTAAAACTAAATCTTCAGACCTATTGGAATATTTCGCTGATGTTTCATCAAAATACTCTAATAAATAAAGAGTGAGCCAGAAAAAACTTATACTTGTATTATGTTAAATAAAACTTAAACCGTTCAATATAAAAATTCTCAAAAATTTCCCTTCCGTGCTACGAAATTGACATTATTGTTTGAATGCCACTCAAGTGCCTTTTTCCATAGTGGCATGATGCCAAATCGGGCCAAAAATATGAAGACCATTATCTGTGCTGTTTTAAGAAAGTTAGACACTCCGTAATATATATATATTTCTGTGTTTATCAAGCCTGATATCACAAATGATTGGCTTCTTTTGCCACAACTGCAACTGGCTTGCCACACAAGAAACTTCTTAAGGAATTTTGTTTATTATTTTGTCCGGCATTGTTCTTGAACATTACCTCGTCCATCAGCCATATAGAAATCTTGAGCCGGATGTAGTGAAAAGTCTGCCGGTACATAAGTTTCATCATCTATCACACAACAGATGTATTTTTTTATAAAAGTTTTCCTAATTTTTTTAGCCATTCTCTTGCTTCTTTTGTGTGATCTGTAACTTTATGAACATTATACGACTTCAAAGAGTCAGAGCATTTAACTTTACGAGCTGCTTTTCTAATATTCGGTGCTCTTCGAAATAGTTGTTCGACTCCGTTTACATTACTAATATCTGTAAGACCTTTTTATCTTCCTGATCCAGGTTTTGTTTTAACGTAAAAGACTTATACTGTTTAATGGCTTTTGAAACAGACCATGAACCTTAAGATCTTTTGCTATTTTTTTGAAAGTCCACATTGAATTTTTTGAAAAGTTTTAATTATTTTTTCACGTACTTTTTTGACCGAAATAATGATTTAAAAAATATAATATCTGACATATTTTTAAAAGAATAAGTTTTGGCTGGAATAGTGTGTACCAGTTTTTTCTGACTCACTATTTACATAATAAATCCAAACCTTTTTATTAAAAATTCTATAAATGAAATCTCATTGTATCTTTCCATTTTTTGAATAATGTTGAGCAGCATCATTTTATTAATTCTGATTTATTTTCTACCTCTTGTATTAATATTTTTTATACGATTTTGAATCTTTTAAAAAGTGAAATTTTCGAGATCATTTAATTAGACAGTAAATCATTTTATTAGATATTTACCTGTAGTAACGCTGGGAATCATAAGGCGATTACGTGTGCGTAAGAATTGAAATGTAGAAAATGATAATGGTTCTACCAAATTGCTAAAATTTCTAGCATGTAAAGATGTATTGCACATGCTTTTGTTTTATACAACTATTTTGTAATTTTATATTGTAATTTTGAAACTAACACAAACCGTCTCTCGTTACCAATACTAATAACGTCTAAACAATAACTAACGCTATTACTGTTTTTATTGAAATGTTCTTTAAAGAATGTAGAGTATTTTTTGGTTTATTGTATTATTAATAAAATAAAAAAATGCCTCCCTTATTCGCCTAACCTATTGCGTAGTGTTAGGATTTGTTGTACGACTTAAATATGTATCTATGTATGTATGTATGTCTCTATATTCCATTAGGATACTCACCCACCTACCAATGACTCTGATCCAACCAATCACGCAATGTTGACTCGTAATTACCACGTAAATTGCATGACACTTTACATACATACGTTCAAAATGACATGAGTTTTGTAAGTTGATTTTCTCTATTTGAGTGTGTGTATATTGGGCATATACGATTATAAGGACTTCATATAACTGGTTACAATAAAAATTATCATTTATGTACACCCCTTAATGTTCAAAAAATAAAAAAATATAAAAAAAAAATAATGAACACAAAAATGTATCTTGTAATAGTGAACGGTCAGTCATATGACATGTAAAGGAATTTTTAATAAGATTAGTAGTACTTGTTGGGAAAATATTCTAGAATATTTTCAATTTAGATAAGTCTATTTTACAAATGCAGTAGTCCTCCTAGTGGGCCATTTTGCATAAGTATTTGTTAATCTGAGGAAACACTAACTAAATGTATCTAAACATAACTTGTTGACACCTCGTAATTTAGACATCATTCATAATGATGGCAAACGTTTATTATTCAAATTGTATATGCTTTTAGTTTCTAAAATATATTAATCGAGCGGCCCTAATATGTACATATGTTTATAACTTAAACTATTTTAAAATTACTACCCTCTCTCACAATTCATAAGGGTTTTATTACAGTATATGTATATTGGTCTGTTACACTTTCAATCGGGGGTAATAATTACACACTGTTATGCATGACAATACTCTCATGTAAAGTATTTGAAAAAAAAATCACTGTTGTAAACTCATAAGGAGGGGTTTATAACAAAAAATAATAAAGCAAAATGTGTAATAACCAATCAAAATGGAGCTTTAAATATCACATAATTCTAATATAAAATATACAAAGAATGTAAGTTTTTTTACATACATACTTCTGAAATACTTATAGACATTACATATTTTTCTATATAAAATCATTTGTACTTTGTCCCTACAATGACATGTCTAAAATATTAGATGGGAAGACTATGTATAGACATTAAGATGGTCTCATTCATCTGAGGCCCAAACAAAGTTGTCAATGCTCCAAACTAAATTGAAATGTACGGGACGATTTGTAGGGACGCAAAAAAATCACACAAGTGGCAAGGAAAATTGTATTCAAGGGATCAAAATAAGAAACTTTTTCGCAAGGAACCGTACCTCTAAAATGAATTCTGATGTTCCTTATTTTGACCCAAAGGTCAAATTTGGAGAATTTGACTAAGCATATTTTTTTTTCAAATTTGTTTATTATGACACGAACGCCATTTTATGTTGAATACTCCGCTACTTAAGCACGCTAAAACTATTCGTGTTGATCATTTCGCTCATTGCGAGCAAAAGTTATGTTGGTTTAAAGTTTAAAGTAAATCTTAAAAATAAAGCTATGCTGATTCCAGTAGAGGCATGATTAATGTTATTTATTACCTACATCACATTTATATTTATCATACGCTCTATAACCAAAATTTATATACAATACATACATCATGTAAAGTGCCAAATGTGGTGATTTTTTATGGAAATTTTTGTATAGGGACACCCCAGGGGATTACAGGGGGTGTGCCACTAGCATGGGTGGGTCGGCTCTCTAAAGTTAGTGGGGGTCGGTCATACATTTAGACCTTGGGCAAAGTTTCTTATTTTGATCCCTAGAGTACGATTTTCCTTGCCACTTGTGTGATTTTTTTGCGTCCCTACAAATCGATCCGTACATTTCAATTTAGTTAGGAGCATTGACAACTTTGTTTGGGCCTCAGATGAGACCATCTTAATGTCTATACATAGTCTTCCCATCTAATATTTTAGACATGTCATTGTAGGGACAAAATACAAATGATTTTATATAGAAAAATATGTAATGTCTATAAGTATTTAAGGCGATTTTTAAATCGACTCGCCCTAATGTACATACATATATGTTTTATAATGAAACACTTCTTAATATTCTTGTAAAAGTTATAGAAATGTATGTAAAAAAGACATCAAAGTGAATGATTTGCAAAAAAATATAATTAGAATTTTCCTAACAAATATGTACATTAAAACTTCAGTCCGTCCATTAAATGTGAATTCAAAAATATAAAATATTTGTGTTAAATGTAGCTTACGACTATTTGGCGGCTATTGGTATCTAGTAACATCATTAAAGTAACATAGTTGTTGTTAATTATTTTATAAAATTAAACATATTTTGCTATGCATATACAATATGCATTTTATATACTATGTATGTAACTTTAAAACGTAACTAAACTATTATGGTAAAAATTAAATTATAGATATTGTGGGAAGTTGACATATGTTATCAAACTTGGCGAATTGTTGTAAATATTGTCAACAAATTCAATTTTGTTACACCTTAAATAAAAGAAGACCGAAAGACAGACAGCCGGCAGACAGTTGAAATTGTAACGTACAGTCGTGAACAAAATAATATCAGTACCACAACAGTTTTAAATATTTTAACTGATACTGTGTTTGTCAAGTAGAAGAGAGTGGACGTCGAATATATTGCCTACAGCCTGAACTTCCAAATAAAACAAGTTTAGTACTGTCAAGTTTGCATCTAGAAATCGTCACATTGCTAATTTAATTCTGCTTTCATTTGCCTGGCAGGTTTGAATGGATTACATTTGATGATTCTAACGATATTTCAATAGCCCCGAGGTGCAGTTTTTCGCGTACAGAGACTACTTTCTATTATTAAATAGCGTTCGATATAGTTTTGAATACCTGGATAAGATTTTCCTGCCGCTGAAGCACACCGATTGCTCATCGAAGCTTATGGTGAATGAGTTCCATCGGTTTCAATGTGCGAGAGATGGTATTTGCGGTTCAGAACTCAAATATCGCCCAGGTCATCGATGCAGAACGCTCTCTCTGGGATATGCTTCACTTTGGAACAGAATATCCGATATTGGCTTCATTAGTCCTTGGCCTCAAAAGATGAGCAGATCTTTTGGCTCGGAATAAATTTATATTGTACAAATGTTTGAAAATAAAAACATTACAAATCATGGAAGGGTCTATATTTATTATTGAGTATCTAAAACTAATTGAGATAAAATTTGGAGTAATACGATAGGTAGAATTAATTTGCTTAATTTCATTAAATTTATTTACTAAAAAACTAAAAGTTAGGGATTTTTGTTGGATTCTTGTGATTTTTGCAATCAATTTCTAAAATCTATCTATTTTAGTAATCATATTATGTAATTTCTGTACTTGTTTACCAACAAACTATATTTTTTCTTTATTAAGTAATTTTTTTTGCAAATCATTTAATTTAAGCGATAGCGTAATGTGAAATTGTTTCTTTATTTGTTTTGATTTTTAAATTTCTATATTTCTATGGATGATATCTATCTATCACAATAATTGACAAATATGTATGTACTATATTAGAGTGGCCCCAAAAATAATATTGTGAATGTCCCATTTAAATACAAGTTTAGTTCATTTTAAGATACCGTTTCTCAAATTCAAAGTATAAAATTGCACTTTTTTCAGGTTCCTATGATTTTTTTCATACTTATTTTTCGCACACAAAATATTTTAATACCAGCAAACCCCGTTTGCTTCGCTACACCAGTCATAGTTAAACTATTAAAGGATTTAAAAAAAAAATATTTGTTTTGTAGTTTTTATATTATTGTATGTGCTTTTGCCACCGAAAGGGTAAAAATATTTGCCTGTGATTATCTAATAACAAATAATCTATAAACAGTTATGATCATAGATAAATACACATAGATTGAAAACTCTCCTGTTAAATACCTAACTCAGTTGACAAAATCCTAAGTGGTGAGAATGTATTAGTGAAAACAAAATAAGTAAGATAGCTACATATGATAAGGAAATTCCCCCTCTATGCGGCCCTTAAAATACATTTGGTTAGAATTAATTTAATTTTATTATTGAATTTAATTTTTGCTAAATCTGTAGTCAATGGATTTTTTATAACTCTTTTATATACGTTTCAATATGCATTATATTTTGCATTATAATATCATTATAATAAGATATCAAACACTAATTATCCAAATTATATGAATTTTCCCAATCATATACTCAGCAAAAACTAAGAAATTATTTACCCAAATTGTTTTGTTTACACACAATCAATTCATAGATAAACCGGAATTCAAATTTGTTTATTTTTTTTATATTCTGTAGGGCCTTGTGTTACCTATTTAAGCTGATAAGTTAATTTGAAGAGAGCTTTACGGAGACATACATACTGATTTAATGATTAATCAATCTTCTAGAAATGCTTTTCAAATATAAACCTGTCAACCAGTCTTAAAAATGTGTTGGTAGTTCGAGTGTTAGTTAGTAATTGAAAATGTCTGTCTTAAAAATTGTATTTCCATTGATTTTTATAATTTTTGGAGTACGTACTATTAATGACCGTAAAGAAATGAGTTTAAATTATGTAGAAGGTCAGATACATACATAAATGGAAAATTTTAAATATTTAATATCATCCAAGGATGTTTGTATCTTTGAATGCTTTTTTTCGTGTCTGATGCTATATCTAAGTCAGTAATCGGCTCAAACAGAACATGCCACATAAGTAATTTTTTGATAGTGTTTCTGATGCACTATCTACCCACCAGTTCTAGGAGACTGTCCTGAACTAGTGATTTAACCTATCATTTAGGGAAACTACTAGTTACATAACTAGCGCTACGTGACTGGATATTTAAACACGTGCATTCTTAAGCAGGGGGTCATTTGACCCTTTTTGTTCAGAATGAGACTGTCTTATAGCTGGTCCAAAGTAGTCCACGCATTGGATTCACATACCGGTTACATAGGGTCAGTTACCTTACTTGATTAGCTACATAACTAGTTTTTATAACATGTCAAATAATCAGTTAAAAATACGTCTCATTAACAGTCCAATAACCGATTGCTTGTAAACATACCTTCCTCCGACAACTCTCCAATAGATAACTTCTGGTTTCTAAAGTGTAGTACAAAATAAACTTTTAAACTGAGTACACTCTAGATTACTTAGAGACACTAAAGTGACAATTGATTTCATGCTAGGTTATATGGAATGTTAGTATACTTAAACAAAAAGAATTATACAGTTTTTCTTTTATGTATATCAACACAATTTGTATAAAAGCAGTTTGTTCGAATTGCTCACAAAAAGTGCAGCACAAAATAAATAAACTTTTAAAGTGACACTCTACATTACTTGGAGACACTTAAGTGATAATTGTCTCCACGCTAGATTACATGGGATGTATGAAATAGCCAAATGACTTCTCTCTGCATTACAAAGAGCACATACGTGTCAAATGACACAGAATATATAAATTCTTCAAACTTATAAAACAGTAGACAAAATGGATAGTTGCATAAATTTACGCATCACTGATAACAATTTACATTAAAAAACGTTTGACGTAAATCAATGATGGCGAATATGTTATTTTGAACGCTAAACTTTTATTATGCTGCAGTGATGCAACGTTACTGCAAACGCATCCTTACTGTCTATAAGTAATACATTGACGACTTCCTTAAATGCTGGGTACAATTCGATTCTCATTTTGAGTTTCATAATTTTAACGCGCTAACATTTGTGATGTGTACATCTGTATGATTGAATGCGCTCGGGGCCTGATTGCTTGAATTCCAATCGATTATTTTTTTGATAGGAATATAGCTGTATCTAAATACATTTTCATAAAAATGTTGATATTTTATATTGTTATCCACGTCTAATTATCGTAAATTTTTAAGTAATGTAGGAGGCGTGTATTTGGTAAATAATGAAATTTTTCCAAATGTTTATTTGGAAAATTATAATGTATGTATACTTAAAAGTAGATACACATGCTTGTATACATACAATACATTCTACTTATATAAATATTTACTTACTATAGATACATTTGTATATCGTATACATAAATCTAATCGTACAAGCGTAGTAATTGTTACAAGTTTTATGTATTTAAGGATTGTATGATTGGTGTAATTTCTTCAAATATTTGTTACTGTGTCTGTGAATGTACATACATATGTATTTAGAAAACAGCAATTGTTTTGGAAATAAAAACAAGTTGTTAATGACACCTTTAATTAGATGACATTAGTCAGGTGCAATTAGAGCATAAGAATAAACTTTTGTAAATTAACAAGAAATCTTTTTTATTTTACTGAACATATACATACATACGTACATATGTATGTGCATGATTTATTTGTCATTCATAAATAGTTTTAGTTTTTTTTGGGAACCATTCATATACATATGTACATATTTTTATATAAATATTTATACGCTAATAATAATCAAAATTTGTAAATATGTCAATGTTGCACTGTAATATACGCGATGTGGAACCTACCACCTCCAGCTTAAGGCGAAATGATTACCATTTACATACGCCACTGTTTGTGCTCGATGCCATACGTTTATTTCAAGACCACCCCAAATATGTTAGGGGACTCAAAGAGATTGATATTGTGACCTTATTGGAAAAAGAGTAAGTTGCTAGAGGTGAATAAATAGACATTCCGCAATTTGAAAGTTCATTGTTGTTCATTGTTTAGGGACATTGCTACGGGCGATGTCGAAGCTCAAGTAAAAATGGCGATAAAGGAATTAACTTCCAGCGGATTTGTGCGTTTCGTTTCTCAGGGATATCGCACAATAGGGCCATTTGCGAAATTAGCCTTAGCTCGCACACCCCACCAACAGAATGTAGCTTGGGAACGTTTGAATAAAATGCAAAAAATTAATTGCTCTAATTTAGGTTCGTGTTCTAGTACTCGCTCTTACACTTAATGTATGAATGCATGTATGCAATAAAAATATATTCATACATACATATGTATGTATGTATGTAAATAGACCAATTCAAGTCACGCCTTATTATATTTCAAATTGTGACCTATTATGGCAGGCGCTGCGGCGTATTTTATACAATTATGTAAGTATATTAACATTTTTTAATTTCTTTAACCACAAAACCTAAATCATTTACTTGCGGTATTTGTTTTACATAATATTTGTTGTGAAATGTGCTAACTTCAACAGCTTTAGTTGAAATACACATACTTTGCATTAATAAATTCTGATAAAAGACAGTGGAGATTCAAGACAATATGCTATAAATGATATTTATAGTAATGGAAATTATCTCCCCCAACGTTAGCAATTTGTTGCAAACACTTCACTGTCTCTTTATACCCTACACCACCATAGTGCTGATGTGTGTAACGCCCTAAAGTAACACCCACCTTAAAGTATACCGATCGACTCGGAATCACTTTCTAACATTTGGCATAGTGAAAGCACAAGGACAAAGCCTGTTGAAATTGGTCCATTATTTCACCCAGTCCCCATACAAATGTCCTCACGAGATACGACTTTTTTTGGCATAAATCTCTGATTTATATAGGTATATTTATAAATTTCTCCATAATTATATAAAAACAAATTACATTTAAATTTCGAATCAATCTTTAATTGACAATAACTCCCATATAAGGCCCAAAAATGTTGGTATCCAGATAAAATTCAACACTAATTTCATGACCATCGGTCCATAATTGACCACAGCTCCCATATAAAGCATACTTCCAAAAATAATCTGGAAAAAATTTGAAATTTTAAAAGAAAAATTATTTCTATTTGATTTATTACGCTATGTGTAAAAGTTTCTTTGGTAGCTAAATTATCACGAAATTAAATAACAAATCATGCTGGAGCAACTGACAATTGAAAATTATAATGTGATCTTTTAAAAACCTCCTACACAGTTAATATTTGAACTATGACATAATAATACGCTCCAATTACCACACATTAACACATATTGTATGATAAATAGAAACACAAATAGAAAATTCTCAAATTATCCCTGCCCTTTCGGACTGAACTTACAAAAAACAATAACAATTTACTAGACTAAAGAGACAATAATCGAACAGGTAATTGCTACAATATTTTACACTCTACGTTTGAATATTAAACAAATTAATGGTAATATTTCAATACGGGACATAATTATTATGTGGGTTCTTATCAAGAATAAGTGTTATTGACGAGCAAAAGCTATAGGACATACAAGTGGTACAAGGGTTATGATTTTACATGTCCACCAAAAGGGATGACTGCGAAGCAAACAACACAGACAGACATCATTAAATATCGTGCTTTATTTTTGGAAATTAAACATGTGTTTTTTTAAGGTAGTCCTTTTTTGTTTTTGTGTTTTATTTTGTAGGTTAAATTATGTGACGCATGAGGAAGAGATATTAGGAAACATCCTTTTTAACACTTAACCCTACAACGAAAAAGGAGTAAATTTGTTTTATTATTTTTTTTCAAAGGTGTAATTAGTAGCTAAATAATATTGGACATGTGTTGTATATTTGGGGGAAAATTAATGATGTTAAGGGCTGATATAAAAATCCTGGTTTTGAAAATTATAAAAAAAATCATATATTTTAGTTTTTTAATAATATTTTTTGTTGGCTCTAGGACAAATTATTTTACAATTGGTTATTATTCTTCAAAACAATTCCAAGTTATATACAGGCTTGGTAACAGGATCATTTTTATCGCCCTTTAACAGTTTGACATTGTTTACAGTAGCCGCTGTAAAGGGTGTATCTTGAAAATCCTTTTCCAAATGGCACCAAATACATTTCCGGAATTTCTTCGAACTCGGTTCTCCGCTGCTTTACTGTCAAGTATATTTAATAAATTTTACAGCACTATGTATATAATTACATTTAAAATCACTTATAGATCGTTAATAACAGGCCCTAGAGTAAAAAGGACACAATAATCTGTATACAAGGTGGCGCAAAAGTAAACTTCCGATGTTTTTTGGCTGTAATAAAAAAAAAATGAAAAACTTTGATTCTTCTTGTGGATTATTTTTATTTGGTCTTTTAATTTTTTTTACATCAAGTCGAGAATATGATGTCATGTAAATGGCCGCAGCCACAGTTGATTGTCATATGAGCCCTTTTTATCGCATTTTCCATCACTTTGGCCATTCCGGCGATAGGTGACTTTGAGCGGGTGTAATGGCTCTTCGTGGGTTACACGCGGATTTTCAGTGCCCCAGAAGCGTAAATTTTGCTTATTTACGTACCCGCTAAGATGGAAATGGGCCTCATCACTCATGATTATTTTTGATGAAAAATCATCTTCCTCTTGGTGGTGATTAAGGATGGCTTGAGCGTATGTTAGACGCGATTGGCGGTCAGCAGCTAACAGCTGATGCACCGTCTGGACTTTGTACGGAAACATCTTCAAATCTTGTACCAAAATTCGGTGTAAAGACCGTCGACTGATACCCATTTGCGTGGCACGTCGTCTGGTCGATGTCGACGGCGCTTCCATGACATCCTCGGCTACTGCAGCAATATTCTCTGCAGAACGGCTACTCCGGGGTCTGCCACGCCTGGCAGCATCTCGTGTTGTGCCAGTCTCTTCGAGGCGAGCGGCTAAACGTCGCAGTGTTTCACCAGAAGGCGTTGGACGGCCAGGAAATCTGCGACGAAATTCACGTTGTGCCAAAGTCACCGACCGATTATTGGTCAAATAAATAGTCAGCAATATTCCGCGTTCTGGAGCAGTGTAGCGTAACATTGTTCATTAACTTGTATTTCGCATGTGTTTACTACACAAATGTCAAAACAGAACTGACATTAGGGGCCAATCGCAAAATTTATAGCATTTTGTGATCATTCTTTTACTCCAATGTTAGTAGTAAAAAGGTTTCGCTATTCATCTATTTTGATGGACTTGTACTGTAACAATGTCGTACATCACCTTTATTATATTAATAACTTGTGTGGGAACTCTTTTGCTTCTCAGTGTTATCCATATTGCACTGCGTCTAATGCCTTTATATATGTATACTGTTGGACCGGTCGACACAGTTTGTTCATCTTGTAATAACTGTTTGACACATTGTAGTCGAGTGTTTCTGATAATTGTCATTCGAGTATGTGATGAAAATCGATTGAATTAAAAACGATTAGATTTCGGCAGAGATTGCAGGACAATTTTGTAATATTTTGACTGGTATGCCGCCATTGATTTTTATTTCCATATGGATGTCTATGTACATATATTTATGGTTGTTATTATGGGGAAAAAAAGAGATCCACAGATTGTGCAATAATATTTGTTTGTACAATCTGTGTCTTTGCTGATCATATTCTTAAATTATTTCGGAAAGTTTATTTCAACTGATATATACACTAATAATATTAAATCACAAATTACAGAAACAATATAACATGAAAATGAGAAATCAGTATATGTAGATGTAATTTTATTATCGCTAATTGCAGTAATTCTTTGGTGTCATAGATATTTATTCGTGTATAAACCCAAATCACACTTAACCCTTAAACCAAAAACCCATCACTACATTCTAACACGCATGAGATTTGGAGCAGGTGTTATTTATGTTCTTTACTTTATTTTTTTTCTGTTGCACCACTAATCATTGCAGAATAATCTATTAGAAACTATAGTTTTAGTAAGTTTTGTCAAAGTAGACAAAAAAATACATAAAATGTCAACAGGGGTAAGCGAATCATAACCAATATTGGTGACAATTAAACGTACATTAGGGTCACATATGTATATTGTTTGCATTTTTATTAAAAATTAACATAATTTAATAAATTTTATAGAATGAAATTTCTAAAATTACATTTCATACGAAAAGTAATGAACCTTTATCTTGGGTGGTGACAATCGGTTAACAGGAATATACCCTGCATAATTTGTTATTCGATATTGAAAATTCAGTAACATAATTTTATGGGGAATATTTATTTAAAATGTCTAGAAAAGATTTATTTGTTTAATGCTTTATTAAGCTTAAATTGCAAAAAATTTTCGTATTATCCTATTGGCGCCAAATTTAGCATTAATTAGTTTTAGAAACTAAAGAACAAAACTGTTCCTTAGAATCTAGACAAAGTTATCAGTTTGTAATTTTGAATTATTTATAAAACTTGCATAAATTTGTGTAATAATAATACGTTTACAGTAAACACACTGCCCTAATACTAGACACAAAAGTTGTGTCTCGTGGTAGAGACCCTAATGAATTATGTGTTCAGAAAAATACAATAAAACATTAGTGGCATAATTTTATACGAGCATGATATTTGTAAGTTGTTGTAAGCAATTATTTTTTATGACTTTAGTTGTTAAACATTTGTAATACTCGTACATTTTCATGTTCAACTCAACAAGAATACAATTTATACACTGTAGATGAATACATTAAAAATTTTAAGAAGTGGGAACATAGTAGATTCAGCTTTTTAATATAAACATTTAACTCAAAGTGAAGTAATCCTATTGAATTAATGAAAATTTTAAATATTAAAAATATTTTATTATGTATATGATTCACCTTAGTGAAATTACAGGATTTTGTTCCCATTACTATCTGCAAACTAAAGAAAATTATTTCAAACTAGCCCGACCCGGTGCGCTTCGCTACCCCTGTCGTAGTAAGAAAAATATGTAAGGATTTTTTTAAAAATCGATTTTCCCCCTTTTTATCCCTTTCTGGTCAAGTATTGAAAAAAAGTTATAGCCTATTGACGCTTTCAATAAAATCAGTTCAGCCGTTTAGGCGTGATGCTCAAACAAACAAATAAACATCGATATTGAAAATTAAATCCCAATAAACCAGTGAACGATAGCGAATTTTGTCATATTTTATTATTGAAAACTATACACAAGTAGTCCGACTCTTTGACAACAGTACCTTACTCTAAATATGTATTAACAAAAAGTGTTAGTAAAAAAGTACCTAAATATCCCAGCAGTTAAGCAAGTAGTCAATCTATCCCTTATAAAAGGTAATTGTCACTAATGTCTGATCACTTGGCTGGCTTCAATTTATATATTTTGGGTCATTTGACACATATTAGCTCTTTGCAGTGCAGAGAGAAGTCGATTGGTTACTTTGTACATCCTATTAATTCAGCGTTTAAACAATTGTCACTTAAGTGTCTCTAAGTAATCTAGAGTGTAGTCACTTTGAATTGACTCCCAATTTTTTGTGAGTAATTCGTACAAACTGGTTTTACACAAATTGTAATGATTTAATTCTCATACAGTTTATCCCTTAAAAGTTTATTTTGTACTGCACTTTAGAAAGCAGTTATTTTACCCACCAGAGAAGTTTGTTTACAAGCAATCGGTTATTGAACTGTTTATGAGCGGTCTTTTTAACTGTTTATTTAAGGTCAATTAGCACTCGTACATGTTAAAATAATTAGTTATGTAGCTGATCAAGTAACCAGTTAGGTTACTGAACTACTTTGGACTGATTACAATGAGACTGTCTAAAAGTCTAATTGTTATTAGAAAACGACAATTGATAAGCCCCTGCTTAAGGCATACACGTGTTAAAATAATTAGCCACGTAACTACTTATGCAACTAGTTGTCAACCGAAGTGATAGGTAAAATCACTAGTTCGGTACAGACACCAATAATAAATAATAGGATTGCGTATAGCAGAAACGGTATCAAACGATATCATCTAGATGATAAAAACTGTCATAGCATTTACGGACTTCATAAATTTTACCTTTCCTTGTGTATAATTTTTCCATGAAATTATAATATCGTTTTCGCTATCATAATTTCCAATAAAAACGATAGTAAAATCGCCATGCTACAGATTTCATTTCGTTTTCAGTAATTAAATATAATAATCGCCCCCCATAATGTAATATCATTTTCGCTAACATATCGTTCCCTAGCTTATTGGGTAAATGTATAAATAACTTTGTTTTTAAAACACGTTATGTTAGCAGTTTGCCAGAAAAGTTTTATTAAACGATATTTTTAATAATATATTTCACATATTTAGAAGCAATCATCAATGCTGTGCAATTTACCGTCACAGAATTTCCAGGTGGACCAAGCTTTCCAGCCTTGTTGTTTCAAAACCAAGCGGGCGCACTTAACAGCGGGTTCAATGCTATCAACGAGGAAATCTGCGCATTTAATCTTACATTCATCATAGGAGAAGGCACCAGAGGGGGGAGAGCACCAGTAGTAGTTGTTGATTTGGAAGATGCCATAGTCGCGGGATCCATTAGAGTTCATTGTACCCACAGCCTTGGTGTTGTAAGATGATTCATGTTCAGCAATACAAGTCCAACGAGCCAATTCGTCCTTTGGAACACCAAGTTTGTGCATTTCCCTGGCCAAAGAGCAACGGTCGTACACTTTGCTGAAGGCTGGTGCAACCAGCAGAAAAGCGGCCAAAATAACGAATGTAAACTTGAACATTTTGATAGAGTAGTAAGCGAGATACTATGGAAGTTCTGAAATTTACCGCTTATTTATACAGAGTGTTAAACATAATTGTTGTTGTTGTATGTGTATACATATCTCGAAGTACTTAAGATAAGAACGGTCATTTATTTTTGATCAATTAATATAAGTAAATAAATTAATTGATATAGAAATATCAAGTAATCGTTCTTTAATGTCAGTGAAGCATGTACATATTTCCAAAATGGAACAATTTGTCTTATCTGTTATAAGATTTCAAACAAATTTAAATTATCTTTACCTGTAAACCCCAGACTAAAAGAATAGCACCTTCTTGAATTGTTTTTGCACTTATTAATTTAAAAAAGGTTGATTAAAAGCTCATACTGCATGTCAATTAATTTATTTATATTAATTAATTTATCAATAACTAATAACAATTATTATCTACTTCAGCAACAACAAAAAATATGTTGAATTCAAAAAAGTATATAAGTTGGAAATAATTTCAGTATTTTCATAGTAGGTATCAATCACTCTTACTAAATTAGCAAAATGTTGAAGTTTACATTCGTTATTTTGGCCGCTTTTCTCCTGGTTGCACCAGCCTTCAGCAAAGTGTACGACCGTTGTTCTTTGGCCAGGGAAATGCACAAACTTGGTGTTCCAAAGGACGAATTGGCTCGTTGGACTTGTATTGCTGAACATGAATCATCTTACAACACCAAGGCTGTGGGTACCATGAACTCTAATGGATCCCGGGACTATGGCATCTTCCAAATCAACAACTACTACTGGTGCTCTCCCCCCTCTGGTGCCTTCTCCTATGATGAATGTAAGATTAAATGCGCAGATTTCCTCGTTGATAGCATTGAACCCGCTGTTAAGTGCGCCCGCTTGGTTTTGAAACAACAAGGTTGGAAAGCCTGGTCTACCTGGAAATTCTGTGACGGTAAATTGCACAGCATTGATGATTGCTTCTAAATAAATAAGCTTGTGATTAATATTTACGAAAAATAAAGATTCACAACTCCGGTTATTTAACAAAACTCCTATGGGAAACTTTTATTTAAATTCTATCATAAACTCTAACCAGTAAAAGTATTGAACATATTATTTTCTCATTGTCTAGTTATTTTTTTATAACCTAAAGTTATACTGACAGTTATTATAAAAAATATTTTAACAGACGGTGTAGCTTTATGTTAAGAAGTAACCAGACTTCGTGAAAATATAAAATGTATGAATAAATAAAAGCTGAAATCTACTTTACAAAAATAAAAGCAAATAACATACTTTTTTTTTAATATTTTCAACCCATGCAGATATAATTTATTGAAATTTGCACAAATTTGAAATTAGTTGGCAAACAAAATGATTACATTCAGACAAATGAACGAATTTTTAAAAATATGATAAAATTATACTAAAAGTGAACAAACCAACACATAAAGTTTACGATGACCCGATTTGAGCCGTGATATTTTAATAGTGATTAATCAGTAAATCATAGTAGCATTAGAGTCAACCGATGTATAGTTGTTTGAGTTGTATTAACACAGAATAAATTGGATTTCTAATGTTTTGGTTAACATTTTAATTAGAAAGAAATCTCGAAAAATTCTTTAAATTATGATTTCGCATTTAGAAACACCTTTTTGTATCCAATGGCAAACAAATAGAAATGGTATCCTTAAATTAAATAAACTTTGGTTGGGAATATCTATAATATTTCGATAATGCTGCTTTAATCTTTTATTGATTTTAATTTGCTAATAATAATATTTTGGTATTAAAATAAACTGTGTGCTGCACACTGTTGTACATAAAAATAAAATCCAGACACAATTGCACAGTTTTCAATAAGTTCATGCAGTTTATTATATTGGTATTACAAAGAAATGATTAACAAGTTTAGAAGCAATCGTCAATGCTGGGCAGAGTATGATCATAATATTTCCAAGTGGACCAGGCACTCCAACTGCATCATATCTTAAAAAAATATTTTCATGTACATATGTATTTGAAAGTTTTGTTTTTAAGCCACATAACGTAGAATTTATTTATTTAATATATGAACTTCGACTTGTGTGCTCGGCTTTAGAAGCATTAAACTATTTTCTTTGGAACCACATTTGCCAGTTGCAATATCAATAATTATGCCAGTTTCTTGAGATTCTTGGTAGTCAATTTCTTGATCCAAGTAAAAGTCGTATATTCGTATGTGTCCATTTGACAGGGCAAATAAACGCCAACCATCTGAGGATAGTTCCAAGGACTGTATGAGATTTTTTCTTAAAACTGATCCGCTCATAATAATCTGTTGGTCAAATATACGTAATTCAAATGGCTTTTGTTTGCTGTCAATTAGAGCTATACATGCCGCAGTGTTCGGACGATATTCTCGATCAAATTCCACATCTTCATAGGATTTTTGGGCATTTAATAATATGTTCTGTATGGCACAAGATTTTCCTGTTATGGGGTTTATATCCAAAGTTGAATCTCTGCTGGGAGGTGCGGATTCAGATTCAGATTCAGATGCTGATAATGTTGATTTGTCATTTTGCTTAACTTTGTTGGATTGACAGTTTAAAATCATGACGGCTCCATTGGAAAGCCCAACAGCCAAGAAATGCTCGTTAGATAAAACTTTTAGAGCTGTAGGAAATAAGAAGCGACTTTCATTTATCACTATACGCTTTAGTTTGTCCATTTTAAGGGTCTTGGAACACATCAATATATAGTTTCGATTTGTGCAGATGAATACGTTTTCGGAACCACATTCCAAGCTTGTAAATCGTAGTCCTTGTTGACCCATTTCTGGGCTGCATTGGTTGAGCTCTTTTAAAGCTTCGTCACTATAGATGTCCTTTTGAAATAAAGCTTTGGTTTTGTCAAATCGAGACTGAGTGTGATGTGATTTTGTTTCCAAATAATCTTTGATATTGCCTATACAACTTTGTATAAGTTTAACTCGGGCCCACGGAGAAGTATACTCAAATGTTTGTGACATTTTTGACGGGTTTTTGGATTTTTCATATTTTTTCATTTGTGGCAGGTTAATAGATGTTTCCGAAGTTTCTACTAAGGTCCAAACAGTGACAATGCCTGAGTCATGCAGAGAAATAAACTGAAATATAAAACAGTGATTAAAATCGTTTTTGCTATATGTAATTATGTTATTATGTACCTGAGTTTTCGGGAAAGTCTTTTGCATTAGCAAGTTATTGGATTGGCTTCTAAAACTTTTTATATCCAAACAGGCCCCTAAATCCATAATTATCTTGGATTTATTTTTAACTCCACACCAAGATGGCACCAATGATTGTGTGGCAGCAAAATGTGTTAAATACCCATCGAGTTTAGAACAAAATGAATAGGTTTCTCTCAAATCCCATAATGCTATAGAACCGTCTCTTAAAGACGCCACTATTATATCTGACGAATCGTTAGATATTTCAACTTTGGAAACCTCACTCCAAGTTGTTAAAAGACGTAGTGGCTTATCACAGGTGTTGGTGGACCAAACCATCAGAAGATTCGAAAAGTCAGTGCTGTACACGTTTGTGTCGGGTAAAGATTCATGCACCGTTATAAGTAAATTATATTTATTGTTGGAGAATATTTTTAAAACTTTTAAAGTGTTTAAAATGTTTGATTCTATATAATAAAAATGTTCAGAAACTCGAGATAAGACCTGATCATTTGTATATGGAGAATTTTGTTGTGGTTCGTGGTTAGAGGTGGTATTTGAGGAACCAAGAATTTGATCAATAACAAGAGATGATCGCAGGAGGAAGGAATTTAGATTTTCATAGTTGATGGGCTTCCTTTGTCGCTTTTGATAATTTTGGTGGTTGCGTGTGATACTTTGGTTATTAAGTTGTTTCAATGTGTCTAAACTTAGCTCCAGTTCACATTCTGGCTTGAGCTCTGTTTGAGATTCATTCATCAATTCGCCACAACAATTTTTACTATATATACCGGTTTTATCTAGAGTTTTAATTATTTCTAGATCATATTGAGGTGGATGTTGCGTCCAAATAGAACGAGTTTCGTGCAACTCTGTCTGCTGTTCTACATTCATTTGATTACTTTGAGTTTGTGTGAAATTTTGATTTGTATTAAGTTTACCGAAAGTTTGCATAAATATGTCATAAGAAATCGGCTTCAGATCTAGAAACGTAAAGCTTAAAACATCAAATTGAATTTTTGACATCAGATCAGATCCCCTTTGATTAATGATGGGTTTGGTATTAAAGTCTTTATAGCCTCCATATGTTATATCAACTTTATTGTGCTGTGCAGGAGAAGAAGTCGCATATGTTGATATTCCAGAATCCAGCTGCTCCGATATTCCGAAACTAAATGCTTCCAAGCTGTCATTGGTTATTGGTTGAGTAGATTGCATTGAAATATCTGAGGATGATTGGGGGCCATTCGTTTTTCGAGAATTCATTTCATAATGCCCAGAATCTAATTTCCTTTCTTTGTCTCGCTGAATGACCGTTATTGGATTTTGAGTTACTTCTGAGTCATCTTCATCTTCACTTTCGTCAGTAGTTAATTCCTTTGGAGAATCTCTTTGATTCGCTATTTCATCAGACACCTTGCAATTATCATAATTGTCTACTGATGCCTCCGATTCATTTTCACTTTCTGTACTTGAAGGTTCAGAGGTGGTCAGAGAGTGTGTAGAAGATTCAGTTTCGAAATCCGATTCATACGATTCAAAGTCATCAGAATACTGATGTTCTTCATCGTTTTTATCTATTGCATTAGTCGTATTTGTTTTTGCATGAGATCTTGATCTTTCCCTTGAAGTTTTTTCCTTTTCTTCGAATTTTACCTCGAAAGCTATCGGTTCTTTTAAACTTGTCGCTAAGGATTGCTCTGTTTGCAAGTTTTCCTTTTGAATGTTTGCCTCGAAACCTACTGGTTCTTTTAAACTCGTCGCTGAGGATTGCTCTGTTTGTAAGTTTTCCTTTTGAATGTTTGCCTCAATTCTCTTTTTAGCCGAATCTCTTTTTAGTATAACAATTTCATCAGGAGCCAAAGTTCTACTTCCTTTCCGAATTAGCTTTTTATTATGATTAATTTTTGGTTCATCATAGCTCACTCTAATCTCGTCACCATCATTATTCTTCCTTTGAGGAGGAGGTGAGGATACAGTAACATTATGGGGAGTATCTAAAACAGCATTAGGTTTTTTATTCACAGGTTTTTTCTCTATTTTTGTGATGTTTGTTCTGGATGTTGTATAGTTTTGACGGGGTTCTCTAATGTCTCTTGAGGTTGACACATGTTTGGCACGTAATGGTAAATCTTTCTGTTGTGAAATTGAGACGCTCTTTCGAGGGACCAGGGTTTTTGTCTGTTGATTTCCTGCTGTACTTCTTTGTGGTTGTGTTTTATTTACACCTACCTTTGGTTTGGTTAATGTGGTACTTGTAACATTAGCTAGTTTTTTGGTTTTGCTTTTTTCCTTTTCCTCGGCTGCAGCGGTGCTCTCTTTTAACTGAGTTGATGATTTTGTAATTTGTTGTTTTACAAGTGTCTTTTTGTTAGCTGCCACATCAGATCGTAACACTTTAGTGTCCTAAAAAATATTTCATCACAATTGTTTATTTATTTAAATAAATAAATTTGTATAATCTATAAAGAATTACTTTCGTAATTGGGCTTTTGGAAGTTGAAATATAGATACATATGTCAATATGTAAATAAAAACCATAATGTTTTACATTATATTTTTTGGAAAGTGAATATGATTGAATATTTTAACAGGTTTAATACTAGTTTCTTACTTGTTTTTTAGTTTTTAGATTATCACTTCTTTGAAATTTCGACATTTATGTTTAATTCTATGTTGTTAAAATTGGGAATGTAGTAAAACTATTAAAAAATATTCCAATTTAGTTATGCTTTATCAAATCAATGAAATTTTAATAATAATCCTATTATAAACATCATTTATGTGGCCATTAGTTTTATTTGGTGCCATGGCAACGGATTTATAAAAATTCCCATACAACGCGCTGCACACGCAATTCCAAACTGTTTTACCGACATTTTTACTGTTTTGCCATACAGCGCACACTGGGGGAATTACAAAAAAAAAAAAAAAAAAAAAAAGAAGGGAAATAAAACTGTAACTTCTAAACGGATGGCTATAGAGGAGGTGTAGTTGATTGCTATTAGCCATACTAAGGTAGATAAAAAACACTGCAATTTTAATATATTGCGAATATCTCGTAAACTATAAATATATAGCTATATCGATGTTTTTGTAGATATCTTCTAGATAAATATATAAAAATCTTTCAAATCGGATTGAGAACAATTTGGCATAATGTTTAATTGTTTATTTATATGTATATATTTAGATACTTAAATAATGAGAGATAATATATATTAATAGATTGGTACCAAAAGCCTACATCGTCACGCAGAATCATTAATGACAATTCAAAACATCGTAAAACAATAAGTGACACTAGATTAAACAGAAAGAATATAGAAATAATTTAGAATATGTTGAACGAAAATAATGAAATTTTTCCTTAATATTTTCTTTATTAAAGAAGTGTTAATTAATTTTTTTCTTTTTTTTTAACAAATGTTACTATTTTTAAAATATTTTTAAAGCATCGTATTGTACTTAATTTATAATTTGCTGCGTGCTCCTTTGGCTCTTATGTCAAGGAATGGAGAACATAAGGGATAAAGTTCTTTGCTTGATTTGAATGCAACCAAGTCTGTGATTTTAGCATGTCGTTCCAATAGGGCAATTACATTGTCATCTTCCGTTGGTTTTTCAACGTCTTTGTTGTCATCCTGTGGACTCTGCTTTGAGACTATATGAACAGCGAGTACGCGTCTTTCCGGACTGTCACGACCTATAAAAGTCTAAATGACAAAATAAATTTATTATTATGTTAAGTATGCATATGTATTTATTAAACTACTACTTACTTTATAGCATTCAAGTAATTCCTCTTTTGTTATATTACGCAGAATTTCAACTTCAGCTTCACTGCGTTCGAAATGATATTGCGACAATGCAATTTCATTGTAAAACATACTAAATTGTGAATTTACTGTTTTTGGTTTCTCCAGTTTTTTCACTACCAATGCCTCTTTATGGCGATCAAACTCTTCCTGGGACATTTTCTCAATTGCTGTCTGTAAATTAAATGATTAAAAATGTGTTTTGTTTCAAAATTATTTACTATGTTTGAAGTGTCTTAAATGACAATACAATACGTACCAAATAGTTATCGAGAAAAGTTTCAATACGACCCTCCACATAGGATGGGTGTTTAGTTGATTGTACAATAATGCGTATACCATTTGCTCCATTGACCTTGCGCATGCCACTAAACACAATATAGCCCAATTGTTCCTAAACAATAGTAAATAATAATTTGGCGATCTAGAGCATTATGTATGTGTACACTTTAAAATATAACATTACCTTAGTACGCAAGCAGTCATAGCAGGGTTCCGTTAAAATTTGTGCTATTAAATTGACCATAATATTGCTACGATCTGTTTGGGGTCCACATTGAAAGTACAATTGAGCACAAGAACTCTTGTGGTAATTATTATCCTTTTCGAACAAATAACTGTCGCCTGTATAAATTTAGTTTTTATAAAATTCCCAAAAATAATTAAATTTCACTTTAACTCACCAGCACATAGTTTGTATTCTCTTTTGCCAAGCATTTGTCGGGCAAGCAAAGGCAGCACCATTGCATTTGTTCCTTCCAAGCGTTTATTTACCATGCCAGATATATCCAGTGCTTGCTGTTTCGTTACATTTCCATAAATAAAACATTCAGTGTGTAGGCGGGAGAAAAACTCTTTAGCATAGCTGAGAACACGATCAAAGGTAACAACTGAAATAAAAAAAAAACTTCTTTTAATTTCTGTTCCACTAAATTGTTTCATAAAAAGTAGGAAGGAATACTGACGTTCCATAGCATCGAGAAGTTCACTATTTGCCCAAGCATTCTCAGTTAATAGCAGTGCCAAATAGTAAATTGAATGTTGGTAGGGTTGTTCAGCACTAAAATTTTTGAGAGAACGTTTGTATTCATCTTTAAGTATATGGAAACGCTTTTCATCGACGTTGAAGTCGAACAAATGGTCAAGAAGTTTCTTCAGTAGCACGACTTGTTTGTCGTTGTAACCTGATATTGTAAACTAAAGGAACAAATAAGTTTTATTTCCAATTATTTAAATGCTTTACTAATTCTCTTCTATAACTTATACTCACATCAATTCCATTCGAGCGGGGAGAGACTTGGAGTTTCAAATCTGCCAAGTCTGCATCATAGAGGTATTCATTCAATTGATCTTTTATTAGGGCAACCATTAAATAATTTAAATTACAATTCAAGGGGTCCAAATAAGCGATTGGATTTGACATATCAAAAGACATACAGGCTTTCGGTTTCAAATAAAAATTATCCTGTTTATGCCACACCCTTAAAATGGGTGTATCCATGATAATTACGGGGTGCTTTGATAAATCGGCATCAAATGGAGCCAATTCAAAATTTTCTGGTATAAAGGCGTTTGGCAAGGGCAAGTTTAGATTTTCATTTAATTCACAATTCTCCCATTTCTAAGAAAATAGAAGTAATGACAAACTAATGATATATATTTAGTGTGTGACCAATCAACAAACCTTCAGGGTGTCTTTATCAATTTTACAGGTTCCGTATTTAGTTTTATAATGGGGCTCGGTTAAATTGGCTTCTTTTTCATAGTTCTGCCCAACAACTACAACACGACATTTCGATGGTACCAACTCATCAAGGAGTTTAGTAATCAGATCAGGTCTCCATTCATCGTTTAGATATGGAGCAGTTAGCACTTGGTCCAAGGGATAAACCTAAACAGCAATAAAATATATTGTAGATTTTGTGGGATATAAAAAAGGTGTTCTCCTTCCTAATACCTGCATGCAAGATACCACACCAGTAACTAAACGTTCCGGTTTTTCTTTTTCCTTGAATCCAAAGCGCATTTCATTAATCTTAACACACTCATCAAATATCCATTTTTGTGGTCCACGTTCACGTAACATTCTTAGATACTGACGTATAAAAATTAAAAAAATAAGTATGTTAAAAATAAATACTCGTAGTTTAACCACAAGTTCCTTCTTACTTGAAAGACTATCTCAATTATGTCATCAACATGATCAATTCCTTCCTGAGTTAGATCTATGGAAATTTCAAAGAAACCAAATCCATTTAAAGTATTCTGGTGACCTGCTAGCAAACTTGTAGAAATGTACAATTAAAATACCAAACACCTAGTTGGAAAAAATACTGCTTAAACTTACTCATTGCACCATCCCAATCGTCGCAATTCAGATAATAAACTACCCTTGCCTTCATGTCCCAACAAATGTGATAAATAACTGTCCGGCTGCAATGTTCAATAATAAAATAACAAATAAACGTTGTATTAAATAAAGAAATAAACTAAACTACTCACGGCAGATTTATAAAATTGTGTAAGGTCGTCTGTGGTGAAACTTATTGTAAGCGAACGCAGATCTTTAACTGGTACAATCATAACCTTTTGTCCATATTGTTCGCTATCGTAAGGCTCTCTGGGCCAATGTGGAATTTCCACATTTTTATTTTCAATTTCAGAAAACTTTTCCATTACCATATTTTCCAGCTCATCCAATGTCTCTGTAAAGAAATTAATATGCAATACATAGATGAAATGTAAAAATAAATGTTTATAATAAAGTAAAAGAGTTTAAAAATACCTTTTCCAATAACCGCTAAACTCATAATGTTGGACGAATACCACTGCTTATGGAACTTTAGTAATTCATCTCGTACTTCAATATTGTTTTGTTTTGGTATTTCGTAAAGTGTTGTCTTATTTCCACTGCCGAATTTCTTGTAAGCATGACCCGGTTTTGCCAAATGCCTTTGAACCTGTTTAATGCGCCACACATCACTTGAAAGATTTTTTTCATGCTCCGAATTAACCTAATTATAAGATGTAGAGAAGAGTACGTATATCATCAGTTCTTAATGGTTCTAAATAATCATTATAATATATACCGCATTAATTTCTCGTTCCGTAGCACTGGGTGTAAAAAGTGGTCCAATAAAAAATTGTGCAAAACGATCTAGAGCCTCATCCAACTTTTCAGGTGCCACATAGAAATGATATTTAGTCATGAGGGGATAAGTAGCAGCGTTACTACTGCCACCACTCTGAGAGAGATACGTTGTATAGCCATTTTCATGAGGATACTTTTCTGTTCCCAGAAAAAGCATGTGCTCACAAAAATGAGCTAAGCCCGGCAAATTATCTGGATCCGACATGTGGCTAAAATTATTAAAAATTATATTTTACACGAACGCAAATAATCGGGCAGTTGTATTGTAATATTACCCTACTTGTACTGCTAAGGCAGCAGCTGAAACATCGGTTTTAGTATCACTAACAAGTAACACTTTAATCCCATTCTGCAATTGTAATCCTCTGTAGTCGCGTGTATCCTGTTGACTCTTTGTTATGTTGTTTAGCCTAAAATCAAAAATGTATCATTGCATAGCATTTACCTTGATATTAAATATGTATTCATAATGAGTTACATACCTTAATACTGGCTCAAAATCCAAAGCGCTCTTAGAAGGCATCTTATTCGCCCTTGACTCACCAGCAGCAGTTGCAAATTCGGATGTACTTTTACTACTCATTCCTCTGCTAATACAAAAGTTGAATTAAATTACTTTTGCTAACACACAAAGTTGTAGAAATAATTCTATTTATTAGTCACTCAATACAATCACAAATTATAATTCTCTTGGCCAACTTTCATTGCTGTTGTGGAACTTACCTGCGATGTGTCAGTAGAACAGGCGGTTTACGCAAAAATTTACAACAAAAAGTTATTGAAGAAACTTGTTTAATAAACATGTAAAAAATATGACGAAATTTATTAAGTTGTATAATGAATACAAAAAATTAATTCTCTTCTAAATTTATTGTTGAAAGCAAATAAAGCACCTAACACAATGACATCGACAACAACAAGACACATGACCAGCTGATGGAGTCGTTGCCAACTATTCGACTGAAAGTACACTTACTCGTACGTAACGTAAAGTAACGTAAATTATGTTTTAACATTAAAAGAATGGTATCAAAACGGAAAACTCCAATAATAAAATATCCGTATTATAAAAATACTCCAATTTCATTCATTTGATTTGTCATTCTTTAACCAAATACCATGATAAATTAAAGAATAGATGATTTTTTTTGGGAAACATTTTTGAAAACTATGTACATATATGATTTAGTAATCGAGAAATGATATCAACAGATAGGCGGTCATAGATATACTTTACAACGATCCAGATATAAAATGTGAAATTTACAAACAGAATGACTAATTTATATATACCATTATCATTCATGGTGAAGGGAATAATAAAGTTTTTAAAATCGTGTACGACAGTAAACAAATAAAGGTATAAATATGGCCGAATTATTTAAAACGTATCGTTAATATTCACGTAAAAAAGTATTAGCTAAATAATTGTATATTTGACATATACATTTAAAAAGCATAAATTAGTGAAATTGTATCGTAAATATTTACGTAAGTTACGTAAAAATCTATTTAATTTTTTATGTGAATTCGTTTTAGATAAGCAGACGTATGTATATGTATATTTAGCCGACAGTTGAAGGAATATCATCATACTCTTTACTTAACTTAAGTGCGATAATAGAACACTTGATTTTGAAAGAACTAAAAAATAAAAAGTGTGGTTTTTGAGATGTAGGCCTTTGAATTTTATAAGCTTCTACTAATGGACGTGTTTATAAACATTATGAATGTTGCAGGCAGTCGTTACAGACCGTTAAATTCAAATCGCTATTGCACATTCTTAACACTGTCCCCCACTTGAGCCTGTTCGTCCCGAATAGGCACAGATTAACCTTTCCAGTGGTCAGCTAGTCGTTTCAGATGTTTAACCTTAATTCTCGATATTGGCCTTCCACATTTCCGTATTCTATAGACCATGTCATCCAACCTCTTAACGAACCTATGTAGTCTCTTCCAGTAATTCTGTAGTTTGGAAGACAAACCTTTACCAAGTTGTGGGCTACATCTGGACTTCACTTGGTCGCTGGTCATTTTAATTCGTATCCGAACGAATTCATGCATTTCTTTGGAGAATTCATTGGCAGTATTTTTCTCACATTTATTTACTGCCTCTGTTGAAGCACATTCACCCATCTCGTAACCCGCCCTGATGATCTTTTCACTGCGGGACAGACCAAGCACTCCAACTGGAACCATTCCGTCATTGTACTGTTCAACAAGGGCCCCCATCGTTACACGGCCACTTTTCACATCTGCTGACCATTGTCCAACAAACCATTGTCTATACAATCCTCCTCTTCCTCAGGGGCCCATACCAAATCCTCTCCCTCAGTGCTAGCTCCTTTTAAACCATATACGAATTAAAGTATTTATGTTTTTTAATACCATGTGGTCATGGTTTGTATTTCTAATTGTTATTATACTGTATGTGTAACATTAACATAAATAAATATTAAAAATTGTTTTTATTATTTATTTAAAATTTGTCTATATAATACATATAATAAATAGGATTGCACCTGTATTCCTGACTATAGGATTTTTTGGAAGATAATTGACAATATATATTTTTTAATCTAAAATCTAAAGCATGTAAATTTGCACGCTCAATGCTAATATTAAAATACTTTGAAGAAATGAATTGTAAACTGTTGAAGTTGAACTCCTTGTAACTCCAAATCCAGCCATTGCCATCTGTTCATTACTTGTCTCATTGTTGACATCATCTATATTATTTGAAAATAGAATAAATGTTGCAAGAGGTTAAGTTCAGTAAATCTTATTTGCAATTCGCAAATACCTTCGTCTTCAATTTTGAATATAAATGGAGCGGAAAATTTCGACCATCCGATAGTGTTTTTAGTCTTCATACGAGTTTGCCATTCACCCTCTATTAACTCCATTTCATGAGTCACTTTCCAGATGCCATTCTCATGACGTTGTGTGTGTATAACCGTGGTTGAGCTCCATGTATAGGCCTGAAAATGAAATTACTTTACCCACATATTTTTTACTGTTGTATCAATATATTAATAACTAACCCCTGACATTTTGTAATCCAAAACTGCTTCCGATAATGGCTGAAGACTGCGTACCAACCAATGTAATGTTACTTTTTTACCATCGATTATAACATCTTCCAATTGTCCTTTTTCGGGCTCTAGCATTAAGTGTGTCCTAAGTTGATTCGAACCGATTGAATTCTAAATAACCGTATTAAAGAACATAAATAGAGATGTTATTTGTTTTATTGATTCTAAAAAAAAAAAAAAAATACCTCTGCTCTGCAAATGTATTCACCTAAATCCTCGACCGAGACATCTTTGACAGTAAGTGTGCTACGATTGAAATGTGTTTCCATTGTATATGTCATCATGTACTTTTCTGAATATTTTATGGGTTGATTATTTTTGAACCAAGTGGTAATAGCAATGGGATTTCCTTTGTAGTCACAGTATAGATCTGCATTACCACCTATTTCTGTATTAATATGGTGTCGATGTGTTGTTACCTTTGGTGGGAACAGGACAACAATATTGAACATGCCATGTTTAGGCTTTTCACTGCCATCATCATCCAGGCACTGATAAATACCACTGTGATGATCCTCAATGCCACTCAGAATTATGGAACCATGCATTAATTCACCAAGGGTTTCATCAAAACGATTGCCCTAAATAAATTAAAGAGAGTATTTTTAATGTGGACGATATTTAAATATTAAAAAATAACATTTCTTTTGAAGATGTGGAATTAACATCGATTTATACAAAAATACCTACATTAAGAGACCATTTAATGTTGGCTTCACTCGAGCCCCTTGTCTTACACTCACAGATATGAGACTCGCCCTGCCGGAAAACTATTGTTCGATCAATAACGTCCCGACCATCACATAAAATGTTTAGCAATTTATTTACTTCAAGCTCTACTTCTAAACGTATATTTTCGGGAAAGACTTCGCAATAATAGCTGCCGGCATCATCGGGTTGAATGTTTTTCAATAATATTGAGTTGTTCTTTAAAGTCTCTACTCGTTGGTTTGCCGTATATTGACCATGAGAGTAAACTGTTTGACCTTTATACCAGATTACGACATTATTCACTGCCAAAATGAAAAATACACATTAAAAGTCGAACAAAAATGTATAGCAAAACATTACTCACCATGAAAATTTCGAACATCACAATTTAATATCACATCGTTATTTGGATAAGCGGAAACGTGAACATTGTTTTGCTCAAAATATGGTGGATCATGTCCTATGGATGTTGTGAGCGACTTTGAACTATTCTTGTCGTTGTTATCGTTATCATTATCACTGTCATTCTCATTACCAGTGTAGTCATAGTCGATGTAATCATAGTTATCATCATCCTCTAATTTCTCTGTTTCTAATGCTCGTTTGGCAACACATTGTGCTTAAAGAAGTCGAGGGATATGTTTAGAGGTTAATATTTAACTGAAACTTGTTCAAAAATAGATACGGTTTGTTTACTTTATAACATACGAAGCACAATGAGAATTAATAATGATTTAAACAAATGATTATTAAATAATTTCAATGAAATCTTTTATTTTGAGCCGCGCACGACACATATTCATATGTGAAGACGTCAGCCCAAAAGTTGCCTAAGCTTTAGATAGGATGTATGAAAATAATGGGGTTTGTAATTCTATGAATTTAACAACAATGTACATGAAATTATTTTATAGAGTTGAGTTTAGTGCAACGTTGTCTGATAATTGGCGAAACAAGAGATACATATGTATATCGGTTTTGTATAACATTTTAACAAGTTTTAAATAATTTGTCGTGTATAAGTTAGGATATTAAAAATTGAGGGCTAGGCCACTTTTGGGCTGACTGCTTCATGTATCCCTCACAAGCCCTTGAATTACGATGATAAAACGACAATTAAAAATTATGTATGTATGTATAATTTTAGTAATGATTATCGGCTAATAATTGATTTTCTCTAAACATATGAAGTACTGCGCAGGAAAAACTGTAGCAGTTCAAAACCTAGTTCCTAAACGCATGTTGTAGTTGAGACCAATGACTTTGTTTGAAATTATAACATTCAGAATAGTTCTACGGAAGTGTTACGAAGCCAGTCTAGTTCTTAAAAACGGTTCTAGACATATAATATATACTTCAACGTTAAATCTAGCGAACATGCACTTCCTTTACATTTATTTATTATAGGTTATTTATGTTGCTTTTGGCCATATTGCGTGAGATATCTGAATCACTACTACAAATATTTACTTCTTAATTGTCTTAATATGTATTGTGGTGTTTCTATTCTTATATTATATCAGTTACTGCGCAAACAAAGTGCAGTACGTGAAGAATTTGTTGCTTTTTATAACTGATACAGTACAAGTATATATTTCTTATCATTGTTTGCTAAATTCTTTTTTAAAGCCCGCGAACAAAATTGTTATTATATTCTTGTACCAACCAAAATATCAACATGTTGGCCACAGATTCTTGTAAATACTTTAGAATCTAAAAGAATCTAAACTATGAATATCTGTGGATCAAAAATTGTTATTGAAATTGGTAAAATTTATAAGTGTTGTTTGACAAAACAGTTAAAACTAATTTCCCGATAAAAACCTAGAAGTTAATAAGTATAATGGTTGTGTTCACTCATTGATTGCTTGCCAGATTTTAAATTCATAAATGGAAATGGAAGGATACACAATCCGGCCTGTTGTTATTTTACCACCGTATATGTTATCATATACTTATATTTTTATTATTTGGGAAGAATAAGGAAAATAATCTGTGATGATAAGAGGTCCTACAGGAAAAAGGACAATAATCTGTGATCACTCTTATTTCCCACCAAATATCGATTTTTATATGAAAAATCTTAAATTACTCATAGTTCTTTAATAAGAGGTTCTAGAGGAAAAAGGACAATTATCAGTGATCACTCCTATTTCCCACCAAATATCGATTCTAAAAAAAAATTTAAAACCACTCATATATCGTTAATGAGAGGCCCTAGAGGAAAAAGGATAATAATCTGTGTTCACTCTTATTTCCCACAAAATGTCGATTTTTATATGAAAACTCTAAAATTACTCATATGTCGTTAATAAAATGTCCTAGAGGAAAAAGAATAATAATCTGTGATCACTCTTATCTCCCACCAAATATCGATATTTATATGAAAAATCTAAAACTACTCATAGTTCTTTAATAAGAGGTCCTTGAGGAAAAAGGACAATTATCAATGATCACTCTTATCTCCCACCAAACGTCGATATTTTTATGAAAAATCTGAAATCACTCATAGTTCTTTCATATGAGGTCCAGGAGGAAAATGGATAATAATCTGTAATCACTATTACCTCGCACCAAATATCGATATTTATATGAGAAATCTAAAATCACTCATAGTTCGTTAAAAAGAGTTCCTGAAATGGTTCCCATCCCAATTCTAGTTTGAAAAAATTATAAAAATGTGTGTATTGAGAATAAAGGGAAATGTATTTTTGTTAATAGCTCTCCTGTTATGTAAAACATTTTGTAAATTTGTTGTTTTGATTTCATGAGAGAAGCGCTGGAAGTTTAATAAATCTTCGCTTATATTTTTGTTTAAAAATCTCTAATAAATTTATGCTTAACTAAATAACTTATAATTTGTTTGTTTTAGCACATAAACTTCACACTTAAAATTTTAGATAGACATTGATATCAGCTTTTATTAAATGTATACTTATATTTTACTATATTGTTCCAAAACTTTGTCCCATTTTGGTAATTTAATGTTGGACATGAAATTAAAAAAATTATAATAAAGTGTGTTTTTTAAGCTTGATTTACTTTGAAAATCAGTCATCGATTCGCGCAACTTACAGACGACTGTTTTATCTCAAAATTCTGTTTAGCGATTAGGCAAATTTTTGGCTTAAAGGGTTTGTTAATAAACTAATATGGTTATTATTATTGACAATTCTATATTTTTGCAGTGTATTTACATCATCAAGTACGTTTTTTTTTTCCTAAATAACTGGCATAATTTGGAAAAGCTGACGCAGATACAAATATGTATACGTATGAATGTGTGTATATCCACAAATAATGGATAAGCTTTTCGATAAGATAAGAAATATATAAACAGCGCTAACAAGCACAACGTTGGCAAGCAAGTAAAGGGCTTCTGTGAATGTTTTTGTTGACTAATTTTTTTTTGTCAAAAATAAATATCGGCTATATAATGTTCATGTTATTTTCATTTTCATTTTCGTTTTCAAATATGCACAGATAGATAAGTGAAGAGATAAAAAAATGAGAGTGAGAGAGTGAGTGAATTGATGATATAGAACAGACAAAAAATAGTAGAATGTTAGAAAATGTAATAATAATATTCAGCGTTGTCAACTCAGTGCTTTTAGCACTGTTTTTACTGATTTTTAATAATTTGGACGCGAGAAATATTGAGTCAGTGCTCGGTGCTTTTTTTAGTGCTTTACTTGTGACTTCAAATCAATCAAATCTAAAACATTGAATATATCTGGTAATAAATTAGAAATCGCATTTTAGTGTTCAAATATTTCTGGAACAGTTTTAAAAAATATAACGTAATATGAAAAAAACACGATCAATTTAACAAATTTTAATTTCTCACTTTCTTAGAAAATTCTAAAAAAATCCTTGAATGAATGATCATATTGTATTCAACATATAAAATTATGTGAGAAATGTGTATGGAAACGGTAACTTTTAAATAGCATTTAAAAATATTTAAATTATTAGTTAGAAATTTAGAATTTTCTGAAAAAATCTAATTTTTTGGAAGGGATAAAATAATTGGAGAAACGTTGAACAAAATGCATTGAGCTCAAAGGCGGGTTTAATAATAAACAAAATTTCCGCATATTGAGTTCCACCAATCCACAACAGATCCTACATACTCCATTATATCCAGGTGGCATCATCGGACCATATTTCATCAAAAATGAAAATATGGATGTCATTGATCCGGGAGAGATGTGAATTCAACCGAATGGTGCCACCGCAACCATAGATTTATTGAAATAAATAATTGGCTATAAAATTATTTCGACAAATGGACCTGTCAATTGGCCTTAGAGTTGCCAGTTTCGATTAGTAAATTATCTTAACATTCGAGAGAAACTAGCTTGATTTTTGAAGAAATAACTTGACAAACTGAAAATACATACACATTGGGAAAATTATAATTTTTCTTCAATATAAAAATATATGAAAAAAAAAAAAAATTTGTGATTTATAAAAACCAAATGTGTAACACATTCGTTTGTTGACGAATCGTTAGTTTTGAAATACGTCAATTAAAAAAAAGTCAAATTCTATCTACTAAATTTGTTTCGAAATTGTTTAAAAACGATATACTCATATTCGTTTTATCCATTAGAAGGCAAATAGCTTGTTTCACAATATAGAAAAACGATTTCGTTCGCATTCTAAGCGATTTTGGTTTCCCTAACCTCATATTTATGTGAACAAATCAGTTTTATTTAGCTTAGAATGCGAACGAAATCTTTCTTTGTTCTATGTTTTGCGAAAAAATATAGCATTTTAAAGAGAAAGCTACCGATATTCTACAGCATATTTTAAAACAGTTTTTAGAACGAGTAAAAACTGAATTTCATCAAAATTCTCATTCTGGTGAACAATATTGAGAAACTAAGGTACTTCAATAGAATATGTGATGGATTTGTAATGGATTTCATCAATATATAAGGTATTAACAGCGATATTTTTTCGAATGCTTCCAGCAGGATGTCATGATACTTAAAAACTAATAAAATCATTCTTTAATGTAAAGTAGTAGTTTCGAAAACAACAATTTCAATAAAAAATCAAAAAATTAAAATTAAGGGGGTAAAAATTGGTAACTAAGCTTGTACCTTGAAAAGCCTTAAAGTAACGTGATAATCCAGCTTTTTCAAGGCCGTATGGCAACTCTAATTGTTCACCAAGGTCGTACGATTTGGCAACTCTCAATTATTTCCTGTGGGTCCTTGTGAAGTAATTGGTTTACATTGTTCGTGTTGTTCCTAACATACCGCCAGTAATGCTCGAAAAAGTGGCCGAAAATTTGAAGTACAGATCTTTCGAATAAAAAATTTTTTTCTTAAATTAAAATTGACTTTTTCAAGTTTATAGGGTTTAAAAAAAGCTTTTATTTCATTTTGGTGTTTTTATATTTTAATAAATATGCGTTTTTTCTTGAGTTTAGTTAGTGCTTTCAAAAATTCAAAATGTTGACAACGCTGATAATAATAATAATAATAATAATGTTTAAATATGTAAGAGTGTAATAGTTCTAATGTATCAATTGTAGTGTAGTGTAGTTTTGTGTGAAAATGTTCTGAATTGTATGAGACGAAGACGACGATTGCAGTGTAAAATACATATTTATGTTTTTTGTAGTTTTTGCAATATTTTTCTTGTTTTTTTTTTTAGTTCTTTAATTATGACACAAGAGCTAATTTTAACACTTACCTTTGCTAATTAATCCTAAAACTAGGCAAAATACTATAAACCAATTTCTAGTTGTTGTGCTCATTTTGAATCTATTATCATTCGTATATTATCTTTTTTCTAAAACAGTTAAACACACATACTATATACATGTACCACATACATAGTAACTTTATATTTATATATATGTATATATATTTTATTATATAAATATGTAGTAAATTTAAGTACTAAATTATATTTTATATATTATCAAGGATTATAGCTGTTTTACATAAATTTAATCAAACACTTTATTATTTTTGTTTTTATATATAAATTATTTGATTTTTCTTTTTGTCAATTATTTACATTATTACACAGAATTTTAGTTGTAATGTGAGTTTATATTTTTTTCGCATTTGCACATTTTACAATTGTTCCGCAATTTTTGTTATTTGTTTCTTAAATACCATTTAATTTAGAAATGAATATAAATTTTATTGTGCTATTTGAGCATTTATTCTTTGATCATGCAATATTCTCTTAATTTGTATTTGTATTTGTTTTTTTTATATTTTTATTTTTTTGAATTATTATTTTGTTTGGTTTTATTTTATTCGTTACAACATTAAATAAATCGAGCGTAATTGTTCAATCTGAATATTACTCACTTGTGCAGAGTGCACCCAAATACTACTACTAGTTTGTCGCAATATCAAAATTCAACTAAAGCGTATTTGCGCCAATAAGACGATTTCGAGCATTCCACCTTCTATTATACTATTCGATACTACATACTATATTGTACTTATAGTAAGATCATTTATTGCTAACGTACGTACGTTAGTACATACATTGTACGAGTACATACATATACTTGTTTTTATTCTCGTGCTTTACAATATTGTTAATTATTTAACAACTAGCCAGCAACATGTTGCTAAACCCTCTGTCTGCACATTTATTAAAAAGGTACAAACATTTGTATGTACATTAGGGTGCTACCAACAAATGTAATATCGTAATTTCGAGAAATAATAAGTACTTTATAATAACATACTTTTATATGTTTAAATTATATTTTCCCATAGTAAATGCATCGTAATCAGAGTCCTAATAAGAAGCATTAGATTGGGTCGAATACGAGTGTTAAATCATTACAAAGTTGTTCATATTGAGTAGTAAATATTTGCATCGCTTAATCCAATTTTGTTAATAAGTTAGCTATTAGCAATAACTATTGTTTTTTGGTCCAAAATCTTCTCATTTAGATCCTATCGTGTTTTAATAACTTCAATAGTTTGGGGAAAATTTCTTCCCACTAAACTCTATTGTGCCTTCAACAGACAGACGAACATAGGTGGGTATAAAAATAAGTAGATAATATTAGAAAGAACTTTTAAAAATGGAAATACATTATAAATTGCTTAAAAGAGCCTTGAGAAACGGTATATTAAAATAAAGTAAACTTTTAGTTTTGATGGAAATATCAGCAATTTTTCTTTTTGCCTCCATACAAACGGAGTCACCCTAATGTAAATATTTTGTTTAAACAACTTAACTTTAACATTCTCTGGGTAGAGGTATTTTTCGTTCGTGTTTGTATTTGATAAATATTTAATATCACTCACCTACACATATAAATATTTCGCATTTAATGATTCAAATTTAAATGTATGACTTTTAACGTAAATAAACGAATATTCTGTGTTTATTAAAAAAATATTGAATACTTATTGTTATATTTTAAAATGTGTATTTATTACTTATTGTACTTAATTTAAAAGCGTTACAAAAAAAAATTAAACGTTTGTAGCAGGTGATCTGAGTGAGAACCGTAAATAGAGACATCCCTTATAGACAGTAATTGTCACTAATGTCTGATCACTTGGCTGACTCCAATTTATATACATATTTTGGACCATTTGACACGCATGTGCTCTTTGTAGTGCAGAGAGACGTCATTTGGTTACATTATACATCCCATGTAATGTAGCGTGTAGACAATTGTCACTTAAATGTTTCTAAATAATCTAGAGTGTAGTCACTTTAAAAGATTATTTATTTTGTACTGCACTTTGTTGTGCATAATTCATACGAACTGGTTTTATACAAATTGTGTTGATGTAATTCTCATACAGTTTAATTTCTTTTTGCTTAAGTATACTGACATCCCATGTGTATCTAAGTAACCTAGAGTCTAGTCATTTTAACCCTTTGATGCATATGGGACACCGGTGTCCCTAAGGTTAAATATGTTTTTTTTTTTTTAAATTGAGCGTTATTTTGAGTTGTTAATTACTCTAACCAAATATTTACAAACACAACTTAATTTTTATTACGATTTTGGTAGTAGTACATGCTTTAAAATTGTAGTAAATCTCCCTATTACGTCAATTAACACTCGTAATAGGGGGATCACACGGTTTGTATTGCATGTGTTTTGTGACATGTATTGGGACATTTTCCACATATAAACATATGTACATGTTTATGTGTGATCCATATGAAACTTTGTGTATGTAAAATACATGTGTATGCCTTATGACATTTTTGGAAATTAGAGCATGTTCTATTTTCGTGTGTTTAATAGTGTGTATTTTGAAATACAACACTGTGTTAGTGCAAAATAAAAAACACAAAACAAAAACTAATAGAGGTTATGCCACATTCAACTACATATGTACGTGTGAACTTGGAATCGTATGTATAACATGGAATTCCATGTCCCAATACATATGGAATACATGCCGTGTGACCCCCCTTTAAATGTTTAAATAACTAACTGATTGCTGACCAACCAATCAGTTAGGTAGCTAGTAATATAACTGGTGAATCCAATGCTTTATCTATTTTAGACCAGTTATCAGACAGTCTCATTGTAATCAAAAAGGGTGAATTGATCCCTGCTTAGGACATACACGTTTTAAAGTATCTAGTCACGCAACTACCTCTGAAACTAGTTGTCACCCTAAGTGATAGGTTAAATCACTAGTTCGGGACAGAACTGCTGGGATATTTATGTAGCTACTAACAGGTGACGCAAAAGTAATCCTTCTATCAGAAAATGCTATAAATTTTTCGATTGGCCCCTAATGTCAGTTCTGTTTTGACATTTGTGTAGTAAACACATGCGAAATACACGTTAATACAATGTTGCGCTACACTGCTCCAGAACGCGGAATATTTCTGACTATTTATTTAATTTTTTTATTTAATTACAGCCAAAAAACATCGGAAGTTTACTTTTGCGCCACCTGTTACATACATACATACGTACATCTGCATAACTAGGATTCTTATCCTATTTTTATTTTAAATCCATATTTAATAGAAACCGAAACTTTTATAAAGAAAAAACATGGCATTTTAAAGCAGACAAATTACTTTTCAATATAATTGGTGTAACACAAAAAGTTATATTTTACTTTAAAATGTCTAAGCATTCTGTGAAAACGGTTCATCCAAACTAATTTTTAGTTCAAGATGAAAAAAACAAGAATAATGGAGTCCACATTGTAAAGTTAGGTGCGTTTTCGGCCTAATAATAAACTGTTTCTGTCGGTTTAGAGATTTCAATTTTTGCATCCAATTATTAGAATTTGTGTTAATTTATATTCATAATAATACTGTAAAAAAATAGTAAAATTAAACATATTTAAAAAAGTATATACCTACCTACATATGTACATTTCGAACAAAATAAGGAATATGTTTGTGCGATTCCCCAATTTATTATGCATAGTTCCTAGTTCTAGAATCACAAGGCTCTATATCGTTTGCAATAATAGAAATTTCATATATTTTAAGACTAAAACCATAGGGTAACATAGAGACGAGACGTAATTGTCAAAAACCTAACTCTTGGAACAACAAAATACATGTTAGTCAATGTATTTTGTTTTTGTATCAAACATATGATTTGTTGTATTTTTGTTTGACAAATCGGAGTGTCTCGTCTCTATGTATAATTCTCTATGACTAAAACAATTTCAATATAATTCTGAAACACACATTTTAAAATTACCCTATAAGACATATAGGTATGATTTTAGTTTAATCGCTGCTAAACGATTTTTATGTAGCTATAATTTGATAATTTTATATTATTATCTAATTAACATTGAAATTGTTTGTTATAAACATAGTGCTGTCTGTCATTCGAATACAAAATTATTCGAATAATTGTTAAAACAAACATATTTTTGGAATAAATGAAATTTTCAGGTTATAAAATAAGTTATTCCATCAATATATGTCGAATAATCGAATAAATTTGATGTTAAGATACATTTTTTTTTCCAAATAGTGTATACAAATGAAAATTTTTATCATTAGAAAAACTAATTCAATTCAAAAATATTCATGAAGTTAAAAACTTTGCATTATCAAATTTAGGTATAACTAACAACACCTTGATGACCCTAAACAATTTTTAGAAAATGTATAAAATCAAAAACCATTTAAATTTTATTTATATTTTAATAATTTGCGTATTCGAACATTGATTTTTTCTTTATAGGTTTAAATAAACCATTACTCATCATCATAAACTTTTATTCGATTAAAAATTATACTTGAATAATTGACAACCCTAACAACAAGAACTACTACATAAATTCATGTATCAATATTTAATGTACACACATACATATGTATATACACAACTGTTAAATAAACATTTAAAAAATATATGAATGAACTTATAATAATAAAATATTAATAATTTCACAACAGAATTAAAGTGTTAAAATAAAAATTCATTGGACATATTAACAGCACAAATGTATTTTAGAGGAAAAAAGTCTCAAATTCTTGGCTAAAAATGTTTAAATATAAAAAAAAACATCAAATTCGTGCATTTTATGGCCATTAGTTATAGCGCAAATCCAAAATTGTAAGTTCTAGCTTGTACATGGGAAAAAGTTAAGAGCAATTTCTAAACCTACATGGTAGGTTTATTATATACCCCATCCCAAACAAAATAGTAGTCAAAAATTAAAAAAAATATATACAAACATAATAAATAACATTTCACAATTTTAAAACAGTTGTTTTATTTCAAATAATTTATCGTTATTTGTTTTGTCGTAATTGTTTGTCAGAGCCAGCCATCAGTGTCACCAAAGCCTTAACATTTTTCTCAAAAAAAGTTTTCAACAAAATATTAAACAAACGTTTTTTATGATTATTTTATAATATAATATTACACTGCTTTAGAAAAATTGCATTTTTAAAATTGATTAATTAACAAAATATTCTTGAAAATAATAATTTTAATGATTATTAACCAGTTTTGGTTACTTAAACTTGTACCAAAATTTAAATATTTTGTTTTTAAAAATTATATTATAATAACATGCGCTTTAAACTGATTTTTTTTTAGTTGCAATGCAGAATTCTCTGTTTATACATGTTTTTGTGAATATTCGACTTTTTAGTGCATATTTCCGTTCATTAGTGTGTGCATGTTGTTCTTTTTTTAGTGGTGGTTATTTAACAAAGAAAAAAAAAAAACAGCAATGTTGGCAGTAAAACGAGTGTCTGGTGTTATTCATGTTTTTTAAAAATGTCAACAATTTCAATACATACTTTTAGGCTGTATTAAATGTGTGTCACCCTGCAGCTTTAGATGTAACGGGTGATTCAAATACTTTGCTCATCCTTAAAGTATGCTGTAAATATTTTTTCACGAAAAACACTTGCTGCTTTTTTCATATTCTGTGCCCCTGGTATTTTAACAAAATTTGAGCTTAAATTTAAACCAAAATTAATGAAAGAAAAACAACATTACGCATACGTATGCATGTATTTTTGTTTATCCATCCATATTGAATCTATGCAATGATGATTGACGTTTTATTTGTTTAAAAATAATATTTATTTAAAATTTAGTGTGTTTAGAATTAACACAGGGTATTATAACCAAAAGAAAACATTTTATTTAGTTAATTTTAAATAAAAAATCTAACGAAGGCATTATCTGAACAAACTAATAGTGGATTTACACCGAAATAAAAACTAGTTGGTTTTTGAAAACCAAATATTGGCAACAAAAATACGTTTATATTAAATTTGTTTGGTTTATCTTGACATATACTTACATATCCATTCATACATTTATTTAAATTTAGTAAAACAAAAATTGCTTTTATTCATCTTAAAATTTATTATTTTGTTTAAATATTTATTTATATATTTCACAAATATGTTTTTTTTCTTTTATTCTTATATTTATTCATATATAGCTGAAAATAAAGAGTTGCAAGTTATGTTTTTGTGGATTTTATTGAGTTTTCATAAAAAAAAAATCCAGTTGAAAGCATAGAGAAAATATACATCCAGCGTAAACTCTCCTTTCGAAGACCAAACTCAGTTGTCAAAAATCTAAGTGGTGAGAATGTATTAGTAAAAAAAATCAATGTGAAAACAAAAACAACACTCGTATTTGTAACTTTTTTGAGTAATTTTTTTCTAGTTTCCGCTCTATCTATATTTTCTCTATGGTTGAAAGTATTGTAGTTTTTAATTTTGTATGGAAAAACTAAGAAAAATTTTGTATTTTTTTAATTAAAAATCAAATAAAGCTAAAAACTACTAGTTAGTCATTGCTGTAAACGGCATATAAAATTAATGTGTAATTTGGTAACTTTTAAAAATGGTTTTTAATTTTACATTGGTTCCAATTAAAATAAATTGTTTTTGTCTACCCTGAAAAGTTTTTCAAAAGCACATAGGATTTCTTGTTGTTACCTTATCGACAAAACGTTGTTTATAATTTAATTTTAGAATTCAAAGGTCTTTATTATTTAGGAATAATTGCATATTAGAGGGAAGGCTCCCAGATACCAGTTATCACTTCCGGAATTAGACGTCGGCTTCAAAATTAACTAAAGAGAGAAATGTAGCTACATATTATTAAAACTAATATTAGTGGTTATTTTGTCGAACTTTTTTATGTTGATTATTATATTATTAATTATTCAGGTTCAGGTTCAAGTTCATGAAATTGATTTCCTTAGAAATACAATTTTATTTTATTAAATTTTTATAATTTTAAAGAATACTGAAAAAGTTATATAGTTGTCATCAGCATTCTTTTGTACCGATCTTACATCGAAAATGTATATAACTTTTTCAGTATTCTTTAAAATTATAAAAATTTAATAAAATAAAATTGTATTTCTGAGGAAATCAATTTAATCAACTTGAACCTGAATAATTAAAAATATAATAATTATTATTAAAGCATATAAAACGACATAATGCATTTTATGATCAAACTTTAAATGGCGACGCAGTGCATAAAAACCCAAAATGGGGGTATTTAGGGCCGTGGTAAAAAATAGCTTGCACATTTTGTGAAATTGCCTTAAACTAATAAATATTTAATTCTAGGGGGTGACTGGGTCAATATTTCATTTCGACCCAGCCAAATATAATAATTTTCTTGTAAGTTAAAAGTGTTGCCAATATAACAAACATACACTGCAAAAGTATAAATATTTAACACTTGAAAAGCTTTTGATACCATAGTCACTATAAAAAAAATTATCAAGACTGTTTCTTGTTCGCATGAACAAAATATGTAAAGAAAATTTATAATTAAATACAACAGAAATCAATAATTATATTTAAATGTTTATTTTGATTGTAAATATATTCAGTAAACATATGTATGTATATTTTGTGTTTATATACACATTTAAAAACTTTTCATTAAATAGATTGATATAAACAGACATACTCGTACATTAATATATGTCATATTTGAAATTTCTAAAATTTAGAAATATAATGTATGTATAGCCGCTCTTACTTAAGGTATTTTCAGACGGCAATACTTAGTATTAATATTTGTCAAAAACTTATGTATCATAATACAATTTCATCATATAAACAAAAATTGTGTTAGATTTCTAAATGATACAAATGATTTTTTATTAAAACAAATCAATATCTTTTTATTCTCAGTTGTATTTATAAATACATACATATTAACTAAACAAAAAATGCAAAGAAAATACAAAATAAAATTTGCTGAAAAATGTCAATTCAAGCAATAAACTATTTTGAATACTATCGTATAAACAAGAAATGTATTTTTCAAAAAGATTTCTTGACAAACCGGTTCGATTTAATAATACGTATTTTAAATTTTAAAAGTATGTATTAATACACAGTATTGTCGTTTGTAAATACCTTTAGTACTTATTTCTGTAATTTATATACGATATCCGTGCTTACAATATGTACGTGTATAAATTTTGTACGATTGAACCAAAAAAACATGTGTTCATTAGAAAATTTTGACATAAGACATTTCAAACATTCGGAGGTTAGGAATCAACCTTTAATAAATACAATATTTTGTTTAAACTTTTGAATGTTTAGGAATTATGTATTGCAGAAAACAGAAAACAGACAACATTGCAGTAGATACTTTTCTTGTGCTTTTGGATGGGAAATAATTACCATAGTATAGGTATACATACACACATAGAAAACACAGCAATTCCTTTTAAAGAAAAAAAAAAAACCAAGTTTTGTTTTTGTTTTATTTTTGTACACATCGTTTATCCGTCCTTGACCTAATTCCGTTATACATATACAAAAATGGTTGAATACAACTACAACTACTAACGCAATGTCAATACTATGTACAAGAACAAGTATTAAGCTTTTTCACTATACAATGTACATATGTATGGAACTAAATACGAACGAGTACATACAGATATATATACAAATACATATATACAAATACATATTTACGTAAGTAAGTTTTGATAATGTGTCATCTTATAAATATTTATCTTCCTTTCATTTTTTGTTTTTTTTTTTTGTTGTTTTTTGTACACAAGCCAAAATACCTAAAATGTATCCCCAGAGCCCAACCTATGACAGCCAGCACTCCTACACATTAAACTCAACCTTACAGAAAGACAGCAAGAAAACCGAAAACAACTTGTATAAAACAATATTAAACATTTTTTACGTTTAATGAACAGAGAAATATGAAAATCCTTCCTTGAAATGACTCATCATCGTTCCCATTAAGATGCGTTAGAGCAAAAATATTTGTGTATAAGTGTGTTTGCTGTTTTCTTCATTCGGTCAGTGGTTCTCAATTTTTTGCCAGCAAACACATCTTTATACTCACCACCAAAAATATGAGGGCTTTGTAACATAACTAACAAAATATTGGTCATAGAATAAACGAATAGAATGGAAGGAGAGAGTAATATCAATGGAAAAATTACTCTCTTTTTACACATACGGGTGATACAATAAGAAAATTCATGCAATACATTCTCATGAATTATGTTTTTGACAACAGACTTAGGGTTTTGGCTCTCAGTTACCTATCTAGTTGTCATCTATGATATTGGTAGTAGAACCAATAAGTATATGTATTTGGCTGGGTCGATTTGTATGAACGATCAAAAAGTAAAAAATCGTATAGCAGAAACGCAATCTACGGAAAATTGTAAGAAATTTTTCCCAAGAAACCATAGGTCTATAATCAAATCCTATCTTGCGCATTTCGTCTTTTATCCAATAAAAAAACTATTAAAAAAATTATACTGAAATATCATTGGAAGAAATACGAAATAGGATTTGATTTAACACCTATGGTTTCTTGGGGAAAATTTCTTAGAATTATCCGTAGATTGCGTTTCTGCACTACGATTTTTCGTGAAAAAAATCGACCCACCCTAATATGTATATATTCTGGTTTCTTATAAAATTCTAAGGCGATCTAGCTATGTTCGTCTATTGTTGGCATGATAGGGCCTCTAGGAATGCAATTTTCCCTAAATATTCTTTGTATGGTATTGAAAATGGACAAAATCGGTCAAGTAGAACCAGAGTTATGGAATAAAATGTGATACAACTTCCAAAATATTTTATATTTTTCGTAAAAGTTTAGCTTGCTTCTTTTAATATATTGCAAACTAGATTGACCCGGTGCGCTTCGCTACCCCTGTCGATGTAAAAATCGATTCAGCAGTTTAGTAATTATTGTTTAAAAACTAAAGGTACCAATTTTACCCGTTTTTCCCCCTTTTTATCCCTTTCTGGTCCAAGTTTTGAAAAAATTTATAGCCTATTGACGCTTCCAAGTAAGGATCTATCTACGCTCCAAATTTCAATAAAATCGGTTCAGCCGTTTAGGCGTGATGCTCAAACAAACAAACAAACAAACAAACAAACAAACAAATAAACAAACAAACTTACAAAGACATTTATATATTTATATAGATAATATCATGACATTTTGCATACATTTTTCTGATAAAAAGACAAGCTCTGTTGGAAATGTTAAAAATCGGTTCATGATTTCTCCCAGCCCCCATACAAATTTTATCCCGAAATATGGCTCTATGATACATAAATTCCTATAGAATAGCAGTATCCACACAAAATTCAATAAAAATAAGTTCCATTTAAAAACAAAATGAAATTTTGTTTGAATTGGTCCATATTTTACCATAGCCATAATATATAGCACTCTTACTTGTTTTAAGAATAGTTTATACTTTTGAACTAATAAATCCCTTATTAAAGTTTTCTTTAACTCAAATTCATTACAAAATAGCTTAATTAAATTTAATAAATGATGATTCCATTTTTTTTTAATTCAAATCTATTACAAATAGGTTTCATTTCATTCAATTTGGTTTAGATTTGAATTAAAAAAATTTGGCTACCGATTCAAAACGGTTAAAAGTTAACGGTAAAAAAAATCATTGCCATTTATGCAATTTACTTTTATATACCTTCTAAATATTCTAAAACTGTACTTTTTGCTTCCATTTTAACACTTTTAATCAATAACTACAAAAACTATTTCATTAGCACAATAACAAGAACAGTTTAAAAAGTGCTGATTTTCTAACCTTTTGATAAAATTGATATTTAAGGCAACATTATTTGAAAAGAACACGTTATACGCTTACTAAACTTCAGAAAAGAACACAAATAATGGTAAAAAATAGAATAAAGCCTTCATTTATGACAGAAAAGAAACCGCAATTAGAATTGGGAGCACTTTTATTGATATTAAAGTTAACTTGTATAATTTTACATGTTAACCAGGAATGATAAAGTTGATATGATCATACTTTTTTTTGAAACGATTTCATTATGAAAAGTGCCATGGATCTCACGATACTTATTTGATATTTTCAAACAACTTTCACTATTTTATGTATAAAGACTAATTTACAAATTCCTATAGACTCAGAATGATTAGCTGCTATAACAGTATTTTCTATAATAAAATCGTGTGTCTTACGGTATTTTCTATAGAACATCTTCAGTATAACAGTATTTTCTATAGAAAATCTTTATTATAACAATATTTTCAATCGAACATCTTCGGTATAACAGTATTTTTATAGATGATTTGCAACACAAAACTACGCTAATATGAAAATAAATTTAAATTTTATATTTTAGTACTCTGTGGATAGAAAAAGTACTATTTGAATATTAATTTGATGGCGTTAACGTATATAAATCTAAAATTTTTATGAAATTGCCTATGAGTGTTATCAACAACACACAGCTAATCAAACTAATACTATTCAAATTACGCTAAAGAATTTGCTTTGTTTATAATGGTCTCATGGAATGAATTGCTGACAGGTTCTAATTTTGCATTAAGATTTTAGTTTCATATAAATTTCTATGCAAAATTACGAAGAAGAGTGAGTGAGAGTCTGCAATTCTATGCAATAATAAATGTGACCTAAAGGTGCCAGTTAAAGAAACACTGTTTGCTGTTTGTTGAGTACATTTAAAACAGGGGTGGATTTATTAAACCACACATAGTGAAAATTTTCTAAAAACGACCAACGTTTTCTAAATTGAGTAACAATAAAGAAAATTTCTACTCCCGACGAACACTAGCTGCTAGCTAGCTACAGCTAGGCAGACAAGCAGGGTGGATAGAATTGGTGATCATAATGACAAAAAAAAAAAAAAAAAACACTACGCTAATATTGGAGAGCATTTATGTTATTTAAAAACAATAATACGTACTGTGCAAACTGGAAAATTATAACTCGCACACGCGACCCGCCACTGTCTCTGTTGTCTCTGTTTGTACGATTCTGTTTTGTTTGGGCCTCTATGCCAAGCAAATATATTACCACACATCAGTTTCTATTTATGTCAAGTCCAGCGCGGTTGTTTTGCACCAGAACTTAAAATCGCTTTAGTTTACGAATACTAAAAAAAGAAATAATATATAAAAAAATATATAGAAAATCATAAATAAAACAATATTGTGCAAAAACTAAACTAAAAACGGAACACAGCACAACAACAGCAAAGCCACAGGAATTTTAATTGTGAAATTAAAAGAAAAACCAATCACAAATCAAATAAAATAATAATAAAAATTAAAAATGCATTTGAATAACATCACAAAGGGAATTTTTCCGTTAATAATAATTGTTGGATTATTTAAAATAACAGGTACTTGAATGATGAACAGAACGAACACACTGCTGTGCATACAAAATATATCAATTAATGGAAATTGTTCAAAGAAAAAAGGAAAAAAAAACATTAAATATTAAAAAATAATTAAGTATTAAATGAAAAACAAAAAAGGGGTGTTTTACATTAGAGGTTGTGAGAGTGTATGTGTGTGTGAGTACCCCCCATTCATACATTTGATATGTATCTATATAATGTTCCAAAAATACTGCTTGTCTTTGGCCACTGCCCAGCATTTTCCTTCAAAACACTGTTGATTTCAAGCAACTCTCTAAAACACTAGAAATTTCAAAAGGAAAAAATCAATATTTTAAATATTGAAAAGTTTATAAAAGACGGATACAAATCTACTGCTCGTATACACACATACATATACACAATATATGTATACATACATATATACATACATAGTATGTATTATAGTATGTACTATATAGTATACGCAGACCGTTTTAGCTTATTGTTATTTTCAAAAATTAATAATAAAAAAGACACTCCTATAAAAATCTTGGATGGAATTAATGTAATTAATTAAAAAAAAAAAAAACAGAAATTATAAATATTCTAATAAAATATGATATGATGGACGTGACCAAATGTGTTTTTTGCTACATTCAAATCAAATCAACTCAACTCTTCAACGAGTCGATGGGTGCTCGCTCGTATTGTTAACAATATGTATGATTTGACTCGACTTGACTTTTGAATACGTTTTCCATGACAAGAATTTTGTTTTTAACAAAACTTTACCAGCGTTAGTAACACCACAATCGAAAATACTCGTGCACTTACAATACTTTCAATTAACAACAATTAGTAATAATGTTTATAACAAATTTTAAGCAGCTATGTATTTTTTATTTTTTTATAGTTAGTTATTGGTTGGTAGGTTTGGTATGAGCATTTTACATGTAAAACTTTTCTTTACATAGATACAAATGTACATACACAACAACAATAATATTTTAACTCTGACATCATCGTTATTGTGTGGTAAAACAGACAAAATATACTATAATTTTTTATGTTTTTTTAGTCTAATGCACATACATATGTATGTATGTATGTTTAAAAATATATATGTATATAAGTAGTATACATGGAAATACATTTGTCTTGTATTATGTTTGTACATTTATAAGCATGACGAAGGCAGTAAATGAACATTTGAAACTTTTCGTACATTTTAATTCAAATACAACATGTGCACTAGACCTGCCCTTAAAAAATACATTTGCTTTGCTTAGACTGCTGCAAAATTTTAGGCCAATTGCAATATAGTTTTAGTTATAGTTGTTTACCGTAACCATTTCAACATTTCAAAATTTTTAATTTTTTTTTTTTTAAACAATATTATGGTCACTGTAATTATTATATATGATTGCGGCAACCATAATATGTTAAAGTTACGAATCACATGATTGTAGCAATATTATTGTATTTAATAAAAATATGTTTATGCCAATCATGTTGATGATGAATCATTAAATCATCCTTCGTCATTAAAATGTTTGCCACAAACATATACATAATTACTACAATCACATATGGGCATCTTCTCCGATTAGTCAACCAGTATCGAATCATAAAATGTTGATAATCATCGTGTTTTATTAAAGATATTTCGATATAATTTGGTACATATAATTTTTTCGGCCCAAGGACGAAGCCTATTGAAACTTGCTGAAATCGGTCCATTACTTCACCTAGCCCCCATACAAATGTCATCCCGAAATTGGACTTTATCGGTCTTAAATGTTTAATTTATGTAGGTATCTACACAAATATTGTTCCAAATAAGTTTTATATATCGGTCCATAATTAATCATAGCTCCCACATAAAAGACCCGCTTCCGTAAATCACTTAAACGTTCATAAATCTCATCAAAATGTTGGTATACATATAAAATTCAACTTAAATAAATAACTCTCATATAGACATAAACTACGACCTAATTTCATGATGATCGGTCACTAATTGGTCATAGCTCCCATATAAGGCCCACTTCGAAAATCACTCACGAATATAAATTATTGAATTTTATAAGAAAAATGTTTTTGCTCATTTACTTGGTGTAGGGTATTATATGGTCGGGCGTGACCCACCATTCTTTCTTACTTGTTTGTTAAGCAAATTTGAAGATATTTATGGGAAAATGCATGCTGATAATAATAAAAAAAAATTCATATGGAACAATCGTACGTTCGCGACCGGCACTTAAGTCAATTAAACAAAAACTAATAGAGATATTTTATTGTGTAAGTACCGGATAGAGACCTACATTAATACACTTTTAAAATAAATTAATCGCTTTTAAATAATCCGTTCCATTGCGCAGATTTTTGCATTTCGCTACTGTCAGCCAAAGTTGACTTCTATTTTGCGTACGTTCGTTACCACATGTTTATAACTATCATTGTGAAAACTTAAACTCGGTGAAATCCATCTTTTGCACCAAACATAGAGCTACCAAAATGCTATCGAATCGCCAAAAAAATGCTATTAAAAGTTTTGTTTTCTATATTCTTTGGACATCAATAGCGTACGAACGTACGATCGTGACACCAGGAAATGCCCATATATGATTGCTACAATCATGTGAATAGTGACTTTAACATATTATGGTTGCCGCAATCATATAAATAATTACAGTGACCCTAGTATTGTTTACAATTACATATATTTTTACTCTTAGTATAGATAACTAGAACCCATGCCAGAAATATATTGATAGATGTAAAATTGGCTAAAAATTGTACTTTTTTGCATGTAAAAACTATTTTCTATACAGAAATGCAGTAAAATTGTTAGTTTTTGCTTATATAGGTTCCGATAATAAGCTTTATTTGTTATTTTTTATTCGTAATTAATGTTTTTTTTTTTAATTTTTACCACCATTTTCTCCAAAAGATAAGATTTATTTTAAATGTTTTGAAGAAATCAAAAAAAGTACCATTGCATACACAATTTCACAACTTTCAATCGACTTCTGACAGGGGTTTTACGTTTTGCCAATTGCCCTCAAATATAGAAGCAGTTAGTGTTAGCCTAAATACTATAGAAGGGCAGGTCTAATGTACACATACTTACATATGTATGCATGTGTGTGTGTTTCTGCATAGATTTAATGCGAATCGATGGCTGAAATGGGAGGGAATAGGTCTGGGCTTAAGATTTCTATATAAATAATTCTCTAATACATGCTCTGCAAGAATTTTATTATACATATTCATAAATGTATGTACATATGTACTTTATTTTATCAGATGTATGTATGTACTTATATAAAAAAAGGACAATTTGATATTTTATATACTATTCGCATATTTTAAAGCAATTGGTTAAATAGTTTAAATTATTTCATGACTTTCAAAATATTTTCTCATTTAAAAAGTATTTATGTATGTATTACTCACATCAAACACGACACAGAATAAACTACATATTTTCTTCAATATTGTGCTAAATTTAATAATAAAAAAATAAAATACAAATGAAATGAACCACACCACTCCTCTTAATTTTCCCCATTTTATATGTACACATACATACATATATGAATAATGTACATGTGTATGTATGTATTTATACATATGTTCATATATATAGATTTGTGAACACAAATTGCATGATTTTCCGCATAATAATAATAATCATCATCTTTATAGTATAAACTTCTCTCCCATGATACGCATGCACGAGTATTTAAATTTCATCTATACGATTATAAGACTTCGACATATTGATCAACGATCTCACAAAGTATGCAAATTTTTTCAGAGTTTTAGACAGGAAGGAAAAGTTAATACGATTGTACTTTTTTGATACTATTCGTTTTCGCATTCGCGAAAATTACATTCCCAACATCCCGATTCGATATTAGCATGTTCTCTTTTTCGTTTTATTTCGCCATGTTGTAATGAAGAGAGTCGTCCTTAAGGTACCAATTTGTATGCATTTTTCTTATAAATATAACAATTTAAACGAAATATTAAATGAGTTTTGGATTTTGAGGGTAGACTGTATTTCAGACGTGTGTATAGAAATTAAAGTTACTTTTGAATGTACATATTTAAGTTGAGGAGAAATTTGAGCCGCCAGTCGGAAAATTATTTCCAATTTGACCAATTGTCTTGAGTCCGATTAGAGAATATATATGTAAGATAAGACATTTATAAAATATCTCAAATACTTCTAACCACCAATTAACCACAATCGAGCTCTAGAAATACAAGCCAGTCACAGAATTACATTCCGATCGAAAGTGGAATTTATGTCGTATTTCGCTTCTTCAGAAAAAGTAAAACGAAAATTTCTTTCAGAATGAAACCTCTTTCAGTTTTTAAAATGGAATTGATATTTCTGTGTAATTATTTGCTTTTCTAAAATGTTTAATCAATTCCTGTACCAAAAACTTCATTCACTCTTGTTTTAATATTCAAAATGCTGGCAAATTAAATTCTGAAATACAGAATTAAATCTTTTTTGAATTAACAAATTACACGGAATCTGAAGAACTAAAAAAGAAATCGATTGGAATAAAAATTACGGAATTGAAACCATAGTAATAGGAGGAAAAATATCTTTAACAACTAAAACAGAAAGTCGTTTAAAGTACAGGGAAAGCAATAGAATCTTTATCATAAAAATCGTAAAAGAAAAAGTAAGAATCCTGTGGGATTTATCACTTAATTTGTCAAATTTTGAAAGAAAAACAGTGAAAACAATTTTAAAATTATTTTAAGTCAATATGAGATTCAAAGACCGAAATAGTGACTACCCTAATACACACAAATAACTAAATTTGTTATTGTTGCGATATTAATTGATATAGCCGCAAATATTTCTTCTTTTGCTAAAACAAGACAAAGAAAAACAATTAAAATAAAAACTGTTTTTTGAGCAACAAATTGTTATTGATCAAATTAATTAAATAACATTTCACTTAAATAAAGGGTGTACAAAAATTCAGGGCAATGCAACATATAACTTTTATTGTCAAGTTATTTTGTCACATTTCCAATAGATAATTGTATCTCGGTATCAAAATGTTTTTATAAATTTGTTGACCTGTATCTATATATATAAAAACGAAATGGTCCAAGTATGTTATGGCATCACGTGAGAACGACTGGAGCAATTTTTTCAGGAGATGGTTTGTAAAGAAAAAAAAAAAATTTTAAAAATCGAAAATTTAAATTTTTAATATATTGCCTTCTCATTTCACTTCTCATTTTTCATAATGAGAAACTTTTTTGGAGAAACTTGAAGAACTAATATTAGAAAATAGCCGACTCGGTCAACTAGTAATACATAAAAATACCTTGCATATTTTTGAAAACAGATTTGAATTTGGGATAAATATCAGTTTATGCATATTTACTTAATATCGAAAACAATAGTTTCTATTAAAACCAAACACAAAACTCTAATTTATTTGAACTATGAACATTTTTGAAACGTCTTAAGTTTTTATTAATTGCACTTATCGAGAGCGCACTGTAATTTTAATTGTTTGTTTTTTGATATTAGTATTTTTATACATACATAGTATGTTTGTTTAATTGTATATGTATACATGCATATTTATGGATCTGTTTGCTTTTAAAGTTTATATGTACTCGTAAATGTGAATGAATGAGAAAATTGTTTATATTTTTATGTTTGTTTTCTTATGTGTTTTATGGACTTTAGGGAGATAACATTTTGCAAAATTTTTGCAAGATCGTGTGGAATATGATCTTGAGCTTTTGCAATGCATATTTTCAGAACATAAATTGGGAGTCGACCGATTAATTCTTGTTGAGAAATCACAAGAATTTCTTTATAAGCTATTTATTGCTAATCGAATGATTCCATTATATTCGTAGATGGTTTCGATACTAGCAACAGTTGACACAGAAGAATTACGATTTTTTGTCACTCCAACTAAAATTTGTCAGTCACAATAGAAAAATTCGGTTATTTAGAATGAATCATTTGTTTAGCAATAAATTCGGTTACCACAACCAAAACTATATTCTCTGTGTGATAAAAAGAGAAAAAAGCTTATTTAAAACAGGAATATTAACATTTCTAGTAGAACGAATTAACACAAATTGAAATTTTAAGATCTTAAAGGAATTTTTGAGATGCGTATTCAAAATAATGACAATAATAATGGTTTAAATTTGTTTGTATACATTCTGATTTGAAAAAGTTCCCTTTCGAAACGAGGGTGAGTTCGTAAATGCAGTAAATTTGCGCATCACTAATGCAATAATCTGTAAACTTTTGCAACACTTAACATAACTGCCAACAACAATATGTATAAAAAACGTTTGACGTAAAGCAATGATGGCAAATATGTTTTTTTTTTCGAACGCTAAACTTTAGTTATGCTGCAGTGATGCATTTGCAAACGCATCCCGAATTACGATTTTTTTCAGATTCAAAATGAAAATTTTTACCTGTAACATACAATTTTATCATTTAAACAGCTGACTTTAACATTTCTACGTTGACATTGTTCAAATACTTTGCCCATATTCTAAAAAGTTTATTAAAGTTGAAAACGTTTACAAGAATTTTGTATGAAAAAAGTGATAATAATTAAAAATTTGTTTAAACCATTTACTTCACTCATTTCTTGTAAAGTTATACCTCTAATGTACAGACACACACACATACCAATGTCATCATCTATATTTATATATGCACTAATTTTAAATATATTTATTTTAATTTATTTTAGGAATTGAAGCTGAGGGAAATCAAAAGGGATCTGGTGACAACAGTAAACAAACAGCTGAATACGATTATAGTGACGAGGCTGAAGTACCCAATGGTGACATTTCAGCTCCCAAGGCAACAGTAAAACCCTACTTTGAAAATAGTTTAATTACTGTTTATGCAACAAAAGAAGTTGAAAATGTTACCTTAGAATGTTTACCTAAAAATTATCATGGTATGTTGTACATTTACTCATATGCAACTGAAATATCGAAACAGACAGACGAAATAGTTAACAAAAAAATCATTTAAACTTTTTTCATCTTAAGTCATATTATCAGTGGTATCAGCAAGAGGCAAATATAATCCTTAGAACAGTTCAACAAAACAAATCAAATCAAAAACTTTGTTTATATAAAAACATTGAATTGATCACATAAGTATAACCCCCAGTCTATACTTGACAAATATTTATAATAACAACAAATGACGTTTGTTGCCAAAACAAAGTTGTCTGAACAAAGTTGTTGCCAAAACAAAGTTGTTCAATTTATCAGGTATAGGGTAAACAAAATGCTCTACTTAATTAATAGGCTAAAGGCATTATTACAACTTGCCTTTATGTTCGTAATAGTAAAAGTTAACTTTAAAGCTACCTTTTACTATTACGAACATAAAGCCAAGTTGTAATAACAGCCCTAAATCTAAATATTTTTAATTTTTGCAATTCTCGGAAATTCTCTTTTTTTAGAACTTCTCTTCTGGAAATTTCGTGAATTTCTTTATAAGTTTTCTTCTTAAAGTAACAGTATTATTTTAGCACAGATAAAAAAGATTCATTGTGATTTACTGCCAAGAATTAATATTTAAATAAACAAATTTTTGTCACACCAACTAATATTTTGCAGCCACAACCGAAAACTTCGGTAATTTAGACTGAATTATTTGTTTAGCAATAAATACGGTTATCACAACTAAGACAATTTTCTGTGTGTAGCTAAAACAGAAATTTTTTTATTTAAAACAGGAAAAATTAACATTCCTGTAAGTAGACTTAACACAAGTTGAAATTTTAAGTTCTTAAAAGAATTATTGTTAAGCTTAACATAAAACTTCTAAGGATAATGTTTTTTAAAGAAAATAGTAACAATAATAGTGGTATAAACTTGTTTTTGTTTACAATCTGATTTAAAAAAGTTTTCTTTCTAAAAGAGGTAATTTAACTTAGTAACACCTCCTAAATCTGTTAATAAAGGATTATTGAATTTTGAACGATTATTTGAAAAATTCGACTGGTTTTTTACTTAATTTAGTATTAAAAATTTTCCGTCTAATGCATAAACATATCATTTTTTAATTTCTATTGAATTTGTCTGTTGCTGAAAATATATTTACAGTTTCCTTGAAGAATTTGCACTAATTGTTAATGTTTAATACATTTCAGATTCCGAACATCAGATTTTATGGTATAACGACGAACATCCCATAACTAATGGCAACACATCTTTGGCTGTTGATAAATATACAGTCGATAATAAATATCGCCTGACCATACTCAACTACAATAAAGACAACACTGGCAATTTCTCATGTGTTGTTCTGCCCACGGAAGTTCGCCAATATGTTGCGATCGAATTTGGCGCTCCTCCAGAGAATATCACCAACCAGAATGGTGGTTCTAACACACTGATTTTTGAAATGGGTTTATTGCTTACATCTTTAGTACTAATAGTTTCATTAAATTATTGCAAATTTTAAATCAATTACTTAGTAGAACCAACAGAAACAAAAAAATAATGAATGATAAATTAAAATTGCGCGCATTAATGAGGCTGAAACTTTTCTAATTTCAAATAATGCAAATGTATGTACTTATAATGCCTGGATTATAAAAAAAAAACAATATTACAAAAAAAAAAAAAACAAAAAAAAAAAACAAAAAAAAAAAAGAATTCAAAAGCTTCGCTCCACTATTAAAAACAATAGCAACCAAAAATCCTTTTGAATGCGATAATCTAGATAAAACTAATAGAGAAAAAACAGAAAAAAAAAACATTTAGACACTTTTAAATGACGACAACAGTGTATAATTTAAATACAAATACATAATTATTTACATGCATATTAAGTATATCATGGAATATGGACTAAACAATAAACTTTAATATTTTATTACTGTAGCAACCTTGATTAGAGTAATAATTTAGTTAAATAAAGTTACTTTCCATTACACTTCTAGTCCACATTCTATGGCATACAAACAGTTTATTTTGCTTATAAATAATGTGTATTTTTGTAAGAAATATAATTTAGAATGTCGGGCGAAACTCCAAAATATAATATATCTGTGTACTCGCCAAGATCACATAATTAAAATTGTTGTATGAATGAATGATGAATGAATGAATAAAACGATCACAGGAAGCAAGCATTATATGATCAGGTTATTGAAGATAAACTACATACATACATACATATCCATATCAGTGCTGCCATTTATATCACATTCGAAGCTAAAATTTAATTTAAAAAAATTTAAATTCTTTTTACTTAGTTCTTTTTTAAATTTAACTTCAATTAAAATTTACATGTTATAGAAAAAATAAATAAATATATATCACAAAGTATACAGAGGTGACATAAAGCGATTTACTTTTACACACAGTAAATTAGGTACAAAAATTATTGTATCTTTCTCTTTCCTAGGAAACTGATTTTGGCCTTTTTGAAACGTCAAAACTGTCAACTCTGTATACTCAATGATAAATATATAATATTGTTGAACTGTAGAATAAATTGAATATAATTTCTTGAAAATTGACTTCCTGGCATCACTGATTTTTTACACAATAATGTAATGTATGTATGTAAATAATTTCTTATGTATTTATGTGTATAAGTATATTTACTAGTTTTTTACTACTTACTATTATTAAATGTATATTTTTTGTAAATTTAATTAGAAAATATTTTATATATATATAGATTCTTTTGTTTTTGCAAATTCTTTTGTATTCCATTACATTGCGAATTGTATGCCAAAGATGATTTCGAGTGCCTCCATATGTATTTTTAATTCATAATTGTTTAATTAATGATTTTTATAACATATAAATAAGTTGAATTTTTTTATGTACCCACTACTTTACTACACCCACCATACGTGCTTATACTCTAAAGTCTGATGTCCGTCATCAGACAGCCTGTAATATATTGTTTGTAATGTTATCGGACAAGTTCCATTGTAAAATCATCCAGACAAAGAAATGTACGAATTAAAAGGTCTTAAATCAACTCGAATAATTGGTATTAGCCGTATGGTATTATTTGGTCTGGTTCCACCGACTAACTGTATGCTCGCTTATAAATTAATTTTAAATAAAAACTAAAACAAAAATATAGATTAAATGTGAAATTTTAGAAAATCAAAAATCAAATACAAACAAACAAAAAAGAACAAAGTGCAAATCACCCCAGTGTTATTTTAGTGCCTGCATTTCAGCGTTATGTTTGAATAATTATTATTATTATTATTGTACCTTAACAAAACAAAAACTAAATAAATATAACAAAAAAAAAAAAAAAAAAATACATACTAAATAAGTATGTATATAATTAGTATACAAAACATATGTAAATAAGGGTGGCCCCGTTTGTATGGAGGAAAACTATGTTTAGTTTGTTTGAGGGTACCATTTCTCAAAATTGTTGGCTGGATCTAAGGATATAAAAGTCCTTTTTTAAAACTTTTATGATTTTTCATAGTTCCCCCAAAAGAATCCTATAAAATGTTAGAATCATGTAAAAGGTTTTTAAAGCCTTATCTGAATTATCGTACAAATCTAAATATCAGCCTGATACAGAATTCCATTCCGATTAAATGTGGAATTAATTCCGTATTTCACTTCTTCAGAAAAAGTAAAACGAAAAAATTCTTTCGGAATAAAATCCATTTTCAGTTTTCAAAGTGGAATTGATATTTCTTTGTCAAATTAAAATCAGAAATACAGAATTATTAAGTATATTTGAAATTAATAAATTACACGGACTCTGAAGAACCTAAAATGAAATCGATCGATATTAAAACTAGGAATTGAAATCATTCCGAAAAAAATGTTTGATCGGCTTGAATATTCAAAGTTTTGTAATTTTTGGCAAACATTTTTAGATTTTTTTAAATTATTTAAAGTATGTAATTAGTTTAAATTAATATGTACGTTATAAACCTCATATAAATTCACCGAAACGATTTTTTCCGTTTTTTTTTTTAATTCGATTTTTTTTATAATTTTTCGCACCCTATTTTTTCCTGATCTGATGTTAACTACATATGTATATGTTCAATACAATCACAGTATGGATATCAAATTAAGCATATTCTCATAAGCCTTTAATTGGTGTATAACACTTTATTATTCCATTAGGTTATACAACAATTATTTTACTTTAAATAAAAAACTTGCAATATTTGTTACGCAAAATATGTCATTTATTAATTATTAATTAATTATGAAAAACTAGTGTTATTCAAACTAGATTGAATTTCGAAAAACGAAAAAAAAACTGTTTCGATGAAATTATATAAGGTTTATTTATTTATTAATTTAAACTAATTATATGTAAAAATTTAAAAAAAAATAACAATTTTGCAACAAAAGTTAGAATATACTTGGATTCAGACACGGCATTGAAAGCGCTTTTCTCATGATACCAATATTTTATATGTGCCCTTTGCGGGAAATTTAAAAAAATCAAAAATACCTCAAAAAAGTACGTCCAAATACTGGACTCATGACAAAAATTTTGAAAAACGGTATCTTAGAATGAATCTAACTTAAATTTTAGTTGGAAACATGCGAAACTATTTTTTGGGGGGCCAACCTAATGTACATATGTATATGGTTTGAGGTCAGGAATAAATTAATGTATATACATACATCTAATACATATTTATGTATGTATGTACTAAATAATAATTGTATAAATGTATGTATCTGCATTAAGTATTGAATATGTACAAGATGTTATTTTGTATGTACGTATGTATGTTTGAAATTAAATACCAATTTTAAAATCTTTGTTGTATAGTTATCTTCCGTAAGACTACAAAATATATTAAATTAGATGATTCTCCAAAGATGAAAACCCCCAACAACACACAATTTATTAAATGAATAAACTTAACAAACAACAAAAATTATATATATATATGAGAGTATAAAACAGATTTTTATTCCATTGAAATATCTACTAGGGACTATTCTAAACAAATAAATGAGTTTAAAATTTGACATTATGTTTGTTATTTTTATTATAATTATATGTATTTAAACAAATAATAATAAAGAAATAAATGAAAAATTCGACTTAAGTTAATATTTATTTCAAATATTTGTATGAAAATCACTCGGTTTTCAAATGTGAGTGTTTTTCAAACAAAAATAAAAAATAGTTTTTCGTTGATGTTTCTGATTTCTGAAAACCTAGGCATTAATAAATCCCGAATGATTTTTATATAAATCCTTGTCAATTTCGATATTTTTGATAAAATTCGGCATACTATAATAATACTAATCGCGCTAATAATCCTAACGGAGAAAGGACTAAACTTAAAAAAGGCATCTTTAAAAGTGCTCCAAATTGAAAAAGTATGGTAATCTGTGATCTCCTTATTTTACACTAAAAATCCGTTTTGATATGAAAACTTGAAAACAAGCTCTAGTCTCTTTAAAAGTGCTCCAAAATGAAAAGGAAGAAACTTAACTGATCTTGCTAGGTTTTTTTAAAAATGATCTAGAAAAACAATTAAAGCTTTTGTCTTTAATTCAGAGACTTTTAGTAATTATTTCCCTCTCATTTAAATGAGTCAGGTAATAATTCGTAATTCAAGTCATCCTTTTTAAATTCCGACAAGATTTTTTAAATAAACTTACGTCTAGGCCAATTGATATCGATATCGAAAACAAAACAATTTGAATACGAAAGGGGATGTGAAGAATTTATGGTAAGTGTTTATCCAAGTGTTTAAACTTTCAATTTGATACATTTGAATTAATTTATATCACATTTTATCACTAAATTCTTTTTTATTTATTGCTTTGTTTAGCGTTTATTGGTTAAAAATTATTTCTGAAATCTATAGAAATTTATCACACCTTTTCAAATCTATAAATTTTCATCACATATCAGACCGTTTCCTTTAAAAAAGTTTTTCGAATTTTTTTACTAACAAACTCCCTGGAACTAATAAAAAATATGTAGCATTAATAAGCAGGGTGAAATTAACATTGACCAGATAATAGATTTCTATTTACCGAAATAATCGTAAATATCCACATTTCATAAAATTTTTTCAAAAATTATAATATTACATACATTTCTGAAAGTTTTCTTATATTTTCGACACATATTTTTTAGAGTTCTTTATAAATAACGAAAATTGTTGATAAATTTAATTGAAAATCTTCACTTTTAATATAATTTTTTTTTAAATTGAAAAAAACTGTTAAAAGCTAATTTGCAAGTCGAAAAAGCTCTCTTATTAACTTTTTATTGCAGCTTTTAGTAATACTGTCAGGGCTGGCAAATTAAGTTTTTGGAAGATGTATTGAACACAGCCAATGGTGGTGGTACATTTTTAAGATTAAATGTACTAAATTATTTGTACGCTTTCTTTTTAGATAGCAAATAGAAATAAAACTAAAAATGGGTTGAAACCTATTGAAATATGGAACATTGTCAGACCCAACACAATATACTCAAAGATTGAAGATGAAACTTAATCGCAATTCCTATTATTGTCCCATCATTCGACCGTCGAACTTAGATAATCTTTCCGAACGATTCTGTGTGCGAATATAAAAAAAATGCTTTGAAACGTTATCACTGCTTGAGGCAAATCCAGAAATAACAAAATAATAGAAAACTCCTTTAAGATCGTTAGAAATAAAAACAAACACAAATCACCATAATATGTCTTAAATATTTATCAAATTCATAATAGAAAAGGTGTTTAAACAGAGACCAATAAAATTATTGTCACCTAAAATGCAAAACAACCTAACATCAACAATTTTCAAAGTGATGGACAAAAAAACCATTACAATACGAAAAGTATATGTATCTATGATACATACTTTGCTACAGCTATTTGATCTTTTAACAGAATGATAAACTCATTTCCGAATATTTTATATTATTATTTTAAGTTATTTTGTTGTTACGCATTTTGCATTTTATATGAAGACAAATCTCTGTTATTTTCAGTTAATAATATGTAACAAAATAATCTGGTATTTTGTTTATAATACTGTAATATCCTAAATTTAACATAAAACACTGATGCTCATTAAATAACAATCTCGGGACTTTATTGATATTTATAATACAAAATGTTCCTGAGTTTTTTTTTTTTACATTTTCATTGTTTAGATTAAATATATGTAACTTTAGTTGGTAAAATTAACTGTAAGAAGTGCCATTACGGCAACTATTAACATAGAACTTGACACAGACATCATGGCACCACCACCTCCGTTGTCCTCATTTCCTCCATTGTCCTTTTTGGCAATTATAGTAATTCTATCTTCAACTTCTGGGTACACGAACTCACGTTGGTTCAGATATTGCAATAAAGCACTGTAATCATCTTTCTGCAATCGTTGGGTGCTATTGTTCTCAACGAAAGTGTGACCATCACCGCCATCAATAAGGAATTTTTGTACAATTACATTGTAAGATTTATTCAGTTGCAAGGGTTCGTAAGCGGGCACTTTGCATTCGGAGCAGCGGACATCTGCTGAAACCACACGGCTACCAATATCTTTATTGTAGTCAAAGACTGTGTGTACTCCTGACATTTGTAAGAATCCACCATTGGAATCTTTAGCCTCCATAGCAGCGGAATGTTCTAAAGCATTCCAAATAGTTTTACCCGAAATTTTTGATATGTACAAATCATTTCCAAACGGAAGCACAGATAAAACATCAGTGGCCAGAATTGATCCATCTGATCGTTTTTCAATAGAGCTGCGAATACCTAAAAATAAACCATTTTATCAATTGACTAAAAGGTTTTGTATTCAATTGTACATACCTCCACCCTGTATGAAGGCGATAGGTGCGTCCGTCCAATATGAGCCACCTTGATTTTCCAATACTCGTGCGTATACCATTGAGTCAGCTACCATATTGCCAAGATTGCACTCGCCACTGCGACAAATTTCGGCGCGACCTTCCAAATGCACCTTTGTGTGTCCAACTACATTCGACTCCAATGCGGTGATATTTGGCCTATATACTTCAAGTAACTGAAGAAAATCGTCGTCTCTGGGTATTTCAGCATCCAAAAGAATAGGAGTGCCATCGAATTCAATCAGATTTCCTGCATTGTCAAACTGAAATCAGTGCCAACTGTTAAATCACATTTTCAATAAATATAGTAAATTATACTTACCTGTACATGTAATTTACCCAAGTATTTTGTATAGGCGTAGGCTTGGACGACGGGTACTTCTTTGCCACTGTGCTGTTTAATCACCGTTGGATAAGGACCATCAATACGCTCGGCATCGGGTTGGTCACCATTGTATAAGAACGTATTTGTATGGCCACCAATTACAAGATCCACATCAGGACATTTCATTGCAATCTCTTGATCTTTTAGATAACCAGAATGTCCCAATGCTATGATAATATTGATACCTTGTTTCTTGATACGTTCGGCTTCCTCACTAAAAATTCATTCCATTAAACGGTTAAAACTACTCATTATTCAGATTCGTATCATTTTTAACATACTTGATTGAAACAATTTCATCCATGAACTCGACTTCATTAGGCACTGTTAAATATTTTGTTTCGGGCGTTAGATAACCGATGACAGCCACTTTTACGCCACGTACATCTAAAATTGTGGAATTGTAAAAGTTTTTCGCTTTTACTAACGCCGGTTCTTTTCTGACATCCAAGTTGGTAGCCAAAACGGGGAAAGTGACCTTATTGAGGAAAGGCGCCAATCCTGCTACATTCTCATCAAATTCGTGATTTCCTAGAGACTGAATTATTTATTGGCATAAATCGAAACTGTTCGCACGATAAGTGTTAAGCAACTTACTATTGCATCCGGTTGCAATTTGTTTAGGAAGGCAGCGGTTATATTGTCTTTGAAAACCGTAAACCAGGGCGTACCGGTGTATGTATCACCCGCATTAAGATACAACACTGGAGTACCTCCATCAATAGCTTCTTGGCGAAATTTACGAACTCTATTAACAGATTATTATAGATAATTATGCACATAAATAAAAAAACAAACGAGTTTATTTTTATTCAGTGAAAAAAAGGACATACTCATGTGCCACTCTAGCGAATCCTCCATAGCATTTATTGGTATTGGCCAGTTCGGTTGTACATTTTCCACTGTCTACACTCGTCTGCTCAAAACGTGCATGCATATCATTGTTGTGCAATATTATGAATTCGGTAGCCACATGATCATTTGCAAAGCCGACAGGATTGCCATTAATTTGGCCCAAACACACCAAAAGGCAACATACATGGGCCAACAATAATTGGCTCTTCGACAACATATTTTATGGGTGCTAAGATTTGTCGTGATTGGTTGGTTGGATCAATAAAAACCAAAATAAATTTATGATCTTTTTAATGATGTAATTATCTTTATGTATATGAATGTCTATTTTCTAATGAATGAGTGAATGAATGATTCTTCCGAAAATATGCTCTTAAGTTTTATTATCTTTTTTTTTTTTTATAGCATTATTATATACATATTCACACGTTTGGAAGCTCTAAGCAAACATGTCAAGCATTTAATGTTAGCACATAAATAAAATATTAATCTTGTTCAAAATATCTATAGCCAACGGTTATTTCGAATTTTTATTGTGATAAATTTTGGTTAATTTTTAAATCCTTTTTTGTTGCATCTACCAAGTTGAATTTCAATTAATCACTGAGTAATTGTTTAAGAACTGAAACCAGTATAACGAAGTATTATAATTATAGTTTTTTTTTTTTTTTTCTTATTCCAAAATATTTAAACAAAAAAACAAACACTTAGATCACTTTTTGTTAAAATGACTTCATATCTATGAGTTGATGAAAACACAACTGTTTATGGAACACTTGGACGAAATACCATCAGGCTGTTAAAACATAAGTACGTACACATGTTGGTTTCTATTTTATTTTAAAGACAAACATATGTTTGTTTCATTTGTAACAATTTCTATCTTTGGCACTTGATTTCTTTAATTTTCATTAAAGAATAGATCTCAAATTGCCCATAATACAAACATATGTACAGTACGTGAAAAGAAGTAGATACCACAAGAATAAACTATAGATAATAATAGTGTTCTATAAAAAGATAGGCGATATACTATAAAGACTGCTCATATGACATTTTTGATCAATTACATTAAAGCATTCGATTATGTATTATACACATTTGAGATTTATGTATTTAAATGCATGGATTCCCTAAAATTCTAGATCGGAAATGATCCTAATACTATCTGATAGAAAATACAGTACACAGCTAGTCCCTGATAATACTATCGAAAGCTTTAAATTTACACTTTCAATTCTATTGTTTATTATTACCCACTAAACGAAAATAAAAAAATAAAAAATTATTAAAAACTGATAAGCATTTGGTTAATGTGGTCGTTAATCATATAATTTAAGGTATTTTGTTTATTATTTATAAATTGTTAAGTTTGAATGTGCCAGTACGAGTACACCCAGTAAACACCAACATGTCAAATTTTGGCAAAATAGTCGGACATTTCAGCACATTTTCTGGAATATAAGTAATAAGAAAATAATGCAACAGCTCTACACATTCCCTGGGGAACTTGTTGTTTTGTTTATCTTATCACCAACCATTTGAAATTACAGCAAGATAATTTTTAAAGCATAACTAGCGGAAATTACTGTTCTAGGAAAATAACAAAATATAGCTCTTATCCTAGATTTGCAACGTATGCAAGGTTTGCAGGATAGTTATGCTTTAAAAATTCTCTTGCAGTAATTTCAAATGGAATTTAATTTTTTACAGAACATTCGCAACATTTTCTTATGTTTGTTCAGACTTCTACTATTCGAAATGTCGTCATACCAACGAAAGTTTTCAATCATACAATATTTTATCAGCAACCATGCAAAAAACCATTTTTAAAGGGAATTTATTTTTACAAAAACCTAATAGTATCAGAATATTCGGACAATTTCTGTTGTTTGTTCAGGCTTCTATTCAAAATGCTGTAACAATATCAGCCCAATTATGTACAAAACTTCCCCGGGAGATTTTTTCTCTGATCCCATTTTTTCTATTCAAATGCAATGTTCAAAATAAGAAAAGGGAAAAAAACTCTCGGGGAATTTTTATTCATAATTGGGCTGTATATAAAATTCCTTTAGAATTTATGTCAGAACACGTGCAGATTTCTGTCCAACACAAAGAGTTAGGATACTTGTCAACCACTCATTTGACAAACAAATGTTTAGTGGGTATACAGATATACTACTTATATACGAGTATCTGTTATAAATTTTTTATTTCAGTTAAATCATTTAAAAGATTGTAGATTAGATTTTGCAAAGTATTACTACTTTGATTATCTAAGTAATATACAATTACCTCTAATAATAACACATGGTTTTCGAGAATTTGAAAATTTTGTAAAATAATTTACGATATTTTAAGCAGGAAAAACATTTCGTTAGTTTTGCCATATACATATGTACATATATCTTAATAATAAAGAATGACGCAAAAATCCAGTCAAAAGAAAGCGAATTACATTGCAAGTGTTAAAAACTTGCGAATGATATAGAAAGTGTTGAAATAAACAATAAACAATAAACTAATATCTACATCTATACTTAGTAGTAGTTAGTAGCAGTTGCAATAAAGATATCAGGAGATCATGTGCTTGTCAAGCAATTTGAAACAACTTTATTACTAAATGCTGTCTGTACCTGTACGGTTATACACCAAATGACATTCTGAATGACACTCAATACAAGTAAATAAATAAATGCAGATGTTTAACAAATATCTCTTTAACTCTCTCTCTCTTTTTATAGGTTGTTTAACTCCATTTATCTTTGATATTGTGTTTAGCTTTTGTCGAAAACATGATTATGACATCTGTATCTACAACCATAAACCAGCATCAAATATCACACACGAAATACGTTTATTTTAAAAAAAAACGTTTTTTTGTTATTGTTATTAGCAACAAACAATAAATTATTAAAAATTAATACGTGTTATTGTATTTTAATTTGTATTGCACTATGTGGGCTGTTGTAGATGATGAATTATGAAATATAGCAAAAAAAAAATTGGGAATATTTTTTTTTTTTTTAAACACCCGCACTAGGTTTATTTATTTTACACACAGGTGTTAAGAACAACAAAAAATATTCAAATTATTTAGAAAGAAAAAGTTAAATTTTACTGTATGTGTGTATATAAAAACTTCATTTAATTAAAAATTCACAAAAAAAAAATATAAATGAAACAAAACCAATTAAACGAAAGTAAAATTCAAGTTTAAAAACAAAATAAAATAAATGAAAAATAAAAACAAAATAAGTATATTGAATGTATACCCCCGTTTTGGTGAGTGTTTATATATTTCGCGCTCGATGCTTAAAATCAAACTGACACAGTATAAACGATTTTTATTTTTAAGAGTAGAGAAGCACTAGCAGCAAGCGCTACAATTCCTCAATTCAAATAAGATCATACAACCGACAATCAGAAACCGACGAATACATACATGCATGTCTACATACATACATATATAGTACATATGACACTATCTGAAAGAAGTTAAAATTTTGTTTTTGTTACACTATCAAGTAAAATAATAAAAAATAACACAATACAGAGAAACAACATCAATATGTGCTTGATTTGTTGTTTGTTAGTTGGATAGACAGATAGACTGATTGACGTTCATACTTATATATTTAGTTAGTATGGCAGGGTGGCTGGCTGGCTAGTTGGTTGGCTTTGTATCATTTATTTGGAGTGCTCTCTATATGGTATTGTTAATTGCACCCTACATCACATAATGAAAATGTTTAAAAACATAGCAGTTATGGGAAATGTGTTTAAGAAAATTTTGTCAAATATTTGCATTATAAAGAAAACATCAAAAAACCATAACTAAAAGCATGAAAAACCTAACTCTACTGTCAAAAAAAATTCACATAAATCGGAAACTCTCCTGTCAAAGACCTAACTCAGCTGTAGAAAACCTAAGTGGTGAGAATGTATTAGTAAAAAAAAATATGTGGAAACAAACAGGAGAGTTTTCGATCTATGTATATTTATCTATGGTTCAAACACATATAGTTCTAAAAATCGACCTAAAAAATGAAACCATAATTTTATAATATTTAAATTTCTAAATTCAAAACTTTTTCAAATTGTTTAATATATGTATATTTGATCTGTAAAGATTTTATAAAGATTTGTGTCTGGTTTTTATTTCATATTTTCTTCAAAAAATTTATTTTATTTTTCATTTTTAATACTAAATATTACGATTTGGTTTTTTCAGTTTTAATTTCAAAAATTTTAAAAATATTTTTTTCATTGGTGCAAAATATACATGTTTTGGTTATTTTAATGTGTGTGAAAAATTAAAGAAATGTCATGTGTTTGTGAAAGAAGAATTAAAATTTTATTGCAATTTTAAAGAAAAAGGGTTTTCTCACAAGTGTGTTGAATTCGCATAGCACTTGTATGTTGGAAGAGAGAAAGGTTGTGGTTGTAGAAAAAATTTGAGACTTCCCTTCTTGTTATTGTTTGGAAAAAATATTGTAAAAGTTATTGAACTAATTTTGTCGCATTCAATAAAATTTTAAATGTTTTATATATAAAAATAAAATAACTGCCTTTTTATATTGAAATAAAATACTGAGATTCGAATAGTTAAAAAAGGTCTCCGAATATTTACGCATGTATTTGAATTTGATTTTTAATTTATCTCTTTAAATAAGGATATTTGTTATTTGTACCTGAGGGTAGGGTAACACTTTGTCGTATTCAATTATTAACTTATTTTAATTAAATATTTAGAGAGTTATTAATTTTGTCACTGTGTTTTTGAACAGGTTCACTGTATACTTAACCAGTAGTTTGTTTATATATTTTCTGGTTAATTTTTAATTTATTATTTGACCCATTTATTTTTCCATAATCCGGTTATCGTTTTTCGTAACATTTGTTTATTAAAAAATAAAAAGTTTATCGTCACGATAAATATAAAATAACCAGACCTTGAGAGAATAAGTAGGATATAAACTTATATAAGTAAATCATCAGTCATTTGGGAGAAGAGAGTCATAAAGAACAAACAAACAAATGCCGTAAACTCGATTTTAAGTACACAAAGTAGACTATCGTTTTTAAAAGCATATCTTATGTTTCAAGTTTATTTTAAAAGCTTTAATACAAATAGCGTAATTACAAAAATAAAACCTGATAAAATAAAGATTTTAAACTAAAAGTTTTAAAATAAAATATGTATAAAATAATAATAAAATAACATTTAAAAATGCTCTAAGATGAAGAAAATAAACTTTCATTTAAATCAAAATATTTATTACATTATAACATATAAATTGTATAATGTAATAAATTGTTCGATTTAAATGAAAGTTTATTTTCTTCTTCTTAGAGCATTTAAATAAAAGTTTTTTTTTTAATGTTTTTTATTTTTATATTATTTTCTTCTTTTTAAAACTCCTTGAATATTTCGAATTTAAATTCTAACTTTCGAACATATTTTAAAAACAAATATTATGACACTTTAAAATTCATGAACATTTTGATTTTTAAATATTATGAATATTATGCTATTAAGTCATATTGTCATAATGTCCTAATATATTATGATTTTTTTAGGTAAACAAAATTTTTAAAAATTGTTAAATTTTTTCCTTATATATCAGCCATTTGTCTCGATTTCAAATAGCAACCGAATTGGAAAAAATCCCGAAATATTGATGTATCAATCATGTTTGTAAATTATTTAGGGGATTTGGAAAGTTGATTTTAACCGACAGACCCCCATGGCTACATCGGCTCCGCTATTTATAACGATCCCGAATATATATACTTTATGGGGTCGCAAATGAAAAATGTAGAAATTACAAACGGAATGACAAACTTATATATATCCTTGCCACTCATGGTGAAGGGTATACAAATTTTCAAACATAAGTTCGACCTTTCGTACATAATATTGCATTGTCATCAGGTTTTTACATGATCTAGAGATTTTTTAATAGTTTTAAAAATTTTTCGAACATAATTTCGAATTTTCGAATTTGATTTCGAACTTTCGAAAATAATATTGTCATGAATGCCAAATTTCAATATATTTGAGTTACCGGAACTGGATGAAATTCAGTGACAAATTTTACCGAAACTAACGAACAAAATAACATTACTGTTTAAAAGAAGTTTTTAAAAACAGCAGTTTTAATTTCCACGTAAATCACAAAAAACACTGAAAACAACGCTAATTTAGTAAAGCTACCGATTTGAAACGGTTAAAAAGTAAAGGTAACCGCTAATTTGTATTATTTCGGAAACGGTAGTTGGTCTGAAAGGGTATTTATACGGGTAACGGTAGCCAACCTTGGAAAAAAAATATTAAATTGTCAGCAATAGTTCAGTTCAGACAGGGTGGAAAATTACAATTTTAAGTCAAAACCCATTATTATTGAAATATCTTAGAAAAGAAAAAAATAAATCTAATTTGCATTGATAACATTGAATAGGTTTTACAACAAATTTCTATGTAATATTTTATGGTAAAGGTAGGGTAATATATGGATTCGGCGTAAGCTCATGTAAAAATCTAAATTTGTTTTGTTTTTGTCCATGTCTTTTTTAGAAGTATTTTTTGATAATTGTGTTGGTTCGAATTTGCGTGAGTGTGGATGTGTGAATTTTTGCTTAGCGCTTTGAGTGTGAAGCAGTAAATTGCAGTAAGTATGTGTATATGGCTAATAAAACACTTATTTCAGTCTCTTTCATATCCATTTCACCGCAGATATGCCAAAGAATGAAAACATTTCATATTTTAATATATAAATATGTTTGTTTATTTATTTATACCAAAACCTGAACATCACTTATAATTTCTTTGCAATGTAAATGGATTTTGAATCACTAAAAATCGAATTCAACTAACAATTAAAAAAAAATTCTCAAATCAAAAGTCCTAACATTTTGTTAATACTTTTAATTCAAACAAGTAAGAGTGCTATATTCTACAAGTACTTTAGACAAAAAATTTAAAATAATTTTTAGAGAAAAAAAAATTTTGCAAAAAAAAAAATTTTTTTGGTGAAAATTGAAGTGAAAAAGAGTTGGTGAAACAAATATAAAAATAAATTGGGTGAAAAAATGTTTGTTAAAAAACCCGCGATTACGGTTTTTGTTTATATCTCAGTAATTTTTGGGACGATTTTAAATAGTAATCTAAATTGGACTAAGTATATCGGATATATTGATGAATCAATCATATATGCTATTTGCGGGCTACGAAAAGTTAATTTCAACATACAGATGGACAAGCGGATATCGATTCCGCTATCTATATCGATCCAGAATATATATACTTAATGGTGTCGCAAATGAAAAATGTGGAAACCAAATTTTAATTACATATATAGATATTTAATTTTTGTTAATTTTATTAATATTTTGATTTAGGATGCAATTACCGTTATCATTAAAATATCGTAACCGCTAAGCTATTGTTGCCGAAATACTTGCAATTATCGTCACCGCTAAAGGGCCTTATAACAGCTTCGAAACGTTAGCCAACCTTTTTTGAAACACTAAATGCAGTAAAAATCTATTTTTTTTAGTTGTAAATGCTGTAAAATGTTAATTTTTGAGACAGACAATTTAAATGACTGCACTCATAAAATTCTCTGATTCATTTATTGACAATAAATTTTGCTTAAGAATCTCTAGCATTGTTATTATTAATGCGATACACAAATGCTTTTGTTAAGAAACTATTAATCTGGAACTGCTGCCTGGCTGCTGCTATCAGTTGACTCACATTAATGAAATGTCTTCAGTGAGTGGAATAAACAAGTGTTTTTCTCAATTATAATCACCAATATTCTGTCTATAAATGTAAATACATAAATACAGTTGAGGCCATTTAATTAGAACAATGGCCATAAATTCTTCATTATATTTTGACATTTTTTTTTTCATTATCTTAAATATTTTGAACAATCATAAACAGATTACAAATTCTTATTTTGTACATTTTCAATTGGACTGACTTCGGAGATCAGTTTTATATAAAAATTTTGTTGGATTCTTTAAAACTAAATTTCAGATGTCGTGAAAATCACACTTAAATACTCGAACATTCAAAATATAAACAATTTTTTAAAAAGACTTTGTTTTAACCGTTAAATTTTAATAATTTATTGTCATTATAAATGTTTTAATTATATGGCCATCACTGTAAACGTATAAATATTTATGTGTTATTATATCGACAATAATACAACTGTACTTAGTTTAACACGCTTTATTATTTTGTTTGTTTAATTGAGATGACGGTTTTAAAATAAAAAAAATTAAATTGATAATTAATTCGAATTTCTATCAATCATTCATATTATTGCTAATTATTAATTTATTCTACATTCTTAGTCAGTTATTCGTAGAATATCTGCCTTATAACAACTATTTCATTCAGTATTGTGTTTAAACAAAAAATTGCTTAATAAAGGGTGTTTTTTAAGCCCGATATATCGTATGAAAGGGTTAACTATCAAACAAACTGTCATACTGTGCTCACGTTTTCGACATTTATGATCAATACACCCTGGAAAATCAGCATAAATAGATTGATGCCTTCAAAAATTAAGCCGGAGCTAGCATTAACGATAACGTGATATCAAAATTTAGCGATAACTTGATTTCGAGAAATGGACCTGCCTCTAAGGGGATTTGACACCTGTCGCTTATTTGTTGTAGGACCACGTGAAGTCACTGGTTTATGTAACAATTGACCCCTTGGAGGCCAACATTGTTCGTATTATTCGCGACATACAGCCAGCTATGCACGAAAAAGTGGCCCAAAATTGGACGTCCAGAATGCTCTTTTTCAAATGTAAATGTCATGTATAGATTTTTTGAATAAACATCGGACTTAAAAAAACACCCTTTAGAATAATGTTTTTTTTTTTAATATAATTTACAGCAACTTAAAAAGTTTTTATCACAATTAAACATATTAAAAAATGTGTACCAAATTACTTGGTACATTTAAGTGTTTTAAAGTTCTGCGCATTAGGCATTTGTTCCTTAATAATTTCTGTTATTATTAATTAAAAACAAATGTTTGGTGTCGATAAACATATTTAAACAAATAAATTTAACACTGTTTATTAATATTTATGTTTGTGTTATACGATGTGTTTACATAGTAAGAAATTCTTTGAACTTGAGTCAAAACATTGTTTGATTAATTCAAATACTGAAACAGGAATAACTTGACATTTAACGTACTAGTATTTACTAGTAATACGTCAATTTAGCGTATGATAAAGTGTTATTTAATGCATCGCGATTTAAGTCTAATCAACATTTTTATTTAGTATTTTGAATGCATCATTTGAAATGCATTTGCTCAGATTTACTTATAGGTCCATAAATTACTCAGTTTATTCGAATGTAAATATATCCATCTGTTTGTGTATATTCAATCACATACAGTATTATCTTACATCTTTAAATTCTGTACAATTAATTATGGTTTTGTATTTATTCGTAGGAATTTGAGTAGTTAGTTGTTAGTAGTCACGTATGGCGCAAAATATCGCTTGCATTTAAATTATTTTAATATTTTTATTGTTGCTACAGCAATATTTAAATTTTTTTCCACAAAAATATAATTATTAAAAAATATAGTATTTCTCAAAAAAAAAAAAAAAAAAAAAATCTCAACAAATACAAAATATATTTTAAAGAAAAAATAATTACTCTCTTACAAATCACATGGCTGACACAATATCCAAATACATACATTGGACATTTCCATCAGTTCTTCACTGATGGTGCAAATACGGAAGAGGAATGCGATCGTCTTAAGGGGCTTTAAGTAAAACCTCTTTGAAACATACTTTCTATAATATGTAAGAGATATAAATGAATTTTTGAATTTCTGATTTGCAGATAACAGAATTACTATAAACATAGATACATTGTGTATAAAAACTTTTTAAATTACAACTATTCTCATCATATAGATAAACTAAACTTTTTTTTTTTTTTGTAATTAAAAAATAATTAAGATATACAGCAATAAATCACCATATATGACATAGATTCAGATACATTCTTTGAATTGTAGGTTAACCAATGAGAACTGAAAACTCAATTTAAATTTTAAACCAATCCCAAAACTATACCGTCTTAATTTTTTACGTTATTCTATTAATTCAATAATATTTTAAAGCATACTCTTTGGCATATTTAAAATAGTATTTTTTAAACCATAATTTTCTTCTATGTATTTATTTAACAATGAACAACCTCTCTTCCAAGGGTTTTGTACACATGCAGTTGGGCAGTGATCATCAACCAAGACAAAAATGCTTTTTACACTCACCATCAAAAAATATGGGAGGTATATTGATTTTGTCATTCCGTTTGTAACACATTAACCCTGCCCGAGTTGATGGTCCTAAGAACAATGCTGACGGCAGAGTTGAAAAAATCTAATCCTACAAACATATTCAATATTTGTGATTGAATATCCGTGGTACCAGTAAATATTTCACAAGTTAAAATCGAGAAAATATAAATTGAAATCAAATAAGTATTTAGAAATAACACAAAATTAAATTCAGAAAAGCAAATTAATATTGAAAAAATAAAAATTTATGATGAGAAATTCAACAGACTGACGTTTTCGATAAATTTATATGGTATAAGGAAAAAAACTATAAATTTCTATTTTTGCCATATTTTCAAAATAAGCTACCCGTCCTTGCCCCATTGTTTGCTAGAGCTAAAATGTTGAAAAAAGACATGCAATGGATGCAACACATTTTTGGGCAATTTATGACATACATATATCCGTGAAACACCATTAGAAAGTTATACCTTCTTTTACGAATTGTGAGCAATATTTAACAAAAAAAAAAAAAAAAATTTTAAAACTTTTCTGGAATATTTTACAAAAAATTTAAAAATAAATAAAAAAAAAAAATTTTTTAAATTTTTTCTGAAATAAATTTAAGTCATAAATAAAAGCCTTTAAAACAGAAACGCAAAAAATCCAAAATTTTAAAAATATATTTTATTTTACTTCCCATAAATAGATTTTTCTACAAATTTCAACTTTGCTAACCCATAAGTAGGCGTAGAACCCTTTTCATTATCCCTGATTAATGATCTATCATATGCCTTTTGAATTTTTTGATTATCTCATTTGCTTCAAAAGTTATGATTTTTGCAACGAAAAAACTTAAATGGCGCCACTGTGCGACGTATATATATTTTTTTTTTACTGTGGTGGGTCTACGATCAATATTTCGATGTGTTACATATCAAAATCTTTTTGGTGGGGAATATAAAAACAATCAGTTACGATAATAGGATTTGATGCCATCTATTGGGCAAAAACAAATCTTCCCAGAAACTTTCCTCATGTCCTATAGAACTAATATGTAAATTGATGTCCAATTTAGTTCGGTGGTTTTTATACCCATCAACTTCGTGAGAAGGGTATATATAAATTTGTCATTCCGTTTGTAATTTCCACAATATAATTTTCCGACCCTATAAAGTATATACAGTGGTGTTCAAAACATTTGCAACTGAAATCACATTTTGCCTAATTCTTTATTTTTTTAACAAAGACTTTCAGCATAAGTTTTTTTATATTCTTTTTATAAAATTCAGTTATTGCATATTATTTTACAAAAACAAAAAAAAATATTCATAAATTTACAACAATAAAAAAATAAAGTTTAACAAAATTAGTCTAAATATAAGTGTTCAAAACATTTGCAACTCTTAAAGAAAATATTATACAAATCCAAAAATCGATTTCATTATTCAGTATTTTGTAGTATAGCCGGTATTTATTATTACTTCGGAACATCTTTTAGGCATTAAGGCTATTAGCTTTTTAATATAATCTTCGGGAATTTAATTCCACTGCTTTTCCAACTCTGCAAAAAGTTCATCACCATTTCGGAATACTTTATTACCAATATTCCGTTTTGCAATCATCCACATGTTCTCAATCGGGTTGAGATCGGGAGATTGTGGCGTCCACGACATGACACTAATATTATTTTCCTCCAACCATACTTTTACAACACCTGCCGTATGTTTAGGGTCGTTATCGTGCTGGAATGTCCATGAAAGTGGCATTTCCCATTCTCCATACGGAAGCATAACTGAGCTTAGAAGGTCTCTATATATTGTGGCCGTCATTTTATTAGTAATCCGGAGAATTGGGCCAATCCGATTTCCCTAAAAACACCCCCACACCATAATGTTTCCACCTCCGTATTTCACTGTGGCGGTTGTGTATCTGGGATTAAACTTATCGCCTCCTGGTCGTCGAATGTAGGCTCTTCCATCTGAACCCCGGAGGTTGAATTTGGACTCATCGGACCATAGTATGTTTTTCCATTGCAGTTGAGTCCAATTTAAATGGTTGCGGGCAAATTCAAGCCGAGCTTTTCTATTTTTTCCCACACAACGGGTTTTTAGTGCATCTAAAACTTTTAAGACCATATTCTCCGGCTCTTTTTTTAATTGTGGAAAGACTGGAATCTATGGAAAGTTCGGTTTTAACTTCTCCAGGAACTGCTTTAGGTTATTTCGTCAAAAAATTCTTAATTTTTCTGTCTTCTCTTAAAGTAGTAATACGGGGTCTTCCTCCTTTGTGAGTTGTATGGATGTTACCACTATTAACAATGCGACAAATTGTTGATTTTGGAACGGAATATTTTAAAGAAATGTCTTTTTGCGAAAGTCCACTTTTAAAGTCATTTAAAAATTTCACCTTGAAATCGGAATTGTATTTGTTTCCTGCCATTTTTCACAAAAGTAATTCTTACGAGGTTAATGCTTATTAAAACTCTTATAGTAAAATAATTATGATGAGTTTTTTAATAAAATGCAAAGATCGAAATCACGAATTAATAAAACAAATGAGATTACCGTTATTTCCTAGCATTTGTTAGTGTTAATAGCATAGTTATGAGTAAGAGTAATAAGAGTTGCAAATGTTTTGAACAGCTGTATTTTGAATACATCTTTTAAAATTAATTTTTTGTTGTTTTACTTTAACGGAATTTGTTTTTTTTTATATTTTTAACAAAAACAATGTATGATGACATGAAAAAAGTATTTGTTTGTATCGAAATGTGATTTGGAGAAAATTGGTCAATGAAAAGTTAAAATGCGATCTCAGTTGCAAATGTTTTGACCACTACTGTATATTCTGGATCCTTATAGATAGCGGAGTCGATTTAGCCATGTCCGTCTGTCTGTCTGTCCGTCCGTCTGTCTGTCTGTCTGTCTGTCTGTCTGTCTGTCTGTCTGTCTGTCTGTCTGTCTGTCTGTTGAAATCAATTTTCTGAAGACCCCAGATATCTTCGGGATCCAAATCTTGAATAATTCTGTCAGACATGCTTTCGAGAATCGGTCCACAAATGGCTGAGATATAAGGAAAAAACCAGGAGAACCTCGATTTTTTACCTATTTTTGGACCTATATCTGGATTACTAAGTCATTAATATAGACAATATGGATATCTAATGATAGATATTTCAAAGACCTTTGCAACGACGTATATAAGACCATAGTAAGTTGGACCTACAATGGGTCAAAATCGGGAAAAATTTTTAACCCGAATTTTTTTTTCACCAAAAGTTTTTTTGGCTAAATATTAAAAAAAAAAAATTTTAATTTAAAAAAAAAAGTTTTTTAAATTTTAAAAAAAAAAATAAAAAAAAATTAAAAAAAAAAAAAATTCGAAAAAAAATTTTTTTTCCAAAAAAAAAAATTAATTTTGTTTACCTAAAAATATTTAAAATTTTTATTTTGAAGTATAGTTTGGTGAAGGGTATATAAGATACGGCCCAGCCGAATATATCTCCCTTACTTGTTTAGTTTATCGAATTCGAACATGGACTTATCTTTTATGTAGATTCATTTATTTATTTTCTTTAAATATTTTGTAATTAATTTATAATTTAGGTTAAATATGTACACATGTAGTAATAATAAAAACATTTTAATTGTATGATATTAACACATTTCACGGAATTCTTTAACGTCCTCGTGTATAGGAATGGATTCTGGTAAGAATACAGGAGGTAAACTAAGATCTACAGGAGGAGCTGCTTGATTTTTTGTACGCTCAAAACGCTAAAAAAATAATTATTTTTTAAAGGTAAAATAGGCATACGTTTCAAAAAAAAAAAAAAAAAAAAAAAAAACTTACGCCACTGGGTCCAAGCAATGAACCGTGTTGTATTTGTGGCAAAGATGCCGAGAATCCCAAAACGATGACAATCAAGAAGATCACTAAGAATTTGCTCATGTTGGTTGTGGTTTGTACTTTGCTCGAGCTTGTGTTACAATCGAATAATAAAACCAAAGTTATACATCGTTTATATAAGACGAGTTACGATGATGACATATTTGAAAATATGTAATTATTTTTATTAAACATTGTTACAAACATTTAAACGTGTAATGTAAATGTATCCAATATATACTTTCACATGCTGAAAGAATGCTTGTGCTTATACATATTAACCCAGTGAGAATTCTTTAAATACCTGAATGAATGACGAATACGTTGAATGCAATTAATGTTAAATAAGTTAAAAATACAAACGCAGAAGACAGGTGTTGTAAGAACAGGAAGTCTTAACGTGCTGTTGCTTTGTGTTGCTGCTTGTTTGCCAGCCAGTCAGCCAGCTAGCCAGCCAGCTCGTTCGCCGCCCGCTTACAGTGAAAGTAATTCGTAATAAATATTAACAATACGAAAGGTGTCATTCAAGACGTTCGTTTATATTGACTGTCAATAAACATTAAAAACATTAATACTGATTGCCACACTCGCTCCCTCACTGCGTGACAGAAATAATCCTTAATAACACGTTTTGTGTAAAATGGTTTATGAATTTTCATTTCAACAAAACGCCAGCAAATGAAAATGTAATAAATAGAAACTTAGGCCAACTAGAAGCAGATTAGTAAAAGGAAAAATAATCGAGGAAAAATTATATTTTTTTATTCGAATGAATAACATTCATTATTCAATTTAGAATAATAGTTTATATATAAACAAAAATTTGGTGAATGATTTGTTTATGTCATATTTCATCACGATATCAATTATGAATGTTCAAGTCATTTTCTGAGGGGGAGCTTGTATGGGGATTAGGGACAAATGTTGCCCTATTTTTGCCATACTTTACAGTATAATTTCAGAGTACTTATAACTAATTTGTGGAAAATTTTATCAGGATAGCCGCATATCAACATATTTATAACTGCTCAAACAGTATTCCGGGGGGAGCTAGGTGAAATCATGGGCTAGTTCCTTTCGTTTGGGCCTTATCTTGTTTCAACAGACAAACGGGCGGACAAAGCTAGATCTTCTTAGAGTCTTATGAGGACTCAGAATATATGTATATACTAATGTGGGTCGGCGACAAATATTTTGATGTGTTGCAAACGGGATGACAAAATCAATATACCAGCCTCCATCTTTTTTTATGGTGGGTAGAAAAATATGCAGGGTTTTTCATGTAGCAATACTGTTTTGTTGGTTTCGATAGAGTACGGAAATACTCATAGTTTCTCTCGATTACTTCGTTTTAGTGAAATAATGGTATTCTTAAAGTAACAACTTCAAAACTTCATAAATAAATTTATTTGAAACTAATTTTAAAATTGTTTCTTTTGTTTGAAAGATATGAGTTTTATCTTTTATACAGAAAAATATTTGTGGATATTCACACAAAAGTGGATATTTTTAATGGTAGATTCATTTTTAGAACCCTGCAAATGAAGGCTTTATTAATTCTTGGTAATGCCCAAAGTCAACCTCCCGAAGAACAATTAATAAAGATGGACAAATTTTGGACGATAGTCAATGCCTCCTAATGTCACACCGCCTAAAAAATATTTAAAAAATAAATCTCGTTGTAACGAATTTTTCGATTATAGTAAATTTTTACTATGAATTAGTGGACGTGAAGCAAAAGCTTCTGAGAATTTCGAGGAGTACGGAAAGGAACGGTTTAGTATGACATTGCAATTTCAAGATTGATGCAAATAATCAGAATTTAAATAAATAGGTGATAAATCGCAAAACAAGTCAATTTTTGTAAACACAATTAAAAAAACATGTAAAACTAAATGATGAAATTTTAATTATAATTTGTGTAGTCGTGCACATGTTAAGTTATTAACAAATGAGTCTAGAAGATCATAATACTGGTAGTTTAACAAATTGAACCCAGCAGCCATAATCGTATTTACATACATACATTCATATACAACAAACAAACAATAATAAAAATAAAAAACTACAGCCGATCATTAATTAAAGAATATGCCACAATCTATGTAGTAATTGTTAACTTCTTCACTACTAATTATAATGATTTATATTTCTATTTTCTAATCTAATGGAAACGAAAGTTCTTTGAACTTTTTCTATTGCCTTTAAGTAATGTTTAAATTAATGCACGAGTATTGTATTAATGAATGTATGTATGTAAAATCTCATGCATACATAAATACATACATAGTTATGTATTGTACATAAATACATACATCCGTAAAATAATAATGTATCTGTGTACATTTGTACATATATTCATGATTGTATAAAAAAAAGTGTGAATGGATTGTATGTATATAAAATAGAAATGAATATCATTAATAGTTACATACGGATGAACTTTATTTTATAAACGTTTTTATTTGCGCAAAATTTTTCAAATACAATAAACATCATTATTATGTATTACTATGTAACTACTATACATACTTATTATAAGATACCTATTAAAGTTTAACCCAACATCTGAAACATACTTATACTCATATGTAGTAACCGATTAATATTACAATATTCAGCGCACGTTGAATTAAATTGATGATTATCTTTGCATAAAAAAACATCCTGTAGATAATATTATTTTCAAGATGTAAAATAATAGATAAAAAGTACATTAAATCACACTTTATCATGACCTTCTTCATTTATTATTTTATTATTGCTATATACCATTTGAATTCCAATTGATAATTTAAATTTATTTCTTTACTTCTTCATGTATCTGTTCAATAAAATATTTTTTTAAAATATACCAACCACAAATGCTATAAAAAGTCATGCAACTGAATATTTATAATTGGAATTCTATTTTCCGTAATATACCAAATATACCAACCACAAATGCTATAAAACGTCATGCAACTGAATATTAATAATCAACCCTTGATTGTATTGGAATTCTATTTTCCGTAACGGAAATCGTTTTAAAGTTAAAAAAATTTTATAAAAATTACTTGGATTTTATTTATTTTTATAAATATTTTGACAATATCAGCATTTTTCGACATTACAAATAAATATTATATAATATATCTAATAGAATATCCCCAGATATCAGACATATACACGTTCCAGAACTTTAATATTGAAAACCAGCAAAATCGGTACATAAATGGCTAAGAAACCACGACTACGTGTATTTTACATAGACAATATGTTTGTATATCAAATAAAATGTATTTCAAACGCTAATCCGAAACAAATGTACATATCTTTATTACCAAAAAAAAAAACCTATGTATTCAGCAAAAATAGTTTTTCATCAAAACATAAATAAATGTTTCTTTTCAATATTCGAACTCACACATTAAATTCCGATGTCTAATAGCAACCTGATTATTGTTATTATTAATTTACTAAAATCAATCCTTCAAATTCCTTTTTGGGGAATGAGCAAATAGATCCTTCTCATAAATGGGAAATAGAAACCATACATCAGTTCCAACTTGCTAATTGACTTTAGTCTAGTCAAAAATAAATTTAAAATTTTGGTAAGTTTAGGTAAAAATTTGTAACTAAATTTTGAACCAGTTCTCGTAGCTCGAATATGCTAAAATTTGGCACTCATGCATACACCTGATGACAAAGCAATATTTTGTTCAAAAATTCGAAATCAAATTCGAAATTTCGAAGTTATGTTCGATAAATTTTTAAAACTGTTAAAATAATCCCTAGATCATGCATTTACCTGATATTATTAATATTATGTTCGAACTTGGTTACGAAAATTCGCACTTATGTTTGAAAATTTTATAAAGCTGTTAAAAAAATCTTTAAATCATAAGAATTCTTAAAAAAACACTTTTAGTTTGAAGCCAATTTCTTAAATTTTCCAATTTCGAACTTAGAAATTGTGAAAAAAAAAATTTTTACAAATGTTCATAAATTTTAAACTACATATTTTCAACGTAGTTTCATAATAAAAGCTTTAAAAATATGTTTGAAAATTCGAAATAATCAATTCTAAAAAGAATCATTATTATACATTATATAATTTACATGATATAAGGAGTGAGATCGTAAAATTCTTAACACACGTTTTTCATTAAAACTTTTAACCCAAGTACTATTTGATTTTTTTTTTTATCAAGTTACCTGTAAATCATGTCAGTTATTATGTTTAATGTCAATGGTTCAGTTAGAAAGAATGGTCCACATGATGTTTCTAAAGCCAAACAAATAGAAAGCATTTTCAAAAGAGCTCCCAACACATCCGTTAGGAAAGCAGCCCAGTTAACTCAGTGCTCGGACTATTTGGTACGAAAAGTTAAAGCTAATGCAGGTTTAAAAACATACAAGGCTCAAAAAGAATTGAAGTTAAGAATTTTTCCATCTCACTCCTTAAAAGCTTCTCGCGAAAAGCTTTTCTATCATAAAAATTACTCCTGTCCTAAGAAGATGTCCTGCCTATTTCAATTAAATCGTAATAAAATGTGATTGAATTCAAATAGCATAAAATCCAAATACTCGATGAAAGTAGCCTTGAGCAGCAATCATTTGAAATTCTTACATTTAGTTTTGAATAAAATTTATTTACTACAAAAATAAAAGAAGGTTTCTTTCTATTTTCTATTATTTTTTTCTAACAATGTATATAGGTTTTAATTTTCCAATCAATTTGGATCAAATTAATGCTAGCGCTCAAAGTCATTTTACTCTTATTTTTGTTAAAATTAATAAAAATATATTTTATGTTTTATTAAACTATTCGAATAATAATTTGTAAGCGTTATTCGTTGGAATAATCAAAGAAATATCAAAAAATTTATCGATTATGATCATTAAATCGATCAAAATCAAACCCGAATAATTGACAACTTTACACAAGTTGAAATTAATAGTTGTTCGTTCGAATAATCTAAAAATTATAAAAAATAATCGATTATAAACTTTTATTCGATCAAAATCAAACTCGTATAATTGATAACTCTGCACAAGTTGAAATTAAGAAAATCCAAATTTATATTCAGGAAAAACAAATTGAAATTGAGAAATTCAAATGAATACTTACAAAATACAAATTATAGTTAAGATATTAAAATAATGTTGAGAAAATATAAATTGATATTCAGAATAGCAAATTAATATTGAGAAAAAATCAATTGAGAAATCGAAATTAATTAAAATTGAAGTCAGAGTGAAATTTTTCATGTTTCCAACCAAATTTTTTTTAAATGAATGCCCTTAATATACTTTTCTGAATTTGAATTTCTTATTACTCAACGTTGATTTGGATTTCTTAAAATCAATTTGTATTTTCTCAATATTAATTTAATTTTATCAATTTCAAAACATAATTTGAGATACATCATTTTATTTTAATATTAAAAAAAAAAAATAAAACATAAATAACATTTATCAAAAAGTTATTACGGGAATACAAAATTAATTTTTTGGTAAGAATATAGTAGTGTACAAATAAAGCTTGGGTGTATGTAATTCTCATTCAATTCAGTTTTTCTAAAGCCTTTTGAGAAAAGGTTTCCTGATTATCTGGCCTAAGCAACCAGTGAAATGCGCATAGGAACTATCTTATCCCCCAACAATAAATTTCAGTGAATTTATCAATAATTGGGAATTAACCTTAACCCTTACATAATTGGTCAATATCAAGTCATATTGCCAAAATGTTCTAATATTCCACAATGGTTTGAAAATGTTGTTATTGTCTTTCATGCAAAAGTCCTAAAATAATACTACTCTGTATGCTATGTTTATTGTGTTATCGTAACCAAACAGCAGAGTCCTGCGCTGAACGCCTAAGAGCCGGTTAAGCCGAGCCGCTGAGTCGCCGCTTGTGAATTGACCAAATATGTATATTCAAAAAAATCATATGTTGTGGATCACATAAAAAATATAATTAAAATGTTAAAAGTTTGGCCTTGGAACGATAATGTTTGCTGGAAAATTTCTTTGATTAATCAGAAGAAGAATAAACAGCAAATTGTAGAGCCAATGAACTTTTTATGTTTTAAGATAAAAGCTATTCACAACATACATACATAAATATATGTGTATAAATATATATTATTTTATTTTTTTTATGTAATTAGTTTCTTAGTTCACATTTCTCCGTTGGATACTTTTGGGGATTGATACGGGCATTTTAACATGATTATTTTGTTTTTGTTTTCTTTAGTCGTTTTTTCTTACTTATTTTTAACAAATAAATAATCTTTTTCTTTAAATCTGAAATATTGTTATTGTACCCCGTACGAAAATTAAACAAAAAAAAAAAAAATTAAATGGGAGAAAAAAAAAAAGAAATAATTACAGTTTATAGGCATCATTATCATCAGCAACATCATCCATCCACAATGGTCATTATTTAATTGTGGAGTCTTAAAAAGATTTTTCATTAGGTGTGTTTTTGTTATTATGCTTTTATAGAGAAGAAGTTCTAGTTCCATCGAATGAATGAGAGATATTATTGTACAAAAGAAGACAACAAAATTTATAAAAATTGGTGGTCATGTTCCTTACAAACTTCCAGACATAAATTCACACAGACATACATACATATATACATACTATGTACGAGTATATTTAAACTACATATGTATGTATGATTGTAGTTAATCATCGACCTCTACTATCTGTTATTTTGATATAAAAATTTTATAATTCTACAATATTCACCAAAGTGTCGAACACAAAAACAAGTTGTAATAGGATTCTGTGAATTTATGTAAAATTAACAACATGCGCATGCATGCAATTTGTATAACCTCTATCTCTATGTAAGTACGAGTATGTATTTTCATTTTGTCATTCCTTTGTTTCCCATCAAATTATTAATAGTAGACCGCAAAGAATAAATAACTAGAAACGTTTCTGAGAGAAAAACCTTATTTGTTATTATTGAAAACAAAAAAATATATCAAAATAAAATAAATTGTATGGCTATACGTATATTACAAATACTGTGTAAGTATAATGGTGGAGGTTTTAAATATGTCGAAACAAATTAAGCACTAACTTTTACTTTATGCACTGCACTCACTGTCTTTTAACCAATGTACATACATAGTATATTTCAAAATTTTAAATAATATATACATATAACAAGGCAAATATTAATAAAATTAACAAAGTTTAGCCTACTCGTATTCGTGAAAATAACATGAAAACAGCTTTAACACAAATAGATTTTTAGCAAACATTGGTATGCTGTGACCGAATTGCAGCATTCGATATCGAGTAAAATTTATTGTAATTTTCTTAATTGAGATTATGGTATTCGCTAACGAGCAAGACAGACACTTAATAGATTTTATTATAATTTCGATATCGTAATCATTTTTCGACACTATAACTAATGCAGTAATTCGGCCCCTGCATCTAAATGTGTTAAACAAGTTCATCTAATGAGTTGAAACTACGAAACTTGCGATACAATAAATGTCAACAATTAACTGAGTAATTGAGAATTAAAAGAAATCCAATTAATTTATACTTTCAATTCCAACACCGTCATCAATTCAACTATGCATTTATATGTTAGATTTTTTAATGACGCACTTTCTAATCTATTAGTTTATATTAGCATTAGTTGAAAACTTTGAGTAATACAGTTTCGCATGAAATTACATACACATACATACATATGGTAAATGTCATTTGTTCTATATTTCTCAATACTTTTTCTAAACTGCTGTATTCAATTGATGTTTAATTTTGTGGTATAAACTAGGCCTCATCATCGGGAAAATTTTCCCGGAAATTCCGGTGAAATTTTTGTGCACAAGTTTTGGGAATTTCTTTATAAGTTTTCTTCTTAAAGTAATCGTATTATTTCTTCACAGATAAATAAAATTAACTAAAAAGTCGAAAGTTCGAAAAGTCGACTTTTTAAAAATCGAAAAAAGTCGAGTAATTGGTTGACGCAGAAGAATAACCGAACTTTGTCACCCCAACTTACTATTTTCTCTGTATGTGACAAAAACAGGCCGAAACTTAATACAAATTGAAATTTTAAGTTCTTAAAAAAAACTTCTAGGGATAGTGGTTTAAATTTGTTTATATACATTCTGATTTCTAAAAGTTATCTTTTTCCAGATTTATTTTATTCGGACCTCAAATCTTTTAATTTTGACTGATTATTTGAAAAGTTGTTCTGGTTTTAGTCTTATTTTATTAATTTGTTCTTGGCCCTAGTATAAACTCAGCACGCTTGGTTGGATTCTTATTCGATGAGGAAAATAGTTTATTTTGTAATTATAACAAATATTTATAGAGTTGTAATGAAAAACCTGTTTATTCGATAAAATTTTGTATCTCCGACATCAAACATGGATTATATTATCAGCAGTATATCGTGTTTAAATAAATTTGGAAACATTCTTGCCTGTGGACCTCAAAATATTAATGGTTTTTTGGGATAGCAATTGGACTCGACCAAATTTGTACCACCATCAAATGTTGAGAGCATTGGATTAAGCTTCCATATATGTTTTTATTTAAAATCGTCGATTTTTTTATATATATTTTTTTTAGTACGTATTTTTCTTAAATTTATTTTATAGCAATAATTTTTTTTAAGTACTGGTTCCACTGATTTTCAGATAAATAACACTTTGTAAAAACTTTCACTGAGTGATTTGTTTGAAAAAGTAAATTAAAAAAATTGTTTAATAACTTCATAAAAGGTACATTCATAGTATGTATCGAAAGTTTCAAAGAGGTAACTGTATAAATTCGGGTCTTAAATACTTTTGTAGGCCTTCTGTGGGAAATACTGACGTTACTCTACATCAATGTTCTATATACTCCACATACATTTGTACTTATAACAATATTTGTTACATTGTTTGCCAATATTTTCGAACAAATTTCGAATTTCACAATTGTTTTGTGACCTTTTGTGTGTCGTGTAAAATTAAACTATACTGTTATAATAAAACAAAACAGTAGAATAACGTGAAGAAAAACATATTGAATTGCTTAAAATTATAGTAAATTTCTATGTTTGAGTTTTTTTCTACTCTTTTTGTTTTTCTAAATCAAAGTTCAAGTACTGCACTATGATTTCTGCGATAATACCAATTGTAATAAGACAATAAGGAAAAAAATATGTACTTTTGTATTTCTGTACATACTCCATCTGTACGATAGCAACCAACATACATACATACATATGTAAGTAGATGAAGTTCCATAGTATGTAAGTAGTACAGTACATGAATCCAATGCACATGCATGGAGTCGAGCCATCTTAAGAAACATTGAAATAAATGTTCGTCAAAGGAGCTTGCGCATACTCTTATAATTCCTCATACATTTTATACAGCAACAGACATGCCAACAAAACAAACCAAACCAAACGGTTGGATACATAGAAAGATTATAATACATGGACGGATGGATGGATGGATGGATGTGTGAATGAATGGTAGCGGATGGATGTATGAGTATAGATGGAAGGGCAGAACGTTGGAAGTCACTTACTTATATATCTATATATGTACATACACATGCAGAGGTATACTATGGAAACAGATTCACAACACAACAAAATTGTGTCCTCTTCGTTTTCTTTCGCATTAAAGAAGATTTTATAAGCCAAAGGCTAAAATAAATACCTTAAAACATTGGCAAAAAGTTTATTTTTAGACAAAAATAAAATAAAAATTGACAACAAAAAAAAAAAAAAAAAAAAAAAAAGCACGAGAAGAAAAAAAGTGGAGATGTCTGCAACATAAGAAAGAATTCCAAACAAGAATGAATACAGTCCTCTTTAACAGTAAGTTGTTGCAAAAAGTTTTTAAACAAATTTAAACGTACTATATTCGTTACTTTGATCAGTCGTAAAGTTCGTTCGTGTGTTCGTTTTTATTATTTTTTCCTACAATTTATATAAACAAGCGAATACGAGTAAAAACACAGATAGACAACAAGAACAACAGCAAAAATTGCAACAAGAACAACCACAACAACACCAACAACAGCAACAACGACGACTATACGATAATAATAATAATGTCGAAAGAGTTGAAAGGCGTAAATCTTAATCCCTGAGAATTCATGATTTTCTGACATTCATCCTAAAGGAAATTATAAAAAAAAGCTACGAAAAATAAAAATAAAAAAAAAATGGCAGAATGAAAAGAAGAAGTCAACGATCATGATGATGTTGCTGCGCATGAGTGGAGTCTCATATTAAAATACAAAATTATTGCACATACAAACGTTTCTACATACAGATAGATAGGTACATCCCAGCAGTTTTACAAGTTGACAATGTATCACTTGGAGACAGTATTTCTCACTAATGTCTGATCACTTGGCTGTCTTCCATATACATATTTTGGGTTATTTGACAGGTGCAGAGAAAGTCAATTGGTTACTTTATACATCACATGGAATCTAGCGTGAAGACAATTATCCCCAAGTAATCTAGAGTGTACACACTTTAAACGTTTATTTTGTACTGCACTTATTTGTGAGTAGTTCGTAAAAACTGGTTTTAACGAACTTGTCACTTTAGTGTCTCAAAGTAACCTAGAGAAATCTTTATGTTGTACTGCACTTTAGAAAGTAGTTACTTTACCCACCAGAACCAATCTAATGAACACCCGTACATGTTAAAATAAATAACTATGTAGCTGATCAAGTAACCAGCTATGTAGCTAGTAAGATAACTGGCTCTAAGTAACCGGTATGAGGACCAGCAATCAGACTGTATCTGCTTAGGACAGGCATGTGTTGAAATAACTAGACACGTAACAACTTATGTACAAGTTCGGGATAGTCACCAAGAACTGCTGGGATAGATATACAAACATACATATGTACGTAACTATTTAATACATATACAAACAAACATGATAATGCAGTATAGTATAATCCTGATTATACTCACTCGTATCGTGGAGCAACTAGTGAAATTTGGCAAACATTTTATTAAACATTTTTCATTCATTTCATGAAAAAGACAAACGATTGCCCTATGCGCAGACATACATACATACATACATATGTACATATGTATGACAGCATTATGTTTGTCTATAATTTAATTCCAATTCCAAAGGAACTTTGTTGAGGAGACTTATTTAAATTAAATTTGTATTTATAAATACATTTTAAATTTAACATTTGAACAAATAAAGGTTAATCGAAATTCCAATGTAGTACTTCCATATTGTATATTAAACCTGCCCATCGTTGTATTGGAAATTTTCAAAATTATTATTTTTTGTTCACTTCAATCGGTCAAATTTCGTTATTTAGTATCTAAAACTTATGGATGCAACATTTGTACCCAATCGGACCATGGGGCCCATGTCGAAATTCGATTAAAGGTTGGAAAATTGGATATAAAATTCGAGTATTTTGATTTTCGAACCAAAAAATTTGGTTTTCTTTAAATCATATTTTGCTAAACATTCTATTGATATGCATATTACACTAGGGTTCCTAACTGCCTGGACTTTTACTTTTTTTAACAAAATAGGTTCATTTCTGGGATTATTTTATATTTATTTATAAAAATATTTAAGAGGTCCTACTAAATTAAATCTGGAAAATGCGTAATTCGTTTCGAAAGAAAGATTTTATCAAAATTTTAATAGCCTTAGAAGTTTTAATATAATTACTTTGGAATTAAAATTCAAATTGATTTTATGTCGACCTAATACAAAAGTTAATTTTCCATTTTTCTGTTTCTTTTTAACACAGAAAATCGTTTTGGTTTGATAACTAGATTTATTGCTACTCAAATAATGCAAACATTCTGAAGAAACTGATTTTCTGTTGCTATTATGAATCATTCCATTGGCAAAAAATCACAACGAATCTGTTTCATCTGTGCAGAAACGTTAAGATGAAAACATATAAGGAATTTTCCAAAATTTCTAATAAGAACCATATATTACATACATCGACTATAATTTTTTTGATCAGGGCGGTTACTGCGTAACTCAATCCGAAAACGAAAATGTTCGAAAATGTGTGCTAAATACATTGTAATTCGAAAAGATTTTCTTTCGAATCGAATTAAGCAGTAACCCCCCAGAATATTACGTTCGATTGGTCGGCAGGAACATTTCCGTTGTGTACATATGAATAGTCGATGGATCGCGTTCGTCACCTCTTGGCTATGAGTGTTGACCACTGTTTTTTTAGAAACTAACTAATAAAATAGGAGCCATTCAAGACGATGTTATTTTAAGGGCAGGTCTAATGTATACACATACATATGTATGTAGTTTTATTTACATACAAACATATTTATTTATTTATTTTCATTTTGTGTTGTAGTATGTAGATATTTTCCTTTTGTTCTGCGTCATAAATGTGCAGAGTGAATTTTTATGTCTTATCCATGGTCATGGGTTATAAAACGCTGAAGGCATATAAAAGCGTGCCTAAAAGGGTTTGTTAAAATTCAACGAAATGGACATGGACTAACATAAACTCTTACACATACACACACACATACATATGTACTTAATTTGTGTTTGTCTAAATATTAACAATCTACAGTAAAGTATAGTGTCATTGGTTTGTTTGTTTCCTTTTTTATACCCTACACCACCATAGTGGGGAGGGTATAATGGATTTGTGCAGATGTTTGTAACGCCCAAAAATATTAGTCTAACACCCACCTTAAAGTATACCGATCGACTCAGAATCACTTTTTGAGTCGATTAAACGATGTCCGTCCGTCCGTCAGTCCGTCTGGCTGGCTGGCTGGTTGGCTGGCTGGCTGTCCATGTAAAGCTTGTGCGCAGAGTACAGGTCGCAAATTTAAAGATATTTCGATAAAATTTGGTACATATCATTTTTTCTGCCCAAGGACGATCCCTATTGAAACTGGCTGAAATCGGTCCATTATTTGACCTAGCCCCCATACAAATGTCCTCCCGAAAGTGGATTTTATCCGTCACAAATGTTTAATTTATATAGGTATCTACACAAGTTTTTGTCCAAATAAGTTTTATATATAGGGAATTCATGTCACCAAATTTTATTATGATCGGTCCATAATTAGTCATAGCTCCCATAGAAGCCCTGCTTCCGATAATCACTTTAACGAGCATAAATCTCCTACAAATGTTGGTATACACATAAAATTCAACATAAATAACTTTCATATAAACATTAATCACGTGACCAAATTTCGTGGTGATCGGTCCATAATTTGTCATAGCTCCCATATAAGGCCCACTTCCGAAAATCGCTCACGAACATAAATTATTGAAATTATGAAAGAAAAATGTTTTTGCTCATTTACTTAGTGTAGGGTATTATCTGGTCGGGCTTGACCGACCATACTTTCTTACTTGTTTTTAATATTGATACATTGAACGAGTTAAAATTGAAGAATTTATGAAAAATATCATTTTAGTTTTATGATTAATTCCTCAGTTTTGAAATACGTTTTAAAACTTTTTATAGATTTTTATTATTGAATAAGGTCTTGATAGTGATGGCGATTCCGTGCCAAGAGAATTCTCCTTCGACCGTTACTAATTTAGTAAAGTATTTATTATATAGTTATTTTATAGGAGTTTATCCAAAATATAACACTCTGTATGAAGAAAAGAAATTAAACTTACATATTTCTTTAAAAATGTTGTTAAATCAAAAACAAAAATCCATTCAGATTTAACAACGGAATAAATTCCATCGTAAAAATACAAAATTTAAAGTAAATTTATAAGTCGGAGAAGCCCTTACATATAATAATCCTTAAGGCCTATATCGAGCAAAAATATCTTAAGTGCTTAACAACAAACTTTACAGGATAAGCATTTTTTGTTATTTTTAATTCATGTTTTAATTCAATGTGATGCATTTCCCAGCAAGTCTTAGTGACTGTCCCGAACTAGTGATTTTACCCATCACTAAGGGTGGCAACTAGTTACGTGACTAGTTATTTTAAAACGTGCATGTCCTAAGCAAGGGCTTCAATTTACCCTTTTTTATTACAATTAGAGTGTCTAATTGTCCAAAGTGGACAACGCATTGGATTCACATTCCAGTTTCATAAACTCAGTTACCTTACAGCTACCTAACTGGTTACATGATCATATACATAACTAGTTATTTTAAATAGTCATGTAACAGATTACTTCTCGTAGGTAAAATAACTACTTTATAAAGTGCATTACAAAAGACTACACTCTAGGTTACTTAAGGTAGGGTCACACATGACAAATATTTGCTGAAAAAAGCGTAACCACTTTTTTTAGCACAAATTTGTTTGACGTGTTTACACTTACAATTGTTTTGTAAGATCAAACAGCATCAAATAAAATAAAACTAAATTGTTTGTTTTGAATCATCCTAAGTAAAATAAGTTTTTGAAATAAATAAAAAAATACAAATATATTATATTTTTCGTCAAATATTTGTCATGTGTGACCCTACCTTTAGAGACACTAAAGGGACAATTGACTTTACGTTACATTTCATGATAAGACTGTATACTTAAGCAAAAAAACTGTATGAGAATTATATCAACACAATTTGTATAAAAAACAAGTGCAAGTACAAAATAAACTTTTAAAGTGACTACACTCTAGGTTACTTAGAGAGACTTAAGTGACAATTATATTCACGCTAGACTACATGGGATGTATAAAGTAACCAATTGACTTGTATCTGCACTACAAATACCACATATGTGTCAAATGACCGAAAATATATAAACTGGAGTCAATCATACTGTGTATTGACTGCTTGCTTAACTGCTGGGTTAAACTAAAATTGTTTTTGTTATAAAATTCCTATGAAAATTCAACAGATTATGTAAACGATCCTAAATCGTATCGTTTTTATGTATATTGGATCCATTGATGTGATTCCAGTTGCAAAACTATGTGTATGTATGGATTTGTGCTAAATTTATAGATATGTATGTAGATTTATGAGATTTTAAATAATTCTTCGGGGTGGTCATTATTTGATAGCGATGATCAGTTTTTAGCCAATTCTCATCAATCATATTTCATAATATGATCCAAGTTGACATACAAATAATAACACCACCCAGCAAACAAAACACACATAAATACTTGATATCCAATAACACATTAATGTAAAAAAATCATATACATGATTCACCTTAATTGAACCTTCTTATCATCAACAGTTCAAACCCTGCATGAACTACTTCTTTTTTTTTAGGCAGGGATTCAAGTGATGACGAAGTGGTTCGATTTAGGTGAGACATGCATGATTTTTACCTAAGCGTGTAATTGGAGATATGTGTTTATGGCGAGTATTTAAATATTCGGCACTTTATTCGAATGATTGCATAGAATCAACTTAAGTTCGATGAATTGTCACTTGTTTTCATTGAATTTTGATAACAAAATTACACAATAATATACATATTTAATTTCGTATTTATTTCGAAATCTAAAAAAACTTGAATCTCAAATAATTTTAAATAAATTAGCTATAATCGAATTCCCAGATCATGTTTACAAACTGTTCTTGGATGACATTTTTAAGTGCTTCATTACACAGTGATGCAAAAGTGAATGAACAAATTATTATGCAGGGGTTCTTATGCTGCAATTCGGTCTTCTTAAATTACATAGAGTACGGAAATTCTTTAACATCAAAACTTCAAAACATCATAAATATTTTCTTATGAAACTAATTTTAAAAATTGTTGTTGTCTTTGATAGATATAAGTTTTTTCTTTTAAACAGAAAAAGATTTGTATGTCGGATCCTCCCCAACTAAAGCAAACAATTTGTATGAAAAACATGTTATCACAAGAAACATGAAAAACATGTTATCACCAAAATTAGCATAACTTATTCATTTTTTAATTGATTTTTATTTACTTACATATTTACATATGTATTTTGAAAAGCTACTTTAGTACGCTTATTCACTAAAATTAGAAACAATTATTTTACTGCTTCACGATCAACTTAGAGCGTGAACAAAATAAAAATTTATTGAAAAATTAATTTTTTTTTAAATTTAAATTACCGTAATTTAGTGGTGATTTTGACACGGAAGACAAAGATCGCCCAGGCTAGCCAAAAATCCATGAAGATTGTTGTAAAACTCAAAATCATTAGGAGCTACTCAAACAGCAATTTCAAAACAAGTTTGCAGGCAGCAGTATTCATCCAAAAGCATTACTTGCGATGAAAAATGGATCAATTACGATACCCCGAAGCGTTACAGATCGTATGTGAAACCCGGCCAACCATGGCGATAAGGTAATCATGACGCTAAGGTAATGTTCTGTATTTGGTGGGACCAAAAGGGTCTATCTATTATGAGCTGCTGAAATCTGGCCAGACCATCACAGGGAACCTGTACCGAAAGTAACTGATTCATTTGAAGCGAGCATTGGCCGAAATCATGAGAACGCTAGGCCACATGTTGCAATACATGTTATAAACTATTTCGAAAGAAGTGGTTGAGAAGTTTTGCCTCACCCGCCTTTTAGTCCAGAACTTGCCCCGTACGACTACTATTTGTTTCGATCGATGCAGAATGCTCTCTCTGTGATACGCTTCACTTCAGAACAGAGTATCCGAATTGGCTTGATTCATTCTTGGTCTCAAAAAATGTGCAGTTTTTTTTGGGTCGGAATCCATATGTTGCCAGAAATATGGGAAAAGGTCATAGCTAACTTTAAATAATGCTGAACTACTTTTTTTCTGGTTAAAATTAAGAAATAACGACTTTAAAGCTTCCACAAACTGGCTAATAACTATAACTATATGTATGGCTATCTGGGTAACACATTAAGCTAATGCACACAACTTTAATATAGCCAATGCTTTTAGGTTGCGGTTTAAAAGTGATATTTTTTTTGAAATTAAATACTTTAGTGGTGTTTTTGTCATTTTCTGGCTAGCTATTTTTGCATGTATGTATGTACGAGTACATAAGTACTATGTATGTAATTAATTGGTATAGGCGATAAGTAGAAGCGGAACGTAACGTAACTCAACTTTACGTAATGTAATGTCCATATATAACATACAATACATACTTATGTACATACATATTTAGCCCTTGGAATTGTGTGTTTAGAATAACTCACATTATCATTATGTTTAAGGATCAGCCAGTAGGGACTTTGGCTGTGTTGTTAGAGTAGTTTCAGGTAAGTTCGTTACTTCCACTTTTGTGTATTGTTTTTCATTATTATTCATTTTTAGTTTACGATGATGACAATGATGGCACGGCTAAAATATAAATACCACCACACAATAGTGATAAACAACAACGAGCAGCCAGTCATCCAGTCAGCAAACCTACCAACCAACCAACCAACCAACCAACCATCCATCCATCCAAACAACAACAAAATTAAATGCAAAAGAACCGGGCAAACTAAAAAACAAGTTTGTGGTTTAAAGGAAACTAAATATAAAGAAGAACGATAAAAAAATAATAATGTTTCTACATATGTAAGTATGTTTGGTAAAAAGGAAAAAGGCTAAATCATCCATCATAATGAATTTCTGTATTGGAATTTCTTTATCGACAGAATAAGACGCTGGTGCTTACCTGCATTTTGCCAGCAGTAAGTATTAAGAAGAGCTGTTAATCTGTCACCAAATTTAAAAATATGTCATTTCGTTGATTACAGCTACATTTTTCCTAATTTAGAAACCTTTTTCGAAATATATATAGATAGTTTTGGCGTAAGAAATCGTTTGTTGCAAAACAAATACGATTTCAAAAAATCAATCAAATATTTTCTAAACTATAAGATAATGGAAGTTTTTTTTAAAAAAAATACTGGTTGCAGTTTGGTCGGTTGTGTTTCAATCAATTACAACGGTTTGTAATGATTGCTGCCGCAAGTCAGTGATCAATAAACTGTTTTTTTTACCTGTTTTTAGTTTTTTCCTATAGTTTATGTTTTATAAATAGAGGATTCAATTACTCCATAGAAAATATATTGTAGAAGAAGACCAATAAAAACCATATACCAATTGGTTACAATATTTTGCTTTAGCCATGGACAAAGACCCCTGTATAAATGTGATTAAGGCTATTAAAGAATTTTCACATACTCTTGTCATCAGTTCTTTTTTTTATTCTTCATTTTTTTTTTTAAGTAATCACGCCAAGAACCTTTCCATACACAACACCAACAACAACAAATTCTATTAATATACACACAGTATGTACAAATTTTGATTGGTATGGGTGCCAATAGTTGTATTGTATGTAGCCTTATAGTACCAGACCGTGAGACGGACAGATAGACTATCATCATCATCATTATCATCGCCATGATCATCATCATCATTACTATTGAATTTGTTGTTTTTGTGTAGATACCCAGCAGTTTTATAGACAGTAATTGTCATTAATGTCTGATCACTTGGCTGACTCAAATTCATATATTTTGACACTCATGTGCTTATTGTAGTGCAGAGGTTACTTTATACATCCCTCTACATACATGTCTCTAAGAAATCTAGTGTGAAGTCCACTCCTTTTTTTGTATTGCACTTTAGAAAGTAGGAGGATGTTCTGTTTACAAGCTATATGTCTAGGATAGTCTTTTCAACTGACCAATTGAGGTCAATAAGAATCCGCCTAGGACACGTACATACGTAACCAGTATGTGAATCCAATGCATTGACTTCTTTGGAACAGCTATCGGAAAGTCTATTTGTAATCTATGTAGGGTAAAACATGTACATGTTAAAATAACTAATCACATAGCTATTTATATAAATAGTAGTCCCACTAAATGCTAGGTAAAATCACTAGTTCGGGACATTCATCCAGCACTGCTGGTTACAATACGTACATATGAAGAAAAGAGTTCTTAAAGTTGTTGGCTGGTTGGATTGTTTGGTTATTCAGTTAATACTTTTCATTCTTTGTTGTTGTTTGGCATTTATGTATTAAAGTTTGTTTGTGTGTGTGTGTATGTGCAAAGGTATTTGTATATAACAATACTTAAGACGTTCTTGGTTATATTCTGTATTTTTTTCTTTATTTTTCTTTTATTCTTGTTGGCTTATTTACTTTCCTACGGATGTCTGTTTAAAATTCCTTTTAAGCTTACAACGTATCCCAATTTCAGGCATTCGCGATCGAGAATTTGAATCGGAAACAACAAGTCGCGCTTTAAGAACTACAACAATATACATATACTTATAGATACAATATATATATATATAGTATACACAATCACACGTACATACAAATACATACAAGAATACCATTAACCCACACAAATAAACAAATCATAGTAGTGTGTAGTTTAGACCAGGCCTAAACACTGGGTGTGTGAGTGAGAGCTAGTAGTGAGTGCGTTTGTTGGTTATAAGTGAAGGTGCTCGTACAAAAAAATATCACCTTCTTCTAAAAGAAGAACAAGAAAAAACAACCGAACCGATTAGAACCTGAGAACCTTTGGCCAGCAGCAAAGCTTGGTATTTTAACGTTAACCTTCGAAGAGTTCAGTTTAAATCTAGACTAGCTTTGCTAAACACGAATATCGCATAAACATATCGAAAATCGGATAAGAATATTTAACATTCAAACAAAAAATATTTATATATATTGTGTAGTGGAATCAAAATGAATAAAGTTCTTATTTGCCTCATCAGTTTAGTGGTCCTTTCAACAGGTAAGTGTTCTATAAAAAAAACAAAGTTACAAATAATTCAAACAAATTTAAATGGAAATTTTCAAACTTTTACTTTTTCGAAATATTTACGGTGATGTAAAAATAAACTTTTTCAACTCGCTATTATAAATTAATAAAAATAAATTGAGAATTGAGATTTGTAAAAAAAAAATGTAAAACTTGGAAAAATTAAAGAAATTAATGGAAATTTTGTTAATCAAACTTTTACTTTTTCAAAATTTTTCATACCGCTATTTTATAAATCAAAAAAAAATTGAGATTTGTGAACTGAAGTTAAAACTAAAAAAAAAAATTTTTAAAATAACGATTGAAAATGTGTTGAACTCGTCAAAAATCCATAAACTATGTATTTATGTATATTAAAAACAAATTATAATGTACATTGAATATAATTTTCTAACGGACTTTTATTAATTAATTGTACATTATTAAGTATTCTGTAAACGAATAAATTTGAATTTTAATTATATTCTATTTTTAAGTATTTCCTCAATTTGGAGTTACCAAAAGTACACAATGTTGAAGAAATTTCATTAACATAAAAAGAAATAAAATTTTAAAGCTAGAATCGACTATTCTTATTTTGAGAAAAGTGTATAAAAATATGGAACAAAGTATTTTTACAGATTGTACGGACTGAAGAATCGACATAAAATATTCAATAATTCTTATTATTTTATATCAGTTTAAAACGGGACAAACTATTTTTTATGGATTTTTTTTTATGCATTTTTTTTTGTCTAAAATTAAAAAATATATTCTTGAAAATTCAACACATAGTTCCATATTTGAGAAAACTAAAATAGTCAATGCAGTTTTCGTCAAGTCTTGAGTGTGAAGTGAATTTTAATTACAGGAAGTGATTTCAAGCACAACAACCAACACCTAACGTAGAAGAAAGAAGAACAAAAAACAAACAAACAAACAAATTTTCTACTTGTTATAATGTTAAAAAGAAAGCCAAAGAATAAGAATTTTACTAAAACGGTTTTAATATTTAAATGAATTGCGCAAACCGACCATAAAAGTAACAAATTTAGAATTAATACATATTTGGAGGGTATTTTTGTATGAATTTGGAAACACAAGTTAACGACCTTTTCGAAATTATTTATGTGTTTTCTCATCTATTATTTTCTTTTCTTTTCTAATATTAGGACAACGTATAACTACCATACACCTGGATGGTGTACAATATTTCATCAGCCGCATGAATCCATATTCGCCAGAATTAAATTACTTTTTGGCTTATCAGTACTGCCGTTCATTGGGCCTACAGTTAGCATCATTCGAAACTAAAGAGAAGGCTGAATCGATGACAACATATTTGAAAAATGCTGGCTATGGCAATTACGATTTCTGGACTTCTGGTAATCGTTTGGGAACAGGCATGTTCTTATGGATGAGCACTGGTTTACCATTTAATGCCACATTTGACTTTTTCGAAAATACAGCTGATGCCATACAAGCTGGCCTCCTCGATCCTGTTGATCACAACAGCAATACATCACCTCAGAGAACCGCCAGAGACAGGTAAATTATACTTATTATTAGTGTAATTATTAATGACTTTCATTTTGGTTTCAAACATCCGGTAATCTTTTTTCGTGACCTTATACTGTAGTTTGATACCAGAACATATAACCGCATATTAAGAAAATATTCCTTTTAAAATTTTAACTCAATTCGATTAATTAAGTTCTTTTACTTTCAACAGCAGCAGCGGGGCCGAAAAAGGTTGTGTCGTTTTGAAACAGCCCACATTGAAATGGATGCCAGAAGACTGTTCTGCAGTGAAAGATTTTATTTGTGAACAAACACGTTGTTACTACTACAATTATGGTAGTATTCCAGTCTCTTCAGCGCAGGGGTAAGAAGAGCCACCCCTTCATAAAAGTTTAAGGGGTTTCTTTTATTAAATTGTGAAAATAAAAAAATCTGAAACCTACACACATAAATTTTAGCCTGTAAATGTTACTATAAGAATATTAATAAAACGAATCTCGAATTGGATACAAAAAAAAATAATAATAAAAAATAATAAATCACACATATAAATCATAAAATCAAACACAATTACAACAAGAAAGATCAACTAATGCTGATTCAAATAAATCAATTGAATTTTAAACTTATTTTAGGTGAGCTAAACCCCAAGTCGTATTTAAAATATTTCTAATATACATAAATACATAAATGCCTAGTTAAATAACAGTTTTGCTGATTGATTATAAATAAAACTAACTGAATTATTGACTAACTGACTGACTAACTAACTAACTAACTAACCAATGGTTACTACGCTACAAAACATTGCTGCTAATTGTAAATTATCCTTTTACCCACAACACTTTATAAACAAAACTTTTAATCTCACTTGCTATCATATAAGTATTTTGTTAACTCTGTTAGAAAGCCTCTCATCTTCCTTAAACTTAAACACAACTAACTAACAAAAATGTATTCTTCATTTCACACGTTAAGAAAAAAATAAATATATAAAATAAAATGTTGTAGTAAATAACAATAATTATAATTATAATAATAATAATAATTTTAATAACACAGTGGTGAACTGGGGCTTAGCTTTCCTAAAGTAGTTTAATGTTTACATACAAACGTATACATACATATACTTATATCAAGTTAGGCTATTCTGATTTCGTTCCATTATAGAAATACTAACATATTTCCTTTCACAACTCTTTTTTATTTATATTGTCAAAATACAGACGCCCTATTACCACTACTACACCACGCAGCATTATTGCCGATGTTAGTAAGTCGGAAATGAAAACCACCACACCATTGCCACTGTTAATGTCCTCTTATGCAACAGCCAAGAAATCAAATCAGCCTTCATATGTTTCATTGAAATTGGATCAAGAGCGCGCCTTGGTATCCAGCAAAACCGATGATATTCACAACAACGAGCAGGACAATGAAGAGGAACACGAGGACGATGAATCGAATAACAGTCAAGGTGAAGAAGTTCAAGGACGTGACTTAACAAATGAAGAATTTGATCACGACGTCGAGGTTAGCCAGCAAGAAAACTCTGAAGAAGTACATGACGATCATGACGAACACGACGATGCACATGAGCAGGATGACAATAAATCAAGTGACCAACAAAACGATGATGTTAGCAAATTAAACAGTTCACATTCCCAAGAACAGGAAGAAGAATCTGAAGAATTAGTGGCTAAGGAAAAATCATTGGAAAGTTACGAAATCGAAAATACCCCTGAATTACCGGCGGTTGAAGTACGACTAAAGGAGATTTCCCAAGAAGTAGAAAAGAGAAACAACGATGAAAACAGGCACATCCCCTCTCTAACACCCGATCTCGATGATATTGGACGTCAATCGTTTCTCTCGCTAACTGACCTTATACGTACATTGCATCCCAATGACAAACAAATTATACCACAAATTGATTCCGATTACTCGAATGCAATGCGTGTGTTGGGCGAAAAATCTGTGGTGGTCAATACAAATGAAGAATAATTAATTATAAGCATTAAATATATCGACTATTCCTTTTCCCATACCAATTCTTAAAGAGACTTTCAACAATACACAACCTTATCGACCAGACTACCGTCCGACCCAAACTTTAGACTAACGCACATTAAATTTTTAACATGATATAATCAATTCAAGTTCTATTGCAAACTGTTTCTTTAATGGACTTTTTTTGTATTTTGTGCGAAAGAATAATGACTTTCATTATATTTCCAAATACAAGACAAGTTCATTGAACAGCACTTTACTTTAGAACTTGTCTATCTCTATGTAACTGCTGGGGTATTTTCTCAAGTTGGCATTTAAAAAAAAAAAAAAAAAACGTTTAATTTTAGTTTACTAAGTATTTTTAAGTCTAATATGATTGCTAAACGATCGCCATAAGCGATTATTAATTGTATAATTTGATGTTTTGTAATTGTCGAATAAAAATGTTTTTATACAAAAAATAATAAATATATGTATGTACATTTCGCTTATATAATTAATTATACACACACCATCAAAAAAGAATTTTTTGATTTTTTTAAGATCATGAAAGTCATTATAATCCCACTTAAATCGTTTTTTTTTTCAGCACCGAATGTATTATTCAGCAACAATCTCCAACAAACCGAAACTTTTTAAATTTTAATCGATAGAGAAATTTTAGGATTTTCATTATCTTAAAAAATATCAAAAAATTTGTGGTGTTTACTCATTTTTGAGGGAGTGTGTATATATGTAGATTTAAAAGTAACTACATACATGTCATTCATTTAATGACTTACTATTTTAATGTGACAGATTTATCAACCAATTATACACAAAGCCAACAGCTACAGATCGATTGCAAATATTTAATTCGAATTTCCTAGATTTTTCACAAAAATTATAAAGTTTTTAAAATTTTATACTGTTTTATCAGAAAACAGGTTCTAGTTTCTACAGTGGTACATCATTTATTTCAAAGAGTACACATCAAAAATTATCTATCGTCACCTAAAATGCAAAAAAAAGTAGTAGTTATCGCTTAATGGATTTTCCAAAGTCTCAGTTTATGAAGCAATTTACCGGGAAATCATACAAGACACTCGTCTTATTGCATAGCGTAATTAATTAAACACTCTACATTGGAATGAAATTTGTATGAATATCAAAACTAAAACCGATTATTTTACTCTGCTTTAATTAATTTTTATTATAAACAATATAAAATGAGTAACCTAAATATAAAACTTAACTTCATAAAAAACAAAAAAAAATGAGATGAAGAAAAGAAACAAAAATTAAATTATCTTCACATCACATCACATAAAAAGTAATATAAAGCTTCCCTCTTTGAATCCCAATCGCTCAAAACTATGTATGCAAAATGTCATGTTTGTTAGAGAAAAGAAAAGTAACATTAGTTTTGGTCGCTTCTTTGTAATTTATGTTACTTTAATACAATTAAGCTCGCTATCCTTGATTCTTACTTCACTCGGGAAGCATACGAATGGAAGAACAAAATTTTTATCAAAATTTGATTAATTATTTCGAATACTTGAAATAAAACTTATAATTTATAAAAAAAAAGGACCAACCCTCAATTTATATCTGGTATTTTATGATAAGTAAAGAATATTATTTAAAATTTATTTATGCCAAAAAAGTACCGAAATACAGTTTTTACCCGTTCTTTCCTCAAAAAGGTTCGAATTTCAAAAATGTACAAAACACCCTTTTTTTTAATGGAGTAAGATATGTTCACCAATTTTACCCATTTTTACCCTTTAGACATTTCGAACTCTATCGACTTTTTTCTTTGACAATAAGCAGAATTTTGTACCTTATTTCTAAAATGGATTTTTAGTTTATAAGTCAATTTAGAGGGTAATGCAATTAAACGAAACTCAATAAAATGGAAATTTCCCCATCAAAATTATAAGATATTTTTCTATTGCATTTCTTCTTGATCAATTAATCGGGTAAATCAATTATTCGAGGACTAATTAAGCGAAAAAAACTGTCATCATTTCAAACAATTTTAATGTGATGGACAAAAAACCAATGCAATATAAAAAGTATCTCCGGTATAAACTAAATTTCTCAGATCTATGTAATATTTAAACAAAATGAGAAACGTATTTTCAAATTATGATTTTGTTTTTTTTTATCGATTTTAGAATTTTAGTTGTATTTCATGTAACGATATATATTATACACTATTTTCTTATTAAAAGGTGATATTTTTTCGAGTTATATTTCACACTTAATTTTTTATATATGCATGTATGTAAATAGATATTATAAAAAAAAATAATTATTGAAAAAAAAAATTGAATGGTTTGATACAGGTTTTTCTGTTTTTAATTTAAAACATTTGATCATATTAGGTCATATTGTCATAATGTCCTAATATATTATTATAGTTTAAACAAATTTTTTTGTGTTTCAAACAAAACTGTTCTAAACTAATAAGACTTTTTGAACTATGTTTATTGTTTTGTTATAAAATAGCACTTTTTTGTTTGAAACACAACATTTGTTTGTTTAAACTATAACACTATATTAGGACATTATGACAATATGACCTAATAGCAGACCGTTTGAATCCCCCAAATATTTTGTGCTGGGTTTTTAGAAAAATCTTACGGAAACCCAAGATATATGTAGCCAAATTCGCAGCAATAGGCTTAATTTTTTGTTTATTGAGAAGAAAAATGATGGCAAACATTTGGATGAGATGACAAATGCTTTTAAAAATGTTGTTGCAGAGTGAGAAATATGATTAAAGCATTTATTTACTATGTATGCGGAATGATAACGACGAATTATTTTTTTGTTTTTTTGAAAATATTTTTTTTTTTTAATAATTAATGTGCCAAAATAAAAATTATAATTCAAAGTCATCTCGTAAATCATTGTAGGACATAACATGTTGTTTGATTTTGGAGCCATCTACCCATGTTACAAAGTCTTCAAGGTTACGAGAAACCAAGAATGCAATGTCTTTAACCATTTCTGTGCCCACTCTTACATGACCGCCCTCTACTAAATCTGTAGCATTTTTAATATTTTCCGATAGTTTATCTGAGAGGGTTGTATCAAAGCGTAAATAAAATCTTGAGAATATAATAAAAATTAAATGGATGGGTACTTACTTTTCACCATAACAACAGGTAAACGTCGCCGACAAAAGCTGCTGGCCGATACTTTACTTGCGACTTCTAAATTTGTTTTCTCGCCTATAAGACCCATGCCAAACAATTTCTCCAATAACATATATGAAGCTTCTGATTTGAACGAATCACTTTTGTCCAACTTTGCAATTTTTTCAACTAATTCTCGTATTTCGCGAGACAATTTATTGTATCTAGTAAAAATAAATTCAATTGTAGTTTCTTCACACATGTGTTGCATTCGCCATTTTCTCATATTTTTGTCATTTTACTTACTTTGTATAATCTTCCCTTTTGCGTATGTGATAACGACGTAGAATTTTGTTTTCCTGACCACCATTGTCCACTTTCCACGTTATAAAATCAACTTTTTTCAAAAGTTTTTGTTCATGAAATTTCAATTTCCTCACCATGTTGTTTTATTTACGAAAATCTTCTAAAAAAAACACACACAAATTATTAAATGGAATCAACGTTCGTTGCCAGATCGTTAAAAAATGTGTTTGCTTTACACTGAAAGAAATTTAACTGCACAATTTGAATAATTAACACAGAGATGGAAAAGGTTTTTTATTTATTTAAAAATGTTTTGTAATTTATGTAAAATATAATTTAAACGCATATTAGCAAAGATTTTTCCAACTTTATGTTTTCCCTAAAGATGTCACAAAGTAACATCAATTTTTCATTTAATGTTGATTGCGTTGTTTTTTGTAATAACATCCTTTTTCCATTCAAGTGCAATTCTGCAATAAAACATCAATTGTTTGTGATCACAAAATAACGCATATTAAGAAAGTTGTAAGCATAGAGAAATAGACATAGGCGGAAACTAGAAAAAAACTCAAACAATAAAATTACACAAAATAGTCACATATACGAGTGTTGTTTTTGTTTTCACATAGCTTTTTTTACTAATTCATTCTCACCACTTAGGTTTTTGACAACTGAGTTAGGTCTTTAACAGAAGAGTTTTTGTTCTATGTATATTTATTTACATTAGTAATTGTGTTTATGTTTTCACTTAAAAAATTGATTTTTGAAGAGAATTCGAGTGATTACAAAATAGCCATTTCCCTATTTAAACACATATTGACAAAGTTATAATGTTTTTACTGAAAAAATTAATTCTTGTGGTATATAAGTGATTCCCGATCGTTATAGATAAACTTGTCCGTTTGTCTGTTAAAAATAATTTTCCGAAGCCTCCCAAATATCTTACATGATTGATATATAAATATATCCGTTGCTATTTAAAATCGAGAAAATCCATAAATGACTTAGAAGCAAGCATAAATCCGCGAATCGATTTGTTCACCCAAAATTTTTGAACCATATTTTTTTACCAAAATATTTTTTCATATTTCTTATCGAAAAAAAAAAAAAAATGTTTAAAGGCCTGATTCAGAAATACGAATTGAAAACAATTTTAAAATGTTTGTATGAAAAACACTCAAAAATTATTTAAAAACTGAGTGATAAATTTGAAAACAGTTTTCCTTGCGTGTTTCTGTGTATTATTAATATTTTTGAACAACGAAAACATTAAAATATTTTAGCAATAACATTTACTAGGCTTGAAAATTACCGGCTTTGAAAGAATATATATTTACGTACATATTAATAATATATTATGCAATATAAAATTTAAATATTGGGATACACAAATAAATTTATCAACGTTAGAAATTTCCATAAATTCAATGTTATTGAATATTTAATTTAGTTTACAACATTAAATTGGTTTCGATGAAATGTTGAAGTCGTTTGTTTTTCTTTTTTTGGTTAAAGAACAAAATGTTTAATATTTTTATTTGAAATACAAAATTCTTTTTTTATTATTAATAATAAAGTACATAATGTGTGTATGTGTGTGTATGTGAGGAATTTCTTAACTTTTTTCTCATTTAATGTATGTATTTGTGTTTGAAACAAAGCAAATAATAAATAAAAATAATAATTAATCGAATAATTATAAATGACTGACACAAATAAACACCTAAATGGGTATAGAAAGAAAAAGGAGTATAGAAAATATTATTCTTATTGTTATTTCGTGTTATATAAATGTTTTTTGTTTGTTTTTATTTTATGTTTAGTATAAAAAAGGAGCAAGCAAGATTCTTGGGAAACAAAAATCACACTAAAAACGTATTAAAAAAAAAAAAAACTAAGAAATTAGTTAATAATAAAAATATGTTTGTTATCTCTTCTTTTCGATATTTGTTATTATTTTTGTTTTGTTTTTTGTTTTTTTGTTTTTTATGATTTAATAAGTAATACATATTTTGTATATATATATAATATATTTTATTTATTTTATTTTATATGCATTTTCAGCATAAATTAATAATTAATAGAGTATAATTAAAGTAGTATTGATTTGACTTTCGTTTTGGATTATTTCATTATTAATTCTTCTTTTTGCTAAACTATTTTGTTTTTACTTTTATTTCAGTTTTATTTACGCAATATATAGTACATATAACGACTTTAGTTTGTCTTTCCTTATTATTTGTTGTTTTAATTTTAGTTATTCATGTTATATACCAAGTTATATATCGTAATAATTTCAGTTCTTATATCAGGTTGGGGAGATAGAGTTAATTAAAGGTAAGAGTGTGAGAATAAGAGGGAAGTAGAGTAAAATTAGGAGAGCAGTCACGGGGGTGGTGTAACTTCATTAATGGGTTATAATATTAAATATTATATTAACATAAAAAGGATAGGGATATATGTAAGTGGGTGTATTTGTAATGGTTGCAATGTTTTTTTTTTATATATAAATATATAGATATATAGACACATCCTTCACTAAGTAAGCATTCAAAGTAGTAGTGTGTAGTTGACTTCTTAAGCGAATTTTAAGGCTACACCTCATTTCTCTATGTTTATATTTAGTTTAATTTCCTCGGCTAAATTCTGGTAAGACTCATTGTGTGAATTTGTGTTTAGATGATTAGATAACTAAAGCCATGTCTTTTTTACTTGGCAAATTGACCTTTTTGCCCTGCCATAGTGAATTGTGTATTGTGAAAGCATCAATGGTAACAGTCAAATGCTTTGTATGGACTTGAGAGAAGCATTTTCCTCCTGAATTATACCTTTAAATAAATTACAAATAGATTTTGAATTTTATTCATTCATATTTATACGATTTATAAAACTTACTTGAAGAATTTATCAAACATGACTTCATCCACTTGACTAGGTCCAGTACCATACAATTTTACCACCTGCTCCGTGTCAGGAGTGTAACTGTATAGTGCTCGAAATTGGCAGCCTGCATCTCTGAAGAGTATAAGAAAATGTTTTGCTTCGGAACGGGCAATTTTTTCAAGTACTTTTTGTTTTGCATCACGATTAACTGCGCCAGGGAAGACGCAATATTCGACAGCATTGAGAATAATTCCTCTATTCGATTTAGCTGCTGGCTGCTTATATAATTTTGGCCCTAAATCACAATAATGTAAAATTTCATTTAAATAAAATGTGTATTATAAATATTTGAGATCGATTTTTGATAAGTCTGGTAAAATGTTAATAGGTTTTTATGCAATTGCAAGCAAACAAATTCATTAATTCTAAATATGCACAGTTTTACCAGATTTATCAAAAACCATAGAGAAAATTATGTTTTAGATATGAAAAAAATAAAATAAATAGTATAAACAAATGCATTCATTGTGTGCAAACCAACGTTACATTTTTTTAAACAACATTGGTTAAAATCTAATATAATTTTTAATAATAAACACAACATAACACAACAAAACAAAACGAAACAAACATCATTTCATTATAATATTTGTTAATAAATAATAAAAAAAATTAAATAAATAAGGCACTCGTCTAATTGACTGGGGTTAATACATCTTTCAAAGTTATTCTAGATGCCAAACATTGATTTATATGCAGCTTTCATTCCACTAATTTAATTTTAATGAATACCTTCTTCAACTTAAAATTAATATCTTTCATCAGTTGTTGACTGCTCAACTACATAGTAAATATTTACTAAAGCTAACTAGCCTACATGTTCATTAAATTTTTACTTAAAACCTTAAAAAACTTAAATTTAAATAAAAACATTAATAAAAAATAATTATAACTAAATATAATAATAAAACTAAAATAAAGAAATGAATGTGAATTGAGTTGAACTGAATTGAACTGACTCAAATATTTAATATTTGCATGAATGTATGTATGTATGTATGTATGAATGAATTGATTGATTGATTGATTATTATATGCTAAATGAAAGAGAGATTAATCTATACGAACCCGAATAGTCCATCATGGAATTGCCAATCGATATATCGCTTGATCCATCGTCCATACCACGTCGTTTCGATATTAAACCGGGCGGCAATGAGCCGGGGCCAGATGGAGAGGGCATGTGCCTACCTAACGTGGCCATACCAGGCGATGGTGCTCTACGTGGTGGCGTAGCTCTTCCTATACCAGAATCTATTTCAAGCCAAACATCAAAGTTATCATCAAGGCAAGACAATTACAAAATAAACATTTATTTATTTGGATTCGTTAGTCAGGTAGATGATGAATGTTGTATGATGATGTCAAAGGATGATGATGTCAAGTAGTTAGTTACCGATCGATCGGTCAATCGATTCACGTTTATTCAAAATATTTTCATTTTATTTCATTTTTTTTTTTTTTTTTTTTTGGCATTTTTGTATGTTAAATGGATTTTAATTTAGAATAAAAAAAAGAAACAATAATGATTAAAATTAGTTTAGTTACAGCAAAAGCATAAATAGTATCTTGCGTTATTCTATTTAGGTTTTTAATTAATGATGATTTAATAAAACGAAATAAATGTAATTAATAAACATAGAAAATGAAGATAATCTTTTGAAAAGGTGCCTGGTTTGAAAGGTAACAAAAACATAATTAAATAAAATGAAATTATCAAATAAAAATACAAGTCTTATGTAGGTGTGTAAGCTTTATTAAATTACAAATCGTATACAAGTTGTCCTTTCCCTTTAAAAAAAATTCCTGTAGATTAGGGTGGCCCCGTTGTTACCAACTAAAATGGAAATTTACATAATCTTGACAAATCGACAACATTTTTCGGAGCCCACCTTATTGTACATGAATAATAATTTTTGGTTGAGGCATCAAAGTATAGTCACGCAAAATATATATAATGTTCGAATATATTAAAAAAAAAGGTATGTATAGACATACTTGTTAATTTATAAGGTTTGATAGAATTAATTGTTTCGAAAACACAAGCGAGTAAGATGGTCTGGATACAAAAACAAGGACAGAATTTTTTTTATTAAAAATTTGTATGAAAATCAATATTTTCAAATAATAATAATTCTTTTAATTGCTTTCCGTTCGTGTTTCTAAATCAGGGCTTAAGTTGAGAGTAAATTATATACGTGTTTTGATATTGTAACAAATACAAAATACATATGAAACGTTCGCTCAAACTACTCGCTTGTGTTATGAAAATTGCCAGTAAATTTAATTTTCTAACCATTCTATAAAAGCATTCATTACGAATGACATAATTCCTTAGTACTTCAATCGCATTGAACTTATTCCCAGTCTTTAAAGAATAAATTGCTTATTGAATCATTAAGTTTTATTTAATTCAAATCCATTACAAATAAGCTTAATAATTCAATTTAATCCAAATAAATCACAAATTAGCTTTAGAGTATTTGTTTATTTTCATTTAGTAAACGATCAAAGAAAAATAAAAAAATTGTTTTTTATTCAATTTGTATGATTAAATTTGAATTAACAAACATTTTGTTATTCATAAGTTGAATGAATTAATTCTATTATGGATAATTCAACAATGAATTAATTCTTTTCTATTTCAATAGTAGTCGTTGGATGAAGCTAAAGAATTAGCTACCTAAAAATGGTTTTCGTTTCATTTATTTCTGTTTTATAGGATAAATTGATTAAATTGTTTAATCCTTAAGCTCAAATTGAATTAATAAATGCGAACCCTTCTTTGTTTATAAGCCTTAAATAATGTTAGAAAAAATATGTCAAAATGCTGCCTTGCGCAATACAACGAATCAATTTTACTTCTAAAAATAAACAAGAAAACTATAATACAAAACAATGACATCAACATTTATTTTTGGGAATATGAAATTTACTTTTTAGTAAGATTAAATTTTAATGTGCTAAATTCTCAATTTAATTATTGATAAATGATTGATATTGATACTTTTTCCTATTGTTCTATTGTATATTATCCACCACCAACCACTACGTTCTAATAAAACTGTTGAGTTAGCTTCTAAAAATATGTCAGATATTATCTTTTCTAAATCATCATTTACAACTGTTATTTCGGTCAAAATAAAAAAATTAATTAAAACTTTTCAAAAAAAATCCAATATGGATTTTCAAAAAAAAAAAAAAAATAGCAAAAGATCACAGTGTTTCCAAAGCCATTAAACAGTATAAGGAAGACTTGAACATTGAAAGAAAACCTGAATCAGGAAGAAAAAAAGGTATACCAGATATTGGTAAGGCAAAAAAAAGTCGAACAACTCTTTCGAAGAGCACTAGAACACTTCTGTCAGAAAAGCAGCTGGTAAAATTAAATGTTATGATTCTTTTGTGCGCAGAGCCAAAGCTAAATTCACCAAGCAGTTTCTTGTGTGACAAGCCATTTGCAGTTGTGGCAAAAGAAGCCAATCATTTGTGACATCAGGCACGATAAACACAGAAACATATATTACGGAGTGTCTACAAAAACGGCTTTTACCTTTCTTAAAACAGCACAGAGCACCTTTGTATTTCTGGCCCGGTTTGGCATCATCCCACTTTGGAAAAAAGGTACTTCAGTGGTATTTAATAATGTCAATTTTGTACCACGGAAGGCAAATCCACCCAACTGTCCCGAACTTCAATCTGTGGAAAGGTATTGGGCTCTTGTAAAAAAATATTTAAGGAACACAGTGGAAGTGGACCACCTCGTCCAAAGAGTTAACGGAAGCAACTATAAAATCTTTAATGTTAGGATTTCCGGAAAAAGTGGATAAATTATTATATATTATAATACAAAAATATTATATAGATTCTTTGGAATAAATGTGATAAAACTGGTTTCATAAATAAACTAAACCGACAAACTTTCTTTTTGGGTCCACAGAAATGGTTTATTTCTAATGTACTACCACTTATATAGTTGAGATAGTTATTGATTGCATTAGCATTTCATAGCAGAAAAATCAAAATATGTTTAAACATTCTATTCACCTTGCCGCAAACACCACAATACTATTTATTGATCATTGGCATTTCTCATGTTAGAGGACGATTTGAGAATTTAAATTGTCACATTTAAATAAATGATTGTTTACTTATTTTTATGGCTGGGATGAATGGTTAATGAGAATAATGATTAACAAATGTATAAATAATGTGAATTTAAATTGAAAAAAAAAACAAGAGAAATTTACACTTAAATAAAAATTACAAATTGATTTAAAAAAAAAAAACACAACTCCTTTTAAAACTAAATGATGATTAATATAGATAAATATGAAAAACCATAAAATTATTAACCGAAAACCAAATAATTATTCCACAAAACAATAAAAAATAATATAATGGTGACTAAAACTCTTACCGCACAGATTCATAAGCGAATTTGATTTTCGCCCACGAAAGTTTAGAGTACTTCCTTTGGCTACAGATATACGTGATAGAGTTCGACCTCGTTCGACATTTGGTTCTGCAAAAATGCCCACATTTTATGAGCGTATAATATTTGGTAATAATCTCTATTATACAATATGTATTATAAATTGGATTTTATCTGAATAAAGCTTATATTCGAAATTAAATAAAAAATATATATATATGTATATAAAATATGTAAACCAAACCCATTTTCCCTTCACTCTTAAATTAATTAATTAAAATAAATTGATTTTTGTTTAAAAAGTATCCATTAACCATAATAAACCTAAACATCATTTATTCATTTTGTTTATAAGTTTGTATGAATACTATACAAGTATGCAGTATAAGTAGTAAATGTATATTTACTCCTATCATACATTTGCATAATCATAAGGAATTTAGTAGGAGCATGCTAACAAGACATTATTAATAGTACGAGTAATTAATTATTTAATTAATGAAAGCAAACATTACAAAACATGTGCAAAACAAACCCAGCTTCAGACTGTAACATCTTGTTTTTTGTTGTTCATTTATATATTTTTTGGTTATTGCGTAAGAGAAATTATAAGTTTAATAATTAAGAGGGATTAATTAAAGCAAATTAAATATAAAAAAAAAATATATATAAAAATAGTAACTGAACTAAACTGAAGAAAACAGAAAAGAAAGTGAGGAATAAACTCAAATGGCAAATAAAACATTTGAACAATAAACGCATAAATTGAAATATTTCATTCATTCAAGTGTATACATATAGTTATGTAAGAATGTGATTTCCCGCCACCAACCTTTAGATATTTTATATGATCCCCGACGTCCAATAGGCGTGGAACTTGTACTTGGGTACTCGTCCGGCGATTCTAACAAAAGAGAATTTATTACTTTACGTTCATTAACAGACAAGTCTGTATGTATTTTGAAGCTGTTTTTCCAAATCACAACTAAATAAGTACTTTCATGCAGAACAATAATACAAAAGCATATAGAAATACCCAATAATAAACAGAAAAGAAGACCCCATTGTATATCAATGAACTCAAAACAAATTCCAAATAAGAAAAAAAAAAACCGAAAATAAATTTAATATGCACTTATTACTACTAATAATAATAATAATAATAATAAGTTAATTGCAAAGAAATAATAAAGAAGTAAAATAAAAGTAAGAAAAAAATGATAATTACCTTTCACAGTTAGGGAATCTTGAGAGCCTTTGTAATAATCTCTCCTCATCGATTGGCCGTAGCCTTTGATTATTGTTTCGCAAACAATCAATCAATTCAATATAATTAGGAGCCATGCAACAAACAATCAACAAATAAAGAAATAAAAAGAAAACAAATGAAACGGTAAAACGAAATTAAAAATCGAAAAAATCAAAAATTAAAAATTAAACAGTAACAAAATTATAAATGTTTGTAACACCAAAAAAACAACATCTGTTAATCACCCTGATTTTCACAAAGCTTTAAGTTTGAAGTTTACCTGTTAAATTGGTACTAGAACCCTTTTTACCGCGACTAGATATACTCGAAGCCTCGCTTAAGTCCACAGATCCGTCGTCGACATGTATTGTTTTGGGTCGTGGACGTGTGGGTTTGGGACGTGTTCTAGTCACTGTGTTAGTGTGGGAACTTGGTTTGTGACCAATGTCTGAGCGATCAATTGTTTTGCCCTGTAATGAACCAAGGAAATAATAATAACAAGAGCAACATTTGAAAGTTAAAAAATTTACTTCTCGTTCAGCTTCTTCGAGGGCTTTCTTTAGACGATGCTGTTCGAGTATAGCTGCCCTGCGAGCCATTTGTTCCTCCTTTTTGCGCTGCTTCTCTTCCTCTTTTTCACGTTCCATTTCTCGTTTCCGTGCAGCCTCTTGTTCTTTTCGTTCTTTAGCTTCTTCCTGTTGTTGGCGACGTTGGAGAGATAAAAGCATAATCTTTTCTTTACGACGTTCCATTTCCTCTGCTGATTCCTGCGAAAACAAAACCGTTCATCCCTCTTTATGTCGTGATGCAAATTTTAAAATCAATTATTTCACTTACCGGATCAAGAGTTGAGGGGTCTGTGCCAATTACCAAAGCTTTGCTTTTTACTTCCCGATTCTCTAATGGAGTACTGTTCCTTAAATGTGTTGGTGAGGTGGAAGCTACAGATGGAGGTGGTGTTTGTGGTTGATTATTGTTGTGCGAAGATGAACCGTTTTGTGGTTTGTGTTCGTTTTTATTCTCACCTACTGACATCACCTGACTGAGATGTATTGGACTGTCTGTATATTTGTTGTATGTGGCCTTATTTATGTCCATCGTATTTCTGTTTTGGTTACTACTGCTGCTGTTACTTTCGCTATAGTTTAGTTTGTGAACTTTTGGTCGAATTTTGTGTTCGACACTGACATCATTGTTGATCATTTCAATGTAGTCGGTAGAGTCGGAATTGTTCGATAGCTGGTTGTCACCACTGTCCAAACTCTTTTCTTTTTTCGGCGAACGCTTGACACGCAAAGGTGGTTTAGGTCTCTTGGGCTGCTCATCGTCGAAGGAAATGTAGAATCCTTTCTCAGCAGTATTCTTTTCAGACGATCGAGGATCCTAAAGATTACAAATAATTACATTTATGTTATGATGACAACTGTACATAGTTATGATGATGCACATATTTACCTGGAAGCTATTTGGATGGAGTTGTGGACGTTGTGGTGAAGGTATTCTATAAGTTAGATTACCACTGGTTATATTTAACTTTTGTGGCATCATGTCACTGGGGCCACAAATGTAATCGTCATAGTTGTTTTCCCGGTCGTCGCGTTGCATTTGTGCCACATGAGAGATATGCGATTGTTGGTGTTGCTGCTGTTGTGGATGGTGGTGCATGGGGAAGATGTATTCTGAAAGACCAGTGGATTGTATTTTCTCAATAACGTTACGTTCAATTTCATCAATATCGTCTTGATCGCCAATAAAGCAAATGCTCTGGGGCGCCATGACATCATCAGGTGGCGTGGGTGCGGATGAAGGCTTGGGAACAACAATTGGTGATCTGGATTCTCTTAAATTAGTCATAGACTGCTGCCTTTGTACGCCCATGCCTACGCCCATACCTACGCCAACACCTCCCCCATTGCCACCAGACATGCGTTGGCTATGTAAGGGCGAGGAGTGCACCGGGTACATTGGATGGTGTTGACCATCACCGTTTTGGTGTATGGACGATCGGTGGTGCTGGATGTTATTGTCCATCTGTGGACTGCCCCAATTAGGCCCACCACCATCGCCGTCCATTGACTTTTGTGGTCGCCTCTGAGTTTGCCAAGAGTTGACGCCAACATCTACCATTTGCATCGGATCGAACGAGGGCTGGGCCCATGTTCTTCTTTGTGTAGGATACTGTTGTGGATGTTGTTGCTGACTTTGCTGCTGCTGTTGTTGTTGTTGCTGTTGCACTAGAGGCTCATGTCCGTAGTAATTGTTCGGTTGTGGCGACATGTTCGGCTCACGGCCATGCATCGACTGTATTGGATAATCATCGTACATACTTTGACGAGGAATGTATTGTTGATGCGGATGATGACTCTGCATCGGTGGTTGACTATTCTGAGACTGTGGCCCACCGAAGCCATGGTTGTTACTTCTGCTATAAGGCACGGCGTTGTTGTCATTATAATGAGGATGCATGGTATTGTATTGAGATTGAGGCAACATGGATTGTTGTTGCTGCTGCTGCTGCTGTTGCGGGTACATATATGGAGCATTGTCATTTATATACTGCACTGGCATGGTTTGCATCTGCTGGTAGGGATCTCGACTAGGGGGTCTAGAGCCGTACGGGTTAACAACAACACCGGCATTAACATTAAACGACTGTGGCAAATGAGGAGATGATCCGAAATTTGGCTGATTTTGTAAGGGTCGTGTTGGATATGGATCAGCTAAATGTTGTTGTGATCCAAAATTTTGTTGTTGTTGCTTATGGAAGAAGAGTAAAAGAATTTCAAGGGAATCATTGAGAGAATGAGTGGTAGAATGGAAGCAGTTGTTTAACAAGCGAATAGAATATATTTGCGTATGACAAAGTATACAGTAAAATTAGAATTATACTCAGATACGGTTACGGAAATCTGATAAAAAAACATTTAACATCTAATTATGAAAATGTGTTAAATGGGAGTGTATACAGATGTGTATGTGTGTGGTATGTAAAATGTTTTGATGTGCGGTCAGTGATGTTTACCTGATTCAACATATTTGCTATTTGTTGGGCCTGCAGGAGCTGTTGAGCTTGCATTTGTTGGGCCTGTATCTGATTTTGCTGCGTAGCTAATCTTTGTATATCTTGTTGAATGTCTTGAAGATTCATATTCATAATAGCGATGCTTTGCTGTGTGAGTTAATGATGTAAAGGATTTAGAAGTTAGAAATGTAGTTAATAACGTTTACGATGGGCAAACATACATATTCATACAGTCACAGTTTAAACTAAACTCAAAATAAAAACGAATTTTAAATGAAATGGTTCAATTGGACGCTGTCCACACACCAACATGTAGGCACAAACAACAAATGTACATGTTACTACATTCGAAAAAATAATTATTCAAATACTATTTAAATATCTACAAATTTTCAGGAAATTTCGACTCCAATAAATACTTATACGAGGGTAACTATTTATATTTTTTAGCATTAACTTCAAATATAAAATCTAAATTTGCTATTTATTAAATACTAATTGAGATTTTTAGTCACATTTTAATTGAAGTATGTATTTGTGAAAATTTAAACAATATACAAATAATTTTCCGAAAATTAAAATACCAAACAATGAAAAAAATACGAGTAACCATTAATCAGTACCCTCCACATTAGTGTACACTAAAAAATCCAAACAATTTATTTCTGGGAAAACCTATTTTTTCCAATAACTAAGTTTTCACCACAATGTATTTGGTCTGACAACATAAATAGTTACCATCATAAAATTAAAAATTTTTTTATTTTAAATTGCAAACTATTTGAATAATTTAAAATCGATTTCAAATGTATAGTTTTTCATTGTTACACATGGAGGTAAACATAAATATTATAATTTGTTCTATTAAAAATTTACATACAGTACAAGTTCATCAGTGCATTTAATGTTGAAAATCTCAACTTTTTGTGAACTACTACATATAACATTGGATTGGTAATCAACGATTTATCAAAATAGATTTACGTCAGTCAAATAAAATAAAATGATTACACAATTTTTTAATGGGTTAAAAATAAATAAAATTACAGGATACATGGAATACGGCCACCACAATAATAAAATTAAATACAACATACATACGTACATACATAAGTATGTGGTTTATATGCATCGTACCAACCTGATATTTATCCAGATCATTGGGATCTATGTCAGAAGTACGTTTTGAGTCGTTGCTCATGGTTTCCCACTTCATGTAGTCAGCATCGACAAGATCCGGATCCTGATTGAACTGAAAAGAAACGACAATTTAGTATTAAATTTAAAACATGGATGAAATGAAAATTTCCAAGATTAATTAAAATACTTCTTTTTGGTGGCGCGATAAAACCATTTCAATTCTTTGTTTGTCCTGCTCAATTTTCTTTCTTTTCTCCTCTAGTTTCATACGTATAGTGTTGAGCTTGTAAGTGCTTTCCAATGAACGGGTATCATCATCGAATGTGTCTAAAAATTTTAAAATATTAACGACATTGGGATAAGAAAGCATATTGATGAAGTATTATTAATTACCAGCTTGATTATTCTGCCAATTGGGTGTTTTCATATGCATGCTAGCATTTGAAGATTTTCTAGTAAGTGTAGCGTTTGGATCGCGTGACGGCTCATCTGTAACCAATTCTGGACTAGTGGAATGCTTTTGTGGGCTGTTAATGGCGTTATTACTTTTATTTTGTGCACTGGATGCAAAATTAACATTATCGTAGCTGTAAATAATGTTATTGTTTTAAAATCGTCACAACGCAAAATTTTAAATTGTTTATGTTGTATAATTGCTTAAAGAATGCAAACGACAAGTCCTTAATCCAGATTTTACTTTTGGTGTAGTGTTGCTCTTGCACTAACTAACTGAGCAATATGTATGCAAATCAGAGAACGAAAATAACGTGTCCACTTTCATTTCAATGGTAAATTCACATAGTTTTTTATGTTATATCAATGAGAGAGTGATTTTTATAAGAGAACATTTAAGGTTAGTGGTTGAGAGAAACCGAAAAGAAAATAACACAAGTTGTTGTTATCGTTGTAGCAGCATACACAATTTTACTATATTTAATCTGAGGGGTTCTGCATGTAGTTCAAGTCCAAGAAATTGTGCATAAATCAACTGGACGTAGTGAAGTAGGGCTGGCTGGACAGTTGAATATGGGGGTGTCATGACCCTGACCACATGTTGGGCATAAGTTGAGGACGGCACGGTCTATGCGGTACCATTAAGCCTGTTGCTCCATCCTGATCTTAGTTGTATCGGAACGACTCTTGTTTTACGCGGTAGAATCTTCTCGGCGTCTTCTATCGGTGGAGGACAGCCGGTCCTACGACCAAAAAACCTTCGGCCAAGAGCTGTCAACCCAGCAACACCAACAATGCAATTACATAACTTATTTATAATTAAATATTAAATTAATAAATCATTGAATGTAAAATTTTCAATTTCACAAAAAATCAATAATTTTATAAAAAAAAATATCTACATTTCTAAAAAAATTTAAAATTTTACAAAAAAAAAAAAAACTTTCTGTTCCTTTTTCGACCCATAACAACACTGCATTACTTCATATACATCATATCACTTCTATAATTTGTTAAAAATTAACAAAAATTTATAATTGTATGTAAATAAATTAGACAGATTGTTTGCATTAAAAAAACCACAAAAACTAAAATCCTTTTATAACTTTCGGTTTAGGTGATTTATTTTTTATCACAAAATATAAATCACAATTTGGATATTCTGATTATGTGGACGCGTTATTCGGCCTCTGATGGAAATTGATAATTGTTATAGAAATGTGATAATATTTTACCTGGTTTGACGTTTGAGTGGTGGTTCTTGTTTCTCTGTATCGCGATCTTGTTTTTCTGAACCAGAATCGGTGTCATAGCCCAATTGCAAAGTACCACGAGCGTCTGCAATCGATGATCTAACGGGTACCACATGTTCTAAAAACATAAAATATATATATGTAACTCAGCACAAGTCATATTCATTTATGTATGTACAATAGTACATCATTCATGGCTTTGTAAATTACCTATTGTTGTGTTCGATAATTTACGTTCCCTATCTCTTTCAAAGCGTTCAATGTTATTGAGCTGATCCTGAGATCCGCCAAAGTTTTCAATTGTCAGTTGAGAATCTTCACTGGATGAGTTTCGTCGCGATCTTCGTCCTGGAAAACAAATTAAATTACGATTGTAATGAATATAAAGCATTGGTATGCATTTAACAAAAGCCATTATATGTACCTGCATAACTTGGACGGCGATGTTGATCCCAATTACTAGGTCTTCCAGCTGGTATATTGTCTCCTAAATAATAACATAAATAAATTTTTATTCAGTTGCAAAACACATTTGGGCAGCAGCATATACAAAGTATGTACATATGTAACATAAAACAACATTGTGTAAATGGCAAATGAGAAATGAAAAAACAAAAAAAAAAAAAAAAAACAAACCTCTTTCGTCGGCCTTGGATTCTGTATTATTTTTTTCTTTGGCCTGTCTTAAACGAGCTGGCATTAGAGGATCCTGTTGCTGCATATGCATGGATGATAGTGTGGTAATGCCACGTGATTTGTGTACAACGAAAGCTAATCGAATAAAATCAAATCAAAAATAAATCAAATAAATAAATATATAATAACAACTTAAAAGATCAACACAAAAACGGCCACAAATTGCAAACTTCAGATTGTGATTACCTTCGTTTTCGAAATGAGTATTCTCAGCCATTTGATGCTGATCGTATTGAGATGATGGTGGTTGTATGTTTGGTGCTGATTTGTTTATAATGAGACCACTTGCAGAATTCGTATACGTAACTAAAAGTGTAAATATATTTTAAATAAAAGAAAAAACAACGATATATAAAATAATAAATAATTGAAAAATACCAAAACTTGAATAAAACAAAAAAAAAATTAAAAAGAAAATAAAGGTTAGAAACAGGATGAAGTTTTGAGGAGCAGTTGTTACTTTGATTACTCATTTAATCATGAATTGCAAAACAAATAAAGGTATAAAAATACTCACTAATTACCGCACTAATAATTCAAAAGATCTGAACAAAAATATTCAATTCACTATGTTAAAGAAACACACACACACACACATACAATTTCACAGGGAATTCACCTAGTGTCTTGGGAAGCATAAATGTAGTTTTTACTACTTTTTTTTATATTTTATTACTTACATATATGTATGTACGTATGTATATATAGATAGATGGTACTAATAAAATGGGACAAACTTATGAAAATGTATTATAGATCTGAAGGTATGGATGTTTTCATAAATGTATGTTTATTTGTATGTATGGATTGCGTATATTGTGGTGATATTGTGAATGAAAGAAACAACAAAAAAAGTGTGTATTAAAATAGAATTACATGCATCTCTAGTATGTGTAGACAAGTAAAAAAAAAGTAAAAGTAAATAACGAAATATTAAAATAAAACAAGCATAATTGAAATTAAAATAGAAATAAAATAAGGAAATAATTTGTATTTTGTGGTGTTTCAAGTTTTTGTTATTTTTTTTTTGTTTTGCTTTGTAAAATATGTTTGCGAAACAATAATAACCAACAACAAACACTAAAAGAATTAAATTTCTGTGATCTTTGTTAATATTGACCTTGAAATTGAGGTCTTGTCGATGGTGATGTAGAAGGTTGATCTGATTCACTTCTTAAATCTGGAATCGGTGTGACAGTAGGCATAGTTAAACCGCGGCGGTGATAAATTCCATGTTCATTGGCACCTGCATTCTGTTTAGCGATGATCTCTTTTATATTTCAATGTTTTTTTTTTTTTTGTTTTTTTTTAACACATTATTGTTTTCATTGCATATCACCAGAAACAGAAAGAAAGAAGATAAAAGATAATATGTATTTTAAAATGTTTTGCATATTTATAGAAAAAAAAAAATATTTTTGTATAAAACACCTATTTTATGGTAAAACAAATGGACAAAACATACAATATTGAGTTGCAAAATGAATCAGGATTCCATTAGAGATTTATACACGACGTCCTGGGGAATTGATCACAAATCGGAATTTATATGCAACACAACACAAAACAATTCAATGCAATCAACAAAACTGGACAATGTTACAATTCAATTTGTACAACAATGAAGGCAGGCTGATTGTTAAAAAAAATCCTTCAAAAATTTTACATTCAGCATTCAGTAAACAAACATGTGTGAATATCTTTTTTCAAACATTACAGCCTCTAAAGATATGTGTGTGTTTCTTTATTAGCCATAATACACAGAATAACAATTATAATAATACTGTTTTAATTTCTAAGAGTTTAATTGTATTCGATGGTGTCAAGTAAATGATTTTTAATACAGATTTACAAACGATGCAACCAATCTCCATTATTAAAAGGATTCCATTACCTAATCACCACCACTTGCCGAATTTAGTTACAAGTTACAGGTTAAAAAAAGCCTTCTTATTAAAACCATTAGCTTAGAGTGTTTTATTTTTTGTGATAAAGTGGTGAAAGTGACAAAAAAAAATAACCCTACTTTATTAGGAGACACTTGTGTATATACATAGACCTTCACCAGTTATAAATATATAAGTAGTTATGTACCTCTTCCAAATAATACAAAAAATAAAAAAATAAACAAGCAAAAAGTAAAGGTAGAAATAGAAAATAAAAATTGAAAATTAAACAACGCTTACCGATAGAATCCATACCGGGGTAGGTGACGCAATTGGCTGGATGTATTTCAAAAAGATTGAACAAATCTGCCAAAAGAACAAGCAAATTTAGTCGCATTGATCTGGAAAATGAGCGAAAAATAAAAAAAAGGTAAATGAAAGTGTTTGAAGTAAACATATTTTGTTGTGTACCCTCTCATGTATGTAACGTCCTCGGGAAGCATATGGAACACATTGTATGGCAGATACTTTTGAGAAAAATTGCTCACTATCAAAACATTGTGTATTGAATCCTCAACAGCCGGTAAATAATTTATGCGTACATCAGTCCAACGCACAACTTTGGGACAATAGTAGGATATTAAAAGTGCCAAGCAAATGCCATCGCAAAGATCTTGAAAGTCACGCACAGGCGGTATGTCTGGGGCTTGCAAACGTTTGCCCTATAAAGCGATAAGTGCGTACGTGATTAAATGTGGTTTCTTTGGTATTGCACACATTACTTACATTTTCATCCTCGGGATTCATTTGTATATCACGTTCTACACGCTTCTTTAAAGCAGCACAAGTATGAGACACCCACGACAGAATTGTATGTTCTATATTCCCACTGCCTGCAACAACAGGTTGATCACTATTACCAGATATTCTCTTAATGGCATTGTTAATACGTTCGTTTGAAGTTATTTCCTTGGTATATAACATCATAAGCGCCTCTACAACTGCCATATGACCCACCTATTCAGTGAGAGAGATAGATGTGTATGAGATTTAATTTATTGAAATATTCACATTCAAATGCTTTAATAGTTAGTTAATTGTACTTACAATTCTAAGGGGATTTGTTTGTATCAATACTGTTTCTGTAAGAGGCATGTCGGGCGACTCATTGACAGGCACTCCCTTGCGTGCCAATGTTTGCAATATCGACCAGTGATTAAGGCTTTGGTAATTTGGATCAGAATATAAATTCGACAATGTCTGGCAATACAAAGTCGCATTTCCCATATCAACTACGATTTTTGGTTTAAGTCGCTCTTGATTCTCATGGTCCCTATAGAACGGCTCCTTCAGATTGTCGGGCACTCGATTATTATACGCCTTAGACAATAACCATTTGACCGAAGCACGATAACGAGCCTAACAAAAAAGAAAAAAGAAAAAAAAAAACAAAATAATTTTTACCAAATTTATCAAAAGATCTTCTAAACAGAATAGTTTTCCAATTTATTTACATTTACCCTGCCTTAAGGAAAACAAGTGCAAACATTTTTGCTGTTTCAAGCAAAATGTGTATGTCTGTTTATAGAAATTATGTCAGCATTTTGTCAAAAAGACAAAATTAGGGAGACTCCTATTCTGACCATGTATTATATTTGATTCAAATGTAAAAAAAAATTCAAATCAAAACTCGTTCATACATTTTTATAGACATGTTAGCATTATGGCAGTGCAGTATATGTAGGTGTCCATAGGTACGTTACAAATATTTTAACTTAGACCACACAAAAATACAAACACACGCACGTACAAATATACATCGATATGAATGGATATACATACATCATACATTTATATACATATGTATACCCAGCAGTTTTACTAGTAGTCAATATATCCCAAAGATACAGTAATTGACTGATCACTTGTCTGACTCCAATTTATATATTTTGTGGCATTTGAATTATATTTGCACTTTGTAGTGCAGAAAGAAGACATATGGTTTATTTATACATCCCAGTCAATTGTAACATAAGTTATTATTTTCGAAATTTGCTGATTTCGTAAAATTATGTCTTCTTTTTTCTCCTCGTAATGCTTATAAATCCTCACTAGGGTATTCTGATTTGGAATAATCTGCCTTAGAGTTGCGCGTGTTCACGCACGTTTTTAAATTAAAACTATCAGTGTTGTTTGGGTTCTACTATCCCTAACTGGACAGTATTTTATATTCTTCTATTGATCACGGCTGGGGGACTATTATATAGTATTGTAATTGGAAAGGCATGGACTAGTTTTAAATCTCGTACTTAGGTTATTTGACTTTAAAAAAATAGTTTGTATTCACAGAGTTTATTTTGCACTTTTTGTGAGTGCTACGTACAAACTGGTTTTATACAAATTGTATTGGTAGTCTAGCGTGAAGTCAATTGTCACTTTAGTAGGAGAGTAGTCGGAGAAAGTTTTGTTTAGAAGCAATCGGTTATTGTGCTGTCTAGGAGATGTGTTTTTAACTGACTATTTGAAGTCGATTAGCTTGTGCTTAGCATATGTAGGAGTTAAAATAACTAGGCAAATGTATCTGCCTCTATGTAACCGGTTATGAATGCTATGCGTTGAATACTTCGGACGAGCTATTAGACAGTCTGTGTAGGGTCAATTTAACCCCTGCTTAGGACAGGTAGATTTTTAAATAACTAGTCACGTAGCAAACTAGTGGTCACTTTAAATGATAGCTAAAATCATTAGCTCATTAGGTAAAATCATTAGTCACCCAGAACAGCTGGGCAATTAATCGTTTTTATGCATGAATGTATGACGAACGACCAAAATGACGATAAACTTCAATTACACTCGATCAGCTTTGTCGATGATGAGCGATTGATAAATGCTAAATAAAATCTACTCGGAGAATTATTGTTAGAACATAAACGCATTTATGGGTAAGTATTTATGTACTGGTTGGTACACATGCGAATAATACATGACTACTAAGAAGGGTCGGGTCGGTCGTTGGGGCATGTACAGACGGTTTTGTTTGGAGGGGGGAAAAAACAGATTTGACATGTTGTATTCCGTAAATTGCTAGTTGTCTGCGCTACAGAAAAAGTTGACTGTTAGTTACTCTTTTGGCAATTGATGTAGGCGAATGACACAAACATTCAAATTAGCTATTTTGTTTATTTGTTAAAAAGAATAATAGTATTTAGTATGTATTAATATATTTATTATTGACTAGCATTGATAAAACAGGTATGTGTATGTATGTATGTATGTATATTATTGAAACTGGTCGAAATAAAAAGTATTCGTATAAACAATTTATAAATAATGATTGAATGAATTTGTTGTACCATAGTAGGTATAATATTACTAAATACTTGTCCAATAAGTGTTCCATGTTTTACATGGCCTGTAGTTCGTTCGTTCATCACTCAGTAACTCAGCGAGCAATTAAGTAATTGTAAAGCAACAACAGCAACAAAATATAGAAATTATGTATAGTGTAGTTATGAGAAGAAGGTGCAATATTGATGTACAAACGAAAAAATGAAAACATTTCCTCGATTGTGTGTTTAATATTTATTTATTTATTCCATTATGAATAGACGATTTTTGCAACATACCTGACGAATTTCTTGAGTTTCGTCCATTATGCGATTTTTATTTGTTTTTTCGTTTACAAAATAAAATTAGACAATTCAAATTTACTCAAAAAGACGACTAGCAGCACAGGCTGCGTCTCAAAGCAGCACAATTGAATGTAGACGGCAGTCGCAGCAGAGCTTATGAAGTCAGAGGAGTGTTTTTCGCCTTCTTCCTCTTCTACTTTCCACCTTTTGTTTTTTGCTTATGTTCGTCGTCTTTTACTTCTTTTTTTCTGTTACTTTTTTGGGTAGCTTTGCACACAGGGCAGCAGGCGTTTCCACATCGAAATAAATAATAAATATTGTATTTGTGCCCTCTTTCCGCTTACTTTCACCGTGACTACTTGAAAACTTTTCGTTCGATGATTCCTTTTTTTATTTTATTATTTCTTGTTTTGTTATTTTTCTCTAATCTTAAGATTTTGTTTAAAATAAATCGCTGCTTTGTGGTTTCGAGTAACTAATTATGTTAATTACTTTATCATCATCAAGTTCAGTGTCCATTACAGAGATGAAGAATATAACTGCACTTTAAAATTTAACAAAAAAAAAAAAATACTTTATGTACAAAACTGAAGCGAACAGAAAGTGATTCACTCAATCATAACCGCGGTGGGCGTAGGGGTTTTAGAGCAGCATTTGACGTAGTCGTCGTCACCGTTGTCGTCAGCTGTTTACACTTTTTCAATTTTTGCCGTTCTACTAAATATTCTTCATCACAATTTCATCTTAATTGCTTTTAATCGACATTAATAAACAATTTTCTGTAATTTTTCTATTTATTTGCACACAGATAATTTCTAAATACTTTTTTTCACGATGCAAAAAATTAACACAATTCTTATGGGTATTTTTCTGGCAGTAGTATCTGCATTGTACGATAAAAACTCTATTTGATTCTCTCTCACAAACTTCACTGTACTAATGACATAGCAAATATTTCTCTCTTTCTTTTTTATTACGACAATTTTTTATTTTTTTTTTTTCCAAGTAGCAGTTATTTCTTTTTTCCAAACATTCTTTCTTTAGTTTTCATTATTAAGTTACAAAGATTCGCCAATTATTAGTAATTGTTGTTATATTTCGAATGTTTTAATTTTCTCCCACATATATTTTATTATTGAATTTTCATTTATTTATATCGTTTATAGAGTAATTTTTTCAAGCTCTGCTATACTTGTTTTATTTAACTCAACCCGTCGTGCAACAATAGCTGCCCTGTTTGACACTTACAAAATGTGGCAACACCTTCATAATGATGGCGATGCCAGAATAAAAAAAAGTATTTCTGATCGGGCAATGCTTCTATCATGGAATACACTTAAAAATATTACTACGTTGCATATAAATCTATAACTTTTAAACGTATAGTCCGATTTCGACAAAATTTCCAATGGCCTCAAGACCTATATGAAAAATTTAAATTTAATTTTGTTGTCGATCAGGTTTTAAAGATTTTTTAAAATGTATATGGAATCTACTAGAAGATATATTCAAAACATAAACATGCTATATATTATATCTTATATTTAACGAGATATTTATTTCCATTTTTTCAGTTTCCCCACTGTGCAACTTAGCGTATACAAATATAACTTTTTCACGCAACATTTTAGAATGTTTAGAAACTATTTCTACTATTAAATCGATTTAGTATAAATTTAAAAATTTACTAGTGTTTTTTTATATTGCAAAACAACCGAATAATAGTTCGGTTACAATAGGAGTCGTTGTCGTCAAACCACAGCAATAGGCGAAGGTTAGATGACAAAAATAAAATAGATTTTCTGAAGCTTGGCATTTAAAAAACAAAACAAACTGAGTAGGTAAACGTTAAGAATAAAAATTGCAGCACATTTATAATTTAAAGCTTCGTGATTATTTGTGCTTTTTTATGATAGATTATTTACAAACTATTATGAATCTATCACAACCCATTGATTATTATTTAATAGATTTTTAATAAAATCCTAATGGATTTTTTATGAACAAATATTTCATAAATATTAATTTTCCGTTATTTGAAAATAGAAACAGCATTACCAATAATTGCTATAACCGACATAAAGTAATTTGTTGACAGTGTTGCCATAACTACTATTTTATTGTATTACGAAAAATTCTAAAAATGTTATATAAAATTGCTATGATAATTTAATGTTTTAATAAGTGTTTATCCACCCCCAAGTTAAGTATTAAACAAACATATGCATTTAAGTTTTATGAAAATTGTGATTTTGATATAAAACACTGCGTTTTATATAAAAATCACAATTTTCACACTAAGCAAACGATATACATATGTACACTATTTGGCTTGTGAATTTGATAAGTAATATTGACAAATATTCAGAGTTTATTTAAAAAACTTTATATTTGTTTCTGGGGTTGAAAACAGAAATAATAGCGGTATTCACAATGTAGAGTACTTGGCCTGGTAATGTAGTAAAAGAGCACAATATCAAAAAACTAAAAAACTAGAAATTGAAATGTTTGTCAATAAAAAGCTTTTCTGCTTTTTTACTAGGCCAAGTACTCTACATTGTGAATACCGCTAATGTAATGTGTCTAAACTAAATGTTGGCAAAGCAGTTTAAAATAATATTATGTGCTGTATGTGCACTAGGGATGCCAATCATATTTTAAATAATCCTAGATTCCGGATTTCTTAATATGAGTACATACTTAAAGAAAAAACTCAAAAATATGGGTATTTTAAAATCTAAATCTAGTTTTTATGGCATCGGGATTCGCTTTTGGATCCTTCTAGTTTAAAAACAAATAAGAGAGAGTAAGAGCTTTATTCGGCTGCGCCGAATTTTATATACCCTTCACCAAATTATATTTTAAAATAAAAATTTTAAATATTTTAAGGTAAACACAATTTTCATTTCAAAATTAATTTTTTTATTTAATTTTTTAGTGAGAAAAATTTTATACAAAAAAATGACTAAAAATTCTTTTACAAATTCGGGTTACGAAGGTCTTTGAAATATCCATCATTAGATATACTTAAGACTATATTATGACTTATTAATCTAGATACAGATAAAAAATAGGTAAAAAATCGGGGTTGTCCTGATTTTTTCCTTATATCTCAGCCATTTTTCGGCCGATTTATGAATCATGTAAGTTATTTAGGGGCTACGGAAAGTTGATATCATCATACAGATGCACATGTATAGTATATCGACTCCGCTATTTGTAACGATCCAAAATATACATACTTTGTCCATGTAAACCATTAAATGAAACTACAGATTGCAATTTAAAAGATAATTCCATAAAATTCGCACAAAGGACGAAGCCTATTGAATTTAGTTAGAATCGGTCCACTATTTCTCGTAGCCCCCATAAAACTGCCCTATCTATAAATAAGATCTTAATTATACAGATATCCAAGCCAAATTCTTCACAAATAAGTTTTATATAAGCTGAACTCGCACTACCAAATTAACAATTTTCCATAGCTCCCAGTCGCGAAAATAAATTAATAAGAATAAATTTCTGAAATATGTTAGTATCCAAATAAAATGCAACAGAAATAATTTTCAGATATACAGAAATAACGCTCACTTCCGAAAATCAATTTCACGAGAATAAATCTCTTAAAAATATTGGTATTCAAATAAGATGCATTCCAATAAGTTATAATAAGTTATGTCACCAAATTTTATAACGATCGGTCCCTAATTAGTCATAGCTCACATATAAGGCTCTCTTTCGAAAATAATTTTAACGAGTTTAGATTTCTTAAAATTGTTGGTATCCCAAAAAAAAATTCAACACAAATAAGTTTCATATATACAGAAGTCATTCCACCTATTTTATGGCAATTGGTCCATAATTAGTCATAGCTCCCATATAAATTTTAAAAGAAAATTGTTTATAGTCTCGGTGTAGGGTATCATAAAGTTTTTGTTTTGTTCCATTCTAAATTATCGAACAATTTTTACTGGGCTATCGACTGGTGATATTAGTTTTTAGCAATTTTCATATAATTCAATTTTATTTTCTAAAATTCCCAATCAAAAGAAATCCGAACAAAAACAATTTAGAAATAAATAATAGAACATGTTTTCATTTGAATTATTATGAATTTTTATTCATTTCTTAATGCGAAAAATGAACTAAGTAGTAAATATAATTAATTAATTAATTATTTAATATATTTATTTATTTTAAGATATGTATATATATAATATTTTTACAGATTATTTAATCGATTTAAAACTATAAAAAGCTTAAATTTAATAATAAAAAAAATGTTGATCGATACGATAAATATGCAGAAAAACTTACGTTTTATGCATGTAGCTTCATGTAATAATAGTAAAGATAAATACTATTATTATTATAATTTTTGTTATATTTAAAAATATAACAAGGTTCTCTTAATATAAATTATAAAATGTTTAACAACAATTTTACATACATATTTTAAATATTTAACTTATAAGTACATAAGTAAGTATATGTATGATATAAGCATTAGTTAATTATTTAGTTAATTAAGTATGAATGTATGTACATAAGTAGGCATGTCAGTAGGCGTACTCGTATAACATTTTTGTAATGATTTTACTATAGATAGATTGATATTTTTTTATTTATTAATTAATTAATATTAATTACATTAACTTGTTAAGTTTTGTTAGTTTAAAATAAAGAGGAAGGAAAAAAAACTAACAAAATCCTTTTCACAGTTCTTAGTGAATTTTATTAAATATTTATTTGGGTATTTTAATAACGTATTCAACGATATGCATTATAACGATATTGTATTAAGTATTATTGTTGTAAAATTTTAAAATTGTATAATGTTATTGATTTATTTTGCTGTGAAAACTGTATTAATTTTTTTATTTTTTATTTATTATTAAGCTTTTGTTATACAAATTAAACAATTCATTTGTTTATTTTATTAACGATACAAAAAATAAGTTCAAATTGAACTGCCACTTTTTGATCACGGTGTATTTAGTATTAGAGCAGGCTTACTAAGGTATCATAAATGATTTGAGGTTTCAGCCATAGATAAATACACATAGATCGGAAACTCTCCGGGGTCAAAGACCTAACTCAGCTGTCAAAAACCTAAGTGGTGAGAATGTATTAGTTAAACAAAACTATGTGAAACAAAAATAATATTCGTACATAGATTTTTGTCAATTGAGTTAGGTTTTTCACAGGATTCCATTCGATCTATGTGTATTTATATATGAATTGAACTTTTTAATATCCTCCCTCCTTCAAGTATCGCCTATGTTGATGACAATTTTAATAATATTTGTTACGTGTATTTAAATATTTGATTTTGAAATATTAATGCAGAAAATACAAACAGACTATCTACATTTTCTTTATATATTTTTAGTTATTGATTGATTGATTAATTTGGTATGTGTATACAAACATTGTTAAGTATGTATGTATGTATTTTATAAGTCGTATACATTAATTTTAAAATTTCTTTTGTTTTTCTTAAGAATTTTTGATTTGTTTTTTTCTTTCTTTTTAGGTTAAGTATATTCTTATAAAAAAAACAATACACTTTATAGGTATAAATTATTTGAAATGTTAACAAATTTCATTTAAACTCAATTAATCTACTTAGTATGAAAGAACGAATACAAGTAAATAGTTGACTATGTATTATATAAGTACATATGTATGTATTGTATTTACAAACAAATTAGAAATATGTATAAAAGTATTTATTTGTTACTGCTATTGTTGTGTTCATAACTGTATAAATAGATGTATAGTATGTATGTATTCATGTACAATAGTCGAAAATAATGTAAAAAATTTAATGAAATTTGAAAATAAAGAAAATTATATATAATAAATAATGATAATAATATTGCACGGTGCTTTTTAAATCGTTATTGGGTTTTTCAAGGTGCCCATTTTATATGTAAGAGAGATATGTATGTTATGTCTTCATTTTACAACAGTTTGAAGTTTGAAAATTATGTTTAAAATGCTGCCTGTCTGCCTGCCTTAACATCGTCATTGTTTTTAGTAGTAATATTATTTTGTTGACGTCACTAGTTGTGAACTGCTGTAGCCTTGTGTATTGCAAGTGGGCAAAGTGAATGGATTAAAACTCAAACTGCTAACTCCTGCAATATAAAAACAAAAACACACAAAAATGAATAACAAATATAATAAAGCAAATTAATGAAATAAAAAACCTACAACTTTAAAACAACTGAACAAAATTAAACAAACAAACAAAATATGTTTAAACTTGCAGTGAAATGGTTGTTGATATTGCTGGAATTATTTAGTCATATTTACATATTTGTAGACAACAAGATCATAATTTTGAAAATTATTCAAATAAATTTCGGAATAGTTTTAATTCCGTAGTTCTTAATCCCATCGATTTTGTTTTAGCTTCTTTAGATTTCCTTTGTTTTTTGTTAATTCACCAAACAGTTAATAATTCTGTATGTATTTCCGAATTTAATTTGGCAATGTTTTGTATTTTAAAACAAAAGTCAAGTTTTTGTTAAAGAAATTATTGAAAACTGAAAACATTTCGTTTTAATTTTTATAAAGAAGGAATGAAATTCTTTGACAGGGATGCGGGGGGGGAGGGGGTGTTTAATTTACTCTCTAATTCAGAAACACAATCGAAAACCAATTCTCAAATTAGCATTATGTGAAAACTGAATGATTTTCATACAAAATTTTAAAATAAAATATCTGTTCGTCTTTCTAAAGGCCAGATTTGGAAACAAGACCGGAAAATAATTTTAAAATTTTTTGTATGAAAAACACTCTTTCTTCCCAGCAGTTTAAAAAGTGCCAATTGGGGGTTGAAAAGGAAATTCCCCCCTCAAAACCGAAAAGTTTTAATATAAAGAAGGAAAAATGTAAAAAAAATGTTCTTTATTTTCCCCCCTGGATCCATGCCAGTACCACATCTGGCTGGCAAAGTGGTAATTTAATGGTTATCATTTGCACTACATGTCGATTCGAGAAATTGCACTACATGTCAATTCGAGAAATATATAAATATACCACTTCGATGACCACATGAAATGCTGAATCTGCCCGTTTGTATTTTGGTACTCACTGATGATGCAGAATATGCAAAAATTGAGAGTAGACTCAAATGTAATTATTAATAACAAATAGAGAGCAGTACAGATAAGAGCTCTGTGGCTTAGTGACTATAAAACGAGAGGTTGAGAGTTCAAACCCGCACTCAGAATTATTTTAGTTTCTCAAATGCGGGATAGTATTAGTACCATTTAATTTAATAGTGAAGTGTTAATTAGACTGTGCCAATCGGCCATCTGCAATGACAACTCTGTGTTAAATTGAATCAAAAACCAGTCAAGCAACAAAAAAAAAAAAAAATCCAAAATTGAGTTATTGGACGATTACTGTTTAGTAAAGGTAAATGCATCGTTTAATGAAAAAAAAAGTAATAAATTCTGCCCCCCTATTATGCGATGAAGCAAAGTCGAGAAATGCGCGTTTAGTGCAAAAAGAAGTCAAGTGACTTCTTATACTATGTAATACTAGGCCATAATCAATTTTTTTTTCATAAATGTTTACAAGCTCTAAAACCCTACTTGGTTGGATATGAAGGGTTTTATGGCAATATTTTTCAATGGCCTACAACGGAAGCAGAATTCACTGTATGATGACAAATAGTTATTTCAAAACAAATATGTATATATGAATATGATGTTAAACTCTTTAAAACGTTCATTTGTCATTTTACTTTTGAAGTGAATAATAAAATTATAAAATTTCGTATGAATTTAAAATAGTGATGATTGTTTTTAAATATATGTTAATATAGATAAAAATAGTTTTATGTTTATCAAACAGTTAGTAATTTTTAGGTTTCTAGGAAGTTGCTTGACTGGTTTTTGAAATAAACAATTCAATGTAGTAGTTCTCAGTAGCTAACTAATTCAACGTTGCGGAACTAGTTCATTGAACACAGGGATTATGTGAAAATTTAGTGATTTTCATACACAAATTGTAAAATAGTTTTCTGGTCGTATTTCTGAATCAGGCCCTTAATGTTATGTATTGAATTTAAGCAAATTTTAGTATTTTAGATGCACTGTGTTAAGCATATAAGAGATCAATAGCCAATATTAAACTATTTCTAAATAAAATATTTCATTTCATTAAAATATTTTTTAAATTTAAAATCTATTGTAATTTCTTCATTCAATGCAAGTGTAAATAGCGTTTAACCTAAATTGATGTAGATTACAAAAAAAAAAAAAAAAAAAAAAAAGGCAAAAATAATACATTGATACATACATACATATAATAAATAGAAAAATGTACAAAAATATATATACATAATAAAATAAGAATAATAAAATAAAATCATACAACCTATTGATATTAAAGTGTTTCAGTGTTTATAGTCTATCGGTCGTTGATGATGGTGGTCAACGGCGATTTAGTTGATTGGTTGGTTAGTTAGTTAGTTGAAATGTTAGTTTTTTTTAGGTTATTTAATACAAATTGAAACATCTCTATCTCTGTCATAATTTCTAGTGTCCTTTCTACTGTCTCCATACGATTAACATACATATTTTACAGAATAGTTTTAAATATTGAGTTTTAGCAGACACGATTTATTAGGAATAGGAAATTCTTATGGTTGTTGTTACATATACATAGTAAGTATGGCTGTGAGATTATAATGATTTTATGGTTGCATTACCCCTTTTTGTGTAGTTTATGTAACGACGACCGACCAGTGGACCAGTGGACCAGTGCAGACTGATTGACGATTGACCTTCGGGTTTGTGTGTTTGTGTGTACGTGGTTGTGGATGACTGCAATATATTTAAACGGCCGCTGTGGCTGCTGAAACGGCTGGATTGTGCCAAGGCTGATGCGGATGATGGTAGTGGTGTGGATGCGAGTGATGATGTTGTACCAGAGCCTGATGCCAGGTTGAGGACACTGTTGGAATTAATGGCGAAAATGCACAAGCTGAGCATTGGTTTTATATAACAGTTTAGGTTTAGGTAAGTAAGTTTTTTTTTTGTTTTCTTTTTTTAAATGTTTTCATGGTTTTTGTTTTAAAATTGTGTTTAGATTTGATTTTTTTATTTATTTATTTTTTTTGAAAGGAAACAACGAAAATTCTAAAGGAAACCTCAACAGAAAAAACTATTTAAAAGTGATTTTAATAAATAAAAAAAGCTAACACAATCAAATAATATAGAATTAAAGAAAATAAAAAATATGTAAAAAGAAACTGAAATTTCAAATCAAAAACCACTTAAATATAAAAAAAAGAATTTGTTGTCTGGCTATACTGACTTGATGTGGTATTGAAAACACTGCCGGGTGAAGATGACAAAGTGCCCATATTTGGCGTAGGACCATAACCATTTGTAGCTGCCGTAGTCGTAGCACCATAAGAACCGCCTCCCGAACTATGAGGTGTTGAAGCACTGCTGCAATAACCGCCTCGTGGACTAACACTGCTCGACTGTGTTCTCTGATAGTCGTCTTCGGTCCATTGGCCACTACCATCCTGTACACTCACTGCCAGTTGTCCGGCATACGAATTGAAGCCGGTCGAACCGCCGGGCGATCTATTTGGAATACGACAGAAATATTCATTTAATAAGAATTTCAAGCACTTGTACTAAGGATTTCAAACAAAATTCTTACCTAGGCATGGAATACAAAGCCTCCACCAAATCGGCTGCTCTTTTTAAAATGATTTCCTTTTGCAATTTTTCCGGATCGCCAGGATGACGTGGTATTAACTTCTGCAGCCTTTGGAAACCATAATCAATGGTGGGCTCATTAAGGGCTGCTTAAACAGAAACAAAATAGGAAATGATTTTAATATTAATATCAAACTATAGCATTTGTATATGATAACCCCCATATTCATATATAATTTTGATACATATAAAAGGTTTATAAAACAAAATGTCCATAAAAAAATCTGTTTTATAAACCTTTGATAAATTTAAAAACTTTTTATGAATAGGGGGGTAGATATTTAGGTTGTGTATTAGATAGGCCCAAACAGTCTTCTGCTAAATATGAACTTGCTACAGAATGCCATTCCGATCTGAAGTGAAATTAATTTCGTATTTTGTAAAAAAATCAGAGAGCTACTTATATTATAGCATTACATATGTCGTTGAAAAGTTCTTTGAAATATATATCATTAGATATCCATATTGTCTATATTAATGAGTAAATAATCCAGATATAAAATTGATAAAAATTCGAGGTAGTCGTGGTTTTTTGCTTATATCTCAGCCATTTGTTGGCCGATTTTTTAGATTTTAAATAGCAACTGAACCGGGACTATTACGGATATATTGATTTATAAATCATGTATGTATGTTAATTGGGGACTACGGAAAGTTGATTTCAACATACAGGCAGACGCCTTAAGATATTAAACGGTTTAAAAAGTACCAATTTTTTAAATCTAAAAAAAATATCTATGGAAATGTAGTTTTAAAACTGGTTTAGTATGAACAATCTTGGTGACCAATGGATATGATTTATGAAACATGTTTATGAATTTCAGAAATGAATCGAAAAATTACTTTTTTTTAGCCAAGGTTCGCAATATTTTTGCCAACCACCTACAATAATTGGAATACGCTACTAAACGTTTATATACTTATTTTGTTGATTTCACAAGACATCTTGAATATTTGAATACTCCGATATTGGCAATGTAAAGAAAATATGGAAAAATCGATTTTATATTGTATTTTTAGCATCTTTCAGATTGAAGTGTCCATTTTATCCTTTATAAAACATGTTTTTTTTCAATATTTTTAACGATTTTTTTCTAGGATCATTAAAACTCATGATTCCAATTATTGCAGAATATTGAAATTTTGGAAATTTTTTTGCTCTAAAGAGTTATTTTGTAAACGTTTAAAAAAGACAATCGTTCAAAGTTGTATGTTTTCTTTATACATTTGGTCAATTCACAAGGTCTCTTATCAGTCATATTGTCATAATGTCCTTATATATCACGACTCGACTTAACCGATTCTTCGGCGTTGGTCTCTGCTGGTTCGATACGATAACACAATAAACATAGCATAGAAAGTAGTATTATTTTAGGACATTTTTTGCTTGAAAAGCAATAAAAACCATTGTGAAATATTAGGACATTATGACAATATGACATGATAAGAGAGCAATTGTATTTCGAAAATCTTTTCTTTCGCATCTAATTTTTTTTGTTCAATCATTGTTGAACCACTATTTACTGTATTAGGATAATAGTTATTAAAAAATTATTAAAACTTACAAACATAAACAAAACGACCGGGAGATCCTTTGCAAAACTGTTTACTTTTGTAGGACAAGGTTACTTCGACAACACCCGGTATATGTCTGGGCGGTGTTTGCACACGTATGGCATGCGATGTTATCAGCTCACTCCATACCAGCATTGTGCCAAACACAACCTGTAGGCCATCAAAGAAATTATCACCCACAATGATAACGGTGGCACCGCCAGTGGTCCAACCTTCGCTCGGTGATATAGCCTTAATACAAGGTGTAGCAACAGGCAGCGGGGGATATAAACCTAAAATTATCAAAAGTAGAACAAAATCAATATATTGTTGAATATAGTTGGGTTTTGTAATAAGTCTACAATATATTTAAAATGGTCTAGGGGGTTATATGCCAATTAGAACAAAAAAAAAAAAAAAAACAAAATATAAAAATTAAAAGTGCAACAAATAAAATTCTAACAAAAAACTACACGATCGGTTGCTTGACTTATTTCAATATGACTTATTTAATGATGAATTGAATTGAAGGATTTTAATTAATGTTTTTATTAATCAAAAATTGTTAACATTTTCTAAATTTAAATGTAATTAACTGCCAGTTAATAGAAAGGGAAGTGATTTAAACATATTTGTTTGAATTCATTCGCAAATGTTTTGTTAAACTGACAGTTTTTCATTTGAATTTTCTCGATTCATGTTTCTTAAGCCATTGAGGAACTAACGGCAAATAAATTGTCCATTACATTTGTTTCCTAATTAGATGGTTATCCATTAAATGGGTCCATTTTATAAATCAAAACGTAAGAACGTTTGTCGTTTCGTTTTATAAAATTAGGCCCTTTAATTACAATGTCAAATCTAGTTGACATGTAGAGAAAAATTAGAGTTGTACATGTTTACTGTAACCATTTCAAAATTTTTACAAGTGTTTTAACAATATTATGATCACTGTAATTATTTATATGATTGCGATAACCATAATATGTTTAAGTTTACTATTCACGTGATTGTAGCAATCATATATATGATTGTAATAATTAAGTATACATTTATATGATGTAATACTTTACCATATTGTGTTGTTCTCGGATTATAGTTATCATACTCTGAGAACAACATATTATGATATAATGAACATTATTGCCATAAACATATACTTAATAACTACAATCATATAAATGATTGTACATAACAGTGACCATAATATTGTTAAAAACTTGTAAAAATCTTGAAATGTACAACTATATTGTATAGTCAAATTTGTTAAGTTAAAATTGTAACATTCTATTTAATTCAATGCAACCTTAAAATAATTGTTATCAAACTACCGCTACTAGTTAAACAAAAAAAAAAAAAAAACTCGAAAACTTAAAATTACAACATGTTAGTTAATGTTGTTGTTTAAATAATAGAATTTAATTGAATTGAATTTTGATTTACAGACCATCATAGGTACTGTCAGGCGCTAAGGGATGTCCCGTTATGGACAGAGTGTTATTGCCTGTACCTTCCGTTGTATCCAAACGTTTGGCTCTGCGTCCATGCTTTGAGTTATTGTGCACAAACATATTATCCGAGATCGCCAACAAAGGTCCCTCCACACTCACTTGGGTGGCTATGACAACCTTCAAAAAACGCAAATAAAATGGTTTGATAAAAAACAACATTAAAGAATACCATTAAATTATATTTGATTACATATGGACATACATATATGTACTATATTATTATTCCAAAATGATCTTTAAATGTAATTTCAATATAAAACTTACCTGGAATCTACGCATATCCCGAGGATTTCCAGCATTTTTTAAACAATTTTGATTGCACTTCAAAAAGAATTTTAGGAAAAATCTTTAAAAAAGAAAAGAGAGAGAACATAAAGTTAGACATTAATTATTTTACTGCTTGTCATAATATTTTTCACTACAAAAAAGTCCATAAAAATTTGACACCCGATTCTTACAAAATCCTGTTTTAGGTTAAAGTGCAGCATGCATTTCACATAAAGGAATTTTTATGTATTTTAATATAATTTGTTAGAAATTTAAAGACATAAGTATACAAATGTTTGAAATATTTATTACCTCAACAAGAAAATTTTAATGTATCTCCCTATCTACACTTTGTCGTTTTTAAGGCTGGTAACAGGGATTAGCGTAATAATTTTTCTCTATTTTACATTTACATATTTATTTCTAGTAAAAGTTACTTTGGTATTCAAATTTCATTTAATTTACAACAAATACAGACAAGTACGAGTGCGAGTACAATTGAAATTCAATACCAAACACTTTATTTAGTCTACCACCAAAAAAAAAGAGAACAAAAAAACAAAAAACAAAAGAACATGAAACAAATTTTACATTTTAAATTTATATTCAATATTTTTAACCAACTGTTCAAATCTTAAATTATTTTATGTAACTACACAAACATTAATACATATGTATATTAGGGTGGCCCCAACTGTAATACAAGTTTTATTCATTCTAAGATGCCGTTTCATAATTCTTTTTTAATTGGGTTTAGTATTAGATGAGCTGGATCAAAGTATAAAAAGGCCCTGTTTTGAGGTTTTTATGAGTTTTTTATGAGTTTTTTCATATTTCTCTCAAAGGAAACATAGGAAATATTGGTATCATGAGAAAGCTCTTTAAAGGAGCTTAAATTTTATATTAAAAAATTTCATTTAAGTCCCAAAACATTCGAAATTTTGTAATTGTTTTTTTAACAAAAATTTTAAATTTTTGGTAACTTAAATTTAATCCATCGAAATTGATTTTTAAGCTTTTCGAAATACAATCTAGTTAAAATTTTATTTGATTTTTGGAAACCTAATGTTTCTTCTGATGTTTGCGGGTGAGGCAAAACTTTCCAACCACTTCATTCTAAATACTTTATAACATGTATTGCATGATGGAATATTACGGTTTCATGTCTGGCCGCATATTCTGGTCACTTTTCGGCAAATACTTGCTTCAAACGAATCAGTTCGGTACAGGTTGCATGTGATGGTCTGGCCAGATTTCAGCCGCTTATAATAGATAGGACACTTTTGCTTCCACTAAATACAGAGCATTACCTTAGCGCCATGGATATTTGGCATTGGTGTCGATTCGGCTGGTTGGCCGGGCTTCACGTACGATCTCTTATGCTTCGGGTTATCGTAATGGATCCATTTTTCATCGCAAGTAGTAATACGGTTCCAAAATTATATTATTTTATAGCGTTCAAGAATAATTTCGGACAAGCTAAATTGTATTTTAAAATTCTATCGGCTTTAATTCGTATGATACCCAAATTCCCCAATGATTTTGCAAGCTCTTGTTGAGTTTGACAACAATCTTCATGGAGTAATGAATCCAATATACATGGTAATGTCGATTACTGCATCGCAAAACCTTTTTTCGATAGGCATTTCCATATTATGATTGCGGACTCTTCCCCCTTGCTGACGTCATGCGGATATACACTGATGACTCTAACAGGGGTAACAGGGTCGGTGGAGGTTTCTATATTGAAAACTTTGGGATAAAATCCTTCTTTAGGCTACCTAATTTCTGCACTGTTCTTCAGGCGGAAATTACTGCCATTAAACGTGCATCCAACTGGCTGAGGTATTATCGAATATCTGGTGATATATGTATATTTACTGACAGCAAGGCTGCCGTTAATAGAATAGCGGGTGTCTTTATGACATCTAGGTTAACCGAGTAATGCCGGATATCTCTAAATGAGATAGCGAGACATTCTAGGATAACGCTAATATGGGTCCCTGGACACGATGGAAATCAGGGTAATTGTATAGCAGATGATTTGGCCAAAAAGGGAGCGATGATTAGTGAGGAGGCGATCGACCCCTTTTCTGGTATTTCCCTTGTTAAATGCAAGATGGCTGTTCAGCAGAAACTATATGAGACTGCACAAAACAGGTGGACTAATGAACCTACCTGTGCTACAGCGAGGTCGACTTGGCCCGTATATGATGCCAGCAGGACGAATCTACTTATAGATTACCGTCGTGAGCAAATAAGGCTAATTGTCTCCTTTATTACAGAATACTGTTTAATCGGGACACATGCTAGAATAATGGGCCTACGGTACAATGATTACTGTAGAAGCTGTCATAATGAAGAAGAGGAAGAGACTGTGTATCACCTTTTCTGCCAATGTCCGGCCCTGACAAACCTGAGGGAACGTATCCTCGGATCTCCATTCCTATCATGTTTGGACGAGCTATCAAGGATGAATCTGAGACGAATCTATTCCTTCAACCGGGAATCTGGTTGGTTTAATTTGGAGTCAACGGAAGTACTGCAAATACCCTGATGACTACCCCTTGGATATCACAATGGGATCAGATTTGTATGGACTCAAGTGAGCTGCTTGAGGAGCGGCTGCCCATGGAACCTAACCTAATGAATCCAATCGGTGTGCTTCAGCGGCACTTTTTTTTTCAAATTAAAGAAGTAAAGCAAAACTTCCCATATATGACGCTTTGTTGGCATACAATTCGATATTTTCGAAGCAAAATAACATTGTTGTTTACACTATAATGTTTAATAACTAACTGAGAATAAATGACAGATATGTTCCCTTCAAAATGTCATATAAGTTATTAAAAACAAAAACCGCGTTCAAAATATATATATATATATTTTTATATATTTTTTATATGTTTCGTTTGCGAGAAATATAAAAACCTTAAAAAATATTCTTTATATCCTTTGATTCAACTCACCAAATACTAACACCAGGAAAAAATGTTTAGGAATAATCTCCTTAAACTAAACTTTAATTTTAGTTGGGAACATCGACACCTTATGTTTCCTCTACACGGGGCCACCCTAATATACATACAAACATATATACATAAATAAATACATATTTAAATATGAATATAGATAGATGTAAAGATCTACGAATAACAACTAAAACATGAACTAAAATCTACATCCCCTCCCTAAGGCTGTATGTATATCTTCCAAGGAAACCTAAAATAATAATTTACTTCTATGTTAGATTCATAGAATTACTTAGATAATTAGTGAGGCAATGTGTCAAATGAATATTTGTGTACAAGTATGTACTCGCACTAAGATGATGATAATGATAATTTCAAAACTCTTAAAGAGTGTATAAATCATAATCGCACTCAACACTTAAAATGTGCGATAAACAAATCGTAGAAAGATGTATGTATGATAATGTCGATAAGAACAATTTCAACAAAGTACTTGAAATAAAAAAACACTAAAATCTCGATGTAGTATGTAGAGAGCAACATTTTGTAATAATGTTAGCATTTAGGAAGTAGTTTTTTTCTTCTTTTATTACACAGGAAGTTTAGGCAAATGTTTTAAAAGATCTACAATTTGTATGATCATGTAAAACTTCTGTTATATTTTATACATTTGTGTTTTTTTTTTTTTGGAAAAGTAACGTCTAAAAAAATATGCAATGGATTGAAGGTAATATAACAATTTGTTAAAAGTGACACTCTTTATGAGTAAACGTATAAATTAGTACTTGAACATAACGAACATAATTATAAACAAATGTCAAATTTATTATAAATTAGATAAACAAAACAAACAAAAGGAGGAAAGAACAACAAAAAATATACAAATACAATACTACTTAAGTATCTCCCCCTTGAACTGATTTCGAAATAAATAAATAAAAACAACAAATACAACAATACTAAAAACAGTTAAATATTTATGTAGATTCCTGCAGAGTTAAAGGATACTTTAAATGTTATTTCATTAATAAACCCTCTTAATTTTCTCGTTCATCAACACATCCATATACATATTCATAAGGACATGATATAGTCCTTTAATATGTATAAATGCACGAGTATTTGTATGAATGTGTGTATGAGTTTTAGCTCTTCTCTTGATCTCAACACACACGATTGCATTTGCTCATTTTAGTTTCCTTGTGTTTTTTGTTTTTTTTACGAGGGTACAATGAAAAATGGGCGTTTTGATATCATCATTGCTACTTCTTTTTTTTACAATTTAAATTGTCGTAGAACCGGGGGGAAAAAATAGCACCAGAAAATAAAAACAACAAGGACAACCATAATAAAATAGCCTGCTGTGCAATATTTTATCAGTCAATGTGTTGGTAGTTGTTGGTTGTTGGTCCTTTAGGCAAATTATTTATCCGTGTGAATTCAATTTGTCGCCCTGGGGTTTATAACATTTTGGGTGCACTTGATACTGGCACTAGTAGTCTACATTTCAATTGTTGGGCAAATATCTAACTAAAGAGAAATAAACAAATCATATGTGCAGAGGCTGCCCAATACTGTGTGAGTGTTTGTGTGTAATAGTACTATAGCAGATATTGTACATATTTATGTATTTACGTGTAGTGTAAATAACTAATTGCCTTCCGGCAAACATCTGTTCGATTTATTTATTTATTTATACGCAAAAAAAAGTGCCATTTGACATTCACTCCATGTGAGTTTTTCACTCCTTAAATATATAACTTTAATAACACGTTGAAATATTTAGACTTATGTTGGCATAAAAAACAAAAGAACCAAGTAAATGGTGTCTATAAATATTTAAATGGTTCAGAAAACTGAACTGAAGAAAACAAATGTTTGAGTTTAATTAGTGTTTACTAAAGGTATAATTTGTTTAATTTGATAATCTCCTTGAACAAAATTAGAAACCCAATAATTTAATGAAAAACTAGCTGAATTCGACTCACGTTGCTGGTCATAAGCACACGCAGTAACCATTTCAACAGTTTTAAAAGTTTTTTTTTTAAACAATATTATAGTCACGATAACTATTTACATGATTGTGGTAACCATAATATGGTTAACTTATGATTTACATGATTGTATCAATCATATATATGGTTACAGTAAACAAGTATATGTTTGTGACAACCATTGTTATGATGAATCTTTATATCACAATATGTTGTTCTCAGATTATGACATCAATTAGCCGAGAGCAAGTTAATCATAAAAATGGTTGCCACAAACATATACTTGTTTACTGTAACCATATATATGATTGATACAATCATGTAAATCATAGGTTACCACAATCATGTAAATAGCTACCGTGACTATAATATAGTTAAAAATTTTTTAAAAATTATGAAATGGTGAGTGTAAACATGCACAACTATATTTTTTCTCTGCGTGCAGGGAAAGCAGGAATATGTAATTGCACATGCAGAGAAGAAATATAGTTAGACATGTTCATCATAATCATTTCAACATTTTCTTATATAACAATATTATGGTCACTGTAATTATGTATATGATTACGGTAACCATAATATGTTTAACTGTACCACTCACACCGGGAATTTTTCAAATGTTTTGCTTTTATTTTAAAACATTTGTACAATATTAATTTATTCAAAGTATTGGCCATTGTTAGCTTTGACTTTTTTCTATCTTTCTGGCAACATATGGATTCCGAGCTAAAAGAACTGTATATTTTTATACCCTTCATCTTCGTGAGAAGGGTAAATATAAGTTTGTTATTCCGTTTGTAATTTCCACAATATAAAATTCCGACCCTATAAAGTATATATATTCTGGATCCTTATAGATAGCGGAGTCGATTAAGCCATGTCCGTCTGTCTGTCTGTTGAAATCAACTTTCCGAAGCACCCAAACAACTTACATACACGATTCATACATCAATATCTCCGGAATTCTTCCGGCTCGGTTGCTATTTAAAATCGAGAAAATCGGTCCACAAATGACTGAGTTATAAGGAAAAAACCAGGACAACCTCGAATTTTGACCAATTTTTGACCTATATCTGGATTACTAAGTCATTAATATAGACAATATGGATATCTAATGATAGATATTTCAAAGACCTTTGCAACAACGTATATAATACCATAGTAAGTTGGTCAAAATCGGTAAAATATTTTTTAACCCGAATTTTTTTTTTCACCAAAAGTTTTTTTTCGCCAAATATAAAAACAAAAAAAAACTTTTTTAAAATTCAAAAAAAAAAAAAAATTTTAAATTTAAAAAAAAAATATTGAAAAATACAATTCGAAAAAAATTTTCCAAAAAATGAAAAAAACTACTTTGGAAAAAAAAAAATTTTTTTACCTAAAAGTATTTAAAATTTTTATTTTGAAGTATAATTTGGTGAAGGGTACATAAGATTCCTCACAGTCGAATATAGCTCTCTTACTTGTTTTAACATATGTTGTCTCCCATTCTGTGCTGGTCTTCTAGAAGACCTACTGCAGAAAGTGTTCTAGAAGGCCTGTAAGAATAAATACAAAAAAGCCACCAAAATGCCATGAAATGCTGGGAATTTTAATGATATAAATTTATCTGTCTGTCTGGCCTGCTTTTTTTCAGCTTTCTTTTCAACTTCTTCCTACGTCTTGTTATCAAGGAAATAAAATGTCTAAAATCAATGAGGTGCGTAATGACTTTTCGAAAAACGTGATTTTTATTTGGAAATACTTTTTAAATTGACCTTTAATTTAAAGGTCAAATTTGATTTAAAACAATTTAAATACTTAATGCAGTCAGAGGAATCCTTCATTATAAGTTTCAGCAAATACACACAACATAAACATAAAGAAAAGTACTTGAAAAACATTTACGTTTATAGAAATTTATCTACAATTGGAAAAACAAAAAAACACAAAGAAATAGACTAACTTACTAGTTACAAGGGTATCGACACAAAAAACAACAATAATATTGTATTATAAATAGAGAGAGACACACATTTACGTTACGCCATAGTTACCACGACACCACCATTTTGTTTGTTTTTCTAGAGTTTTTAAGCTTTTTGTCAGACTGTTTATAACTGTATGTTTTTATGTGTGAATGAGTGTGTGTAGGAGTGTGAGTATTGTTTTTTGGGAAATTCCTTAGAT